>CM042067.1:14075308-16475308 GCA_023512825.1 Liposcelis brunnea | reverse complement strand
TACTTTTAACCGGGGGAAAAATATTATTTACTGACTTTCTAATCGAGAAAAGAAGGAAAGATTTTTTTGTTGTGATGGCTGGGATTTAGAGTGAAACAAATACGAGTTTTGAAGATTTTTTTATTTCATATTTATTCGAGGAGTGAAGTTTGTTACGTTTAAACCTTTTTTAGATTGATAGAGTAAAAGAGATGGAAAGAACAATGCTTGGTATTAGCATGTGGGACCGTTTTCGCCACGGTCTTCCAGGTCTTGAAACTGATGTTGATTACCATGGCAACTCTGCCTCCGAAATTGAATAAGCTTTTAATTCATGTAGATTGCACTAGTGCATCAGCGGTCGACCAATGAAATTGATCCACTCTAGAGCCCCTTTAGTAATGTCGCACTTAGATGGGACTTTTTCTGCCTCCACGACACTTGCACCATCTACCGGTGGACCATGAATTATTTTCGTATTCAAAATCGGAGTCACAACAAAAACCCAAAGTTGCAAGACCTGGAAAACCGCGGTTTTCGCAATAAGGAAATAAGGATGCGGACTAGGGTAGATGATGTTGCGCAACGCTAAGTGGCACTGGTATGGTCATGTCGCCAGGGAAGATCTGGATAGGTGGACAGCACGTATAGTAAGATGGAGACCTCGAGCGTCAAAAAGAAGCGTCGGTAGGCCACAAAAGAAGTGGTTTGATGACATCAAGCTGCCAGATGAAGATGTAAGAGTTTCTATTGTGAAAGAATAAACGCATCACGAGTTCCTCCCATTATGGACAGAGACCCCAACTATAAAGACTGCAGCACAGTCTTATGTACAAGTCAGGATACTCTGACTCCCAAGCATCCTCCGCTAAGTTGCTATTTTCTATCTTCTAATCTAATCTGCCAAACTCACCTGCCATGCATTTTACAATGGCTGGAAAATCCGTTTCACAATTCTCTGGGTCTTGACCTGTATTCCCTTCTAGTATACTCTGAATATTACAAAATCCAAGGCATGAATGCGTCACGTTACTACTTATACAACAATCCGTATAATTATGACTTTTAGCATCGAATTTAGGCACGTCTGAGTCGAAGACAAACGCTACGGATGTATTTTCAGGCGGTTGCAATGCTCTCGATAAAACTGAAAGGAAAAGAAAAATACAAAAAATTCGATTTAGTATAAATCAATCCGGAAATGAAATTTACAACTTGTGCCATAAAGAAAAATCCAAAGGAAAAACTTACCGCTTAACTTATGGAATGATCTTACTACCGGATTACTATTCACCTCGCAAACATAAATCCCTGAATCGGTTGATTTCGTATTTTTTATGACTAGAACCCACACATCACCACCTGAGAAAAGAAAAAAGTTTTAACATCAAAAGGATCCGATAAATTGGATTTAAAAGCTTTTTTTTTTGAGTCAATCGCGACGCCAGGAATTTTTTTTTCAGGGGAAAAAAGGTTATAAGGCCGGGAGGACTATGCCGCCCTCCTCTCTTCCCTTTTCGGCATCGCCACTACATGAAAGCTAGATTACAAAGTGCTACCAACACCGAATAAAAAACAAGTGTTAAGTTTGTTAGTTTTTTTATGATGACAGCAAAAAAAAACTAACCTGACATGATCGTATCTTCGGGATTCACTGCAAACAAACAAAAATAAAAAATATTTGAGACATGAACCTAAAGGTTAGTGCATTGTATATAAAACTTTTTTTTTTTGAATGCTTTATTTTTTGAGAAAAAAATCGGCTGCCCCGCGAGACCATTCACAGAATAAAATACGAAAGGAAATATTTTCTAGTCATCTTCATTTCACCACAAAAAAAACTTTAACAATAATTTTTTTAAGACAGAAACTAAAGTTTTATAACTTTTTATTTTTTTTCCTCGTGTCTTAAAAAAAAAATTCAAGCGGCTTTTTATATTCGAGGCTCTTATATATCGCGTGTCGTTTAAATTTATCTAATGGATATTAAAAGAGCTCATGGTAACTTTAATATATGTTGGTGGCAATCGTTGTTATCAATCATTTCACGGGTTGGAAATTGCCAATTGCAATTCTGAAAGCTGCAATGTTCTTGAACTGGGGAACCGCCATGACCTCGATGGGAGTCACTATGAAAACAAATTTTTAGCTTATGAAGCGAACATGGGGACTTCCTTTCCGCTGCATCCAACAATAAAAGTTGAAGTTTTTTTTGAATCTTTTTGACAAGTCTAAACTAGCAATGCCAATAAAGAATGGGCACTTCAATAAATCGTCTCCTACAAACGGAATCGCCATTTGTAATTCTGAATGCTGCCATGGTCTCGAACTGGGGATCCACCATAATAGTTAATACTTGATGCCAGCATGGCGACTTCCTTTTCGAGATTATGCCGATCCCCAGTTTAAGAACATAGCAACTTCCAGAATTACAAATGGCGATCCGGTATGTAGCAGACAAGTTTAGACTTGTCAAGAAATTTTTAAATTTTATTTTCGGGCACAGCAAATTTCAAGATCTTGAAGACCTAGCTCATCTCTCCATGGAAATGCTTGATAGCGGCAATTCCCAACGACATATACGTTTTAACTCTTTAAGTAAAATCCTGTTAAGCTCCCGGGCTTTCAAAGCCGAATTTCCATCACACGATTTTTTTCTCAAAAAATTTTTCCCTTTTTTTGTTTTCTAATTCGATATCCCTTATTATTACAAAGAAGAATTAACTGAGTTCGGTGTAATTTATTAATTATCTAAATATTAAATTAAGACGTTAACGTCTGACTTCCCATTAAATATCTGATCCGATTAACCCCTTCCGTTCCGCCCCCCTGACCCCCTGTTAAAAGAATTAAGGGCGAAAAATTTTAACTGAAAGATAAAAAGGGATGGAAACTAAATTTATCTTATAATTATTAGAGTCTAAGGTTAACGATTCCAACATTTGGCGGAGGAAACCATTAAATCTAACCGAGAGAAAATTTAATTTTCGAGAGGGGAAAAATTAAAAGTTTGTTAAAAAAAAAAGAAGAGAAAATCAACATTGGATGAGAACTATTATACTATCCCGGCGTTTGCCAGATTTTATAAAGTTTTCGGGGGCATTAAAAATTTTCTAATTTTTTTTTCTTTTTTTCGGTGGAAAAGATTCTGTCATCATTGTTCTCTCCTCAAAGTTTTTGATTTAAAAATCCCTGTCTGGAGGGTATCGAACGGAAAGTTTTAAAATTAATTTTCGAATGGATCCCGCCGCTCTATCGAACTTATTATATTAAATTAGTCGAAGGGGAAAAAGACAGGAATAGAAAATCTTTTCCCGTTTCCATAAATATTGAATTAAAGTGATCGGAACAAATCGAAAGACTGACAGAAAAAGAAAAATATTAACTGGTAACGCATTTCTTGTTAACGAAAGAAAATATACTTTTCATTTCCTTTAACGTTTCCTCCTTTCGGGTTTTTTTTTTTATCTCTCTCCCTTATTTTTTTCTGATTGCTATCCATAGTTCTCTCTATGACTTCGTTACAAGAAATCATATTCTTTTATGGCACACTTTTCAAGAAATAACGCCCTTTTATTGGTTTCGATAAAATTTTATGCGTCGCGGATCAATCTTAAAACTTTTTTTTTTTAAAAAAGGGAAAGGTTGAAAGCGTTATGTAAATTTTATTATATTAAGACGTTTTTAGTACTGTTTTAATTTTCATTCGTGCTTAATGTACGCTTAAACGTTATTATTATGCAATATAATTCAGTGTTCGACTAATCATCGTTGTTTCAGCTGATTTAATTGCCAAAGTTAGCAAAATGTACGTAAAAAGAGATTAATAGGGGATTTATTTAAATACGGCTAAAAGATATTTACCCCGGTTATAATAATGAATGAAAAAAAGGTAAAATGAATTGTTTTTACGGTATTTTTTGAATGAATTTTTTTTAGAAGCTTTTTTTTTTTTAGTAATTATTATATTAAATAATAAAATAGCTTTATATGATTAAGGTTAATTAAATCATATTAAATATAAGTCACAAGGGAAATTGGTTATCCTTCCTTGGGGTAAAACCTTAAAGGATTAATCAGTCAAGCTTTTTAGCAAAGAGATTTAGAGGTTTTAGGGATTAGTTTTTTAATTAATTCAAAACCCGATTTAATTATTACGTTATAATTCTTTTTTTTAAAATCATTGATTGTATGAAATATTCGAGAGGAAAGAATTGGAAACGAGGTTGTATATGGGCAAAATAATCAAATTAAAAGAAAATGCTGGAGCAGGTGTATAGGTGTAGGCGTAGTGCTAAGAAGCCGGCTTTTCAGGTTGACACTAAGCCTGCATTGCATGTGTCGAATTCCACTTGGCAATTTACGGTGAAAGTCGAAATTCGGAAAGGGGAGGAGCGTTCTAAATCGGGGTGCCAATCAAAGATTTGACTTATTCAGACAACGTCCGTAGTGAGCTTGAGCACTTCGGTGATCTGACATCATCAAAGTTAAGCGGCATCGAATAAAATTCACTCTGGAATGGGTGATCTCTCGACAATACACGGAGCGACGCCTGTTATTCAGTTAGCTTCATCAGCTAATTTATTTTCATCGTTAAAATACTGCTGAACAACTATGCTTTACAATAACTGCACAACGAAGATGTCATGAAAGTGGAGGAATTACTGAACTGTTACTGGTTAATACCAATCCTCAGCCAATGAGTACACAGCCCTACGGATCAAAAATTCCCGCAAGTGTTTGCCGAATCCCCTGCTACCCCCAAATGAATTTAAAAGGCGCAAAGAAACAGAGACTTTAAAACGCAATGATGATGCTACTTATTAGTTGCAACAATACCTCTCCTCATGGTTAAAAAAAAAGAAAACTTCTTTGAATGTGAGTTTCCAGAGTGTTTAACTTTCCTCTTTGCTTTCAACGCAACTTTGAGACTCTTGAGAAATACTTTCAAGAAATGTTTGCAAAACTTTTTTCGTATCAGTTGTTTTTTTCCGGTTTGGCACGAACTGATTTTTCAAGTACAAAGTATTGACAAGCTTTCCCTTCGTATCAGCCTACTTATCTCTTTCCATGCTCAATTCTAAGAAGCTGAGTTAAGTATTTTGTTGGCCTCATTCTTTGTAACTTAGTTACTGCGTTGGATCATCCAAAAACTGCGATTAAACACTATGTAAAATGTTAGCAAACTGAGCCTATTCAATTTTTAAGGCTCTTCCTTTCAACCTTCTAAAATGTTTTTTCTATCATTCTCAAAATGTTTTTAATTATTTTTGAAAGGGAAGATTCATATTTAATACTCCAGCCGAAGTTACACATTACATATTCACCGCCCTAAAAAGCTTTTAAATGGTTTATCGAACGTTAAAAAACAATAATCATACGAAAATCCTATTCAACTTAAAACCGTCCACACATTACGTCATCATTTTTTTTGGACATTTCCCTTTTCGTTATCGAAAATTATCGCTCTTTTATAAAGAGATTTAACGTCATTATTTCGCAGATCCCCCTCTCCCCAATGATGATGTGGACGGCCCAGTGTAACATAAAATGTTGTGTAATATCGGAATGGGATCCTACAATTTCGCAAAAAAAAAAAAAAATTCTCTTTCATTTCAAATGGGAAGATAAATCGTATTTTTTTTATTAATTTAATCACGTAAATTATTGGATTTCCCCAACCGAGAAAAGAGCCGGAAATGATGTAATACTTACCAGAATCATGTAAGACGCTAAACCTCTTATCCCCAGTGACTCGATTTTCCCCAGCTGTGAGTACCCTTGTACTACTATTTTTTTCCCTATCTTCTTTCTTCCACGTGACCGTGTTATCCCCAACATTGGTGACCACACAGGTGATAAGAGCGTCGTCTCCTTCGTAAACGTGATACGGACGGGTCAAACCGACGTTGTCTCTTATGCTCGGAACATTACCTGAAACAAAAAAATCGGAATCAAAAATTCGTGCTTTAGCGCCAGCCACTTTTCAAGCTTTATAATTTTATTTAAAAATCGATGAATAAATTATTTGAAAGCCTTCACCAGTTTAAACTGATCACGGTAATTATCGCGGGCAAGCTTCTGGTTAAGTGTGGTCAATGCGTCAGTCACAAGATGAAAATTTAAAATCAGAACAATAGTGACAAAAAGAAATGGGTCTTGTGAATAACAGTAAACAATCCATCAGGTAAAGACGAAGCAAAAACCATTTATTCATGTAACCCATAAGCTTCTTACAATCCGACCAATCAAGTCAAAAGGGAAGGGGGGTACACCGACACAGGAGATTGTGTTGCAGGTCAAAATACCGATCCGGAGGGCAGTAACAACAACTCGCTTTTTGCCCTGAACGAGCAAGGATCGAAATGGTCAAGGAGTGCTGTGTAAAAAAGAAAAAAAACAGGCAGCTACCCAAGGAAGCAACAAATGATGATCAGCGCAAAAGATGCATGCCCTAAATAAATCTTTTGATAGCGACAACCTAGAAAAACAAAATAGCAGCAGGAGTCTGTATAAACTACAGTACCCATCATTGGCAAAATGAAACCCCAGTCCGAGCTTGTAGGAAATAAAGATCTCTTTAGTAAACTGGAAAAAGCCAAATTTATCTAAACGGAGACCGTTTCTTAAAGATCAAGGCGTTACCGAGAAAAACCTCTTAACTTCATAGCCGTTCCTCAGGATGTTCAAGATTTTTTCACTGGTAGGAAGATGTCGAGAAAAATCTGTCATAAAAGTGAAATGGTATAAAGTGAAAAAGTGAAAATAAAAGTTTTAATGTTACCACGGAAAAATTTAATAATAATTTTCAGAAAAATCTTGAAAAAAAAATTTTGTGGATAGACAGACAGAAGGACAAACCCACAGACGGACACACAGAAAGACAGATACTTGAAGTACTCAGTTAGAGCTTTATGGGAAACTACGTAAAAGCTTGAAATTCGGGAAAACAAAAAAGTTTGAGTTTCGCATGATTTCAAAGCTTTAGCTATAGAACGGCGCTAAAGCAAAAATAAAAGATAATCTTAAAATAAGAATTTCCTAAAAACGGAAACCCATCAACATACTCGTTAATGAAAAATAAGAAATATAAGACACGCTAACCAATTACAGCTCGTCAGAAAATATGCGGATTCTGACTAGCACGGGAGATGTTATCATCATGGAAAAAAGGGCTCCCTTTAAAAAGGCTTTTCCAAGGACTTGGGTTTTGTAATGAAATTTCCCAAAAGGTTGAGATGTAAAAAGAAGGATTTGACATGGGTTTTCCTTAACGCCGTTCTGTCACGCGACTCCTGACAGTTATCTATATATCATCGTTTGACTGATACTTAATGGTTGAAAAAGCGTCACGTTCCTTTTACGATTTTAACATTTCCCTATTTCCGGGATTTCCTCTTTAAAAAAAAAAAATCTTTTTCGTTGGGAATTTTTTAAGGGTAAAACCCCTGTTTAAGAATAAGAATTTAATTAAACTGAGGGAAGCTTTTTTGATTTTTTTTTAAAAGGGAACATAAAGGGGATCAGGTTAAAAAGAGGATATACATTATCCCGTTTGAGTACAAGCACATGATTAGTATGTAAAATGACGATCGAGGGAAGTTGAAGGAGAGTTTCCAACAAAATGAAGCAATCGTCAAGGAACGGAGGATCATTCTAATCTTGATGATGTCATTACTCTTCACCATAGATCTTCTTCCCTTTTGTTGAATAACGCGTGTGTGAATGTACGTCATTTATAACATGAGCTACTAAGACGCTTTGTCGATTTACGAGTATACGGAGTGTTACATTTAAATTTTATAATATTCGTTGAAAAAAATCTTGTATAGAAGCGCTGGTGATTTATTATTTAAAAGGATAAAATATGAAGTATTCTTTTGATTAGGAAAAGAAAAAGTACAATGAAGGGAATCCTAATAAGAGAAACCGGGATTGGGAAAATTGGATGTAAAGGTGAATAGTTTCCCCCCCGATGAAATTATGGCCAAGCTCAAGAAATCTTTCTACTTAATGGGGTTACTTAAACTTTAAAAGCGACCACCGACAAAAGGTCTGGGTAAGAAATCATTGGGTGAAGTGATTACTGCAGCTTGTTTGCGTGTCAAGCTCTTAAGATAAATCTTTTGAATTGATTTCAGGTGATTTTGGTTGCTAAGTCAAGACTTTTCATTAAAAAACAATGGAACTTGGGTATTTGCACAAGTTATGTAGATAGTATCACTAGTATGATCAAGGCACGTCGGCTTCAGTGGGCGGAACATGTATGCCCCCCCCCTCTCGGACGATAAGGCAGATGGACGCCTTACAAGTCAAAGACCTCAGGGTAGATCACGGCTTCTTTGGAAGGACAACGTATCGAAGGATGCGGGTTGATAAGGAGTCCCCGACTGGCGGGCCACCTGACAGGGCAGAGCCGCCCGGAAGGGAATCTGCGATGCGGCGATAGAGCATGACAGTTGAGGCGCTGAATTTGATATAAATCCGAGATTAGGCCCGTGACTTGTGATCTGATTGTGAATGAGCCACTTACGGGTTAAAATCGTTAAAATTTAAAACGGGTTAATTAGTCCTTCTACAACTGAAAACCGTCTGAGTAAACTTGTAAGCCCTAGTATGGAGACTGCTCCTACTATGAATTTTTAATTAAGAAGTTCAAGTTCTGGAGCATCAGGATGAAATCTTGAAAGCTCAGCCAAAGACTTCTCCCACTGCAAACTAAGCCAAAGAACCGTTTGTTAATGGCACAAACCATATGCTTAATATCCGAAATTCTTCGTCAAAATATAATTTAATATTTACAGGAAACGGATCTAAAGAAAATTCGGCGGAAAAGCTCGTTGGCTGCTTTTAGAAGATAATAAAAAAAGACAGGACTCCCACGTTTTTTTTGGGCGTAAAAAATTTTTAATGTACATAAAACGTGCGTCAATTATTAAGCTAAAAGTAAAACGTTTGACAGGAGACTTATAAATGAAAAAGCAGAAACTGAAGCTAAATGTATTAATTTTCCATGAATTCGATTTATGCACAATGTTTACAAAATGATATTTCGCAGGAAATAAATTTTATTTAATTTAACCGGTTTCGCCAATTATATTAGCATCTGTCAACAAATTAAACGCTTTACTGACTCAGCAAATAAGGTACGAATATATATACGTGAATGAAGATTAAATACATAGGAAACGCGCGAAAATTAACCGCCAACGTAAATGAAGGCGACCGCAAATTGGAAGGTAGCCATATATTTTTCAGCAAAAGTTTTTTTTTAAAGTCAACACAGAAACTCGACTCAGCCTTCTGCTTTCTGAACTTAAGCCTTTTACCGTCTTTAGCCTTAAGCCAGTACAGGTAGGACTGCTGCCCCCTACCAGAACCCTTACCAGATAGCTACTTCCCGGGTCAAAAGGAATCTGAAGCTCGTCAAGGGCAGGTGCACCAAACCTAAAGCAGGACTGTTATTGTTCCCACCGACTACCTCAATTGAATGACTACTTCAAACCAAATCTAATAAAAAATACTCATTCAGCATTTAACAATAATACAATAGAAATAGAAATTCCTGCAAACGTTGAGATTTTATTATTTACTTTTATAATCTTCCTGCTTTCATTGCATTACTAACAAAGAAATTTATCATTGAATGAATAAATTAAAACAAGAATGAACAAGTCAAACATTCCGAGAAGGAAATGCATATCTCACCCAACCCTAAAGCGATTACATCGAAAAAGCGAAATTCCTTCTAAAAACATGATGATGTAAAATCAATTTCAAGAATAATACCATAACTCGGTTGAAATCAAATGTGGTAAAGCGAACTCGACATGGGAACCCGGGTTCATCTTTCAAAATTGAAAACCACAAATTAACCGATTACAGCATTTTCCAACGGGGGCTAGTTTTCCTGGTGTATGTGTTCATAAAATCATCCCGCACAATTGGTTAAATGCGAGAAATATTCATCCCGCATTCTCGAATGTATACATAATACGCGATTTTCGGGGCGTGGATGAGGAAAGACTCGATTTTGTTGTTAAACTTAAATAAACTGACGACATGATTACTGGAGCGCAAAAGTTTGGAATAGTTATAGGAGAACTTAAAGCAGCAGCGGCCAATTGTTCATTTGGAAAGTGAATTGGTTGAATAGTTTAGATGGAACTTGTGTTGGGATAACCTTTTGCCAACAATAACATATATTCGCACAAATTTTAACGCACAAATGTCTGTCCGATTTCCCCGAGTTAAGCAAAAGTCCGGAGGTTTTAGAGTTTTGTCAGTGATCAATCGAGTGGAAAAACAGGCCTTTTATGTTTTCACACAAAATCGTATAGTATCTTTTCTTCTTTTGTTTCGTTTTTCAAACGTATAAAATCGGAAAAGCGTACTCGAGAGGATAAACATCAAAAAGGATGGTTATCGCTTTAGGTGTATTATTTTCCGGTCCTGTGTTAATTTCCCATAACGATCAGTATCGTTTTGAGGTTTCCCTTATAACGAGAAAAACGTCTAGTCATTTGCATTTTCACGCGAGATCCGTATTCATGTAATAAAGCTGGGACTGAGATGCGAGCAGCTAACCACGTCAAGTCAATGCAGGTTAGGGAAGACTTTTAGATATATGATGGTTTGCTAAGATATATGGGGCAACGGTCAGATGAGCAGCCACAGACAATGCACAACGAACCATTAGTGGTCACCTGAAAAGAGGCAACTATCTTCAGTCGTGACATGGCAAGTATTATCAAGACTCAAAAAATATTTTATTTTGGGGCAGCAGCTGTAACAGTACGAGAAGGGGAGAGCCTTAGTCAGAATAAACACGAAGTGTGAGTGCACAAAACCGAAAAACCCCTGATGCCTTGCGAAACAGAAACGATCCAAAAAACCTATAGTCAGACACAAATACCCCGGTCGAATTAGCAGTCTCAAAGAACAAGAGCTGGAGACAAAACTGGAAACGGTGATGGCTCATTGCTGGACAGTGGTTTAGGGAAAGCTAAAAAACCGTGACGTCATTCTATAAGGACTCTCCTACCTCAGGTAGCAGCTGCCTTAATATCAGGTAACGGTAGAGTTGAGAACGACGGTCAGTAAGGTCCGAGCTGCGCACTGGCCAACATGCTGGGACTCAAGCACAATATCTGAGAGTATGGGGATGCAAAAAACAGGTTGAGAATAGGCCCCGACAGAAAATCAGACAACTGTAGAACAACAGGGGGTAGTTCCCCATCAAAAATAAAGCTTGGGGTGCTGACAACTTGCATGGATCTTTGTTAGACAGGAAAATTCACCGAAGGATGGAACATGAGAAGTTTAAACAAACTAGGAGCAAGTAAGAGTACCCTATCTATATCTGAATCTCTGCAATCCTCAAGCTTCATCGACATCCACAATGGCCACAGCACAGAGCAGGAACTTCGAACCGGATTGGAGGTGGAGGATTCTTTAACCGGATTTCATGGATTTCTACGCAGTAAGCGACTAGCTAATGAATTGATTTAACCTTTCTTCGGTATGTATTATTTTCCAATTCTCTGGTAATTTCCCATAACGATCCGTACCGTTTTACGGCTTCCCTTTGTAACGAGAAAAACTTTAACTAATTTGCATTTTCACGCGAACTCCCGTATCGGAAATAAGTAAAGGCGAAGCAAAAAAAAAAAACGGAAAATTTAAAACGCGGCATTTTCATTAATGGCACACATACCGTAGACGTCATGGAGCGAAAAAGCTGAACCCAGCGGAAAAACGAAAAAGGAAAAAAAAATTGGGAAATGCGGTTCCGGTTCGGTTGGAACAATACAAATCGTTTGCCTGTGGTCTCGCCTAAAGGCACACCACTACATAAAACTAATTGGAGGTACACCCGTAAAACTTTTTTTTTTATTTTTTTTAAAAATGTACTCCCGACTGTTTATTTTGCTTGTTCCAGCAAATCCTCTTTCTCGCTTCCCGTTAATTATACTCCAGTCACAAATCATTATTAGTCACCCAGAGAAATGTGGATTAATTGCTTCATTTTTTTTCGCGAAAAAAAAGCTTATTTAATGCGAGTTTTGAACCGAACCTAATACATATCCCAATGAATGAGGTTTTCAATTTTTTCCACGATTCCTCCCCCTCCCCCCAGACGAGAATGATACGATAAATATTTTTCCTCCTCCCCCGTGCTGTCATTTCTTAAAAAGAAATTAAATATAGAATGATAAATGTTAATGCCAATAAGAGAAAAATAATTACCCGGAGCGGTGATTCTGACGGGAGGACGGCATTCCGCTGATGAAAGTACCATTCTATATCCGTGATAAATGCCGTGCTTGGGGTGCAATATTAAATACCTTCAACCATCCCCTTAATAGAAATTCCTGCCATGCTTCCTGCCTAACACCACTCTTGGATTATCGCCCCCACATCGTTTATCTGGTTTTACTCTAATCTCATTCTCCGTTTAGAAACTTACTTTCCATCGGTTTCTTTGACCCATTTACTTTTCCTGAAAATCGGTTTCCGCTAATAAATAGACCGACATACTTTCTACTAACTTTTACCCAGAGTTCCGGTTACCTTCATTTCAACGAGGGGGTTTGTCTATCGGATTGAATTTATTGCTAAAGGGTTGAATTCGGTATCCGGTTCGAATACGGATTCCAGCTTTTTTCCTGAAAGCTTTCCTTATTTCCTTTTTTCGGGATTTTAACATAAGCATGAAATTTTTAGCTTTTTACAGTTTTTTTAAGGATCTGCCATAAAATTTATAAAATTTTTAAACTAATAGGCGCTTAAAATGAGAAAAAAAAATTAGAATCCTAATCTGAAGATTCGATTCTCTTCGAAATCATCCACCAAAGAGTCACGCTGACTCTAACATAACTTGGCGCGTATTTATCTAGATGCAACCGCTGCCACCAAAAAAACAACTCTCTCCCGATATTATCAAATTTGGAATTCCTCCGACATCCGCGACTTGATAAAAGTTTGATAAAATCGATAACCTCTTTTTAAACTCCAATATAATAATAAAAAGAAGAGACCTTAAGTAGAAACTAACTGACAAATAGAACGAAAAAGTTTTTTTTTTCTTAACCTTTTCTTTTACAACCGATGAGAATTTTAATATCTCAAAGAAATAAATTGTGAAAATTTCCAGGAGAAGTGAAATAACGCTGAGGAGATGATGATAATAACTCCTTTTAGGAAGTTAAAGAAAATTAAAAAAATAAATTTCGCTTCAAGTCTTCCCTTTAATTTTCTACAATTAAGAATAATGAGGGTAAATGGAAATCTCATTGCGTTTCGATACCCTTTCATTCATTATCGAGGTTTTCCCAAGTTTTATAATCGCTCCGGGGGACTTTTAAGCCCCGTGAATTAAATGCAACTGCGGAAAAAAAACCGCCTTCATTATCGTGGTTGCAGATTTCCTCTTTTTCTCCCCCTCTCCTCTCGGCTTTCTCTTTTTTCTTTACGAAATGGGGGATCCTGCTGCTTGAAACTGTGAAAGAAGAATTTAACGAAATGAAAGATAAACGAGACAGAAAGAATCCGAGTAATCCGTATCACGTAGGATGAGAGCAAACAAAAGGATAATATTCCCTTTGCCATTCAACCCCCCCATTGCACGAAAGACTCCAATTTACAGAAGCAATTAAAGACATCAACGCTCCGTGGTTTTGACGAGGATTTGTAGGACACATTCGTCTTCTCACTTACAGGATATGTATTACTTTTTTAAAAAAAAATCCAGGGACGGCGACTGGAATATATTTAAATGGAGACCAAAGTGAGTAAAGGAAATAATTGTGTTGAAATTAGGAGCAGTGGGTACTTGAGCCAAAGAATTTCTAGGAGGCTCAATAGGCAATGCTATATGAAGCCAAATAGGGAGTACACACTTCAATGAGTCGTCTGCTACTTACGGCATCGCCATTTGCAATGCTAGAAGCTAGCATGTTCTCGAAATGGAAGTCGCCATATTTGCTTCTTAGGCTAACTAAGTGGGTGCTTTCCATTAGAGGCAGATGCCAAAGGAATATACACCGTGATAATCTCGCCATCTCGCTAGACATTCCTTTGGCAAATGCCGGCATGTGTCTTTAATGGAAAGCACCCAGTCCTAGTTAGTCATCATAGCGACGATTTTCATTTTAATTTCATCGTTCTATCATTTCATGAAAATAAACAAACTCGCAGAAAACAAAAACCACCGCCAAATATAGCAGAAAATTCGAGAAGGTTTTAGAATCAAAATGAATTATGTGCTATTCGAATGATGACGTATATCATTCCGTTGAGCTCTGAGTTACCGAACTATTTTATTTTATTTCATTGGATTGTTTTTTTGGCGCGCACATTCGACCAATAAGAACAAACGATCCGCCTCAGCTGTGACGTCATAACTGCATCGTTTGTTTTTGGCCGATTTTTTAGAATTTAAATTTTGAAGCAAATTCTCAGCTATCTAAAAATTTTCTTGATGATTTTTTTTTAAAAATCGAAGAACATTTGTGACTTTATTATTTATACAAGTTGACGAATTGAAGATCATGGCGGCAGACCTATGCAAATGGCAATTTTGTATGAAGAAGACTACTCGCTGAAGTGTCTACTCTTATTAGACTTCTGAGCAATGCGCATCAATAAAGTTCCGCACGTTTTTCAAATCCTGACGGTGCAACAATTAAAAGATTGTGGCTAGGGATCAAGTTTAATGAAAAACTTGGTAAAGTTGGCGCTTCAGACAGATTTCGGCTTCTTCAGAGTTGTGAGAATAAAGGTAAGAGAAATACCTATGCAAGCCGTACTTGATTCCGCCCCTGAAAAAACACATTTTTTAGGCTCAGCTACTAAACGCCTCCGGATAAAAAAAAAAAAGACGGGGAAGAAAACGTATAATCCTCCTCCCCACTTTTGGTAGGTCGAATTTTAATTTTGATTAATTTGCATGGAGACGCTTTTAAGTGTCACATATTCAAGTGTGGTCTTGCGTCAAAAACCAAAAGATTAACCAGAGATAGATGAACGGGATGAATAATTCTGAAACGCCCATCCCTTTTTAAAAGCTTTAATGAAAATCATCTCTTAGTGTCATTAAAACTGTATTTTCTAACGGGTAATTTTTAATTTATTTGAGAGAAGGAAGAAGATAAGGAAAAAAGAGGGGGATAAAGTTTTTAAGTTCGTCTCGCTGATTTTCACCGACTAAAAAGTAAAGAGAGAATATATTTTTTTCGGGGATTGAAAAAAAAAAAAAGGAAAAAGATTATCTGTAAACGGTTTGGCAGATTAAATCACTTCACAGCAATGTAGTTAAGTATAAAGGATTATCTTTGTCAGACCTAGACGGGGATTACGACTCTCCTCGTTTTAATCAACAATTCGCAGGGATGACCCTAAGTTTCAAAACGCTGGACCCGCTGAGAGAAGACATTGTATGCCTCGCTTCCCAAATATATATTTCGAACATACTTAAGCTGACTTAACTGGAAATTTCATTGTTAGGATATTACCCAATCCGCATTCTATTAAATCACCGGATTTAACAGGCACGCCGCCAGGTGGCGATCCAGTCAATATTAAATCGGATGGTTCTAATGTCATATACTTGGAAATAAAACTAATGATAGTCGGCATTGAAAAAAACATATCGGATGTTGTTGAGTCTTGTTTCGTGTCTCCGTTGACTTTCGCCCAAATTCTGACGTTCGTCGGATCCGGTAATTCCTTTTTGCTTATGAAACGACTAACAGCGCAGGAAGTATCGAATGATTTGGCCAAAGCGCATGTTAAACCTGTTTCCAGACACGATTTCATTAAATTGATATCAGTCATGTCCAGGGCTAGACAATATCCTCCGATAAATTCAGCGACATCGTTTTCAGGTATGTTTTTTAATTTTTTGCCGAGGATCATTTGATCTAATCCGCCGATTATGATTCCGAGACTTACTTCTTGTCGTATGTGTCCATTTGGAGGGATCTTGATGCTTTTTCCTTCAATAGCGTATGATGATGTGGTTTTTAGATAGACGGGAGGTTTTTCTGGTTCGATAAGGGAGTTGGCTTTTATCAGGGCTTTGTAATTTGAATCGATCCCGACGATTTTTTTACCGGTTAAAGAGAAATGATGTAAGACAAGGCCAAAAAAGTCAGCTTGTATTATTTTCATAATAAAAGCAGAAGTTTGTTTTGTTTACGCTAGCAGATGATCCAGAGTTGTTCAGCTGTTTAATAAAATCGTGGAAGGCAACAATAGGTTTGGAATTTTTGCTATCGAATCGCTATCTCTAATTTTGCTATCGGAAAGCGAGAGATCCAGTGTTCGAATCCCGATGCTGTACTAGTTGGTGAAATTTTTTCTGAGATTATTTCCTTCATGTTCACACCATTTCCTAACAAATCTAATTTATCTCAGACTAGATTTACAGTCTATATAAAAAATTAAAGATACTCAAAAAAGGAACGTTTTCCTATTCATATAAACCGTTTTCCCACTGTCATTTCCCCTTCATTTTGATAAAGTAGTTCCCACGGCTACCACCAACATCGCCACCGTCGCCCTTAATATAAGCAACGTCTTTTCCCCTCTACCCTCAGTCGTACTCGAACTTCCGAAGCGTTCGCATCGTTAAAAAGTTTAATAATTAAGTAATTTTTTTATTTTATCATTTTTCAACACTAAACAAAGAGTGAGTTTATTTAGTGAGTGCTAGATATATGCATGAGTTATTATTCACGATAATCAGTAATTTCAAATTCAACGTTTTAGCTCTGAGTTAGAGAGATGCTTTTTTTAAAAATGATTACTCTACATTTTCCTGATATCATTGTTTTAATAGCGCCTCCTGAAAACATTTGGGAATTCTCAGCTGATCCGTGCACCTCTGGGCACTGCTAATTCACACGCCATTACAAATTTTCAAAGATGTAGATTGAGGTTAGGTTTTCTTTAGTGAATAAAGCACTCAGCTTTTCCATATATTTTCATGTTAAAAAAAATACAATTTTTAACATCTAGAACTCTGAGCGAATATTGTGGTTAAGGAAAAAATAATTGACCGGCATTTTATTGTATTTTTCTTAATTCTTTTTTCTCAGAACATCGTTTTTTTTTGTTTGGATATAACTGCCGATCGCATTCTCCTTTTTTTCCTCCCTAAAAGCAGGCTTTGCATTTAAATAAAGTATATTATTCTCAATTTAAAAGCTCCTTAGTTAGCAAAACCCGGTAAGATTACAATCCTTTTTTTTTTAATTTAACAAAAGGGCAACCTTTATTTCTTAATTCAATTCCATTCAACCTTTTTTTCTGCTTTTTGTGCAATATCCTTAAAAAAATTTCTCTATGCTCGGAATTTTCATTAAGCTTCGATTAAATCCAAAATATTTCTCTCATAATGTCATTTACTTTTTTTTTTCGAAAAAAAAAGGTTAGGAGAAAAGTGCAAACCGTTTTCTGAAAGAAAAAAAAACAGCTCATGCAGAAAAGATGTCAAGGACGTTCCAGCAAAAAAAATCAACATTTAGCTTACGAATCTTTGAAAAGGAATATTAATATGAAAAATACCGAGGATAATTAAAAATACCATTTTTCCCCCTTCGAAAAAAGGAAAAAAAAATATCCGTTAAATAGGGAGTGAATTAAAAAGAGAGAAAAGATAAGAAAGGGAAAAAGGGAAATTCCAACACAATCGCAAGAAAGTAAGATTCTAATTGATCTTCCTCAAACTTTTCTTTTCTAAAATTGTTTAACTCGATTTCCCAAATTGTATCCGCTTTTGTTTTGCAAAACCGCTTTTAATTGCATTGTGAAGAGTAGTCCAAACGGATAAGAATCACGTAGAGAAACTGTGAAAACTTTTCGAAGAAAGTTAAATGCATAAAAGATGAGATTTTAAATGTATCAAAGAATAAAACGCGGTTTCAATCAAGGTTTTTTTTTATGAAGCGTGTTAAGGCAATGGAAAACCAGAAGGACACTAACCTTTATCTTCTATTGTTCTCGTAAGAGGCAAAAAAAAAAAAAGAAGGGGAAAACAGAAGAAGGAAAGAATAGAATAATAAGGATAAAATGAAGAAAAAAATGTCTTCATTTTCTCTCAAATTAGATTTTGTCATTTTTATTGAAGAGCCTTCCCCGATAGCGATGGCGATCCTTTGTGGCAAAGATTGATTCTTGAAAGTTTCCATTAGCTGTCACTTTTCCAAGCCAAGAAACAAAATTAAACTTTATTTTATCCCCCTTGGTCTTTGGGTTCACGACAATACCTGTTAGGTTACTTTCCAAAGGGGATAACTCTTCTTTTTGTCGATTTTTTTACCTTCCCCCTGATTTTTCTACAATAGGATTTTTTTCTTTCTTTAAAAGGTTTTTTTTCCATTGAACCTTGCTCGGGTTAGGCAAAAATTAGGGATTTTCAGGACGAGCAGGGTCGATGCCAAATTTTTTAAAATTTGTCCAGGGGGCAGGACTTAAGCACAAATGAAAAATTCTTTAATCTTAAGCAACTGAAGTAATATTGTAGTTAAAGGGGAAAAAAGCCCCCGTCGCGTCGTTCTGCTTCTGGAGATAGATGCTATGAAACTCGATTGTCAAATCAACGACTTTTAAAGCTGACGCTTCTCTTTTTAAATTTATAGTTTCTCTTTCTTTTAATTTGTTTCCGTTCTTTTTATTTCGCTTTTTTCCCTTAACTTTATTTATCATTTTCTCTTCCTTATTGTTTAGCAGTTAAAGCGGAAATAGCGGAGAGAAAGTTCCCGGGACTGTTTTTAGACTTTTTGGAGTTAAATATGATTTAATAACTTGGGATATCAAAGATTATTCTAGGCGGTATTAGCTCGGAAATCTTTTTTGGAAAGGAGGATTTAATAGGATTTAAACGTTTTAGGAAAAGATTTCGGGGCAAGATTCATTTCTCATTTGCAAAAAGTTTTAAGATGAAATCCTACGGGCTATACAGAAAAGCTTTCGATACAATGATTCGTATAAAGAAGTTTAAGAACTTCGCTTTTGGGAAGAGATTTTCGTTTGAAATTAAGGATACTGATGAGAATTTAAGCCTGATGCGAGATGCTTTAAGTGGGATAAAGAAGTGGAATTTTTGTCGGAATACAAAACTGGAAATTGCTCGCAAGGGCAGGAAGCGGTAGCGGAGATGGACGACTTAAGATAGATTTTAGATAGACGACTTACAAGTTCAAACACGTCTAGGCAGACCTCGGCTTTGCAGGAAAGACAACGTACATAGGTTAGGAGTCTTCGACTGGCGGATCACCTGTAAGGAGAGAAGTCTGCCATATAAAGCACCTGGCAAAGTCTTCATGGTCTCTTTCCAGTTGCAGAGCACGTGCTACGATTTCTGCGGTCTCTACCCGAGTTCCAAAGCACCTGCTTCGGTCTCTAGGGCCTCTACCCGAGTTCAGAGTACCTGTTTCGGTCTCTATAGCTTCTAGCCGAGTTTTAGAGCATCTGCCACGGTCAAAGTCCCAGAGAGTCCCTATGGTCTCTACGGTCTCTGATCCTGAGTTAATGCAGGCTATTCAGTGTTATAACGACCGCCCCTGCTGTCACCCTATTGCGGGGGGGGGGGGGGGGGGGGGGGGCTGAAAGAGTTACGAAAGTACGCCGCTGAGGCTATTTCTTCCAGTAAAAATTAGTTTTCAGCCACAAAGGAAGAACTTCAGATATAATTATTTTTTTAGGAACTGCAGCTCCCTTTCCCCAGAAAATTTTCTTTGTTTCTTTTTGCGATTTGATGGATTTATAAGAGACGCAATTTGTTTTTCGGGCTGTAAAGTCTTTTATTAAGAAAAATTAACATGATCACAATATGGCCACCCTTTTTATTTACAAAAATTTTGCAAATAAATTATCATAAGGGCAAATCGCATAAGAATGCAGAAATATCTCTCGTGCATGACTTGCAATTCAACTTTCCTTTTTTCCTCCATCCCTTTTTTGTTGCACGCGGAATTACAAATCAACCTTTCCTTCTTCTTCTTTCATTTAAATTTTTTTTCGGAGTTCCATTCAAAGGAAAACTGCAGACATCCCTACCAAGGTAGTAATTTTCAACAGTTAAAGAAAAAAATCCTTTAATTTATTTTTTTTTTGTACAATTAAGACCTTTCCCTTTTATACCTAACCCGACCCAGTTATCAGTAAAAGGTCTTTCTAGTGGAAAAATACCCTCATTACCGAACACGCGCCTCGGCAATCTATGCAAAAACTTTTTTTTTGCGGAAAAAAAAACCTTCGATTTAAAATTTTTTCCCCTCGAAATCCCATTTCAACACAGGATTTATTTTCAAGTTCAAACATTTCACCAAAGAACAAAAGAATGAGAAAATTATGAGCTGCCAGGGAGAATGCTATTTAACACCCGATAAAATCAACCGTTCCCCAATTGGTATTAAACATTTAGAGTTAATTAAAAAAAAAAAAAAAGAATCGGACGGGGGAGAAAAAGATCACAAATAACCGCATGGGCTAACTTTTTATTTTTTTCCCCCCCATCTCCCCCTTTCTTTTTTGTTCACTACATATCGATGATTACTCCACTTAATTAAACCGTTTGGCGAGATAAAAATTTATATGACGTCATTGCATAAATCAAAGCTTTTGATTTTACGACCTTTATTCCTATTGTTCTCCGGCTACCACCGTCTAACCATAATCCGCCATGTTTGATTAGAATATAATTTTGCGGCAAAAGAGAAAAAGAGCACGGGAGGGGGGGCGAAGCGGTTAAAGGACCTGTCATTTGCCGGGGCCACCACCTGTCATCGACAACCCCGCTGACGGCTCGACTTAATGTTGTGTAAACTGACAAGGTTAATGTAATCTGACATTGTACCTCCAGGGTATGGGGGAGCCGGTTTACACATCATTAGTAATATGAACGGCTTTTCCTAATCCAGATGCACAACTTTTCACGCTTTATCAATATGGAAATTTTATATACATGCGGATGCCTGTGTTTCTCACCCAACATGAAAGTAATTAAAACGAATAAAAATTTTAAAAAAAAAAGGAGGAGGAAGAGGGGAGGGGTAGTGCGGGGGGGCGATTTGCCCGGTAATTCAATTTGGTGGAAATCCAGTGAGAGAGAAGATAACCTCAGTTTCAGTTACCCACCTGGGGCTTGCTTACGAAACGAGGTTTGCTCTCTCTCGCTCGCTCGCTCGCTCACTCAACTCTTCTGCAATGGATTTACTTCGATATTTCCCCCTCGTGATTGTCTAGCGGTCCGAAAATGAAGACACGTTTCAGTTAATGCCGTCAACCTTTCGGATCCCCATGCTTTTGTTTTTTTTTCCAAGGGAAAGAGTGGCAAAGTTCACGGTTCATTTGGAAACGTGCTAATTGACGCTCAAACAGAGAAAGTTGAAAAAAAATGTGGATGAAATACACGCGTTTTTTCGTATTTTTTCGTTTTGATTATCGGAGCTTGGTGATTGGTGATTTTAATTTTTTGCGACAATATAAACCTAACTAGGTATGTTTTTATTCGGTTTTTTCTTGTTTGGATTTGAGCCGTGTTTTTTAATTAAGGTGTTAAATGGATGAATGAGTGCATGGTGTATTGCATTATTTTTTTCAAGCGGGTATATCAGAGATTCGTGCTTGGATTCCGCGACGTTTGAACAGGACCTAAGGTCCTACTGCTGCCTTCCATTCTGCGCGACTGAGGACCGCTCTCCGCCTGTCTTAAACTTTCAAACGTTGAATATATATCCTTCCTCAAGTAATCTGCCCATATTTTCCTGGCCTCCCCATCAGTTTCACAGTATTCACACTCCCCTTCATCACTATGACGATAGCCCTCTCAGCTGGCACTCGAGCCATTTAGCTTGTCTTCTAAAGCCACCGAGATTTACTGATGATCCACTGCTGTCCAGAGAGATTTCACAATGGCGGGTCCCAGGCTCTTGCGAATATGATCTATCGAAGATGTTCAGAGGCTCACTGGTCAACAGTTGATCACAGGAGTGGTTAAATCGTCTAAGCTCCGGTGGGCGGGACAAATAGCTCGTGCGCCACCGACACGGTGACTATATACGTCAGGTCCTAGACGGAAGAGAACTACAAGTCTCAGGCCTCAAGGCAGGCAGCGGCTCTGATAGGATCCTAACATAGCTTAAAGCCCTATTGTCGAGGATAACGTGTCGAAGGTTGCGGGAGGGCTTGGAGTTCCTGACTGGAGGGAGTCGAGTCAGATCAGGACTACATATCGAGCTATGTGCGATGGGCCTATAGAACTTCAAGCCCAATCAGAAGTATTTAATTTTTAAGTTGAACTTAACTGTATTTTCCTTCTAATAGACCATACAATTGATTTGGGTAAAAAATTCCAGTCTTTTTGCATCCACTCTTCTATAATATCCCATGCAGTCGGGTTATCCGCTCTTCGGAACTAGCTCCTTCCTGCTGTTTAAATTATGCCATCAAGCCATTATTGTAGAGGTGTTCCCCTGCAGTAGCATTCTTCATTAAGATATTGTTACCGCCTACCGCTTTTGGGCCTGCCTGGCCACATGTCCTACTAACTCCCACTTCAGCTCTGCAGCGCGTCTTCCACGTCCATCAACCGCATCTGTCAGCGGATCACGTTTCGTTCTCATTCAATCTCAAAAGCTGAAGCTCGAAATGGACCTTTCCATTTCGCGAGTGGGCCATGCGGAGCTCGGTAGCGCGGTAGGTTAGAACTCTCAGGACACAATTATTACATAATTATTATTAGCGTGATGTCAGAAAATATTCATACAACCCCGAAAACCTACCAGTGTTTAAACTGCACAATAGCATACTGTATGTAATCACAATGAAAAATTTTCTTTCCTCTCACGGAAAAAATAAAATGATATAGTTTTTTCCAGCTTTCAAGCCTCGTACATTCATAAAACGAAAACTGATAATAGAAAAAGACAAAAAAAAAAAAGGTTTCGGTTTTCAAGACAGAATCCGAGTGAATAGAAAGCGAAGTAGTTGTGAGAATCGAGGAAATAGCTTTCAGGAGGGGGTAACTAAAGCTTATTGCTGGAACGACATTATTGTACTAAAGTAAATTTAGCACTCAATATCCGGTACCTCTTCTCAATCCCTAAATCCTCTTTACCAGCACTCAATTTCCAATTCAAAAAGATCGATACTTTTTTTTTGCATTCCCGAAATCCGTCATCGGTTGACGAAAAAAAAAAAAGTAACCGCGTTTTTTCATTCCAATCAAAAAAGAATTGAAACTTTTCACCCCGGTGCGATAAAAAAAAAAAAAAAGAAAACCGAAAAACTCATTTTAATAAAACATTGTGAAATTATATTCTCAATCTGTTTCGGAAAATTCGTTTTTCCTTCGACTTGATTTAAATTTTCTTCATTTCCTCGACTTCTCCTGTCGTCGTCGTCGTCGCCTTCTCATATCTGATTCTAATCAGGTTCATTTCGAATCCTAAGTAAATTCACTTCTTTCTCTTTTTTCCCCTACGGTTTTATTTTTTTTTTTTTCGGAATATATCCTTATTTCGGTTTTCAATGTACCTAAAAACACGATCGTCCACATCCGGGGAGATTTCCCCGAAAAAAAAATGGGGCGCTCAACATGACTCATGCGGATGAAAATCATTTTTCTTACTTTTTTTCGTTTTTCCATATCTTACGGAGATGAATTTTCTCCTTTTACGGGTTCTCATCTTCGTTTTCTTTTTACTCCCACCCGAATGTTTCTATTTGGTTTTTTACTTTTTTCCAAAATGAATTTTTCAGGTTTTCTTTCCTTCTCTGGAAATTTCCAAAGTTTAGATTTTTTGTTTGTTTTCTCTTTTTCTTTTTTTTTTCTCCCCCTTAGGTTATATATAACGTTTCGGTTTATATATTCCGGAGACGGATTCTTTTATTTCCTCGGGCTTTTATGTAAGGAAACTGTCTTTATATCAAAATGGCGGAAAGACTTTGGGATAAAAAATTTTTTAACAAGTTACCAAACTGAAGGAAAGAAAATGACATTGCTGAAAAACTTTTCCTCCCAGTTTTTTTTTTTTTTTTTTTTGTTTCCTTCTCTCATTCTCCCATTCTTGCTCTACCTGAAAATGATTTTATTTTCGAAGCTAAACAGATTTTTGTTGTCGAGTTTAATTAAGTATGAATTTTTTATTGGTAATTAAAGACAGCTGGCTCCTCTCTAAAAACCATTTTCGTGTTCACAAAGAATAATTTAAAAGATTTTCCCCCTTAATTGTGTTTCATTTAGAAAAGCGATGGTCGAATAAATAAACAGCGTCGAGGACATGCGTAGATAGATTAAGAAAGCTTTTATTGTGTGGGCTGATACTTAGAATTCGAGATTAAGAGCGATATTGGCTTTGTGAAATGAGAGTCTTTCGAGTTGCAGATGGAATGAATATTCGAGGGAATTTCTTAACGAAGGGGGAAATCGTGGAAAAAATTTAAAAAGAATTTCAGGATTTTTGAACAGTTAAGAGTAGATCGATTTTTTTTTTGATTGGAAAGGGCTTAGATTTGCCTCTGAGGCGTCGCGTTGCAGACGAAATCAGATTTTTTGCGGTGGGTTTTCTAATACTAAAAACTGATTCGGCAGAAATGGAAATGATTGAAACTCCGATTGTAACTCAGAGATTTTCTTAGTAAGCAGTGATCTATATAGATTATTTCCCAAATTTTTGGAACTTTAGGGTCTTCTCAGTGGAAAAATAAGGGTTTTTTAGAGACCTATTAAAACAAAACATTTTCTGGTCAAATTTCATTTTTTCAGATTTAGTGATTTTGAGCAAGTTTTACTTTTAGAATTTCTAAAGTGAAACAAGATTTTTCATAATTTTTATTGTCAAACCCGTTTTTCAGAATTTTTTACAGAGAAACCAATTTTTTGGAATTTTCATAGTAGAACAAGCTTTTTTAAATTTTTACAGTGGAGCAAGGTCAGATTTCTCCAAAAAAAGCTAAAATCGTATTGACATTTTATTTTTATTAATGAAATGAGCTAAAAGCTTAGAAAGCTAGGCACAACTCAAGAGAAGTAAACATGTTCGATCCACGTGACCGTTTCATGTTGTAAATTTCACGTAATCAAACCCTTCCCTGTTTTTCGTTATTAAACGCGCTTTAAACAATAACCCCTGTACTTTGAAAATCACTTATAATCCCCGACATCCTTTAAAACGACGGGATAACAATAAGCACTAAAATCTGGAAAGCGAAAACAATAGGAAAAACAGACAAACCGATTCACGCGAAAGTAAACAGTTAGGTAGGAATAAAATCGTCAATTTACTAAAACATTAAATTAGAAACTTACATCCGGTTCGGTTACAGGAAGATAACCAACAGTCGTATACTTCCTTTACAACTGAATATTTCCGCTTCGACCTCCCTGGACTTCCGGCCCCGAAGGAAGCCAAACCCTCCCCCTCTTTTTCCTCTTAATATTTTATCTTGACGTCGAGCAACTTTAATATCAAATTAAAAATAATTAATTTTTAGTTACGCTTTTTTCTCCAGAGTCCTCCGTTAATCGAGCTTGCGGGATCGTCTGTCTTTCAATCGCTTTTCCCCTCCTTGTAAACGAAAAAAAAAAAAAAATGAACGGGAAACTTTTTTAATATCGGTTATAAAAAGAAAACAACAATGGAGCGTAATCCTTTACTGCATTTTGCTGACTAGGTATTGTTGTGTGCTAGAGTTTAACACATTGTTGGATTATTGCAACTTAAGTCCCACGGCAGTCATCCGATAAAACTATTGTTTTAAAAGCTTCTCCTCTACGTGGTTATTACTCTAATCTCGTTCCTCAATGTAAAAACCATTCTTTGTTTATTCTCAGGTCGCTGTTACATTGTTACATTGAGCTGATGAAAATGGAATAAAAGGGCGACGAGGGAGTAAGAGAAGGGGGCGTCGTCGGGGGGAAGAGAAGTTACCCCTTTTCGGAAATATTTCCCTTAGTTTACTCTTGTATTCAAATATGAAACTTAAACATAACCTACTAAACTTACTCGTAATTCTCATTAATGTCTATTCATTATTTAGCATGTTAATATACGTCAGGTATGAAAGAGATATAACCTTGTTGTTTCTTGGAGCTCGGCTTATAGAAACCGTATTACTTTTTGGTTATTTACCGTGTGTATTCAAAAGAATGATTAATGTCTCGTGTTGCGGGGGGGCTTGGATATTTTTTTAAACGCGGGAAATTTGCCTTTTGACTAAAAAAGCTGAGCAAGGACTTTTTCACGATTTTATATATGCGATAAATCTTATGGCTATCATGTAAAAATTTGTATGGGAATTTTCGTCATTTAGTTTCTGATGATGAAGCGCTGAATCTGTCTGTTATTCGTGCGAATTGGAAAATTTTCGAATAAAATAAAAGGGACTGCGTAGACAGTAAAGGTTGTTAAACTTTTCTTCGTTGGAAATCGATACCCCGTTACTTAGTTTAATCATTTCGCGTAATTATATATTCAGTTCCTGTAGTAATCAATTTTTCATGTCCCCCGTTTCAATTTCGAAATCGATTTCTTGTTTCTGTAAGAGGTTTGGCGATTTTAGTCAGATTTCAAAGGTCTGCTGCTTTTGTGCAAAAGGTTTTATACACTGGTATTGATAATAATGGACTATTTCCTAGAATTTTGAGGAGAAAATGATGAAAGAGAGACATACGTATAATTTCAGGCAAGGCCCGGTCGGGCTAGACTATAGCCTTAGTTTTCTTTTACTGCAGACCCGACAAGGCTTGAGCTCTGGAATTGTTTATTGATGCGCACAAGAGCAAAAAATACAATACAAGGTAAGAATTTGATGTGAAACAAGATATAGATCAAAGTTTCTATTTTTGCTTCCTCAGCATCAAGAACTTAAAAGAAAACAAGAAAGAAGCAAGACTCTTGACAAAAACTATAACAAGGAATTCTTATTTGGTTTGATCGGTTGGGGAGAGCACGGGGCGCGCCACGAGGCAGTCCCAGCACTACTCAATTCTAGATAGGCTAAAAAGTCGGAGCAGAGGGTCGGGCGTGACTTTCTTTAACAAATTACCGGGGGAGAAAAAGGGGAAGAAGATGGACAAAAATTTCTTCTAACATCTGACGGAATTCCTGGTTGGACTGGTCCTATAATCTGTCTCAGAGTTCTAGGCTTTCTTACGGAGTCCAAAAGTCTTGCAAAGCGTGATGACAAAATGTGTACCATAACACTTAATAAATAAATAAATTTGGCAAAATAGGATTTTTGAGCTTTCGGTAATCAGGAAGCCTAAATACCAAATTTCAGCTAATTCCGTGACAACAGTTGAACAAAATCTTGTGCTCATAACTGAATTTTACGGTCCCTACTGCCTAATTCTGCTCATTCCATGAGTCGTCTGCTACATATGGGGTCGCCATTTGTAATTCTGGAAGCTGCCATGTTCTCGAATGGGAGTTGTTTTGCACGCTTTAACTTATGTTAATTTTACCTAGTGCTATCCACTGTAGAAAATTTGAAACTTACCTAGGAAAAAAAAAGAAAACAAAATTAGTGGCTAAAATCTAGTAACAATTTTTGCAGTTTTTTTTACCATTTTTAAAAAAAATTAAAAAAATACATCAGTAACTCAGAGCTAGGCTGTCAAATCCAAAAGCAGACGGCAGTTCTCTGGCACAAGTTAAACGGCGGTGGACACTCTTTTGGTTTTTCAAATTCGACGTTCTAGTTCTAAAGTACAGAAATTAAATTGCAAATAAATTACATTACTGTTCCAGACAAAAAGAAACTTATTTCAAGCTGAAACATGTTTTCAGCGGTTCGAGGCGCTGTAAAAAGTACCCAAGGTCTTTACTTTTTTCTGTCCTATTACAGTAAAATAAGAAGTTACAATTTTTATTACAAATGCAAGGACTTTTGGTTTGGAAAATGACTGCGGGTTATTCTAAAGTAATTTTTTTAAATTAATTTGTTCAGAAATCCATTATAAATTTTACCTACACTTTATCCCCGCAATGTATTTACTCAAACATATCTGAATACCTAATGCGTCATGCCTTGGGCCTCATTAATATTATTTATACGTATTCGGAGAATCGCTGAATATGTATGACAGCCTATCCTATTTTTGAACGAATGAAATCAATATTCTTCCTTATTGCGCAAACTTTCCTGTGGCCTCGGGTCGACATTTCCCGATAATGTACCACGTGCTTACACGGAAAAAATTCAAAAGCCTTCATAACACGAAAAAAATATTGACAGCATTGAGCCCTGCACGAGCCAGATTTGGATTGTGCCAAACTTTTGAACCATATGTAGTTTCGGGCCCATTGCTATCAGATTTGTGCTGAGAGATCTTTTGGATGATATTTGAGCTAATCTTTTCTGCTAGGCAAAAATTTTCTGAGCATAACAAATAGCTGACAAAGCTACGTTGAGCTCTCAATATAAACAATTTAAAATGAAACCGGGCACGGGTCGAAAATAATTTCTGACCCGTATATGAGTAAAAATTCTGTTCATCCTTATTCGCTTGCCAAATAAGGAGGAAAATTTCCTAAGCTACATTTAACCTCATTTAAGTTTTTGCTACTTTTTGCTTACAAACTCCGGTTGCCCTTCGCAAAACCTTTCGATACTCAAAAAAAAAAAAAAAATAAAATCTATCTTCTGCGAATTAGGGTCGTCCCATAAACAAACCTGCAAAAAAAATTAATACTTAAACCTTTCAAAGAACCGCATTTCACTTTTCATCTCCCAAGACATTTCACGAAATTTTAACGTAATCTCCTTCACCTCATCCCTTTCGGCCTCTATAGCATTAAAGTCATGGACTAAGGAGAATTTTCAATTAAATACAGCTTTGATTAAACAAAGGAAATAGAGCTTCAAGTTTATTAAGTAATCAAATGAACTGGATTTCTGTTGCCTTTTAGTTTTAACAGCGATCACTATCTAAATAACGAATTTGCTATTCCCCATAAGAATACCCAATTCCCAAAGATCGCACGAGGGTAAGAAACTTCGGGTACCGAGAGAGAGGATGTACGGAAAATCAATCAAAGCATTTGTCTTTTTCATTAAATCCTCCTGCCACGAGAGGCGTAATAATGTAAAAGGGGAGAAAGGCTTTTAAAAAACATTCCTTTATTGTTCCACTTTTTTTTTTCCGAATAAATATTTGAAAGGATGTGGCAAGTCGGATAAAAAGAAAAATCGGCTGTTAAAAGGGAGGGAAAGAAAAGGAGGACGGATTAAAGCTAAGAAAGGAACACAGGAAAAGCCCGAGGGGGAAGAATATAAATCGAAAGAATGCCGTTCTTCATTAAAACGATCCGAATCGAATTCTCTATATCAATTAAATACTTATTAAAGAAAAGAAATACCGAGAATTCTCTCTGATATTTACGACTTTTGGGAGGGAAAAAAAGAAAGATGCCTTTCTTATACCGCAGGGATCCTTTCGCTTTCCTGTTTTTTATTTATTTTTTTAATATTCTAAATAAAAGGAAATCATTTTTCCTTTTCTTTTTATTTTTTAACCGAAAAGGAAAGCCGGCATGGTAATAAGGCATCATTCAAGCAGTATCGTTAATTAATTGCTTCTTAAAAAGAAAAGCAAAAACGAAAATGCCGATACAATAACAAAAGTTCAGTCAAAGGATTTGTCATAAAGTGTATAAATACTTTTTGCGTTTTGCTTTTTTCGAAAAGATAGCATGTTTTAGAATGAGTTAATTTCTTTCTTTTTTTTTTTAGTTGGCAATATTCCTCGTGGTTTTTCTTCCCCTGGCATTTCTCCCACTAGAAAATGCTCAACTCGGCTTTTTACTCTTTTTTTCAGAGATAAATTAGAGAAAAATTATAATTTCTAAGGCAACATATATCACCATTGTGTCAAATGGGCAACAGGTTGGATTCTTCTCGCCGGGCTACGCCTTTAGGCTGGATATAAAGTTTCGATTTCGTCACAGCGATTTTCAAGATCATTTATTTCCGGACAAGTTTACGGGATCTAACTTATATTAAATTGCTTGTGAGTCTATAAGCGTTTACAACCGTGAGTGACTCTAGTTCTAAATAGCTTTCTCTTCTTTTAGCAGTGGCGGTTTTAGGCAGGTGCCAAAATTAAGAAACAAATCTAATTTATCTCAGACTAGATTCACAGTTTATACAAAAAAAATTCAAAATATTCATCAAAGCAACGTTTTCCTATTCACATATATCCTTTTCTCACTAAACTATCATTTCCCCTCCTTTTTGATGACGTAGTTCCCACAGCTACCACCAGTAGCGACATCGTGGCCCCCTATATAAGCAACGTCATTTCTCCTCTACCCTCAGTCGCACTCGAACTTCCGAAGCGTTCGCATCGTTAAAAAATTTAATAATTAAGTAAGTTTTTTTATTTTATTATTTCTTAATTTTGTTTAATGAGTACACGATATTTGCATGAATTATTAGTCACGATAAAAATAAAAATCTGAGTGAAATTATAAAAGATTCACACTTCCAGGGTGTCCAGTAAAAGTTGAGCGCAAAATTATCTTTGATTTGTAGATCGTCCATCCAGAATTTGTCTTTTCTTCCGTGGTGGGGGGAGCAGCTCGCGGTTACTCCACTAACTAAAATCGTCGTGCCTTGATCACACTAATGATTAGAAACTGCCCAAAGAACCTTGAACTTTCCTCATGCCGGACACAACCAAATTTTATATTCCACTCCATAAAACAAGTTCGTTTTTTTTTGTCAATAGTCATTCTCTCACGATGTCACTTCTTTTTTAATTTTCCGCATCGGGAAAACGATTTCCTGCTAAAAGTGTTCAAGTTGTTTTCAATATAACACTAACTGCAAAACCCGTTTTTGAAAATCAACACGATCCTACCGGATTAAATCGATCGAAGATGCCAATATCAGAAAACTGTTCAACGTTCCACAATGAAAATTCAAAAAAGCATTAGCGCGCTATTCTTTTTTTTTATTTTTTATTTTTATTTTTTGTTCCTGGTAAAACTGGTAGAAAATCTGAAAAGAAAAGGCGTTCCTCCCCGCGCTTTTTTGTCAAAAGACAAGATAATGGTAATAAAACCGTTTTTAATTGAGTCATTATCAGGGGGAGTCATCGGAAAATCAACCCCTCCACGAGTTTAAATAGGAAAAAGAAAAAGTGGGGAGGGGGGGGGGGACGAGGACCCCCATCATTTATCATGGTTTTCTTTCGACTTGTCCCTCATTTATCTTACTTCGTTATTCTTTAATGTTTGTCTTTTTCCATCGTTTGTAACTACTCGCGTTGCTGTTCTTGGCCTTCCTTCCGTTCGTGTCTGGAATTATTTATACACTCGATGAGCCCCGGATAAAAAAATGTTTTTCGATATCCCCGCAAAAATAAAGCAAAAAAAAAAGTTTTAATCGACTATATCATTCGGGATTCGTCTTTATACCTCCTCAGCCCCCGGGAAAATCCTCCTCATTCGTAAATATTTCTTCTTCGCCGCAGAAAATTTAATTAAAATAATGTTTTCTCTTTTGATTCAATAATGGGAATCAATCCGTTCTATATTTTTTTCCTCGATTCAAAAGACAAAAGAGTTTTTCTTAGTTTTTTTTATTTTTATAAACATTATCGTCAAAACTTTTAATACTTTCTTTCTCTCTCTCTCTTGGTTTCCAATCTAAAGAGTTACGGGACTTGTGGAATTTTCACAGAGACACTTAGTTTTTTTTTCTCTCATCAAGGATCGCATCTCCCAACTTAAAAGATCAATCTATCAATTTTTCAAACCTCCACTAAAAACTTTCTTCCCGAAACTTCTTTTTCTCCTCTTTTCATCCTTATCTTTTTCCTACATCCTCCTCGCTTTTACTTGACCGATTAATTTTATAAACATTTTTTTTTAAAAAAAAGTAAAGGGAAAGGAAAAATCGGTTCGGAATATTCTCATTCAATTATCTCTTGATAAATTGCTATCACATCAAGAAACGATTTTTCGTACCCGGATCCGAAACTTGAAACCAAATCGAAAACGGATTAAATGTAATCATTAATCAAGATTTAAATAGTCAGGGGAAAAATCCGGGGAGTTTTTCTTTTTTTTTTAATACACGTCTGAAAAACGGAGGATTGATTTTGACTTTAAAGAGCAGGGAATTAACTGAAAAATCTCGGCAATCGGAGGAAAATAGAATCTCAAACACGATTACAATATATTAGCTTGTAAAACTGTTCTGCATCTAATAACAAAGTCGGATTGAAACTCGAAAATAAAATTTTGCCTTGGGTTTTCATTGTGAAATGTTTTCCGTATTTTGACAACAGAACATTTACATATTGTTACGTGTTTTGGATTTTAGACAAATAAAAAAATTCATTTTGAGCATCAAGTCGGAAAGTACCTAGAATCGGAAAATTAAATTATCCCTAAGAGGATATGTTGAATCGGGATGTAAGAGGAAAGTATGGTTAAGTTTTAAGGAAAGAGATGTTCTATATAATTTAAAGAAGATGCAAGCAAAAATGTTGTGTCTGTTCGCACGACTTGAGTTTGCAAGGGTAAGGCTCAGCAACGAAGGCAGCAATGGCCAGCCTAAGTAGCACAAAGCAAAATTCACATCTTCTAGACTACAAAAGTTTCGCTGATGTTTGCCGACAGAGTCTTCTAGTAGATGCCTTATCTTTTAGATATTGTAAATGTAGACTATTTCGTTACTACAGAGCTAGAACGTCGAATTTGAAAATCCAAAATGGCCGCTCACCAATAGTTCTATTACGATAGTTCTATTACTCAAATCTCCATCCACAATTCAATTCTTCTTAAGGTTTTTGGGTGTTGGAGGAGTGAAATAAACAGATATTACGGTTTTGCCGACGTTGTCATTTATTAATGATTTCATCGGGGCTATCGGGGCTTTTTTTAGCGTAATATCTGTTTATTTCACTCCTCCAACACCCAAAAACCTTAAGAAGAAGCTTACCAATAGATAATGTCGTGCTCCTTCCTCAGACTGAATAAGCAAAATCAATTTTAGCCCATTTCTTTATTTTTAGCTTATGCAGAAGCAAATTAAGGCGCGAGTTATGCAAAATCAACTTTGGTTCTCGATTACGTGAGATAAGTAAAGGTTTTAGATTCGTTACGTCACGAGCACTTTGCCTATTCTACTGATGCCAGGGAGCCGTCGTCTGCTTTCGGATTCGACGTCCCCTCAGGAAATCTGTGCATTAGAGCACTCGATCGACCTCAGGGCACCGGACCTCATATTACTAGATCGTGCTGTGAATTCCTCCAGCAATGCTTTGACACAGCACCGTCAAATCTGGAGGTATCTGGCATCAGTACTATTCGCGGAATTTTTACATCTACTCTGCTAACAAACATTCAAAATAACTTTCCAAACAAATTCCTTCAAAAATCACTAAATAACAGCGACTTCAACAATAAATCGTTTGACGATATTTTTTATTGTGTACAAACAACGACCATTTAGAGAACCCCAAAGCGGTTTAACAGACACAATCATCGGATTATCGGTCAGATGCTATCATTCTTATTGCGGTTAAAATCGACGTTTCGCCACTGAAGTTGAGAAATCGATGAGGAAAGGAATTTCCAAACCACCAAACTGTCACTAGGGAGTAAAAGATGGTTTTTTGCAGAATCCGAAACCAAGAAAACCCCCGCAACGCGCTTTGGTTTTTTCTTCGTTTTTTTTTTTTTTTTATATATCCGAAAAAGGAACCCAAAGAAAATTTCAATTACCTTTCAAATAAAACAAACCATTAAATGTGAATTTATTTTCTTGTGTTTACGTTTTTTCCCAAGTTTTATCTTCTTTTAAACTTTTACGATTTTTTTTTTTGCGAGAAATTTAAAAAAAAGTAAATGAGAAAACGTACCAGTGGAGAGTTGCATTAATAAAATATTAACCAAAACTATCCTATTTTAACCGGAATTGATGTGGACGATCCGTCTTTTTTCTCACATTTTTAACTAACGCGGATGATTAAAGTTAAGTGCGAAAACAAAAAGGGAAAAGAAGAAGAAAAAAAGAAGGGCGAGAGAGAGAGAGAAAATAAAAATTCTGAGGTGTATATTTTTGTTGCCCTTGGTTGCGTAAATAAACTCGATGTTAAATTAAAGTAAATTTCAGTGAAAAGTAATCATTATCATGAAAATTTTCACGTCTCGCATCTCATCTACCCTGAGGCCGTTTTATCTTCCAATTAAAATTGTAGAACAATCACTTGTGTTAGGCCACGATTATGTTTTCGTTAGTTTCCCAGGCATCCCCAATGGTGACGTTGTTATGGATTTTCGGAATCCGTTGTCAAGTTCAGTAGCGAAGCCAAGAGGAGCTGAGGAAGGGGAATAAAATGAAAAAAACTCATGGAAAGTGAATCTGGCAGGAAAGTCGCTAATTTCATCTCTCCAAGCTCTTGCTCCGTAAACATGGGAGGTCAGTCACCTGGCACCCAAAGGAGGTAGTTGTTCAAGACCATTCTGTTTATCACACGTAGCTGCCAATAGAGACTGCCAAACTATAAGCCATTACAAAAATTGAACGCCATATTAAGTGTCATGGCGACTGCCACAAGAAGAATATTCGGCAGCCATGATGGTAAACTTGCCCACTCAGATCACAGCCCACTCTATCTCCTCTGCAATTTTTGATCACTCCCTGTCCACCGGAATTCTTGGTCCTAACGAGCCCTTCATGGGCTTATTGGACTACACACGGGGTGGGTGGGTTTTATCCCTTCTCTTTTCTCTCTTAATCCATTTCTCAATTTTTATGGGAAAGCTCCTCGTTGAACTTCTGATAAATTAAATCTACCTAGAGAAGTCGGTGCACGCGGCAAAATATTCCATAAAAGGGAGTTATGTACGATACATAAAAGCCCTGAATTATAATTTATTATTCAAAACCTTCCCTTTAAATAAATTTTTCCTCCTAAACACCTCAAAATATTTTCCCAATACTAAAATATTGACATTCCGGGCTTGAATTCAATTTATAGGACAGAAAAACGGAAGTTCACCACCTGGTGCGTCATTAAAATTTATTCTCACTCTAACGAAATTATATACAGTATACGAGAGGGTAGAGACTTAAAATGCGAGCCTTCTGCCAATTTGATAAAAGCCCCAACTCAAATATGTTTATCCATGGCAAATAAAATGCCGGGTGAAAACCACTAGCTAAAAAAAACTCAACGAGCGAACGATGAAAATGATGGAATCGTGAGCTACCGGGAAAAGTATGCAGGAGGAGGATGAGGAGAAAAGTTAGATTTACCTCAGATTGGCCCAAAGGGAAGGGGGGAATCGTGCAGACGAGAGGTGAGCTGCGGAACCGAGACCAAGTGTCAAAATGTGATTTGTTAGCATTTCGCATTAATGTTCGTTTATTACTTTACCGGTGAAACCGAAATCCCCGCAATCGGTAGGACTTGCAGTTCATTTGTTTGTAAGCTCTTCTCGGTTATAAATTGTCAACCTTCCTCACCCCTCCGAGAAAAAATATATAAAAAAAAAAAGGAAATCACAATCCCGGTGAAAATGACTTTTTAATGTAACAAAGGATTCAAACAAGCTTCCAACAGATGATTACACCTGAATTTTTTTTTTCCTGTTGGTAATTTTTACAACTTTTACACGCGACATAAAATTTCTATTTTACCGTCATATTGTTTTAAATGGATGTGGGTTTCTGACTTATTTCCGGGCTTTTTTTTAAAACCCCGGGTGCTCTTTTGTTTGTTTTTTTTCCGCAAGATATACTCCCGGAGTGCTTAATCAGCTACTTGACGCCACATAAGAATGTTGAACATTTTCTTTTCAAGCCAGACGTGATGGGCTTTATTTCCATATCCGGGAAATATTCTATTCGGTTAGTGGTGAGGGAAGACCATAGGCGGCGCCATACTTTTTGAGGGTACTCAAGCATTAACAAATAAAGAGCCTTTTTTTTTTTTTGCTAAAGTCATTTAAGGTTAAAACCCAGTTGAAAAATTTCAGCTAAATTCGAATTGAACCCAAGCTACACCTCTAGAACCAAAAACCAAAAGCTGAGGCTGTTTTTAAACCCTGCTAAAAACCTAAGTCAAGGCTGTTAAAACTATTAGACATAATAAAAATTACAGCATCGTCATCAGAGAGAGAGGGCGAAGGGAAGTGACGACTGCACCGCCCAGTGGCTACGACTAAGCCACTGCAAGCAGCCCCAAGACCGGAAGTTTGTTAAATATTCCCGGTAGGGGGCAGCAGCCTTACCAGTACTGGCTTAAGACCAGATAGCAGAAGGCAGAGTTGTAACAACAGTATGGCTCCTGTACTGCGATGCGGAAGGTGTTGGAAAGCCACCGTATTAAATTTTCCTTGTATAGCCGTCGTGGCTAAAGGTTTGCTGCTCAAGACCCAATATATTCGTTTCGGCTGCGGTTTTTGCTTAACGCCATAAGCTCTTTGGTCGTGATAGTCGCCAATCTCCTGCTTCGGAGTGGCATTGTAGGAAGAAGAAGATCGTTCATCAAGATGACCGATTTAGTGATTGGTTCACTCACTTACACAGCTAAATGGGCTCAGCCATGGCCAGTCAAACTAAAGCTCAAAGCAATATCATCCTGCTGTTCCTGGATACTTGCTCGGACTAAAACAATTTGATCTAAGCCCAGCCAGATGAAAAATTTGGGCATGGCCACTTTCTACCATCAATGCCTACCCAAAATTTGGCCTAATTCATCCAAAATCGCAGACTTTGCTCTAAAATTTTCGCCACTGACTACTAGTGAACTCGAAAACTGCAGTGCCCTTTATACTTTCCCCCGACTCCTTTCATGAGGGAAACCTTTCTTTTGATATCGATTGTTAAAACTCATGCTTGACTTACCCCGAGTTCAATTTAAATTGTCAAAGTCGTTGCGGTTTTCGTAAATTATTCGGTTTTTTTTGTACAGCGTCAAGTTTGTTGTACAAGCTATTTTGTTTGCCTTCGAGAATAAAAAAGGAACTTGAAACACCTGAGGCACTCAAAAAACAGGAATAGATCTCCCCATGTTATTTTTTAATTATCGGACTTTTTGCGGTCTGTCGTTGAAAAATAAACGTTTTTTTCACAATAAAATTTTTTCGTCCGATTTTTTTTTAATCGGAGAAAACCAGATCAGTTCCAGTTGTTTGAACTTTGAGAATATGTATAAAAAAAGAAAATTTGATCTAAGAGGAAAGAATTTCATGTTGTATAAATTCTTATAAAAAAAAATTTTTTATATAAAAAAAGAAAAGTTTTTCCTTTCTTCGTTGAATATTTATCAAATCAATGAAGAGATTCTTCGGGATAACATTCAGTTCTCAGGGTTTGACAAGAAAATCCTTTGGTTCACGCTCTGAGTTCCTTAAAGTTATCTTCATTGAAACGCAAACAATGGTGTCGGGAACGTAACCAGACAGTTCTATCAGAAAAGTTGAATTTAACTTCGAGGCTTTTCCGAACAAAAGTATATTTTGTATGTAACAATCCGAAAGGTCCCCCCTTTTTTTTTTACATATGAATTGCAAATGTTCAGTTCATTCTTTTTTTTTGTTTGTTTGAATGCTGGGGTTGTGAAAACGAGATGTAATTTTTACCGGAACTTTTTCTGTGGGTTGGTGGAGTGAGAAAAGCATACAAAGAGGAAATGATTGAGATTCGAATCATTTTTATTAGAGATGTTGGTTGGTTGAAATGCAATCAAGGTGCAGGAAGCAAAGTCAATATAATCAACCATTTTCCTTTCACGGCCTAAAGCCCTATTGCCCTCGACGTAGATCCCCTTCCAGAAAGTTTATCCTGGCTATTGTCGGGGACCACTGATTGACCCAGAAGCCGCGGTCTTCCTAGAGCTCTTAAATTCGCAGGAATATGCGCAGCTGTTGCGCACGAGCTATGTGCCCAGCTCTTCTAACCCCTTGCTTCCCCATATTAGCCATGGCCATTCAAGGCTACATCCCGAGGTGCACCCTTTTCTCTTCACTCAAAATTTTAGAAAGAACTTATTAGCAACAAAAAAAATCTGCACATCTTATTACGTTTTCTTTCACTCAAAATAGCAGTAGACGATAAAAAAATTCTAAACTGCTAATCCTAATTGCATTTTTTAATTAGCTCATAGCTTGTTAATAAATAAGTTAATTTCTTTGCTCCCCTGTAAAAGAATATCAAACTTCTAAAACTTTCCTGAATTCCATTGTAGTTATTTTTAAATTTTTTATAATTCAAATTTTTCCCGTCCCTTTTTTTGTAATTTTAATATTACGTTGAATGCCTTTACTTGCCTTTAATATCTTTAAGGGTAAGCAAAAAAAACTTTCATAATTTTTTTAAATTTTTTCATCCTAATATTTTCCTAATCGTATCCACTTCAGGGCAAACTTTCAATTTCTTTTCCATCTCGACGTTAAGAAATTTTACTTCCAGTAAACATTTCAAAATCTCCCATATTTAAAATATTCCCTTTGCCAACCAAAACCCTTTTCTAAACACTCTAATTAATAACCTCAATTTTCCCTCCATTAGCTATTTTCAATCTTTCATACGACTTATCCCCTAAATCTCAAAATCAAGATGATATGGCGACAAGTGAAGTAGCAACCACTTCTGCAATTATTATTTTCCTCTTGAGATTACATCATTTGACCTGATGAATCCCACCGTCACAATTCACGTTTTGAAATCCTAGATAATGTTAATTTTCAGTTTCCTATTTTCTCAGCCGCAGAGCTAAATCATCCCCGTTAACGAGATGCTGCCCCCGGAGCAAAGAGGCTAAAACAGCCTGAGATTTAAAGTGCACCTTAGGCTTGCCTCTTCCATTTCGTTAATAACCTTAGAATCGAAATATTTATCTACCATTCACTATAATTCAAATGTCTCAGCTGGCGGACTTATCCTCTTAATCCGAGAAGCCAAAGGCCAAATCCGTTATCTTCAGACTATCCTTTAGGGAATTCTCAAGTTATATCCGAAAGTCGTTCGTGATCGTAGCCGACCTTTTAATCCATAAATCAAAAGGCTGTATATTGTTGTATAAGATTGCGTATATGGCGTTGTAAAACGTACGAAATGTTTCGGTGACCGAATTTCGGTAGGAAGGAGCATGTAATCGAAGCATGCAAATTCGGAATCTGTATAACCCTAGGGTATCGTAATCTAATTAACAGGGAGGGAGACCGGAGGGAAGAGATGGAAGAGAATAAATGTGATTCAAACACTTAGTTGATTATACGATGATGTGACGCTTATCGAATTATTTAATCAAAAATGTTGATTAATAAACGGGGAAATTCAATATACCCCCAACATGTATCACACGATTTCGAAACATGTTTTCAATTAGTCAGGGAAATGGCATCAATTATCGCGACTTTCAATTTATTTATTTAATTACTTGTTTATTTATTACGTTCATGGGAAAATCAGGAGCTTTATGAATATTGATATTTGCAATCATTTTTAATTTTTTTACGATAGCAGGAGTTTTGCAAAATGAAGCAAAACACATTCGTGACTGTATAAGTAATTTATTACTTCTGATCCTCCTTCAAAGGAATATTTAAATTAATAATAGTAAAAATTCCAAATGAATGACTATAGGCACGGAGTTTAAATTTACCAGCTGACAATCATTCCCCTTGAGTGATGTTATCAATCTCACAATTCTACAATAGAACAACAGCCTACAAATGTCAATAAATAACAGTCCAACTTAAAAAACTGAATTAAGAGTTGACTTGCATCAAATGCACTGCATCCACAAACATGTATTACTGACATAGACACCGACATTGTTTTTACATCACTATGCTGTTTGAAACACACTATGAGAATATCGCCTTTCATAGAATAATTAAAGATCTAAAACAAAAAATAAACATGATAAGAAACAATAAAAATAATATGAGAGCTAATTAATAACAGAAAACTCACTGAATTTCAACGATTTCCAGATTGATAAACTATGAAGTTAGCCACTTCCTCAAATGTATCGAAAATAACACAAAATGCTCTTCTTACATCCAGCAATTCATCTCACGCTTTATGTTACAGATGTAAAATTTGAAATAAACACTTCACCTTCATGCTCTTATACAGCACAACTTCCACACAATCAAAATTCAAATACAAATGAGGGACGAATAAAAAATCTCTCAAATTCAAATAGCTAACAAAATAGTAGTCCTGGCGATTCAACAAGTAACTTGACTTACTACTTTGAATAAAAAGACAGTTTAAAGGTTAATGTGGAACGATAGCTTGCTTGGCACCTCACTCCCATTGGCATATGAGTACTGTTAAAATGGACTTACCTAACTCAACTCTGAGACTTCTATCTTATCCTCCTCATTCGTAATTTTTTGATAAGTGCAGCCGGCCGTCCAATGCGAAATGCAATTTAAAATGTTAATCATCTTAAAATAATTCTTGAAATCGGACCAATTCTTCCACCAAAATATCAAATAAAATACGATTAAACCTTTACACGCACACACTCAACCATTTCAACTTATTCAACAACCACCATTTTGATGACTTTTAATTTATTTATGCAAAAATCAATTTGATTGGTTATTAGTTTAGGAACTTTGATATTTGAACAGTTGGCAATATCGCAAGTTTTAAAAACTCGGAGTCCCAATATTGCAAAGAATGACACGAGGCAAGCGTTTTCTATTTTAGGGCCTTTTTTTTCTATGTTTACCTTATAGGCATTTAAATGGCTTCCTTCAATTATGTCTTCGTCCTTTAGCTCAAGTTCTCTTCCCCCTCTTTTACTCAAGAAACTAAAAGATCACCAGTAGTTGCAAATATGGCCGCGGGTGCAGGTGAGTGTTGAAAATCGCCTTTTGATATCTTCTGTATCCTCGGTTATTCGGGTTTATTTGCGAATTTAGTATAACGAAACGCGTATATATTTTTCGGGTTATCGGTTCCAAATCAGTTCGCATGTCGGTGTGTCGTTTTCGGTTCGGGGTTCGTTGAATTGTCATAACGTCAACAGCATCATGAGGGGTAAAAAAGTGAACATTAGACGGATGGCTTGAGCTGTGACAACGGGTTATTTGAATAAGGTAAATTTAACGATTATGTCTTCACATCGATTCTGTTAAGTAAATTGTGTTGTTTTGTACGTTTTGGCCTTAGCCAATCCCATTTGGACTAGTATAGGTTGATGTAAATTTTCATTAAAAATTTGGCGCAAAGAAAACGTTGACTTGGTTATTTTTGCTGAATCATGGTAGCCATCTTGGTTTTTTTACCACATGTAATCTTAAAGGAAAAAATTGGTGAATATTGTTTGAAGACAACACAATGAGCTTAATTTTTTTTTGCAATGCATTATTCTTAAGAGAATTATTATTTTAATGGTTCAATTGGGTGTTTGATTAAAATCATTTTCTTGTCTAAAGGTAGCTCTTCCAGTTTTCATATGAAACAATCGCTTTTCCAGCCAATGTGGTGACTTACTCAAAGCATTTAAAGGAAAACAACATTATGCAGAGATCAAGGTAGATCAGAACAGCTCTTGTGAAATGGGAAAATGAAAGAGAATCCAAAATTTTAAACACGATATTAGAAAATTAGTAAGAGTGTTGATGCATCATGAGTTCGGTTTAACAGTTGGGATTATTTGCTGAAGTAAGTTTTTTTTTGAAAATTATGTAATTGTTTTAAATGTATTTGGTTAATTTTTATTGCTTTTTAAATATAGTGAAAATATGGTTAATTTTACTAACTAGTCCCAAGAATATGAAAGCAAGAACGAGGCAGGACTTGATTTAGAAGTTACTTCGCAGCTTCTAAAAAGAAATGATAGGAAGGAAGGTGATAGGCAGAGCTCCTAGATATGTGCAGAAAAAGGTAAGTCTGATAATTTTATAATTTTTCTCCGATTAAAGTGTCATGTATCAAGTGTTAATGATTTTTAAGTTTAAGGTTAAGTGATTAACTGAGTATTGGGTAATAAGTAATTACGAGGTTTATTTACACAATGGTGAGCAAATAGAAATTACCAGCAAATAGATATCTATGACAACATTAATATGTGTTAGGTTGGCAAAGAGGATTTTACCCATTGCTCTTACATTATTTTAATTTTTTTTAGTATTTATAACTCGCAGTAAACAATTGATGTGAAAGGTAATTTAAATTTGGCTGAGATGATTAAATAAGTGTTAAGATAATTTCTGTCTTACCTGCTGTGACCGATGATAGTATGAATGATAAAATCACCAACGACGATCCCATTTTTGAGACGACGTGGCGTCGAACGCCCCTGACTCCAAAGGATGTTGTGTTGGAGTATTGTTTAGACTCAGCTCGACCCTGGAAAAATGAAAATTGAGTTTTATCAGAAAATATGCAACACGTGTAGCTTAATTGAATATTAACCAAACAAAATGCAACTTTCAACTCATATTACCACGGGTATGAGGTTTAGAAATTCACGATCATCGGCTTGGGTTTTCAGTTATTGGTGGGATATTGGGAAACAATAAAACACGTAATTTAAAAAGTTAAGATCCTTAATTCCTGGGGGAGTTCTCAAGTTTTAAAGGAATGTTTCTTTGTGTTCACGCCAAAAACACATTGGATATCGTTAAACCATTCGGAAGTGTGAGTTTCTCCACTCAAAAGTCGGTTATGGTTGTTTGAAGAAAGTTTTCGGGTCAGCTATCAGCGATCAATTAGTTTTCAGAAAAGATTTTCCTTTACTTTTTATTATTTTTTGGTCAAAATTTTTTTGTTTTTCTTTTTGAATTATTCACAGAAAATAAGAAAATGGCGCTTGTTCGTGGAGTTTTTTAATCTCTAGCAATATTCACACACAAACTTTTTCTTCTTCCAATAACTTAGCCCGAAGGAAATTAAAACAACTTTTCATTATTCAAGATTATGGTTATCGTAAACAAAGTCTTCTTCGGTAAGCTATTATATATTTTTCCTTGAAGAAAAAAATAATTAATTTACTCTTCTGATTTTTCTTTTGAATTCATGAGATGAGATTATATTATGACGATTATGGAATTATGGTTTCATTTTGGCTGCATAATAACATTTTATGAGATGAAATAATTCTTTCAAGTATCATTTCCGCGTTGTTTTGAGGGGGATTGAAAGAAAATTAAAGAACAAGACGGGAGGGGAAAAGGGGGAAGTAAAAAGAGGACGATTCAGTTTATCACACGTAGTATAAAAGTTGTCTAACTCTGACAAACAACCATTAAAGAGGGACGAAACTCTCGCCCAAGTTTCAAGATAATGAGGGCAAATATTAATAGCGTCATTTTGTTCAAGCAGAAATTTGCTGCTTCCTTGATGGAAATGTTTCCGCAAACGTCATTTCCGATGTAATCGAGATGAATATTAACGGTTTTTTTTTCTTTTGGATGTTTACGTTTTAAAGGTTTGTTGAGTATGCTTTTAAGGATAAAATTGCCGGAGGGGAAATGAACTAATTTCGAAGCAAAGTTTTGCTCGCTTTACGAGAGAGATTTTTTCGCTTTATTATAAAAAGGGGACCCGTTTACTTGAAACCCTTTCGAGTTTGCGTGAATTTAGCAGTCTTCTTAAGGGGTCGGATTTTGTTCTACGCCGGAAAACGTGGCAACACGTTATAGGTGTGAAGGTCGAAACTAATATGTCAGATTAATTTAGTACCCCACACTTCCTTTAAGAAAATGATTTAGAATCCCTTGTTCTCCGGAACTGGTATGTCGAAATAATTACTCAGCTAGTTTTAAAGATTCTGCGTGGTGAATTTTATTTTTGTGCGATCGGTTTAGATATCTCGGTAAATTTTGTGAAAAAGAGGGAAAAGTTTGTCTTTGTGTTATGGTTTAGCTTAGAGAGATAAAACAGAGGAAACGTCAAGTTGTCAAAAAGGTTTGCCATCCCGTTTCACAGTTCATTAAAACTTTTAAAATGTGTATTGCTACGATTGTATAACATCTGTTTGGAAACTGATTTCATGACGTATGGAACAGAAATATAGCATTGATAGGGGTTCTCTTTGTTTTCTTCGGTCGGAGGTCAAGGAATCGCTGAGAATTCGAGATTTGCTAAACCTTACAAAGTCTTTTATCCGAAGGGTTATGGAAAACAGTTCTATTAATGCTTTGTATAATGTTTGCATGAAAGGAAAATTTGTAATTTTCATTGTTAATGAGTTTAATATACCCGAGCTAAAAAGCGGAGCGTAATAAATGGGGTTTTTAGTTTGGATTTTTAAAACCAGATGTGCAGTGCTATATTTGTGTTTTTAAGCAAATGGAGTGTTTAGGTGTAGGATTTACGGGGAATTGAAAGCGAAAGATTGGATATATGATATGCTTTTAATGCTTGGAGCACGTGGCCCTTTGTAATTAATTTGCAGATTTGTTAAAATTTTATAAAGACATTATTTTGGGCATAAGTGCATTCGCTGCAAAATTTTAGCTAGGGTGGATTTCCACTACTTGCGCGGATCTATGCATACCTTAATGGCAGGAAGTGAGGATGCTTCGCAAGCGTTCCTTGATCGGGTAAATACGGTCAGTAATGGGTATGGCTTGAAAATTCATGGTAGTCAGCAGAGAGGATGTTGATGCTCAATTAACCATCGCCGGAGAGGAGGTCGAAAGAGTTCGCTACTTTAAATATCTCGGGTGTTTGCTGAACGAGAAACCGCCAATCTCCGCCGCGGAGACGGCACGTAAAGAAGAAGATGGATACAGGATTTTTTTTGAGAAAACGTTTTTTAAAATTCCTTTTGGCAAAAGCATGTTTTAGAATTTTTCTCGAGAAAACTTTTTTTCACAATTTTTTGCAACAACGTTTTTATTTGAAGTTTGCTAGTTTCCCCAAAACAGGTTTGCAGTGCCCTAAGATTTGGGAAAAAGTCCACTTTGATCATTGTTAGTCAGTGGCGTAGCAATGTTAGGGGAGCCTCCCGCAGAATTTTCACTCGAGAGCTCTAACAGACTTTGAAGGACTCTCAACAAGGTGGAAAGCTTTGGCCAGCTTTGACCAGTCCCGCAATTTTTTTACCACAAAGTCTTCATAAAATGCTTTTCATTGCTGAGGACTTTGCTAAAATTTTTCAATTTTTTGAAATTCATTTTAGACTACCTTTACTTTTTTTGCTCGTATGATTCAAGACTTCGCCCTTGCCCCAGCCAGTCAGTTTGAAAAATGGGGAACACGTGATGTTGAAGCCACATTTCTACAATCCGCCTGATTCACTTCCAACGTTCTATTTGAAGCTATTTTACAACCCCGCTTCTCTTCAAATTTTACTTTGGGTAACATTTGACTTACATTTCAATCATTTTCAAGCCTAGAACCTTTTCACGAAAAGAATAAAAAAAAATATAACAAGCATCAAAAGCTTTTAAGTTTGAATAGCTCGCGTCGGAGTAAGAGAATATGGTAAAAAGATATTGAATAAAAAAAAAAGTTGGAAGGACACAATGGGTGTTTCTGTATTTTCGATATGAGATTTAAGCTAAATGAGAAAATCCACTCAACTTTTCTGGAAAATCGAGAAATCTGTTTGTTAAAAAGTTTTTTCGTCTTTGATGCTTGAAAAAAGCTTTTTCATAACTCATTGTCGGGAACCTCTATTTCCCGAATAAGTAAAATGCACGGGAAATCAATTTTCCCGAGCATGTTCTTCATTTCCGGTATTGCGCCAAATTTTCAATGCTGGCGGAAAATTTTTTGATAGCCTGATCGTATTTCTCATTTTAGAATATTCGCTAACGTTTTTCTAATATTTTTCTACTTCTAAATAAACCGGAATAAGGATTTGTCGCAGTAAAAACCTCAAACAACTTGTAAAAATATCAAATTAATCGTTTAAGTCCTATTGTTTTTCTAAACCGAGCATACATACCGCCATATTGATTTTAGAGTCGGATTTTGGAAAAATTTAGAATTAATAGTTTATTTACCCTTCTTGCTAAAAATAAAACCATTTGAGTCGAAAACGTATATCAAAAAAACATTTCTTGAGGTATTTATGGTAAATTCAAAGCTGTTTTCAATAAGCTTGTTTATTTACATCCTCCATTTTTGGTTGCCAACATGAAAATTTTGGTCGCAAAGTACCGGAAGTAGCTGCCGGGCTTCTGCTATGTTTGTTTACTTGAGTAAACAGCGTTTTTAATGATTTTTTATTAAAAAAATCGTTATAAACAATAAAAAGTACTTTAATTGATTCGTTATGAAAAGTACCTTGTTAAACTAGGAAGAAAAATGAATTTTCCCGTCTAGGTTTTCTTTCTGCCCTCGCTTCGCTCGGGCATAAAAAAACCTCGACGGGAAAATTCATTTCCCTCCCTAGTATAACAATATACTATTTCCTGTCAATTTTGAGACTCACATTCTTTTTTTTTTTTTTTATTTCCTCTTTTTTTTTTCTCCTGTTAGCTTATCGTTGAGACAGTGTATTGGCATTTTATTTAACCAGCATCCATACATAACTTCAGCCGTGTTATTGCCGAATGAATAACCAATGAAGCGATTGGAATCGGGTTTTTTTAAAAGAATTTTTTACCGACCACGTTTTTCTCTCCGTTGACCTTTTGTGAAAAAGTAAAAAAGATTTTTTTTAACTAGTTTAAAAAAAAAAAAAAGTTTCTGTTGAAAAAAAATCACGAAAGTAAATTTGCTTCAGGCGAACTCCTACTGCGAGGAGATCCTGAGAGAATGAATTTATATGTATAGGGTCAACGGAAAATCACTTTCACAGTACGACACCACTCCTTCCAAGGGAAGCAGTTATAAATTTATTGCTTTGCCCCCCGATCTTGTCCTACAAGCTAAACATTAGTTTTTCTCTTTTTCGCTCGGATGATGCGATTTGAATATTTTTTGCTAGGAAAATTCTCTTTTCCTCGGGAATCCTTAATTGCTGTGGAAAGTAATTCGAGATCATTCCCGATGAAACGGAAAGGAATCGCTGTCGTAACTTCAAAAGGCAAAGGGCGAAAAATAATAACAATAAAAAACATGTAGGTAATCTAAACATAAGGAATAGAAATTCAATCCGCAAGAGTTGTCGCTTAGATATTGAATTCCATGATAATGGACCGAGAAATGAAATTCTATATCGGTTTACATTTTTCATCTCTTTGGAACGCTTTTCTTCGATCGTTTTTATCAATAATGGTTGAATGACAATAGTCACCGGGTTTGAAATTTCCCGTCGAAGGATTCTCCCTTTTTTTTTTTTGCTTTCTTTTTATTTTGACTTGAAAAAAAAAAAAAGAAAAACGTTGGGATGTCGAGGAATAGAAAAGGTAAAATTCGATAATTAACCCCGGAGGAAATGAAAAGTTGAAGCGGAAGAAAAATCGTAACCGAGACGAACTGTAATTAACCTGAAATGATCAGCAATATCGACGGTAATTGAAGAAACCTTGGGTAAGGAAGTTAGTTTTAATTATGTTTGTTTTCTCTGCCTTAATTTTGGTTACGGGTGAATCGCAGAGGTCAGATTGAAAATTTTCCTTAACCTCTCCCTTTAATCAATTATTCGTCTTTTGTATGTTCGGCTTTAAATGAGCAGCGGGAAGTGAGGAATAACGAAAGTCCGAAAAAAAAGGGGAGAATGTCCCCCTGTTCTTAAATAGAGCGGTAATGGTTTAAAATTTTCTCTCTATACAGATTTGCCCAAGTCGAAGTCCTTCCTTTTCTTAAAGCTTCATCCGATTCCTTTTGAAAGGACCATTTTCGGAATTTAATGATATCCTTTTATTTCTTGTTCGAGTTCATATTATTTTTGAACGAAATGTAAGCTACTTTACTGTTTGTGCGTTTGATTGAAATCTTCTTTTCGTTGAATTGTAAAAGTTATTCAGGAGATTCGGTCGATTGTTGTCGGAGGTCGTGAGACATGATGAAAAAATAATTGTGTGGGTTGGGAAAAAGGGCGAAATAAGCACAAAGGAAGAATCACATATGGGGGAAAAGGAAAGAGAGATAAGGATTGAAAAAAAGAAAGTGTGATGACACAGGTCGTTTCACGGATTTTTTCTCGAATGTCTGATTTGTATTGAGTATGTGTGTCTGACTAAATCTGTGTGGGTTGCTGCAAAGTGGTAATATTGATATTCAAGGTTTTTTGTAGATCTGCTCTTAAGCTCTTGTTGGAAGCACTTCGTGATGGTCTTTAAGAAGAAAATACAAGATTTTGTCGTTTGAAAAATTTTAAAGCTTGAACAGCCATCTTTCTTTTTTTTTTCGTTGGTTAAAGATCATGGAAGAGTCCTAGTTGGAATTTATGTACGAGGACGGAGAAAAACGGTTGGTCAGACGTCCAAGAAAAAATGAAAGAATGATATAGAGCCGAGACAAAAAGTTCGTTGAAGCGCAGCAGGACTTCAGTTCTCAAGCATGAAATAAACAAGAAAAGAAGTAGTAAAATTCAAGTTTAGCAAGCAGAAAGTTCGCAGAGAGAGGATAAAGAAAGTACAATGTAATTGTGAAATCCCGAGTGCCGAGTTCCGCTAAGAAAGGCTCAATCATTGCTGACGGAGCATGTTCACGTGCAGATGCATCATTACGTGCGACGGTGCTGCTCTCTCTGTCCATCGCCGTGGCTCAAGCCATCTCAGCTTCAGCCATTTCAAGAGTTCTTCAGCCTCTTTGTGTTGTATGTAGGCAGAGGGCTTGAAATGAGAGAGTCGCCAACTCTATTCCTGAAAATGCTTCGCTCTCATCGGTTGGAGATCTACTGCAAGTTGCGATCAGCGCTTAAATAAATAGGAAGAAATCTTACAACCATTTAAGTCCGTTTACGTTAAATGTAAGATCGGCATATCTACGTAGAACCTTATCATGTAGATCTCCAACCAACCACACAGCGCCAATTTAGTGCGCGAATCTCTCATTTCAGGCTCTCAAGATGTAGGCCTTTCCCAATCTTTCCCCTGTTGTTCGGTCTTCCACTTTTCGAAGCTTCCTGCTGTTTAAATTATGTTGAGTCATCTTCAAAAATAGATCTCTTTTCTCTTTCTCACTTCCTTATTTCCCTCGTTTCTTCCTTTTCCTTTCATTCTTCGATAAAGTATCTCAAGGAAATTCCGTTGTGCTATCTTTAAAAATTTACACCCGAAAATAAAATACCGGGAATAAAAAATGTTATACCAGTCGAAACTGACCTCAAAATCGAATTCCAGAAAATTTATATTTAGATAGACCGTTGGGTTTCAAGTTTGAGTTTATTAAAATATTAGATTTATTACTCATATAGACATGTTTCGTACGATCTCTAGAAATTTACGCTAGATATATTTTTTAAAAAAGTCAATTTTTTATCTTTTTTTTTTTTTTTTAAAGGCATCATACGGTTTAATACAAGTTGTGTGATGCACGTTTTACAAATTCCAGCTGAGTTAGCTTTTCATTTTGTTTCGCTCGACGAAACATGCCATATGGTCCATTATTCTCCTGTTTTCATTTTATTGTATAACTATTTTACGTACTTGACTTTTTTTTTTTTTGCACGTATTGTTACATACACTATTGAATGGAAAACCTTTAAAAATTGTGGCATTCACACCGGAAATTAAATTTTCCCCCAGCAGACGAGTTCTTACATGCGGTTGGGTTTTTAAATATTCTTCCATTTCAACGGTTCGAGCTTTATCAGTCTGCCTTCATATGAAACGTGATGTTTTATGTAGCCGGCAGGAGAAAGTTTGTTTTCGTCTTCTTCTGGGGATGATACTTTTACTGCAGCGTTGGGGTCATTAGGGTGGGAATAATTTTTTTTTAGATGTATGGTTGGGTGGTTATGAAGTTGCACCGCTTTTGGGCGACAAAGAAACTGCAGTGAATGGGAGATCCGGCACCGGATGTGCACTCCCGGAATAATTAAGCTTATAAAGCTTTGTTGAGCAAGAAATGTGGCGCAGAGGATTGAAGAAGAAAATGTTTGTAAGGCTTTGAGGGGTGACTGAAGCTTGAAGCTTGATCTTAAAACATTCGAGATTAGGTTGGTCGATAAGACCAAGCGTTCAATTTCCGTGATAATATTGTGCGCGTTCTTTATATGATGTGACAAATCCGCTGCCTTAGAGACGAAATTCATGTTACATTTGGTATATTTTACAGGGAAACATGTTAGATCATATTACGCTTGTGAGGACAATGTTACAAGCTTTGCAAAGCATGTTAAGAACCTTGTAAAGCATGAGCTCCAGACTTTTCAGCAAAAGTTTAAGTTCTATGCTCCAGACCATTGATTTTTGAGAAAAGTTCTTTCTGCAGCTCAAAAGCTCAGCCTGTGCCGCTTATCAGCAAAAAATCAATCTGCATCTGAGTCCTCCCTCTAGTCCTCCCTTCCCTACAACGCTCGGCCATTTTGTAAAGTTGTAAAAGGGGCTTCAAGGTTGTAACGCCAAATAATTATATATCTAGTTTAAAATCGTTATTCCTGGCAGCCGTTAGTAGTAGCGGTTGGTAGGGTAACTGTTGAGGCATGTTTTGTCTTGCTCAAGGAATGGCGTCCTTGCCCTGTGGTGAGCTCCCTTCTCAGGGTTATGAGTTAGTGGAGGGCAGCAGCTTCGCTAATACTGACCTAGGGCTGAAAATGGTAGTAATCGGCAAGGCTAGGCTCAGATACCGGGAGGCAGAGTTGGATCAATGGTATGGCTCCCCTACTGAGATGTGGAAGATTATGGAAAGTCACCACATTATGTGATATTCCTAGTAAAATCATCAATGTTTGTTCATGATGATCGCCAATCTCCGACGAGGAGCGGGCATTTAAAGAAGAAGAAGATTCCTGGCAGCCGTTTTCAAGGTCCATCTCATATCTATCTATGATCTCCAAACGTCACAGGAAAAGCATTCGAAGAAGAAGAAGAAGAATGTCATGCAACTAAGAAATAGAGTCTATATAGCTTTTTGCTGCTACCTTGGCACATCTTTGATCGCAGGGTGAATAATTACTTGGTAATGGGCCTTCACTTCCCGACGCCGTCTACAACAAATAAATCCTTGACAGACAAAAGATAAATTATTTTAGTCGGTATTTCCGGCACTGATAAATCCAAATGAAATCGTGGAAATCTCTTTAGCGAAGAAATAACTTTACAAAACCAAAAAGCTCCTTTCAAATCAAGATATCAGCGGTATAATATATAAAACTCTCCGACGGACGAGACAAGACAATAGGATTTGATCCCCAAAGATAAATGTTTAACATTTCCCGAACGGCCGGTGCCCGGTTATTAATGAAATCTGTTTGGACGAATCATGAAGATCTAAAGTCTGAGAAAACAGTTCTTCGTGATCGTCATTAATCAAAATGGCTAAAACTTCCCTTACCCGCCGACCGATAAGTTTTGATTTAATGCTCCGAACGTGAGGAGAGTGATTTCTGAGGTCTGCGGTCGACCGCAGAACGTTAACTTAAATAAACTCGTCGGGGGAGAGATGGCGACAGATAGGATCTTCCCTTGAAAGGTTTATGCAACGTCACCTACAAAACGAGCCCCCGTCTAGCCGTGATAACAACCCCGTAGGAAGATAGCATTAAACAAAGGACTTTAAAATATATCAAAAATTAACTTTTAACTGACCCCGGCGATAAAACACGAGGGAACAAAAGGGGCTGGAAGACCGAGATCGTTGCCCGTGAAACACTCTATGGTAAAACGTACGTGGCCGTAACCTTTTCACGTATTTCTCAGTCGCTTTTTTGTTCCCGGGCTGAACATTCTAAAATGAGTTCCTTTTGAAATTCGAAACAAACGCCTCGACCTACTTTTCCACCGAATCTTTTTTTCGCAGTCTTAAATACGATTTGAGGCATGATCTTTTGCTGTAGCCAGGTTTATCCCCTCCCAGTCGTAATTAATTTCCTCAGGGCTCATAAATAGGGGTAAATAGGTGTAGTCGAGCCTTTTTTCCCTCAGTTTTATTTCTCGGATAATTTTTTTAGATTTCATAATGAAGTAGCCGATTCGTGTAAAGCGGTTTTGAAAGCTTGCCACGTGATAATGAAAACTTGTCTTAAAAATTTTCCCCTTACTACGGTTTCTTTAACATTTTTTTAAAAAAAAAAAAACGGATCTTTTGTTTTCGCTACTTCTCCATCCTCCTTTGTTCATAATTTTTGAAGACGAGGAGGAAGGAATCTTTTTTCCCTCTTTTCACCTTTTTGTTTTTGACCTCGGTTTTAAAAGATCGCGGCTTCTTGACACTTTTGTTAGTCTTTTGTCTTACGCATCTTTCGCCCGTTTAACTTAGTGACGACTTTTCGCTTCTTTTCCATTTTAATTACGCTTCCCGAGCTTTTTCGGTCAGTACAATGCTTTCTTTCAACCCTTTTCTATCCGTCTTATCTTTTTTTTTGTGTGTGCGCGAAGAAAAAAAAATTTAATATCGTCTTTAAGAAGACTTTTTATTAAAGAGTTTATTTTCCTTTATCTGTGGTACTGACAAGTCTATTTATTTTCACGAGCTTTCGAGATGTTTGAAAATGCGGATATTAAACGTTTTAAGCGTTCGGTGTGATAAGGAACATTTCCCGTGCTTACAAACGGAAACAGTCTGGGATGCGGTTAATCATAACCGAAGAATTTAACACCTGGAATTCAAATACCAGTTAAGTTGACATTGTAAATTAGACGAGGGAAGCGCCGATTAAAGCTTAAATCTCGATAAATGGACCGCATTTGTAAAGAGAATCATCGATTTGTTTTGTTTTGAGACTTGTAGTTGGTTTTAGATGTAATTGCGTCGTTTTCTTGGTTTCTGTCTTTATTGCTGTTCTTTTGTTGGTTTGTAACTCACATAGAGACTTGCCTGTAGGATATTGTTTTCTTTTACTTAAAATGAGGCAAGAGTAGAGGATTAAAGATTGAGAGAGAAGAGGAATGAGGAACCCGGACGCAAAATTATCCGCTAGGTCGCTAGTAAATATCGTCTGCTTTAACGTTTAAATTGCGGATGGATTGTTGTTGTCCAGTCAAGTTGAAAGTAAACAAAAGCTTTCATTGGATCAGCCGCCATTTGACCGCTAAAGTAGACAGTCTTCACTAACGGTCCTAGCAAATGAGTTTGCTCTGGTTCCTGCCATTAGTTGCAGGCAGGGACCTGCAAATGTCGCCATATGTGATTCTGGAAGCTGCCATGATCTTGAAATGGGAGTCGCTATATGTTTGTTTCTCAAGCTAAGTATTTGCCATCATGGTGACTCCTGGTTCGAGAACGTGACTGCTTTCAGAATTGAAAATGACGGTTTCTTATGTAGCAGAAGACGTATTGAAGTGTCCACTCCTTGTTAGGCTCTTTAGTTGCAGGAAATGCGTGGAAAGTAGAGGAACAAGAAGAATATGAGGCAAGAGAGATGAAGATGAGAATCCAATTGGTCAGCCTCCCATTACAAGTGCGATCTAGACATAGACGCCGAGGTGATCGGGACAAGTTCTTATTAGGCGGTATTTGTGGTAGACTCTTAACAAGACTGCTTTTAAAGTGGACGGACATTTCGGTGGCCTCTGGTTGAGTGAATATGTTAGATCGGGAAAGCAGTGGGCCAGAATGTCAGCTGTGATTAACGAAAGCAAGGGTGAGACTTGACAGACTAGATTGGAGGAAGGTACTAAGGGACTAGGCGCAATGCTGGATCCACCGAACGTCTATATTTAGAACGAAAACAAATGAAAAAGATCAAACTGCTGGATAGACTTGACTGTACAAAGATGTTACCCACTGAAACTCGATTAACCAATCAGTACGCTTCTGAGCAGACCACCGAAACAATGGACCGATAGTTGGGTGTTCTCATCGTTCGACACGCCATAGCAGCCCATAAAATTGCGTGAAAAAAAAACAGGCGAAAGCCTTCTATAAGAGAAAGAAGAAGAAGTACGCTTCTGACTCGCTACCTCTTTTGTTATAATGGCTCTCTAGCCCCAATGCCCTAATTAATGGCTCTCTAGCCTCTCTAGCCCTAATTATTCTCCACTATGCTGTAAATGCAGACCTCGATTCTTGATCGAAGGTGAAGCCGCTCTTGAGACACTGTGGCCGCTCGAAATTTATCTCATTTGTAGAAATCCGTGGCTAGAAAGCAATAATACAGATTCTTTTTCTCCAAGAGATCTCACTCAGTTAACAAATCGTTGTGTTTTTATTACCAAGTGCTACTGTAGATTTTGACTTGCATAATTACTCAATCCATCCTTTTTTCATAGCAATTATTATTCTTTTCCCGTATAGAAGACTCGAGCTTCTCAAAATCTCCATGTTTAGCATACGTAAATAGGAAAACCCATTTACTTCCGCTTCAGCTGCTACACAACCGTCGGAAAATTCCAAAACCAGCGAAATATCTTTTGTTTCCCGGATATTCCCGACGTTGTAGAAAGGAGTTTAAATATAAAATGAAACCATAAAAATAATTGGAATTCGTCTGATGCTAAAGCAAGAAGATAAGAAAATTTAGGAGGAAAAAAATGGGAGGGATTGTTAACGCAATTTAGCGAAACATTATAAAAGGGATAAGAAGGGGCCTTGTTTCAAAAAGGTTTTCTTTACAGAAATATAACGAGACAGCTCAGAAACAATTAAAAATTGGATGAACGCGTCGAGAGAATGGAAAATGACGATAATACAGTTATATCTCGCGTTTCATAATAATGTTGATCCAATTTAAAACCTGGGAAGGAAAATTGTCAAGCATGGCGGTTTGATAAACTCTATTAAAATGTTTTATTATCCCCTCCTTTTTTTTTTTTTTTTTTTAGAGAGTTTAAAAAACTTAGAATTAGGAGCTTTTTTTTTCTTAATTATTCATTCGGCTGCCGCTGATTTTGCTCGTCGCATAAATTAACGCCTTTGCTTTTCCGAATAAGTTTTATTATTTTTTTAAAAAAAATATGATGCCCCAAGGGCCCTTTTTGGATCGATTAAAATGTTGACTTTGAAAACCGTCAGAAAATCCCGTTGACAAGGGTCTGAGTGCTTTGTTTCTCAAATATTTTGTTGTCCGTCAATTTTACCTAATATTCCATGACATGATTATAGTGGTTTGAGTTTGGGGATGACGGTAATATTACCAGACATAAAATTGCTTTAGCATAATTCGATGAAGGCTTCCTTATACTTCATAACGATAAATCGTTAAAATTAGATGGTTAATGTATACAGGAAATTTAAATTGATTAGTTTTGAAGAGAAGTTTGGGAACGATTAATGCTCTTAGTTGTTATTATTATCATCCCCCTTTTTCATATATCTGTCCTAGGATTTCGGGTTGAGTTACATTGGGGGAAATATTAAAACAGCTAAAATAAGACATCAGCTTGTCTTGTATCATTCATCTGGACTTTTCAAAATCAAAAAATAAAATTCATCTTCACGTGTTGTAACTCTCTTCCGCAACAAGACTCTGTTCCTCCGATACAAAGTGCCGTCTGCAGCCACGTTCTGTGGCATATCATAGTATACGGTTGTGAGTCTTGAACAGCAACTATTCGAGCCGAAGAGCGACTGGTGCAGTCTTCTTCTTCTTCAGCCTGGTCGCATTCACTCTTGAATATATGGGTTTCTCCCAATTTTTCTCCGCTCTCTGGAACCAATCTCTTCCTGCAGTTTGAATGATACTAGTTTGGCTGGAATAGTCGACAAGTTTATGTTTGGAAGGTGTTGAGTTTAAATGCCACGCTTGCCGAGCAGGTTGGCATCAGGTGGTAGTCTGCGTAAATAAGACCGCGGTTGCTGCCGTTGACCCGTTACAATGAGCTCCTCTGCTACCAAACCTGAGACCTGCCCACACCACGTTAAAATAAGTTAACCCACTGAATCCTTTTGCAGCTTAAACGCTTCATCTCGGCCTCTGAGGGCTGGAACTCATACTTGGTAGGACTTCCACACGTGGACACTTTAATAATTCGTCTGCTACATGCGGGATCACCGTTTGTAATTCTGAAAGCTGGTATGTTCTCCAGCAACGTATAGCTGACGCTCCTGATTATTAGCATTATGGTCCACAAACAATCGTCATAATCTATTAGATCAGCAAAACGAAAAGAACAAAACAAAGTTGTCGAAATAATGCTACGGATCCGACAGTTTCAGACGCTTCTCTGCAAATTTTGATAAAGCACTTGAGATAAACGTTTTCATCAACTTAGTCAATCAGTAGACATTGACAAATTTTCCATAACCATGAAGTGAGAAACTGGAACATTCCTCATTAAAACGGCAACGCAAGTAAGAGCAGCAACAAGTGGGTGCTTCAGGAGTGGAAAAAAATAAGCCTATTCCGCTTTTGAACATCAAAGGAATTTCTTTCATTCCTAATAGGCATAATTTTCTACGAGGAAACAAATTCTTCATATTTATTTTTCTTTTCCTCACTTTTTTTTTTTAGTTACAGTTCGATTCTAGTGAAATCGTGTACCTCTTCATTCCGTCCATTTATTTTTGACGATTCGTAAAAAAAAAGAAAGAATTCTCTTTATCTTCGGCATCTGACATTGGCACATGAAACGAGATCGGAATATCCAATTGCGAAAAAAAAACTGATAGACCGTATTGTTTATAAAAGCGGAAACTAGAGAACCGGGAAAAAACCGTGATTAATATGATGGGAAAAAGGGCACCGACGTCTTCTTCTTATCTTGCAACTTTAATTTACAAAGTCTTTTCATTCTTATCAAAAGAAAAATGACGATCGAGAAAGTTTACCGATGTTCCCGATAAAAGGAAGGCAGAAGATCAGTAAACGAAAGGGAAAATTGTTAGAGTTATGATTCGAAATTCTTTTAAAAAACTTTCAATGTTTTTCCTTTTTTTTTTCTTCTTCTTCTTTTTCTCCAGTTTCTTCCCCACACTCCCCATGGCTAAGGAATCGGATTGATTGTATCTACGAGTGGGATCGAAACAAAACGACAAGAGATTCTATACATCAAAAGAAAATCTGCCATCTTGATTTTTTTTCCCTTCTTCATTTTCGTTACATTTCCTCAAGCCAAAAACATTCAAGGAAGAAAGAAAAGGACATTTTCATACAGGAGGGAAAAAAAATGAAAACGAGAAAAAAGTTGAATAAAGTTTTTAAAATGGAAAATTTTAACCCAAATATGAAAGAGGAAAATTTAAAGGAACACACATCCAGAGAGAAACTCAATTAACATAACGTCAGAACCATCTTAGTTTTCAAGAAAGATAAAGATGGGGAACATGAAGAGGAGGGGCGCAGCCGTTGTCGTCTTCGTCAGCATTCACCGCTTTACTTGATTAAATACTGTTTTGTTTTGTTTCAATGGAAAACAATTCTGAGACGGTTCAATTTACGATTAATTAATCGATTGATTTTATTTTCTATTGTTTCTGTTTGGGGAAAGCTCCCGAGGAAAGTTAAGGTCATTGAAAATTTTCATACTACAGAGAAGAAATTAATCCGATTTACATTTTGAATAGAAAGTTGGGTTGCAGATTTTATTGAACGTTCGATTTTCATGACTTGAAATTTTTTTGTATCAAATATTTAGGAGAGAAAGTTGAAAAATGGGGCAAGCTGTCGTTGCTTTTATGCTCATGTGGCAAGTCCAGGAGAGGTGGGCGGTGGTGTTAACTCAGTGGCGGCCGCGACCAACAGCGTGAAGCAGAGGAAGACCTTTAAAACGGTGACGCGAAGACATAATTTTAACTGGAGGAAAGGGCTGGTTCTGAAGTTGCATAGAAAAAACTGGGAGGACTCTGCTAGGAATGGAGGCAAAAAGTTTAAAGAAAAAGAGGAGAAGCTGGTTAAGTTGTAGGAGAAGTGGCATCAAAAAAGTAGGAAAAAAATTTTGATTACCTGTTTCTTATTCATACGACTATTCTGCATGCTGAATTTTGTAGCTGCCGAGTGCTGGGCACCAAGCATTTTGCATGTCTAACAAACTAATTTTGCATGTCCAGGTCGCGTACCTAACAAAAAGGGCCCCCTAGAATTTTCTTTACGTCCATTCAGGCACCTCCTTGCCAAGATAATATCCAATCCCAGCCATGGGATGTCTCTACTTTGCTCAAGCAACCAATCTGACCAACATGACTTATTTTAGACGTCAAAATTACGTTCGTGACGTCACCTCTACGTCTAAGATACGTCTTCTCAGATGAAAATTTGCCTGTGGCGTCATTTCTACGTATAAAATTAATTTCATTTCATTTCATATTAATCCATGAAACACATCTCAGATGAAATTACGGCTGTGACGTCACCTCTACGTCCTCAAGACGTTTTCTTAGATGAAATAACGCCTGCTACCTCATCCCTACGTCCAAAAGACGTCTTCTTACATGAAATTACGCCTGTGACATCATTTCTACGTATAAAAGACGTCATCTTAGACAAAAATACGTCAGTGTCTTTATCTCTACTTCCCAGTGAAAAATTTTTATATCTTTTAATATTTTTATATCATTTGAATATGAAAAAAAGATAGAAATTTTCGACTATCTTTTTTTCATACGAATATGAACTTCATTTTATACGAATCTGAACTTTATTTTATACAAATCTGAACTTTATTTCATACGACACGAAATGATATAAATATTAAGACATCATTAAATAATAATTGATTTGTATTGAAATGATGGTTTCAATATTCATTTAATTTCGTTTTCGTATAAAAACAAGATAGTCGAAAATTTATATCCCTTTTTCATATTCAAATGATATAAGAATGTATAAGAAAAGGTATAAAAATTTTTCACTGGGTTCTAATAGACACTGCTTTGGTCTGACTGGTTGCTAAGGTGAGAAATTTCAGATTGTTAATGCTGCAATTTTGACAAGCTTAGACATTCCATGGTTAGCGTGCCAAATCCTTCGGTTATAAAATAATGGCACGGGAGGTGAGCTTGTTAAAATTACGACCTTTTTACGATCATAACCTTCTAACTATAATATAACAGTCATTTAAACGGTTAGAAATCCCGGAAAATTATTAGTAGTGCTATATTATTTCCCGGATAAGACATTTATTTTAAATATAAACCCCGAAAGGAAATGACGTGTTTACGTTTTTCGTGAGAATTTTTCCCACAAGCATAATCGTTTCAACAAATAATCATGAGCATTTTATATATATTTTTTCAAAACAAAAAAATATCCTCCTTTGGCCATTAAAATTTATCGACGATAAACAGAACGGCAAAAAAAATTTTTTTTCTCCTTCTCTTTTACCAGTTGGAAAATAGAAATCATTATGGGGGAAAAATAATGATTCTTATATTCATACCCTAAGAGAATCCTCTTTTATTTGTTAAAATATAGGACTGGTCTGCGGTGGGCTTTCGCCAAAACTGGACATGAAACTTTCAATAAACCCCATTGAAAAAAAAGCCATTGAGGTTTCATTTATACAGAATATAAATTGCCTCTTATTTAGGTAGTTCTCCTATTTGATGTAATTTGAAATCATGTTGAGATATCGTTTACTAAACCTTTTTTTTTCTCTCTCTCTCCACTATGAAATTTTTTTCCCCGACACCTTCCAATCTAGAGGCCGGAAGCAGAATTTTGTTTTTTTTTCTCTATATTCATCCGCGCATATTTTAATAATTTAGGGGTTTTAAAAGGTTTGAATTTCCCTCGAGCCAACGAAAGGACATCCTTTTTCATATAACCTACTAATTAAAAAGATTTTGAAGAGAAAATTTAAATATGAACTTTACATAGAAACGGTTTTGATGATTAAATATCCTCTCTCTCTCTCGTTCGGTTTAAATTGAACCTGTCAGTCCAGCGAATAACAATTGATAACAATGGTCTTTGTCGATTTCTTAGTGCGGATTTTAAAAAAAACCGGCTAGCTCGAGATTTTCATTACGGGGCCTCTCTCATTTCCTACCACGATGGATTGGTGTATCGATTTTCTAACTGTCAAATGCACTACCGTCGATTTCCCATCTTTCATTTTATTTTCATGTCTCGTGTGTTTTTTGTTTCTATTTTTTTTCTTCCTTTATTTTTTTTTCCGGTGTATTCTCATTTCGTTGTTTTAACTTTCTTTCGAGAAGTCTTTTTATCGCGGACGTAAGGTTTTGATCTTAGGAAGATGAATAAAGGCTCTCTCTTTTTTTTTTTTTTTCGTTTTGGAAATTTATACTTTTTCTTGTTATAAATGGCTGAAAATTCAGCGGTCAGATAATATCATATAATGTAATAACTTACCGGTCATAGAAATCTTGATTTATTCCTCCTTTAGAACATTTTTTCTCCCTCTGGAAAGAGAAAAAAAAATTATTATTCCCATGTTTCGAACGCGCGGGGAGTCTATTAAAAAAAAGTGTGTTTTCCCTGTGCTGTAGAAACAAAAATATTAGTCTTTCAATTTTTTTTTTTGTTGGTTGGCCTAGAGTTTTTTTTAAAAAAAACTAGAAGTCGAGAGATGAAATAATATTTTCAACAGCCATAATTTTTACAATTCCTCCGATACCATATCGGTTTTCTATACTTTTTGATTTATTTTTTTTATCGAACTTTTTTTGTTATTCATTATTTTTGAAAGGAGATGGCGCTTTAAAAAAAATAGGAATCTATTTCAAGGTTAGGTTGCAGTTTTAGGTATTTTATTAGTGACGTATTCCCATTTCCGTAATTCAAAAGTTGACGTTCCAGATAGTAAAGCTCCATCTGCCCAAAGTAGAAACTGGATCAAACCTTAATCCAGTTTGAACCTGAAAATTTCACTTCTTGGTTTGTAAAAACTTTTCAAATCAGAGATTCAGAATTTGACCTAGTGCGATTTTTTAATCAATTTTTGAATCCCTGACAGTGGCAGCCATTGTCTGCAGTCTAGAGGAGGGCGTGGAAGCTGGGAAAGGGAGCTCCCCGTACTCTCTGAATCTGCCCTTGATTGTCTGCCACATCCTCAGTTCTAGTTTAAACCAGCCCAGACCCAGCCACTAAGGTACCAGCTATTATATTCATCCAATCTAGATTCTTCTTCCAACTATTCTCGACATATTCCAGCATAAGATAAGTAGAATTTTTATTTAGGCGATAAGATTTAAACGCAGATTTATATTGGCACACCATTTTCGAACGCGAAAGTTTTTTTATAGATCGATTAATTCTTTTCTGCGCTATTCTCCTCGACACGAAAAACTTTTTTGTTTCTCACCATAATCTAAAATCAATAACTGAATAATAAATAAAATAATATTGGATTCTTTTTATTTCGACCATAAACAAGGTGTTGGAAAACATCACATTATGAATAATTCATGGTAAAGTAATCCTTTCCCGGTTAAGTTTATCCGTCATATTGAAAAATTGAAATAGTGTAACCTCTCTTTTTCTCTCATTGATTGACGTTTACCGTATATACAGTATAACGGCTTAAACGACGATTTTTAATTTCGTTTTCCAATCAGTGGCGAATCCAGATCGATTTAACAGAAATTTACTCCCCTGAAACCTTATTCCTAAAATCTGAAACTAAGAACCAGTTTCTCATTGACATGAAAAATCCTCTTGTTCCTAAGTTCGAGGCTAACTTCAGTCTCACAATAAAATTCAGGAAGTCCCTAAGCCCGAGCACCAGGCACTGACCAATTAAAAATTTAAATTTTCTTGTCCAAAGTTGCAGATTGAAATCAATTTTTTAAAAAAAAGAAGGTTCTCACAAGCCTTTTAATTAGTCCTTCAATTTACTCACTACTAACTTCCTCTTGATTTTTAAAGTTTGATAATAGTTAATTAACAAACCTATCAACTTGAAAGAAAAAACGCCTACAGCCTCATCGCTGAGGCGATTATTACGCAATTATCTCTTGTTATGCCTTTTTTTCTTAAACAGATACCAAAAAAAAAAGGAAAACTTCTTTCCTTAGTCGAAAGTCTTTTAAAGAAAGTTAAGTTTAATAAAATCTTCTTTATCACTTAAGTATGAATCCCATTTATTTTAAAACCTTCCGGATCTTGGATCTAGCCTGCGTTGCGATAACATTGGTTTTCCATTTATAGGCCTGTCATCTTATGACGGGTATCGATTTCCACATGAGTTTTCCGGATACAGCGGTTATTGGAAAATTAGTAAACCATCTGAGATTTCTCAGAGACGAGACATCACTTTCAGCTCCATTGGTCCAACTTTTCCCTTTTATCAAAAGAGTTTTATATTCTTTAATGAGGAAAATTTCGCGTGGATCTTCCTTTTTTTTTTCTCCTTCTCCTCCTCCGCTTACTTAGTCGTTTTATGCTATCGAGTTCTCTTTTTCAAAAATTTACCCTAGAGAACCATTGAGCAATCAAAACACGTCGGAGGATAAGAATCTCAGACGACGTTACGTCGCCAAAAGCGACTTCTCGCAAAAAGAAAAACTTTTATCGGTGTGACTCCTCTAACCCCGAAAAATGGCTGAAAGGCCGTTTTTTGCTTATCAATTTTAGATTTTTCGTATTGTTGACGAAAAATTTCGAAGCATCCTGTGTGAATGCACATCACACAAAAAAAAAAGAAAAAAAATTATCTAGATGGGAATCTTGATCCGGTTTCATATATAAGAACGTGTTCCATTTCGACCGGAAACCTTGCAAACTTCATCTAAACTCAAAATCTATTTGAAACTTTTCTAGAAACTATCAACGTTCGAATGCGGAACGCGTCTCCATAGGAGGAAAAGAAAATTAAAAAAAAAAAAAACTGTTGAAAACGTTTTCAGCGATTCTATTAGATTATCCATTAATCGAAACCTCTTTTTTCTATTTATATTTCAATCGAATGAACCGGAAATCCCAGTTTAAAATTTCAATTTTTATTTTATTTTATTTTTTGAATAAGACAAAATTGGTTTACGGGAAGCAGTGACGGATTAAGCGTTGGGAATAGTGGAAGATCCCTTGATTCGGCAGCGAAAAAATATAGTTTCTTGGAAATTTTAGCATTATTTGAAAAGTCTAGAAAAATAATTGTTGTAATTGACAGTTCATTTTGGTTGCGCTCAGCTATCATTGGTCACCAAAAAGATGACCCATTATCAGAGAAATTGCCGCCTAATATTTTAGAGCCCGCTTTAATTTTTTATATTGTCCGCAAGTGATCAGAGCAAAGCAAAAGTGAAGTGAAGTGAAGTGAAGTGAATATTATCACCAACATTTGGATGGAGATCTTCAAGAGTAAATAAGGGCACCAGCTAACTTGTCACGCAGTAAGTACGAAGAAGTTAGTAGCTGTAATGCGGGTGATGCAGCGAATACTCTCTTAGGGCAAGATTGTTTTTCAGAGTTTTTTTACCGGGTCGAGAATTGCGTGCAGGGAAGGGGAGGCTTTCTCATGGGTTTGTCCGTTAGTTCGGTCTTCTCACCACAGGAGATCGGGGTCTGAACCCATGTGAAAATCTTGGAGTTCCCCGACTTGAGTATCTTCAGATAGTAAGGGAATGACACAATAGATCACTAGTTGGTCGCAGTGTTAAGGCGGGCTATGCTTTCTCTCCTGTTACTCTTACTCTTACTCTTACTCTGATGGCTCTACAGGACTTAGAGTCCTACTGCCGCAGTTACCGCCGCCTTCCATTCGACTCGATTGAGAGCGACCCTCTGCCAATCTCCTACCCCCAGGCAATGGGCATCCTCCCTTACGTTGTCCGACCACCGTTTCCTAGGCCGCCCCGTCGGTCGCACAGCATTCACCCTCCCATTCATCGTTGTGACAATAGCCCGCTCTGCCGGCGCTTGGAACCAGCATTCCTCTCCTCTAATAACCAAAAACAAGCCCGAAATAATGAAACCAATCTGCACATCTAAGCTCAGCTGTAGTCGTGGACTATCTGAGCGAACTGGGTTGCAGTAGCAAGGGTGACTTAAGTCAAAAGTACTCGGGAACGACTCGACCAATCCGTAGTACTCATCCTCAACTATGGACGCCGCTTCCTTAAAAAACACAGCTAATCTCAAAATTAACCAAACTCCAGATTCATTGCATTTGTGGAAAAGTATTTTACTGGAAGATTTCTATAATATTAAATTCGGGATGACTGCGTGGAATGATTTATAGACGCGAAAAAATTGAATAACGAATGATCCGACTACCGAGCCAAGAGAGAAGAAAATTAATCCGACACAACATGAATAAGAGAAGAAGGATCAACAGATTAAAGAATAAATAAGAATGAATTACGAACTTGAAAAATCAATGAAATAATCGTGAATCAATCACACATCTAAAAATGAGAGGGTTTTGGGGGGATACCAGAAAACGGGAACATTTTTCAAAATCCATATAGAAATGAAGTCAATATTTCTTGAACACGTCTAAAATCCATTCTAAATTCTAATGTAACCTATCGGAAAATAAATCCTTTTCGGTGATAGTTAAGTGAAATCGTGAGAGAAACATCGGTTTCTGCGGTTTGAATATCACCTGTGACTAAGATAAATTTTCAAGGCTTGCAATTCACCTTATTCATAATTAACATTTTGTATGTGTTTTAAGTTAATAACAAAGGATAAATTAACTCGGGATCCTTGAGGATATTAAGGGGGTAGTCGAAGAAGGAAGGGAAAGTTTTTTAAAGATAAACTTAAGTTTGGTACAGTCCGGTTTTGGGAATTGGATAAAGAGTGTTACTGAACGGGGAATTCGATTAAAGTAATGTAAGTGCATCTTTTTTTCCCCATACTTTACGATATGGGATCTTGGAATTTTCTCTCGCTTACCCAAAACGTTTGCATATATGGGAAAGGAATGTAAAATGAATTAGGGTAAGGTCCAATAGTAAAAAAGGGACTATTTTTATCCATGGAACCGAGTACCGTGCACTGCATGAATATTTGAAATCGAATGGTTGCAGTAAACAATATCGAACCCGCAAAAAGTGACGGTTGGGTGAGAAGAAAATAAAAAAAAGGTAAGGTTTAAATTTTTTAAGAATCGTACCGTGCCCGTGAGTTGTAACTTTTTTTTTTCGTGTGAATCAACTGAGAAGTAACTCTTTTCAAGAAAAATGATACTTTGAAACAGTTATTTTTAAAAGAAAGGGGGAGAAGATAAATTTTTTCTTCTTTTTTTTTTCTCGTTTTGTAAGTTTACAAACATCATTATCGTAAGTAAAAATAAAGTTCTTATTACTTTATCGTACCTACGTCAGTTTCGGAGTACTAATTATGAAAGTGTGGAAATAAAAGGAGAATCGTGTTTTTGCCTTTTTTATTTATAAATTAGTTAGGGCAATGAGCGGAGGAATCAGTGAGCTTTAATGAAGAAAATTTAAAATTAATGCTTTGTTCACTTTAGGAATTTTCGAATTCCTCTCCCTCCGAAAGCCTGTTTTTTTCCATTCAATCGTGGATATCGGCCTCTTTCTGAATGGTCGATTTCAGTAAGCGGACCAATGTAGCTCGTGCTCCCCCTTTCGCTAATAATGGCAGGTTCGGGCTAAACTCACTAAGTCCAAGATCTTTTTTTTGTAATCAAGCTTTGTTGGGAGGACCTTGCATTTTGAGCAGGAGGGCGAGGTTAGCGAACCGTCTGCTAGAACAGAGCCATCCTGAGTGGAATCTTTGATGCGGCAAGAGGGCTGCTTGTAGGTTCTGTAAGATGGGAAGCTGATATGTGGCAATCTAAGAAATCGGGAGAATCCGGACGTGCAGAGAAAATGAAATGGGACACCCCGAGTCAGCGAAAATGCGCAACGTCAATGCATAATGGATCTCGCGCACGCGCCATTGCTGACTCGGGATACCTAGGCAGGGCGCAGACCTGTTAGACGCGTTTAATAAATAATACAGCGAAGTGTTCCATTTTTTAATTGTGGTTACTATTTTCTCCCTCATTTGAACAGAGTTCCGCCGAGGCCATCAAGCCGCACTACCACCGTAAATATTTACACTTCTCTTCTCCAGCCTTTTTATTGGACATAGGTCTTTCTCAATCTTTTCCTCCCTGCTGCTTCGGTTATATCTCCGAGCCGCAGTTTTTGAGATCTCTGCTTCTCACTGTTACTCGCGACCTCCATTGTGTCAATGCCAACGCACGCAGCTTGTAGTCTTTCCTGCAGTGCGCTTTATCGTGCTACTTACGCATGCTGGCAGATCGTTTAGTTTCTAGCCCTATTTCGCAGTTTTCTTCTCAACCTGAAAACCTTTTGGAAAACGACCACACTTGCTTTAACGAAAATCATTTTTTCTTGAGCCATCCTGTAGCTAAAACTAAGACTTTAATTTAATAGCGTCGCCATGTAATAGCCCATTTATATTACACATCTACATGATATGTTATCAGCGACACCAAAACGTGGTAGCATTGGTGTGAGTTTAACCGGAACAAACCCTGCATAACTCACCCAGCAAACAACGATTAGAAATATTTTTCCTAAATCTACCTTTACTACAAACATTCAAATCCCATTTTTAAACCATACAATTCCCTCTAAAAGATTTCCCTACATTCCGCAATATCAATCAAGCCGTAAAATAACAAAAAAAAAAAGAAATCAAATCAAAAAAATAATAATTTTCCACATACGAACTCAATTAACTTCGATCCAATGATTTTTTTAAAAAAAATCCTATTTAAAATCGATGAAAAAGTCAAACATACAATACATTCAACGAAATACCCGTTTAGCAAAAAATCCGACCATTGAAACCGTCAGACATAGTATCCCATTTAAAAAATAAAAAAAAAAAAATTCCCGAAAAACCCATTATCCCAGCTTTCTTCTTTTTAATTATCCGCCATTCGGATCCGACGTCTTTCCTCTCTTACAAACGATCGTATGTTATTTCCTTTCCCGTGTTCCATAGTGCCCCAGCTCTCTCTAGCTCTGGAGAAAACGAATGTGAGCGTTTATTTCATTTCCGATCGTGTTTTATGGTAATCAGGTGACAGTTGTTGCTAGCAGGATGGGTAAAACCTTTCCGGGATTTAATATCGAAGAGAGAGAGGAAATTCGCATAAGTGCCGATTGACACGCATATATATCTGATCGATTCATTAACCCAACTTTCTACTTTATGGATTCGGGATGTGTGTGTGTGTTTTGCGTGCTATATTTCTGTCGTGTCTTTTTTTTTTTATGAATTATAATTTCGCAATATGATGTTATTAATCCCGGGGAATTTAGCATTGGGAATTTAATAATATTCGTGTCTGGAATACCGGGGAAATTCATTACAATGGACACATGGATGTACATTCTCAATCCCAGTTGCATTAGCCTCGCTAAATTAGTTTTCCATATAGTTGGAGAAGGAAAATACATCGATTTTTTTTTTGAAGGGGAATAAAATACACCGAAAGCTAAATGAATTTATTAGTTTTGAATGATTGGAAACCATATTTTGATTTTGAAAGCTTTCATAACACCTTGGTCCTCGTAACTTGTCAATTAGTCGGATTATGCAATATACGGGATTTGGATGTTGTGATTCTCACCCTTTACTCTTCCCCTCTTCATTCTCTTCCATCCCACTTCCCTTCCATCGCTGATTGTAGATCTGTTTGTGATTTCAATAAACAACCTCGGTCGCATTATTCCTTTGATAATTTTGTCAATATTGCGGCCGATTTCAAACGCAGATTCGAATTTTCGGTATTATGAGTAAAATCTAACACCCATTTACTTAGGGAAGGCAGTGGCGTAATTAAGGGATGCGCGGTGCGAATGACCCCACCAATTTTTGAGGGGCCCGTGCAGAAAAGAAAACATTTTAATCTCGCAAAAAACTGGTTTAAAAAAGGATTAGTCATGACTGTCGAAGGCAAGCCCAGAAATAGTAACGCCAGTGCGGGAAGGGGTGAATGAAGAAATTTCTGTCTGACTCCTTGTCGTCAAAGGAGGCTCTCGAACCGCATGTTGTGCTGAAGAACCGTCATATGACTGTCGAAAGTAAGTCCAAAATATACAAAGAAATAGTCCGACCTGTCTTCACTTATGGTGCCGAGACTCGAGCCGATACACAGAGGACAAAGCGACTACTCAACACGGCGGAGATGAAAACCCTTAGAGCCATCGTAGGGAAAACAAGGTTGGATCGTGTTCGAAACGAAGATGTCCGTAGCCAAAGTAACATCAGCGGCATAACAAAGTTTGTAAAAGCGTGGAGGAAGGCTTGAAACTCACATGTAGAAAGAGCCGACGACCAGCGCCTCTTAAAAGCCATTAGAATTGCCAAGCCTACAACTAAACGTCTTCCGGGCAGACTGTCAAAACGATGGGCCGATAGTTGTGTGTCCTCGCCGTTCAATACACCATAGCATTCCATAAACTTGCGTGAAAAAAACCAGGCGAAAGCCTTCTAAAAGAGGAAGAAGAAGAATACTTCTTGTCAGAATCCAACTTGGGGAAAAAATCCTTGCGCCTACAAAATGACGATTAGATCATTTCAAAACTCGTGCAACGCCTTAGAAACTGTGTTTACGCTTTTTTAACGCGCCTCCGGCTAGTAAGTTTCATCTCGGAACAAATGTTGCCACCTTCTTTCCCTATCAAGAGGGGGGAAGGGAATCTAATGAAATTGGGGTGAGGGGTAAAATATAACAAGTTCTTAAGGAAGAAAAGAGGATTTCACTTGAAAATAAAATCTTTTTCCCTCTCATCAGGGAGGGAAAACAAACAAAATCCTCCGAAATGGAAACCTCAATACGTTCGGTGAGTAAACTTTCGGTTAGTTAACCGAACGGTCGGATGATACGTACGAAGATCTAACCGAAAGTTCAAAACAGGCTCATCATTTCCAACTGATGAAGCTCCTTGACCCAACTTTGCGGTTCCTGCCCCTCGAGACCTTCCGGGGAGAACCTTCGACCCGATTTAATTATGACACCGCCGCCGGGTTTGTGCCACCCATTTCAAAAACCAGACATAAATATTCCTAAGATAAGAAACAAGACAACTCGATGGATTCATCCCTCCCCTTATGAAAGTCGCTAGAAAATAGTCAAGATAAAAAAAGGCATCGAATTTTTTTTTTCTTCTTCTTCTCGCCTTTTCAATTTCCCAGAGTGCCTGGAAGGCTCCTGTTTATTCTGAATGGGAAATTTTCAATCATTATTTGCTGATACATCCGATCTCCATTTTGATTCTCCCATTTTGGCCGGGTCAAGTGGTCTACTGTGTCGCTCAACATCACAACGTCTATATTTATCCCTTTGCTACCCCCGAGTCAAGATTTACAAAAGATCCTTATTCTGCCATTCGGGAGGGGGTTATAAGACATTTCCATTTTGAGTTCACCGACGGCGAGGTTTAAACCTTTTTTTTTTTCTCGAAGAGGGGGAAAAATATAAATTTTATTTCCAGAGAGTAAGAACAGCTTCAGACGTATGCTTCTCCGGGTTTTTTTTTCTCTCCACGTACAAAAAAAGAGGGACGTATTGTTAGCCTTACTGAAAGGCTTTATTACTTGGAGTATTCGGAGTGGTTGGGATATAAATCACTTAAAAATAAAGAGGGTCCTAAACTTGAATTTGAATCCATTTGTCTCTTATTTCGCTTTTCAAGGGGGAGTCGGGAGTAGGTTTCTGTATATCCGATTAGATAAGTGGAGTCTTAAATTGGAATTCGTTTCTCTTGATACGTTGTCTAAAGCCTAGGAGAGATCAATTTGATGAAATGGTGTTGTGTTACGATGAAGTTGATGGTGTAATAATGATTTAAGGGTTTTTGATTTCAATTATACGACTTGATAGTTGTCTTTTTGGATGTTTTTACATGTTTAGTCTTGTTTTGTAAATGAAATGCTTACAGCGAAATGAATGAAATGATGTCTTGTACTGGACTGGAGAGTAGATCGGCCACTGGGTCATCGGCATTTGTAAATGGGGAAGAAGTGTTCGGAGTGTGAGGAAGATTTTTGAAGTGGAACTTCTTATGGATTGAGATCTGTTAACCCGGTGTTAACACGCAAAATTTAATAGCAAAATATTATACAGTATAAAAATGGTTATATTTACCAGTATGAGTTTTTGTGGCTGTTAACACGGGCCCTTTTTTAAAAGGGCCGAAAAAAATTAAAAAATTGAAAAGGGCCGAAAATGAAAAGGGCCGAAAATAAAAAGGGCCGAAAAAAAATTTAAAAATTGAAAAGGGCCGAAAATAGAAAGGGTCGAAAATGAAAAGGGCCGAAGAAAATTAAAAAATTGGAAAGGGCCGAAAAAAATTAAAAAATTGAAAAGGGCCGAAAATGAAAAGGGTCGAAAATAAAAAGGGCTGAAAATAAAAGGGCCGAAAATAAAAGGGTCGAAGAAAATTAAAAAATTGGAAAGGGCCGAAAATAAAAGGCCCGAAGAAAATTAAAAAATTGGAAAGGGCCGAAAAAAAATTAAAAAATTGAAAAGGGTCAAAAATAAAAAGGGCCGAAAAAAATTAAAAAATTGAAATGGGCCGAAAATGTAAAGGCAAAATTTAATAGCAAAATGTGGAAACCCACATTTTGCCACATTATTTTTTTTTTAAAATGGTCATTTTAAAAACGAGCAAAATTTTCGAGTCCGCGCCGCGGAAGTTCCACTTCCTTCGTGAGTTGGCATACGCGAGACTCCCGATCTTTTTTGTAATTAAATACTCAATATTGCTAAAAATAAATCTCAGCTGAGATAACGTCGCGGGCAGAGTTAAAATATGAGGTCATACTTATGGCTGTGGTGACGAGGAATCTGATCATCCGTGCACAGAAGAAGCTTCGGAAGTGAAATTCTGGGAACAAAAAGGGATCCTTTGACAAGGCGTCTAAGAATGCGCTCTAATGAAGAAATCTGAAGGCTTGCTGAACAGCCGTTGGTTACTAGTGTGATCAAGGCTCAGAGGCTTCAGAGGGCGGGCATGTCGCACGAGCGTCTTTGACATGGAGGATTCGGCAGGTTCTGATTGTATGCCCGACTAGCCCTACCGCGGCTTCGCTGGGAGGAAAATGTGCCGATGGATGTTGGATGTCTGGGGATTCCTTACTGGGGGCCACCGTCAGGATAGACCCGCTGGGAGCGGCGTTTGTGATGCGGCAATAGGGCTTCTTACCCTTTAGCGCCGTGAGTGTGACTCTTATTCTTTGAAATATTTCATAAGAAATATCTATATAATATTTCATAAGAAATATCCAAAAAAAGCCTCTGCAAAGGGAAAGTAGATGTAGCTGAGAACTTGGTTGTGTTCTAAAAAAACCTCCTGGTGACGAAGATGACCGAGGGGAAGATTGATGTGAGGCCCAGAGATATCATGCCTTGAGAATCTGCAAACTAATACAGCAAGGATTCGTCCCTATTTCGATTGGCGACCTCTACGATCCGAATCTCCGTCGCTGAGCTGGCATTTAAGGAAAGAAAAACGGAAGCTAAGACTTAATAAGCTTCGTAACTGAACCAAAGAACAAATTTACAAAAAGGTTAAAGAAATTTTCCCCCGTAATCGTTGGAACCTAGTAAAGCGTTCAAGCTTATAAAACGTTCTTTTGTGTTTCATGGGTATCTCTATGACTTCCCTTTGTTTCTCTGTCAACCTCCCCCTCTTATTCCAATTTCAAATTATTAAAAAGATATCTTTTAATATTATTTTCGACCCTCTTACCCAACCCTAACCATTAAGCTAATTACCCAACATTCCATTTTCCCCGCTCTCTAAAATCATCTTCCAAGATAAATGAATTTCGAAATCACTTCAGAATATACATCAGAACAAGGACTCTGCTAATCAAATCTCTAATCTAAATAGCAATTCGAAATCTGTTGCTGCTATCAGCCCCGGAGAAAAGTCTAAAGTCACTTTTCTAATCGCCAAAGTAAATTAAACGGGTTATAATCTCCCGAATTGAAGCGCTCTGTTTAATTCCAGTGGCGTAGGTATTTTGTTTCTATTTTATTTTCCTCTTTTTCCTCTTCGACGGAGGAAAATTGTTTCTTCGGATATAAAAGAGAAATAAAAATATACGGATAACTGAGTATAAACAGATTCAACCTTTGTTTTGTTGATACAAACAGGAAGTTGGAGGAAACCATAAATTAATAAATACAAGACTGAAATCCAATTTTGCTTCGGGACATGTATCCTCTAGGAGCAGACGACACACTTTGTTGTAATCTTCTTCTCTGATTATTCTACATTCCGGAAACCGTTTTATTTATAAATAAAATATCCTCGCAATAAAATGTTAAACTGGAATTTAGTTAAATGTATTCCCTCGGTTTTAGTAAATTCACTTCGGAAAACTTCCACTTTAAAGAAAAAAAAACTTCCCGGTCAAACCCAATTAAAGTTCCCGTCAAGCTTTGATATTTTAAGAGGAAAAGACAAAAATCGTGTTAAAGTGGTGAAAAAGTTTTCTCGAAACCTTTACCTCCTGCCTTGACAGGCCTGCCGTGACGACGACGACGGCAGGAGGAATAGACCAGGTTTCCCCCCCGAAAATTTCCCCGAGATAAAATACAAGAATTACGTTACATGTTTCTCCGTATCGAGGATCTTTCTCCCCAGACGCTTTCCCGTTTTGCATAGACTTCGGTTTTCTAACTTGAAAAGTTGGATGGAGGCTGTCAAAACCCATTTCATCAGGAGATTTTACCATTTTAGCCAGACTAATGCCCTCGCGGCCGCTTCTTATTCTCCAAAGCGGAATGGGAAAAGGGGAAGAAAAGGGAAAGATGAAAATAACATTCAAGATGCGTGAAAATTCGTGGAAGTGAAAAATTAGTCGAATTCTCTACTTGATGATAATTGAATTGGTGTAGGCGGGGTATATCTGTCGCGTGAATAAATTGACGAGCACGAGCTGCGGTGCTCTGCAGTACCTTTGGTAAATGTTCTCTAATTTCCCTTATTAATAAGGTTCTATATGTTATGCTGTTAAATGAAATGAGAATGTCCATTGAGGTAAAAGATGATTGCGTAAATTAACGATCTTTAATGGTGGAAGTTTTGAAACTTTGGCAAGGGTTTTGTCAGACACCGAGTAGACTACTTTTGAGTAAACTTTTAGAGAGTTCTTAAAGGAGTTCTTGAAAGTTTTTTAAGAATAAAAATCTATACAAAATAGGATTTTTAAGTTTTAATAAGAAAATTCTTCGTGTTGTATAATTTTTCTTAATTAATATTCATTTTGATTGGGAATTTTATATAGAAGAGAAATCTTGGATAGAATTCTTGGTAAGGTCATTAATAACATCGTGCGATAGGATCAAGTGGAGGGTTTTAAAGAATTCTTTACTTAACCTTTTGCCTTTTTATCGGGATTGAGGCGTGGGGATTATTGTAAGTGCATTTTTTGGCGCTAATAGGGCGAATAGAGAGATCTAGTTTGGTTGGTGAGGTCCGATCAGATGTGAGTAATTAAGTAAGGCTGCAGAGCTGAAGTGACAATCATGTGGTCAGGAGCTGTGTGGACGGTGATATTAACACAATGAATGCCAACACTAAAGGGGAGAAGCAGAGGAAGACTGAAAAAATTAGCTCGACGATTTAATTAAAACAGCAGGAAGGGCTGGTTCCAAAGAATGGAGGCGTAGAAATTATTGGCAGAGACTATGTCCAAGAGTGGCTACCAAAAAGGCTAAAGAAGAAGAAGAGATTCTTCTGAGGTGTCGGATTGGAGAGTGGTGAACACTAAATATGTCTAGTGGTGCGTCTGTGATACACCAGTGCAACAATCTGCGAACTTGTGCTCAACACGAACAGTTGTTTCCTAACCAGAAGACTTCAGTGCGTCATCTTCGGACAAAGTACCAAAAAAAAAATCAGCAAATTCACATTAAATTCTTTGAGTTTCTTTAGCCGACAAGTCTTTCTAATGCCTTCGCCTTCTTTTCCATTTAGTCTTACTCTCTCACTGTCTCGTTCTTTTATTTCTCCCAAGAAAAAAACATCAGAACTGAAACGGAAAATAAATTTTAAAAATAATCATGCAAGACAATGAAATATGAAACCACTGCAATCGCGACAGTCAAGAAAAACAACCATTACGAAAAAAGTACATGGCACGAAATAAGCCCCATCAACAAAACTGATGAAGCAGAATCACATTTTAAAAAAAATCTCTACGTTAAAAACCACTCTGTACTACAACCCCTCTTTGGTTGTGATCTTCATCTCGATACATTAAAAAATACTCATTTCCTTTTCAATTAAGCTCTTTTCACCATTTTCAGAGATTTTGCTCCCTTTTTAATACTTTAATGTATCTCAACTTTGATATTTATTGTATGATGTCTATGATCCTATCTAATTCAGTACAACTCCCTTAATCTCAATAAAAGCTTTTTTAAATCTTTAAGAAATAAAATTTCCCCGCTTTTCATTACATGCTTTTCGGAAAAAAAAATTTTTTTCCTCTTAAGGAAACTCGACAAATCTGATTTTCAATGACCACCTCGAATTTTCTTCAGTCGCTAAGAGAGAGATGACGATACCAGATGTCCCCTTGTCTCGTAAAAAAATAGAACAAAGAATCCCGGTTTACCCAATAAAGATTTACCTCGACACGGTGACACATGGTGGTTAACTTTTTATATTTTTTTCTCCGACGGAGAAAAGAGAAAGAGTGTTTCCGTGTTATTAGAATTGACAGACCATTCTTCATTTTTCGTATATGTATAAAGTAGGAGAAATGGGTTTGTCATCATTCATCATTTTCGAGGTTTCCACATTCCATGATTACCCGCGTTTACATTAATTATGAGAGAGTGTAAGAAATATTTGAGGGATAAAAAAAATGACGCGGGAGAGCATTAACTAAATGTACACTTTAATAAAATCCGAGGGAAGAAAGAAAAATTCGTATTTAAGAATGTAAAAATTTTTCGACTAATAAAACTCAGTTACGTTCTGACGACGTCGAGCTGAATATCATTCTCGAGTCATTCTAAAAAGTTTGTTTATGCATATTTTCATGACGGTAACCGGATATAATGGCGACAACATAAAAAGTTCGTTTTTCTTAGTCTTGGGGAAAACTCCGTCAACTTTCGTGAATTTTTATTCTCAAGACTACTTAAGCAAATCAGTGCTTCTCGTCGACATGCAAATTTGCACACATTAAAATTTTTGAAAAGTTTAAAAAAAATTCGCGTGAGCCGAATTAAAAGAATATTTTTACCGTCAAACGAAAAAGTAGAAGTCATCTCCTTCCTTTTTCCCCTCAGGGCTCTTTCGCCTTTCAAGATTTTGGCATTGTTCTAATCTTTTTATTGATATTGTCAAGATTTAGGGTTTCACAGTCTTCAATTTGAATTGGTCCGAATTAAAAACTTCCAGGTGATCATAGAGGGGACAATAGATTGGGGATCGGGCGGAAAAGATTTTCATTGCTGCGCAACCCTAGAGCAAGGACTAATCTTGATGTCTTGATGATCTTGATGATGAATGGAGAGAAGTTATTGACGGCCACCCCGCAACCCCCGCGATCTGGGGGGGACCCCGGGGTCAAAGGGGCCCTTGGTCTTTAAGGAGGAAAGTAATTTCGCAGTAGATCATAACCTTAAGTAGCAGACAATGTTTATCTTATTTCTTAATGGGACAATGTTTTTCTTATTTGGGCAGCCATTTTGGAAACCTCGGACGCCCTGTTGCCAGATTTAACGGTTCGGCTTGTTATAAAGAAGGTTATGACTAGATAAAAAGCAAAAAAACTAAGGAAGAGGCCTCGCGAGTTAACATTCTGCGGGGGAGGTCTCTCCTAATATTGCTACGCCACTGAGACGGCACCTTGAAAAAATACTCTCCACCCCTCCCCCACAAACTGCCAACTTTTTCACTATACATCTACACCAATGCTGAACGTTCCCAAGAAAGTTGAGCTGAGTCCTGGTAATGGATTCTTTGTTTCCCCAAAAGCTGACACTGCAATTTTTGGTTTCAGCGATTTCGGCTTTTGAAATAAAAAAGTATTGGACGACTTTCGGATTCCGGGAAAGCTAATTTGCATCTCTTTGATCATTTTGTAAATGAGAGGTTTCTATGATCATGTAAATCCAAGCGGTTAACAGTTTTTTCCCCCTTCACCAAGCTTATTGCTATTTTCTCTAATTTGGATTTTTCTTCCCCCAACTACATAATCCACTTCCTTATAAAATGAAATCAAGTAATAAAAACACTCCACGCTCATCTATCCGGATCGGAAGGGAAATGAAAACTAAATGAAGACGGGACAAATTATTTCTTTAAGTTGATTTTGAAGAGGTGTGACGTCATGATTTCGATTTTCCAGTTGAGAGGAACCGTTCGTAGCCAGCAGAGCGAAGGATTCAATTTCTATCATTCCTCACTATATACCACATTGAAACAGCACAACGGGACAACCACGTCATAAGAGAAAAAAAAAATTTATTGGATATCGAATAATTTGGAAAAAAAAAACTACGCACTGCGAGCCCAAGGACGTTAAAGATGATCGCCATTATAATTATAATACTCACGATTAGACGAGTTCTGCAATTACTATAGTTTGCATTGCCAAGGTCGATCTCTGTCCGTTGCATGCTATCCTTAGTTGAATAATGAAGCACGTGGATTGCTTCTGGATAGAAGTCGAGAATCTCTGGGAATTTGGATTGTTGGTCTTTTTTTGATTGTTAGGTGTGGTAATGCGCTTTGAATATTTTGCCCCTGGGGGTTGGAATTTTAAATATGAAGCGTCTGTTTATAATCTTCCCGATGTTCTCATACGGATAATATTTGCAATCAGGTTTATGTATTTAGCAACTATGTGTTGAATTTTGTATCTTGGAATGTGAAATTTAATTTGCAAGGTGCGAATGAGAATTGCAGTTTTGAAATGTCTTGGGTGGTGACGTATCATTAGAGCTGGTGAGATGGCTGCTGTTTAGAATTTTACGGCGGGCTCATCAGAGGCAAAAGTCCTAACGTTGTAGTGGCTTAATATTAAGATATTTATTTATACAATGGTTTATGAGCTCTAGTGAACAAGACACGGACCGGCACCGACGCGTTTTGTACGTCAGGCCCTGGATGAGGTCGAGGCTTCGAAGGGAGGAAAATGTTTTGAAGGATGCGGATTGGCTTGCAATTTCTGATTGCAGGGGAGCAAGCCATTATAGAACCGCATGGCCAGCTGTAAGCTCTTTTACCAACAGTGATGCCAACAGTAGAAGACCCAATCAGCGCGAACGGCTGGCAATTTTTGCTTACCTGAAAAAAGAAAGAAAATATTAATTTCTCTTATGCATGAGCATCTGCACAGCTTATCTATTTTGGGCACTCATCATCGTGCAAAATCATTGCACCTATAAAATGCATTCAGATGTTCGGACTTTTAGGAAAACATGACTGGTAGGTAGAGTAGGTTGAGAGAAACTATGGGAACCCAGGAGCCAGATTAGTCGAAGGCGTGACAGCTATTGCGAAGAATTTGTGATTTTCAGTTCGGCTGTTCAGTTCGTTTATTTTCACGGGCAAAAGTTCACCGCAGCAAACTTACAATAAACTTCGGTTCTCTTTCGACATTGCTCTGAATCTATGTTAAAAAAGAGCAACTCTCTTATTTCTGTGAAAGACTAGTCCCTCCTGTAACCACTAGAAATATTAGGAATCGCTTTCGACCTAGACTTTTTAATCCTTAGATTATTGGATGATCTTATATTGACAATTTGTTGGCTTTGCTTCTACTATTGGAACCTCTTTCTAGCCTTGTTGAGAATCCCTCATGTTTTCGCGATCACGTCTGCTTTGCAATTATAATCATGCAGGGACTTTAATGGTTAAGTTTTGTGTTTTCCTTTCCCATCATTCTCATTCGATATCCTGTTTGGTCTGATTAACCCTTTTGTTGATAAATCACGTCACAAACCTTATACACCTTTGTAGCATCTTCCTTTCACATTCTCCAATACACTACAGGCAATATTTTGATTTGTTCCAAGATTTACCCTGACCCGCTGCTCTTATATTATCCTCACTTTCATATTTTCATGTCAAATTTTTACATAATCCTCACGGGGCTTGAAATCAAAACAAATCCGAATCAAAAATTTTGATATCAATAACAAAAATTTCGAAAGGAATAAGACACTCGAGAAATCCAAACAAATGAAGATTCATTCCGGAATGCGAAAAAAAGAAAAAATTCACACGCAGAAATCAACATAACTAGGTCCGACCAAAAGCGTGAACAACCTTCACCTTGACACAGTGCGAATACAATAGCACCACAATGATCTCGTTATGACTTTTAAACAGTCTTGTATATATATTTTTTTTCATTATCATATTTTGGCATTTTCTTACTTCCTTTCACGTTTAATATGTAAATAAAAGTAGAAATCGAAAGTGAAGCTTCCGCTGAGAACTAGGAAGCAAAGTCGGAAAGATGAGAAAACAGTCGGAAAGGGTAGAGTGGGGGGGAAAGAACAGCGAAACAAAGTACGTCAAGGATAACAGGTTTTTCGAGGTGCTTAAAAAATGAGTATAATAAATCAGAGGAGTGAAGTAGAAGCTCATATTTATTCGAAAAGTTGTTTAAAATAAGTAAAATGTGGAGAAGAGCTATCAAGTTTTTTCTGATAAAAGGGGAGAGGAAAAAAAAAAAACGGGAACCGGTTTACAAAATGTTCCCTCATTTTAAATCAGTTTATCAACGGTCGACAGTTGCCAAGAATTTTCATTGAGTTGCGTGTCATCGATTTAATAATTAAACTAAATTTTTGTACATATATTACGTATATTATCTAATTCAAGGGCCTTGAAGGTGAGCATCTTGACACAGTTCCCTATGTTCATTAGCATAGTAGTTGCTTATTTGTTTTCTAAGTGAAGATGAGTAATAGGGTGAGCAGGAGGTATATATACGCAAGATTAGATAATCGTAATGGACTTGTCTCAAAAAAATATTTTTAAATGTACTGTTCTGCCTTCGGCAAAATTATGCAGGGACAAGTGTTTTTTTGTCGTTGAGAGAAAGGGACACATAAGTGATTTGCCTAATTATTTGTAGGGTATGTGTATTCACTAAGGAGTGATCCAAGAAGCGATAATTTGACAAATCTGGTCAAAAATGGATGACTTTTAAAAAATGGGTCACTGTTCGAGTACTTAAATTTTTGGAAGTTCAGAGAAAGAGATTATGCACTAGCAGCACTTGCAATGTTTGCTTGAGTCAACTAAGAAATTCGAGTAAGCAATGAAGGGCGATATTCAAAATCTCAACGAAAGGGAATGGTGGTGGCCTGAAATCCTTCAGGCTTGGGTGGGGAAGATGCGTGGTTTTGGCGCCAACGGAGTGGCCCATTGTAGAGAGTCGCCAACTCTGTATATCAAAATCCTGGCTTCACATTGGCTGTAACAAAAATCGGGTCTTCCGTTGATTGATGGTGATGTCATACATCTTGTGCTGATGGGTACTTATGATACGTTTGGTCACAGCCAATCAAAAAGCAGCAATTTAGTTGGCGGCTCTCTCCTTTCAAGCTCTCTAGACCATTGTCATGTGGCGATAAAAGGGAGGGTGAATGCCGTGGGAAGTAATAAAATAAAACATTGGGCGGACAACCGACAACGTGGATGGACGATACCCAAAGTCGGGGAGTTGTAGACTGGCAAAGGATGGACCTAACCAAAGTGAAAAAGCATAGACTACCAAAAACGGGGTCCAAAACTGTCTAGTTCGCGCATGACGTCACCTTATGTAAATTGTATTATCTTCCGCTAGAAATGGCAGTTAATGGCTGAGAGTTTTCATTCTTTTTACTAAAGAATAAAAAGTAGAAGGCAAGTCTGGAAAAGCCTTTGCAAAGAAGGCTGTTGGGGGTTAAGTCATGGGCTAAAAGCAGAGGATATTCATTTCAAATTACAAAAGCCGACGTCAAACCCCAAAGATCACGTGGTGCACTGTTTTTTCACTATTGACCTAACCTGACTCAGATTACTGCAGATCACAAGACCAAACCTGCATGACTGACATCACATCACTCTATTTGAATTCTCAATGATATCGCGAAACTATCAGTAAATCTCATGAAAAAGTGAAACTGAACGTCATAGACTCATATAATCCGTGTCACTCTTGATCAAATTTCTGAAGACTATAAAGCCAAGATTACTAATAACTGTCTGAATATCAAACAAAGTTACGCATAGCGCAAAATATCACACCTTTCGTTAAACCGTCATCGCTTCCAGTATATGATAACGCTTAAACTGACAACAATGCAGTATTAATTATGCCAACATTAAAGAGTAATTAATCACAAAGACGAGAGAGAAGAGGCGCTCGGTGCTAATGAAAGATATATTGTATACCTTGAATCATCTCTGACTTTGACCCACTTACCTCATTGTTAACACGTTTAATATCTTCGTTTTTTTTTTCGAATACTTTCGGGGATAAGTAGCAACCATGGAATCCAGTCGAATGCATATGCGATGCTCTTCATCCTTGTTCAACCATATTCGGTTTGAGATATTCCTCGTCTGTTGGAAAAAAAACAACCAATCCCTATTGTCCCGAGAGTGTCCAATCCCTCTGTATCAAAGTCGATATATACGCTCGTGTTTCGCTTACGGAAATTTTCGAAACATCGCCTCTTTTTTTTCTCGTTTTTCAGGAAAAAAAAGGAATCCGCAGAAATAAACAGTGTGGTGTCACGACGTGTGGGAATACTGGGAACATATTTGTCGCTTGAGAATTTCAATAAACTCTTCTTTTTTTCCCCTCTTTCTCTTCTGCTCTCTTTCCCTCTTCAAAGACCTTTTTTTTTCAAGACTTAGGCCTATTGTTCGATTTTTATCTTTTTTTTTTTCCGGAAAAAAAAATATATTTTTGATCTATTTATTGAAAAAGGCTTTTTCCTATGACTTTTCCTTTTGTAAAACGGATCGACGGATGGTCTATGTGACCAGATTGAAAAATTGTTACGTGATTTTCTGAACCCCGCTTAAATGCAGATGCGGGACGTATCGGTTTTTTTTTTATGTTTCGACAGGTAAAGTTAAATTTTTCGTTTCGGATATAATGTTGTTGGTAACATCTAAATTATTATGAATATTACCCATTCCTGCCGCCGTATCATTTGAATTGGTAATTTTTATCTGCTTCTCCTTTCTTTTTTTCTCTTCTTCCGATCTCGACACGTCTTTCCATGTACTTTACATAAATTAACATCGTATATGGGTTTTTGCATTTTCTTTATACAAAACTTTTCCTTATGTAGTTTATAATAAGGAAAACTCTACGGGGGGTTTTGGGAAAGGGGAAATCCTTCTATTTGTAAACAATCGGTGAGTTTTGAAACTTGTTTTTCGTTTCAAAGCTTTCTTTTTTTTTTTTTTTTTTTTTGCGCAGCCCATAAAACCGCTACAAATAACTCACCTTTCTTTTGCATCCTGAATTGCTAACCGCCTTAAACAAGTTCGACCTAAAAGTCAACCTGAAGCCTATGATGTTAAGCTTGGTCCAAAAATAAATGCTCAGATTGTTACTTCCAAGCGAAAAAATAAAAATCCCTTTTTCTAAATTGGATTGGAACGATCGGCCAAGAAAGAACTTGGAAAAACTGGGCCAAACTTCAATGGAAAAATTATTATTTTCAAGGACAGTATGATCATAATTTAAGCTGGAAAAAAATTAATAGAGAAAAATTGTGCAAAATTCTCGGAAGAAGAAACTTGAAACTTGATCCGATTGAATCATTGAAGATGAGTTGCAGAACTACTTAATAATATATGATCTTGTTAGCTTTCTGCAAATACTTGTTTTCATTTTAAAAAAAATCAATAGATTGTTAAGGGAATGACAACATTGGGTCATTGATTATGGTGTTGTTTAACACTTTTGCAGGATATCAAGATCTTACTTAATTAAAATTGCTAAAGATGTAATTGAATTTATAAATCATAGTACGACAACCCATTTTGAGTAAAGCTAGAAGAATATCCCGCATGGTGGATCAAGTTACCATAAGCCTAGGTCAGTCGAGGATTTAAAGAATGAGCATGGAACCCTTGCTGATGTATGATTAATAAGGTATTATTTACTTGGGTCAGACAGATGATCAAGTTAATCAAGAAAAACCAGAAATTATGAGTGTGCAGATTTTTTACAATCTGACATGTAAGCGGCGATATAGGGATGCGAAAGGTACAATGTAATAGTTTGTTAACATCTTTGCACAGCAGGAGTGACTAGTAGACTTATTTAAATGGCCAGTGGATGAATCACTATTACAACAAGAGCGAGCTAGTGAGGTCTAGTCTGCCTGCTGAATACATCATCTGATTGAGCCACTGGTCGCTACTCTAATCTTTTCTAACGCCCACTTCTCTTGTCCTGCGCACTAGAGTTTCAGTTTGCCCAAAAAGAACAAACCGCCATTCCTAGATTCCCCATTCAGGCCAAGCAAAGCTCAGAAAATAGTAAATAAACCAAAAAAGGGAATATGAAGGAAACGCCTTATAAATTGAAAGCTGAATAAGAGAAGAGAACGAGGAAACACAGTAAAAAGAATTCAGGAGAGATTTGTTAAATGACTCTTTTTGATGTGCCATGGATTCCATCCAGCCTAACCCGAGTCAAATTCCCTGTGGAGACCTCATTCAAACACTGGACGTAAATACTTCGAGATTGAGACCCGACAAGGCAACAACCTTCACCACTCTATTTTTCCCAGAATTTTTCACTATCAACCATGAAGTTCTTGATTTCGTATTGTAATTTCATCGTGTAAATACTGCCGGATCCGGTTTCGTGTAAACACCTCGATATTTATGATTCCCAGTTTTGGGTTAAATCGATTTCGTATGTATTTTATTATGGCAAATAAGATTGCGTTGGGGACCTCCACCTCGGGAACCCACCTAGAGACTTAAATCTTTTGCCGAAAGATTTGTTACGGCATCATAAAGACATATTGCTGAAGAACCCATCCATCTATATTGGAAGGAGAGAAAAAAAAGGGAAGAAATATAAAGTCTGCCATAAATAAGTTTGACTCGGAAGAGAAATTCTTTCATGAATAAAAAGTCGGGAGAAAAGAAAAAGTCAGGTTCGAAATAAAATCATTCCAGAGCTCGCGGATGAAATTGAAGATATTTTTTAAACTTTTTCGACGGCTTTTCAAAAGTGTTAAATTGTCATTTAATCTCGAAAAAAAAAAAGTTAGAGACTACCGTTTAAAAGAATCCGTTTTTTTTCTCCTTCTCGGAAAGATTTACATTTTTGTACTTTTTCCCTTCTATTCAAAAATTGCAAATTGACGGGCTCTTTCTCTCTCTCTCTTTTCGGGGTCTTACCTTAACTTCTTTTTTCTCTTTCATTTCAACCGGATATAGGGAATTTTCTTTGGAAGTATTACCGCCCACTCTCCTGAAAGAAATTTCCTTAGAATTTCTGTTTTAGCATGATTATGCGATTGCAAGGTAAAGGAGTATATTTTGCGGTTGTCGATTAGCATATCGGTTTTCGTCTCTCGTGCATACCACACGATTGTGGGCGTTAGTATATCTCTGGCATTGTGGGCATAGCAATTGAAATACTCATCTCGATCGAGGCAATTCCTTGACAGGTATTGAGCGTGTTAATTCTTTTACATCTGTGTTGGCAAACCATCAGTTATAAAATAAGACCACACCCAACAAAGTCCGATGAAATCTCGATGACTTCTCTTCTTCTTCATTTTATCTTATAGAAGGTGACACTCGTTTGTTTTTTTTTTTTTCGAACAAAGAGTGGACACTATTTGCCTCCCAATCGTATTTTAGAGATTGCTTAAAAAAACTTGGTTTTGCTTTGGAAGATTTTCATGATGTAATTTTCTTTACCCACGCCATATTTATATTTTATTTGTTTTTTATTTTAACAGATGCTGAGTGCTGCAGATTAAGAGTGCTGATCGCCTCTGCATAGTTCACAAGCAATAGAGTGATTCATGCAGGGATCATAGTTTGCTGGGTCAATTTAAAAATAAAAAGGGCAGCAGGCTGACTCGAGTAATGGATGTTGTAAGGCGTGCTGCAGAACTGAAATGGTCACGAGTCGCAATGTGGACAGTCAGGACAAGGAGCGCTGGGCAGTAAGTATAACAATGATTTTTTTATTTTGTCGGGGAGTGATCAGAGCAGAGCAAAAGTGAAGTTAATCACCACTATTTGGATACACATATTAGACATGTACCTTTTATATTACACATGGATTTTCAAGGGAAGGTAAACTCACTAGTTGGCTTGCAGAAGATGGGGGAAGATTGCAAACAGGTGGGTCGATAGTTATTTTGAGAACCATGGAAAGAGACTGATTCAATAAAGCGTTCAATTGAAATGCGAACGTCGCGATTGGCAGATTTTTAAATTTGAAAATGGCGGCCGTCAAATTCGAGATAATGCCAGCTTCCAGTTTTCAAAATGGCGTACCCCTATGTAGCAGACGACTCATCGAAGTGTTCACTTCCTATTAGATTCCCTAATGTCAACCTGAGGTTAAGAGAGCTCCTGCCCAGCCAATCTAGAGAGACTACAATCAGAGAGTCGCCAACTAGAAGTCACGTGGGGGACCAAGCCAATGGAACGAAAAAGGGAACCGAACCAATCAGAAAACAAACATGCCGGGAGGTTGGTCTCTCTAGGCCAGTCTAGAGCAATTTTGCTTAAATCGCAGTAAATGAACTTCAGAACAGGGGCGCCACATCCAAACACCAAATCTGTGTCAAAACCTCAAGCCATTCCTCATTTTCTGCATCGGGAACAAACACAATTGAGAAAAGTGTTTACATACAACAGCAACTTTTTTGATTAGTTCTCCCATTTTCACAGTTACTTTGACGTTCTTATTGAAAAAAAACGCAGCTTCAGAGATTTATCGTGAAACGTGTCGAATCGGAACGCGTTCGTCAAAACAAGTGTCAAACACAAACAATAACAATCCTTTTCATATTTCTTTTCTTTAAAAAAGAACTTTAAAAAAATCAATAGAGACGAAAAAAAGTGAAATGTGACTTCACAAAGGGCCGACTTGTCATAGGAAATGATGTACAAGATAATTACCCGTCACAAGATATTTAACACGTGACAAGTCAACAAGAGGTTAATTTAGCCAATCCTTATCTTTTAGTTACCTTACAAACTTAATGGATATTTTATAATCGGAACGTCTAATTGCGGAATCATTACGTAAGAAGTCAATACCATTAATGATCCGCCATTTTCAAATCTCGTTTTTGCCCAATATAATCGATGGATGGGTGTAGTCGACCTCGCCTGTTATTTTTTTTTGCACTCATTACCATAACGAATGTTGTCAAGTTCAAGGACTTCGCAAATATTTATGGGGAGTCTGTATACGCGTAACCCTATACCTCAGGTTCAGTTTTTTATCCGTGATCCGTATATATATTTCCTCTGTTGCTTTATTTTTTTATTGTAAGTATTTACACAACAAGGGAGCTTTCGATCGAAGCTTTTGATATCATGCGTCAGATTGGTCAACAAATGGGTTGTGTGTTTACAATGTTGATCGGTTTTCTGGTTTTATTTTCTCTCGTGCACCCGCCCTCCCGCCCATATTTACTCCCTCGTCTCTTCTATTTCAGCTATATACCTCTCTTACGGTATTCAAACAACAAATATTTGATTGGATATACAGAGAGCCTCGCTCTCTTCTATGTTTACTGCTATTCGTTTTTTTTTTTCGTGTAGCAACAGTTGGAAATTTAAAAAAAAAAAAGAACGATGACAGGGGAAAAGGTATCATATTCAATAAAACGGCCAAGTCTTCATAATTCCCCGACGCGAAAAGGGAAACATTTAATCCAGCGTAAATTTTTATTACACTCTCTTAAATGATAATGCGATTTTTTAATTTATTAACTCTGATTTTTTTTTTAAGGTAGCTGCGCACCCGGTCCTTTTTTTATTTATGATAAGGGAATCCCTTTTTTTTTTTCAGAAGGTTTAAACGGTGGAAGGAAATGATAAAAGGGAAGCGTCTATGAAATGAATCATGGAAGGAGATTATGACTTGTTAGGTTGAAATTAATTAGGAGTACAACGTCCAGTTAAGTTGTACAAGACCTTTTTGTTTTAAGCGCGGGAGAAATTCTCTGAAAATAGAATGGGAAATAATGTCGACGACGTGTTTCAAAGCTCTGTGAAAATTTAAGATGCTTATCGTGGTGGCTTAATGATGAAGTCTATAAGTAGAAGAATTTGTTCATATGAAAAGCGTGATTTAATTTTAGCGGTCGAGTTGAGAGAAACATTATCACCATTTTGAGAAATATTTGGGGTCGTAATAGAAGAGAATTTTACACTTTGTGATAGTTTGCAATTGTATGAATGAGTTGTACGGTAGGCACAGTGTAAACATAAAAGGCCTTAGTAACAGTTTTAATTAATACGAATTGAAGGATGCAGTTTCAGAGCTTTGATAGGTTGAGGATAATTTTTTTTGCCTTGAAGCTATGAAACTTGAAATAATATGGGCAGTTAGGATGAGTTGTATGAATGGATCAGCTAAACGATTTTTAGTTTTTTATAAATTTATATTGCTTATAATTGGCAATCATACAACATGATAGCAGTTTTTATTTTATCAAGATTAGACGATACATTGTATTAGCAAGATTGTTATCAAAGATATCCGCCAGGAGCGATGTCTTTACAACTACCCTCGCGGGTGACCTTTTAGTCCATGAGCTAGCCTCCGATTTTTGACGTTTTTATATTTTTTGGGGGGAATAAACGCCCTTTTGCACATTGGTTCTGCAGGTCCTAAAGATGAAAAAAATCCATGAGTGCCATCTTGAAATGGTAGCTAAACAAAATGGCGGCCATTTAAAGATGGCGTCGGGCCGGTTCGGGTTTTCCAAGTTTTCTCGGAAATGGCTTAAGCTTTTTCGACAAACCTTTTTTTAAATGAAAGCTGTGATTATAAGCTTTTAATTAGGTCCTTAAAAATATTTGGCAAAATCGAGCCGTTTGGCCGCAAAAAATTAAAAAGTGAAAAAGTGACTTGCCATTGAGTCAGTTTAGGGCCGATTTCTCCGAAAATATGAAATTTATCGTTAATCAAGCGGTATAAAAAAAAAGCGGGATTTTATTAGCTATCGAACGACCCACTTGCCGAACTTGTCCGACGCACGCAAGCCTAGCCGTGGAGGCTTTTCTCGCGCGGCGCGGGACTTTTTGGCCGGCACGGCTAGGATGTGTGCATTATGAATTACCGTATATAAGTGTGATATGTCGTTGGAAGTGGTATTAATTTTTTTTTAATTATTTATAAGCTATTTAGACCTTAGTCGAAAAAAAAATTCCGGTGAATTATCTCCACTTAGGGGCCGTTCAAGTACTACGTAAGCATAAAAATGGCCATTTTTGACCCCCTCCCTCCCCACTTGTAAGTAAAAATAAGCATGAGCCGTACCCCCCTCTAAGTATTACGTAAGATTTTGAAGACCCCCCCCCCCATCGAAATAGAACTTTACATTTTGTAAGCCTTATGGATTATAATTTTTTGGGGAGGGAAAAAGGGAAAAATCAAAAAACTAAGTCAAAAAAATTTAACTCTTATTTTTATCAAATTTTCAAGAATCATTTTCTCAATTTCTACTAAAACTTAGAAAATTTTATGCCGAAAAAAGAGCAAAAATGCTTACTCAAGATTGGCCAGACTCCCTCCCCCCCCTTGTAACCAAAATAAGCAGTTTGATTATTCCCTCCTTCCTCCCCTAACGTGCTTACGTAATACTTGAACGGCCCCTTAACTCGGTTTCCCCTCTCCTGTTCCGTGAGGTTCCCAGCACTCATTGCCTTCCGAACTCCTTCCATCCAGGGAGGATGGATATATTTTTATCTTAAGCTTAAATACACACAAAGTATATCAGGAAAACGATTCTGAAGCCCAAAATAGACCTTGCCAAACTTTAACGCGCAGAAGTGTGTGAGAATGTCCAACAGAATTTGGTCCGATGTTAATTTAGTATCTTGAGGGAAGACAGTAAGGGATAAAGGGAAAAGGGATAAAAGAGTGGATGATCGGGGAAGTTGATACGGGACCTGATATTTTGAAGGAGGTGATAAAATTATATATGACTTTACACCTGATAAGCCAGCTGGGCCCGACTAAGTTTATGCAGAGTTGCTGGAGGTTTTGACCGATAGCGATCGCGAATGTTTTTTTTTAAAATTAAGTACACAAAAGAAGTGTAGTTCATGAAGATTGGTCGCAATCTGAGAGAGGCCGAAAAGGCCGAATGCCCGGTTTTGCGAAGAGCATCAACCAAGCAGCATGATACCTCATATTTTAAAGTTTTGATCCAAAATCTAGGTAATCCCCAAATGGGTCTTTCGAAAATGTCAGGAACTAATAATCTTACGCAGTTCCGACTTATAGGTGGGTTGGGTATTAAAGAAGATTCGCAGAGAGCTGCACCCACAATCCTGATTCTTCTGCAGAAATGCGGAGATATGAAAAAGGACATATTTTTTGCGCTTCGTCGATTATAAGAGTAAGGGATTTCATCTTGTTCAGCATCAGCCAGTGCTTCATCTCCTTTAGAGGGTAGGGCTCACCGATAATCATAATCAATGATTCTAATCTCTACTGGAATCACCGAGCTGATTAGCCGAAAAGCATGTGTTGACTTCATCCGAGCTGTGTTATCGGAAGAAGTTGACATGAAAATTGGACCTCTTCAAGGCTGCGTTCTGTCTCCGATGCTTTTTAGTACATATGTGATGGCAATCTCATTTGTTTTAGTAGTTTGAGGAGTCATGGTCAATTGCGAGATCATTAATAATCAGCGGTAAGCATGTGACCCAACCTTGATTTTGGGTAGTCTTGGTGGTCTGCAAGCACTGTTAGAACGAGTTCAAGCTGTAAGCAGCAATGATTGCCTAAACCTTGATGTCTGTAATAACATTCATTGCTCCTAGAAAGCGGGATGTTCCTGCTCAGCTATCAGCCTCTGCCTAGGCTAGAGCTTGTGCTTCGTAAAAATATTTAGAAGTTTGTCTGAATGAGATATGAGATAACAGCTGCCAGGCCAAGAGAGCTAATGCTCGAATAGAACAAGCCAGAGATGCTTTCATGAAATGTCAAAACCTATGTTATCCAAACATATTTATTCTCAATACGATAAATCCATCGTCAGCTGTCAAGTTTTTCCTGTGCTTTTATACGGGCATGGGCTGGGAAGTTAAGGAACTTGCTAGAAAAGGAGCTTGAAGATAGCAGCTTTCAAATGGTTGCTTTGCCGCTAATTTAAATTTCGTGCACCTCAAAAAAATGCACAAAGTGTTGCATTGTATGCCTGGGCCAAAAAAGGAGGTGCTCAAGTACTCAGTAGTCGCGTTTTTTAGTTCTGATTTATTTTTAGCTTCAAAAATAGCTAAATTAATCATGATTAATGAATTTTAATCATTCCAATCAATAAAACTCTTAAATCGCTGGTCCAAAATTATGTTTTCCTATCGCGGTTATCTGCCTATAAGCTAAACTTGGAATTTTTTTCAGACAGAAAAATAATATTGGACCCACGATTTGATAATTAACAGTATTTTTTTTCCACTAAGGTCTAAATAGCTTATAAATAATTAAAAAAAAATTAATACCACTTCCAACGACATATCACACTTATATACGGTAATTCATAATGCACACATCCTAGCCGTGCCGGCCAAAAAGTCCCGCGCCGCGCGAGAAAAGCCTCCACGGCTAGGCTTGCGTGCGTCGGACAAGTTCGGCAAGTGGGTCGTTCGATAGCTAATAAAATCCCGCTTTTTTTTTTATACCGCTTGATTAAAGATAAATTTCATATTTTCGGAGAAATCGGCCCTAAACTGACTCAATGGCAAGTCACTTTTTCACTTTTTAATTTTTTGCGGCCAAACGGCTCGATTTTGCCAAATATTTTTAAGGACCTAATTAAAAGCTTATAATCACAGCTTTCATTTAAAAAAAGGTTTGTCGAAAAAGCTTAAGCCATTTCCGAGAAAACTTGGAAAAACCGAAACCGGCCCGACGCCATCTTTAAATGGCCGCCATTTTGTTTAGCTACCATTTCAAGATGGCACTCATGGATTTTTTTCATCTTTAGGACCTGCAGAACCAATGTGCAAAAGGGCGTTTATTCCCCCCAAAAAATATATAAATTTTGTCTAGCTCATGGACTATTTTGGGTGCTGCCTTCGGATGATTTGGCTTTGGAATAGTTTTTAAATGTCAAATCACGTCCATTGGGTGTCCGATTTTTAGGTCTGATTGGGCCCCTAAAAAATAAAGGGGAGAATCGGAAAAATATTGACACGCTATTGCCCAGGAGCGTCAAAATGGTTTTCTGAATATACCGTGTGCAAAAAATTTTTCGTTAAAGTCTAAATCAGATGGTGTCTTAATAGCTGAGGTTTAAAGGTGACTACAATATAAGCGGGAAACCGTGGCTATGCCAGATTTATTTTTACCTGTAATCACCTTCACTGGACTTTGAATTTAACTATCTGGATTTTCCTCAAGTTATTTTTATGCAAGATTGCGTTCGTGCCACTGATGAGTTATATCTATCACGCTCTCGTGCTCTTTTTTTGTTGCGATTTTATTTTACCTAAGCTTCAAAACTTTCAAAGGCTGGATACATTGAAGAGAAGCCAGATACCGTAGCCGGATGCATCTTTCATTCCAGAAAGGGTTGCAGAAAACGGTACGCTTGGCGCTGGGCTAAACCTAAGCTCAAAACGCTTCAAACCAGTATATGGCGAGATTCCGCTTTTTGGACAATATTAATGGAAATTGCAACGGGGCTGTTAAATCTCCACAAACCTAGTTCACAAAAATTTTGTTCAAAAAAAAAACCAATGTCAATGCACTTACTTCCAAGACAAACACCCTATATATAAAAGATAAACTCGACAATTCCCTTATGAGAATTCACACGTCTGCCCTAACAACCCTCTTACGCCTCAGCAAGAATTTGACACAAAATTTTTCATTTCCTAATCAAATAAAAGTTGCTTTAACGCGTAAGCATTGTCTCGAGGCTTATAAATTGGTCCACGGGTAAAAAGTACAAAAATTCAACCAACGTAGAATTCAAACATTTACAAGAGGAAACCCTCCCTTTTTTTCCGAACAAATTTCATGTATATTATAACAAGGAACACAGCAATATTTGATTAACTTGATTTTTCAACTGAAATTCGGTTATTGGCTTGATTACTGCAAATCAAATTACAATACCAAAGAATTCCCAATTTTTTTCTTTACAAAAAAAATAAAAGATAATATTGGAGGGTTTAAAAAGCCTGAAAGTAAACTCGTGCCGGTATCGTATGCGTGTCTACATATCTCCGTGCGTGTTATAGCCTGCACCGGAGTTTTATAGCCCTGATAAATCGTCCCAGTTTCACTTACTCGCTGCTCGGCTTCTTCCAAGAAACCCCGTATAAAAAATAATTAATTTCGTTAAGAAAAGGAGAAAGTATACAAAAAGAAACAAATAAAAAATATTATTTATAAAAATGTGCATTTGGGAATATCTTTGACCCAGTTTTTTGGCACTCCGTGTTCGAGAATTAATTTGGCCTTTTTATCTTTTTTTTCCTGTATTTAACCCTCAGATACCTCTCGGATCCTTTAATTAAAAATATCAAGATGGAGGGGGAAGAAGAGAGCAGTTTTAAAGTGGCACCATTTGCTCTGTTTTCGAGTTTTATACTCTGGGAAAATAAAATTTTAATTTGAAGGAAAGTTATCTAGTTAAAACTTTGATACTTAACTTGTAATTTTGTATGTAATTGTTGTAGGAGTTGTAGTAATAGTCGAATCTCTCCTTGTTACCTCCGCAAGACATCATCGCCTTTTCAAGTCCTCGTTTTGACGTGAAAGGTTACGCGACATTGTATATTTTAAAAAGGGGTCGTGCAAAATTGGAATTCGCGGTTAGGCGGGGGGATCGTTAATAGAGATTTAAAGGATCGATATACCGGGAAAGCATGTGATGTCAGTTTGACAACGGGCCACTTTTTTTTTTTGTAAGAAGATTACAAAAATATACGATGAAGTTCAAATATCCGAAAAGAAGATTGAGAGGAGTCAAATATTGGTAACGAAAATAAGAAGATAGAAGAAAGTCAAGAAAAAAGGGAAAAGGGAAAAAAAGGAGAATTAACTATCTTTCGTGTTATTTTGTTATTTTTTTTTCTTTTTCTTTTTCTTTTTACCGTGTAATTTTCAAATTGGTGCGTTGAGGGTAGTTTGTGTTTCTATTAATAGAAGCATTTTTATTGCTGAGGGAACGATTCAATATTTTTTAAGTTGTAATGATAGGCATAAAACTTGGGAAAAGTTCATGCGGGAAGTATCGTATTGAGAAAAGATAAAAAAGTTTGTTAGGGCACCTTAAGAGTTTTATATTGCGATGTATGAGATTATTAAGGAAAAAGTCTTGAGTTGAAAGGGTATATAAAAAGAAGGAATTTCTACGAAGTCAGATTTTTGCTGAAATTATGTTATCGTGTAGTCATCTTTTTGGAAATAGCCCTTGGCTTTTCAAGTCTATTTTTTTTTCATACATAAAGTTTTTGTGTTTGTTTTCGTTTTTATTTTGTATTGTGCCTTGAAGGGATAAGAGGGTTTGTTACGATTTGCTTACAATTGGGCAAGTGGGGTTGAATATTTCTTTTTTGAATGGGATTGCCTGGCACTTGACACAGATTTGTCATTTATGTTTAAAGTCTGAAATCAGATTTTTGAGTCTGTGACTTTGGAAGTAACATGGCAAAGTCGCGAGATAGGATCCAATGTATGCAGAGCAAAAGTTCTAGATAGCAGAAGCTTTGCGGAATCTGGACAGATCTTCTCCCTACCCTTTAAAAATAATTTTATTTTGGTGAACACTTACCAAAATTCAATTTTTCTTGATTTATATATATTGTCTATTCTTACTCATCTAAAAACCTTAACATCTACTAAATAAACAGCCCTACATCAGTCTCATTACCGCATAATTTTCTTAAATGAACTTTATATAAATAAAAAGCAGCGATCTTGACCATGAAGTGTCAATAATTGAACATGATTGATCAAAGAATATTTTTTCTTATTCATCAATAATAAAACGCAGCATTAATTTATTCGATTCCAACATGCCTTCTTTAATATAAAGTAGCTTATTAGCATTTCATTATTTAAAAAAAACTTATCGTTTAAGTAACTTTGTTATCAAGATTTTAGAAGCTAAACCCTTTTATGTTCATCTCTAAAATTAGACCTCGTGAATAAATCTTTTAATCGGCGCGTGGTAAACTTTATGTTTCATCTTATAACGCCACCGCATTCCCGCCATACAATTGAAATATAATATCAAAAGACCACAAATACCAATTACAAGGTTGATAACCTTGCATGAAACTCTATTTTATCATTCGTGTATACATAGTTCACACACGCTTCCTTATAAACAAAAAGGAAAGGGAGCAGAATCAAATTTTAAGTTTTGGGAAAGCTTGGCGCGTTGGAAAAGTTTTCGGTTTGTGTTTCGGCATACAGCGAAAGATTTAGTCAATTACAATTCGTATATTTTCCCCGAAGGTAAGAAGGTATCGAAGGAACGTGAAAGGATGACATACAAAGTCCCTTATTTGAATAAGCTTCTCGTCTCCTCGGTAATTTTACTTAATAGGATACAAACGAGCTTTGAATAAAATGACAATACCGATAATTTTAACATTCAAGTTTCTCTTGTGTTTCCTTTTGTAAAGTTAATGTTTCTATTGGTTGGGAATTGGAGCGTTTGTTATCTCGATATTTCATTGCTTTTCTTCGTAATTTACCTCATAGGAAGAAATCCAGTTTTCGTTAACTTTTCCAGGAAACAAATATTCTCCCGCAAAACGAAAGGAGGTTAAATTAGGAAAAGAGAAAGAAATAAAATAAAAAAAAAAAGGGAATGGAAAGAAAGAAAAGAAAAGGGTTGAAACCCTCATAAATAAAATGACCTAAAAATGTAATGGTTAGTAAAATCAAAAAACCCGGAAGGAAATTTAAGAAATACATGTTTCCCATTGTTTCCCTCCTTGATATATTCGGAATAGCATAATTTTAAAGGATATCGGTTATCTTTTAAAAGTCGGAAGCTCTCGTAAAAACAAAAACTTTACAAATAAATAAAAAAAAAAAACTTTGCGTATATATTTTCTAACTGGATAAAGTACTGCCCGTTTAATTTTGAAAAGTTGCTCTTTGAGTGCCTATATCTTGAATATACATACGTATAAAAAAAGTTTGGGAGTTAGCCATAACCTCTTTTTTCCTTTTTTTTTTTTTTTTTTTTTTTGATTAACTGCGAACATTTTTCCCGAGATGTAGGGAAATTGGATTAATGCGTCCGTATGTTGCACGGAATTAGCATAGAAAAAATCGATCAGTACAGGAAGCGGATAGCGAAGGATGGGGGAAAAAGCCCTTCCTTTAGCTAATGGTGTGGAAAATTTAATTTTTAAGCAAAATGCATTTTACAAGCCTGAAAATTTCAACCGGAACTAATTTCCATATTCTCGACCGCGAAATTTTCTGGGCAAGAAAGAAGAAAAAAGAGATCAGGGATGATGTAGATCTGGAGAAAGAAAAAAAGATCTAGTTAAGCAAGCAATCCACTTTTTTTTAAGAAAGAGATCATGAAAGAAGTTCGTTTATTAAAAAAATGATAAGAATCCTTCAAAAAAAAGAATAATAATGGTAAATGAGATTATTTAAAGCCATGTTCACGCGGTTAGAGGAAAAAATGTAAGGTTTTATCTTGAATCTCATCACGTTTAGTTGTTTTTTGTTAATAAGAAATTTTTCATCCTTGTTGAAATCAGTTTTATCTTGTAAAAGTGTTTAAGTTTGCATTTTTCTTAAAAAAAAAAAAGAATGCATTACATGTCTCGTGGGTCACATTGTTTGGTTTGTTGTAATATATTCAAATTTTGTAACAGTATTTACTCCAATAATTTATAGGGCTTATTCGCAATTAAGGCAAAAAGTGCAAGGAGGGTGTAAATTATTTCGGACGATATGCCAACTGACGTCAAAGCGCCTTCACCACATTGGAGATCAAAAGCAGTCTTGGTGTGTCCTTACTAAAGGTTAGCCTAGTCACAAAATTTATTTTCCACAACTTTTCTGTCCCTCAAACACTAACCTAAACTAATTCCTAATCTTTTTTCAACTCAGAAAATCTTCGACATCCCATCAAGGTACTTTCAAAAAAGGCCGCCCAAATTCACTCATTCAGAAATCCGTAACAAAGTAAAAGGGCGACGAGAGTGATTTCATGTGAACCGAAAACTCGATTCTTCAACTGAACGGAAATGAAAAAGTATTTCATTTTAACGGAATTCCTCGAGTAGAATGTTAAACCCTCGATACGCTCTTCAACTCATTGAAGAGTGTATTGGATTCGTCTTTACCTTTGTCTGTCGTTTAATATCAATCAAAGAGAACGCGTTCCTCCGTGTTTCAAACCGATTACTTCTCGAATCAGGTCCATAATGCGTAAGGTGAATTTCCCTTCAAGTTCGTATTTTACTTTTATCTAAGACGTCGTTGTCGTCGTCACACAGTCTCCAGATTAAAAAGAAAATTATGCAACCTATTCTGGGAATCTGCGTCGTTGTGAGCAAACCTGAACCGCTCGAGGCCAACTCTAGCACTGCTCATATCGGTCTTTCAACTTTTTCGATCATTTTTTTTTTAGAAAAGACTTGTTTTTGTTTTTATTTTCATAACCCGTGAGGGCTTTGAACCTATTAAACCAAAATAAAAAGAAACTTCCTATATTTTTGTGAGACGTCCCGTCTCGAAATTTATTTTAATGAAATCGTTATCTTTCTCGAGGGAGGAAAACCGCTATTTTCATGTTACAAAAAAAACCGCAATTTTTTTTCTGCTACAATAAAATCATCATTGTCAGTCTTAAAATTCTCGTCCTTCCCCCGACGACCAGAGGGAAACCGCGAAGTACAATAAAAAGTTAAGGTTGAGTTGAAATCATCTCGACCCTGGCGAACCATAAAACTTTACCCCGGCTCCTCCCCTTGTAGCAGCACACATCCATTCGATTCCCGGAAATATTCATCCTTTCATTTAAGATTTTAAACTCCCTTAAGCCGGATCCTTTAGGACGCGTGGCATTTCCCATTAACACGTGTTCCCTTTTGTACTTTTCCCAAGTGATGGTGCGCTCCGACCGAATGACTTTCCTCGTGGAACGTTACCGAAGCTCCCGGAGAGGAAACCCTTTCCCGTGGGATTCCGCCTTTAACGTTCTCTAAAACTTTGTAAACAATATCAGGGAAACGCTAATAAATGCATCACATACAAAATCGTTACTGTGTATATATATCTCGGTGTGTAATTGAATCTAAAGAACAGTCAGCATCTGCTTTATTTCGAGCAAAGGAGAAACAATTCATAATGACTTTGCTCCTATTCTGTTGAAAAGAGATAACAATGAACATTTTCTCCGGAGAGGAAATCGTTCCCGAGAAGAGGGATAGAGGGGAGGGAGAAATCGGGGAAATACAATGACGTAAATTTTTGGCATTTGCTTGTGTAAACTTACAAATACTGTTAATAGTGCCAAGTTTTGCAAGAATTTATCTTTTACCAAAATTCATGCGGTTGTCGTTAGGTCCTTTTTTTTTAATCCTTCGAAGGGAAAGTTGTAGGCTCGACCGGAAAAAGATTTATGAGAGGGTTTCGGGAAGGAATTATTTATAAGAGAATGGAGGATGTAAGCTAAATGTTCGTTTATGTAATAGGCTAATTAAATTTATTGCAGATCTTGGTATTTATGATGGAGTTGACATATAATCAAAGTGTAAAGTGAATCTGTCTCTTCGTTTTGGCTTTAAAGGGCACGAAGCTCTACTGTCGCATCATCAGGAATGGCATGACAGGAGGTTCTATTGTATGGTGTAATGTAACAATTAAAAAGATACAAATAAATTCATTGCACATACTTTGTCATACCCTGTGGTTTTGTGGATCAATTAAATGTCCTAAAAACGGTTCGATCTCTCAGCTCTTCAGCATAACAGAATTATGAATCCCAAGGAACGGCGGGCATCCACCTATTCGCGAAAAACAGTAATATTGCTGTAATGTAACACTTCGACTTTGGCCCCACATGAAAATTTGTGGCTCACCATCGGTCCCATCCAGAATTTTTTTCTGGCGCCGTCACTGTGAATCCCATGTTTTTTACTTAAACTACAAAAGTTTGATTATTAGAAAAATGCTTGCGCTACTTTAATTAAGGCGGTTACCTTTTTCTACTAAGATCGTACCCCTCGGTCGGACAATTTTCTAGGATTTTCAAATACTAGCTTATAAGCCGTTATTGGAAAATGTTCCACTTGCCTCATTTTCACAAGAGTAACTTTTCTTGCAAAGACGTAAACATGTCAGTTGATCAATTGGAACTTCCCTTCCACCAATGGTGCCAGTCGACAATAAGTCGCGATAATTTCTGCATAAGCTAAACCTATTATCGCATCTGGCAAACCTGCCACCAACAACTAAAGCCTCAACCGAGGGAGGTAAAGAGTAACAACAGATGTAAATAGTTTGACAAAAGGCAAGTTTCAACTTGTTTGAACCTGTTGCATATTCTTAAGACTAGTTCAAAAATTGAAATCTCCGTCATTCTGGGAAAGCATTAACGTGTCGGAACCTGTAAAATCTTGTTAAACGATGCATTGAAAAAGGATTCTGGTTAAGATGTTAACTTACATCATGGAACTGTAGGCTGCAAAATAACATGTTCAACTTAAGTGCAGTTTTTTTTTCAGTGAAAAGTGATCTTGCGTTGCGTAAAGTTTTGAGACTGTGTGTTTTATTGTCGATTGTATGTATCTTGACATCCCATGAACTAAAAAATGAATTGCCAGAGAGAAGAATGACATTGAATTGTTCGATGTATCTGGCGCCATCGTCTCATATAATTTCACTGATGAGCATACTTAAAAGTGGGAAATCTTTATGAGCCTATTGTCACCAATCAGTAAAATTTATAGTATTTTTTGCCTGTTAATCGTTTCTGTTTCCACTAGTGCCTGCTTTTCAAATTCTCCTTTTTGATCGCTTAAGCTCAAAAAAATACCTAGTTCTTACACTTTTGTGGTTAAATTTGTCCAGGTTTAAACATTAACCTTACGCAAAAATATTGAAACTTTATAAAAAAAAATTACTAATAATTATCATGATTAGTAAATACCGGAGGCACATCTTTAATTTCAAGGTGGTGCACTTGATCTTTAATTATCATCGGCTACGTGTGAGATTTGGTAGTTGAATCAACGATTTTTTTTCAATCCTTCGTTAATTTTTTGGACAAAGCGATCGGATTCCTTATTCGAGAATTTTTTTTCCAGCGATTTCGCATTGAAACATCACAACAATACTTCCACATTCGCTTTCGACACAATCACTTTCTTCGTTTTTTTTCTTCATCTGTAGAAACCTTATTATCCTTATTAATTTTATTTCGCCCATGGATACTTGTCGTGTGTAGTTATCCACTTTAACGGAATCTCTTTCATTTTACTTTCTACTTATTTTCGTCAATACATACATATTAGCCTCGTTTTTTTTTCTTTATGAGGTAATTCTCTCACGGTGTTATAAAAGAAACCATATAGCTTTTATAACTAAAGCTACTTTTTTTACAACCAATAAAAATAACGCGGGGTTTTCCGATCGATATTTTGAAAACCGTACATATATAAAAGAAATGAAAAATCACTACTCAAAGACAAGAATTTTTCTTACATTTACATTTGCGTGTTTTATTTTCTTCGAGGTTCCATTATCTTTTTTGCGCCCCCCCTCTCCCGCACCCGAAAAAGAAAAACTTTACTAATTTTTTGCTTTACTGGCGACCTATTCATTTTAACTCGTAAATTCATTTTATCTAAAATATAAAATACTTTTTTAATTAAAACGGAATCGTTTTAATTAAATTAAATTCATTACAATATTTAAATTACCTCGTCAATTTGTTTTTATAATTACAATCACTATTATTAAAAAGGGAAGGACCTTTTTTTTTTGAAAAAAAAAAAAAAGGAAATTTAAAAGATATGAAGTTGCTCTCGATAAAAATCAAATTTACGGATACTGCCGCTTTTTCCAGTTTTCAAACGGAATAATGGATCAAAGAAACATAACCTCACCCGGTTTCGAAAAGCGTGATGAAATTAAAAGAAAAAAAAAGTTTGAAAATTGTTTGATCCTTACCAAGTCAGCTAAAAACAGAGGTAATGTTTTTCTACATAAGCTTATCCTGATTTTCAGAATTTTAATCACGGGGAGTTTTTTTTTTCATCCTCTCTCTTCTCTTCTAACAAAATCCACTTGGTATTTTTTTTCTTCTTCTATATCCCTAACTTCCTCTTTTTCTCCTTGTGTCCCGCATTTTCCCAAGCGGGAAATTTAGCAAATTGGAAATCGATAAAAGAACCGCATGTTACTCAACAAACGGTATCATTAGTCGATATCGCATTGAAGAATCGGCCTACCCGGGTATCGATGTTTTTTTCCTGTGTGTCTTGACTCTCTTCCTCTTTAAGGAAATGCGGGAAGGGGGAATGGCTTGAGGGTGGTGAGGTGTCGCGTTGAACAAAAGGACAAAGTAAACATAACGAAGAAGGTTTTTCCTTCTCTTTTGTTTTAGTAATTGTACCTCGAAGCTGTTTAAGTTTGCGATAGGGTAACAAGGGAAAAATAAACACTTTTACGTCTCCTATTTACTTTTCATCTGGAATTGTTACGTCATCCAGGTGTACTTTTCCATTGTCAAGGACGACATATATCATTTCCACAGTTGTTGGGATGCTGAGGTCGGCTTAAAAAGGAAATTGCAAGTCATTTTTTTTGCTGGCACTTGGAACATTGTTAATACTGAAGAATAGGTTTGAAATGGTCCTCGAATGGGAGGATTGCATCTCATTCTCATATATTTCGAGACTCTTATCCCGAGCGACGCACTTGAATTATCGAATATTTATGCGACGGTTTTTCTATCTACTACTATGATATCGTTGCTTTTCTTCTTTTTTTACTTCTTTTTTTACAACTTTTTTTATGGGTTGGATTAGTTTTTTTTTGTCTGGTGCGCCTTTGAAAAACCAGATGGAAATTATAAAGGCGTCCCACTGGTTTGTTTAATAATAGAAAAAGAAGTACGAGGCGGTTTTTTTTAAAAAAAAAAAGAATTGTATTTTAAAACGTCGAATTTTTTTTAGAAATTAGAAGGGGTGAAAAGTGTGTGCTTGAGAAAAACATCCTTTTAAAATGATGTTATTGTAGAAGAATAGGGAAATAAGGGGCGTAAGGCGAACAATATAAAATATAAGCTTTTATCCGAAAATGGAAGGATTTCCCTCACGAAAAATCTGGCTTTGTTAAATAAATATATTATTTTGTTGAAACAAAGTTGTTGTGTTTAGATTTCAGGAAGGAAATTTTGTAAAGTCAGTTACAAGGAGTTATAGGGAGGGCCCGGGTATTGTTGTTGCCATCTGTCTGGGTGGAATAGGCCTAAATATTTACGGGTGTATCAACCGAAAAATGTTGGGGAGCAAGTGTCAGACAAGTTTGAGAGTGTTTGGAGACAATGGAAGCCGGCGTAAAGAAAATTCTTTTGTTTTCAAGCGTTTTAGTTTCTTGAGATTAGAGGTTTAAGTTGTATTGAGAAATAAAAATGAGCTAACCCATAAAAAATTGAAAGCTTGATTTTTAAAAAATTATGAATAAGCTTTTCTCATTTTTTTGGGAAACCACTGGCATTTCCATATATAACGAAGTACATACGATATCGATAACCGTTATCGAGCCGTCAAATGTTTTGCCTCTGGAATGATTACTCAAATAAAATGCGGAAAAGCCTGAAAAATCACACTTTTCATCTAAAAAAAATTTCCTTACTAACTATGTAAAAAAATAATATCAAACCGGTCGATGTTGTGCACACTATGTTTCGCTGTCAATAACAATCTATCATCGTTTGATTTTACACCCAGTTTGTTTAACAAAGTGGATTACACAGTTTCATATACTCAAGACATTGATTGATTTAAATCGTAAAAGTAGTTAACTTAAAATTATAACTTTAAAATCGAATCACTTCCAATTTTTGTTTTTAAAAATTGAAAAAATTCAGGGGCGTCCAGAGGGAATCCCGGCTCTAGGGAAAAACTGGGATCATGCAAAAATTACTTACAATCTTTCCCTTTTTTGATTTTTCCCCAGGGTACTCTCGAAAATAAAGAAAAATTTTTTTCGGGCACAGAGGGCTGGCTACAGAGGCGTTTGGACAATCGCCCAAAAAGCCGCTGATCACTGCAGGACAGGGTGCCTATACTTAAAATCTCAAGATTAATGGCATCTCAATCATTTCTTTAAAATCTTTTTTTTAAGCCTTTTAATTTCCAAAGGCCGTAGCCCTCTTTCGACGAAAGTTCGACCATGTTTTCTTTCTTAAATTCATGCTGAAATCCCGCATCACCCTATTATCATATTGTGTACTCTTTGGAAAGATTTTTACTCCGAAATTTTGAAAACTAAATGAAAGTTTTTAACTCTTTCCGACCTTGTATCAACTTCCTGTTTTAACGAAAATTTAATAGACTCCGGATGTAAAACTTTGGAATCGAGTCTGATAAGAGAGTTATCTTATTATATTGATGGGGAAGACAGGAAAGCATACAAGACTTGGGAAAACATAAAAGAGAATATTTTTTTCAAGAACAATTACAACCAAATAAAAATCTCAGGGTTTTAAAATTTTCACCAAAACTATAGTAAAAATATTCCTTTTATTGCTGCAAATGAATTTCACTTAATCCGAATGGCTTACAAAAAAAAAAAAGAGAAGAACAATAGTAAAATTTTACGATCATAAAACTCGTTAAATCCTATGTAGTTTTCGTGCCTAAGCATTCATTTTCATTTCTTTTAACGAGTTTGCGCCCGAGCTCGGACGAAAATAAAATTTGTTGAAATTTTACCTTTTAACTGAAACCATAATGGCTCCCCGTCATTCAGGTTGAATCGTTACCCCTCTTACCTGAAAAACAAAATGTTAATTAGTTTTGTTGATTTTAGTCAAACGAAAGCTGACGGGAATATTCGCACAAAAACAAAGCCCTTGTTATTTTACCGTCCTGTCACTTTCAGCTTCAATTTTTTTTTACAACCTCCCTTACGTACTTCCGGTGAAACGTGTTAACAATTTCCCTTGCAGCTTATCTCTAAAAGTATCATATCGGCAGGTAAATAAAAAAGGAGACGATCGAATATGTTTGAAATCCACAACAGAGGGACAAAAGAGACTGTTAATTTCCGCAGCAGGAGAGAGACAAGTGTTGTTATGGCGACAGAGAAAACGAAATGTAAACAACGGGGGTTTGTCTCGTAAAAATAAAAAAAAGGAGGAAAAAAAGTTGTAACGCATTTCGACTTAGAACTTATTTCAGATGAATTTTTTTTTGCTTTCTTTGAAGATTAGCAGACTAGCAACCCTTAAGGCAGTGATTTCAAGTTCGAAAAATTATAATCCGATTATATTGCAGCTGTTTCTTGATCTTGCCATGTTTGTATAGCAATAAGTTGACTTTCGAATTTTATATGAAAGTTTCATGAAAACGTTATGAGTTTCCGTTTCCGGAAGGAATGCGTGGAGCTTTCAATTTTTTTGTTTTTTTGTAACTTTTCCTTATTGAATTTTTTTTTGAAAAAATTTCATTTTAAAAAAGGGCAACTATTTTATTGTAAAGTTGAGACAATAGAAAAAGTTAATATGGGTTTTAATAAAGTAATATACCTTCCAGGAAATTCTTCTCGTAGTGGGGATGAAGGGAAAAGCTGTGGAAATTTTATTAATGATGTTGGTCAAAATTTGTAAGTTTGGTGATTCAAAAAGACGAGAAATGGTATTTGTTTCCTTGTAAATATTTTGTTAGGTCCTTAGGAAAGATTTTGTAAATAGAACTGGTCAAATTAGAGCTGATAAGGTTTTTCTGGAAAAACAATCCAATGCGGTTGTTGGACCATTATTTAAAACTACTTTTTGTCTTGATGTTGTTGCGATCAGGGCTACCAGAAAGTGTGAGGAAGGGATGTTGAATTTGGCTTTTTTAGGCAGTTACTTGTCAAAATTATCTGAGTTTGGTTTTGAGCTGGTGGTCGAGTAAGCGATCGGCCGTGTAATATAAACCAGAAGAGTCCAACTTATTTAAAAATCTAAAAAATATTCCTTGCACATAATTAAACAAAAAATATAAAGCACAGTTTATATGGAACCAATATTAAATATACATAAAGGATAAAATATTGATTGGCTGAAAAATTTTTGGATTTAAAAGTTCTATTTGACCAAGGCTTTGGAGAAACCATCCGCAAACCAGATAGCATTACCTGAAACATTCTCTTCACAATCAGATTTTTACTGTCTGCCATATTAAATTTACTAAAACAATTTTTCTTATACCGGAAAACTGAAATCTTGTTATTCAATTTTCTTCGACTAAAAGTAATCTCAAAAAGGTTCAAACACGGCCGATTAAAAATTTAAAACAAACAGTCAAAAATGAAAACGGGAGGCTCATGGGTAAAATCCAATCGGCCATAAAAACGTGACCCTTTTCTTATATAAAAATAAACCCTCATTACCCGTATCATCATATTTTTTGATATCCATTTTCCAACACATCGTAAATCAACCTTTAAAATGTCTTATTCGAACCTTTTCTTTATTTTTTATTATTCCTTTTAGCAGCTCTTAACTCCTTCAAACGTGATCTTTTTATCGAAGTCAGGATTTTTTCGAAAAGGAGGGGGGAGGGACTCGGATCCACATAAAAGAACAAAATAAATGATCGAACCGTTCTCAAAAGTAGAGAGGGGGGGAGTCAATTTTAGTTAAAAAGACGACAGTGACAGAACAAAAAACAAAATGGAATCGACAGCCTTGAAGTGAATTAAGGTAGGCCAGATATGGAGTTAACATACATGAAAGGGTACCAATCAAGGCTCTTGACATAATTCATATGGTTTATTACGGCACGATTCGCTCTGTAATAATTCATTCGGGTTGTTGGTGAAAAAAAAAACATGTTTGTTAATCATCCTACTGCGAAAATTTCCAAGCTGGCATTGATTTCCTTCCCTAAATTAGTTTTCTTTATTTTCACAAAGCGTGACAAGGTCTCGGACGTTTTCTTTCTAAATTTAATTCCATTGCGTGCCGTTACCAGCAGGGATTAAGGGATGATAGTTAAATGTCAGTTGGAAGACTTTCGATCGTATTGCAATTGAGTAAATTAGCAACAACGGAATAATATCTTTTTGTAAGGATTTTACGATCTTTTCGAACCGTTGTCTAGTGTCGATGTTGTTACGTAACCATACAACGACAAATAAAAATGATTTATTTAAATTTGTATATGGCAAATACATACAAATATTCGCGTTTCGTAATTATTAATGGCTTTGTCTCTTTTTTTTTTATTTTAGGTGAAATTTTGTGGTTACTCCTTAAAATGGGATTGTTAAGTGTTTTGCTTTTGTAATGCTTTAAATTTTTAGCACTAGCCACAAAAAATTAAAATTTTGGCGCGTGCAAGATTTATGTGCCGTTAGATTAGGTCTTTTTGTAAAATTTTTTGAGTAAGTGAGAAAAGCTGCTGAGGAGTAAGTGAGGAGCTGAGGAGTAAATGTAGAAAAGCTGCTGAAGAAGCCGATTGAAGTAGTAGGATGTTGGCAGCCACTATATCTGGTTAGGTGAGATGAGAGGCAAGCAGCTGATTTAAGATGTCTTGGCTTACTTGATTTTCAGTCAAGGTGGTCTTCCTTATTGATGGCATTCCGGGTCTTCTTCTTATTATTCTGTTTGTAAGGCCTATGGCCTGTTATTTCCAGTTACTACTGTAAAGCAGAGGTCTAGTTGTCCTTGTATTTATCGGGGTTTTGTTCAATTTCGCAACCACGATACCAAAATCTCAGTGACCAGTGGTGGATAACCAGTGTCGAAAAATCGGGGTGGCTTCTATAGATAGGACATGTGATTCGAGTGCAAGAGGAGCGGGCCGTCGTCATGGCGATGAATAAAGTGAAAATGACGGGGTGGAATAGGAAAAGGAGAAAACCCTACGATCGGGAGTAGGGGACTAGATGAAGACGACGGTACTGCGGTAGAAGGATTTTAGGTTTTGTTGGGCAACCAAAGTCAAAGCAAGTATGTTTGATTTTGACTTGAGCCAACTGAGTTCGATACAGAATAAATGAAAAACTCGGGAGAATCACGGACCAGCCTTTAGTCACGAGTCTTAAGGCTAAAGGCTGCAGTTAGCAGGCCATGTGCTTCTTGTTCCCCAAACGATGAGGCAACTACTGGACGAAATGTGACCTCCTTCACGGTGCCCTCGCCGACTTTCAGAGGACAAGGTCTTGTTGAATGCGGACCGATTGGGGATGACTAGGTAGGGCCGTCACGATCGAGCCGAATAGAAAATCAGCTGCGATGCAGCAATAGTGCTTTAAGAAGCCCTGCAAACGCCGAAGAGACAGAAGGGAATGCTTAATGTGAACTTGACACAAAAAGTTAGAAAAGATGTTAAATACTGTGATGAATGACCCATCTCAATAACGCTTTTGTCGATTTCTAATTATTTTCTCAGTTGTCCATCATTATTAGCAACTGCTCTTTAATCTACTCTCAATAGCCATGCTTTTGCTTTCATTCTATAGGGCTTCATCCTGCCATACACCAAAAAAATCAATGCAAATCTGAACAAGCAACCGTATTTTAAATATTTTTCGCGTGATAATAGAGCTATCGTTCACTTAGCTTTTATTTAGCAGAACGTTAAGTATTAAAAAGTTTCTCCGTGGGGGTCAGCCTCCCTCGGTTACCTGTCAGTTCCTCACTAATTAACAAGATTTGAACTTACTAAAATTAAAACACCCATCCCACAAAAACCTGTTATTTAATGCATGTAGGTAGCTTCCATGCATGATCGCACTATGCTTTTTCCCCCTTCGGAAAATTTTTTTTCAACGCCTTTCTTTCAAATCTTTTATACCTTCGAGCCTTTCTTTCGTTTCCTTGGGCTTTACAAAGCTTTGCTAAATACTTTCTTATATCAAATTCTCGGCATCATCTAATGTAATCTCCCGTTAATGGTTTCCGAGAAATTTCAGGAAATGTTTGACTCTTCCTAAAAGCCTATTATTTTTTCTTTTTTGTTTAGAAAAAAAGCTATTACGGCTTTTTATTTTCGGATAAGCACCACTTATGATAAAAAATAAAAATACTCCGATTTAAGATGAAAAAAAAATATTGCCTTGCTCGCCATTTGTTTCCGCGAAAAAATATTCAGCTCTAAAAAATTTTTATCCGAAATAAAAAAAATCGATTAGAGAATAATAATACAAACAAAGGTGATGCAACCTTGTTATATGTGAAGTGTGTGTGTGAACCTGAGTCGCATTCAAGGTCGGACTGGTTCTCTTGAGGATGACGTACCTGGCGACTCAGAGGTCAAGGCCCGTTTCAATTAATTTCGACTACTCCAATTACATTTAACAAAAAAATTACGTAAGCTTTAATCGTCATCCTTTTTTAGCCATTTTACGATTCACCTATCGCGGAAAATCTGAAGTTCGCTTTTGTTCTAAGAGGTTGGGAGGATTATCAACAGGATGAAATCTCGTAAGCTAAAAATAAAAACAATTTACGTCCGGAAGGAAGAAAATATAAAAAAAATAAAAAAGGAAAAACAGACAAGATGAAAATAAAATTTTTTTCATTTCCGGATTGAATGGTTGTGACACCGAGTTCGTTGTTTGTTGCAGTATCCAGTTCCGGTTATTGACCGAACGAATCCTCATTTTTTTTTCTTAACTGGATTTTTTTTTTTGGAAGAACTTTAACGTCATATAAATTTCGGAAGGAGAGGGAAAAAATCGTATATATGTTTTTCTCAGCGGGAAATGATGATTGCAAAGCGCAGGCGCACAAATTTCGGGGGAGAAATTTGAGGCGCCATTTTTTACGAATCAGAATTTTGATATTCTTGAAGGATATTGAATTGACTTTCCGAGGCTCTAGCCTGCCCTCCACTAAAAGGCGCGTTTGAACTTGACAAAAAATTGGAAAATAGTTACCATTTTTAGAACCCTCCAACTGTACAGACTTCTCTTATTTATTTTTTTTACAAATCGATGTCACTTTTTTTTATTCTGATGGGGATGTCATGGGTTGACCTTTAACCTTAGTACACTCAGCTTTAATTACAAGAGAAAGCTAATCTGTATGCTTAAGTTGAAGATGCCATAACATGCAAGCTCAAGGGGAAAAGGAAAGCTCGTCACGGTTGAAAACCCTCGAGTCTGAGGTCCGACTTTTCTTTTTTTTTCTAAATAAAAGTCGAGGTTAAGGGATTTTTTTTATATAAATACAAAAAAAAGGTAGCTTACCGTGTAAAATATGTCAAAAAATATCTCCCCAGCTTGGTTTGAGCCTAGAGGCGATAAAAAGGACGTTTTCATTATGTACTAGTCGCATCTTGCGATTAATTAGACCGTAGAAAAAAAAGGTTAACTATTTTTAACGGTTTCCCTATAAAAAAAAAACAAGGGGCGGATTCGGATTGTTATTTAGTTAAAGGTTTTGTGACGTCACATCGCTGACATTTTCGTACTGTATTGAAAATGGCAAACTGATAAAAAAGTTTTTAAAATCGATACTGATCGTTTTGTGAAGGTTGTTTGTTATCATCAGATTATCTCTTTGTGCAGGGAGAGAAGAACGAGAAAATTTTTTTTTTAATTATTTGAATATTTTTCAAAAAATGTAATTTTTAAGTTTCCAAACGATTCGATTAAATTTAGATTTTTTTTGTTGAGTAAAAAAGGGATGAACGGTGAACAAAAAAAATAAAAATCATTGCGTGTTACACTCGCATTCGAACTTTGCACATTTGGATAAATTTATGATCATGAAGGTGGGTTTTAAAGATCGGGGGAAAAAAATATGCAATGCAGTAATTTTGCTAGTTCTCTGCAGTGGAATTATTTTCATCATGTGAGTTAAGCCCATTATTGCTGGATTAGGAGGAAATCGATTTAAGTAGCTAAAGTCTCAACTTTCTGTCTTGAAGTCTAACACAAAGAACTAGGTGATCGGTCGGACGGTCTTATACACTGTAGCAAAGCACAGCGCAGAATTTATGCAAAGAAATGAGCAGCGACCTTCGCTACATTTTGAAGCTTTTAATTAGAGTTATTAGCGGACTGCAATCATGCAGGTATGCAACTGAATCATTAATAGTGTGATCAATTCGCTGCGCCCTGATTGATATCAAACGTGTTTAGGGTATTAGTTCTGCTGGGCCTGGATGATTTGATATGTTGGAACAAAGAACTTTGTCATCTTTGGCCTTAGTGCTGTATATTTCTTGAGACCTCTTTGAAGGTTTTTACCTTATGCACCCGAGTTGCTTTGGAAGGTCTTCTTAAGTAGAAAATTTTTTGAACTTGGTCGACTTCTGCTCTGACGTATAGAATTCATTTTTTAATCTCGCAGTGTTGAACTATAGTAATGAGCAATGATTTTATTTTCTTCATGTGAAGTCTTTGCGATAGAGGTTGACGATTATAATTACAATCTTCTTTTTCCTTCTTTCAGCTTATATCCGTCCACTCCTGAACGAAGGCCTCCCTCGTCCTATCATTCCAATACAACACCACTAATTGAAAGAGGAGTGGCCATAAAATTAGTCCCTGAGGTTCCTCATCAAGACGTTTTTTCTACATCCCGGTCTTTATAGTTCTTTCATCTTAGCTTGCTTCATCATCGTTAGGAAGGATATTTTTTATTGTTTTTAACAACGTTACCAAGAAGCAGTAATTGATTTTTGCTGATGGAAAAGAAAACATTGTCAGAGTGAAAGCGATTCTAAGAATTTTTGAAAAGTTTCGAGAGAAAGAGCAAAAACCTAAAACCCAAAACAAATTGACTTCAGGCAAGAATAAAGAAAAGAAATCCAAACACAAAAACTAGCATACTTTTTTCTATAATAACTACGGGGAAGAAATCTCCCCGAGAAAGGGCCAATGCAAATAAATTTCGTGATGAACGAAAATCTTTGAATTGAAATAACGGCGCCCGACTACCTGATTCCATCTTATAAACGGAAACATCATAACTTCCGAACGAATTAAATTGATTTTTGTGGAAAAATATAATAAATTGTTGTTCTTGTGACGAATTCAGGAACAATAAGAAACTATTCAAAACCAGATTTATTATCTGCCACGTTGAAGATCCTTTTGCTGGGGAGGTTCTTTTTTTTTGTTCGAGTTAAAAAAGATTTTTTTTCCGGCCTTTCACTGACCATAGACTAGAAAGTTAATCGATGATATCTGCGCTGCGGGTTTCCCCAGGTTTATTTTTTAACCGGATGCAATTTATCACTTCTTTTCATTCTTTCTTTTACTGGGAATAATCTGATGAAAAAAAAGTTTGATCTAGGGAAAAAGTTTCATTTATATATTAGCTTTGAGGAGAAATATTTTAAATTGCTTTTAACTATTAAACGAAATAACTATCCCCGGTTTTTTTTCACAAAGTCAAAAAGCGAAGAAGAAAGTAAAAAAAAAAAAAAAAAGGTTGGAAATTTGGATTCTAACCATGTTCGACGATCCAACTCGGTCAACCACCGTTTCAAATTTTTTCCCCTTAAGGTATAAGAATTTTAAAACCTTTTTTTTTACTCTTTTTTTTTCCTTCTTCCCCTTGATTTTTTTCTCTCCCCCTTCGGATTAGTATTCCGAACTTGCTTTTGCTTTCACCTGGCTGACAAAGAAATTAGGTGAAATATTACACGTTTTCGAACTCGCCGGAGCATTTAACTGACATAAAAGGTCGAAAAGTTGGGAAAATATGCGAAAGTGGGCGATGATCCAAACCTTTTCCTTAACGCCGCCACCTTTTTTCCTCAAATAAACGAAAACGCGGAGCCCGGGCGCGCATCGGGTGGCGGCGTCAGGGGTTTATTTAGTTGAGCAGAAGGTTTTAACTGTTTCAATTATTCAGCAAGTCAAATTAAGGCTTCATACAATATCAGCACGAACTCACTTGGTTAATTACATCGTTTCGAATTATAGACTCAGCAACTTTCCATTTATTTTCACAAAATCAAAATTTTATAAAATCGGATTTAACTTGAGAAGTTTAACAAGTTCACATTCTAATATTTAATAACACGTAGGAAACATTCACTGCCATCGGAGGATGAGAATTTTCATTATTTCATTACGGCTAACGAGGTCCGCTTATTATAGGGAAATCCTCAGATCAGGTAGCTTTTTCATCCGCATGTTTGACTTATGGAGAAACCGAGCAGTGAAAACGCCGGGAAAGTAGTTAGTCACCCTGTAATAATCCGAGATGAGTCCATCATGGTAAAAAATGATGTTTTAATTCAAAGCACACACGAAGAACAAGGACATTAATGGCGGTCGACCTCGTTTGTTTTTTAAAAAATATGTTCCACGGAAATAAGCGACGTTGCTAATGATTTTTAGTCCATTTCACGAAGCACCTGAGGCAAGGAGATGCAACTCGAATTACTAAGGACGTTTTCGTTAAAAGCCTTAAACGACAAACTTTTTCTTTTACGACCGGGACGGAATTTTCCACCGAAAATCGGAAAAGTTGTCATCACTTTATGTAACTATTTCTCAGAGGTTTTCGATAGTTTGATTGTTCGCTTTTCGATGCGGTTTCTCCTTAGACTTTCATCCGGGAGAAAAGTGAAGAGGGGGAAAAATTACATGAAAGTTTTGTAGGTTCAACGAGTTTTATTTTAAAACGACCTTCGTTTGTTGTCGTCGTCGACGACTCCTTTTCGTTGTGAAGGGAACAAAGACGTAACTATGTTTCGACAATTAGCATCAATTTCAACGGTATCAAATTCGTGAGGAAACGCCTTAACTTAGTTTACACGAATTAAATGAATTAGGTCGAATTTTGAAGCCATTTGGACCCATCTGCTCCATTATCAAGTTCACCGTATAATTTTGAATGATTTCGTCAACGTGCTCACGTACTAAAAACACGTGGCGCTTACACACAGTGAAATCGTCGGGTTCGGTAAATCCTTTATTTATTTATTTATTTATTTATTTAATGCGCCGTTCGAGTTCCTTTCGGAACTATTGGCGTGCGTTAACAAAAAAAACCCTTAACAACAAAACAAAAAAAAAAGAATAATTGAAAAAGAATAACAATGAAAAATAATCAAAATCAGCAAATTCAAAAACAGCAAAACGTATTGAAAAAAAAATAAAAAAGAATAGAAATCGAAGCCTTGACATTATAATTTTAATTTTTATTTTTTAACCTCGATTTCTATTTTGGGCAGATGATCCAAGATCTCTCCAAAATCGTAAGGTGCTAAAGCTAGCAATTCCGATCGAATTGTTCTTTTAAAAGATCCGAGTGGTAAGGCCAAAATGGAACGAGGGAGCAGATTATAGAACTTTAAGCCTGCGAAATATGGTAAACGAGCCTTAATTTTTAATCTACATAGATCTGACTGCAAGAGATGTCCCTGACGAGTATTATACTGATGATAACAGCCAACTTTGTCAAATTTAGACTCGTGCTTTTTTATATATATTAAAAGTTGAAATACATATTGCCCATAAATTGTAAAAACGTTATGCTGTCTGAAATGTTCCTGGCAATGCGCATTGTGTTTAAGCCGAAGTACAAACCTTAAGGCCTTTTTTTGAGATGTGAAAACGGTAAAAAGCAGGTTTTAATATTAATTCGGGGGGAATTGTTGTTATATGGAAATTAGGTTTTTAAGCGTAAGAGTATTTAAAAGGGAAGGCTTTTGAATCATGTCGGGATTTTAGTTTTGAATCGGGGAGTTGAGAAATCGGATTTGTTAGCTTGACAAATAATTTTAAAAGATGATTGCTTTCCAGTTAATTTACGTGGAAGGAAATTTTTCCAAGCTATTTTTTTAAACGGCTATTTTTTTAAAAGTTGAAACTGCATGAAAACTGTATATGACGTTTTTATAATTGAATGAGGGCAATCACTACCAGCTTTGGTTACCTGAATTCATTTTTTGTTTTGATCGGGTTATTGCTAAGCAACGAACCGTGATAACTAAGCGAAACTTGGTGGCAAAGACTGGTGGTAATGTCTCTCAGGATGTGGATCGATTTAAATATAAGAATTTTGTAATATTGCTTTTATGGGTTTTGCGATAACTTTGAAAAAGTAATATCAATTAAGTTTTACAGGGGATAACGGTAAATCTTACCACGAAAGGATGTGGCAATAATGTGAAAGATTACTGGCTAAGGCCTTACAGGGGCCAAGTCAGAAAGTTTGACACCACTCCGGCCTGTTACCATCACCTCGCTACAGCTAAAGTTTAAGCCGGCTGACATTTCAAACCTAACCTAACCTAGCTCATGAGTAAAATGATTGTAAGGAAAAAACTTAGGCTAGAGAGATTTGATAGTGGGAGGGAGCACTCAAGATGCAACAGAAGAATATGCAGTGCGCCATGTGCAGACATGTGCTGCACATCGTGACTATAGATAATTTCGTCTCAATTGGCAAATTTTCACAGCGACATAGCAAAAGACAAAAATTTTCAAGAAGGCTTCAAAATTTTTTATATTAATTTTCCTGTCTGGCTCAACTCGTGCCCTAACGCATAAAAATTAACCCTAAAATTGACCCAAAACCCAACCTGGTTCTCTCTCAAACTCTACCAAATTCAAGAATTAAATGCTAATCAGGAAAATAATTTCATTTACTCATTTACATTTTTTAAAATTTACCTTTCAAATGAAAAAAAAAAATCTCTAACAAGTCACTTTAATTTATATTGAAGCTGAAACTTTCACAGGGAAAAAAACGAGAAATGATTAGGTGAAAAAATATCCATGTTTGTTTGCTATTTCCGCTATACGAGCTGAGATATGCCTCGCATTTGTTATTTCGTCTTTTTTCTCCTTTTCATATACGTATTTATACTGTATATCAGTAATGATTGATAGCAGACGATCCTTTTTCCCTCGGACGAGAAAAAAAAAAATCTAATAAAATTTTATCAGAAATATTCGAAAAATTTTTTTTGAAAAAAAAATTTTATTATTGCTTTACCTTGCATCGGTCAAGACATGAGCCGCAGGAATTTTTTTTCCCTCCGCGTCGGGTTTTTTTTTCCTGTTCGTTTTTCCAATCATCACACAACTTGTTAAAACGACTCATTTAAAGCAAAAAAATCCGAGGGAAAAAATCTAGATCCCAGTTTTTAATCATTATCTACATTTCAAATTCGATTCTTTTCCCACGGGGAAAAGATTTTGTAATCCTCGTTTCCGAAAAAAAAATTCTGACAATCCCTCATCCTTCTAATTTTTTATTTCATCCCCGAATCGGTTCATTTAAGTCACGCCTACGATAATTTCCAAATGAACGAACCATAACGAAAAGAAAAAAAAAGCGAGAACGATTATCTCGAATCTCTCCCGTTAAATAAATTTTATTAATCAAGAAAAAAAATTGATTGATTCGGAATATTTAAAGAAAAAAAAGTCGGAATTTTCCGAGAGAAGGGAAAAAAAAACGAAGACGCGAGGGAAAAAAATCCAACTAAAAGGAGAAGAGAGAAATGACGTTGAAATATAAATGAAACAAACAGGAAATCATAATAGAGGAAATAAACAACGGAGGGGAAGAATATCGGTAATTTATTTTTTTTCGGGGGGAACCCCGGGATTGTTTTCACAAAATTGAAATAAAACTTTGCTTTTATCGACTTTCCTCTTTGATTTTCCCCGGAAAAATCACAACGCGGCCATAAAATGGAAGAAATCTGTAACTTCAGCTAAAACTTCAGTTCCACAGGGGAAACCCTGACTTTTACCCAAAAAGAGACGAGAGAGGGGTGGAACGAAAAAGTGCGGGGGGGACGGAGAGAAAATAAGGGGACTTCGAAAAGGAAATGATTAATAAATGAGGTAAAACCGGAAGTGATAAAATCAGAATTTGTATTGAAGAAAAACCGATTTAAACTTTCCCGCAAGTTCTAAGATAAGCAGATTTTGAGTTAATCCTCGTAAAAACAGTTTCATTTCCATTCCCTGAGAGTAAATTTCTTGTTGTAGAAAGGACGGAAGAAAGTTTACGTGTATATAAGAGGGAAAACCCAGGGAAACAATGTATTGACGGGATATACACGGGCCTCACACGTAGCTCACGATAAATTTTAATAAGCAGATTAACCTCAAGTTAGTGTAAATTCAATTCGTAATTTTCCGGCACACAAGGAATACGAGTTTTACGTTATAGCTTTGTCTAATAAGGGAAAGTTTATTACACTCTTCAGGAAGTGAAGTGATTTTGAATTTTCACACTTTATAATCAGCTTTTCGGTTTTTTGTGAAGATAACAAGGGAAATTGATGGGAGATGCGTTTGGGAGAAAGAGGGGTTTTTTTGGGGGAGGGTTTTCGTTTTTCTCATTTTGAGTTTTTGATTTAAAAACAATTCATTTCTCTTGCTTTGTAATTTTAATTGGTGAGGGGCAATATTTGGTCTGATAATTTGAAAATAAAATTTTTATTCAAAATTCTAAATGAATTATCATCCCAAGGAGCGATAATGGTTTGGATGTTTTTTGCATATCCAAATATCATTTCCCTTTTAAATATCGTCGTCATGATATTTTTAAAATTGTTACAGGGAAATTCCTGCTGCAGTGCCGGATTGAGGAAGGCAGCACTTACGTCTTCAGCCCTCGTAGTTTTCACATCGGAAATCTTCATTTTAAAAAAGGTAAGTACTCTTTTAATACTTGAAGCACTCAGCAACAAGTAATTGTTTGTTGGTGCGAGATATATACATGAGTATTAGTCACGAACAACAATCGAAGTCAAAGTATAAATACATAACTTAAAGTAACTAAAAAATCTGAGGGCTGTGATTCAAAAGGTAAGTGAAGGGAGCAACAAAATTTGAACTAGAGATTTATTAATTTTTTAAACTTTTCTTGCTTAGATTTATGTGTTTTGTTTTGAAAAATAAATCGGTAAACACACAAAGCAGACGATATCGAAAACCAGAAGCGTATTTCGCGCCAAAACGTTTGGCCAGTCTCTCTTAGGGTCTCTATAATTTAAACAGTATCTATAAACAGTATCTATAATTTAAACATACCTACTTTTGTCAATTTTCCAAGAATTCTAAATTTTAAATCAATTTTCAACCAATTCATGCAAGTTTCAACAAGTTTAGACATGGTAGCTCTGATAAGTTTTGACTTTGAATTCATGCTGAACAAACCGATGCAGGTTTCAACCAGTTTTATATTGCAAATATTGCATTTAAATCCGATTGTCTGTGATTTTAATCAATGCAGGATTTAACAATTCTCAAGCGAGTTTCAACTTGAAATGAGAACGATCCGTTTTATTTTCCTTAAAAAAAATTATTTTATTTGTTTTTCCTTCTATCAATTTTATCTTCTTTTTATTTATTGGGTCCAAAATATTAGTTTATGATTCTTCCTCATTTATTATATAAAATTTCTATCGCATCTGATAAATCTGGAACTAAGCAATAAATGCGGGAACGTCGTAAAAAAAAATCTTCCAAGCTTTTATTTCCACAGAGTCTATTTATTCCACCGGGCACCGGTTATTTTCTTTCGCATATGGCCTATCCCCATAAGCCCCTTTTCAAAAAATAAAGAATCATAAATTCGTGGGAAAAAAATGACAAGAATATAAAGCGATGTTAAATTTAATAATCGTTTGTATACATTTTTTTTCTTATACCAGAAAAAAAAATCCCGAAAAAATAAAATATGAGGAAATATCTCTTTGTTGAAGGAAATGTAAAGATTGTCGATGACAAAGGATGAAGAAATATTAAATGAGCTTTGGGGGAAACCTAAAGGGAAAAAAACCTCCCGACAGTAAAATTTTGAACGAAGAAATGACAAAACTTGAATGAAAATGGCGCGCACGATGTGTCTGCCTCCCCTTTTCTCAGGGAATAAAAAAAGAAGAAGAAGAATCATTCAAAATCGTTTTCCGTGAATGCATTCGGACTATTCACGAATTTTTTTTTCCCTACCGACGATGATCAGAAAACGATTTATTGCAAAAAAAAAGAATGATGTATAATTAAAGGACAAGATAAATATTTTTTCTGACTTTTGAGCTCCGAGCATCCGAATGTTTTTTTTTTTTTTTTTTTAACTTTCCCATTCATTTGCGAGTTACGGAAATAAGAGAGGGAAAAAACTTTTGAATGATTGTATGCCATAAGCTCCGGACAAAGAAAATTAATGAAATGACCCAGAAACAAGGAAATAAAACATGTTTATTATGTATAATAAAAATGTCTGAGGAAGAGTCGGGAGGACGAGCAAGTAAGCAAGCAAAAAAAAAAAAAAGAACGGGAAGGTATATTTCGATTCCATTGACTCCCGAACGATCAAGATAGGATGAAGAAGTAAAACAAAATAACCTACTAAATGAAGATGAATGTTGTCGGGAAGAAATATCTCGAGATTCATCACATGTTCCAAACGGTGGCAAAAAGCCAATACAATCCAAAGGAGAGAATAAGGAAAAATACGGGCAAGGAGGAAAAAAAGCTTTAGGTACGACTTTTAACGATCCCCCCTTTTATTTTATTTTTTTAAATTTCCACGATAAAAAGAAAAATGTTCCTTCAAGAGTCATATTTCGAGCTAATCGAGATATATCTTTTTTAAGGGTCTAGCTTTGTGGAACACTCGTATTGATTTTTTAAGAGCGGCTCTTTATCACGGGAAATGAAATATTACACTAAATCAGCTTACGCGTTCAAGAGTCTTAAGAAATTATCGAGATAATTTTCAAGGCCGATTAGACTTTCCCACGGTGTTACTTATCATAACTTTTCGGGGGGAAAATCTTTCGGTGCCGAAGACGGTTCCTTCAGATAATATCTCGCCAAGGGAACATTCGATCTTTTCGCGAGGTGTCTTATAAGACGGTCTCTAAGGCCTCGTTTGAATCTTGAGTAAAAATATCAAGCATCTGAGGTCAATTACGCTGCGTAAGGATTTTCATTTTCTTACATTTCTTTTTCCCTTAGGTTGGAATGAAACAAAATGATTTTTTGAGCTAGAAGAGAAATCGAGATGAAGCGTAACGTGATACTAAAAGTGTTGTTCCCATTTCATTATGTAAGATGAAGAGTTTCTGATCGATCGCATGCTAACTAGACTAAAGCTCTATTTTCCAAATCATTGACTTCGTCAGCCTTTTGATCTTTAAATCTGGTAGTTTTCTATGTCAAGCATTCAGAGCTTTTATTTTTTTATATTTTTCTTTTTAGTATCGGAGTCAATAATTATGTTTATTTTTTTTTTTTTGTTTGTCAAGGATTCCTGAATATAGATCTTTTTTTTTTCGGGTTATAAATAAAAATTTATGCGGGTTTTAAAAATGTAAAAAACGTCTCCGAATTTTCCTCAAGGGGCCATTTAAATATTACGTAAGCATATTTGGGGGAGAGCGATTTCATGGAATATTTAGTATTGCTGACAAGGGGGAGAGTAGGGTTCATACGGTGCGTGTTTTATTGTTTGGCAACGATGTTAGAGTATATAAAAGCATTGTATGTGGAGTTTTTTGCAGATGTCTCGGATGGAATAAAGGAAAATTGTGACTGTCATTGAGACATTTTTTTTATCTTGGAAAGAGGTTTCTTAACTGAAAATAAGTTGGTCCTAAGGAAATTGTAAGGAGAGTTGTTTGAAGAATTTTTTAAGGATTTTTTGCTTTTTTATGGTTTCGGTTTCGTTTTTCAAGTCAAGATTAAAATCTACAAAGTTTTTAAATTAACGATGTGGAGTTGGCTATTTTCGTTTAAAGGAAAACCGTAAGCACATGTTATAAGGACAACGTGAACTCTATCAGATGAATATTATGGTGGACAATGTCAAATGGAATAGGAAACTTAGTCGTAAAAAATTTTACTGAGTTGAAAATATCCACAAGTGGACCAAAAGAAGTTTAGAGGTGAAGGACTTCTATTACAGAAATATTCACTGAACACATAAACAAAGGCAATAGATGGATGAAGGTATGAAGCATAGCATGGTGCGGCAATAGTGAATTGCTCCTTGGCCAGTAGTTGTAGGCTTTTGAAGAAAAGCTAAATGGCGAGATCCATGTTTGACATAAGCGTGCGAGATCGGATCAAAAATAAAAATGTTAGGAGTGGACGCAAGTGATAAAAATTGGAAGGAGCTTTGCAGAGCTCAGACGGACATCGGTTGGCCAATTGGTGAGGAAAGACCAGGAAATGATAACCCACATGAGGAATTGAGAGAAGTGATTTTAGTTCAGACAGCTAAAACTTAATTTGCTGGAATCGATGTTGATTTCTGCGTCGAGGAAGAAGTAAAGTTCCAAACGCCACCGCAATATTCGTAAATTGTTCATCTTCATAACGATCGCCGATTTTTAGTAGAAGAAGCGGAAGGGGCTTACCTGGAAAAAAGAAAAATGCAGTGTTAGAAAAGCAGCGAAAGATCAACCACGATTAACTGCGATCACATTTTTAGGGACCGCGCCGAGGGGGGGGGGGGGGGCATGGGGGAAAAAATGTCGCACTCCCTTATTATTTGGGAAAGAACAGTAAAATTGCTGTAATGTAACACTGTTTGACTTTGGGCCCACTTGAAAATTTGTGGCCCACCCTTTTTGGCCCCATCCAGGATTCTTCTATTTTACCCGCCATCCTTTATCCTCGCAATATGTTCCACTTACTCCACTTAAGGTGCGCTTTTCGATCAATAACATTGACACTTTTAGCCGAATAAAAGAGTATTTACTGATAGTAAAGAGAAAAATCTGAGAAACTACTAAAAATCTTGGCAAACTTTAAGCTGTTCTGTTTATTATTTAAGACTTTTTTTTTTGCTCAAAAGCTTTCCTTCTTTTTTAAACCCCATAAAAAATTTTTTTCGCGAAATCCTTGAGAATAAAGTGTTTATAAGCTAACTAAGCGACGAGAAAGATGTTAGTTACTTAATTTACGATAGCACAAGATAAACAAAAAAGATTCGAGCGTTATTTCTAGTTTTTCGATTAAAGTCCCGTCCCCGTCCTATTTTTTTCATCATCTGCATAAACAAAGTAAGGAATGCAAATGATGCGTGAACTAAAAAAAATATCAAAATAAATGAGCTTTAAGTAGAGGGAAAAAAAAGTGTTAAACCGAGTGCCAGAAACATATCAGACTGTGCAAATCCGCGAAACGAGAAAGGAAGTAAATTAAATTTTCAGGAGTTATCCCCCTCTTTTACTTTGATAAACAAAAATATTTCTCCGGGAAAATCTCGGGGACATCAGGCATGAAGAGGAGGAGTGAATAACAAAAAAAAAAAAAAAAAAGAAGTGGAATAAAAAAAATTTAATTATTTTTTTGTGAAACGGAATAAACGTTTTTTTTTTTTAGAATTTGATAACATTTTAAGTAGCGAGAGAACATGAAAATGAGTGTTTAACGTCTACCCACTCGTTTCTGGTAAGTGTAAACACCCAACCAACAAACAAACAAACTGTAAATCGCCTTCTTGCTTGCACAAAATGGCCGTTTAACCGTTGACTAGGATTTAAAATTTCATCGGAATGACTTAAACAGGGTTTCTGAACATGAATGGGGAATTGTTACAGCTTCAAACTCTAACCTTTAACGGCCGAAGGAAGGGAGGAAATGTTAACGGGCCTTTTCGAAAATTAGCCGAGAGGAAAGGTTATGTTATGTTCGATTGATTTAAAATCTATTTTCCTGTGTTTAAAACTGTCAAACCGGACGCGAATAATACCAGGGATCGGCTGTATTGGTTGATGATCGACAACAAACATCCAGACACGTACTAGTGCGAAAAACACTTCAACAACTCAAATATTTGTTTCCTTGGCGACTTTCTTTCCGCTCCTTTACTTTTTTTTTTTTTGTTTGTTTTTTCTTGCATCACAATTTTTCTAATTAGATTATTTAATCGGTTAGGAATTTTGGCAAGAAAGTGTTATGTTGTCAGTTATTCTGGCGCAGGCCGAGCGCGCCTAGCTAATTTTAAACACGAGCGTTTGCTAAATCCAAACGTCAATTTAATAATTGAATAATAGGGTTAGGTCTTGTAAAGATGCTGTAAACTTAGTGTACCCTATGCAGATCGTAAATTGATAGCAAGCGCATTGTTTTATAGTCATAAATGATATCAATTCAGGTTAGAAATGTTGCGGAGTTGGTGAACCGTAAGCACGACCAATCAAAATGTAATTTTATACATAGGCGCGGTTGTTATTATTTTAAATGAGATTTTTGTGTAAAATTTTATTTGGTATTTTGAGCAGGTATATTATTTGATGTGTTAGTTCATTAGGGAAGGATTTGTTGGAAACGGGTATTGGAATACATAACCAAATAAAAGAAAATAAAGAGTAAGTCTCCCGAAGCTTGGTTGGAGAAGCTGGGGAAAAACTAAAGGAAATGAAAGAAGCCATAAGAAAATAACTGGCAACTTTTAAGTTTTCTCTTATCTGTATTTTCCTGATGAGAAACGATTTGGAATTTAAATATGCGGTTCTGCCCATGCGCTTGATTTTGAACATTTCAGATTTCGGTCACTTCCTTACTTCAGCGCCTGAACTGTATCTACCTGTTGCTACTGGAAAAACCGCTATTTGTTTATTTCTAAGGGAAAGTAAATCCTAATTTTCCACCCTTAGAGTATCAATTAGGATCTCAGTTAGACGCCGCATTAATTTGGACTATAAGCATGATCTTGTGGCACATGCGTTGCCTGGTACAGAGCAGCCCGAAGGCTGGAGGCAGTGGCGTAGCAATGTTACGAGAGGCACCTTTTCAGAATGTTTACTCGAAGGCCCTTCCTTAATTTTTCACAGCTTTTTATCTAGTGTAAAATTACTTTCCTGCTGGTTGTTAGTTAGTTGCTGGAGGAAAAAGTATGTCTCGCTCTCGGCCGGCGGGGTTAAGGCAGAAGTCTTTAATCTTCATGCTTTGCCTCGCCCAAATGATTTGAAAGCAAAGAATCCTCGTGGCACCAGGATTTGCCTGTAGTCGAGTGAAAAGGATGTGAAGTAGGTTAAGGAGAGAAACCTCCTGTACTTTGACATAAGTGCGGGAGCTAAATTAAGGGAACACTGGAGACACTCTATATTAGTTCCAAAGTTGACCACTAGATACCGCGACGGTGTCGTTGGCCCTGGCAGCGGTCTCTTATTGTTGTTACGAGGAGCTTTAGCCTTGCCTCACACAAATTCCCTATAGTTTTAACAATCATGTCATCAAAAGAAGAATTAATGCTGACGGTTCCGTTGTCTTCTAGAAAATTTAAAATTCCAAGCGATTCCGGTTTGCTTGAAAATGTATTTCTTACTTTGAGGGAACGAAACTACATATTAACTTACAACTGTCTACAAACCCCATGCTCTACAGCACCCTAGCGAAACGGAAATCCCGGCTAGATAACTAATGGCCCATAAAACCATAATACCCATAATCTTATAAATTCCTTATTTTCGGTAAACGATTGATTACCCTTTACCTGACTCTTTCTTCTTTAAAGAAATAAAAAAAAAAACGGAAATGATTGTCGTGAAAATGTAAAACATAAATACGCTACGTAAATAAAATAAAAATGAAAGAAAAATAAAGTCGCCATAAAAGAAAGTCTCTCAAAAGATTCATAAACGTTCCAGATTTTCTGTCCTACCGTGAGTTGAATCGGGGGGAGCAAGAGAGGTTCGTTAAATCTCTACAAAAGAAATCCCCTCTCTCTTTCTTTTTTTTTCATCTCTCTCTTTCTCCAAAAAAAGTAAAAAAAAAACTTTTTCTTTAAATCCGTACGGTATATTCAACTTTATTTTTTTTTTCCTTTTTAACATGAAACGGTTCCGATTGGTTATTCTGCACCAGATGAGCAATTAATTTCCCAGTTAAAGAATTCAATTTACTTTCTCCCCCTTCCGTAATTAAAAACGAAAATAATCGATATTCCGAAATTATACTATCCCCAAAACTTTTAATATTCGTAAAAGCATTCCCAACGCGGGAAAAATCCCATGGGGAATTTTTTTTAGGAAAAAAAAAATAAACAATATGTTAAAATCCCTAATTATACAAACCAGGGGATGAATGTTTATACTTTTCCCATCTTTTGTTTTATTTAAGTATAATTTTATTATTTTTAAATTTACAGGAATAATTAACTTTTTATTATTACTGTAAATATAAACCTTTAATTTCGTTTAGGGTTTCGAAATATTGTTACAAGTCGCGTCGAGTCGAGCAAAACTTTTCCCCCCCGTTTTTTTTTCTTTTTCTTCCTGAAATATTAATTACCTGTATATACATAAAATGGACTGTAATCCCTTAAAAAACGAAATGTAGAGTAACAAATTTGAGGATTACAATCCTCCCAAGGAAAAAGCTTTTACCCTGCATAAAAAATTTATCTTGCTATTTTCAAATATTTAATATTTTTAAGGAAAATGTTCTCGAGCATATACGGTGCTTATGCTCTCAAGTGAATTTTTTTTTTTTTGCACTAAAAAAAAATTTTTCGTCAATCGTTAAAAGCTGTTTCTTCGCTAGAAGAACTTGCGAAAAGGTTAACTGAGACTAATGAGATTAAGGGTAGAGGGAAAAAAATATCCTCGTTTAATTATGAGCAATAAAAAGGGTAAATGTAATTGTTTAATAACGTTCATCGTACTTCTTTCATAATACTAAAAAGATTAACGGGGAGAATAAAAAAATAAGCCGAGGATTTGACGAATTTAAATTTTGATATAATATCATTTAAATTTATTCGGTTTCAGGTTTTTTAAAAAAAAAGAGGGAATGGTTTGTGTTAGGCCGGTGTGATATTTAACTTAAATTTGTAGCTATTTGCTTTTTTGAAAAATAAATTCGGGTTTCCTTATTGCTCGGGCGTAAATATAAGCGCTATCGTGCATTAATATTTAATGAAGATATAAAATCGTGTTGCATAATCGTAAGCATGGTCGGTTTTTTCTTTTTATTGAAAAGCTCTGGTTGAATTTATTTGACAAGGGTAAAGCGTTCTCGTAAGTCCTTTTTTTTCCTTCGTTCGTCTTGAACAGTATACGATTTAATAGTATTCCTTTTTCCTGGCAGCAAAGAGCTTAGGGTGCTATCGATTTTTGTGATGCTTTGGTTTTTAATTTTGAGATTTGAATGGATTTTAAAAATCGTAGATTTGTTCTTTGATGTTGCAAGCTTTAGGTTTAACGGTAGTCGCTGAATTATTCTGCAAGTGATGACGTGGCTTGTACCTAGCGTACATCAATTAAGCGGTTTGTGAGCTGCAATAGGCTACTCGCATGAATTTAGAAAAAATTGATTTTAAAATTCTTAACCAAGCTTAGCAAGAAAAAATTCACCGAAAAATGTTTTTATAAAGCGAAAAAAATAATCTGAAATTCGAATTTCAAAAAGCCCGCCAAAAACAACCACACGCCATGTTTGGGCTAATGACGTCGTTAGCTAAGTTACTCTTACTTTATTGTTTAATTTTTTTGGCGCGACAATTCCACCAATAGGAACAAAGTATCCGACTAAGTTGTGACGTCATAATTGGTCGGTTCGGTTGTGATTGGTTGGGACGTCATTTTTGGCGGGCTTTTTAGAATTTGAATTTTAAAGCGGGTTTTCCGGAAATTTTTTTGATTAATTTTAGTTTTTGATCGAATATAACGATAAACTTGTGATTTTAATATTTATGCAAGTTCCCACTGTGCAAGATGACGTCTAGAACACGTAGCTTGGTCCTAAAAAGGACGTCTTCGAGATGTCTTTTTGACGTTTTATTTGGGACAAATCAGGTGTGTACGTCTTTAAGACGTCATCTTGCACACTGGGTTGCCTATTCGGAGATTAAGGCTAAAACTCACATGCCAATCACATTTCATTAAAACTTAACCCTCAAAATATTCGTGTACATTTTGGAACTTTCAAAATAAACGTGCTATTACTCTGTCTTGTAAACACTCCTTTTATTAATTTAAACTCTGCAATAAGGTATAGATTATTTCGCATCTCTGATTATTACGTTTTCCCCCCAAATAGATTGAAATTTGAAAACGAAATAGAACACTTTCAATATTACTAAAATTACAGGAGAGAACTGACAATTAATAATACAAAAGGTAAACCCTAAAGATAGAGGATGAGGGTCTTTGTAAAGACATAACTAAAACTAAAACATTTTAAAACCCGTTAAGTCGCTAGTCCAAAATAATTTTGTGCTATCTGCGAGTATCAGGTTGACATTGATTCACTATGTTTAGCTTATGGAAAACGAGTGTCAACCTGAAACTCGCACATAGCACAAAATTATTTTGGACCAGCGAAGTCTAAGAGATATGAAGAGAGTCTCTTATGCGAACATTACACGCCCCCGCAGCGGTATAATATTTTAAATCTTAGTGTTCCGCTTTTATCCAGAGAGACCTTCGCACAAAAGGAAAACAACAAGAAAAACAAATAATTCCATCGGAACAGTGTGTTAATAAATTAGCATTACATAACCTTGAAAATCTCCAGGAATGTCAAACCGTTCATTATGTGTAATTATCGTAAATGACAATTGTTCCAAATAATATGGGAAATGCTGAACCGAATCCGTTACAGCCGAAAAATGTCATAATCCAAAGCACGTCGGTTATTATTATCGTTGATCGGCACCCTGTATATATACGCGTAGAAGAATAAAAAGTTATTGTTTTAAGAAGGTGAAGGCCTCCGGTCGATTTGCTGACCGTGGCTGAATGAAATCATTCATGCAAAAATCATAAATGTTCGCTTTTTTTTTCTCAAGAGAAACCAATTCTTTGAAAAGTCAGCAAATGATTTGGACCTTAGGAGAAAATTTTTTTCCCTTTTTTTTAGTGCTGAAATGCGAATAATAATATCGTATAAAAAGAACCCCTTATATTCTTCCTAAGGGTATAAAGTCAATTTTTTTCTTTCCTTTTATTTCCAAAACGTTTCTTTAAAATAAACATTTTAAAGACTCGACGGTGAAACCGTGTAAATATGCGAAATTCCAAATGTAAAACAATCCTCTCATTTGCCCTGTAGGATTTAAGGTATTTTACTACTTTAAACACAAGGTTACCACCCTCCCATCTTCGAATTATTCATAAACATATTACCGCGATTAATCTCGTTTTATTTGTTTTTGTTATACACTCTCAACGCAGGAAAAAGGGGGCCGGGTTGCTTTAAATCCCATAACCAGGCGAAAGTATTATGAAATATAATTTTATTACACGGGAAAAATCCCTCCGAGGCAATTGTCAGTTTTCCCTTTTAACCATCTCCCTTCGCAAAAAAAAAAAAAATCAGGAACCGTGAATCAATCGAAGGACTAGGAATTCACAATCCACGACCTATACCTTGCATTACGTGACTTGAAACAGTCTGTAACACTCGAATAAATTCGTCAAGGGTCAATTTTAAATTTTATTGAGTATCAATGCCGGGTCCCGAGCGCGGCGATCCATACGGCAGGCATAATTGTGATGTTTATTTGTTAAGATTTTCACTTGGGATTGAATCGCGTGTTTAACATTTAATGCCCTAAATTTTGAAAGTTGCTTTCCGAAAATTACGCAACCGGCATGAATTATTAGAGAAGGATTCGCTAATGTTATATCCGCCTCCGAGGAGAGGAACGAGAAGAAGATCAGTGACGGGTTTAAATAAGTAGATTTTGAAGCTTTTAACCTAATCATTTTAATTATATCCTGTCATTCCTTTATTATGCTCATAATATAGTTGACAATGAGATTTCAGATGTTTGTCATTTCTTAAACATCAGCATTAATTATTCTTAGACTATGTATAGATTCCTTACTTGTAATTATTTCTTGTGATGCCGAAAGGGTATACTTTTCTCCGAGACGGGACTTTTTGATTAAGTTAGTCTGATTTTAAAGATTGTCAGCAAGTCATTCAATAGGAAATGCGCCGGAGTTTGTCTGGCGTAGGATGAAATAGACAGGCTAAATTTTTGTACCCGACCAGACTCTGAAATTCATTAATGCTGAGTTTAAGTTCTTCGAAGCCGTTATTGGTTTGAGCGAAACAGTTAGGCTAATTCCAGGGGGTAGACGCCTAAAGAAGAAAAAGGAAATCCGACTTTCTGTTTTGGGTCTGCAAAGCCCCAAAGCTTTGTCTCAAACCAGGCTCCTGGTGCCGGGCTTCAGACAGCCCTATCTTGATGACTTCCGAGTTGGGGGTTCCCATTCAACCCGCATCTATCGAAACCCTGTCTTCTTAAAAAAGCCGTGGTCTTTCCCATAGATTTAGGACTCGAAGAGCTTCAATTTAATATCTGTATTATCGTGCGCGTTGAACAGTGGCGTAGCAATGTTAGGAGAGGGCCCCCCCCCGCAAAAAATTTACTTGAGGGCCCTTCCTCAATTTTTTACAGTTTTTTATCTAGTGTAAAATTGTTTTCCTGCTGAACGATCGGGGGCCCCTTTGACCACGGGGCCCCCCCGCGACTGCAGGGGTTGCGGGGGTGGTTGCTACGCCACTGGCGTTGAAGACTCACGCACCAACAAGCCTCACCCTCTAAAAACCGACATTCCTTGATTACAATGGTGATCAAAGGCTACCTAGTAATCCTTCTGATCTTCTTCTTCTTTTAACCTATATCCGTCCACTCCTGAACGAAGGTCTGCCTCTCAAACTTTGCCATACTTCCTTGTCTTGGGCTCTTTGCAACCATTGCAGTCCCGCCACCCTCTTAATGTCGTCGTACCATCTCTTTTTTGGTCTACCGACGCTTCTTTTCGACGCTCGAGGTTTCCATCTTACCATCCGTGCTGTCCACCTATTCGGATCCTCCCTGGCGACATGACCTGCCCTTTGCCATTAACATGTTTTCAAATAGCTGACAGTGAACAGCGTTGACCTTATCTTTAAAAAGGACTGTTTTTATTTTTGAAATAATATATTAATGACATCTAGCAAAAAATGATCCAATATTTCACCGAATTTAATTTGAAGATTTGAAATTTTTTTCCTTTGGCTCCAAATAAACGTAAAAAGCCTTTTTGTAAAATCATTAAGAAACCCTCTTTTTTTTTTAATCTTGAAAGGTTCTTGGCAAATAGACTTTCGTTTTAAAAAATTCAAGTGAAGCTTTACAAAAGATTGAAAAATAAATATCCTCTTTACAGTTTATCTTTTAAAGTGTTTTTTACCTCATAAAAATCTTATGCAATCCTCAGCTGGAATAAACAGGTGCTTTTTAAAGGGAAAAAAAAATTATTTTTAGTTTACTCGGTAATTAATTGTAAGATGATACCTTATTATTATTTTCTCGAATAATACGTATTTATCTTATAATGCTTACTTAGAAAAGTTATCGCTCCCAGGAAAAATCTTTTCTTTTTTTTTATACTTTTCAAAAAAGAAGAAAAAAATCTTGTTAAAAGTTTTTAAACAAAATTGAAAAGTGAAGAAAAAAAAGACCAACCGCAATGTAGCCCGTTCAATTTAGGTCGACCTTATTCATAAAACACTTTTTGCTAAAGATAAAAAATAAAAAGAAAAGAAATAACCTCGTCCAGAAAAATCGTTAGCTCTCATCAAAAAAACGGAAACCATTACTGATTTTTCAAATTTTTATTCCCCTGAGAACCCTATTACCTTTATCTTTTCTTTTTCTTCCTCCTCAAAAGATTCTCGAGACTTATGAAGGGGGGCGTTTGCGTCTTCAATATCGCTCGTGTTACAGAATATATAATATGTAAAAGTGATCAGAAACTATGATACAGGAAAAAACGAGGGGGGGGGGAGGGGTTGCACGACGGTAAAGGGGGATCAAAAGTCACGCATACAAACTAGAAACTCTACAAAAGGTAAAGGAGGAGAAACTCAAGGAACTGGAAGAAGAAGAATAATAATACTTGAGAATTTTCCTGGGAAAACAGTATAAATTCTTCAAATTTCAAAGGTCGCCTCCTCCCCCCTCTCCCCCCCCCCCTTGATTCGTTTTGGATTCCTCTTTCGCTCCAATGACTTGGGTTACTGTACCATTGAAATTAGATAACGGTTAAGCTAGGCTAGGTACGTTTTACCCTTTTTACCATTAATCTATTATTTTCGTCGTAAAAGTTACAACAGGAGGAATGGGTTTTCCCCTAGACTTTCTTCCGGGTCGTAAGCTTGAAATGTATCCTGGAAAGCGGTTTATGGCAACGGGGTTGAAGGTAGTAATTACTTCGGGTTAATGTATACAGGGTGTCGGGCTTGAACGTTTAATGAAAATCTTTTTTTTCTCGTCGTTAATAAGTCTGGAAAAAGGGAAAAATTACGTAAGAGATTCTCCGTGGAATGCAGTTAGACATGTGACGTTAATGCATTATTGTAATATCCGTGGGTATTTTCCCTATTAATTATAGAAGCTAGCATATAAACACATAGATGGGAAACGGGCTTAAACGTTGCCGACAACGTTAACAAAGTTTCATGTTGATCTTTTCGTGGTAAGTTTAATTTTCACGGGGGCACACCTGCCTTGCCCATTTGAAAATTATTCTCCGGATGATTAATTCAAAAGGAGTCCAACTTGAAGTCAGACAAAAGGAATATAATATGTAAATTTCATATCAAGTTAACTAAGTATTAGAAACCCAAGTTTCTACCGCGGTAAATGTCTGCTCATTTACATCTTATTGAAATTAGGCTGTGTGTCGCCCACTCCTTAACAATCTTGGGGTGTCCCTCGAAAATTCCCAATTATCCCATTCGAATTAATGAGAATCGTTTCCCGATCTGCATTCCATAAAAATTGATAGTGACAATAAAAAGGAGGTTTAACCCTTTAAAGATCAACTGTGTGACGTGCCCAAGATCGTTTTTATTTTAATCAAGCGAAGGACTCCCAGAATTGAGGGCGTTACCGTTTTGTGAGATTGTGGCGATATAAATGGCACCAGCACGAAGATAGGATGGAAGATCACAGGTTGGCGAGAAAGTGAAGACGATCAAAGTCAGGGACTAGAAGAGCTGAAGTCAGAACTCGGAAGGGATGGAAGGAGTACTGGACAAGGAAAGACGAGGCCATAGCCAAGATTGACCCGTTCAGTATGGACCTGACTTAAAGGTGGAATGTGGAATATGGCCAGAAAAAATATGAAAATAATCGTTTCCTGGAGATGCCGAAATTTGACACCTCGCATGTGTTGCACAATGAAAAATATCGGCTCCTGCACTTAATCATGGAAGGGAAGATCGAAGGCCACCGTAGACCAGGCAGACGGAAAACCTCGTGGCTCAGGAATGTAAGGACCTGGTATGGACTCCATTCCACGTTCCTGTTTCGGGCAGCAGCATTCAAGGTTTAAATAGCGATGATGATCGCCGATCTCCGACGCGGAGACGGCACATAGAGAAGAAGAAGAATTCGTAACAGAAAGTACCAGCTATTGCAGGAGGTGATGGAGGGGACGATTGAGTGCAGGAGCAGGAGAACATCCTCCTGCCTCAAGAATCTAAGAGACTGCTACGGCTAAGATTCAGTATTCCTTTTTCGTTCAGCAACCTCCAAAGTTAAGATCGCCATGAAGATCGCCTGTCTTTGACGAGAAGCGGGCATTTAAAGAAGAACTCTTGAAGAGTTTCAAGGCCTCCAGCTATTTTGTTTCATCCTGTCGCTTAAAAAAATATTCAAATCACTCAAAATTGAATTACTGCCCTAAAGGGTAACTTCAAGAAATCAAATTTCGCCCTTAAAAGGTTAAACAATGATAATAGCATAATTCGTAAGTAGGAGGAGACATGACGAGTTGTCGAGAATAGTAGTTTTCATATACGTCAAGGTCGAGGTTTTCAATGCCAAATGACATGGCGTGCTCATCACTAGTTTAGTTTTTTTTTATTTTGCTCGAGAGGAAACGTTTAAAGTCGGGTATTAATCATATGCAAAAAAAAAAAAGAAAAAACAAACCTTCATATTTTAACGGGCTAAACATCCCTTGAGGCGATTACTTAAAAATTGCGTCCAAGATCAGTTCCTTAAATATTACATAATCAATCATTGTTCCATGATGAAGAAGTTAACAAAAAAGAGGATTATTATCCTTGGGATGAGAAACGAGACTTTTTCGATATATCTCGATTTTTTAAAACCGTTAAGGTTAAATATTTAAAATACCTTGAATAAATAATAATGAAAAAAAAAAACATGCATGGTAACGACCTTAAATATAAACATTGGGAATATTGCCGTAAGACGGGTTATGTCGTAAATTGACAAATACGGGAAAAAGATGACCATTGGCAACGAACCAAGTAATAGTAAGATGCTGCGTCACAGGTTATACAATTAAAGAGAGTAGTTTGTTTAATAGGAAAAAAAAAATGATTTGATGATATTGCAACTTAGCACAGAATCACTTCCTCTGTTACTCTAATTAGGACGTTCGGTGCAGGATCGGATGTCACGGTATAAATTCTTCTGTTAGGGAAAATAAACCACACCTTTCATTCTTCGAAAGGAAATCGAAATGAAGTAATTAGGATTTTTTAACGAGAATGTAACATAACTTTATTATATGCGCAAAAATTCTGCGAAGGTAATTTTTTCAGAATATTTTTTCTCGAAGAATTATTAGTCTAATTGTTTTTGTGAAAATATTTTTTTTTTTAAAGTGATGAAGCGAATTTTTTTATTTGTTCGTTGTAATAAGCTTCGAGCTATCAGAGATAATTCGTGGTGTTGTCAGGCAGTTTTCGATGTGGTGAATATTTTTGGGAATTACTGTAAAATTTTTTTGTGATTGTTAAATTATGGTATTCTAATCGTTTTTTTGCATACGTGGAGATTAAATTTACATTTTAATAAAGCAATATTTTAGAAGAGTTACGAAGTCAATGGCGGGTTTTTAATTTATTAAAAAAAATTAATATTTAAGTTATTGTATGAACAAGGTCTCACTTTATAAAACAACTGATTAAAACAGGTTTGCAAATTATGATAGGAAAAAAAAAGGAATATATTCTAAAAACGGTTAAATAAAATTAATAATGCTGTGGACGTTAAATCCGTTGCAGACAGATTTCATAGTTTTAATAATAGATAGATTAGTTGGGAGGGCGTTGATGGAAGGATTTTGAAAATCCGGACTGTAGACTTAACGGAGCAAGAGTGACAGTTCACCAACAAATAAACGGGTTTGAAAAGTTTTTAGAGCTTTTTCGGATTTGGTTTCATGCGAGCTGGATGTCTTTTTTTGGATTTTGTTTGAGCGACATGTGGTATTAAATTCTAGAAATTTCTATGTTGATCTATTGAGTGAAGCTTAAAGCTGGAAATAAAGAAAAAAAGAGTCATTCAGGCTGGTTCTACTAAGACATAAGGCATTGAAAGCTGGGCCGGCAAAAATTGAGCTTCTATGATACACAGCTGGACGGATGATTTAAAGTAAAAAAAGGTGTGATTCTCGTGTGACCGTGTTTAGCGTATTAAAGGAAAAATCCAAGGCACTCACTTGTTGGAACATCCCCACATCTCGGCATCCGCCTAAGAAATGGAAGAACTACTGGCTGTCCTTAGCTACCGGCTGATTTTTAAACAGAACAGATTGAAGACAAAAACACAGAAGAAGAAGACGAGATTACTTATAGAAATAAGGCTCGCACAATATTTTGACGCGGCTGAAAAATCGATTTTTAAGCAAGCGTGAACTTGAACTATGAGCTATGAAAGGCTCCCTGATTTTCAAGTAATTTTTACATAATTACATAAGCTCATTGATAAAAGAGCAGAGAGAGAGAGAAAGAGAGATCTCATTGATAAAAAAGAGGGCTTGGCTTATGAAAACATTGCAGTAATTAATACGTATCAAATTTCCCACGTATTATCATAATATCATAATAACACTCACTGATAATCGAGTACAAATTAAAATGTAACTCTTCACCAATCGAAGAGTTCAATGTAAATACACTTGCTTCCAGGAAAAAATTAATAACGTATAAAATTTCATTTAAAAAGCTCCTACATATTTGATTTTATGCAACATCGAATTTCACAAACAATCCATAATCGTCAAAGTGCATTCACCCCAACAACCTCCCCCCTTTTCAAAGGGTTAAACTTCACCCATACGTCATGCTTTAAGTCGGCCAAAGGAAATATTAAATCGAAGAACGCGAAAACCGCCCAAGTTGAAATTTCTACCGGGGTAAAATGAAAATTTCACAATCCGGAAGCCTAAGAAGAGGGTTGTGAAAGTGGGGGGGAATCGAAGGGGTTGAATATATTTGGATAACTACCCCGTTCGCCCGATACCCTCTCCCCATTTCTAAATTTCAATCGATGAAGTTATATATCGGGAAACAAAACGTTTGAGGCTCCCTCGTCTAATCTGTAAATGTGCACGGCGGAAATGCACACTAAAAAAAAAAAATCTTCTTATACTTTTTAAGATTGACGTTTTCCTGTCAGGTGAATTATATACGTAACGTGATACAGAATATTCATGGGATTACAAGATAGCCGATTAAATCTGCTGAGGCAGGACCGAGACAAAAACATTTTTATTGTCGCCGTCGTGTTTTAAAGACAAAAGGAGCGGGTTATTATGTTTTAAATGTGAAAACCGCAATAGATTAACCTAAATACATTTCCATGGAATGGGGATTCCATTAGAGGAGGTGTTTTTGCTCATTATAAATATCGATTAACTAATAACTAATATCCGATGGAAAAGTTCTCGTCGATATCGTTCATATTCTCTTTTCCATCGATTTATTATTATGCGAGTTAATGGACAACCGCCAATGTGATACGCAATGCGGAGGGATTTGCGCAAAGTTGATGATGGTGGTTATGTGTGCGATAATGGAAGGGATAGGGGCTTATGATTTCCTTTTAAGATTTTAGCTGGGGAGATATGGAGGATTAACCTAAATTGTTTAATTGAATAATGAGGAAAGATATTGGAAAGATGTTGATGCGTTAAAAAATGTTCAGCTGTATTAAGAAAGGAAATATTTGGCCGGAAAATTGGAAAAATTTGTGAGTCTTTGGAATGCAGTGCTGAAGAGGGATAGAGAAAATTAAGTGGACTTATTGTGTCAAGTACAGAGTTGATGGAGACAGTTGGGGAAGAAAGAATTATTATTAGAATTAGTTTTAAGCAGATCGTGTAAGGCACGAAACAAGAAGTAGGAGACCGATTCTGAAGACTTGAAGTATGTAGCAGAGAATAGATTTGGTTGGAAGAAGCAAGGAAAGACTCCATAGCATCTGATGTATGATTTTACGGGGCTGACTTTACGACTTGAAAAAAAAACCAGTTGCCACTCTTTATTGGGTTCGAACTTCAGAGGTTAGACACGACCTCAACTGAGGTCTCAACCGGATATTCTGCTTGATGAGTCCAGTTTTGATCATTATACGATCCATACACAACCGACAGTTAAGCCGCAACTGACCGATATAAGCGAGTGGTCGGGGTCCTTTCATGTTTGTTGGCTAATAAGTTCAACTGAAGCGTCAATCCGCTTTAACAGTCATAGCTGGAGACTCTTATAATTTTGACATCAGACCTATTTAAAAAGTTACCATAAAGCATCAGACGTTTCATTAGCAATGGCAAATCCTACATCTAATCAGTATAAATGGCTACAAAACAATAATAATTTTTAAAAAAAAGAAAATGCAATAAGCTGTATTAAAACCAACTAGAGCTCATTGCAAAGGGGGTATGTTTCAAAGACCGTAAGGCTTTCTACTTCATTAAGCTGTGAGAAACTGAGGATAAGCTTTGTTTAGCTTTTACCTCGGACAAAAGAGATTTCACACGACTTTTGTGGCAAAAGAAGCACACATTTCCTGCAACCTTGCTTGTTATTATTTTCCTTTGAAGTATTTTTTTTTTTTGTGTTGGGACGTTGAAAATGACCTCATTTTTCCCCGACACAATAAAATTTTCATCAAGGCGTTATGCTTTTCAAAATCAAAGCTCCAAATATTAAGCATCCTCCAATAATAATAAATAAATCGCACAACAAAATAATAACACCTACAAAAAGGATTTTCGTTTTTACATTTTTGAAAAAACATCAAGCTCGGAGAGGGAAAAATACTTCCGGGTTGAATTCATCATAAACAAAAATATTTCCTTCTAGAAATATGAATTCTCACCTGAAGGGAAACTTTTTGGGGAGGTTGACTTTTATTTTTAACCTAAAGTGGGGGAAAAGGCATTAATGTCAGTGAAATAGATTGGAAATTCAAATTCGTCTTTATGTCAACTTGTCCCAGATGACAAATCGTGTATGCCACAATTTCCTCCTCTCCTCGCTCCAATGAATTTTTGATTTCTAGTCCCTCATTTTTCATGCCATATTTCCTTTTTGATAACCTTTTTTTCCGGAAACCCTTTGTTATTGTAATATCGATTAGGCCTCTTTTCTTTCCCCCCCCCCCCTGCTCCCCTATCCCCCCCACTTTCCAATATATATCTTCCTTATAATCCTTTTATTACGTAAAGGTAATCGCGTTATAAGATTAAACCTCCCCTAACCGATGGGATCATGCTTTACATGAATCATTTCCCAGTATATGTAAAACGGTTTCCCATTAAATCCCGATTTCATTTTTCAGGCCGAAAAAACCTCCTCTCGCACAATCCCGCCTTTTTAATATCCCGTCGACTATAAAAAAAATTTAAGGGATCTTGCCGCGCTTGCATAAAGATCGTTACGTATGATTTTAAAATCAGGGTCGGATAAAAGAGCGTTAATTATCAAACGAAAAAGATTAAAAAGGAACGACATTCAACTGTCCATGGATGAGTGGCTATTTATTCAACCGATTATCGAATCTGATTAATCTGCACAAAGATCATGTTTGCGAGATAAAATATTAGCCGAAGGATTCCAGAAAATTCAAAACATACATATAGATAACAGGAAAGCGACAATTATCAGTGCATCGATAATTTAGACGTTAAATACCGTGAAACAGGGCATTTCGTTTTAATCCCAAAAGGACGAAATGCGATTTAACCGTCCGCAAACCCTGTAATCCAGCATTAGGTTTTTTTTCTTAGATGTTTTTGCTTCTCCGGGCTTACCCTGTTTTACGGTGTTTAACTCTTTCTTTGAAACCATTAAACGCTCCAGTTGACGGTATCGGAATAATAAATCTTTCCCGTGTAAGCCCCTGCTCTCTTGCTTAATTTAAATCCTTTATTCGATTTGAAAACCATGAGACAAATTAGAAGCTATATTCAAAAGGAAAGAGTTTTTGATCGTCCATGTGAATGTGCAGCATATACTCCTACACATGGAATCAAGGTGAAATATAAAATGGCTAAATTTAAAAATTTTGCATTGAAAATGTATCTTTAGTTTTCGCATGTTTCTCCTCTCGAGATTTCGCAAAAACTAACAGGGCTCTCAAGCAAGAAACTTTTGAATCATTGACGCGGTTTTTTTCGGTCTAGGATGAACTCAGCGTCGACCACTGGCCGGACTCATGGCTCAGTGGATATCGTACCCAACTCACACTCGAATCCGCTGAAAATTTTTTTCTGATCAAACACATCTGGCCATTGAATGAACAAAATTTCAGGTTATCGAAGTGACTTGTGCATTGTCGTTCGGATTTTGTCACTCTTGTAAGGTTACGACGTGCCAGCAAGTTGTGACTTGTCTAATAGAGGCTATCAAGGGAGCTTAACAGGGAGTGGACACTTCGACGAGTCGTCCGTTACATACTGATCGCCATTCGCCATTCTGGGAGCTGACATGATCTCGAAATGGGAGTCGCCATCTTTGCTTCGCAAGCTAAGCTGGTGTTTTCCATCAGCGGCATATGCCAAAGGAATATCGAACACATGCTGAACATATGCTTGCGAAGCACAAATGTCGATTCCTATTTCGAGATCTTAGAGGACCCATAGTTCAAAAACATAGCAACTCCCAGAATGGCGAATGGCGATCCCGTTTGAAGCAGACGACTTATCGAAGTGTCCACTCTTTATTAGGCTCCGTAAGACTTTACTTGCCGTTCGGTTTCAACAATAGGTTCCGCTTATCTATGCATTATAATTTACTGAACATGACTCTTTTATGCCAGTTGCGGATTTCTTCTTCTTTAAATGTCCGCTCCTCGTCGGAGATTGGCGATCATCATGGCCAACCATTGATGATTTTACTAGGAATAACAAATAATGTGGTGACTTTCCATAATCTTCCACATCGGCAGTACAGGAGCCATACCATTGATACAACTCTGCCTCCCGGTATCTGAGCATAAACCTTGCCGATTACTACCATCTTCAGCCCTGGTCAGTATTAGCGAAGCTGCTGCCCTCCACTAACTCATAACCCTGAGAAGGGAGCTCACCACAGGGCAAGGACGCCATTCCTTGAGCAAGACAAAACATGCCTCACTGGTTACCCTGTAGTCGCGGACTACTGAAAGATATTTATACAACCAGCCCTAGACCTTGAAGATAAGCGCGGTTGAGATGGATTTTTATAGATGCAAACTCAAAAAGAATAAAGGGAGAAAAGACTGGAAGGTGCCGATAGAGCCACAGAATAAATCCTTTTGACTGCAAGTCTGTGTTAAGGTCATCAAACTTTAATGGTGACTGTAAAAATACATAAAACTCTAGAGAGAAAAATTTGGAAAACAACACAAATGACTCATCTCGCTACCTTTTGATATCGCATTTACTCGGCACCTAGTTCTAGTGATGGACGTGACTGCGAAAATGTCTCATCTAGTCTTATCTTACAAAAGCGAGACAAGACGAGAACAAGATTGAATTTTTTCAAAGGAAGACGAGATAGGACACCCGCTTTTTTTTAGCAATTCACAAAAAAAGTCTCATGTTTTTGCATTATTTTCGTTGGAAAAGGACCCGATGACGGCTCTTTGTCAGGAGTGGCCGGATATTGGAAAGGGCGCGAAAGCAGAAGAACGAATGGTGAGCGATTGGCTTGTGTTGTTGTCTGGGTGATGTCACCGATTGTAGTTGTTATATTGATTGTCTATATGTTAATGTGTAAAAGTATAAGAAATGTATGAGAAGTTAACATTTTTAAAGCAAGAAAATGTAAGGCTAGAACAAGAACCATGCATTTTTTGTCTTGTCTTGTGACCATCACTACTAGTTCTTGTGTTCAATTTTTCTCTTACCCTAATTGCCAACTGCCGCCCTACTTTTTTTAAAAAAATGAACTCACTCCAAAAATCCAGGTGAAACTTTATGTATATCCGTTTTGTGGTCCCGGAAGTTTTAAAAAAAAATGAAAATTTTTTCAAATCCTCATTTTTCTACGGTAAAATGTTTTTTTACATATCCGTCCTCTCATCATCGTAAACAACTCCATGATACATTCCTATTGTCACTCTGAGGCATCCCGTAAATAAGGTCAAGCGGGGTCAACATTATTCTAGGAAATCCAAATTTGTTTCGTTTCTAATATTTCATATCACTTTTCATTATCCTTGCAAAGATTTTTAACTTTTGGCAGCGAGCCCTGAAGGTCAGTAACATCTCCTTTGTTTTCCCCTTGTTCTTCTAAACCGAGAAAATAAAAATAAATATTCCCTTTTATCTTCCTAGTATTTTTGCTATTTTAAAAAAAAGCGACTGTTTACCGATAATTTAGTCGAATTGATCATCTATCATCGTTTAGAACACTCGAAACATAACAAAAGTGGGTTTAGGGGGGAGAGAAAAAAAGACATTAACGACAATCAACTCGTGTTTTACATGAGTACCCACTTTACCGTCCTTGAAAAAAAAAAAGCATAAGCAGGTCAAAGGTCAACAAGGCTTGCAGTTTTTGTGTGCTTAAAAAATAAACAAAAGGCATCTTTATTTATGTTATCACGAATCCATTATAATGCAATAACGGTATTTCCCATAATGTACCACGGAACGACCTTTTAATGCACTGTCCGAATGTTTCACCGATTCGGATCATTGGATCCGGATTCAGTATTTTATACGAAAAAAAAAGGGCGAAAGGAAGGGGAAAAGGGGAAGGGATGAAGGATAGGGGAAATGGATTCCTTTCTTGGCACGGAGAAAACCAAAAGGGTTAAATGTGCCATTAAATTGATCTATTAATGCTCTAATATTAACCCGGCCGGGGCTTACATTCGACGGAATACTGATCGTAATAAAAATTTATATGAAATTCTCAGTGACGATGGCGACCTTGAAACCCGTATTTTTCCCTTATTCCTTTTCCGATTGAAAAGGATTTACTACGGCACTGTGTATAAAAGGCATTTTCAAAGGGAGGTAAAATTTTAATCTCACGATTAAAACCATCGATTTACTCGAGTGATCCGAATGATGATTACAAACAATAGAAAATGATGACAACTCCAAAGATCGTACATTGCACAAGGTTTGCAGTTGCTGAATCATTACGGTAACTAGACTACCGTGTAATCGGTGACTTGACTGACGGGGCTTAACCCCCCCTCTCCCTCTTTCACCCCCTTTCCCTCCCCCTTTTTTTTATTCTTTCAACTAAAAAGCGAAGAAAATCCCTTTTCTCTTTTCCTGCGATCAAACGAGACGAAGTTTTGCGATCGTATTGAAGATCCTTCCGACGAGACGTTCGGCGAGATTAAGAATCGGAAAACGCGGAAAAATCTTCCTTTTATCATACGAAAAGAAAAAAGGGGGAAAAAAGAGCTGGAAGAATCACAAGGGATTTTCCGATGTAGAACTTTTTTTCTTCTTCTCCTCCCCCGAAACTAAAATTAGGGAAAGATTACTTCAGTCGTTTGCTAAGAAAGGGATCCCGTTCGGTTCTTAACCATGTGAGCTGGAAATGATTATAAATTTCGTTTTAGCAGGAGTTAATCTAATCGGTTAGGATGCGGTAGAATTTGATCACTTCTATTCAGTTACAGTCATAAAAGTAATCTTGTTCTGAGTTTCTTAGGAGAGGAAAAAAAAACCCCGGAGAGGGAGCGCGGCGGGGAAGAGAGTATGAAAGAAACTTGAAGGATTTCTTAAAATTTTTCCTCGAAAACCGTCTTCAATGGAAAAAAAGTTAATCTTTTAGAAAATTTATCTCTGAGAAATATTCATAAGACGTAACAGCCTTTCAATTTATCTATGTCGCGGAGATTTTTTTTTTTTCTTTCTTATTCTTTTTTCGCGGAACAAGATGGCCGACTTGGATTTACTCTGAAAATGAAGCTCATATAATTGCCGTTGACATTAAATTCAATTTCCACTAAGCGGGAAATATATGCATTAGGATTATGTTTGCTTAGATGAAATTCAAAGGGTTTGTGTAAACTTTATCCCGACAGGTATATTTATATTTTCCGGGAAGCCGCGTTAAAAAAAAATTTTGTTTAATTTAAAGTTTTGCAAAAAGTTGGTGTGGGTTTTCGTTTTCCATTGAATTTTTTTTTTTTTCTTTCTTTGAATTGCTCAAATGAAATTGTTGAAAAAAGAGTTTTAAATAATTGAAAGATTCGACGTTTTTGAAAGTGGAGCTGTCAAGTTGTCGTTCTTGTTTAAAGGCCTATATATTCCCGAAAGGTGGAACTTAGTTTAAGAGATTTGAGAGAAGGAAGCTGCTGAAAGAATTGTTCATCCTGTTGGATGCAAACGGCATTGTGGATTATTATTTTTGAGGTCCTGGAAAAAAATTGGAAGCCTTGAGAAATGCATGAAAAGGAAGCTTGAATTAATGCTAGTCATCGTTGCAGATGATGACGATTATTGTTAACCATATTAAGAAAAATATCCGGTTTTTTGGTCGGTAAAGGTCGTTTATTTAATTTTAGAATTTTCATGAACGACAGAAAATCTTGAAATGTTTTTAGCGAAACAGAATTATTCTCGTTAAAAAGGACATTTAGTAAAGGCGAAAATTGCTAATGGAAAATGCTGAAAGGGCTAATGGAAAACACAATGGCAGCAGAAATAGCTATGCCTCGGGCACAATGGTAATGAACATCAAGATTCCAGCTATAGCGACGACAGGAAATGTTTTAGGCGGGACTTAAGGGTGCGCCTGAGATTTCCTAATCTCAGAATTAGGAATACCAGTGCTAGCCACAGAAATTTCTCAACAAGGACCAGGAACTTTTGTTGCTTGGCAAAAGATGCAAAGGGAGTAATTTGATATGGGGCCAAATACTGCACACATTGCCCCCACAACTGCAAGAAAAAATCAGAAGGAAGAAAAGTAAAGGAGTTTAGATATCTATCTTGACTGCGGAACATATCTAACTGGCTCGAATTGTCAAAAGAGAATTTATTTCTCAGACTGCGGCCGCTTCCAAAAGATTGTAAGAAAAATGGCCTAAGTTCTGTTACTCATATGGCCATGAAAAAGATGGACTGGAATCTGTTGCCTCAAGTTTGTTTGGCTTCTAAGCTACTTGGTACTTAGCAGAAATGTGATATTTAGAATCGACCCAAGTTGAGTTGAAGATGGACGCCATAAGTGCCGATACATGAGCACACAATACATTTAGCATTGAGAAGCTCAATGCTAAATTAAGCTTAGCAAACGATTACTTCGATAATAATAAAAAGTTCTCTACATTCTCGAATATCGAGACTCTTCAAAATCTTTAGGAAAATTTCCTGAGATATACCGAAAATCTCATCTTTTAAATCTTAATATTTCTCAGCAGAAACTAAATTCATATGTGCAAGGTCACATCTTCCCACTAATCATTAATATTTGATGAGACTAATCGAATCCTTAATAGCTGCATCTCCAAGATCATTCAAAAAAGATCATTAAGACTTACAAGTTTTTATTACGTGTTAGGTTGTTTTTAAAATAAAATTTTATTAGATTATTTATGATCATTCCGATTTATTCACACTAGTTCTCGGAGAGCGATGAGCAGCATTCAAAACTTCGTTTTACACAATGTAAACGACACGAGACTCAACCTTGCTGCTGGAATCAAACCGAATTGATATTATAAAAAAGTTATTTTACTTCATGCAGGAAGTTTGTCGCGATTTTAACTGTCAAAAAGTCTCGCTTTCCTATTTCATTTAAAAATGAATGAAGTTCATTACGAAAAACTTTATCAGGGAGTAAAATTTTGTGAAGTCGGATCGAAATTTTTTTTTTTAAACAAGAAAATTTTTTAATCTCAAAAGGAGGAAAATAAAAATAACGCTTTGCCATAATCAGATAATGAACCGTACTCGACAAAGCATTTTTTTTTAAAATAAAAAAAAAAAGTTGGGGAAAAAAGCTTGGGTTGCAATATCACACCATTTCATATACTATATAATATCAAGTCCATTCTCCTAAATTTTTTTTTTTGCTTCGGAAAAAAATAAATGATTTACAATCCTATGCCATACTGCTTCATTTTTTCGCCCCATTACATTTTTCCAAATAATAAATTTTAAATCGAGCTTTCGTAATTGAAAAACTCTCACCGACATTAAACGACTTCAATATCGGGGAGGAAAAAAAACCCACGAACAGATATTTTTTAAAAAAAAAGTTTTTTCACAAATTAATGGCGCATCGACGTTAGAAGAAAGGACTAAAAAAATCCCTTATTAAATTAAAATTACATTTATTTGCATAAAAAAAAATTCGAAAATTTATTACGGTATTATTAATATATTTTTTTCGGAATTTAACTTCTTATTTAACTATTATCTTTTATAATTTTTTTTTTTTTTTTGAAAAGGGTAATTTTTTCCCCTTTTTGCTTAGTAGCCCTGCCATTGACAGGATAACAAAAACAATCCGTCATAAGCATGTCCTGGGTTATCCCATGCATCATACACGACCAGAAGGAAAAAAAAAATATTAAATTTTCCTCTAGGTTTGTAAACATTAAAGAGAGAGAGAAAGAAAAGAGGAGCGCATCATACTAACGAAACATCCAATTAAGTAGCAGAAAGACGAATATCCTCGTGTTTGCTTTAATAGGAGATTTTTTTTCTCCTTTCCTTCTTGTAATCCCCGAAAGCTAAGATTTACGAGTGATCCCTTGCGATTTTTCAAGTGGCGAAACTGCCCCGTTCTCCCCCCCTAACGACACGTGCTTTTGTTATATCGCAGCGTTAATTTGTGTAAAGCCAAATCGAATGAGACAAAAACCGAGGTTTATAAACAAAAAACAGCTGAGAGCTGGTTATTTTCAAAGAAGAACGTATTTAAGGTTAGGTTATGTCGTTTAATAACGTTCATTTAAGGATTAATCGCGAAAAGTCGTCGATCGCGATACATCAGCTGATAAACTACGTTTTTTTAAGGGTGCTACTATTTCTTTTGTTTTTGTTTTTTTTGAGGGAAGTCAAAAATTGACGGCGAGATATAATTTATGAAAGTTACCTGGAAAATGAAAAATCCAAATAAATCCCAAAGAAAAAAAGGAATCCTCGATAATTTATTGGGAAATGCCAATAAAAGAAAATGTCACAACACAAACAAAAAGATTTTCACGGAAGAAAAAAAAAATATAAATTACAAAAACTTCGGGAAAACCGTTAAAGAAAAAAATAAACGAGCCGGCACCGTAAGATCGAAAACGATTCGAGAACACCGCGAACGCACACTTGCTTGTGACCGCGAAAATTCACAACTGATCGCGCTGGAAATTTTTCGTAGCCAGGCAATACGACTTCGGCTATGTTCGGAAATGCTCGTTTGTAATATCTTCCTTGGTACTGGATGTCGCGCGACTCGAGAATGCATTTCATTTTCTGTTATCATTCCTAATCGCTTCTTCTTCTTCTTCTTTTTTTTTCCTCGGGATGACGTTCACTTTCTTTTTGCTTTTTGGAAGGTGCAAAATGCGGGGGAGGAAATGTCGTTATGGTGAGGAAAATTTGAATTGTTTATTCGGGTGTTTTTTGAGTGATTTTTTTTAAAGAGGCACCGGGTGGAATTTTTGGAATAATATTTATTGAAATCAGACGAGCTTACCTCCTTGAGAATTTCCACGAGGAGGCAGTGGTGGGGGAAGGGGAGGCTAGACGTGAAATATTTTATTATTTGAGTAATGTTATATCCATCGATTTTAAGGTTTTTCTCTGCCTCTCGCTGTTAGTTGCGTCCTCCATTGAGTCAACGTCATTGCCCACCTCTCCTGGGTAAGCCTGGCCACATGCCCAACCCGTTATCACTTCAGCTCCACCGCGCACGTTGCTACGTCTTATGATTTTTTCCCCTCAAATCAGGGATGACTCTTCACCTTTAAAAACGCTAACATCTCCTTGGAGCCGCAGCCTGCTCAAACCTGAGGTCTAGGAATTGTAGGCAGTCCGTTTTCTAGTTACGAAAAAAAGCCGGAATAGAAACTAAAGTCGATGCTTCACTTATTTTTTCTGGTAACTCTTCAGGGCTTGAAGCTCTAATAGTAACCTCAGCCCAAATTTCCCATAGAAAGAAATCCATAAATAATTGCGTCGTATAATACACGTATATAATACGTAGAAATTAATTTTTACGTATAATATACGTCGCAATTATGCCGTTTGTTGTTCGGTCGTCTCTGACGTAACGAAGATTATCAAAGACATTATTATCGCATCCTTGGTCTAGCCTGTATCCGAGTTTAGCCAAATACCCTTGTAAAAAAGGCCATGCAAAGCCATTGTCGCTAAGCTAATGCATCATACCCCCATGCCAGAAAATCTTCCTAATTAATATACACCCCAGATACAGAACTGACTGATAACATCAGAGGCCGCAAGTTATTACTCTTCAAGCCAACGGTATCGATCTAAAATTTTCAAATTCATAGTCTTTCCACCGCAGTTTAAATCTCTTGATTTAAATTCTCAATGATATTTCGCCAATAAATAAGATAATATTAATAATAATTCACCCTAGTCCTTGTCAAATTCATTTTTATTATTATTATTCTTTTTAAAACTAATCATTATTGTGGCTCGGTTGTCTTGAATAATAACTATATGTCACTTTGCTTTCATTTGCATCACACTTTACAGCAAAATACTTTTAACCATGACAATAATTGTACAGTACATAAAATTTAGAGCCTTTTTAAATACAATGTTTTTAAATTATTTTTTTAAAAAAATCATGGCGACTTGACACTGTACGTATCCTGCTGATAACTATACGTATATTCTATTGTCATACTAAAAGAGTCGGAATTTATTAAAAAATTAAATGAGTTTATTTTTAAATCATGACCAAATAAGACATAATAATCCGCAAACGAATACTAACAACGAATGTTTTAAACATGAGTTTAAAATTTTAATTCATGAATTCGTTTAGTGTTTTGATTTTTTTCTTCTCTTTGCTGATTTTAAATGATTTGTGGCTGCTAGTAGTAAGTGGAAGAGGCCATAGAATAGAAGGGCATACTCAGAACAAGGCTCGGTCTACGGCCTCATAGAGAGCAATTTTGTGCGTTTTAAGAAAATCAAGTTGTGTGTCAAGTTCTAGCTTTCCTAAGATGGTTGCTGCTGGTAGCCAGGTAGCCGCCTACATCTAAAACCTCCAAAGAACGCGATCCACTCGCCTGACCACTCTTTTCTAAGTCCTTCTCAGTCCTTTTGCTTGTCCGTCAAAAGAACGGTGCTTGCAGATGCTATCTATTGAGGAAGTATAAAGGGCTACTAGTTATTAGAAGCCTAGGACACTTCGATGAGTTGTCTGCTACATAGGGATACGCCATTTTGAAAACTGGTAGATGCCATGATCTCGAATTTCACGGCCGATATTTTTCAATTTAAAAGCGGACATCGCGATTGGCAAATTTTTTCAATTCGAGATCATGACAGCTTTCAGTTTTCAAAATGGCGTATGTAGCGGACGACTCATCAAAGTGTTCACTCCTTACTATACTCCTTACTAGCTACTGATCACTATTGTGATCAAGTGACATTGGCTCTGATGGGTGGGACAAGTCGCTCATGCGCTGCAGACGCTATTTATACGCCAGCTTTGTAATAAAAGACCAACAAGTCTTTGATTTCTGGGCAGGCTGCTTCCCGTGAGACGGTTTCGAAAAAGGCTGGTTATTGAGAGGGCTGCAGGAGTCCCTGAATAAAGAATTAGTTATGGTAGGGTGACTGGGGGGGTGCATGCTATGCTGCAGTAGGATTTCAAAACCTGAAAAAGCCATGGTAACATTGAGTAGCGTAGTGATCTTAGAAGAGGGCCACCAGCAGAAGGTTTACTCGAGGTCCCTACCTCAATTTTTTAAAGCTTTTTATCTAGTTCAAAATTACTTTCCTGCTGCAAGACCTGGCCGACGACCGCAGGGGTCACAGGAGTGCCACTGGTAACATTTTGCTTGTCACTCCACCTCATTCGGGGCTCCTTTTTTGTCACCAACCTTTTTTCCTGTTTATTCAAAAACACGATCGCGCCTAAGAGATGAAAAACTTTCAAGATTTGACAACTAAAGAAAAGAAACAAAGATCAGGTTGTTCCAACTTTTTTTTTATATTTTAACTCTTTATTGCAATGTCCTTTTGTTATGTCTCAAAATGTATGATTGATAGTCTTATTTTATTTTTTTTACAGATTTTTCTTCTTTCTCAAAAGCCCGTTCCGTTCCCATTGTATAAGGAAAATAAAAAGGGGAAAAACGCTCCAGAAAAATCAATGCGTATGTTTTTTTTTTCGCCGACTGGGTCAAGTCACTTTATAAAGGTAAGTGGCACATAAGGGATTTATATTTCTTTATTACATCATTTAGGCAGTCGTGCCTTGAATCAAGATGAGGACTCAGAATGTCATCATCATTGTGCATTAGAATCTTTTTTTTCCCTCCTCGTACGAAAAAAAGGCGAATCTAAGACAAAGAATATAAAAACACGAGCGTCTCTCCATTTATAAAAAAAAAATCGATGTAAAGGACCTTGAAGGAGACCACGCAAGGTCATGCAACATCCTAGCGTCCATACCTAATTAATAAATTAATATTTTTATTATCTTAACGACTGAAAACTAGATTGATTGAAAAATTAGAGTATCATTTTTTCGATAACGAAAATGATATTTGTCTGGTTCGCGGTTCAAGATATTGTATAAAAAAAGAGACATATCGCTAAAATCGAAAAATTTAATATTCATAAAGAACAAAAACCAAAAAAAAAAAAAAAAAAAAAAAAAAAAAGATTGTGGTGGATGTCCCTGAAATGATATGAGCAGGCGGTCCTGGCACAGATCCTTCATATTCAAGTTCAATAAATCAGCCACAAAATCCATCAATATTCATTAGATGTCAGTGGCGGATGTTAGATATAAATTATCAAAGCTGAAAGGAGCTTTTTGTATCCCGTTGTATTTTTTACCGTTAGGGGCTGTACTCATTCAATGAGGTCTTTTAGTTATTGTGCGTGTTTTTACGGGTCCTAAAGCCACAGGAAGATAAAAAGTTAAAGGGATTTTAGATTGAGGCATTATAGGGACCCGTCTGTTCGAAGAATTTAAGGGTTGGCTGAAGCCAGCTAGACTGCTGGAACTAGCATCAGCTTTGGGGAGAGAAAAAGCAGAAGCAAAGCTCCTTTTTTTATATCTGGTTTTGGGGAAGAAAAACTTGGTGGAAAATAAAACTCGTGGGCTCTGAACTTTTAAATTCTCAGTTTTCTTTAACAAAAAAAATGTCCAAATTTTTTTATCTAAAAGTTTTTCATTGTTTTGTGAAGATTTTTAACAATAATACTTTTCAATTGAAAATGATTTCTTCTAAATTTTCTGAGCAATAACAAATTATTATATAATTTTTTTCATAAAAAAAATTTTTTGTCTTTGTTCTCAGAAATAATTTTCTAAAATTTTTTTTCATATCCCAATAATTTTTTACAAAATTTTTCCCCTTGCAAAAATTTAAACAAAATGCTTTCAAAAATTAATTCTGATTCAAAAAAATTTTTCAAAGAATTTTTGTTAAAATTTTTCTTATGCTCTGCCTCTACTTGAGGGTTAACTAGGATTGTGAGTCAACCCGCACCGCCAAATATTTTTACAAAGCAAAATATTTTCGTTTCGAAGGTAAATCTTCGAGAAAAGTTAATTCATATTGCTTTGTTAACCCACCAGTATAGACAGAGCATCATAAAAAAAAGTTTTTTTAGAATATTTCCATTCTGAAAAAAATTTTTCCAAAATTTTTCAACCAAGTGATTTTTTTCAACACTTTTTAACCTGACAGTTTTTAGCAATTTTTCAGAATTTTTCAACCAAATATTTTTCGGTCATTTTTCCAGAATGTTTTCTTATTTGAAAAATTTTGCAGAGCTTTTTCTCGTCAAAAAAAACTTTTTAGAACTTACCAAGCATGCATTTTTAAAAAAAATCTAGAGGGACATAACATAACTTTTCCTATTTTTTAAAAAATCTACAAAAACATTCAAACATAACAAAAATGCATTCATTTTGGAAATAGGGAGAAATCCAGTAAAAAGTCAAGTCTAGGATCCAAAAATTTGTGAATCCTCTCTTTTGTAAGGGCTCTGTCCCTGGCCCAACCTTCTCTGTATTTCTCCTCGCTACTTAGTCTCTAGCCACTTTCAAAAGAAAATTTTGAGCCGAGACCAATAATAATTTTTTTGTGCTACGGCCGAGGCTAAAAATATGAAATCCCTTTTGAGCCTCATCTGTCCTGGCACGTTCTTACCAAAAACCCGTCTAATCTTAGTTCTGCCTCCAGGCCCGACTCGCTCTCGATGACCCTGCAAGCCTATTTCACGTTTCCCCTTTATCGTTTCCAATAATTTTTCCCCTCCCGTAAAAAATTACCTCCTTAGACTTATTTCCTAAACGCGTGGGAAATGTATTCCCGTTCCAAACACCCCCCGCTGGAAAAATAAACCCGTAAATATGATAGAACGTGACACCGAAATAGCCATATTCCATATAAAAGCATTATTTTGTCTTGCTGTCATGTTTATTACTTTCGAAAGGGTTTGAGGGGATGTTTTTGATAAAAACTGGATGCGAATACCATTTTGCGTTATCTGATTATGGCGCTTTAAAATGAAGACAGGGAGATATTTTTCCTATTTCGCATTTGGCAAAAAAAAATCGATTGGTTTTTCAATTTTATGTTATCATACTTCAAAAATGTCCCTGCGCGTTTTCGACAATCATGTCCCTCAAAACAACATCATTTTTCCTCTTTTCAAAAAAGGAAGCTAAACGTGACACGTTAATTTTGAAAAATATTGAATCTGACGTCATTCGGACCTTGCGTATTAACAAGGTGTAAAAAAGCAGTGGAATTATGTGAACGGGGAATAACAGACTTTTGTAATAATTCATTCTTTAAAATAATTACATGACAAGTGGTATTCAGCTAACCGTCAACGTTTAGCTACTCGTTCATCTTCCTACAACAACCGTCCGTTTTCTATCTCGCTTTGAAATTAATAATGTCAGTAGGTGTTTAATGGCTGTTTATTGTATTGCAAACCCGGTTTAAAAATAAAACGGATTCTCCGGCTATGAAACCTGATTCGTTTGGATGTTAAAAAGTCATTTTGATATTTAAAAAAAAAAAAAAATCGACACAAAAAGTTTAATGAAAATGAGAATTCAAGTTGGGGAAATTTTTTTTTTATTAGTTGATTAAATATTCATTTCGAAATTTAACCCTTTTTGTGAGTTTAATGAATATAGTTCAAAGCTCATTCAAAAAGCACCTTTTTTCATTAGTCATAAAAATATTCATTACGTAATTATAATATTGTATCGAATTTAACTAATTTTCAAGTCGGAAACTTTTTGTAAAATATTTTGAGGACGGATTGATACTTTAGAGATTTTATCAAGCGGGCTGGTATCAAAAAATGGTGTAGGATTTGAATTACAAAAATGTTCAGGCTGGCGATGTGTCTGTCTGTGAGAAGGATTGGGCCAGAAAACTTTGGAAGGCTGAAAAGATAGAATATCGGGTGTTCTAATAAGGAAAATTAAGCTAGAAAATTTTAGGCAAGGTCATACCAGAAAAGGCACTTAAGACTAAGAACAATATACAGGCCCAAACTATGATTCTCTTTAGTGGCTCAGCAATATTGTCGGTGCCCCGCAGCAATTTTCTTACGACGCTCATAAGCAAAGCTTAGAGTTGAGAGGTTTATAAAACTGGGTTATCATGCTCTTATATTAAAGGGACCTTTCAAGGGCTTTCAGTAAGTCTTAGGCGGGCGGTTTATCGGCAAAAAGTCGCTTAGAAATTGAGTAACCTCTTCATTTCTATTTAGTAGCTTCCCCGCCTGAGTAAAGTACCCCTGCAAGTGATTAGCTTTGAGGACAGTTGTCACTCCCCTGACTTTCTGGGCCATCCCGTACAACCGCAATTAAGGAATTAGGTACAACAAGGGCATTTATTTAATGTTTAGCTTATGGCTAAAGTGCCACTGTTGAACTCAACTCCTCCATTGTTGCAAAAATATTGCACAATGGTGCTGCGATTTTGGTAACATTGCGCAATGACCGCAACCAGAATTCCCGTACAATAAGAATTGTTGCAAGGATTTCAGCAACATTGCACAACATCTATACAACGATTGTTGTCGTGCGGGGATCGCGGTTGCGGTTGTTGCGCAATGTTACCAACATCGCAGCAACATTGTGCAATATCTCTACAGCAATTGTAATTGTAAAACGGATGCCGTTGCTATTATTGAATTGTCCACATTGCATTAAAAAACTACGAAGATAACCATGGCCTTTCAACTTTCTTCTATTACTTCTACTCTTCTTTTCCTTCTGCATTGTTTAACTAACTTCTGCTTGGCCAAGAATAAAATGGAAAACTTACTATTCATTACTTTCAATGACTCGGAAAGATAAATAAATTCTAAATCCTTAAACTTTCAAACATCATTCTCCCAACTTTTCTAATAAACGTTACCACTCCGCCCCTGATTACATCATACAACTTGACGCGGAATGTCAAAGAAGAAGAAGAAAAAGAAGGCGAAAAGAAAAAAAAAGCTTAAACGTGCTAAGAAATTTTTATTTTTTTAGTACATATACGATATTTTAATTCTAATTCGCCAAACTTTCCAGCACTAGATAGAAGAAAAGTAAGAAGCAAAAAAAGGAAGGAAAAAAAAAGAAAAGACAGAATCTCTTTCTTTTTCTTCTTAATTATCATTTTAGTCACAAAGACAAAAAAGTTATTTTTCATTTTGAAAAAAAAAGGAGGAAGTTTCCAAAACTTCCTATACCAATTAAATTATTGTCATCTTCAACTTGAGTTGAATTTCTTACGTTTTGCACAGGCATAGTTTGCAGACTTCCACAAAAAAAAGAAAGATAAGGATTCTCGGTTTCTGCTCAAATGCTCAAAAGGAAATTTCTTTTATGATAGATATCCCAAGCGGCAACAATGATTTTCGAAATTTTTCAGGCGATTTCTGAGTTTACAATTAATGGGTTTTAAATGTAATTTATCTTAGGTGCTGTTTTAAGCAAAACTTATATTTGCATCTTGGCTTACGATCCAAAAAGCGCTGAGCTAATTATATTCTCCATGAAAATTAAACATCACGCATAACCACCCATCGAACATCATTTCCAAAGGCGTGTTTAATAATTTAACATTATAAAGTTGTTAATAAACTGAAGTTTCATCTCTCTTTACTTTGTCTATGAAAATTATTTCTTTGTTCTGAAACTTTTCTTTTCTTTTCAAAGAGAATTTCTGTTTTTTTTTTTATTTTCCTTTTAGAAAACTCTCTTAACGATCTTTACGATCATCTTTAGGCTATTTCAAAACTTTTTATTTTTTTCCCTCCTCTTTTCCACTCGATACAGGTTTGCTTACAGAAAAACTTGACGAAAAGTTTTTAGAAAAAAACCGATTCGGGTCGATTACCTCCGTTTCCCGTACTTGAAAACGCGTCGGACTAGGAAACATTTTTTTTTCCCTCCCCATATTTACAAAAGCTCTCGTTCCTCGAGGGTTTAAGGGGGGCTGAACTAAACTCTGTTCCTATTCAAGTTCGCTGGCAAAAAAAAATCGAAAAATCTTCTATTGTCTTCTTCTTGATGAAAAGAGTATTTATATTTTGAAATTTTTTATTTTAAATAGAACACTATTATTGTTCCCGCTTTTATATACAAGCTCCCGAGTTCGAATTTTTTCAATAGCGAGAGGAAAAATTAATTAAAATTGCAAACTCTTTTTTTTTCTCGTTTAAAGTTCAAGCTCACAATAAAAAGCCCCTGTTTTCTTTTTCTTTTTTTTTTCTGAGCGACATGCGTAGTTGGAGAATTAATATTCTTCTTTCGCTTATTAGATAAGGAGAAAAAATATATAGAATAAAAAAAACGCGGAGATTTTCTTACAATGCAGAAGGAGATTGTAAAGATCTTAACTTGGATTTATTGTTTGAAACGACAAAAGCAATATTTTTTTTTCTTGTACTCAAAATTTTTTTTTCCTTCTTTTTCAAGTTGAGAGCACAGATTTTAACGCTGTGGTATTACTGTCTTTCGTCACTCTTAGAAAATCTCTTTCATGTTTTCAACAGATAAATATGAGAAAAACTGAGGTTGGGAAAAAACACGGATTTGCAGGTTCTAGTACTTACGGCACAATCGCTGAAAATAAAATTTTTTTCGTGCACTTGATTTGACACGTTTTTACAGACAGGAAAATGTAAACAATTTTACTTTTTACGGTAGCAAAAACCCGCGTTTCCTAGCCGGAAGTAGTCTCTTTTCAGTGTCGTCTTGTTGCCATATTAAAACTAACGCTCGAGTGAGTCCTAGTCCTGTTGAGTGGTCCTGATTATTTGTTCACCTGAAAAAGATAATTTAAAATTTTTCTGTAATTAATGTCGCTATTCCTACAAACAGATCACGAATCATTGCTTTTCTTAATCGCTTTCTTCTTTCATTTTTTCTATTAAAATTTAACCAGGGCTCTTTAGCCAGGTAATTTCATCTTCTATTTTGTGCTATATAGCCGATAATTAATCAAAAATAGATCAATAGATAAAAATAGCTCTAAACTCAACAAAAAAATTAACTGATTGTAAGGCTGGGAGTCCGTTTAGCTAGACTCATTTTTGACAAAGGGTGGTCAAGCTTCCTTTGTCAAACGATTCAAACACGATGCAAACTGAACGGACTCCTGAAAAAATGGACACTCCGGATACTGAATCGGTTTGTTTTGACTTCAGTCCGTCCATTAGCTTTTCTAATCTGTCTATTAACGCCAAACGCCTATGTAAAATATAAGTGACGCTGCCTATTTCTAGCAGCCATCTTGCATCTGCTAAGTATTTTTTTATAATCATACAAAATGGCTTATGGAGCCTTAATTTTAACATCTTACCTTTGCCAGCTGTTGATTTTCCGATTACAAATCTCATTGCCTCTTATATTAGTCAATCCGCATAGAGATTAGTTCATAGCAGCTCCAGCAAAACCATTTTTTTGGTTTTCAGTGAATAGCTCAAGAATTGCCATTGCAAAACGTAAACAAGCGTCAATACGTCGATTTTACTCTCTGTAAAGATCATTTGGACTTCGATGCTTTTTTTTTGATAATACAAGTTCGTTAGCGAATAAATAATAATATTTTTACACGGGAAAATGAAAGTTGAGCTATTTACCGTTTACACAAACAAGCAACAGGCGAAACCGACCAATCAAATGATTTGAAACGAATGCAACGAGACGATCGCGATTTGTTTTTTCAAATGGCATTTTTTTTAAATATTTATTACTAATTATATCCTTGAAATGTTTAAATAATGTTATTTAACTGTAAAATAATCCGTTTTTGACGTTAAATTGGTTTTAATGAAAGAATAACGATGATAAAAGAAAAGGAGGAAATGGGAAAAATTAAATCCAGGAGGCTTTGGCAGACGAAATCTCGCGCTGCCAACATAACGAGCATAAAACACCAAAAAAAGAAGAAAATTATCAAAAACGACATTTGCAGACGACAATTAAGACAACTCAAATTGTTTGCAGTAGAATATTTTATAATAAACATTTAATATACTTTCTTAATATGTTCCTCAGGACTGATTTCGGTGAGTTATTAATAAATTAACACGTCAATAATTAATAACGATGTAATTTAACCTATGACGTCTTACGATATTTGGGCGGGATATCCATTTTCAGATGGAAGCCTAATAATAATAAAAACGAGGAAAAAGGAAATAAAAATGTTGTTTTTCGATTTTATTTTTAGGATAATAAATTTTAGTTACAATAAACAAAGGAATTAATAAAAGTAATGAATGTATTTTCGATGGAAACTATTATTTTGTAACAAAGAATCTTATGATGTCACACTATGGCCTGCCTTATGATTACGACGACAATTGGATATGTGGAGCGTTGGAATTGTCCATTGAAACACTTACTGGAACTGCATTTGAAATAAGAGTATCGCCCAACGATACGATAATGTCGATTAAATCAAAAATTCAAAGTGTGGAAGGGATTCCAATATCTCAGCAGCATCTGTTGTATAACTTGGAGGAGCTTGATAATTCTGCATCAGTTCAAGATTATTCAATTCAAAATGGGGCAACGCTTAAACTTGTGTTGTCAATGAAAGGAGGACCAATTAGTACGAAAAGGCTTCCTCCTGTTGAATGGAGAGATTTGCAGGAATTGATGTCTGAAAGTCGGAGGGATGACTTATTCGAAAGGCTCCCATCAGGGTCTAGGGTTACTGTTTTAGTTTTTCGAGATGGTGATCAGGTTAATTTGTTAAGAGTGGTGGAGAATGAAGATGGTAGTTTTTCACCTTTATCAGAATCGTGGAATGGAACGTCAATTAGGTAAGTATAGTTTTCCTTAAGGTTAGGTTATGTAGGGTTGTTGGCAAAAAAATTGATTAATGAAAATTCTTAAAGTATGTTATTAGTTTGTTTTTCAATTGAAATACTTCTTGCTGAATTTCAATGAGAATTATGATAGATGCTCAAGGTTTTTTAAATTTTTTAATAACTAAAAAGTAAACGGACGACCTTCATCAGATAAATTTTCTACAAATAAAAAATTTCTGTAGATAAGGTTGCATTCATAGTTGAGGCATTATTTGTGAATTTAGTTTAAAAAATTCTGATGTACTAATTTACTGTATATTTTTAGGAATTTATTTTCTGAAGAGGATCCGGAAGAATCAGCTAAAAGGCTACAAGAAAATTCAGTTACCATGGGAAAAATGCAAGAATTAAAAGAAAAATTAGAGTCTCTTTCAATACAAAGACGAGAGAAAAAGAGTGATGATCCAGAAACCGTTAAGAATAATGCTCACGCTGAAACTAGTAAGATTGAAACTTCTTCTAAACATAATGTTGTCAATTTTCCATCCGGGGATTCGAGTAGTAGTAGCAGCAGCAGCAGCCTAATGCTACCTCGAAGGCCGGAATTAGAATTAGATGAACAAGATACCTTCCGCCCTCGAAGACGTTTAGTTTCCTGCAAAGCTTCAATGGCCGGTCTTAGAAAAGCAAGGAAAGAAGCGGAAAACATAATCCGCATGCAGTCGAAATTAAGCGTTTTCGTCGAATCGGAACCGAATTTCGGTTTAAAACGAACGCCTTTACCTGATATCCGTCGATCGCCTCGACCAGACAAGGAAGAGGATAAAAAATCCGACGATGGGGATATAAGAAAAAATTTGAGAGAAAAGACTGCGAGAAGTTTCGCTATTGTAGAAGAAGAAAACGATTTAGCCGCAGCCCCTGCTATTTGTTCTTCGCAAAGTTCAATCGTTGCTTTACCCTCGAACGAAGAAGTAGCGATCGCCTATTCGCCGATACCTAGGGAACGAGTATCAAGTACCGTAAGCAGGAGCAGGTACAGGGTATCTCGTTACGTATTAGATAATGATGAACGGCCTAAAACGACGCCTGGCAAAATGGATAAAACGCAACAAAGGCAATTTAGTTTAGTTACGGAAACGGATAATCGGAAACGAACGAATCATATCATATCTACATTTTCGAATTTATTACCGAGGCCGAGTTCGAAAAGTCAAATCGATGTTCACGAGCAGGATAATGATGATAAGAAAACTGAATCAACGCGCAAAAAAAGAGCTTCCACAATCACGAGAAATCCGTCCTTTCGCGATGAGGTTGTTATACCTCTACCAACGCATAAATTACCTCCGCCTATTGTTAAAAAACGCCTAAGATGTTCCCAATGCAAGAAAAAATTAAATATTACTAATACTTATACTTGTAGGTGTGGGGGGATGTTTTGTGCTATACATCGATATTCAGAGGTTCATAATTGTATGTTTGATTATAAAGAGGAGGGTAGGAAATTTTTACAGCAAACAAATCCGTTAGTCGCAGCTCCGAAATTACCGAAAATTTAATTGGTGCTCCCCTCCATATTAATTTTTTTTTGTTTTACTTTTTTAGAACGAGATAAAAAGGCTAATCTACGTGTTTATTTCTTTGTGTTTTTTTTTTTTTTTTTGGAAGTTACAAATTTATTTTTTACCACTTAGAATAGATATTGTCACGAAAAAAAGGTAATTAATATGGACTGTTTTAGTTTATTATTTTTTTTTTTCGTTGATTTCAAAGAATATATATTTAGATTATTTTTTTTTGTTAACATATACGAAAGGGGATTTTAGATTATTATTTTTAATTTTTTTTTTAATTAGAAAACGATACAATGAATTAAATTGACTCCAAGAGGTATGTGTCAGGTTTGACAGGGTAGATTTTTTTTCACGATGGCTTTTATTAATAATATTTAAGGTTGATTTTGATAAATTTACATTCGTTAAAATTTTATAAAATTTGAAAAGTATGTGATGCAGTATGAACTAAATTTGCAAATATTCAGTAGCCAATTTAATCCGTTATAAAAATTTCTGTAATTTTAGTCTTTATAGTTATGGATAGGGTTGGCTGAGCTAAATTGAAGCATAGTTAAAAAATTAGCCAGAGTAGGAACAAACTCATGATACTTTATCAGGGATCCTGAATTAAAAGAGATTGGATTTGTGTCTTCTGGTATAATGGCAGCTTCAATATGACGTTCCGGTATCGGCAAATCTGATTTGTCCGCCATTTTAAATTTTACATTAAAATCATGGCCTCTTTTTAAAAATCTAAACTTACTACAGAATCATGTTCGCCCATTCTTGTGAATAAAAAATGTTTAGTTTTGGTAAGAAAGCTGAATGGGGAGTTGACCTTTCTGTGTACTGCATACGGGAGCGCCATCTTCACTTTGTTGGAAACCAACATGTTCTCAAATTAAGTCCGCCATGATCTCGAAGAACTTTCAACTTTCAGATGGCTCCCTTGTGTTTAAAAAGTCAGTTTTATGTTAATTTTTTGATTCACAACCGCTGCCACCAAATTTCTTTTTTATCTTTAGCTAATAAAATAATCAAGGAAATAGTGAACGCAGTTACATCTGGCACGGATTTCTGCGTTTTAGCTAATTGCTGAGAGTCTAGATCAGTTTTTAAAGCCCAATGATAAAATTTTAGATTGACATAAGATGGGTAGCAGAAGATACAATTTGGTCAGAGCCTCTTTTAATTTAGGATCTTTGCGAACACAAGTAGCTCACTCTTTTTAAATGAAATTCAAGTCCTTTTTATTATATTTTCATGAAATTTTATGTTTCTAGCTGAATTGTTCACTCAAGATTTTGACATTGGGGCATTATTTAAAGCTTGTTTTATTTCTTCCAAAAAATCTTTAACTAAAGCTTTAAATAAAATATGAAAAAGCGGAGCTCATGAAAGCTAAAATTAATTTTTTAATATTGAAGACAAACTCACAACTCTGCCACTAGAGTTGCTTTGTGTTCAAAGCATTCACACTGTAAATGCCCTACTAGATTTTGCCGCCAAAACCGTAGTATCAAACACTTTAGCGACACTATCGGTAGATTTTTGCAACTGGCATTTTTATTGGACATAAACGCAAAATTCTCCCGCCAGAGCCGCTAATGTGAGTATCAAAATTGTTTTCCAAATCCGATTGGACGACAACAATGTGCCAACAATCCGATAGCAGCGACTCTTGCGGTTGAATTTTTCATCTTCTGTCTTAAAATTTCTTAACCAATAAATTTTTTAATATTTTATTTTTAAAAAATATTGAATTTGAATGTAAATAAAAAACCATCCTGAATCAACCTTAAATATTTCAAATAAAATAAAAAAAAATCCCTCCCAGTTTTGCTGTAAATATACGCGATTTATAACAGGTAATCAGTTCTTTATTAAAAAAAATAAAAAATGTTTTAGTTTAGATCATTGAAAATAATAAATTAACCGGGAACTAACTTTTATCTGTGAACTAGTCAATTTAAATTGTAATATAAAAAATATGTACGAATTACAGATGGCAATATATTATATATGGAAAAATATTTTTAAGTTAGTTCTTTGGTAACTTGATTATTATATTTAGACAAGTATATTGGTTTATTTCACTATTTTTTTCTTTATATGTTTTTTCTGGCTTTGTTTAAAAATTATAACACGAAAATATTTCGGAAATTAATTGTTTTTTAAATGATTCATAAAACAAACAAAAAAAATAAATAAATCCCGAGGTTAAAAATCCTTTCGGTCAATTCAGAGATGAAAAGATCATAACAAAATTTTCATTACGTCATTAGGATTACTAATGCATATTTATTCATTATTTTTCCACTGTGTTGATGTTTGTATGTTGAACTGTATTTTGCGTCATTATCTCAAGTGCAATTTTTATTATTAATTTTTTTTGATATGTAAAAATTTATATCAGCACTATTTTCACTAATCCGTCCATTGAAGTACAAATTACAAACCAAAGATGTACAATAATCTAGATTTTTATAAAAAAAATATATGATATTTTTATTTTTTTTATTTAAATCAGATTTTGTATTTGTGTTTGTTTTTATGCTATCTCATTATTCTCCCTCTCTGCCCGGATTTTTTGTGATAATCGTTGAATTATATTCTTTCCACGAAAACCTGCATGTTAATATTCCGTCAATGTATAATCACTAGTAGAATAATTTTTTTTTTCAGATTGCAATTTACTTAAAAGGGTTATATTTTCCATTGAATGCGGTTGTATAATATCACTCGACCTTGATTTAACAGCACGTTCAGAAAGTTTTTTTTGCTAAAAATAACATTTGTATTTAAAACGTCTTCCTGAGTCGTTATCAAAAATAACTTTTGCTTTTGTTTTATTAAACTCTTAATCGCTTCGAAAAAGGAAAATGTTGTTGCCGGCCTAAACATAAGTTCAAAGTTCGCAAGTGAAACATTAAGACACCAACAAGTCTTCAATATTAGATGGTTCCAACTCCACTGAGCAGATTGACCTTGTAAGTTAATTTTATTGGTGTCAACCGATGGAGTTGGAACCGTTTAACACTGACGTCGCGAAGTGCCTGGCGAACGATTTCGGATGCGGCAATAGGTCTTCAGGCCCTGTAACTGCCATAGTTAGTTAGTAATTTCACCAAAAAAAAGAATTTAATTCTCCTTTGGGATTTTCCCTTTTTAGTGCCCCACGCATTGTCACTTTAAAAATATTCCAGTTTTTCCTAGCAACAAATATAACCCTACAAGACATTTCCATAATAAAAAACTTGCAGGCCTAATTTGTTGGTAAACAAAATTACTGGCGACATAATCTTCATTTTTATCGGTCGATAAGGTTGTTAGGTCAGACCTAAACGACTTTTACGGATTCGAACTTGAACTGAATGAGGAATGTCATGAAGGGTCGATAATGTGTTACTTTTTGCATTTCAATAAGATTTTTTTAAAATTTTTATTCAATATTTCGAGGATGATTCGCCTGGCGCGAATAAAAACCAGGCATTAGCCTAATCGTAGGTGAAAAGCATTTAATTAAATAAAAAAAACGAATTTCTATTGCAGAAACCTTGAACCTCGTGTTATAAAACCACAAATATAGTAATCAGGAATATCAAGTCTTAGGACTTTGGAACCTAACTGGAACTAAACTGGACTTTGAGATTTCATTCAGGATGTGATTTTCGTGAAATTAATGATTTCAGAGTCTAGTATTAGTTCCAGGGTCGTTGTGGAGGCGGTTTAGCGAACTGAACAATGAATCGAGGAGGAATCTATGAACTTTGCACCAATTGATGGCGAAATAAAGTCCCCTCGTACTAAGTTCGTTAAAACTTAAACTATTCTAGATAAACAATTTCAGAATCTGGGAAAGCTTGTGAAGACTGTTAAGCCACAGAAGCTACACGTGTTCCAACATTTAAAAGTTGAAAATATACAGTATGTTAGGTCATTGAGCATATTTACAAGCGGCAGTAACTCAAATTACGGCTGAAATTCTGGAGATGTGTTTGACCTATGACCCTATCCATTGCCAATAACAGTAGCCCAGGTGTTTTATTAGTTGGTACTTCTTTGATTAAGTGCCAAATCGACTCGCATTCCTCAAAACGTTATCCTCTTTCTTAAGCCGACCCTGATTTGCTCCAAAATCGAAAAAAAAAATGATCGGTCATTCAAAGGAGGACGTAATAAAAGGATCCACCACAAATTTAAAGTTTTTTTTTATAATACAAAAAATTATTAGTAATTTTACAGAAGTATACATTTACTTTTTTGTACAAAGATACATCACGTATTAAAATTTTTTAATTAGTTAATAAATTTTTCAATTAAAAAAAGTTAATTGATTATAACTTATTTAGGCACATTATTCGGACAGAACACTACAACAAAAAAAAAACTATGAACTTTCTTTGGTTCGAAAATCTGGAAAGATGAATGGAATAAATAATTTTTTTTTATTTGATATAATCACTCTTTAATAATCGGCTTCTATCAAAAACTGTTCAAAAATATTAACAAGATTCTGAAGTCCGTTTAAATAATTTCTATCAAGTTCATCCCCGTTGGAATGAAAAACGTGGGCAAAATCAATCATGCTCACATTGACCCAAACTTCGTGTTGATCGTTCCTTCCCACTAAATCCTTCAAAACCACGCTGTAGTTTTCTTTCATTGTTTGTAAATCCTTTTCGTAATTATGCACCAACGAATGAGTTTTGCAAACATTATCGAACAAGGTATGCCAATCCTCTACGGAACTAGGCGTGCTAGGCGTGGGGGAATTATTCGAAGTTCGGCTTCCGGTGCTGGAACCTCCGGGGGATTTAGATCTCGAATAGTCATCGTTATAGCCCGGAGTTAATGGCCCTGTCGTTATCCGAAGACTTAACTGACGACCGATCGTTGGTTTTTGTCTTCCGTTAATTGATGTATTTAAACCGTTACGGACGGATTGTTTTAATTTAGCCGCATCGTACACTAATAACAATGAACTTGAATAAAATTTGTATGTTGTTTGTGTCCTAAACCAACGTAATATTTTCCATAATTTAGCTAATAATTGAAGCACTAAACTTCTACTAAGTCCGTAATCGGCGTTTAGGAAGGTTTTTAAAGCTGTTTTAACGGTTTCACCGTTTAGTTGTTTACCGTAGACTCGATCTTGTTTGATAAGCTCATTGGTGGAAAGTTTGTACACTTGGAAACCGGGGATGCAAAATCCGACGTCTCGTTTGCATTCGCGGTATTTGCTCTGAAACAGAAATGAAAAGAAAAGTAGAATGAAGGAATGAATAGTTGGCGAATAGGCAAAGTGGATGGGGAGTCATTCACGGATCCATGGAGGGCTAAGAGATCCAAATGGTTCAGAGACCAAACTCCCTTTCCAAATTTTTGGGACTTGTAGATCCTTTTAGAGGAAAAATAAGGATTTTTTTAAAAAGACTTATTAAAACTAAAAAATTTTTTGACCAAGTTTTTTCTTCAGATTATTTTGTTTTCAGAACATTTTTGAAAATTTTTTTTCAATTTGTCTATAGTAAAATTTCACTATGAAATTGATATAGTGAAAACTATATTTTAATTTTCTATAGATCTATGCAAAGAAATTCGTTGTAAAAATTCACCCTTAGCAAATCAATTTATTTTGAAGGGAAAATATCCGAAAAAATTCTAAAAAAAAAAAATATAAGAATTTTTGAAAAGAAAATTTTAAAATATTTAAAAATATTTTGAATTCAAAAAATTCTGAATAAATTTTCTTTGTTGAGAAAATATTTTGCTTAAAATTTTCATGGCTTGTGAAAATAAGGACTTTCATGGGAAATAGACCCAAGTTCGATCTCAAGAGGCTGCAGAGCTTTTAAATTAATTCAAAGCGTGTCACTTAATTTTACGCAAAAGTAAGATCAAACGAAGCCCTCAAACTTTCGTAGTTGAAAAATTGACGCTTAAGCTAAAAATGGACTCTTAAGCCGAAAAATTGAAGCTGAAGTCAGACTATCGACCCTAAACTTGAAAAATTGATGCTAAAGCCACAAAATTGACACCTAAGTTTAAAAATTGAAAAATAATTTTGAGGAGAGAAGCCAAAGCTTGGAAAATTGATGAAAAAGCTGAAAAAAGACATTCATGAATAGTGTTGATGTTTTCGGTGAACCGGAAATCCGGCGATAAGCTGTTGGTTGTGAATTATCAACAGGCTAGCAAGAATACGGAATCCTGCGTTCGCAGTTTTAAATTCCGAAGGCTGCAGTGGACGGAGAATGCAGTGCGGAGACTAAAAAATTGGACCCTTATTTTGGCCATGAAGAAAAGGATGTTTAAGAACAAGGTCGAGGAAACGGTGGGCGGACAACGTGGGGGAGGATAGCAAATTTCTAAAATACTAGGAGCAATATTATCACCATTACTGGCTGTTGCTAAAACTTTACTTTCAGCATTCCATGATAAACACTGCTTTACTTCGAATATCGCTCTGTTCAGAGATCATATCTCCAAAATAACACAACTGAATTTTTAACAAAATTTTAACGTCCTCCAGATTCACCTATGAACCTGACCTAGTTCCTAATTTCTATTTTCAACATATTCCCCCTGAATTAAGTAAATATAAAAAAAATCCAAACTCACCTCTTCTGATAGCCTTTTCTCTTCCGTAGCTAAAGGATCCCATGTTTGGGCACCAATTTTAATATCAATAATACAAGGCTCTGAAAAACCCTGAGCAGCATTCCCAAGCACGATCCATTTAATTTCTTCGTTGTTCACATTAATATTCGTCGTCCCGTAATATTTTGGCACGAATCTTTTTAATTCCTTTGCCACAGGATTCGTGGAAGACTCTAATTCCTCATAAAAATTAATTTCCCGTTCTCCTTGTTCCCCTTGCTTCAAAATCGGTTTCAGAACGTAACCGTCCTTATGAACTAACATACCTACAAAAAAAATAAATATATAATAGCATCTAATCATGAGCAATTAAGAGATCGTTATGATCACGTTTAACCTTATCATGTGATGATGGATACCTACCTAACCTTCTTCCTTTTTTAAACGAATGCCCTGCTACTTGACATTCCAAAGGTATCGCATCGGACAATACCGTGTTTTGATTAATATCGTGCAGGTCCCCGATCATTTTGACCATATTTTCCTACGTCAAAAATTCATACTCTGAAACGATTTTTAGAAAGGAAAAAAATATATTAAATTATTGCGTAATGCGTGTTTTGAAAACAAAAAAAAACCACAAACCGTGCATTTTGCAATGGGACACATGAATGAACCGAATCGCGTCCTTCTCCTTGGCCTATTTAAAATTGATCTCGATTAAAGCGCATTTCACGGATTGGATTGTGCGCGTGGTACGATGAATTTTTAAAGCAACATGGCTAGACGGGAGACTTAGTAATGATTAACACCTTGGATGATTATTAGCTATTTAATCAATTGATAAGGAAAAGCCTGATAACGACAATAATAAAATTATCGAAACGTTTTTTTTTTTTCAAATTGCTAAAATGGGGATATGATCTCATTGCGCAATGTCCAATTTGAATTTTAAAGTTGAAGCTGAGAAAGTTTCGTGATCAAGTTTTAAAATCTCCAGCTAAAAGTTACTAATTTTTCTTTTGCGAATTTAAATTGCTATAGGATTATTGCAAGGACACGATTCGTTTCCTACTTAATTTTCTTAAGAACATGTGAAGTAAATAAATAATAAGAAACAGATGGGAAAAGCTTTCCATCAAGTGCAGCTTGTTTGTAAATTTTTTTTGGAATGAGGAAACTAAAGTTGCAAACTATAGTTTGCAACTTTTTGTCCCATATGAAGAATATAGATAGATGGAATATTTTACCGGTAATATCGCTGAAGTTAATTCGCGCTCAAATTAATAATTCCCAATCAGTTTTGCTGAGCAAAATTTAGCCTAAAAAAGGCTATGCTTATGGAAGCATAAGTCACGAAAATGGAGGCTCAAGTTTAAAAAAGTGGACGCTTAAGTTGGAAAATGGACGTTCAAGTTAAAAAGTGGACGCTTAAGTTGGAGAATTGAAGCTAAAGTCAGAAAAATTAACGCTCAAGTTAAAAAGTGGAAGCTCAAGTTAAAAAGTGGAAGCTCAAGTTAAAAAGTGGACGCTTAAGGTGGAGAATGGAAGCTAAAGCCAGAAACATTGACGCTCAAGTTAAAAAGTGGACGCTCAAGTTAAAAAGTGGACGCTCAAGTTAAAAAGTGGACGCTCAAGTTGGAAAATGGAAGCTAAAGCCAGAAAAATGGACGCTCAACTTTTAAAAAATGGATGCTAAAACCAGATAATATACAGTATAATCAGAAAAATGCTGTAAGAATGTCTGAAAAGGGAAGAGGAATAGGACAATTTAGCCCGTTTTCACACGGGAAACAATGCTTGTAGCTATTAGACTTAACACAGCGTCACGATGCTCATTAATATTTTTTCTTTCCAATAATTAAAAAAAATTATAACTTCCTAATAGGATTTTTCACGGAAAATTTTTTTCTTGAAAAATGATTTGAATGTACAGTCTGTAAACAACTATTTTTTTCCCAATAAGTAAGTTTTTCGCTCTGAAAAAAATTTATTTCTGATAACATACAAAATTTTAACAAATTACAAGAAAATTATCGATTATAAATTATGGAAGAGCAAATCATCCAAAGTCTAGATAAATTTTTAATAGAACGAAAAAATTTTGGAAAATTGAAACGTTTGAAAATTTACTGTTCAGAATGTCTAACAAATAAAAAGTACATGAGAACGATGCTCCAAAATGACAAGGTTCCACTAGACTTAAGGAATTTCAGCTTTATCCTAATTATTCCACATCTATGGCCTTGCACGATCCAAACTGATCAAGCCCAACTACCTCCTTCCCAACTTCTAAAGTAACAATGGATTTTTTGGCGTTAAAACATCCCAACAGCGGCAGAAAACCGGAGCCCATGCCTGGCCAGGTCAGAATTTTAGGTTTTAAGTCCGAGCCCGACTATATTTTTTTATCTTACATTTAGCTGTTACTAGCTTTACATGAACAAGATTAACACTCAAAAAGTAAGGTTGAGGCTCCGAGAGCTCAGCTCGGAGCTCGGTTAAGATGAGAATAAATTACCGCCATTTTATAATCCTATTTAAATATTTTTTAAAACTTTAGCCAAGGGGCTTTCGACCGTCGGTGATTCATCAGTAAAGGTTTTCAATTAGCAGAACGCTCTGGTATTTTACTAATTGGCTAAACGGTGTTAAAATTTTCTGACTGACAATGAGACGGTTTTCTTGGTTATCGAATACAGTCAAAATGTATACAGAAATTAACATTTTGGAAATTCTTTCTAAAAACGTCAAAAACCTTTCCGCATTATGGTTGCGGGGCCAATCAGAAAGATAAAGAATTCTTTTAAGGGTTTTATTCCCAAAAATAATGTTTTCACCTCTGGACAATAATTATAGAAATGATGTTTCAATCCTCGCAGTAATTAGGAAAATTTATAGCTACCATTTACCCAGTCAGTAAAATACTGAACAATTCCACAAATTAGGAAGTCCCCAAATTAAAATGAAAATCCCCCAAAATAAAATTACCTCAAACAGTTCTCAAAATTGCACCACAAAACTTTGTAATTTAAAAAAAAAAACTTTCCACAACACACACTATTTCCTGTTACAGCACAACTGCAGATTCAACTAAGATCTTTATCAAAACCGCCTAACAAAACCAATAGCCAAACAAAAAAATATAATAATCAACAGCCTAATTAAATCCACACCATATTTACACTGACATTGACCTATACAAGTTACACTTTAACAAATTAGGTCACATCTCAACATTTCAAAAACTTTTCACATATCACAAACACCTAACACCTTCAAAAGAAAATAAACCGGTTCGAACAAGTGATTTAACTTTCCTAATCATTTCTCCCGACAGCAAGAAAAAATAAATCAAACACAAGAAAGCACTTTTATTTAACAATATTTTCCTTGAATGAAAATCAAGACAAACACTTTCGTAACTGACAACTAAACGTCAACAACATCATCTCATATGACATTAATTTTTAAATTTTAATCTTCGGCTTTAATAATTATTAACAAATTAAAACCCGCAAATGTTTTTAATCTTTTCGTTAAGTTGGCAACAGCAAAAATATTCACCGCGCGAAAATCCTTTAGCTGCTTCCGGATTTTCCGCTCTAATTTTTTTTTCCAACCGTACCTGATTCCCAATTTTTCTTATCACCAACGGAAAGTTCGTAAGAGATAAAAATTTTAACATCTCGACAATAGTACTACTCAATAAATAGTCAAGGTATATAATTTGTTTACTAGTTACGTCAACTAATGATATTTACAACTGATAAACTTCTTAAATGAATTATCGTGTAAATGTATTGTATTTCTCGACCTTCACTATCATTTTCATATGTACGGGAGTCCATGAACTAGACATACAACCCAACCGGTTTACATATGAAACCGCCGAGAGTGTGATAAAAAGAAAATTTTCATAATAAGCTTATAACAGGTTTGAACAATTAATCGCCCTCGTTGAAAGTTGTACGGAGAGAAAAAAAAATGACTCATTTATAACTAGGAGAGACAAAAATTATGATTTAGTATAGCATGACGTAATGAATAGGCATCCATAACCTTGAGCCAGGTGGAATTTCCTTGCCATGGAACCGAAATTAATTTAAATCGGAAAAACAAGTTTACCAAGGGCGAATTTTGTCATTTCGTTCGAAAAATTTAAAAAGTGTAACAAAGTTCATTTATGAAAAGGAAGTAAATGTTTTTTTTTTTGTGGAGCACACCTACCTCGTTTAAATAAATAGACGATATGAAATAAAATAAACGGTGTTATCAACACGACATAACAGTATAGACTGACACAAACTCAACCAAGATCTGAAAGCACGACTCTCGCATCTTTCAAGGAGAGGCCTATGAGTTGAATTGACGGTCAAGGCGATCTACGCGAACCGTCTTGTCCTATTTCGGACTTTGATCCTAACGTAACCCAATCAGGTGGACGGGATTTTTTGGTGTTTTAAAATTGCTCGTTATTTAAAAAAATATGAAGTTTATATTTTGTAGATTCCATTTTTTTGATTATAAATGTAAAAAATTTATATGCATTCTTTTTAAAACCATAACCAGCACCGACTTTTTATACTGAGACGCCCAGTTTACTTTTTGTAGGAATAAAATCCTTCGCCGGATTTGATACCGCATTTGCCTTCTTTCACCAATTTATCTAACGTTGGGATTGGTTTGAATAAAGGGTGGTCTGGAAATTTTTCGTGCCAACCTAAAAATAAGTAAAAATTAGATTAGAAGCTTAAAGACTAAATATGTGAACGTAGTCAAAATTATGCGGAAGTCCTCTAGGGTCAGATCTAAAGCATAGAGCATTTATTGGCAAGTTGAAACTTTGCATTGCTTGTTGAAACTTGCAGGACCGGGGCAAGCCCTTGGTGCGCCCCCGCGCACAGGAGCAATTAAGCGACCTTTAACCTTTTAAAAAAATTTTAAACTTCAAACAAAAAAATGGTTTTCAAAGTAGCTAAGCAGCGCCCCCTAAGACGCTAATTGTTTCACTTTTGGACTTCACCCTTTTTTAAATATCCATCCTGGCTAGGGGCGCTATGCAGATTATTGCCAAGCTTTTAAATAAAATAAATACAGTCCTCCCACCTCTTACTAATATTCAAATTATCTAAAATCGACTTATGCCGTAGATCGAACTAAGCTGTTATCAAAAATATTTCAAAACCCTCCAATAATCATAAAATTCAATAAAATAGGACACTGCTAACAAGTTGACAATATTAATGTCAACAGAAGACCTTTTCAATATTCAAATTAGAAAAATCATTGTATTCAAATGAATCTTACCATCAAGAATAAATTTAGTTGTATCTAATCCAACATAATCAAGCAATTCAATCGGCCCCATTGGATGTCCGGCACCTAATTTCATTGCAGTATCAATATCCCTGGCAGTGGCATCTCCTCTTTCCAACATTCTAACTGCTTCGGCTAGATTTGGGACCAGTAATCTGTTTACCACAAATCCAGGAGTGTCCTTGCATGTTATTGTTGTTTTTCCAACTGCCTTTCCCCATGCCATCATTTTCTGATATGTATCTTCTGATGTTTCGGCAGTTCTAATTACCTCCAACAATTTCATAACTGGCACAGGATTGAAAAAATGTAATCCTCCAAATCGATCCTTTCTTTTCGTGACTGAGGCAATATCAGTAATAGGCAGAGACGATGTGTTTGATGCAAATATTGTATGTTGTGGAGCAACTGGATCAATCGCTGAGAATAATTTATGCTTTGCTTCAAGATTCTCAATGATAGCCTCAACAACTAAATCAGTCTGAGAAACTGTTCCATTTAAATCAAGAGATAATTTTAATCTTCCTAAGGATTCTGAAATGAATTTTTTTCCTTCTTCCGGTTTGTCTTTGTATAATTTTTTAGCTACTCGTTCTAAACTTGTCTTGATTCCTGCTTCTGCTTTCTTTAATGCTCCATCATTTACTTCAACGATTGTAACGTTCATTCCAGATTGAGCTGTGACCTAAAATTTCAAAAACAGATTTATATTTTCATGAAGACACCAAGTAAACGACCCCATTCTGAAATACTTACCTTTCTGTTTAATTTTCTTAAATGCACTTTATTACTAAACTATTTATAAGTACCCAGTGATTATGCAATTAGAATTTACACCCACCTGAGCTATTCCAGACCCCATAAGGCCTCCTCCAATAACGGTAACATGTTTAATTGCATTATTCAACGCTGATGAGGTAGCTAAACCTCTTTTCAATACATTTAATGATGCAGCCATTGTAAAAGAATAAATAATATTTAAAATACCAGCTTGCCGGCTTGAAAAAAATCGACAGAATGAATCCGGCAGTTCAAGATAACAATCATGAACAAGATACTTTGCACTTTGATATTTGCCCTAAAAACTACCTATGATCTGTCAATTTAAACGAATCACGAACGTTGAGACACTTATTAAAATATTTTTAACAAACACTTAAAAAACACCTTTGATTTTCAAAATCGGAAAAACAAGAAGAAAAAAATTTTAGTCGTGCATTTAGACAATTCAACGTGGCTTTAAAAATTTCTGGAACTTAATCTAACCTAATTTGGATAAAAAGCGTCTTGTTTTGATTGTTGTTAGTACGAGTTTTAAGCATTTTAATTGTGTTTTTTTAGGATGGTCAATGTCACTAAAGGTATATTGGTAGAATGGTAGGTGTTTTTTAGTAAAACTGTTGGGTTTTAGTCGAATGAGGATAAGTTTTGTGGCATACTTCAAAGTGTCAAATTCACTTTGAAGATTGTTGAAAATTTTCTTAAGTTTATAAAAAACCAAGCATTTAAAAATATTTTGGAGCTAAGCAGTACCTTTTCCAATGCTTATGCTAATTAAAGCAAAACTGGAAGGTCCTTAAAGCGTTTTTTTAGCAGCAAGGTAATAAAAATTGGCCTTGCATCATTCAGTATGAAATGCTTTGTTTTTCTTCACTAATGGACAAATTGGGCTGCATTAAATAACAGATTTAAAATGCATTATTGGCAAGTTTATGATTTTGAGCTAGAATGAGGTCACTACAGAGTTAAAGTACTTAATCAGTACAAAGTAAGGAACGCTATCAAGCAATGAAAAAATTTGCGGCAATTTCCTCAATCAACTTAATTTATTTTTACTGTACACTAAATGCAAATTTCATGAACTTAGTTGCTTTTTAAATTTACAATAATCTCTATACACAATTTAGTCAATATAATCCATATCCCCAGGAATGCCAAATTGTTTATCCAACGCAGCTCCTTCAATCATAAACTTATTCTTGCACCATGTTTTAATTGCAAAAATATTATCAGTCCATCTATTTGCCGCTTCTTTTGCGACTTGATTTTCTTTTTTCATTTCTTGAAAAATCTCAGGATCATTATCTTTATACTTTTTTAATTCTGAAGACAAGGTATCCTTCTTTGCTTTTAGCTCAGATATTCGTTGCAAAATCTCTACTCTTGAATCTGAATCTTGCCTTCCTTTTTTAGCTTCATCAATGCGCTCCTTTGATTTTTTAAGTTTCTTTGTAACATCATTTAATTTTTCTTCCAGCTCATCAACTTTTCTTTTTCTTGTGTGCTTTGCTTTACTAGGAAACGCCCAAAAATATACTGACGTGCCAATTTTATCTGTATCAACCAAACCGTCATCGACCAAACTCTGAATGACATCCTTAACTGACTGAGCTACTATGCCTTTTTCCTTGGGAGCTATTTTTTCTAATTCCTTGAGCTGGAAAAATTCCTTTTTTTCATAAAATAATTGAAGCATTCTTGTTCGCTTTTCCTCAGCACTAACTCCTTTTTTTTTTGACATTCTGAAAAAAAAAAAACAATTTTTATTTTTTATTTTTTAGTGATCCTGCAATGAAACAATTTCTTCTACACTTGGACGAGACATCAGCTTTAGGAAAAAAATTCATTATTCAAGATTTGGATGATACACATTTATTTATATCATCAGATGTGTTAAGTATTTTAAGAAGTAAAGTGGATGATTTAATGGATCAGATTAGTGCTCCAATCACAGAAAAATAAAAAAATAATGGCTACTAAAACAAATCAAAGAGAATCTGGAAGGATAAAAGATGTTAATCAAAAAAGAGTACTTGATGAAGCATCTAGGAGAAGGAGAGCAAGGAAAGCAGTCGAGGCTTTGGAACAGGATAACTTTCATGATGATCCTCATGCTGACCTTGTTATGAGCAAAAAATTACCAAAGTTTAATGATAATTTAGACTTGAAAACTAGGAGAAAGAGAAAAAGTAAAAGTTTGGAATATTATAAACAAAGGTAAGTATCAAAAATTCTTTTAGATTTTAATTGAATGCATTAAGCTCTAGTAGGATTCTTTTTTTTTAGATATCGAAAGACATTCCAGCAGCTTGTTGAAGAAGAAAGTTATGCTAATTATGAAAAGCCTAATTACATAACAGCTCAAGCACCACCATCTGAACTTCCTGAACGACATTTCTGTGCTGTTTGTGGTTTCCCAAGCAATTATACTTGCATTCCTTGTGGTGCAAGATATTGCAGCATACATTGCTTAGGAACACACTTAGATACTAGATGCTTAAAATGGACTGCCTAATTTTATATGTCATTTAAAAATATAATTAATTTAGTATTTTAAACCTTACATGTTATTTGATATTTATCCTTTTTGGTTAGAATTCTACTCAGCAGATTACAATGTAAACAAACAAAGCTTCGCGGTTTTTTAGTCAGAAAAACACGAGATCGCGGAGGCTTTTATCTTTTGCTGCAGTTCAGAGCATTTATTTTTTTACAGTTGGCAATTGTTATTTCCTTGTAAAACATCTTAAAATGTCATTACAATATTTTGTTATTTCATAAAAAATTCAATTATTGCCGATTGATTTTTATAAGGATTTAATTTTATATCGATTTGGAAGGAAGTTATATTGTTTTTATGGATTTATAAACAGGTATGTGCGTGATGCAGTGCTTAATATTCGTTACCTTGGTCAATTTAAAAATGTGTGGCCTTAACTGATATTTTTTAGGCAGGTGTTTAACTAGCGTACGTTCATTTACCGCCAAACGAAAGCTTTGTTTTCTATATAAATAACAGAAGACATAATATGGCCCAATGTGTGTGCAATTCATTCAGGTTTTATGAAATGTATCCGCATTTCATGATTGCTTATCTTAGGTCCGAGGTTTTCGAGGGAAATATTACCTCGGAAACATAACCATTGTGGCCTGGCGGTTTAATTGAGTTCATTGCATTCTCAGGTTTTAGAGCAATTGAACTACATCCATCTTGATGAAATGTAAGAGGTCAAGATGTAAAATGAGTGGTTAGAGAAAAAAATAGATTTAATTTCGATTTGCAAATTTTTTTGGGAATTTTTTTTTCCAATGAGATTATTGCGAATTAATGTTTATGAGTTTTTGAAAATTATAGACTGCAATAGGCAGAAAATTATCTGTGATTTACATGAAACGAATTTGATGATTATATATTGCATTTTTCGTTGAAATTTTTTGTTTGTTTGTGTATTCAAAATTTTTTTTTGTTGTTAATAATTAAAATTCATGAAATCTCCAAGCTTTAAATGACTGCCTACACCCTATTGAAAATCTTTTGTTTTCTTTTCAGATTATGTTTGGATACATTTTGATGCTGCACCTATGATATAAAAAATGCCTTTACTAAACAAGAAACCATTGGAGCTGCACAGATACAATAAAAAACTTAGAGATGATGCAGAAGTGTTCTACTGCAAATGCACCAATGAAATCTTTGAGGACTATGAAGAGTATTGCCAACGGATAATATCATGCAATTCCTTAATATGGACATGTGCTATGACAGGGAAATCAAACTTAACATATGAAGAAGCTTTAGCGTCTGAAGAAAATGCATTGAAAACCATCAAAGATTTCCCTTTAGAAATTAGAACACCTGTTTTGTACATTGCATCAAAAACTAATCGTATGAATTTCAATGACTTAGTTGATGATGTTTTCAACTTTTGTAAAGATCGTTATTTCCTAGGAGAATGTGTCGAGGCAATGTTTGATGATGAATGGATTTATGGGCACATTTTACAAGTCATTCTTCCTACCAAAGAAGAAGTAGATGAATATTGCAAGATAAATAACATAACAACACCAATTCATACTCGTCCATATCCAGGGCCACTGTACAAATATGAAGTCGAGGAGTTTAACGATGAAGAAACTGAAGATGACATCATAGAAGTCAGGATTTTAACTGGTGATAAACTTCGCAGGGTGAAAGGAGTTTATTCAAAGGAGAAGAATCGTATTTATTTAAGGCAATTTGCAGAGCAAGTGAATGGAGTGTATAAAATTAAGAAAGAAATACTCGATAAATATTGTATATCGACTATTAAATTTTCTCACATGTTTGTTGGTGAGTCGCCTGTATTTCAAGAATCTAAGAAAAGTTTAAATACATCTAAAATGGCACAGCCAAGTATTAAGAAATTTTTTGCAAAATCTGATAAAAACAATGAGAAAGTAAAAAAATCTCCCGGAAAGGAAGTGACGAAAAAAGTTGAGGGCAAGGAGGTTATTAAAGCGGCAAATAAAGTTCAGAAAAAATATCAAAATTCAATTGATAAAGTTGTACAGCAAGCTAGGAAAGATGCAATTAAAAAACAAGCTTTAGAAGATAAAACTAAAAAATTAGAACAGATACGATTGAAAAAGGAAAAGGAGAAAGCAGAAAAAGCAAAATTAGCTGATTTTGTGAAGGAATGGCAAAGAAAACGAGATGATTTGGAATGTGAAGATCTAAAAGATCTGCCCGCTCCCATTCCGGTTAACTGTCGAATTCCAAACGAGCATTTTGGAGATTTTATAATGATCCTTGAATTTTTTAACAATTTCAAACAAGTACTTAAAATAAAAGATTATTTCCCGTTCGGGTTGAAATTTGATCTCGTCGAACGAGCTTTGGTCGATAACGAAATCGCCGGGCCGTTTTGTGATATATTACAGCTTTTATTAACAACATTGTTTTGTTTGCAAGAGCAAGAAGACGATGAGATTCAAAATACGGGATCGAATAACGCAAACGATTTGGAAATCGATGAGAAAGGTGATATATCAACGGCGGAAGCTGTTAGATTAGCAACTGTAGCCGCGAGTTGGTGTAAAAGTCATCATGGAGTACCATTGGATAAATTATCATTGGATGCGATTACAGTTTCGGAGATTTTGAGGCTTCATTTACTGTCGTCGGGAGGAAGAGCCGGTGAAAAAAGTTCAAAATGGCGGTTTCAGGAACGAGGCGGATACACGAGTACAGACGACCCTGGTTTGTTGTTCCGTTTGAACGAACCTCAAATTTTGAAATTTTTAGCAGTTAAAAGCGTCGCTGAATTACCGATCGAAGATAAATTAAAAGTCCTCACGTGTTTGATGAATCAGATTTTAACGTACGCCGAAGTGAGAGACATAATCGAAGAGCGTTTTGAAAAAGTTAAAACCGGGAAAAACGAACTAAAAAACGATCAAATGGCTGAAGCGAAGCGTGAAAAAGAAGCGCAGGCTCAGAAAATCAAAGAACGAAGAGAAGCGAAAGAAAAAGGAGAAACAGTACCTGAAGAAACGGAAGAAGAAAAATTAAAAGGAGAAAAAGAATCGAATAAGAAAAAAGCGGAATTTCACAAAAGGATGATTCAGCTTCAAAAAGACGCGATGGAATGTCAAGTTTTGCCAATCGGCATGGATAGAGGCTATCGACGTTTTTGGGTGTTCACATCCCTCCCCGGTTTATTCGTTGAAGACGATGAAAGATGGCCGGGGACTTGCCTACCTCAACCAACCCCCAACAACGGATGTTTACTCAACTTAGAAGAAGACACGATGGCCTACGTGAGAAGATTATTCGAAGAGGAAAGAAATTGCGGAAGCGATAAAGAAAACGAAGGCGATTCGAGCCATCCAATCCAAAGCCCGAAGAAAAAGCTTTTAGGGGAATCGAACGGGGTATCCGTATCGCTAAGCCCGGTTGTTAACAAAAGCTTTAAAGAAGATGATGATAAACCACGTAGCCTTGTTTGCACGGCAAATGAAGAAACGTGCACGGTTCATAATCGAACCAAAAATCGCACGAAATGGTTATTTTATTACAAAGAAAGCGATATAGACGAATTAATTGATTGTTTGAACAAAAGAGGATATCGGGAGCATCGGCTACGAAAAGTTTTACTAGAAGAAAAAGATAGAATCATTCCGAAATTAAAGGAATGTCCTGTTAATTTACTAAATCCGTGCATAGAAGAAAACACATTGCCCATTCAGAACGTCACAAAAATAACGAGGAGCCAGAAATTTTATGAAAATGCTAATTTGAAATATCCGCCTGGCACTCCTATCCAAGAAATTTTAGAGCTTTATATACGCGAGCTTATATTAGATACCGAAGAAAAAATTTACTGCGGAGGTTTAGGATCCTTAAAAATTATAGATAGATTAGCCTGGAGAGATGCTATCGAAGGAAGATCTTACGATAAACAAGATGATGACTTAACGTGGAATAATTACACGATTAAAAAAGAGAAAACAATAGAAAAAATTAAAGAAGAGGATGTTTCTCGACCCGACACTCCATGTTCGATAGATAGTAATTCAGATCATGACGTATTAGCTAATAAATTAGATCAAAATCAAACCGTCAGGGATTTGGCTAGCGCAGTTTTGCAAATAGCTCGATCCGTCGAGCCGAAATATTTACAGAAACCTTTAACTCACGAAAAGAAGAAAGATAAATCTTCGATGGAGAAATGGGAATCGTCGTTGATGTGTTCGACGAGTTTCGCTCAGGTTTATTTGCACATTGCAACGTTGGAGAATAGTATACAATGGGCTAAATCCGCGTTAAACGCGAGATGTAAAATTTGTAGGAAAGGAGGAGACGGGGAAAATATGTTGTTGTGCGATGGTTGTGATCGCGGTTTTCATTTATATTGCCTAAAACCTAAATTATCAAGCATTCCGAAAGGGGATTGGTTTTGCCTTGCTTGTAGGCCGAAGGAAAAAGTCGAGAAAACTAAAAGATCAAGGAGATTGTTTTCTGAGGATTCGGATAATGATGAACCTTTGATTTCTTTAAGAACGAAGAGAAGTAAAAACGATGAAAGTTCGAATAAGAGGAGATATAGAAGAAAAGAAGAAACCGATGAGGATGATGAGTCGAGTGATGAACCATTAGCTAAGATCGCCAGAACGTCGAGGAGATCCAGGAAAAGTGACGCTGAATGAGAAGTGATTTAGTGTTAATTTATGTTTAGGTGCACAAATTTATTTTTGGAAAAAACACTTGAGTATATTTTTTATGCTGTGCACTAAGAAGCAAATAGGGAAGGCAGACGCGAAATTTTGCTACTAGAGTCGCAGCGGTCGTTGTTGTGAAGTATTTGTAATTAGACATCAACAATCTGACTGCTAAAGCCAATAGATAAGCTATCCAGATATTACAAAATTGGATACCAAAGCGATTTAAACCAAAATTTCAATTTTTTAATGTCTTGCCAGTCCTTTTAAATTAGATTCTCGGCTAGTAGCGATTCTAGAAGTGGAGTTTTTCGTCCCATTTCCCAGTTGTACACTGCTAGATAAAAATCAGGATGCTTCTTTTCAATATTGAAATCATTTTCTCAAATTTAATACTTTTAAGGTACATATTCAAATATGTAAAAAAAACAAGAAGCATCCTAATAATAATAATTTTATAAATCCTTACGGGGTAATAAGGCATGAAAAAAATGTACGTAAGATCTTCAAACATTTATTTTTTTTATTTTTACTTACATTTACATTTTGTTTAATTTTTTTAAATTACAAAAATATTAATTTTTTCTAAAAAAAAAACAAACTGCGCCTTATTTTCTTTATCTAGCACATTGTTGCAAAGATATCAAGCCCTTTTTTCAGAGGGGCTGGTCCCCCTCATTTAATTAATTTTTTTTTAAAATGTCAAAATTTCGTCAATTCTCATAAGTTGCATTTCAGTTTTCTTTTTTTTTTTCAAAACTTAAGAAATAAACCAAAGTATTTGCTGAGCATATTCCAGTGTAATGTAGCTATTTTTTAATATAACAACACTTAATTAATCATAATATATACAATTGTTTTGCCTTTCTAAATCCCTAATTTCCATTATGTCCGTTTTTAATCTAAGTTTCATAATTTCTCTCCATATTTCTTGTCGATGTGCAGAATTTTCAATTCCTATCCTAAGTAATGTGTTTTCATTTACGCGAATTAATGCTCTTCCAGTGATTTCATGCTGCTGGAAATTTTCGGAGTATAAATTAAAATAATCACTGCAATGTCGTCTTAACCATTTTTGGACATCAACTACTGACCATAAGTATACTGGTTTCGGTCTGGCGGTTTTGTTCTGCGGAAAAAATTAAGAAATCATTGTTAAATGATATCATAACATTCTCAAATAAGGTCAGAACACTTTAATACTTACTTTTGACGGTTTATTTCCAGAATAAGACGTTTCTTCAACCATTATTTATTATTTTTTAATGTTTATGAAACATTGAATTTATTTTTAGTAACTTTTTAGGGAATTTCTAGTAACTTTTTCGATTTTCATGTTGGTGACTTCAATAAGAAATATTTTAAATTAAATTCACAACATTTCAACTCTTTATACTTTATATTTAATTATGATTCTTTTCTCGTATGAAAATTAATTAGACGAATAAAATTAAATATTTCAAACCGTAATTACATGTTAATTGTAAATTTGGGAATAAAATTTTTGTATTGACATAATAATGACATTTTAAGAGTCGAAGGTTTGTGAAAACACGTCTAACCTTAACTTTCATTGACAACCGATAGAGAGTGACGTGGCTGCTGTGTTTTTATTTTAATTTTGAGGTCCGATTTTCTCTTGGAAATCGTCAAACCTCCGGTAAGTATTACTATATACCTTCATCTAATACCCAGTTATCTTTCTAACGCATTGTCATTCTTAATACTTATCAATTCTCTCATTTTTCTTCATTTGTTTACGTTTTAGAATCACAATGAAAATTAAAGGGATTGACCGCACGGCGAATGTCGCCTGGTCGCCACAGCATCAGTTCCCAATATACTTAGCAGCAGGTACAGCCGCTCAACAGCTGGACGCTTCATTTAGCACATCAGCAGCTCTCGAGGTTTATTCCTTGAACCTGAACGATCCGGGCAATGATATGGGATTAAAAGCCACTGTTCAAAGTGAACACAGATTTCATAAATTAACTTGGGGAAATTTTGGTCAAAATTCAGGAGCAATTGTAGGAGGATGTGACAATGGTGTTATTCAATTATACAATGCCACAAAATTATTAAACGGAGAAAATGGATTAATATCGCATCAGAGTAAACATAAAGGACCAGTCAAAGCACTTGATTTTAATTCTTTTCAAAGTAATTTACTTGCATCTGGTGCATCTGAATCAGAAATATTTATATGGGATCTGAATAATACAGCTACACCCATGACACCGGGGTCAAAGTCACAACCGCCAGAAGATATAACATCAATTGCTTGGAACAAACAAGTGCAGCATATTTTAGCTTCCTCATTTCCAACGAAATGTGTGGTTTGGGATTTAAGGAAGAATGATCCGATTATAAAATTGAGTGATAGTGCTAGTAGGATAAGATGGAATGTTGTTGCTTGGAATCCTGAAGTAGCAACTCAGTTGTGTTTGGGATCTGAGGAAGATCAAAATCCTGTTATTCAATTATGGGATTTGAGATTTGCAACATCACCATTAAAGATTTTAGAAAATCATCAACGTGGTGTTTTGTCAGTGTCATGGTGTCATCAAGATACTGATATGTTGCTTAGTTGCGGAAAGGATAATAGGATTTTGTGTTGGAATCCAAATAGTACTTCGCCAGGTAAGACAAAATTTTCTTTTTAAATTTAATAAAAGGTGTGATAATTGTTTTTATTTTAATTTTTAGATGGTGAGGTTATTTGCGAAATTATGTCTTCCAACCAATGGAATTTTGACGTTTCATGGTGTCCTCGTAACCCAGCTCTTTTTGTATGCAGTAGCTTTGACGGGCACGTTAGCATATATTCAGTTGTTGGTGGACCTCAGCAAGTTCAGACTAGCAACAAAATTGCTGATTCTTTCCCTGGAATGGAATTGTATACAAAAGCGCCCATGCCACAAACACATGCTGTTCCTGTTGAACTCAGGAAACCTCCAAAATGGCTTAGAAAGCCAGTTGGTTCAACATTTGGGGTAAGTAATTTACAATTTAATAAAACAAATAAATCAAATATTTTTTTCATAATTTTGAAAAAAAATTTTCAGTTTGGTGGAAAATTAATTACGTTTGGGAATTACCCAAAAACAGACAACGAAAGGCAACCAAGATGCATTTATATTAGCCAAGTAGTGACTGAACCGCAATTAGTTTCTCGTTCAAGCCAATTAGAATCAGCGTTACAAAACGGGGATTACGTCGAATTTTGCCGTAGCAAAATCGATCAGAGTAATTCTAGTCACGAAAAAAGTATTTGGCAGTTCCTCAGCGCTTATTTCGAACCGTCTCCCAGGACTGAATTTTTAAGCTTGTTAGGATTTAAAAACGAAGATTTGAACGGGAAATTAGGAAAATTCGTCGGTAAACCAGCTAATGCTAGAGACAACGATATTCATCAAATTACTGATAGAATGACAACATTAGGAAGAAGTGTAAGTAATTTTTTTTATATAAATTTTCGTTACTAACAAAATCGCTTTCGTTTGTAATAACGTTTGCTTGAGCTTTTTTGTAATTATGGGCCTAATCTTTTAGACGGATTCTGAGAGCGAATTGGAAGGTGTTGATGACTTCAACGATCACCAACGTTCTTTTCTGGTAAGGCTTTAGCTTGCTTTTTCGTGTAACTAACGCTGATTTAAAAAAAATTGTAAACGGATGAAGGAAATAATGTTAAATTTTTATATAGGGTCCTGATGGGTTGGAAGCCGGCAATGATTTGAGTGGAAGTGATGCGTTTGATGCTATTGCAGCTAGTCAAACTCCATCGGGTTTTAAAATTTCTACTGGGGATGACATAGATGGGTTAATATGCCAAGCACTTCTATTAGGAAATACCGAAGCGGCGGTGGAATTGTGCTTGCAGGATAACAGAATGGCCGATGCTATTATTTTAGCGATGACCGGAGGGAGTGAATTGTTGGCAAAGACTCAGTACAGATATTTTCAGGTACAGTAGATTTAGGTCTAAAAAATTTTTGGAAATATTTTTGACCAAAAAAAATTTTTTGAATTTTAGATTAACTTTTTATGGGAAAAACTCTCTCTAAATTTTATTTTAACGAAAACAATTTTCTTCCGTGAAAACAATTTTCCAATAATTTTCCTCACTAGATTCAAAAAAAATTTTGGAGTTTTCGATTTAATGTTTTTATATTTTATTTTGCAGCAAAGCAGCGGTTATTTATCCACCCTCATCTCAGCTGTAGTTACTGAAGACTGGACTCAAGTTATTCGAAATTGCGATATCGATAGCTGGAAAGAAGCCCTCGCAGCTGCTATCACTCACACTAACGAACAGGAATTTCCCGTTCTGTGCGAACTGTTAGGAGAAAGACTTGAAAATGAAAAACACGGTGCTCTTGCGAATAACGCACAACTTTGTTATATTTGCGCTGGGAATTTAAGCAAGCTTGTAGCTTCCTGGTTGAAGCCTGATAAAATCTCATCGCCCAACTGCCTTCAAGTTAGTAAAAAAAAATATTTTTAAATTAAGGAAATTTCAGATTTTAATTAATTTTTTTTTTTTTTGCAGGATTTAGTAGAGCTCGTTATGATATTGAAAAAAGCAGTGGAATTACAAGGGGCTGACGTTGAAATTTCTGGCCGATTAGCTGATATTTTATCGAATTATGCTTCAATGTTAGCGGCGCAAGGAAGTATGGAAGCAGCGCTGTCTTATTTAGGAGCTTCTAATGAGGAAAAAGTTGTGGAATTGAGAGATAGACTTAATTGGTCGTTGGGTAGAAATGAAGTGGTAAGAAATATTTTTTTTTAATAAAAGTATTTAGTGGCTAATTAAAATAATGACTCAAGTAGGCTTCTAAAGTCGCCAAATAAGTTTTGAGAATTTTTTTAAACGCAATTAATTTTATTTCAGATTCGTCAACATCAGCAACCCATGCAAAGACGTCTATCTAGTCAGTCAATAACTCAGAGAACACGTACTCTGTCTTCCGGAATGTATCCTTCGCAACATATTCAAGAAGAACCGTTACCACCTCCACCAACGGTTCAACAAAATTTCAATTTAAATCCATTTCAGTCTAATCAATCTCCTGCAAATAATTATCAACAAACTCCGTTCGTTCCAGCACCACCGGCGCCGGTCCCGGCTCCTCCAGTTCCACAAGTGCCTCCTCCTACTAGAGCTTATTCATCTCCTAGCCCAGGACTCTCAACAGGTTTGTCTTATTTCTCTTTGTCGTCCCGATGTTTAAAGTTTTGTTAAATTAATTTTAATTTTAATTTTTTAGGAGGAGTTACATCGCGAAGTAAACACGTTCTCGATCCATCTGTCCAATCATCGACTCATTCGTTTAATAATCAGCCGTATTACCCTCAAAATCAATATCAATCGCCTGCTTATTCTCAACCGCTTCAGCAGAATCAACCGTTTCAACAAAATCAATCGTTTAATCTTAATCCAACTGGCGGGTATCCGCCGGAAGTTTTTAATCCGCCCGTTAATCCTACTCCTCCTCCTCCACCTCCGCCTAGTATACCTAAACCAGCGCCTAATTTTCAATCGCTACCTCCTGGATGGAATGATCCGCCAATGGTCAGCGGGAGCAGGAACATTGTAAGTATTTATAAAACAAAATACTATAGTAGCAAAAAAAATTAAGAACGGGTCACATTATCATGCAATATTAACTGCTCAAAATGATCCCTCACAAATGGCCTTTTAAAGCCACAACAATTATTAAAAAGAATTCTTTTTGAATTACAAGCTGCGACATATGGATTATTATTACTATGTAAGTTGAAAATTACTTAGTTAAAACCATGATTGTTTCGTTTAGCCTCGCGGTGAATATGAAATGTCGGCCGAACATGCTGGCACCAGAAAATGGAACTCAGTCATCTCGCATAAGGTACCCTCGGTTGGGTTTTTGCTTGGCTTGCTCCTTCAATTTTTTTTTCAAATTAACCCTTTCGTGTGTGATTTAATAAATTTTTTCTCCCTAAACCTCCTTAATAATTGATTCATTCGACTCATTAAGTAAAATTTCAATTTACAGCAACCTAAACAAGATTTCGTACAGCAAACTCCAATTACGCAACCCTTATTTGGAGCACCTCCAGCTGAGGCACCGATGAATGGGCAAATGTATGATCCATATCATCAATCTCAACAATCACCGCTTATCCAGCAGCAACAGCAGCAGCAGCAGCCTCCTCCGACTCAACCATATTTACCACCTCAATCATTCCCAAATCAACAGCAGCAGCCATATCAACAATTTCAACCGCCTCAGAATAATTATCCAAATTCCATTCCAACTCCTCCTGTAAAACAGGTACAGCCTGAACCTGTAAAGAAACCGATACCAGAGGAGCATGTTGTGTTACAAACCATATTTGAAGAACTGAGAAATCGTTGCACTAGTGCTGCCAATAATCCAGTAAGTGTTTTTAGTTTTTAAGATCTGCCTAAATCTCCACCCACTATCATTTCTAATTTTTTATTTGTAGCAATCGAGAAGAAAATTGGAAGAAGTATCTAAAAAGCTAGAAGCCCTTTATGATAGTCTTCGAGATTATAAATTATCAAGCAATACCTTACAAGGTTTGCATGTAATAGCCCAACATGTTCAAGCTGGGGATTATACTAACGGACTAATGTTGCATACACAATTGGTTTCTGGTCCTGATTTCTCACAGATAGCTAGTTTCATGCCTGGTATTAAAGTTCTTCTACAATCAGCATTACAGTTGCAAGTTTACCTATAAATAATCGTCTCTAAAATGTAAATAGAATCAATTGAAAAGGAAAAAATAATTCACTGGTTATATTTGCTCTTAAAGGGTATTTATCGGGTTGTGCAAATATAATTCAGAGAATGCCTGGATGTTTTTTTAAAATTAGTTATTAATCAGTGCTTGGAAGATTTACCAAATAATATTATTTATAATATATTAAAGTTTATCTATTTTATTTAATAGATGTTGGTATTAATTAATATTTTGGTTTATTTTTTTCAATTTCATCGATTAAGAAACCAATAAGGAAAAAATTATTATCCTTGTCAATTTCAACAAGATTGGACCCGATCCCAAGGTCAATACAACGAAAAATCATTGATTCAATAATTGACGAAAAAGCCACATTTTCGACAGGCCGCCTTGACGAGGTTAGGTTATGTTTTCCGAACGTACTGATAAAACAAAGGATTAAACGACAGATTTATTTGATGGCAGCGGCTAAAAAACGTTTAGATTTTTTCCTAATAAGGAAAAATTCACACGGCACAGTTATAAATTCATGAGTTTTGCAATCTTCCGTGAACTCCGAGTTTAATTTACTTATTTGTTTTGTCTTCGACGAAAATACAGATGGACGCGGCTTTATTTGTTCAAATCATTGCAAGGACCGCTTGAGCTACGAATTCAAAACGAGGTAAGTCGATCTTCGCATTTCAAAAGCATTTTTTACAAATCCTATGAATAGCATATGAAAAATTCCATTAGCCCAAGCAATACTGTATAGAAAGAGGTATACAAAATCATTAAGGATTTGTCCATTTGTCTAGATCTCCGATATAATTCATCAGTTTAGTGGGAAAAATCAAAATAGAAATGGATTTATTTTGTTTTGCATAAAACCAATCAACCAACCGACAAATTTTCAGTTGCAAAAGGTTTTTTTTGTAATTCAAGGACAACGATTAATCGTGTTAAAACTGAGAAAGTTTACAATTTTTTTTATCCGAAATTGTGCAAAAACCGTAGTAATAAGACCGTATTTCGTTTTCATACTTCAAAAATTTTATTATAGACCAGAAATAATTTAATAGACATGAACAATAGTTAAAAATTAAATGGAATAATGAAAGCAATCGTTTTCAGAATCAACGGTAGCCGTTGTTCGCCTCAGTCGAGCCAAGCCAACAAGTTGATACTTGCCGCCATTTTAACTCAGTTAGTGAGTGATCAGTGAAAAAACTACTCGTGGATGATCGGATCGCGAGTTTCGATGTTCATGGTTATTTTGTCCTGTCTTATTTTGATGTGCAGTGCAGTATTAATTTAATGTGCAGGATGGGTGCGTTAATTAACGTAGGATCAGGAAGAAGAATGGTGGCGGACGGAAATAATTTAAGGTAGGGTTCATTTTTATTTGATTTTTGAATCCCAAAGCAAATTGGGATATTTCCAGTCAGATCCAGTTCTGCCTGAATCTTTAAAAGTACAGGAACTTATACAACAAGAAAGTCATGCTTGCAAGCAGCTCATGATTCAGTTTTTCCATTTAATTTCATCAACATAATGTATTTGCCTATGTTCTGTCAACAGCTTTATGTGAAATATCAGAACACTATTAAAAAATTAAATGTGAGTCAATCAAGCCAATTGCAATTACAGATTGCACTGAGTGTAATTTTTTCTATATTTGCAACGATCAAATTTTTTTCTGGAATGTGCAACTCGTGCAACTAACTTGATAAAAAATATGAAGCATTACTTGTTATTGTTTATCAATTCACTGAACTCGGCTCTACTCCTATATTTATTATCATGATCTAGAACTGCTTTATACAGATCTAAGCATGTAAAATTGATAAGTTTGTTGTATTGAATGCCTCGCCATTGTTAAAAAAAATCCTGTGGTTTCAGAGTTTCAGTCAAAACTGGATCTGACGATATTATCATAAATAAGGTTATAGTTTTAAGTGCACCATTTTTTTTTTAAATCATTCATGAAACAAATTTTGAATAAAAGTTTTGTGCTGGTGAAAGATTTTATCAGAACTGGACCTGAAGATGATTCTATTGGTACATTCATAGTATTGAGACCCCTGGATTTTGATTTAAGATTTCTCGTACATCAGATGAAACAAAACTGCAATTTTAAGCCACTTCCCAATGCTTAATCTTTATTTGTGTTTTTTCATTGATAAAATAAGACATGTCGAAACTTATGATAGTAGGTCTGATATTTTTACCTGAGGTTTGGTTTGATAGTAAGGTTAAGGTATCTTAAGCAAAGGATTTTTTTTTGGAGAGCTGATTCATAGCTCCAGGTGGTCTTGGCTAAAGCAGTACATCAGTAAGTACTGCATTTTTCCAGTTAATATATAATCTTTGTAAAGGCTGCTGGTCATTTATCTGCTGACCTGACTGCTGATTACTCAGATTACTAGATAGAATGTTTTCATTTTTTGAATAGGAACAGGTGAAGGACAACAACAATTTAGTTCTTAGCTTATGGAACAGAAAATAATGTTTTTTTGGCTTCAAACAAAAGATATAAACATTCTATCTAAAAATCTGAGGCTGATCATATTTTTCGGCTTTTCTTGTTCTCATCATCTTTGTTTTCATCAGCAGCATTTTTTACAATTTTTTTTAACAATATCCGAATTCTCGAGGATACGAAGAGTCAGTTTCTTGGCAATAAGGTGAGTCTTGTGGGACAATTTTCAATCAGCTGTTTTTTTATCATGCCCGCCATTAAGATTCCTCTTCATTAATATTCTAGCCTTTTCCTTTCAACTTTTTAAAATATCAAGGACGTAGAAGAATTTTTTTTCGTTCTTTTGAGTTATTGCCTAGCATTAAACCCCTTAACTGGTAAATGTAGTTAATATTCAAAGAAGTTGTAAGGGATTAAAATAGTTGATGAAACGGTTGGGGAGGTCGGGGTCGAGGATAGGACTCGGGGGAGACTTTAATAATCGCAAGCAGTCATCATTCCCAGGGATGATGATGATGTTACATTTTTATGTAGCATTCCCGTAATTAAGTTGGGTTTAATCATTGTTCCCCATTCGAAACTTAACTGAGGAGTTAGGTGTAACAAGGGCACTTTTGCCATAAGCTAAACATTAAAAAAGTGCCCTTGCTGCACCTAATTCCTCAGTTGTCTACGAGAGTGTCGTTAATACCATCGAGGAGTAGTTCCGTGTTTTGTGTTGTTTTATATCTGATGATTTGAGCTAAAATCACAAATGACCAAATCCAAATTTTGCCAATCGCGAAATCCACATTGTACCATCAATAAAATCAATAAAAATAAACCATTAATTTTATATCATCATACAATTAGGACCAGTTGCAATTTATGACTGTAAACGTGAAATTTGACCATGGATATTTTTAAAAAAATTGTAAAAAATGCTGATAAACCTACCATTTATATCATTTGCATATTTTCCCCTTTGTTTCTTTTTTATTTAGTATTAATTTTTTATTCTTAAGTCGTATACAATTCCCACGATGGGATAAAATGAAAGGGTTGCACTATTTTTCTTTTCTGTTTGAAGGTCCTGGCTAAAGAGACTATCTTTTCAGTAAAAATCACCAGTTGAGGCTTGTTTTCATAATCCTCTCTGAGCTGATCTTTCACAGTCAGAACTGCATTCGCGGTCCTCTCTGAAATTCTCGTTTTGTCCTCCATGTAAATCGAAGAAATGGGAAATCCTCTCTCAACATCAGAATTGCCATGTGAAATGTGCCATGTGCCATGTGAAAGGTTCGGAAATGTTCGATCTGGCGGCGATAATGGAAAGAGTTATATTAGTCCTCACAAGATGTCGCTCCTTTATCATTTAATTTTATTTTTTCAGTTAACTTCAAACATTTTTTAACTTAATTTTTTATCCGCTTTATTGGAAATAAAAGGAATTTAAATCTGAAATTTTTTTAAATGCTATGAAAATAAAGACTTTTGGGACTTTTAGGGACTAATTGAAAGGTCTAGATGCTGGACCTGTTTATAAGACCGTGCATGAGATGAACACGGTTCGCAGCCATTTTGGATTCCTCTGACGCCCTGTTGCCAGATTGCACGGTCTAGCATGTTATGAAGTAGCTTGTTAAGAGTTTTCAATATAGTAATCTTTCCATTCGAATGAACTTGACATTCTGTTTCTTGGTGTTCGTATTGTACTGCAATTTTAATGTTCCCTTTTAGCGTAACTTCATCTTTTCTGTCTTTTTAAGCGCCTCTGAAAATCATGGTCGAGATCGCTTTTGATCCGTCCCTGATCCGGCATGTCGGTTGAGAAATAGAAAAAAATTTTTCCGGTTTACAATATTTATGCACAATTATCGTGTAAATAAAAATATTTCTTGGTTTGCGGTTTGCTCTTAAATTTATGAAGCCCCTGCATGCACACTACCCAGGCTAATTATTTTATCCCATCATTTTTCAACTACATATCACATCACTGATTATGGTGCACGATAATATTTTTCATTAATTTTATTTTCTTTTATACAAAGTTATTTTTAATTTAGTTAAAACGACTTTTGCGGGTCTTTGATATGGAAATTCAACGCAGCTCGTTTCCGTGTTTAAAGAGTTCTCCCTCCCCGAAAATAGGAAAAAAAAAACTTAAAAATGCGTGATTCGTGTATTCTCCTCGCATCTTTTTACATAAATGCCTAAATTTGCTATGTATTGAATTCTTGAGCATTGACAGAAAAGAAGTTGAGTAGGAGCAATGTCTTGACACTTGATTTAGAGTCCCCCAGGATGACAATCAATATCTCTCTCTTTCTTACCCTCCCTAAACCCGCTCTTTTTTCCCCTTTCCGCGAAAGATTCAGACTTCGATTAAATTTCTTTCCTTGTTTATATCACCCGAGTTTAAAAAAAAAAAAAGTTCTTTGTTTTAATCTCATATGCACCCGGCATTTGAATTGCGGCTGTAGCTGGAATAAGGACAGCACGATAAATGTTTAGCTTATGTGCTCGATATCTTTATTCCAGCATCAATTGATATTTAAATTTTGTTTGTCGTTTTATGGAATTCACCCCCGTTTGGTTTCGTGGATCGTTGAGGATAAACGTTACGTTTACGTGATGCTGTGAAGCATATTTTTCTCGTGAAAGTTTCGGATATTCTGGAGAGCAAGTAGCTTCGTGTTCCAGCGCCATTGCTCGATCCGCAATGCCACGCAGAACTTGGAAGGAAGGATTTGCGTGGGATGAGATGAGGTTCATGAGATTTAACTGGAGGTAGTTTCAGCCGATATATGTAGTCTGATGGCAGCTAAGGTTTCTTCGATCTTTCGACGCGAGAGGGAAGGACAAGGATATTAGGATGGAGGTTGCAGCACTAATTCTGGATAGACACGGCTGTATATCGGTTTTTTGTCCTCTGAGTGAGTGAGCTTGTCCGCTCATAGGAAAGGTTAAAAAAATTGTAAGACCGAAGAGAGACGATGAGTGGACAATAATGAGATTTGCGTTGGGACTTGGTGACCTCACTACAAGAGGTTAATTTATTGGAATCAACCAAAGAGAAGTGGTAGAGGTAGTACCTTTGTTTCGGGTCGACTGGACACTGGTCCTCACTGCTTCTCAGGGCAAGGTGATGCGAATACAGTTCCAGAAGAGGAACCTGAGCCTCTCCCTTGCCAAGACCGTAGTGGACGGATCAGCCGTACACTGCTAGGCCTGGTAGATCTCTACGGATCTAGACCGGAAGGTCGAAAATCATTCCTTGGTAGGTGGTAGCAGACTTACCAAGTATGAGTTCTAGCTCTTCGAGGCCAAGCTGGAACCTGTGATGCTGCGAAAAAGATTTAGACCTTGTGAATCCATTGACTGAACTATTAGCCTTCAGAGGTACTTATAAGATGTTACCAAATATTTTACACTGATCGGTGGGGTCGCCACTTTCCTTCATCTTTTCCTATTAACATCCTATCTAATACTTCTCGTAATCCAAAATATTGTTCTCAAGAAGCCATACGGTTAAAACTCGTATATATTCCACCCCCTTCTCATGCAAGCTTGATTTAATTCAATTTCAGTGCATCATTAGAACAATAGTCACCAGACACGTTAACTTAACGTTTGCACGGTGAAACACAATGCACTGATACGGACTTGGTTTCCATTATGGCAGCCATTAATTACAACCATTTTACTCCTATTCGAATGAGATGAAGCGGAAAAGAGACACATTATCGCAATGTTATAACGATTATACCGAATGCATTCTTTCGGTTTGGGTGGGTGAGTGAGGAGTTTTCTCCTCGCTAAGCCCTCCGTTGTATGATTTACTGCTAGGGTGCGACAAAGCCAATTCCAGCAATTACATCTATGTTACTTAAATGGCCGGTTGCGATCTCAACAAAATGTTTTCTCTTTCTCTTTTTTTTTTTTTTTTACACTCTCGTTTTACTAAAAGCCATATGTTTGTTAGCTTTTTATTCCTTCGATTTAAAAAGTTTCGCGAGGAAATTCTCGTATAACCTGTCACATTTTATTTTCTATAAATCGTTCTGCTCACTTACCTGGAATAGGAAACTTTTTATCAATGCGACTGTTTACGTTTTCTTTTTTTTTTATATACAGGGGATGTTCCTTTTGTTGTGCTTGGAAAAAAAAAATAACGGGGGGGAAAGGAAAATTTCATCAATATCCTTCAGACGACATGCGTGTGTACAGGACATGTCATTTAGACCATGGTCCATTTCTTGCAAGGTTCCTCAGGGATCTCGAAGGCCTGCGGTTAGGGTGAGAGACCACCCCTTACATGTGTTATTTATTTAGATACCACATGCCCTGGGTATTTCATCCTCCCTTCCTCTCATTTTTCAATCGACTCTCTTGTACTTGTTTTTTCTCTTCCGGAATTTCTTCAAAAATAAACACGTGACTCATTTCTTTCTCGTGGCTTGTTAACGATGATGCTTCGAACGCAGAAGGGGAGAGAACGCGTTTTTATCCGTTCGCACTTCAACCCCTTGTCAAATTTCCCACATCCTGTATATCGTAACGATCACTCAAAATTAACCGAAGCGCCCCCCCCCCCGCCCCCCCGGCGCTCCCTTAAAACAAATGAAAATGGATATAATTTTCCAATCCTTTCACAGATCAAATGAAGGAGAAATACGATAAAGTGTTAAGAAACGGCTGGATGGATATTAGAAGGCTATAGCCATCTATAAATTACGTTTCCACCGCGATATTTTACTTTTGTCTCTTTCACTTTCTTTATTTCTACCTGGGATTTATTTTAACTGCTTTCTTTTATGTGCTTTCCAATACAAAACGTCGCTTGCTTCAATAAATACGACAACAAAAATATTGCTGGCAAACTCCATTAGCCCCCTTGTATTTATTTATATAATGTGCTTCGCGGAAAAAGTCATACGTTTCCTAACAAGATCTTGTCTTGCGTTGCCCCCCCCCCCCCCCCCCAGATTTCACCGGGGATTTTTTTTTATTGTATTTTTAAGGGTAAATAATCACTGTGATTATATAAGGGTGACCGAAACCAATTATTGCCTCTATTCATTTTTAACTTTTTAAGTCCCCGCGCTCGGTTTTGAAAGAGGGAAAGAGTGGAGGCGATGCAGTAGCAGTTCAACTCTCTAATTACGAAACAATCAAATATGGCGTTCGGTAATGACTTCTTTCTTAAAACTTCTCTTTATATTCGTTTAATCTTTAAAAAGAACCCCCCCTCTTGATTGCTTTTATTCTTCTTGTCAAGTAAAATGTAAATGTTTTTCATCCTTAATGCGACGGTTTTAAGGCGGAAAAAATTGCGCGCGGGGTGGAATGTTCAGTTGTTGGTTTGTTGGAATGTTCATCGTTTTCCTCATCTTCATTTTGTTGTTCTTCATCTGTGTTTCCTCGTTTGCCTTGGGAGGAGGCCAATCTTTTATTTAATCTATTTTTGCCATTTCTGAGCCAGAAACTGGCTCAGAAATGGCAAAAATGTGAATTGTAGAATCTTTATCGATGCTCTCTTTGTTCATTTGAGTTTTTGTTTTACGAGATTTAATTCTTTCGAGTGGCCACATTGTAGGAATGAATATTATTTCTACACTCGCCTCTGACATTGGTTGACGCAACAAGTACCACGTTGCTTCTTTGGAACACATTTCGATTGAATTAAAAATTTGACTTAATGTTTCAACATTGGAACATGATCTTGTTTTGGATTTTTCTTGCAAGGTTATCAAATCTCGGTGAAGACTGCTAATGCCGCGATTTGTTTTATTTATGTATTCTGTACAATATGTTTTTGCCATTTCTGAGCCAGAAACTGGCTCAGAAATGGCAAAAATATCAGGCAAAGGAACAGGGCTAATGTAGCCGACTTTTGAATGACCGCTATAGCAGACGATGTTCTCTAGCGATCCTAGAGTGCACTTTGCCCTAGATCTCCATATTTGTAAATTATATGACAAATTTTTGTTTGTAAACATTCAACTATCATCAATCATGTCAAATTTATATCAAGGTTGGGAAAATTGGGTCTTGGCCGATACCAGGAGGAAAGGATTTGGGCCTAAAAAACTAGTTTTTCATATTTTCGAAGGTGCAGAAGATTGGGATATAAAAAATCTTTGGGAAACTGTGAAATATTTGACTGAAGAAGACGAGTTGGGCTATTATGCTGGTGTTTCAGACGATTTCAACGTGATTTCCATTCACGTGGCCATAAGTCCTTTTACTGAATTGCTTGAAAAAGAACGAGTGACCAAGGAACTAAATTCAATTAAGGTTTTTAATTTTAAGGTAGAACTTAGGGAAAATTAAACAAGTACGGAAATAAGGCTTAATAATGATTCGGAAAAGGCAAATTGAGAAAAATTTTTAGTAAAACTGTAAATTAAGATTCATGATTTTTTAGTTTTATTTTTTTGATAAACTTTTTCAACCGATGACATATCTTCGATTGCCGTTTGATATTTGTTTGTATCATCATCGAATAGTTATCTCCAGTATCAGATAATATGTTGAATTGATTATGTTTTGTGTGCCACTGCCACCTTCGGGTCCAATGTTTGGCAAAAAGGTGCGTAAAGAAAGATCTCGGCCAATTACCATGCCAGAAAATTGAAATTGGCCTTGGAAGAAATTGGCTAGCAACTGTCAATGAGAATTATTCATAAATATTAGCTTACCATATAGTGTAACTAACTAATATATTTAAATTAAAATATTTAAAACATTTTTGATCTCTGATTTTTTTTTTTTTTTAATTTTATCTATATTTCTTTAAACTTTGGGATACATGTTACATAATTAATATCACAGTATGTGGAAAAATAATAAAATATAACACCGGCTCTTTTTTTTTTTTTTTTTTTTGGGCTTTATCGCGGAACTTAAAGTCCGAAGAGATCACCAAAGGCGGCTTTTCTCCGTCCCACCAAATAACGTTTGTAGCGCAGCTCTCTTTTCCATTCTTCTACAGTTCCTGGTTCAAAGTTTCCCGTCTTAGCTATAAAATAAGTTGTGTTGACGATTAACCATATGGTGGCGCGTTGTGCTTTGGACGAAGAAAAGCTGAAGTCAAGAGAAAGTATCTGGAGATCATCCTGAGGCAATTCTGTGGTGAACGCTTGGACGATATGTTCCTTCATTTTTTCCCAGATACTTTTCCCTGAGCATTGGGCGAATCTCTGGATCAGGGTATCGATCTCATTACACTCAAGGCATTTGTTGTCTGCGGTCATGTTAATCCTGTTTAGCTTTTCTCGCGTCGGGATGACGTCATGGAGGACCAGGAACATCTGCGAACGACAGTCCGATGTTATGAGCTTGGTTGCAAAGTTGCGCCAGATTATGTCCTATCTTGACGGCTAATCTTCGAATTGCTGACAAATAGCAAAATCTGCTGGTTTTAGCACTTGCCAATGAAAATAACCCTCGGTCGACTTTGTGATCTATATTTGTCGTTTTATATGTAGACGTAACACACAAATGGCACCTCTCACAATGAATTCACCCAAACGCTAATTTAGTCTTGAACGGTGTCGTAAGCGTCGCATTATTCCCTGATTAACGTACCGTTACCTTAATTATTCCTATTCTAAAGAGAATTCTCGAAGCGTTGAAGATTCGCTCCTCAATTATCGCCTCACGTCACAGAATTTCAAAATTTCCAACTTGGACGTGGCACAAACCTTCATTTAAAATTTCAAAAACATGCAAAGTAAAAAATTCGAATCGTTTATTTACAAATAATGAAAAATGGCGAAAGTTTTTGTGTTTTTGGTGTTTTTTAAAATGCAGTATAAGTGACCAAACAATATTATGATACTTCGTAATGATTACCGAAAATCACAAAAAAGTTTAGATGGCATTCGGTGAATATTATAAAATAGTAACGGCTAAAGTAGCTGCTTTATTTGCCATCGGGATCGTATCGTTTATTTGCGGGATACTACCCTTTTATTTTATCAAAGCATGGAGGAATCGTTTCCCAACATCAACCATTCACAAAGTTACATCCGGCGTGATATGCTTCAGTGGTGGAACTTTATTAGGTGTTACGTTTCTTCATTTATTGCCGGAGGTCCGTGAAAAAATAGCTAGACTTCAATCGAAAGGGGAAGCTTTCGACGTCGCTCACACTCTCCCCTTAAGTGATATAATAGCGATGGCTGGTTTTTTCGGCGTGTACGTCCTCGACGAACTAATGCATTTATCAGTCGAATGGTATTCGTTAAAAATGCGTCAAAAAGCCGAATTAAAAAAGCAATCGAAATATTGTTCTCAGTTGCCGCACGAAGTTAGTGCTTTTTCTTTGGATAAACACGAAAATAGAAAACATCAAGCTGCTATGTCTCGGAGGAGCAACCATCATGCTAGTCCTGTTGTAACTTGTATTTGTAAGTCGCCTAATTTAAACCCAGCGGATATTGTCGAAGAGAAAGAAATTGCGTCGATGACGCCGTCTCAGGGCGGTCTGGTCTGTTGCGAAAGGCGCGTGTCTCCGGTCATGCAGGACAGAAATAAAGACCATCGACATCATCCGACGATGCCGCAAGTTTCGGGATTGATAACAATAGCAGCGTTATCGTTTCATGATGTTTTCGAAGGAATGGCAGTTGGGGTTGAGCATGATTTAAGCTCCATACTTTTTTTATATCTCTCAATCGCTTCCCATAAATATGCGATCGCTTTTTGCATTGGAATGGATTTAACGATCGCTGGATCCCGTTTTAAAATGATTGTATTGTCGATGATGGCGTTTAGTATTGTTTCCCCATTAGGAGTCGTTATTGGTATGATCGTCGTCGCTCAGACCAAGGACGAAAACAATATCGACATCGACATACCTGTTTCTGTTGTTCTGCAAGGGATTGCAGGAGGGACGTTGATTTACGTCGTGTGTTTTGAAGTGCTACAGCGTGAAGGTACAGACACGCACACCAAAGGGATTTTAAACGTTATGTTTGTAATTATCGGATTTTTAGTGACTCTCGGTTTTAAAGTGTTGCTGCATCATTCTCATCCCAACTGACGGTAATTTTTTTTAATTAACCCACAGTGATATGTTATCTTTTTAAATTAATATTTCGGGAAGCGGATCCTTTTTTTTTTTTTTTTTTATGAATCTCGCGCCCGCGTTTAGTCTCCCGCCGTTTGAAGCTAATTTTTACTTTCAACTTTGCACATTAAGGAAAAGGAAAACTCTCTAGGAAAAGAAACTGAAACGCGGAGCTGAAACAGTTAATGGAGCATTATCAGCATGATTCTTTCCACTTTTCATTTTAATTAAAAAAATTATACTTGCAGACAAGTTTTTAGGACTATGTTGTTAATTGAAAGGCAGCCGCAAGGCTCGTGATTTACTGAAATTAAATTTTTACATCGTCCCGTAGTTTTTTTTTCTCTTGAATATAGATAGTTTGATGAAGGGGAAGAATTGCTGTAAGTTGCTATGAGATTTTTTTTATTTTTGTTGCTGCTTGGGGCTAAAAATATAGAGATGGCGCTTTTTTAATAAAACTAGACCATTTTTGGCGATTGTTAAAATCAAATTGCTAAGGTGAATCGGTTTTTGAGCTTCCAGCCCATTTATTGCGCAAAATACATAATTTTCAAACTCTCCTCTTTTATTCACAAGATCGTCGCCCTTTCCGCTGCCTCATTTGAGCTATCGAAAATTGCGGGGCCAAATTTGGCATCAAAACAATTAAGTGCGCTTACGGGGCGTTGAAATAGCCAAAAGCAAAAGTCTTGATTATATTTACAGTTTGATTTTTAAAATCGTATGGCTATACTGATGTTTTTAGCTTTTTCGTTACTTTAATGAGTGGCTGTGATTTTTTGCTGTTTAATCAAACTTATTCCTGAATTTGATATGTCGAAGGTTCTTTTGCATATTTTGCCAGAACCACACTCATCGTTTTTCTCGTATTTTTCCAGCCAAAATGAAAAATCAGGATTTAGCTTCTCATCTAGCTAACTTTCTTGAAGCTTGCATCAATACTCAGTATGTTACATACACACACACACACGGCGTTACTCATCAGTACAAATTATTTCAAAATTCAACACTACACACAACTAAGCAGGGCGCGGAATTTGAGCTACTTGGTGCGGAGTTTGAGATGCGGCGGTAGAACTTCGCACCCTGGGATCAGGGCCAATTGCCGCCAATCAGATAGTCCCACATCCATCGACACGTTATCCCGCATTACGCCGCTGTCATTCTAGAGGTCTAGGGCTAGTCGGGCGTCCATCCAGGACCTGCCGAATCCTCCGTGTCGGGTGCTCGCACTACATATTCCGGCCACTGCACTTTACGAGCCCTGATCAAGGTCCCAGGATCACGCTAGTAATCAACGGCTGCTCAGAGAGCCTTTGGATCGCCCAGTCAACGGATCCCTCTTGGGCCCTAGAATCCAAGAACCTCTTCTGTGCACGAATGGTCAGATTCCATTAGATTCCAAAGATTTTAAGAGCCGTAAACAGGGGGTACTTTGTGCCAGATGTAATGGCTTTGTACCGCCGAATTTTTTACGGATTTTGCTTCTGGGGGCTTAAAGCTCTTTAAAGAAAATCAGGCACAAAGCCCCCTCTTTCTGCGGTATCCAAGGCTCAATTGCAGACAATATTCGACCTTCGTGAAAATCTTCAATGCTTCTCCATGTCCACTAGTATTTTACCCCATACTCGAAACCCTGATCATAAATGAGAAAAAAAATTTATTTCTACTTGAATTACCTCCTTTATGCCCCCATTAACTTGGTTAAAAGAAAAATAAAAAGATTTATATTTTTGTTTCATTTTAGTAAGCAACTCAAGTTCGAAATTACTACCATCTATCAAAACAATTCACAGACTAGGGAACAACAGACTCCTAGTATAGGATTTAATAATCCCTCATCCTTGAGAGAAAAAAAAAGAAACCGAACTACGAGGGAAACCCGTAGGATCTTTCTATTTATAATATGTAAATAATATTTATTCCTTTTATAGAGGAAGATGCGATATTCGTTCCTTTCAAGTTTTTGATAAGCCATTTGAAAACAAACGAACCGTGAACTTTTCGGTTTAGAAAACGATGTTCCTACTACCTAGGACAGTTGTTTCAAGTTCGGGACCCCAGGGATTCACTAATTTCGTTATAATTATGTCTTCCTGTGGTTGTAAGAGTTGCTGCACGTTTCCTAGATAATTTATGACGATTGAGGTTTACCATCCTGGCGGGTTTTACGTCCCACTCTTCACGTCTTATCTTGTGTTTTCCTCTTATTTCATCTTTGTCGGGGAGACTTTTGTTTATGTGTGTGCCCGAATTTTAAATGTAATGAAAAACAAAAAAAAATCTAAAGCTATGAGGAATATAATGTTCTTGCCTCGTTGTTGATAAATTGGATTTGACTCGGAAGAGAGAAAGAAATTCTAGCCAATCTTCCGACGTTTCCCCGTATAAAAAATGATAATACATATAAAAGGTTGTACGTGAACCGGTAGAGTTTTGAATGTAATGGATCGAATATATTACTTTGAATATCATCTTTAACTTGAGACCGAACATAAAGAGAAAACGTACGATTTAGAAAAACAGTAGAATGCTTTAAGCTTTTTTCTCTCCCCCTTCTTAGTTGAAAAAGTTTTCATTATTCAAAAAACATTAAAAGAAAATGATCCATCATTTACTGACAGGAGCCTTTTAAAAGACTTCGGCTTTGTCCAATTCACACAAAATGTTTCTCGATTTGTTCGTTTTTTTATTATATATTTTTTAGCTGGAGAAATAGGGAGGAAATAAAGTAAAAGGTTATCGTACTCTTTTTTTATTTAATGAGGTATGCTAGGAAATACAAAGTTGAAAGAAAATATTGCTAAAGTCAACAGCTTTCTTTGCGTTCGAGAGATTATTTTCCAGGCATTGCCGCTTGTTTCGATAACTCTTCGCGATTTTCAGAGCATTCTTCTTAGAGTGCCTCCCCGTTACGGGAATTGGCGACTACCATGACTGGAGAGCTTATTGTGCCGTGCAAGAGAGAGCCGGATCGACTGTCTTGGGTCTTGCACAGCAAACCCGCGGGCATGATGGCTGTACTAGGATATTAATGCGGTGGCTTTCCAACACCTTCTGCATCGCAGCACAGGAGCCATACCGTATATGTCTTTAACCTTTTTACCATATCTTTGATTAACTCACGTTCATCTTCAGCTAGTATTACGTCGCCAGAGAGGATCCGGATAGGTGGACAGCACGGATGGTAAGGTGGAGACCTCGAGCGTCGAAAAGAAGCGTTGGTAGGTCACAAAAGAGATGGTACGACGACATTAAGAGGATGGCGGAACTGAATTGGTTGCAAAGAGCCCAAGACAAGCAAGTGTGGCAAAGTTTGAGAGAGACCTTCGTTCAGTAGTGGGAGGATATAAATTGAAAGAAGAAGAAGATCGATTGACATAAGGTATCGGGTCTCGGGTCTCGGGTTCATGCAGCTGTTGCTGTAGCTGCATCTTCCCACCTGGTTTGCCATTGTTCCGCTTCTTCTCTATTTCCCTTTGCTTGATTGGATCCTCTCTTCCACTAGAAGGTAAGCCAGAGGGACTCCAGTTATAACCTTTAATGCAATTGATTGAAGCTATCGAAAAAGAGCTACAGTCGCGAATTGTGACTCTCTTAAGACAGTGTGCTGCCAGAGGAGAACTGTTTCTATTGAATGCACTAGATCGAGCTAAAGCTTTAGGTCTTCCAGGTTGTCTGCTTGTACTTGGTTTAGGTGATACATCTTCACGTGCACGGTCCCACTGAATCTGGTATAGTAGCTTCTTGATTTCGAGTTACGGGGAGGTTTGAGTAAATCATTTGGAATTCCAGGGGGGGGGGGGGGGGGGATACGAAAAGACTGAATTAAACTATTTTAGGAGCCAAACTGTCCAGAAATTTTTTTTGAGGCCAGGCCTAGCTGGGGCCAAAACTTTTTAGCTATTGGGAGGTTTCGACCAAACAAGGAAGTCCTCAAAAAAGCTCGGCGCATCATCTGGTGGTTTTTTTTTTCTTTTGGCAAATCCTTTTTGAGCAAGATGTCCTTTTTTAAAATGATCTTTTTTATATTTTCTAAGTAACTTAGAACAATTCTACTGCTTGATTAAGCTTTATTACCGATTGCAGTCGACTTTGTTTGCTTGCGGATGTAATTGAAACTTGCGAATCCTTTTGGATTTTTTTTTTATTGTCTGCCTCGATCCCTATTTCTTGTTTCATTTTTCCCCCTGCCTCAATTAATTGAAGAATCATTCCAAAAAAATAATCCTTTACCTACTTGTAAATCAGAACAAAACCCATTCATATACCCATTAAATATTTAAAACAAGGCTTTAAAATGAATTCGTTTCAAGTTTAAAGTTAACTTGAAGTATTTTCGTCTCCCCAGAATTATTTATCATTTCTAAAAGCTTCCTTACCTCACTTCAAACTTCTTACATCGAAATTCGTAATATAATGTCTTATTGCTGCCGCTGATGCTGCTATATCTGCCTTCTGCTCTGCTGCCGTTCCATGTCTCTGGGGAACAACAAGCTTTTAAAAGCATCTTTTTACCCGTTTAAACGCCTTTCATGTTCTTGATTTCGCCAAGGATTATTTCTAATCTTTTAACTTGATTACTCCAGGATTTTATACTTTTCTTGCGCCTCAAATACTTTCAAAAAAATTTATTTTTTATTTTTTAATAAAATGAAATTTTGAAAAACTTTTTTTTTTTTTGAAAAAAGTTTTAATTACGTATTGAAATATCCTCGTTTAAAATTTTTTTTTTTCAAAGGTTACGTAACCATTGAAATAAAAAAGTTATCGGAACAAATGATTCCGCTAAAATTTTATGATACTGTTAGCACGCAAAGAAATATTAAATGGGGAATAATAAATATAACCTAAATAATTCGAGAACTTTCTCCATTTCCGGTTGCTTTCTACTTGTTTCCTGTCCCAGCTATTTCTTACAAAGTAGTTCTCAACCCTCCCCTTTCCATGCGCCGACTTTTTTCTTTTTTTTTCTCTCTCTCTCTCTCTCTCCTTTCATTCAATATTTTATTCCGGTTGCATGCGATAATATGCTTATGCTTACGGTATGATCAATGAATTTTTTTTTGTCTTTGGTGAAATATTGCGAATTTATCCGATGAACGCACAAAGCTCGTAAATCAAGGAGTGAAAAATTGTTTGATGGAGCAGAAGGAAGAGACAGAAAATGGAATTAAAAGAAAGAAAAAAAGAAAGAGGGGTTTATTACAATATGAGATGGGAAATGGACAGGTAAAAGGAGACGGAATTTATAAATATTTGATAAATTTACCTTGAGGAACCCCTTGACCCTTGGGACCTCTATCATGGGGAGCCATCCTACACGGCTTCGGGAAGTGTTTCTCGTTTTTAAACTTGTTTCTTTTGAACGTATGGAAAGGATCTTATGTTAACCTACCGGTCTGCCGCTTTGTATTAAATCTATCGTTTGTTTTTTGTCAAGTTTACTAAATTAGAAAAGAAAACACGGAAATGTAAAAAAAAAAATTCTTGTTAAAGTCAGGAAAAGGAAATAGGAATAGTATTTGCTTTTCAAAGAATAATAAAAAAATGCGGAGGCTTTGAGAATGGAGAAATATCGAAGGATTTGTTTGTTGGGTCATTGTAATGTGGGCTGATATAGTATTCAGGAAAGAAATTTAAAAGAAAACGGACGCATAAGCTTGTTATAATGGCATTTGCAGAAAAGTTAAGTGACAAGAAAAATAGAGGAAGTTGAGATTTTTCTTGGTGAAGAAATGGTGGATTTTGTATTCGTTCCAATATCGTCAATAGTGAAGAGACTTTATTGTCTGATTATTTATTTTTCCTGATGGTGTTGAGGGAGTTGGTCGTTCTTTCTCCATATATTAATGCCGAATGTTTTCGAAAAAACTCACCATGGTTGACAGGCACCCAAGGAGTGGATGCTCCAGCAACGTAAGTGTCTTAGCTGTCAGCCAAGCAAAAATACAAGACACCACTCAAAGGTCTCTGGATCCATGAATTTAATTGATCTGTCGTTAACACTTTAGAGTCCTTTGTATGAACTAAAAATTTATTAAAAATCGGAGTGTCTGTTGCCATGGTAATCGAAAAAATTTGCAAGTCCTGGAAGACCGTGGACTTGATTGGGCCTTGAGCTAGTAACATTGATCACGACAATCTTCGTCAATTAGGAGCAATTAAAGGGGCAGTTTAAGGGTTTTTCAGCTCTTTGGATTGCTAGGGAAGTGGCAATACCCGCTTTGCCGAGCACCAATTAAAGTGTAAGTTGAAACTTGCTTTCCTAAATTATTTTCGGAAGAGGTCGAGGCAATCGCGAAGTTTGTTTAATGTTGTTGCTGTTGCTGATTCTGATCCTGTTTTTGTTGCTGCTCCTGATGCTGATTCTCTTGTTGGGAGTTCAATTTAGACTTCGAATTCTTTTTAGTATTTCCTTCCGTCACTGCCGTGTACTCGTCGGAAGTGGCTGCGAGATCAACTCTCTAAGTGTTATCACCTTAAAATGACCTAATAAGGAGGAGTTTTTATTCAAATAATATTCAAAGTCACAAAAGGCTCTCCGTCCAAACAATCTCTTCTTACTAGTTAAAAATATAACCCAGTTTAATTCTAAATTTTATTCTTGTAGCAATGAAATCCCAATCTCCACATAAAAATTATTTTCGCAGTGATAATATCAACAACAAACCAAAATCAGTATGCACCAAGCAACTCCTCACGATTTTAAGAAACATCTGCAATAAAATTTTAACGTTGCTTCCAGATGGTTCAACTTTTTTTTTCTTCCTCCCGGCTAATTCTTAGGAAAAGTTAAAAAAAAAATAATATTTAGACCTTGAGAGTTTGAGAATCGTAAGAATTGAATCCATTAAAAGGAGCTAAAACCACACTCATGGACGTGATGTGGAAAGAAAGTGGAAGTAACACTTTACCGGACAGCTGTTTAGAATTCTATTCGACCCTCGTCATCTTGACTCAACCCTTTTAGAAGTGTGAATAAGTAAAAATTCGTGGCAAATCATTCAACCGTCGAAAATGTTAGCTTAAAGGTAGAGAACCTTTTTTTCCCCCAAAGCCCAGATTTTTCCTTTTCTTTTCCGAATTGAAATAATAAAAAAAAAAAAGGAGTCGATGATTTCCCCGGCAAATGAACGTGAAACCTTGCAGACAGGCTTATAATTTGAATCACCGAGTGACGAAAAGGGGATGATCCAACAGTTTTTCCCGACAGCAATGTGCTCGGAATCGGCAAGAGCCGTTTCAAGTACTCCACTCCGGTAATTATCGCCACCCATATTTCATTTTTATAACGTTATTAATAATACTTAAAAGAGGGAGGGTGCTGCGGGAGGGGAGGGAGTATTAAGCTTTTTCGAAATTATAACGGGATTCGGAACCGTAATTTAGCCTCCTCAATATCTCGAAGTATAATGTTCCTTGTCAGCAGGGATACGATTTACTAACTTTCCTTTTCATCGAGGTTTTGGTTACCCTGATATTCAACTAAAGAGTAGATCCTCGGTATAAATCCTGCAATATTAAATTAGTGTTTTAAGATTATAAGATAAAGCTTTCCTGATGAACAATGAGACTTAGCTGACTCAGCTAACTTTAAACAATGGATCGCAAAGGTATCAACATAATTTGCCGTACCAGTTTTCATTTTCTTTTGTCTTTTGAAAAACAAATAACACGCCCCTACGACGTTGTCTTTGTGTCCGTCTTGATAAAAAAGTTTGAAAACTGCATTGATCTAATTTGGGGTTTTGTATGAGGATCTTTTGGAGGAATGAGGGAATGTTAAATCGAATTTGGTCTCTTAAATGTTTTTTTTTTTTTAACGAAGTCCATTTTCGAGCCATAAAAATTTATGTATTTATGTGAAAGTTATGTAACAAAATCTTGGCCTTTACTGAGTTTTAAAAACTAAGGAATCTCATTAAACTTCCTTGATTTTTTTTTCGATCTTCGGTCTTCAAATCGTTTATTTTCTTATACAACTGTTTATCTGTTATCTCCTTCGTATATTCCTTCTTAAAATTTTCTACGGCTATTTCCTTTCCTACTGTTATGGATGGGGTTCGACCTTTGTTCAACAAGATCGGAGGTTTCTCCAAAATTTTAACAAATTCTAAATTTTGCCGCCTCTCTTCTTTTTTTTCTCATCCTTAGCTTTACTTTTTATCTTGTTGCAGTTACGGCGCTAGGAAAAATTCTGAATGGGGCCTTAAATTTTCATGTAATACTGTTCGACTTTGGCGCCAAAGTCGAACAGTATTAATTTCAGGTGAGGCCGCGGCTCCCAGGTGATCTGGTTTCCCCTTAGCGCCGTCCCTGTCTTGTCGCTAGAATCTACCGAGCAAATAATTCTTTCAGATCCTTCGAAATTCTCGACGACTTTTGACAAAATTTTTATCCACGCTCTCAGTGAATCATTCCCTGATCTATCACAAAAACTTTTTGCACAGACAAAACAATCAAGTTTTTCTCTTTTTAAATCTTATATTTTTAGAAAGCATGAAACTTTAAATCGTAGACGTTGCGAGTATTTTATATGTTAATCACATAGAAAACAGGTGTCAACCTGATAATCGCTTGTAGCGAAAAATTCTTTCGGACCAGCAATTTGTCTTTGTTCCCATATAGATCTGATCTCTGACTTTGGTGTTTTGTGTAACGATCGTCTTGAAAAACTCGGAAAGGTTCCTGGGAAAACGTGCCACGTTTGAATGAATCAAAATCTCGATTGAATTGATGATGAGGGTAAAAGTCAAATTTAGCAAAACGAACCAGTTTAACTCCGTCGGGGTAACCTCTTTTACAGAAATGGAATGAAAGGTTGCATAATTACAGAGAACGGCCGTGACGTGACCTAAAACGGAAGCGAACTTCATTTTTTTTTAAAAAGGAACTATCCGTGCAAGTGTACAGGCTTTTATTGAAGTCTTCATCTTTTTTTCTTCGTTTTTCTTTTTCCCTTAGATTCGGTTATTAATTTTGATTTATTTTCCCGGGTTTTTTTCCCTAATTGAAGCGGGTGTATCAAAAAGCTCCGCGCATCCAATTTTATTTCCTATGTCGAGTGTGACGTGAAATTGTCTCTGACAGAAGCAGCAGATGTCTGGACATGTTCAACTCATTAACGCCCCATTTATCATCCCCTCTTGTTTTCATCCCTTACATTGGATTATATTGACTGTAACGTGGGACTCTTCTCCTCAGGTGAGACTTCGACTATCGATCGATGAACTGTTCATAAATATAAAAAAAAAAACTTCTTGAAAGTTTTATTTCCTCCCCCTCGAGCTCACATTCCTCCCCTTCGAAATGAGTGATTTTCTTGAAAAGATATAAAAAAGGAGGTTCAAACTCATTTTTAACAAAAAACTAATATTTTATAGTAGGTAAACACGCCACGACTGTCCTCAGGTTGGAGTGTCTGGCTTGCGTGATTTTATGGGGGGGAATCGGGTGGAGGAGAACGAAGGGGAGGGAGGAGAAGTTTTCTACTCCTTTATCTGACTTTAACAGCTTTCCCGACACGCTTTTAATGTTTCCTGGTCCGAAATGACATTCTTCCAACTTTTCATGTTTAATTTCAATTTGAAAAGACCCGAGATTCAGCATTCGACAAATGACATAGGGGTTGGCCATTTTTAGCACGTGATAAATTCCTTTTTAAGGTTTTTTTTTAAGGATATAAAAGGATTACGTGAGTCGTAAGATATTCGGAGGAAAAAATGAGCAATGCACGCGAGCGCAGTGACAAAAGATTGGATGTACTATTTCGAGATGAGCTTGAGAGATTTTTATGATGATTAATTTATTGGAATGTGTTGAGGAAAAGATTTGTTCGGAAATTTTTTTATATAAATCATTATTTAAAAATCAGATTTTGACTGCAAGAGTAGAACGTTTGCCAAGTCAGTTAAAACGTTTAGTGGAACTTTTCTGTTGATCAGGAAAAGCCTGTTGTATATAAGAAAGTCTGATCGCAAGTGGTGACGTCACCTTGTTCTTTTTTAATCCTAATCCCGGCGATTCGTCATGCCAATTCCTCAACGGCTCCAGTTTAGTTGTTAATACACAATCCTTTTAAGGAGATTAAGAAATGATGTCCCCGAGGTTTTCGAACACCAGAGGGGTGGCCCAAAGGGCGGCCTCTGCCATGTCTTCCCACCCTCGGAGAAATTCGATCAGAGAACAACTAGGCCGGTGAGAAAGTGGCATGATGAATCGCCGGGATTAGGCTTTGAACGTAAAATCGGTAGCCGGGTTCATTGAAATGTAACTTATCCCGAAAAAGAGAGCCATCCACCCGGATTTCCTTTCCAGGCTCCGAAATAAGAAATAGACGGTGAGTATTTATTACTTTCACCGAAGCCGGGAATCGTCGACACATCGGCGACGAGACCCTCGTTTGCCTCTTTTACTGGCACACTCGGATCTTGAAGATCTCGAGGGATGATAGTCGCGACGAGTACGCAAATCCCAGGCTTGGCCGATAATTTAGGCCTTTCATCCACGATTTTACGTGTTTCTTCGCCTCAGCTATTAAAAATTCCCCCATGGGATGTAGCTTATTGTACTGTTCTTCGCTTATTGAGTGGCTCCTTTTCCTCGGCCTGCTTCTACTTGGTCCCGCATCGTCGTGCCTATCGTCGAGGAAGTCGGGGAAAGTACTGACCGGAGACGAGAAGAGCAGTTCCGCGTATTCGATTCTGCTCGTGACTGCGGGCCAGGCAACCAGGTCCAACATGCGCTTATCAGACAGGTCACGTTCCCGTTTTAATTCCGCCTAAAAATATAATAGTATGTTTGTACGCATTCCCATTAAAAGTTTATTTATTTAAAAGGTATAACTTACGTTTTCTGCATTTGCCTTCTCCAGGTCTAGTTTGTATTGTTTGTGAATTTCATACATCTCTGTTATCTTGGCCGTTTGTTTAGTTTCTTCTTTTAGGCACTTTCGTAAATAGAATATTTTGGATGAGGGCTCGGGCATAAATGCCAGGTTCTCATCGAAATTCCTCATTTTTTCGTCGACCACGGCATCAATCCTACTCTCCTCATCCATAGCATCTGCATTAATAATAATATAATTACAATTCAGTATTAATATAATATAATAACAATAATAACATAATTCAGCGTTTACCTGATATTTGAATAAATGAATATTATATATATTAAATAAATGAATATTGAAGCTGGCTATGATTAATAAAAAAAACAGAGTCAGTCTCACAGAACACAGAGCAGAGTCACTAGTCACTCCTCTCTCTATTGACACGACTAAAAGTACAAAGGAAAACGTGGCGCGAATTTTGAATTTGTGACGAACCTAAGTGACGAGAAGACAATGTTGAAGAAGATGAATTACAACGAAATACAAGATCTAAAAAATTTGAAATTTGGATTTGATAATGATAAATTGTGATAAATTAGATAAGGATTGAAGAATCCCAGTGAAAAATTTTTATATCTTTTAGAAATTTTATATCATTTGAATATGAAAAAAAGATAGAAATTTTCGACTATCTTTTTTTCATACGAATATGAACTTCATTTTATACGAATCTGAACTTTATTTTATACAAATCTGAACTTTATTTCATACGACACCCCAGTGAAAAATTTTTATACCTTTTCTTATACATTCTTATATCATTTGAATATGAAAAAGGGATATAAATTTTCGACTATCTTGTTTTTATACGAAAACGAAATTAATTGAATATTGAAATCATCATTTCAATACAAATCAATTATTATTTAATGATGTCTTAATATTTATATCATTTCGTGTCGTATGAAATAAAGTTCAGATTTGTATAAAATAAAGTTCAGATTCGTATAAAATGAAGTTCATATTCGTATGAAAAAAAGATAGTCGAAAATTTCTATCTTTTTTTCATATTCAAATGATATAAAAATACTAAAAGATATAAAAATTTTTCACTGGGACGAAATGATATAAATATTAAGACATCATTAAATAATAATTGATTTGTATTGAAATGATGGTTTCAATATTCAATTAATTTCGTTTTCGTATAAAAACAAGATAGTCGAAAATTTATATCCCTTTTTCATATTCAAATGATATAAGAATGTATAAGAAAAGGTATAAAAATTTTTCACTGGGATGCTAATGTCCGTCTTCAAAACGTCTCAAGACGCTCTTAAGACACTCTGAAGACATTAAAATAAATCAAGATGCTCTGTGTTACTTGGGAATGTTAAAAAAAAGATCAAAACAAAAATAATGAAAAGGTTTTCTATGAAAAAGTATGAAAGAATGGAAAGAAAAATAGAAAGGTGTTCAGTAGGGTGTTCCTTATTTAGCGAATTTTCGAATTTGAAAATGTATACCTCCGGATTCGGTGATGCCTATGGCACAGATGAACTTTAATTAATTTTTTTCATTTTATTTACTAAAAAACTTCGGGAACAATTTTAATTTTGGTTAGGCAACCCGTAACCGCTTTTCTATGTATAAGCATTAGCTATTCGTACTTCTTAAATACCGGTGAAAAGGTAACATTATAAATCCGGTCGTTACAGAACCCCGTCTCAAAATAAAATAACAAGTTGGCCGATAAGAAACCGAGAATGTCGTTCATCTTGCCTAGGAAGTCTGGAGGATCCCTTCTCTTCGCCTTATTTCTGCACCCGATATTGTTCGAGCCGAAATGCAGAATCACGACAAGTCTGCTCCCGGTCGATGCGGTCTGCTCGTAAATAGCTTCGATCTTCTGTTTTATAAATTGTCTTATCGGCTCTCCAATTTTTCCACCCGACCAAGAGTCGACCCGCACGGGATATCTACATTCCGGCTTCAGGTATGGTTCGAGTCCTCGCACCATTGAGTCAGGGGCCATTCAAATATTACGTCAGCACGATTTCGGCTATTTTTTACCCCCTCCCCCCTTTGTCAGCTAGAACAAGCATTTGTAAGATCCCCTCCCCCCCCTAACGTGCTGACGTAATATTTGAACGGCCCCTCACCGAAAATAACCACCTGGGTAGGCGGTGTCATGATCACGCGTCCGGGAATGCAAAAGTACAATTATAATAAAAATTATTCAGAATTAGATAAAACAAAATCACCTGGCCTGTTGACGGATTAGGATTTACAGCGATCCATATTTTATCATATAGATTTTCACGGTAATAAGATTTTTTTATAGCAAGATGTAAACAATTTTACCTCATATTTCGCACGCATTTTTGAGTCGTTTCAGCCGTTTTCGAGAATTTTCTCAAAAACGGCTCTAAAGATTTTTTTTTATTTTTGTGTGGAGATGCCAGGCTCTATTAGGAACAACTTTTCCTTTTGGCATTTTTTCGTGAAAAATCGCCCTCCCCGGGAAATCCGGAAAAACTGAAAATTTCGAAGTTTTACCGACAGCGCCAACATAGGACTCTACTTCGACTGAAAAATGGTTGGAGATTTCAAATTTTCGGTACATTTTGTGATCTGAAGACGGAAAAACCAAAAATTTGGGAGTTTACAGATAGAGCTGATGTCGACTAAAGAAAGAGAGTAGTCCTTCCCGGACTGCTGTTCCACTAAAAATCCCTCTCCCTGTTCCCTGTTAAAAATATAATTGAAAAATATTGGATTCAGCAGATGTATTTTTTTTTGCTTAACATTTTTGTGAGTTTTTTTAAAAAAACATGAAAACAAAGCGGGATTTGGCGCATTTTTCTTAGAAGAATGCAATATTTTTCCTAAATTTCAGTTTAAAATAAAAAAAAAATTTTACCCGCATTCTAAGAAGACCGGGCACTCAGACTGTGTAATAGTTCACTTCGTATTCTTACATTCCGAGCCAAATTTTTTTCAAATAAATGGAAACACCTCAGAGCGCCACTGCGGGTATTCCTTGCGCCCTCTGGAAGAGTGTGCCTGCACTTGCTTTTTAGTATTCTGCTTAAACTACAATATCGATTTTTTATTTTTATTTTGATTAATACTCAGTCAATTAAACCTATCGTGACACTTCAAACGCATTCTAATTATTTCGATCAAGTATTGACGTATCCCTAAAAATCATTGCTTGCGTGTCAAAGGCGACAGCGACATCAATTACTCCGATAAAGAAAAGAAAAAAAAAGGGAAATTTATCGACAACATGGTCATCGACGAGGTGGCAAAGTAAACGGATAAAACGGGTGGAATCCCTTGGAATTCGTGTCCGGACAAACAAAATGTTCAAGGAGACATCAATTACTCTAATTATCACGACGTGGCACTAAAAACAAACGTGCTTTGGGATCGAGAACAACTTGCAAACATTGCTTTATCTTCCTGGGAGGGAAAGAATTTTTTTTTATCTTCCCCCTTTTTTTTTTATGTAAAAGTTTTTGCCGAGGGAAAATAACTGTTTGCGTTTTCGTCGGGCTGTCAGTCTTTTCAAAAAAAAAAAGACCGTTTTATCTCTTTAAATCTTCCCGTAATTAAAATTAGGGAAGGAAACGTCAAAATTCGTGATTAACTACGTTTGATTATTTTAGCAAATGATCCGGTTTCGTGTCATTGAAAAAAATAATAACAATGTAAAATAGACATCAAGACGACGACGACGCAGAGCGACGTCGACCCCCCCTTATCGTTGACAGTGGCATATTTTTCAAACGTTTAAACATGTCGAATAATGAAGGGAAAAGTGGAAGAAGGTAACACGACGAAGGCAGGAAGTAATTCGTATTCATTGAATGAAGTCAACAAGATATATGTTATGTTTTGCTTATTTTGATGCCCGTGAAACTAAAATAGCCCATTTACGTTTCTTTTTGCCCCTTTCCCTCTCTGGGAGAATAAGGCAACTCCCGATTGACATTAATTATAAGAATTTGTCGTCTACGTCTTCGATCATGAAAAGCACATGCTGAGGGATTGGTTATTGCGGCATTAACTCGAGAAGAGTTGAAGCGGTTTCTTTAATGACGTCATTTTGAAAAATTTAACCGTCGACATTTTGTGGGATAATCAAAACGGCAATCAACGTTGAAATGAAAACGGTAAAAGTCACCTTCCTTAAGATGTTGACGGGGAAGATTAAGGTAATTCAGTGAGGTTTGTTTTAATTATTTAATATATTCAGTGGCGATTTGTCTTTTCCTTTCGTCCCTTTTGTCTTCAAGTCAGTCAGGGTATGAATATTCAGGATTCATTTCCACGGAGGAGCCTTTTAGCGGGATTAGATTAAATAAGTAATCGCGGGGTGTATTCATTTTCGAAAGGAGAGAAGTTTGAAGATGGACGAAATACGCGAAAAATGAAAACTTACATAAATAATCACGTTTAAAATGTCTTCCAGGCTTCCTGTGCTTAAGTCACCCTCTTTGAATGTGTCATCTCAAGCAAGTAACAAAAGAAACTCAAGTACCGCTCGACGGATAGACCTTCCGGATGTTCCTCCCCCCGCTACTTCTTTACCCTTCGTCTTTATAAACTCCCGTTTTCTCTTTTCCTTTTGTTGTTTCTGCACATTAGAAATTTAGAATATTAGGCAGCGAAAAAAAGGACGGAGGTTTTTTGGAAACAATTTAATTAAACTCGATATACACTTTTTTGTTTACACGAGGGGTCGAAAACCGCCAATCAGAGTTGAAGTTAAACCGTTAATCCCTGCGAGATGTTCCTAATTTTCAATCCCTCTCTAAAAACTTGAAGTCACATGATATTTTAGTTTAGAAATTCCAAGAGTTTAACACTGTCCACTTGAAAGGACGAAGGAAAACTTGTCAAAATAGAAATTTCCCAACTGGGAGGGATTCCGTTTCAAGCCACAAGTATTCGTGGTGATGTACACATAACAAAAGACACGCTTGCAGCCAACTTTGTAGAGTTTTCACAAGAGGAGTTTTACATGCGTTTTTAAAATGGAAAGTTTTTTTCTAGGATTGATTTTCTTGTGAGTGACTAGATTTTTTATCCCAATGGAAATTTAGGTGTTAATGTTGGTTAATCAGCTAAAAGGAATGTTCTACGCTTTGATTAAAGATTCAAATAAGTTCAGGTTTTTGAACATTATTCGACTATTATTGGCCAGAAAAAAGTATCACTATTCGGTTCCCTCGACCTTTTTATGATTTTTGAGACGATTCTATGGTTGATGTGACACAGTGTCCAGTAGGTAAGATCCTTATTGGTGGTAGCAAACATTTTTTTTTTTTTGATGAATCTGGTCATTCTGGCTCTGGTCCCCTCAACCGTTTTATGATTTTTTGAGTCGATTCGATCGAATCGACTCAAAAAATCGAATCGAATCGACTCATTTCGCAGCCAATCGTCGACGATTGGCTGCGAAATGAGTGTCCAACCGGTAAAATGTTTTTTTTTTTTTTTTTTTTTTAAATTTAATCTATAATATATATACAATGTTAAAATACAATTGATTTAACACAAAAGCCGCCGGAGCGGCTTTTGATGTTTTTTTCAGAGATTTTGCCTCCTCCATCAATTTTTAGTTTTTTACAATTGGATCATGGTCAGTGTTCAGAATTCTGACTCCGATTGATTTCAGTCTGAGATCAATTTTATTTCAATTACTGTGGCGTTTTTGAAAATCTTTTCAAAACATTTCCTCTGCACTATTTAGTCTCTCTACTCTGCACGTGCGGGACTACTCATCATCACATTTCCACTCTTTTGTTTCCCTTTACCATGATCGAATAATAATTCAGATAATTTGAAATGATACGTTCCATATAAACTCGACCGAATCACAAAATCATTTCAAACAAGAGGAAAAACTGAAAATCATTAGTGATTTTTTCCCAATGAATGATGTGGCTAATATCTCATCAAGTTATATACAAGAGGGATTTATTTCATTTTTATTTTTTATTTTTACCGAATTTTTTTTTTCTCCGGCCCTTGTTATATAAATGGATTCGACATAGTCAAAACGGGAGATATCATCAAAATTATATTTTGTTTTTAGTTATTCTGCTTTGTTACAAAAATCATTTATCATTTTCCCTCTTCAATTGGGTGAAGTATACGTTAAAACTTTCAAAAAGAAATATGAGTTTTTCACAATTTAAATACATTAAATGTCACTTGTAGGTCACGAGAGATTTAACAAAACGTCCTATCTTAATTTCGGAGTTGTCACATTTTCAACCGCAATTGTTTTTAAAAAAAAAAAAAAATGAAAGGTATGCTTGGAAATATTTTTCCTTCCGCGTTAATTCGCTAAAGAAGAGAGTTTATTTTTTTTAAAAATTAAATTAAAAGAGTAAATTATGAAGGAAATGTACGGTTTGTGATGTTGTAAACATGGATTAAGTTGGCAAGAATGCCCGGGGTGAACAAGAGCTAAAGAAACGTCTAGCTATGCTGGTTCTGGAGGACCTAGAAGCCTATGGCTTCAGTATTTTTATCGAATTTAATCTGTGGCTAATCTCTTTCAGTCCATATCCGAACTTTGTGAACTAGCTGTTTTTATTCCGTCCAGCTTTTTGTGTGCTCGACCATGTGCTCAGAACATGGACACCAGCCACATCAACTACAGTACTACAAGTTGATGTCAGGGCTAAGGTTTGAGATGCTAGAGAGATGTCGATGCAGGATTTGGATCCTCCTAAGGGTTTTGCATAGTATCTGCTCCCAAAAAAAAATACTGGTAGTTGATGTGATGGTGCTCAAACATAAAGAATCCATCTAAATCTCGACCTCAGTACTATAAGGTTCCATCTCCAGTTCTGACCCACAAAAAATCCTAAAATGTAATAACTTTGATGGAAAGACTTCATTGTGTAAACCCATCGCCACCTAAGGGAAGAATAAGTAATGAAGATCTCAGGCGGAATGGAGACCTCCGATAATAATCATTTTACTTTCATCTTCATTCGAAAACATCTCTGATCAACCTAACTGATAAAAGCTCCAACCGTATTCAATTTTCTATAAAAACTTCCTCCTCGTCATCTCCGTGATTTTTTTCCCCCCTTTCCTCGTTCTTTTACTCAGGACACGAACTGATAATCATCGACCCATTCAAAAAGATCGATCGTAACTTGTTTTTTTTTCATCACAATCAAGTAATTGGGTCAGCATGATTGAATAATTCGTGAAATTGGATTTTGAGAATCACGGGGGTAAAAAAAAAAAAAAAAAAAAAAGAAGAAAATTCATCTGTTTTTGAAGCTTCCGTTCAATTTATTTATTTTTCCCCTTTTCGGGATCCTTAATTTCCCCTTGAATTTTAAAACTAGAACTTTCTTAAGTTTCTCCCCGTTAAGGTTTAATGAGAAATCCATCTCGGAATTGCTATTTCAAATATTCATATCCGTCAGTGGGATTAATCTTATTGATTGATTCTGTATTATCGGAATTGGAGTCATTAACGATATTATCACCACAACAGGGTTAGACGTTGTACAGAGTGTCTCAGCTTCGTGGATTTAATGGAGTGGAAGTTGAGGAGGCGGTTTAATAATGTTTTAAAGATTCTTTTAGATCGAGAGTATTTTAGAATTTTTATATCAGAGGGTTTTTTAAACACGATAAATGGAAATGTCTGGAAGTTAATGAAATGTCTTACTGTTGATTTAACCAAGCTACAATATCTCATTAGGCATAACAAGAAGTTAATTGGCACATAGACGAGAGCTCTTGCGTTTGCAGATACAATACGGATAGGCAGATTGGTTCATCGTTCTCGCAAATTGATTGATTCCGTATATAATTTCGTCTATTGTTTTGATTCCCTTATCAGTTTCGCTTTGCATTGTGGATGATATAAATCTTTAACTTACGAGAGGTAAATGTGGAGATGATGAATATTGAAAATAAAGAGAGTTTCTTCTAAGGTGAAAACGACGTGAATAACGCAAAATGGAAGGTGGAATAGGAAAATTTTGGTTTGGAGGCCATGGACTGGGCAGCGCGGTAGAGGGAGACCGATAAGCCGATGGTACGGCGACCTAGTGAGTGAAAACAACCGAGGAACGAGAAAGGTGGCATACCTTGAGGGAGGCTATGTTCAGCAGTGGACGCAATAAGAAGTTTCTATGTCTGCTTCCTCCATTCTGAGAATCAAGACTGGGTTTTTCCTTCTCTGCCTTTCCCTTTCACAGCCCGGGTGGAGGGAGGGCTTTGAGGTGGACACTATAATTCGGAGATTTGGGCCAAAACTTGTGAGATGCTTGTTTGCCACATCACAGTTTTTTCCCCAGGAGGTTTATCCCGGTAGGTGGCGCACTATTCGGGGTCTCTTAATCGATCCGCATTCCTGGATACGTTGTCTTTCCAAAACAGCCGCATCCTCGTACCCCGACGCACCCCGAGGACGTGAACTTGTAGCGTGTTCATGTAGTAACTGTTCATCGTCCGCGGCGGGGGGCATACACATTACGCACAGAACCTGTGAACCTCCGGATCTTCTCTTTGATCGCACACTCTCAACATAGGGTCGACTTCCGGGCTATAACCACCACTCCCCCCCCCAGCTACGGACATTACCATGGAAATGCCCAATCAACATAAATTTTTACATGTTCCCGAAACTTTGATTGGAGACCCATAGATGGTTGAGATTTTTTAATGTGTCCATAGCTAGGGTCGACCCTATGGAAAAAAAAATCCGATTGGGAGGTCGCGTTCATCAGCGAGGCGTTAAGTTTTAATTTGATTAAATTTGCTTTCTTGATTCTTAAACACTCATTTTTTTGCTGGGAAGCCAAGACCGCGGTAGCCTGTTTTGTTTCCCATTCTCGAAGTCTAGAGTACCAGCCCACCTTTTTACGTCATCACTTTTGATAATTCTTTAAAAAAAAAAAAACACTAATTGCTTAAGCTCTGCTGTTTTAAATCGCAGTGAGAATACATCACATGCTCTCTCGCGTAGGGATTTTTAACCTATGCAAGGCTACCACCTAGGTAGATTAATTTGTACATTAGCGGATTGTTGTTATATCCCTCGAGGTCTTCCCACATCCTTTCTCCACCTTTAACACTCATCCCCTCATCTCGGTTAATTCCCTAATTACTTTTTTTTCCCACTCTCATAACACAAAATAAAAATCCTCAGATTTTTATCAGTTTTGCTCTAACGCTCCTAGCTGGTATATCCCAATTTCACAAAAAAACCCCTTAAAAAGAAAACCCGTCATTATAAATAATGGATATCTGTTTTAAATACTTGTTTATCGAAAAGAAAAAGTTTCGGAAAAGTATTAGAGGAAAAAGGATTAGGCTTTTCTAAGTTTTTAAAAGCGAATTTACAAAGCGATTTTAAGTTTAAAAAAAAGAAAAATAAACATCGGAGGGCCTTCTCACAGCTCTCGAGTTTCCAACCGGAAAAGCACTGTCGCCTTCTTAACTAACATTTTCATCACGGCGACGAATACGATGACGAGCGCAAACCATTATTAACAAAGTCTGTATTTAACGGTGTTTGAAGCAGAAACCTCCAGGGGGAAACTTTTACTGCAGATAAAACTCGATGAGAGTAAGGAAAGACGAATTTACACTGTTATATTTCAATTCCCTTTTCGGTTTTATAGCTACAACTGAAAATTTTTTTTCTGCTCAGGTTCCGAATCAAATAGCATTAAACGAGCTCCCCAGACCCGCCTGGAGGGGAGGAATTTTATAAATAGAAACTTTAAGGGGGAGGAAAAAAGTTCACTGAGCTACAATCGAACAGCTGACTAGTTCCAATTTTTTTTTTTTTTTACGAAAATCTGGAATACACTTGACCATGGCATCACGCATTTTGATCGATTGATAGGGTAGAAACTGCGACCGACGGAGTCGGGTAAAGAGAAACGAAGGGAGCGGGAGGGAATGAGGGGAGTAAAGAGGGGGTAGACAGCAATAGTACGACAGCGAAGACCGTGTGCTGTAGCATTCGATGCCGGTCGCTCGTACTGTTGTAGAGTTGTACGAACCGCAAAAGTTCGTGTCTCATTTTTATATTCGTTTCTTACGACATTTGGATAAGATTTTCTACGAATTTTTTTTTTTTTTTTAAATTTATACTTAATCGTAATCATGTGACTTTTTTATATTTATAACAAAAAAAAAATTTTTTTACGTGGATTTAGTGTTAGTGTTAAGTGAGTTTGTTGGTTCGGTTTTTTTTCTAGAAATATTTATATTACGTGCATATCGAAGTTGTATACATATTTATTAATTAATAATAATCAAGCTCATCACTGCCGATTTATATATTAAGTGGATTACGCGAAAAGTTTTTAGCGTAAGTTTTTGCGGATATATGCCTCCTCCTCCTCCTCTTCTGCGATCCGGAGAAAGTCAGCTAATTGTCAATTGAAAATGTTATGGTCATTGTAATAAGCAGTGTTTAATCACCGTTGTGATTGAATTGCGGTTACCCCTTGGTCGATGGACCAATTACAACCGTTTCGGACCGGACTTAATTTGATTCAGATTTATGGGTAAAATTTGCTCTTGTTTCTCGTTTGGTGCAATTAATATCGGAGGAAAGTTAAGCCTAATGAGTTGACTGGGGGTGGGGGTGAGAGGTTAACATGGCATGTCAAATCATTCGGGGAGGGACTATTAACCTTTTTCCCCGGTTATGTAATTATTTCTCTTTAAGAAATTTTTTTTTTTCTTTTATAATTTCCATTTCGTTAACTTCATTCAAGGAATAAATGTTCCAATAATGAACCGTTATCTCCTTTTCTCTAATGACATAAAATCGATAAGTTCTTCCAATCTTAAAATGAACAATTATCGAATTTTTCTTCTAGAATTTTTTTATTAGTTGAAACAAGGAAGTTAAAGAAATGGATTTTTGCTGTCTGATGCAAGAGTTTTTTTTTTTTTTTCCTTTTTTCCCCTTCTTAATTAAACTTTAATACGGAACGTGCTGGTTAGAATAAGCATGTAACCCCAGGTTACTTCGATATTCGTTGCATATAAAGTTTAAAAAAAACATGTTCTTTTTTTTTAATCCCGATCTTAAGAAAACTTGGTTAAATTTCTTTGGCGATTTATCAGGAGAAAATAACCAATTGACCGGAGTACATTTTTAATGTGCATCTGCTACCTCCTTTTCTCGGTCTAAATGATCGTTAAGAGTTGAAGTAGCAAACAATCTGGGAAATGCTTTTCTAATATCCAATCAATTAAATGTTAAACAAGGGACGGGCGTTCGAAGTTGGAAACGTTTTCGCGTTATTCATTTAAATCGAATAGTTGTTTAAGATGAAGCTGGTTCGGGTTTTGCTATATTTTGAAAACCGCGTTGATTAGGAATATTTGATTAATTTATCATTTTCCTTTTTGGAGTGAGATATACATTCCAAGTAATTTTAACAACCTTTACGGATCCGCGGTTTAACCCTTGTTAAGTTATTTGCATATACGGAATGGTTTCTTTATGAGGAAGATGAAATGTTTTGTGCGTTACGTTTGCCTAGTTTTGTAGTCTGTCAATGGGAAATTAAATAGGGCTTGTCTGTTATGTGCTTATATTCTTGAATCGGATTTGGAGTTAATATGCTTTAGTGTTATCATATTAAGTGGAGTCGTATACACAAAATCCAGTTGTTCTTTTTGAACTGAGAATCTGCTCCTGATTGGGATTTTTTTGTTTCGATATCTGCACCTCAGAGCTAGAACGTCGAATTTGTCAATCTCAAAATGGCGATTTTAGCTCTGAGGTACAGATATACAGATTGTTATGATTGCCGAAAATCTAACTCAAGACGGATGCTTATCGAGGGAATGTACAAAACTAGCTGCAGCTGAAGATTTACAAACAGTTCTTTTGTATTTATTTATTTTTGATCCTTATATGCGTATAAGCATGATTCGCTGTCTAATCTAGTCATCCCTATTTCCTTTAATATCTCATTTAGCGTTATGTTCCAACAGCGTCCTGACTGAGGTTCTTTCGTGGCTTGCAGACGTAATTTTCCTTCGCTTCTTCAATAAATCCTTCTGGTTGTTTCATAAAGACTTCTTTAGCGAGGTCACCGTATAAATAAATAGGCGGCCTTTACATCACAATTTTTCTCTTTGAGATTATGAGTTGCCGCTTTTGTTAACTGTATTCTCATGGACGAAGAGTCCATGAGAATACAGTTAACAAAAGCGGGCGCCACTTTTTGTGCCAGACCCAGGTAGGATTAGGGTTTGACTTCCTCGACCGACTGCCCAGCTACTCCCGCAGTCGGCCGAGTATTTAGGTCCCCCTGGGCCCTTAGGTCAAATAAAGATTTCGACCCCGGGACACTCCAAGGAAGAGAGAACGAACTAGAGGGACTCGATGGAGGGGAAGCAAACGGTTGCTGGGGCCTTCTCATAGCAGCGGTTGCATACACGGACCGAACTGGATTTCTCGCTCCTAACCCAGAACCAGTCCCTGAACGATAATGACTACTAGGCGTCACAGCCGTGACGGCTGGCGGTCTCACGCTCCTAGGGACGCGAGTACCTGAAGCAGTGGTAACAGCGGTAATTGCTTGCGTCGCCGCAATCGTCGTAACCGGCGGCCGTGAATTCAAAGCGAGAATTGAATTACGGCGTGGACTTGGTGTAGGCACATGCCGCACCACAGTGTTCGACGTGACATCCGGTCGACTGGAAGGAGACACTTGGTTTGGCGACATTTCAATAATTGGCGAAATACGGGTCGGACCCATCTGGCTCAGCCGGGGGCGAGCTCCTTGCGGAAATAACAACGTACTGGATGGGCCTAAAATTGGATCTTGCAGCAATCTTCTTCTAGCATCACCCTCTGGCTCGGAATAACTAACTTCGGGGACGTTGGCTGCGGCAGCTGCTCCATCTTCTTCTTCTAATTCCCACATGTCATGGGCCTGCAAATCCTGCTGAGTCCCGTATAGGATATGCCCTACGGCATTCAACGTATCGTCTAAGGCGACCAATGGCGTTGATTCGTGCTCAACCGAAACTCCAGCGGGCATCAGAGCTGCTGACTCTTCATAAGGGGGCGGCGGAGATCTGTGAGGCGGCTCCCACAGAGGATCAGCACCAATCACGGTTTGATACGCGGGCGGTAAACCGACATCATCAGGGGGAGGAATTTCGGCTGTAATAGCCGCGGGCGGTAATTCACCGGAGGAACTTACTCTCACCGGCCTCCAAGAGTATGTAAGACGACACGCCCGACGCTCATCGTCATATTGTAACAGCAGAGTGTCAAGGCGGGAATCGACTTCCAGGTCATCGGGTCCAATATCGACCACCGCAAATTGATCCAAAATTTCTTGCTTTTGTTCAACAGTTAATTCTCTAATGTTTTCAATAAACGTTAAGCGCTCCTCTACGTCAACAAGGGAAATATCTGCAGCCAGCTGGGCGGCAGCGGCTGGATTAGCTTCGAGATGGAGCCGAATTCGGGATTCCATTTCGAATTTGGAACCACCTCCCGTCAACCCTAATTGGTGACACAAATCTCTTAATTCCGACTTGGTCCTATTGACCACATATTGCTCCGTATCTGGATTCATCGAGTCTCTCACGACCAGCATCGCAGGTGTCAGTTTAGTTATTTTATTAATCATAAGAAAGAAAATAATTTTGTTTGCTTAAGCAGATTTCTCGAGAGCTAGTAGCTTGCTCTGCTCTATTTTATTTTTTCATTGACGAGACTGACAGATTCCTCTGTAGGTTTTAAATCTTCTGGCGGTTTTAGTTCCGGCATTAGACTATAATCATAATATTTTGAAGCTTTTCCTGTCATTTTTCAGTTTCTGTCTTTCCGCCTGTTGCCTTTTTGAATTTTCCTCTCTCAGGCTCATCAGTATTATTTTCTTTTATGTCTTTTGTATTCTTTGAAGATTCCATCGGTTCTTCCTGGAATCGCAGGGTTGCTGACACCAAGTCCATATGTTTAGCCATAAGCTAAACCTCCACCATATATCCGCTACCTTCCCCAAGATGGAATCATCTTTTTTTTAATAGTTTCATCAGAGCATGGACTCGAACCATGAATTTTCGGCTTACCGGGATCGGGTTGTTTTCAATGAGCCGTATTTTGTCTTCGAAGGTTAATGAAGATATGTCCTCCGATCCTCGGTTTTCAAAAATCAGACAATCTTTAAGGACATCTTTTCAATTTAGGTCGTTGCTTAAGAAGGTCAGAAAAAGCGTTGGTTGAACCTATGCATTTCACAAGATCGCGATATTGATTATTCCAGCAAGCGTAACCTCAATTGATTTTAGAGGCTCATACCTTTTTCTTCTAAATTTTTTAGAACTTCTAATGAATTGCTTGACCATTTCTTCAATTCAAATTTAGCTTCGTTCAAAAGCGATCCTATTTCTTGCTTTGAAACTTGTACTTCCTCAACCGAATTGCCTCCTGTAATTTTATTGTCTATGTGCTTCTGTGATTTGAACGATGCTTTCCAAGCCAAGTGTTTTATAATTAAACATATGGATAGCTTATAGCTAAATATATGGACTAGGTGTCAGCCAGTGTCAACAGATGATGGACTTGGTGTCTTACTTGGTGTCAAGAGATTTTTACGGTTGGGGTAATTCCAGTGAAAGTCGACTTTCACTGGAATTACCCCAACCGTAAAAACTGATTGATAAATGGATTCATTTATCAATCAGTCTATTACACAATCTATAAAAAAAAATGAAATGAAAATTAATGCTTGCAAAAGACAACTTCAGCTTTTAAGTATATTTTGCTGACACCAAGTCTATAAGTTTAGCCATAAGCTAAACATAAGCTGACTTGGTTGGCCAAACATATAGACTTGGTGTCAGCCGCCGTAGTGGAGATAGAACTTTATAATATTGAGATCACCTAATCATTTAAAAATTTGCCTTTCACTGTTTTGTTCTACAACAATTTTTAAAAAAGACTTGTTGCCGCATTTCATTGAATTTCCCTTGCGCATTTAAATGTCTCGAAATAAATTTTGCTAATTAAATTAATTTTTTACAGTAAATTATCAAACACAAGAAACTTGCGACAAATATATACCCTTCCCAAACAATCTCGACGACTATGTTTACTCCTAAATTACTTACCTTTTTCAAGTCAAAGAGCGTAACGAGAGAAGCAAATGTAAAAGACACCCTGCCGTCACTTCAAGATGTTGGTTTCCATCTTCTCTTGCAATATTCTCGTTTCTGTCTCTCTCTCTCCAGTTCCCCCCAAAAAATACCATTCTCACAACTGACACGGTCCCTTTACAATGGTCAAACGGCGATTTGTCGGAAATCGTTTCACTTTTGTAAAAATCCTACAAAGAGATATTGTAGAAACTTGTCATGACGGAAGATATAAATCTTAAAGCTAAACCCGATTCCGGAAATGAACTTGAACTTTTTCCAGTTCGGGTCATCGAGAAGAAATTACACCGGCTTTTCTGAAAATCCTTTGTTACATCGGTCTTCTTCTTTTTTTTCGGCGGGGAGGAAAGGGAAAAGAAAAAGCAATGCAGCGCCGGATTACCCTGCGCAATCGCCTTAGGAATTTAATTTAACATCGGGGAAGTTTTTTTTTCTCGCTGCATTTAATTTTTTTTTTCTGTGACCACTAGTTTGCGGGTAGATTAACATTTATCATTATTGCCATACTACGCTACGTTTCCATTCGAACGGATTTTGAAAAAAATCAAGCTTGCGCGGTATTGATCTCCGGTTTATTTTCTTCTTCTTTTTTTTTCTCTCTTTTGCTTTCTCCTGCCGACAGTTCCTGGAAATCTCTAACATTCTCAAGGGGCTTAAAGTTTTTTTCCTTCTTATGCCAGAAATAGGAAAGCATCGGAATTCGAGACGAGAAAACCCGGAAAGTTCGAAGAACCCTTAATTTTTCCCCTTGGTCTTGAGGTTTTTCAAAAAGTAATTAAAGGGCCACCATAACAAAACCCGCTAAGAATTCCTCCTCTGTTATCTTATTTCCCGCCTTTAGGCAGTTTTTAGCAGGGATTTAGAAAAAAAAATTTACGAACCGTTACATCGATGATTGTTTCTTTTATGCTTTTGTTTTTTCCCTCGTATAACCGATTTAAATGTAAAGTTGTACATGTTTTTTAATTTACCCCGTAAGCGATCCGTAACCCTCTCCCGTGGCTAATCGAAAAAGAGTAATATTATTGTCATTATCGTGAATTATTGAAGGATTAGTTTGTCAATCATTTTTAGTTCAGGATTTTACATCCGGATTTAAAATACTAATGGATTGGAATTTAATTTTAAATAATTTAGTATATGAAGCCAGGGTGAGTGATACCTTCTTAGACACTCTGAGCTTTTTATATAATGGAGAGGATTTTTTGTCAGTTTCGGTTATTCAAAGTTTTTGGATGAAATCGGCCAGGAGCGTAACTTTTCGTTGGCCCCACTAGGAACAAAATTTGGGGCTTATCAATTTTTTCCGACGACTTTTCTTTGGCTAACAAATTTTTTAACTAGGCTTTCTCCCTTATTTTCTCTTTTTTCTATGCAAGAAATCTTTTTAAGCATTTTTTTTCTTTAAGAAATAAAAAATCATTCAGGTAAAATATTTTTAGCTATTTATTTTTATTTATTTATTTGATAGAAGAACTCATCTACAGGCCCGAGAGCCCAAGGGACAGGTTTACAATTAATATTTTTACAATTACAATTGATGTACAACAACAACGTTACCACTTAAAGACTATGAACTCTCTATCACCCGGAATACACTGCTCTTGAAACGATCAAGCGAAACATTTTTTTCGAAGCTCTTTTGGGGGATAAGGGGAAAAAGAATTTTTTAGCTTAAATTATTTCTGTCGGGAAGAAGGGAGAAGAGGTATTTTTTGCAAGGAATTTTTTCTAGAATATTTTTTTTGTCAAAAAGTTGACTTAAAAAATTGCAAATTTTTTGTTTGAAATCATACTAAAAATTTTTACTGGGACTGCGTCTGGCAAAAATATTTTTAGCATTATTCTTGGCTAGAAATTTTTCCTAATCATTTCTTAAAATTTTGAGATATGAACATGTGTTTTAGCCTGAAATAGGTTATTACCTTTTGCCTAAAATCTACCTTGTCCGTATCAATATATGATTGGCATTACAATGGGAGCTTAGTTTTCGTGAAAAGAACACTCCATAATTTTCTAACGACCTCACTTGAAAATTCCTTTCCAGGCATTTATTCTTCCTCCACGAAAATCCCCTCTTAAAACAACAGGTTCTTATATTTCTGAAAATTCTCTCCCTGAAACTTCGTAAATGCAATTTAAATACACCCAAAGTATGATTTAGACGATAATGTGAATAAATACTGACATTTTCCTTATTTCGTATTCCGAAAACTTTTCCTCCGAGCCACCCTATAATCGGGGATATTGAAAATTTCCAATAACAGTTCCCCTTTTCTTGACGGGGCATATTATGCGCGTAATAAAAGCATTCCCGGGCGCTTCTATAATTATTTAGACAAGGCAAAGTCATTGTTCGAACAAAATTGATGAATGTTCGTGCACCGAATCGTTTCACATTTCCGGTTAATTTTAATTCCGGGAAACCTGTAAAAAAAAATAAAAAAGCAGAAAGAAAAACCTTTAAAAAAAAGATATCAAATTTTAGCGTGACTTGATATAAGCGCGCGGGACAAGGAGGAGTGAGGGTGAATTTGAATACCGTTTATCTGTTATTTGTTATTCAATACGCGGAAAATCGGCTTTATCAGTCGGGTTTTTGTTAGCTTAATTTCATTTTCGCAAGAATCCACACAAATATAGATATTTCCCGTTTTTGAAAGATTTTTTTTAATGAAAATGAAATCATTTTTTTTCGTGATGGGAAAATGATTCATTATGCATAAATTATGTCAGAAAGGTCCTTTGGGGCTTCATTATGGTTACAACCGCTCCCTTCGTGATTTTTTTTAATTTCAATATATGGGTTGCTGCTTTGCACATTCTCATTTCTTAGTTCATAATTGAACTTTTTGAACAAAGGAAGAAGGGAGAACAATAGCCGATTTAATTTTCTCGTAGTCACCCTCAGATAAAAATATACTTTGTATATATAATGAATTCGGTCAGCTTCCGGCTACCACAGAGTAAGCGAATTCCAATATGCGTAGATGGGAAAAATGTTTTAAGTGAAGGGCAAATATGCTTACTCTCCTATCCAGAGGTTTGATGGATCGGAAAGGGATATCCCTGTTTTTAAAGTATCGTTTCGGGTTTGAATTAGTTAATGACTCCCCCCGCCATTTCTTCTTTCTCGTCTCTCTTTTTTTTTTTTTTTGACTTTGAAATGTGGTCATATTAAAATTTCTAATGACTTTTTTCCTGGGTTTTAATCGGCAGGAAAATGGATCCGGTCTGGTTGTTCTTGGAAAAAAAAAAATTTATGAAGAGATGGAAGAATTTCTAGGGATATAAAAAAAATGTTTTTCAATGGAAACGAAGGATCCCGCTGTGTTTGAAATGGCGGAAGTAGTTGAGTCATTCAGTTTCCCGGGTTTATCACTGAGACTGCCGGGCTTGTACTTCTTGGTTTTAACAATTTTTCTTTGTTAAGGCTTGCGGATTGTTGTCGAGTATGCTTGTGTTGGGAAAAAATAGGAAGCGAGATGAAAAAAAAAAGCATGCGAATAAATAAACATGCGAAGTGGCGGGAAAGTAAATGAAAGTGATTTCATTTCAAATTTACATTGCACCTGTATGTATAAGTCCTGATATGTCAATTATACGCTTTGCTTTGTCAATAAAAAAGTGGAATAGATTCGGGCTTTAGTGTCGACTACTTTTGAAAAAGACGATGTCGATATAGGAATTGTGTTGTTTCTGTCTGGGTTTGAGAATTCTGTCTTGAAATTTCAAAATCTTTTATGCTCAGCTTATGCTTTTATGCTTAACCTCGCTATTTTTTTTTTTTTTTTTTTTTACAATTTTTAATTTCTAAGTAAAAGTTTTGCCTTCCTCGCTTACTTTCAAAATCCGAGATAAATTCCTGAAAACCCCACTGATTAAGTAAATCGTTTGTTCCCAGTCCCATGCAGGGACCTAAAGCAGCATCTGGTTTTACTTCGCGCATGTAAAATTATTTTGTTCTATCTCCAATGCCGAGGCTTCGCATATGGTCAGACGGGATCAACCTGCTCAGTGGAGGTAGATTAAAATGATTTTAGATGTGCGGTTTATAAATCAATTATTCATCGGAATAATGGCTTGACTGGCTCTACCACCTCCCCTATTCAGCCCATGATCGTGCACCAAAAGAATTGCCTGAACTTTTTTCAACCTCGCCTTAAATCAAATTCAAATATTCCTTCAAATGTGACCCAGCTTACTTACGTCCCTTTGAAACGGAAAAGAAAAATAAAATAAATGAATAATGGGTAGTTTGCGATGAGAAAAAAGCAAAACGATACCTTGTGGGATGACGGGGAAATATAAATAAAAGGATCCCTCGGAGGACAAAAGAAAATATGGAAAGAAAAGAAAAATGGTAACATTCCGACGATTTCCCATCTTATTCTTTACGAGATTTCATGGCGAATACCAATACTTCGAAAGAGAGAAAAAAAAGCAGAAGCAAAAAAAAAAATGTCAATTCTTATATATCAGAAATTATTATTTATATATCCGAGAGATTTTCTTGTCCGAAAAAAAGAGACGGAAATGATAATTTTATAGCATCGTAGATTTGATAATAAAGCGTTTTATAGTCTAGGGGCGTCTGCTTTAGTTTTACGGTTTGCATAATCAAAATAAACGCTTTTAGTATCAGCGTTTGAATGGAAAAAGACGAGCATGAGGGAGGGGAAATCCGCCATTGTGAAGTCCACGGCGAGGGGTTAAAATAGGTCAGAATAACACGCGAAAGAATTTTAGGGAAACAGAAAATGTCAAAAAGATTTGATTTGAAAACAGTGAAATCTCTGCAAAGCTCTTCCTATAAAATCGATAGGAAAAAGCTTTGGGAGGAAAAGTTAGTAGCTCTTGGAATTTAACACGAAAGTTGTAAATAAACAATCTGTGATATCGGAAATGCTTTTTTTTTTCTTTTTTTCTCTTTTTCCTGTCCAGACGATATAGTTTGTAACCGATTGAAACAATGCCTGGAGGAAGATGAAAAGCTTTCTAAACCACAATTGAGAAAAGTTGACCTTATCGCTGAGCTTTAACACCATCTCACTTTCACTTTTTGTTTCTGCTTTTTTTCGTCTCACGTTTTATTTTTCAAAATGTCTCTTCAGAAATAATTAACAGTGAATCGTAACTATAAACAGGTGGAAAATTCGGGGAACGGGATGTGAAAGGGAAAGGGAAAATCCATCCCATCAAGTCCAACCTAATAAACAGAGACAGAGAAGAAAAACAAAATCGGATTTGGTTAAAGCTTATTATTTAAATTTATGGAAAATCGGCAACGCCGGAGCTTTCGGTAGGAAAATAAAGAAAGGTGAATTTTTTATTAAGTAAATATACAGGAGAGTCGATAAACGTTGTCGCCAGGAACGTAAAAAAGATTTTCATTATAGCGTGGATATATTCTTTTTTCGCTCCTTTCTTTTTTTTCCCTAACTTACCACTTCCTTGAAAAGTTAGAGAGATTTAAGAGACAAAAAAAAGAAGGGCAATTCCTTTCCAAGACGATATCGGTAAACCTTTATAAAACCAACTTCATCTGATGCCAAATAAGTTTAGTGTCCATTAAATGTTTTGGAGAGTGTCCAAGGAATCCCAGTCGCATTTATTCAGGGTACGAAATGATTCAGGAAGCGGATATCGAAAGGGACGGTGAAATTTTTCAAAGACGCTTCCGTGTTCTAGCAGAGATTCGTTTTAGTGAGGAATTGAAATATGGGATTTGATTGGTGAAATTGGTAATGAATAAAATACTCTTACTCCGCTGGAACTACAGGGAGTGAACCCTACCTCCAAATTCCTCCACTGACCGCGATCCAAGGCCGTAATTTGCCAATCCTTGACCCCCAGGAAAGGGCCATCCTGATGAATGTTATCGATACCTCTTCCTGGGTCCTCTGTGGCCACCGACCAGCCGCCTGGCTGTACAGGGACTTGTAAATGCCCCTCTCCACCGGTGTCCCATCCCGTGTCCTGTGTACCGCACTGGTGATTACACTAGTGACTAAAGGCTGGACAGTGAGATTTCGGATATTGAACGGGGTCACATGTGGGCTCAAGGACCATACGCAGGACGCGGTTTTTGAATACACGGAGCCTACTTCGGTCATTTGCGGTAAGACTGCAGGTCTCGCACTCTGCTAAATCTGCTCTTGAATCTGCTTCAGCAAAGCAAGTGGAAATAGAAAAAGATTTATATGCTATTTATATGCTGCTTCAGCCACAGAACATTTAATACCTGAAAGAAACTAATACAAAAACGAATTTAACGGGTACTCACTTGATGATAAGCAAAAATTTTGCCCATTTGGTCCAAAAGTCTTTTAAGGAGGCGGCTTCTTTCATACTCCTCACCCATATGCCGTTTGCCACCTGTCGGAAGGCCTGCGGAAATGATTTTCATTTATTTTTCATCATACCCCATTCCAAGTTAAGTTCATCGAATTGCCATCCCGACTTCTTTTCATTTAATTTCACTGTTAGATCTGCAACTTCCTCATCTAACGTCAAGATAACTCAGTCGTCAATTACGTTCTAAATCTAAAACCATCAATCCTGAAAGAGAAAAAAATCAATCCCGAACGCAGTTAAGAACGTTCAATCGACTCTCATTATTTATACATTTTTCCCACGATTAAACAAATTCGAAAAACAGTATTGATTCTCAATCGATTTCGATTTTGCTTTTCCCATTTCGTTGAAACATTCCACTTTTCCGCTTAATTGATCTTTAGATTAAAAAAATGGCGGTAAATCCATTAAGATGATTCAATACAGATGGAAGTTGCGTGTTTACACAAAATTAAAAAAAAAAATCTGAAAACGCAAACAACGTTACAGGTTTATCTCGTTTCGCTGAGGTTTATAATTCTTTTACATGTGAAACGTTGTGGAATATTTTAATCGGCGGAAAAATCGAATTGAAGGGGCTTGAAATTTTTTTTTTTACCGAATTCCCAAAAGCAGACCTGTTCCCTCAATGATTTTCTTCTCGTTTTTTTTTTTCCTGGCGTCCCGTATTATGGCATGAACAGCCACCCTCGGCCAGAGAGAGAGAGGACAATTGGACGTTCTCTTGGGGATGTTCCATAAATAACGGTAAACTTTTCATTTGAAAAATGCAGCACGTGTGTAAACAGAAAAATCGAGAGATACAAATCCGGAAAGAGTAAATAATGTGTGGTACGATGGCAGGTCAGACGTGATCCGAATAACGTGCATTTGCGTTATTTTTTATGACACATGATAAACCGTCCTTCGTACATATAGGCGCGTTTCTTTTTAACTTTCACCGGCATCTTTTGATTTATATCATCCCCTCTATTTTTATAGCATCCCTACATAACTCAAATTAAGGGAAAAGATGAAGAAAAAAAAGGTTCCGGGAAATTATTGGATTGCCGTCGACACCTTTTCTCTTCTAACTCTCCCCCTAACATCCTCAGCGGACTTCGTATCGAGAAAAGAAAAAAATATGACGTATCGGTTTTGAGTTTTTTTTTTTTTTCGATCTCCCCATCCGTCCGTCCCTTTCATCGTTGTTCTCCGTAAAGAATATTAATACCCGCAAAGGTGGTAGTTGTTAGGTTAAGCGCATGCGGGAGGAGAACGTTACATTGGGGTCGGGATGGACGTTGGACGTTTTTATGGAAGTTGGGGAAGTTTTCGAAAATTCGAAACGTCGTGTTTTCCCTTTAATGTTTACCCACAGTTTGACGATAGTTCGAAACGTGTCTAAATATCAGTTAATCGTTAAAGTTTTCCGAGCTTTCCGAATGCAAACTATAAATTATCTACCTCTATTAGAGAATCAGCTTTAATGCCGATTAAAATGATTTTAGTGATCCCTTTAGTTAAACATTAAATTTTCATTATACTGATTATACGTATATCGAGTTGGATTAAAAGATTGTGTCAAACGTTGGCGTAAGGAAAATGAAATTCTTGAGATCAAAATGAGGTGGGCGTAAGGATGAGGGGAAAAATGGAAAGAAAGGAGGAAATGGTAGAAGGGGGCTGAAAAAAATTTATTGAATTTAGGGCATTGAAAAATAAGTTGTAGAGCAGAGCACCAACTGCCGAATTTCAGGCCTTTGGCTACAGAGTATTTTCTAGTCCTAGTCCCGGCGCCTGATATTAAAACGATTGAGGAGATCTTGAGACGCACTGGCCAGATTTTTATTAGAAATATTGCGAGAAAAATTAACGTGGTTGCGGGACAACAAAAACGAGTCTAGATGACTTGCAAGGCACCAAAAATTCAGTGTTGATGTTAAAAGTACAAAGCAAACGGAGTTTTTATCGATAGAGGGAGTCATGACAACTCTGTTCTCGATCGTTATATACGTTTCTTTTTGTGTTTCAAAGCTGGCCTGGTTCACATATATAGACCCATCTGATAATTCCATAACGATGACTACACAGATTTAACCCATAATGACTCATTTCCTTTATCCGGAAAAGTAGAGGAGGAGGAAAATACATCGAGGATGGAAACCCCATTTAAAATCTCGAAAAAGAAATAACGAAAATTACAAAAGTGCGAAAACCAACGTTTAGTTCTTTTGTATTTACAATATATCAATATTCTTTTTCTTATTACAGAATTTTTACAACTTTTTTGTATATATATATTTGTGTGTGAGTATCGGGAGAAAAAAAAGTGAGTAAAAAACCGGAAAATTGAATTTCTTCTTCTGAAAAAAAAAAAAGTTTATGAAAAGAATAAAGTTTTCTTTAATACCGAAGTTGATATCTTTCGAATAAAAACATTTCATATCTTTGACGTTTTATTTTTACATTCGGAGGAAAGCTGACGGTAGTTGCCCGAGGGGGCAATAAAATCATCGGTGTGTTTACGTGATTCAAGTATTTTTTCCCCTCGTTTTTTATATTCCATCTACAAAAAAAAATGACTGATAGCTTGTTTAGTTCACCGGCAAGAAGCATCGGCGACCGGAGTTTAGGCGACCCGAACTCGCTAACAGACTCGGAAATATCCGATTTAGAAACGTTCGAATTAGTAACGGAAGTACCAGGAGCACCGGATCAAACGATCGTCGATGGATGGGTTAAATTCAGGGACAACAAAAGGGTAAGCTATAATGATAAATTTGTGGGAAAAAAATATAAGCTATTGAAAAAATAATGATTAGTTTAGTGGGGGGCTCGGAGGTTTCAGCCTGCAAGAGAAAAAGTGACAAAAGGACAAGGAGTTTCTTCGGACATGACACATTAATCTTTTAAGTTATCGCTTTGTTCCGGGAAGTACACTCTATAGTTCTTAGTATCATTAATCATTTTTTATTCTTTTTTGCATGATATATTCTTAAAGAAACATCGTCTTACGGGGCGCAAATAACCGATAGTTTGTATAGAGCTTGCTTTATGGTGTGGTTAATATGAAATGATCCATTATAAGGGTCACGAGAGAAAATTCTTTTTGATGATATTATTATTACGTCCCTTAAATTGTTTTTAATGTTGTTGTCGTTATTTTTATCAGCACAGCTCACAGCTTGAAGGGTAAAATGTTTATTTTTTTGAATTAGCCTAATAAAAACAAAAGAGTTTTTAGCTAACATGTTAGCTACACTAAAAAGTGAGTTGAGCTAACCATTTTGTTGGAGCAGCCTGACCAATTTTCCCCAGTTTCAGGTTGACACCCTTTTCCATAAGCTAAACATAGTGAGTCAATGTCGACCTGATACTCACAGATAGCACGAAATCATTTTGGACCAGCGAAATACTACATACAGATAAGAATAAAACTGATTAGCTCTTAACCCCAGCACAATTATCAACACCTGAAAGTGATGAAAAACTCCGTGATTTTATTATTTTCTATCTCCCTTTGCTTTATACATTTTAGCTAAAAAAACCTTTTCATACTCTGACTCAAAACTTCGGATTTAATGGTTTTTCTAATCAAAATCCGACTCATTACGTAACTAATTACAGGATGGATTCAAAGCTCTTTCAGTTCCCTCCCTTTTTTCTTTTTTTTTTATATATAAATGGATCCCCGGTCTTTTTATGCATAAGATAAATATTTTTTTTTGTGTACTCCCGTTCCTTTCGATAAATTTTTTCCTCAGAAAGAAACTTTCTAATTTTAAAAGATTAACCACAGATTTCCTTTAAATTTAAAAAAGAGAAAGAAAAAAAACGCGCGGATTTTCAATGTTTTCTTTTATGCATTTGAAATCCTTTTCTTTCTTTATCAAATCCTTTCCGTTTAAAATAAATTAAAAAAGAATAAATATATACAGGGTTGTTGGGGAAACCATATTTAGACGACGCATGCAATCAAGGCCTAATACGCACTCTTGAGGTAAATCTTTAAAGACTTGACAGTCAGTTGACATACGTGCTGACTTTTACGTTAATACTGTAGGAACTACTAAATGGGCTAAAATAGCGGTTGTACTACCATCAGCTAGAATTGCTGAAACCGCAAAAAGAACGTAACATGTTTCAGAACATGTTACGTAACATTTTAGATCATCTTACGCTCTGAGGACAATGTTACAACCCAGGAAACACAAGCAGGTTGACAACCGATTGACAAATATAGCGGACATCGTCGATAAATATCCAGACTTTAAAAATATTGCGGACATGAAAATAAATATCGTCGGTAAATACTACCTTACATTTTTTAACGCTGCATACATTTTCCGTAAATTTATCATACATTTATGATACATGTATGAGATATTGTCGAAATACTATACGATTTCGTACATGTACAATAAATGTTTGTAATATTTAACCTTGTTTTGCTGGGAAGCTTTGCAAAGCATGTTACACCGGAACATGTTACGTAACATGTTCTAAAACATGTTACACCGGAACCTGTTACGTAACATGTTCTAAAACATGTTACACCGGAACATGTTCTAAAACATGTTACACCGGAACATGTTCTAAAACATGTTACTCCGGAACATGTTACACCGGAACCTGTTACGTAACATGTTCTAAAACATGTTACACCGGAACATGTTACGTAACATGTTCTAAAACATGTTACACCGGAACATGTTATGTAACATGTTTCCCTGTGAAATATACCACATGTAACATGTTACGCAACATATTGCACATGAATTTCTTCGCCCAGAGCCACGAGCCATAAATTCGGTTATTGATAAGGGAATCGTGTTTACTGCCATTGTAATTGTAACAAAAAAACCGTTTTTGTCTTTAGTTTAACGGGTATTTTGCAAAATGTTTTTATGAAAAGAATCAAAATATACTTAAGAAAATTTTAGGAATCGAACATAAGAAGCTTAATGAAGCTTCCGAAGGAGCTTTCAAGCTTCAATTCACTTTGCTTTGATTCTTTACCCCAGAAAACCCCCGCATTGCTCATTTGGAAAGTTCACTCTGAAATCGAGTTTTAACTTATTTCTCTGATTTCTCACAGTTTCTATTGATTCCGCATCATAAACAAGACGGGGAAGAAGTTTTGAGTGAAAGCTCGGGCTTTTCTAATGTCATTTTCCCTTCTTCGCTCAAGGATGGCTTTGACTCTTCATATTTATATATATTTCACGTGCGTGTTTGGGATCGATTTAGGAGCCGTGTTACAATGAGATTCAGGATAAAAAGTGTCAGTCAAAAAAATACGAATTGTTGCCTGCGTTTTCGTTTTTATTGTTGTATGAGATTTCTTGGGCTTAAGAAATTTAAATAATCTGCTTAAAAAATTCTGACCGTCTGTGCACAGAAGAGGCTGTTAATCTTTGAAAATAAGGCTTAGGGTAGGATTCTGGGTCCGAAGAGGGATCCGTTGACGGGGCGGTTAAGAATGCGCTCTAATGAGGAGATCCGAAGGCTCACTGAGCAGCCGTTGATTACTAGCGTGATCAAGGTTCGTTGGCTTCAGTGGGCGGGACATGGGCGCTCGCACTTCCGACACGGAGGATTCGGCAAGTCTTGGATGGGCGTTCGATTAGCCCTAGACCTATTGGAAGACCTTGGCTATGCTGGGAGGATAATATGTCGATGGATGCGGGACGACCGGGGATGCCTCACTGGCGGACCACCTGCCAGGATAGAGCGGTGTTTATGCTGTGCCCCTGAGCCATATGTGTGTCCGTGCCCGGGTGTATCTATGCCTTATAAAGGTCTATCCGCTGGGACTACTGGATTTGGAATTTTGCAGCTATCTCTTTAGTTAGAGTTCCTGGACATTGGCCTGCTCAATGCTTCTAACCGCCTTAGTCATATCCGTTCATTGATTTTCAGCCAACTACTGAGTCTAATTTGTTGAACTACCTCCAATCTCCGCTTTTCAAAAAATACGCTGTGAATATAACAACCATGGAGCCACTTGAACATATGGTATTCAAAAGAGATCGTAAAATCCATTTAACCAAGCAAAAGTCATCTTTTAAAAACAATAATTTATTCAAAGCCGTTCCATAACAAGACTTTAATGAAAAAAATGACAGCGGAAGCGGGGAGTTTCCAAGCAAAAAAAAAATTGAATGGGAAATAATTTTAAAAAATGGTCTTGCATTAATATGTAAATGTGCAAAGTTGTTTATATTTATTCATTGGCGAGAAAGAGGCTTCTGACTCTTCAAAGGAACGATACCACGACTCGAAAATAGAGAGAGATATTTTTTCATTTTCACATTGAACGCCTTTTAAATATTTTAACAAGGAACTTGTACATATTTAAAAAGCTCTATCTACTTTTATGTCTCATTTTCCGCAAATTCAATGGGTTCCTTGCGGTCTTGTTATACATACTGAAAGAACGAACCCCTCTTTTTTTCGAAAAAAAAAATCCGACTTTCTTTCCCTTTTTTCTTCCTCGAAAAAATGATTTATCTCGGATAAGGGGCAAAATTCCAGTTAAAAAAAGAATCGAACAGTCAGATAAAACGTCTACGCGAACAACTGAACAAGATAAAAAGGTTTCAAAGGTTGTACATGCTTAAAAAGGAAGAGCAGACCTTGAAAAGTCTCGATATATTTCGTCAGAAAACCTTCTCGTGCCATCCTCAATCTTCTCTGATAACAAGTTACCATACGACCTTTTTTTCCTTTTCAAAAAAAACCTTTTTCCTTCACGGGTAAGAAAAGCTACGGGATCCATTGTCTATATATTGCTCCGGAGGGTTTTCTCTCGATGATTCTCATTCTCTCATGTCAAGCTCTGGAGAATCATTTCGTGGTTTTCGATAACATACAACGATTCTCGTCTTTTGTTTTATGGGTGAATGAACAGCCTAATTCGACCGTGATTAATCGGCAATCTGTACGAAAGGAAAATTGTCTAAATATAATGGACCATCTTTTTCCTCCCGTAATTTTCGATTCGAGGTTTTTCCATTATACGGGTTAAAAAAAAGTCAAGGGGGATTCTTGTTTTCCATTCTGGATTTGAAAGGAGTCGAGGATTTTTCATTTATCCGCTTTTTATCAAAATGCCAACCCTGAAAATGAAATGCAACCGGCTATGTTAGGGCTCGTATGTAAAATTGTATTTCTTTTTTTGTAAAGATGAAGCGAACCAAAACATTTTGAAAGCAGGACAAGCGCTGTAAAATGTATGTTTTAGGGTTGCGATTAATTGATGCGGCGGATAAAGGTTCTTGTAAATTCTTCTCGCTGCTTCAGGCTCGATTTTAATACACGTCTGACCTTTTGAATTTGAATTATTAACTAGTAGTGTCGAGGTGCTAGCCTCCGACAGTGCCGCTGGTCCAAAATAATTTTGTGCTATCTGCGAGTATCAGGTTGACATTGACTTACTATGATAAGCTTATGGAAAACAAGGGTCAACCTTAAACTTTCAGATAACACAAAATTATTTTGGACCAGCGAGTCTTCTACCTCTTTTTCTGCGCGCATGTCGTTTCGAGGTCCCCTTATCCCGAGGTAAAAGTTATAGGTTTGCTGTCACCGTTTTTTTTCTTATCTACTAAAGGCTTAACAGGGTAGTCGGTGGGAACATTGACAGTCCTGTTTCCTTGACGAGCTCCAGATTCCTTCTGACCCTGGAGGTAGCAATCTGGTAAGGGTTCTTGTAGGGGGCAGCAGTCCTACCAGTACTGGCTTAAGGCTGAAGACTGTAAAAGTTGGCTAGGCTTTAGTCCAGAAAGCAGGAGGCAGAGTCGAGGACTGACGATTTAACTCCTGTGCTGCAACGCGGAAGGCGTTGGAAAGCCACCGCATTAACCTCCCTAGTATAGTCATCATGTCCGAGGGTTTGCTGTTCAAGACCCAAGACAGTCGATCCGGCTAGAGTCTCTTGCACGCCGCAATAATCTCTGTAACCATGATGGTCGCGATTCCCGTCGCGGGGCGGCACTCTAAGAAGAAGAAAGGTTTAACAGGGCCAGAAGCTCTATTGTCGCAGATCCCTTTCCAGATGGCTCTATCCTGGCAGGTGACCAACCAGTTTCGACTTTTTTCCGACCCTCACCTCTAGAAACATTGTCCTCTTAACGCAGCCGAAGTCTACCCTGAGGCCTTAGGCTTCTAGGGCGTCCATCAAGGACTTGCCTTATCGTCCTCTCTGAAGCTGACGTGCCTTGATCGCACCGATGATCAGCGGCGATCCTTCTTTAAAGATGTTTTATATCACCAGTATTGTCCAGCCTAAACCCCTAAAACTCATTGCGATTGAATAACGTTTGGTAAATTTTCGTTGTGGAATGATAACGAGATATTTTTGAATGAAAGTTGTATTAATTAAATTGTAGTTGGAAAATGCATGCATAACAGCACAGAACAATGCAAAACAGATGGAATGGATAAATCCATATCTGATATCACAATCAACATGACGCTATTATTTTTCTTTCAATTCCCTGTCATTAGGGACAGTGACAGTATTGTTAACTTTCACAGCCGATACTAATATCAGAGGAAAAGTGCTGATGTTGGGAAAGAATTCATGTTCATAGCTTTGAAGTATCATAGCAAGATTTAGTCAGGTGCGAGTCTTCTACAGTGTTGATTGTTAATGGAGCCACTCGCTGGTAGCAGTTCCATATTGCGGGATAAATAAAAATATATCTAACTGGATAGATTCGTGAGTGAAGTCATTATTCTGAACCTTGATCCAGACCGTCTGCACTGCTGGACTCTGAAAGGACTAGTCGCTTTCAAAAAAATTGATAGAACGGGGCTTAATAAGGCACCAAAGAAGATAAAGTTTACTACTTTTTTGAAATTCATGCAAATACGTACTTTTAACAAGTATTGGAAACAGTTAAAAATTTGAAAATGAATAAATATTCCCGAAAATCCCCGAAAAAAACTTAGTCGTTTATTTTCTAACGACAAAGTTTCTCTTCCGTTTCCAGAGAATCATGAGAGAAACTTGTTTGGGAAACAAAAAATCTAAAATCGAACGTAATGCGGGTTTCGCCTCGTTTCTTTTTCTCAGGTGGATAAAGTCTAAAGCACCTCTTTTCGTTTCCTTGACTTTTTAGCCTGGTTTTTCTCACAAAGACATCGAATAAAAACTATTCGAAAGGTGAAAGTATCAGATACGGATGAAGTTCAAGATAAGTTTTTTTCCGCTCGAATGACTTTCACGTTAGGAAACTTTTTCATAAAAATCCGCAGGTTTTTTTTTTTAGTTAACCTTTCGATTATATAACCAAATATATATCATCTGCTTAAAAAGAAAAAAATTTTCCTGCGGGAGAAGTCAGACATTATTAAGACGACTTTCTAACGGGAAAAAAAAACTTTATCGGATTACTAATTCATGGAAAAAGAAAGTAAAGGGAAGAAGAAAACGTTTAGCGAGAGTTTATTTCGCTAACTAGGTGAAATTTTCCAGTTTCTTGAATCACTGACCTGTGTCATTTAACCAGAATTAACTTCTAATCTGCACTTTGTCTTCTAGGTAACTTTCTTAAGTGCCCGGGACATCTTTTTTTTTGCTAAAAAAAAAATTTTTACATAATCACATTATTATCTAAAAATTAAGAGTCGTAAACCAAAATTCTTCCCCTTCGATAAGTTTTGTATAAAAGGCATTGTTCTCCAAAACCGTTTTTTGAAGAAAATGAGAAACGTCTTGAAAGATCTCTTCTTATAATTGATTTAGTCCGTCTGAAAATTCGGAATTCTTTTGTATTCGACTGAAGGGAGGAAGAAAAGATCGGGAATGGAAAATTCTGAAGACGGGTTTGGCCGTTGTTTCCCCGTTTTTCTTCTTGGAAAATATTTTCTTTTTTTATTTTTTCTTTAAGCGGAAGCATGCGACGATATAATGAAATTAGCATGTCGATGGATAAAAGCCGAGAGTCGACGATCGGAAAAAGCTCGAGGCCGAATACATAGGACAGGAGGCAGAAAATGGGAACGAAATGAATTTTCAGCAGGGAATAAAGACCACGTCCGTCCATCCATGCGGTCCCGGGGCCCGGGGGGCGTCTCTGGGGGGCTGACGAGGGTCGATGCGAGCATCTCTCCGTAACCATTTTATTAACCATTCTTCTTCCCTTATGAGTTCTGTTTGATTATATTATTCCGTCTTAGTCACAAATTATGGGGTGTGAATTAATTCCAAGGCTGAACCAGGACCGTAAGCCTTTCCTTTGCGAAAAAAAAAAATACGAAGAGGAATGATTAAAATCCCACGGGAGTAAAAACCGATTGTTCCACAATTTAGAAAAGTAAACAGCAAAAAGAGGGGATCAAATAATAAGAAGAAAAAATGATCAAAAAAACGTTCTGAAACAAGAAAATAAACAACTTATGTCAACTATTTTTCAAGAAATTCAAGCCTTCGGGAAAAGAATTTCCCTCCCGCTCTCCCCGGTTCCCCTTTCTTATCCTATTTCTCCTCCTCGTCGATGTCTACATCGCGCTTTCGAATTCAGACGAGGGGAATTTATGACAAAATGAATGGAATTTATAATTATATTTAAACAAATTGCTTTTCATTTTTCGGAAAAGCGTTTAAAATTAAATAAAACGTAGAGGATTCCGATAAATGTCGCTCTCTTATATATATTGATTACTTTTATGCTGATTAGGTTAGCGTGGCTTTATTTATGTATGAAGATTTTTGTTCTAGTTTTTTGAGTCGCGAAAAGGGCTGGGTTGGACTGTAGATGAATTTCTGCACATTCTTGGGGCCCGCCTGCACTTTCGACTTTTTATCGGACCATGTTGACAAATCAAGGCTGGCCCAGGTTGGGCCCCAAGTGGTTGATGATCTTCTGCTCGGTGAAAATTTCCAAAATTTTTTGAAGGTCTTTGTCAGAGGCGTCTTGTTTAAAAGTTGAGTCTGTTGTATCATACTAGAGCCCACGAGGACTCTGCAACAAATTTCAAGATGGCAGGCTAAGTTGAAGAATTGAGATTTTTCCCTGAACTTGCCCCCTGTATGAATGCAAATTTGGAAATTTGTGCGCAAGTTTGCGCAAGTAAATGACAAAAGAACTTTATTACCCAGAACTGCAAACTAAATTGAATGGCTGAACTCCTTGCTCTTAATGAAACCAAAGATTTTGGGGCTGAAGTTCACATCCATCTCATTTCAGTCATTAGCAATTTTATAGTTTGATAACTCCTTTCACAATTTTCTAAAACTCTCGAACTGAAAAATCATTCGACTTAACCCTCTTCCCTATTCCCCAAATGCCTATAAAAGCTAAACTTAGCATTATACACATTACATTCACGGTTCCTCTAGTTGCGGTCACTTGGTTTTTCCTCAACCTAACTACCTTATAATAAGGGATGGAAAAGCGAGATCTCCTCGCCTAAAGTTATTTATCAAACATTTTTATCCCGAGAGCATCCTGCACATACGAGTTGTAGTAAAACCACAAACAAGGCGTTAGTTTAGCCAAAACTATATACGGTATACGAAAAAGTAATTTTCTATTCAATACTAACTTTCCCTAAACATTGAAAAATTACCCTAAACTTTGTGAATTTATTTTCCATTATGGTTTTGTATACCAAAGCATACGGGATGATAGATACGTTCAAACTTTTATAAATTACTTTTTAATCATCCTTGATGCGTCGTCAGGGTGCCATTTCTTTTTTCTCAAAGAATTCCCCGAAAAGGATTCTCCCGCGGAAACTCCCGCAGTCATGATTACGTTTCTGCGGGAACCCATTTAAAATAGATTAAATAGTTGGAAACATAAATAGCCGCCATTTTCGTGCAATTAAAGAAGTATAAAAGAAAGTTGCATGGACAAGATTTCCCCAGTACGCGGAGAGTCAACAAAACCAAGACTATCGATAGAATCCCGTCATCATAATATGCAAATATAGGATGATAATTTCAAAAGCCTTCGGCTGACCGGAAATAACTTTGTGGAGTGACCTCTCTTTCTCCCACAGTCTATCTCTCTCGCCATCCAGAGGTGGCGTATAATGGGATAATCGATGAACCGGTGTTGGGGTGGTGTTTTCAACCCCGATTCGACCCTCTTACCCTTGCCACAGGACCTCTTCATCATTAACAGCTTTGAAATGATATTTTCCAATCAAATAGTTTGTGTTATGATTCAAAAAGGCTTCTCTTTTTTTTTTTTTGAAAAATTCTGGCTTCGTGAGTTTTTAATTTCCGGGTTCGAGATATGGATGTTTATCATATTGGAATATTTCTTTTAATCTAGTATCTGCGAGTCTGGTATCCATATCTTTAAAACAAAAAATCATTTGGATTAATGCATCCTTTTACAAATGGATAAAATGAATAAAATAAGAATTATTACCAACTTAACCTCGATTGGTGACTAGAAGTCGGATACTTTTTTTTAAAAGCCATGAAGGTGCAAACTTCAGGTGGTCTTGAATCGCTACTGTAATGCTTCTGTCATCAGCTTCTTTCACTTGGCAGCGTACGTTCACTAACTTTTCTTTAACCCTTTAACCGCCCTATCAAATTTCGGCCTTACTCCCCGTATCGCCCAATTTTTTCTGACAATGTAATCCTTATGGACTTATGACCGCCCCGGGGCGGTTTGGGCATTGAAGGGAATTTTTCTTCCAACCGCCCCGAGGCGATTCGGGCGTTTAAGAGGTTAACCCCTTAAACGTCCCCTTATGTTTCTAAAAACCTATTTTATTAGGCAATTTTTATAGCTATGGAAAAAAAACGTGTTGTACTTTATTTACGCACATATGGATCCTTCCTGCCCTATAAGGATTTGATTGGCTGCTCTCATCTCTACTCGGAAGCAAATTAGCTAATCTGAAATTTTCTAGGATCCTAAGAGGAACCGTATTTTTGGAACCATGTAAAATGCCCATCAAGGTGTGCTCTTTAAGTGTAGATCTTAAAAATGTAAGCATATAACATTAAGATTGCACAAGTGTTCGACCAAACATAAAATACGAGATCAAATTTTTAGGAAACGTTTTGAGCAGGAAAAATCCGTTTGCGAATTTTACGACCCTCATAAATGTGTAGTCGTAAAATTCAGGAAATGTTCGCAATTCCCTATTTAAAAAAAAATCGCATGTAACTTGCAATCCTTCCCAATCCCATTTCCAGCTTAACCTCTTCACGACATCCAGCTACGCTCGAATTCCCCCCATAAATAAAAAAAAAATAGGCTTCGTTTTCTAATGACACCCATCATGCGTTTGGTAATTCCATTTCCTCACCAAATTATAACGGATGAAGAAAAAAAATTTCAGAAAAAAGAACATTTTTCGTATTAATATTCAATGTACAAAATATCGAAATCCTGGATGGGAATGGTTCGCGTGCGGAAGTCTCGAGAATTCCGGAGAAGCATTTCCAAACGCACGAACGGGCTCTGCCTTGTTCACGTTTCTATTGAAATCCGTTCATTTTCCGATGACCGTTACTATTTCTCCCCTTTATTTATCTGTTCCTTTGTATCTTCGAATAGAGGTTTGCATTATCGGAACGGTCTTTGTGGAATGATTCATCTTTTCCTCCCCGGGCGCCTCCCAAGAATTCTATATATCTCCGTCTCTTTCTGCTCTCTCTTTAAGACATCTAAATATTTTGAAATATTTACCCCGTTCTCTTGACTGATTACCCGATTGTTTTAATGCTTTATTTGAGAAGCTTCATAATATAAAAGAAGAATGAAGATTCTGTCGTGGAATTCTAGAACAGGGAGGATGATTCGCTTCATTTGGAATGCACGCATTGCAGCAAAGTGCGTGACGAGTAGACGCTTTTAAAAGCCACCTTCTGACCTAATTCTACCCCCCCGAATTTTAAATAAACGTTTGCCAACCCTGCCCCCCTCGAAACGCAAATTAAATCACTCTTTATTAAACATGAAGTTCGTGCAGTTAGCGTTTCCGTTTTAAATAAAAGGTTTAAATAAATAACATTTCCGATTTTTATTATAACTAAACCGTGCCCGTCAATAAAAACATCAGCATGAAACAATCCTGGGAAAACAATAAATATTAACGGTACCGTAAAAAAATTATAATAAAACACCCTGTATAATGCGGCACGCTTATCGACTCAACCACCATGCATTCCAATTTTGTTATTTTTTTTTTTTTTTGGAAAATTTGCTATATAAAGGTCACCGCTACCCGCATTTGGATTTTTATGTGTTTCACATTTTAATCGAGTCTTTACAACACTCGGAGCCCGCGCTTTGTTTTTAAATTCAGATAAAAAAAGAAAGAATCGAGGAGAGCCGTCTTGAAAGGAAATGACAATAATGGTTAGTTTTACTGGATTTGCACTCATTTTGCCCCCCTCAAAACCGTCTTGAGCTTTAAGAGTTTAAATCCCTTTTCGGGGTCTCAGAGTGGAAAGCCTCCTAAGACTCTCTCTCTTTTCCATATCTTGTGGATACGTGAGTGAATTGGCAATTGCCGCAAGGGCTTTTCCAACCATTGCAACTGGACCTTGGAGATATTCTCTATCTCTTTCCCGATTTCTTGAAGTTTCTTTAAAAAAAAAAAAAGAAAACTTGGAGTAATAATTTTTTTTTTTTTTTGCAGTGGAAGCAGCGATGGGGAGTCGTGACTAAATTATCACCAGCAGCAGGTAAGCTTTTTATTTTAATAGTATGTAAAGATTTTTTGGTCCTCGAAAATCTGTTGCTGGATTAAGTGCTGAGATTACTAGGTGGAACATTTTGTACTGTAGAAAACGTTTAAATTTTTCGATGCGCGTACTTGTTTTTCATAAGCTAAGAATCGATGCAGACTAGAGAGACGACAACTTGAGACGCCTGCTGATTGACTGTCAGAGTTGAATATGTTGCGCCTATGAATAAGATAATGGATCCCACACCGTGCAGTTATTCAATTTTTTTCGTTCCATGTACTTCACTGACGAGACTTTCCATGGATCCGGCACTGTGCTTTTCAACTTGTCGCCTCTCTTCTATCTAGTCACTCTAATGCACGGGAAACACCAAAAATTTTTGACTGAGATCCAAAGTTGTTAATAATCTAGTAATCTGAGATTAGGTGGCTAGAACAAGTTCGAAAGAGATTTGTTTGTTTTCAACCTGATTGGATCACAATTTGACTCCTGTAGCAGACGATATTCACTCGAAGCCCCTTTTTCAATTTTTAACAGCTTTCTATCTAGTATGGAATTACTTTACTACTCGAAGAGCTTAGGCCCCTTTAAGCCCAGGGCCTCCCCCCTCGTCCGTAGGGGCACTGCGACTAGTGAAAGAACTTACTCAACGAATAAATTTAAATGAAATGAAAAAACACTTTTTTATAGAGAAGTGGGGGGGGGGGGGGGGTCTACATAAGTGAAAGTCGGGCACGGGCGTTTTAATAGATGGCGCTGGAAATATTTCCGTTGTAATCAGAGAGCTTGAAAGGAGAATGTCTCTGTATATCAAAATCCTGGCTTCTCATTGGCTGTGACCAAAATCGTTTCCAAAGACTTGTGTTGATTGGTGGTGACGTCATATGTCTTCTGCTGCTCAGTTCGTAACTTCCGTTTGGTCACAGCCAATCAAAAAATAGCAATTTAGTTGGTGGCTCTCTAAATCAATTTATTGTCGAAGAAGGAGGCTGCTAGCCTCGCTTCACATTATAGACTATTTTTCAACTGCCTCCTTCTAGTATGGCCCTTCTAAGAGCTTTTGCTTCCGTCAGCATCGCTCTGTAGATAATAAAAGGTGGCAACTGTTTTCACCAGTACAAAATGATACTCACAAGAAGGTTTAGATATCGGGTAAAGAAAATGGTTCTAATGTCGTTGTGGCCAACCAAGCGACAATTATAGCAGGTTGAAACTTGCTCATCGGCGTCGAATCCTTGAAAACGGACACTATGATTTAACGAAAAATGAAAAACTGAAGGACGAGCACCGAATAAACGATAATGGAACTTTATTGTTTACGGTGCAATAATTTAACAATTTGAATTCTGTTAGTAGAAAAAAAAAATAAGAAGGAATCAAGTCTATCCACGAGTGAACTTTTATGGAACTCCTATAAAATGAAAATATTATTTTATAGGTTTGGCTTCATTGAGCCTCCAATTTCCAACCACTTGATCTTACCTTCATGCGAGGAAAAAAAAACGACGACTTTTTCCTCTCCGTTAAAGCTTCACCCATAACACACGAAAAAAGAAAGAATAAGAGGAAAAAAATTAGGCTAAAAAACAAATACGAAATCTATAAATAGAAAGAAGAATTGTTTGGAAAAATAACAAAAAAAAATTCTCAATTATTTTCCAACGATAAAAACTTCCAACTTTTTTATATTGAAAGGTTGTCAGATTTATTTTTATTTCGACAAAAATATTTTTCGACTTACAAAAAAAAAAAGGAAAAACGTCAGCTGCCGAAAACAATGCAAGAACTAACAAATTATAGAGAGTGGCAAAGGAAGGAGGGGATAAGGTATGAAAAGAGAGCAATAAATAATGATTAAAAAAAATCGAACGACGACGACGATGACGGCAATGATGATGATGATTTAGTAGGGAGATTGAATATGATGAATCTTCTTTTTTTTTCTTCCTTGATTACTTATCGTGTGATTTATTTGAAAGTAAACTTGAGCGGTTTTTAGAAAGCTACACGTGAAAGGGGTGTCCCAAATTTTTGCTTTCCTGAAATATTAAGTTAGTTCGTAAGTAATTTTCTGCTTTTAGTTTTGGGTTTCCCATCAAGTCGAAACCTTTTTCGCGTCATTTAAAGTGTGTAAAGTTTTGAAAATTAAAACTATTTCATTTAGTTTCGAAAAGTTTTACGCAAATACTGACTCCATTTAAAGTAATTTTGATTAATTTTAAATGTAGTTGGTTTCCGGTTTCTGCGACGTTGTTACGTTTTAATGATTTTTTATCCTTGTTATTATACGAGTTATTAGAAATAATATTGATTATTGTTTCTTGTTAAAAGTAGGAACAATAGTTAATGATGAGTCACCGTTTTTAGCTTTTGTTCGATGTTGTCATTAGCGAGAAATCAATTCTCTGTTGATTTAAGAGCTTTCGAGTTTTAAGTATGCGAAATGATATCATTACAGAATTTTTACTCGAAAAGTAGCTAAAAAAATGTTTAATCGGCTAAATGATGCTAAATTAAATTTTAAAATGAACAAGTACTCGCAGGCATGAAACTCCTTTTTAATTTCTTTTGAAAACTTTTGCTGTTGTAAACCACTTTCACTCGAGTGGTGCAGTCAGCTTTTTGGAAAATATTTATGAAAAATGACACCCGAAAACCAAAAATAAAAACCATTAATTTCGACTTTATGATGGTGAAATAATTTATGAAATAAATTAATGCTCCTAAGAAGGCCGTTAATCTTCAGATGAACGCCTTTTTGCTTTTCAATTAGAAGCCCCCCTGGTGATCACTTGTTCCAGCCAAAATATACGACATTCTTTCCGTTGTAACACCTACGGGTTTTGCTGAACTTAAAATAATTATTTAAGTGATCTTTCTTGCCCTCATAATTCAAAACTTGACTGCAAGGAACTCAGATCTGAAGACCGTTAAAACGAGTTGAATCCTGCATCGATGCTGTATGAATTAAATTTTTTAGGTGACATGTCAGAACTTGTCGAGATTTCCTTTAAGACGTTTTTTTGGGAGTCAAGTAAGATTTTTTGATTGACCCGCCCAATCTGGGTTCAAACCAAGAAAGAAAACTCGCGCATGCATTGCTGAACTTAAAATAATTATTTAAGTGATCTTTCTTGCCCTCATAATTCAAAATTTGACTGCAAGGAACTCAAATCTGAAAACGGTTAAAACGTGTTGAAACCTGCATCGATGCTGTATGAATTAAATTTTTTGGCGACATGTCAGAACTTGTCGAGATTTCTACTAAGACTTTTTTTTGGGAGTCAAGTAAGATTTTTTGATTGACCCGCCCAATCTGGGTTCAAACCAAGAGAGAAACCTCGCTCATGCAAAGCACACACATTAGTACTGATTTGCAAAGAGCAAACATTGTATCCATCGCAATAATACCGTTATCCACTATTCAAATGGCCCGAATAAACCTTGTCAAAACCATAAAATAAAATACCCTATACATAACCCCGAATCGAGTTAAACCGGTGCTATAATGACTAATGGCTTTCGATTTTTATGGTACTACAAAAAGCATATTTCAACAGCATGGAGGACGGCTTGTTGCCAACATTAACAATTTATCGGAGTTATAATTTCGGACCTTAGCGATCGTTTTATAGACCCGCCCCCTTTTTCTTTTCCCATTGCCCTAAAGGGTGGGAAATGAAACTTTTACTTCGAAAAATGTATTATGAATGACTATTAGTCGGTTTTTTTTCCTTTCCACCGAAAAGTATAGGTTAAATACATTTCCTGAAGTTTTTTGCTTAACAATCGTGTATTACACGGGTAAAACATAGGGTCGGAATAAGGTTGGTAAAGTAAACTTGAAAGTGAAACTCGTATCATGACATCGTCCTCGAGGGGGTAGAAAAAAAAGCTTCATCCTTTGTTTTACACCTTCAAAGTCAACACTCCATACACCTTTTATCTATTAGTTTCTCGGAAAACTTTATTCTCGGAAAAGTTTTTATATGTAAAAGTATTAAAAATTTATTGATTTTTTGTGTTTACACTCGAAACGGGTAACCTTTCTCCCCGTTTGCATAAAAAAAATTCCTTTTTCGTTTGTAAAAGAGATTCGTTGAATTTCGTGAGTTTTAAAAACAAATTGGAATCGCTCAAAAGTCAATTCTGCAAGAAATAAACACCATTAGTCAAAGTCCAATTGAAACTCAGTCTATTTTTTTTTTTTTTTTGTTACTTTCCCGAACTGTCGTTGCCAAACTTTCCGGAACGTTATCTTTCCCAAGCTAGTTTTTTATGAACCGGAATTTAGTGAAATCGTATGAAAACTTCTTAATGTTAACCGATTTAGGCCCCATTTTCCAATGAGTGCCTTCGTGTAATGATTCAACCTGAAACGTGTTCTTTTGTTAGTAAATCGTTGCTGGGATCGTGAAGTGTGGCTTGAGCGGCGCATGTTGCGGATTTCGTGGATGAACGGAGGAGCCAATGATGAGGTCTTGTTGTACAGCTAAGGAGATGATGGTCCGCTACTATAGGCCAAAGCATTTTGTATTACAATCTTCTATGCGATTAATAATAAAGAAAAAGTTCCTTGTTTGGTTCCTTTCTGCTCGAGATCGCTGGTCCTTGATGTCTTGATAGGATTCCTTGGAAGAATTTTTAACCTCGTGGCACTGGTTTATGATTCTGGCACGTCTAGGGAGTTTAATAGGAAGTGGACACTTCGGCAAGTCGTCTGCTATATAAGGGTACGCCATTTTGAAAACTAGAAGCTGCCATGATCTCGAATTTGGTGGCAGCCATTCTTGAATTGAAGAATCTGCCAATAGTGACATTCGCTTTTCAATTCGAGATCATGGCAGCTTCTACTATTCAAAATGGCGTACCTCTATGTAGCAGACGACTAACCTAAGTGTCTACACCGTACTAGGCTCCCTAATGATATCTAATCGGCATCCGCAATGATCTCGAACTGGAAGTCGCCATTTTGGCCTTATAGAAACCTCATGAGGTAATATGTCGACGTCCACTGCGAAACCATGGCAGCCTCGTGTGTAGCAGGCGACTCGTCGAAGTGTCCACTCCCCACTAGGCTCCCTAAGGCATTCCTGGCAGCGGTCTTTTGGCAGCAAACGTGGCCCACTGTCTTCTTTACTCTTCGGGAATGCTTGTGGCATGTGGCACCAGCCATTTCGACTTATTACTTCTGTGATGATCTAAACAAATCTACCAACAAAATATCCTTATTCAGGGGGGAGAGACAGGGGTGGTCGGTGACTTTTCTTCCCCGCAAGAGAAAATAGTAATGATGGAGGAAGGTGTTGAAGAGAGTAGGCGCAGACCTTAACTATAGAAGGAAGACCGCGTGGTTCAAGAATCTACCGACAAGACAAGTATATCAAAGATTCGGTGTTCCTGCTTCTCTTAGCTATCTCTGTAATTCATATCATCCAGATGATCACCAAAATCCATTTTTGAGTCGGCATTTGAAGAAATCGGCCCTACAAAAGTTGTGGTACATTCCTTTTTGTAAATTGAGCGATAAGTAAAACGATAAAAATTAATGAATAGAAAATTAAAAGAATCTTAATCCGGTACTGTCATTCTAAAATTCCCCAATGAAAAGGACGTGTAGAAAGGGTTGGGAAATGTCCACTTTAATGCCCACAGATGACACCAGACCTTCTCTATATTCCTGATAGGGATCTCCTTTTATTTTATATATCAAGGTAGGGGCAACGGTATTAATTTTAGGGTTAATTTTGTAATTTGCAACCGACGCGTGATGATTTTAGTAATTTTGCCCCCCTTCGCCAACTTTTGTCAGCTAACCCCCCCCTTTTTCAGCTTGACCATCGGGGATTAGCTGACTTGGCTTTTTATGATTTATTTATTTATATTTTTTTTTCTCGTAACGAGCGCAATCAGCCCATATGTTGCTGTAATGATGTCCATCCGGGAAAAAATGGACCTTCGCCGAAAAAAAATATAATCGCTGAATTGCTTAAACACGTTTTGCATGGTAAATCGGTATTCACGTTTGAGTTAGCAGTTAGTTCACCCCATTTAAAACAGAGAAGAAGAGATGAGTGGGGGTTACGCATCCATGTTCCATTGTCATTCAGGAAACAAGGGCAGAAAAGTGGGGGCAGAATCTCGCTTAGGGATGGTCTATTATGACGAAAATCATAAATCATTTTCATATTTATAGCTAAAGATTTATATTTATAGCTGCTGTCATTTGATGCTTTCGGCTGTAGTCGAAAAAAAAAAAATTAAAAAGGTTTAATGTTTTTTTTCTCTCTCCTCTCGTGAAATCCTTACTCGGGATATAAACCAGAACAATTAAATAGGATCCCGAGGATTTTTTATTGGGGAGGTACCAACGGGAGAAAAACCCGGAGAAGGTTTCATAAATCACAAATAAAAGACAATACAGGGGAGGAAAAAAGGATCAACCTGTCAGATGTGAAAGCTAAAAGTAGGATATAAATAACTATCAGAGATGACTCGAGTATTACTCGAAACCACTTTTAGCTCGCCGCAGCGGTTGTGCACGTTTTAAGTCGAGGAAAAAAGAAAACCGCGGGAATCCCTTACAGGGTGAACAATCTTAAGAAAATTGATTCCAAAGCCACGGGGGCAAAATTTCATCAACCCTTTAGTCTATTTCCAGTTGATCAAATAGATGTCAAGCCAATACATTCCTCATCCTTTGGGGACTTGATTTCCTCTTTCTCTGTTAATCAGAATAGCTCTCTCTATATTCCGTACGCGTCAGACAATCTGGCTTGCGTCAAAAGGCATGACCTTTGACTTCCCTTATATACGATTCTTAATTTTAAATCCTTTGAGAATGGAATTTCAAGGGAAAATATTTTCTTGAATGGGTAATAACCTACTTCGAATGGTGATTAGTTTATAAAATTGTATTAAGGGTATTATTAAAGTTTCTGAATGTGAACATCGTGTTGGGTTGACAATGGTCGATCAAGACAGATGAAGGGACGATTGAAATTTGTCTCCTTTTCCTCAATAGTCAATGGCGGTCAGGGCCGCCGAGAGCCTTGCCGGGTTCTGGGGGAAATTTGGTCATTCAGGCCACCCCCCCTCCACAAATAATTCAAAAAAGTTTCCTAAAATTTTACCCAGGGCCTGAACTAGCTAGGGGCTCGCAGGTGCGGGCTGTGAACAAAAAGTAAAGGGGCCTAACTAGTCCGGGCCCGGGTTAATTATCCCCCCCCCCTCCCCTTTGTAACGAGACTACTTTGAATTATTCTTTTATTTGTTGAGCATTAGACTTTTCACTATTTATAATACTTTCAATCACTTAAGGTAAAACACCCAGTGATTGACCAAGCACCAGTGACTGGCTATTCTGGTGGCGATCAAGTACCCTTAAAAATGTTTCGTGACTGCGTCTTCTCTACTGCTAACTTTGTGTGTTAGTTCCATGAGTATTTAGTTCTAATAAAAATTGTCGCCACATAAGTTTGTTAGTAGGAATTTCATGTGGCAAGTTCCAACGGCTCCTTGCCAGGTTAAGGCTGCTTCAGTGTACGAAAATCTTGTTAGCGCCGAGTGAGAAAAACCTAAAGCCTTGTAGTTTTGTTGCTTGTCCCCCCCGGCATACTAAAAATGCCGCGGGTCGACCACTTTTAGATTATGCTCCAGAGATTTTGAGGTTAAGGAGTGAGTAACTGGAAAACGACAGCTACTGATCAAGAAATCTGGCGGATGCGATTGGCAAAACTTTATTCTGACTCTGTAAAGCCAATAAAGACAGATTTATTTTATTCTATGGCACCAGAGAAAAGAATAAGTGAAAACTGACCGAAAAAGTTCTTAATTGCGTGAACATCTCCGAAAAACCAAAGAAAAAGGGAAAACAAATCTTGGATTAAACCGAAATCATTAGATAAGTTAGGCAGAGTGGACAACTGAAGATATATTACCATTCGGAGACTCTCTTGGTTTCCTAACGCTTCCACATTTGTTCTTATTAAATCTTGTTTAGTCGAAGACGAAGGCTAATCCGGCCTCCTGTTGAGATTTAAAACAAAAAAAAATAGTCTCTCGATTTTCCTCGAGGACTATTTTCGGGTTCGAAGGAAATTCGGATTTCTTTAAGTAAATATTTAAAATATTTTGAAAAGTCAAATGTCGCTCAAATATAAATCTAAAAATTCTCCCTTTTCGAAATCTTATTACAATGATGGTGAAAGTAAACATTGAAAGTAAATTAAGAAAGTGAAACAGTTAAGAATGAAGTAGCAGAAAACCAAAAAACTTACTCTCTCTCGCACCCGATTCATGGAGGAAAGCACTTTACTAATTAAAATACCTCCTCCCTGCTTCTTTCGGCTCATTTTCCCTCAATACTTCATCGACGGAGTGGCAAAATGTTGTCAAAATCTTTCTAATACGTTTTCTAAGTTCTTGTCATAGGGGTTTTAGTAAACCGCCATTTTGGTTTTAAATATTTTTTTAAGAGGAGAAGGGGGAAAGATTTTGGAGCTTTTTCATTTAGGGATCGATTATAAGATCCGAATTTTTTAAATAACGAAATCAAAGCGAACATTTCGTATCTGAAAAGAAGCTTAAATGGTTCAATAATCGGAAATCAGAAATCGTTCTTTTTAAAAGATCAAAGCTATTAAAGGGAAAGTTTTTTCAAAACTGTTAAAAGTTTTAGTGGAATGAAGTTCAATTTTTCATAATTTTTTTTTTAAGTTAATTAATAAAAGAGTAACTGAATAAAGAAATTGAAAGTTAAGGGTTGTTGAGAGTGAAAGGGGTAATTGATTTCCTTTCAAAGATAGCAAAAGATCATTTCTCTCGTTTTCGGTTCTCCAACCGCAATTAGAAAGTTCCAATCGACTTTCTTCTTTTTTTTCCTACCCCGAATACTTCTCTTCCTCGATTTTTTCCTCCCTGGTTTTTTTTCCTTTCATACCGGGGGGGCACTCCCTATTAATATCACGGGAAAAGGGTTACCCGGTTAAAAGGTTTCCGTATTAATGCAAATCTTGTAATCTTTCGTTATGTAAAATGTATAAATATCGTGGGCTAAAATGAGTTTTAATTCCGCCATTTATAAACAGAGGGGAGAAAGAGAGAAAGGTGTTGGTCAAGCATCTTTTATGAGGTCACTTGGTGACGTCATAATGGAAAAGGTTAATGAAGGTAGTGCCGACGAGTGAACCTCGAGTGCTGCATTTTAAATGATAATACAATGATCCTCGGGCTTGCCCCTCCCTACCTATTGCTATAAACGACAATTCTCATACTTTCCAGTTTTTATCCTTGTTAGTTCAGATTTTATTTTTCATACAGTATTTTTGCACGGATTATTATGTTTTTGTATTTATTTTCGATAAGATTTTTTTTTGAGTTTAAGGATTGGCGCCCAGCGGTTACTGAACGTTGTATTTGATTGTCAGCAGAGATTTTCGGCTAGCCAAGATCTTGAAGAACCGACGGATACCATTACATTTAAGGGTTAAGGTTTTCGACCAGTGTATTCTCCCAGTGTTGACATACGGAGCCCAAACGTGGACATTCACCAAGCAGACCGTAACGAAGCTTCAGGTGACCCAGAGGGCCATGGAGAGATCAATGTTAGGAATATCACTTCGAGACCGCATAAGGAATGAAGAGATCCGACAAATCACCAAGGTAACTGACGTCATTGATCGAGCGGCGAGGCTGAAATGGGATTACGCGGGACACGTGGCAAGGAGAAATGATGGCAGGTGGAACAGGAAAATCCTGCAGTGGAGGCCATGGGGTAGGCAGCGAAGTAGAGGGAGACCAATAACCCACTGGGTGAGGACAGCGGAGGACCGAGACAGATGGCATGCCTTGAGGGAGGCCTATGTTCAAAATTGGACGCATTAAGGGCTGAAAAAAAGAGGTTTTCGGGCTGAAGAGGGATCAGCCAGCTCAACACCTTGGGTACACCTTGGGTACCCCGCCCCCCCCCCCCCCTGGAAAATTTTTGGCCCATGTATTTGACTTATCCTCCAAGATTATCCATTTTCCTCCATGACTATCCAGATTTGTAATCATATTTTGCCCCCCTCCTCCCTTCCCTCAAATCTTTCTTAAGGGTCCCATCTTGTCCAGAAATGGGCACTTTAAATCCAAAATCGTTTGGGGGCCACTGACGAGCCTATAAGCGGCCCCCTGGGGTAGTTGTTGTTTCTTCCGTGACGAATCTAGAACGCAGAGCTTGACAGTTCTTTCAATCTGCATTTATTGTTTGCCTTATCTTTTTCAGTGGGCTTATTCTTTTGTGGCACAAGCCGACATTAACCGGACGAGTTAAGCAGAAATGTGTACCTTGAATTTAGTAGAATCCCGTGCAAAAAACAAAATTTCACCTAAAATGTTGCTTAAAAAAAGAAAACCTCTCTTTTGGATTTTAATGAAATGTACTTTCTAACAGTCGACACCTAACAAACGACATATTATCTAGTGCCCTTTTTACTTTTTTTGCTCTTTCCCCCTTAAACGTACGTTCTAAACATGCAAATTGCTTTTAAGTAGCTAAATTTAGTTTGTATTTTGCATAAAGCATCCTTTTTATCCGTGTTTTTGTCAAAGTATCAGACCACAACACTGTTACTGAGATATTAAAAAAAATTGAAATTTATTACCTGCTGTTTTTTTTTCGTCTCTCAGTTTCTCTCCTTCACAACCCCATTTTTTTCTAAAATACCATCCAGAGTTAAATAATTAGTCGGGGTCTTTTTCTAATGACCCTTTTTTTTTGTATCTTTTTCATTTGTAGCTCTTTACCCTCCCTTCCTCCCGGGACGCGCCTCCCCGCGGCCCCTCAAACAACGTTTTAAAACCGTTTCAAGATTTTTATGTTTTAAAATAAATTGCCTGACCCTAAAGGGGTTAAGCAATCGATTACAATTACATTCCCTCATTTTCGATCATCGAAGTTAATAAATTTTCCTGGGAGAAGAAAAAAAAAATTGTTTTTTCGATGGATTCGACGAATCGTTACCCTTCTCCCAAGAAGGAATGAACTCGTGTGTAACGATTTTAATGAAATCTTCGCTTATTTTTTTTGCTGACGTGGAAACGTGCTTATTTCGCTCGTTCGATCCCGGATTCGCAGACGAAAGGAAAAAAAAAAGCATTCATGTCGGTCACGGCAATAATCTCAGCGCCGGGTAGAAAGCGAGCTCGAGATATAAAAAAAAAAGTCGTACTCGGTACGTTTAAGATGGGAATCGAGTATGGTGACAGGAACAACGTATTTACATTACCGATGAGAGACGTCCATTTTTCAAATGTCATAAATGTATCCCATTTTGGAAAATGGAAGAGATTCTCATCCTTTTTCAAACAGATTGGAATGAAAAGAGGGGAGAACGTCATTGTCAATCGGTGGAAAAAAATATGGGATTTTTGAATTTTGAAAAATAATTAGAGGGGGCTGTGGAAGGATATAAATTCATCAGAGAAAATGTGTACGTGTTTGTGCCATCAGTGCGTGTATAAGCTACCAAAAAAACTAGACTGGTCGCTAGTGTGTTTTTTTTTTAAAATCGAGCCACCGCAAATAGAAACTGGTGAGCCGCCGCTGACTACAGACCCTAAATTACAAGAAACTGCAAACTGTCAGCCATTACAATAATTGAACGCCATATTAAGTATCGTGACGACTGTTACAAGAAGAATATTCGGTAGCCATGATGGTGAATTATTAATGGCGATTACAGTGAAACACACTTAACAGCTCGTTATAACAGAAAGAGCGATGGAAAGATCAATGCTTGGTATTAGCTTTATGGGACCGTTTTTGCAATGAGGAAATAAGGATGTGGACTAGGGTCGATGACGTTGGGCAACGCCTTGCAACAGCTTAGTGGCAATGGGCAGGTCATGTCGCCAGGGAGGATCCGAATAGGTGGACAGCAAGGATGGTAAGATGGAGACCTCGAGCATCGAAAAGAAGCGTCGGTAGGCCACAAAAAAGATGGCATGGCGACATTAAAAGGGTGGCGGGACTGAAATGGTTGCAAAGAGCTCAAGACAAGGAAGTGTGGCGAGAGAGATCTTCGTTCAGGAGTGGACGGATATAGGTTGAGGGAAGAAGATGATGATGGTTAACTTGCCCATCTAGATTCATGAAAATAAGAACTTTGACAGCGATCACGGAGGCTTTGTCCAAGAATTGTTTTTTATAAAAAGCGATGTGTACCATCAAGGCTGCCACAAAATTCTTCGCGTGAATATTAAAAAACCAAGCCAGTGAACCAAAATTGGCCAGTTGGCCTCGAGTGGCCTTCTCCGAGAAAATTTGATCGGCTCAGACTAGAGCTATTACTAAGGGGCAGCCGAGGCGCTTTCTATAAAAGACAATTTTTGGACAAAGCCTCCGCATCGCTGTGGAAGTTCTTATTTTCATGAATCTAGATGGGCAAGTTCACCATCATGGCTACCGAATATCGAGACCTGAGGATTATACTGTACTACTCAGGTTTGGAATTGACTGAGCGCTGCATAAGCTAAACTTGGGACACTGGAGCCAATGGGAAACTTCTTCTTGTGGCGGTCGCCATAATACTTAGTATGGCGTTCAATTTTTGCTCTGATGCCAACTCAATAATTCATCATTACTAAAAGCAGGAAAGAACCTCGATGGATTTCAATATGGCGACTTTACCTACTTAAGAGAACATTGTGACTCGTTTAAAAATTTCCCTTTTGAATTTAAAAAATTTTCCACATTTAACGTAAACTTTTCAGCTTAAACAACCTTTTTTTTCTCGTGAAATCACATAAAAGGAAATTATGGTGGAATAAAACTTAAGAACTTTTTATCCCGGCTCAATTGACACGGGGCGAATATTTCTGAATAAAAGATATATCTAACGAAAATATATCGCCATCACGTAAGATGAAGAGACTTGGATACTAAAACGTGGGATCCCGTAGAAGAAGAGGAGAACGAGATTTCAAAGAGAAAACTGTCAAAAGATAATTCTGTTTGAAGCTACACGGTTGGTTGTTTTTCACCAAAGGAAAACGAGATTTAACATATGAGTAAGCAGTTAGAATAAGTCTAGTCGGTGCTGACGATGTATTTACTCCTGAATCCATTTACTCTTTTATCGAAAACGCTCTCCGGTTTTTTGATATTCGTCTCTCATCCGTTTTCTACATTGAAAATGACCGATTAATGACTCCGGGCCCCCCGAAGAAAAGCCCTATTTTCATTTTTTTCCCCTGTCTGCCATCATACAAAAAAAAAAGAAGGAAAAAGAAAAGCTAAGGAGAGGAGATTGAAGAGTTGACTTTATTTCCGGCCGACCCTGTCAATTTTCTAAGCCCTGTGGGACCCGGCTCTTTTTATTTTCTCTCATAACACTAATATTTTCCTCTCTTTATCTTTCGATTCCTTTATTATCTTCATTTTCTTTTTTCCACGGGTTTTTTTTTTGTTTCAATGTTTGACGTAAAGCTACATTACGCTTTGATTTGGAACGAGACATCCCTCAATAGCATTTATGTTTTCTTAGTAAATCTTCGGTCGGGAAAGTTGAATGCGACGGACGGGAAAGGGGAGGGAAAAAAAAGGAAAAAAGAGTTGAGTTGGAAAAAAAAGCGAGAGTGAATGAAGAACACGGTACAAAAAACATTAAAGAGGACTGATTCGAGGGTAGGAAAAGGTTAAAATAGATGAAGATAAACGAGCCGGCAAGTTTCAAATTAGAGAAAAAGAGTTTTAAAAGATTCAACAGTTGAAAAATTAAACTTGTATATTTTCTTTTTCTATCGAAGAAAATCCTTTCAATTTTTTTGATTTATATGGGGAAGTTTGTTATCGTAGATTATTGTAAAATAATTTTTGATGCCCCTTTCCTCGCGAATGCTGGAGTCTAGGAGGTGGTGCTACGCCTCTGACTAATGCTCAGCCTGGGACAGAATGGCTCCTGCTTGACGTTAGTATAAAAACATGCCATTTCCTAAGTTGTTATTTTATACCTTGTCCCAGCGACTTAAGCCACATCTAGTAGTTATTACGCAGCTCTTAATACTCCATATCTACACTGATCGTCTCACCCTGAGACGGACCTAAAGGCTGAGGAGCCAATTAGTCCTTTACCTTGCGAAGAGAATTATTTATTCGCTTTCTCTTGTGCTACGTTTAGCTAATGGCTTTACTAATCTATTTTTTGCTGCTACATCCTCCTGCCTATGTATGTATTTCCTTATTACTGGTGAAAACAATATAGGGTCCATCAACCTCGGATTATTTGGCCTGGTCATGAAACTTACTATAATTGCTACAGTTATAGTTGTCAAAACCCCTATTACTGGATACCAGTGAAATGCGATTGTATACAAAGGGAACGGCTCTCCCCTGCAAGAAAAATAATAATTAACCTTAGTGTATTTGTCCAAGATTCTCGAGGATTTTTACTTACTGATCATGAGGGAGCGCTTTAGTTGTTTGATTCAAAAAACTATAGTAACGATTTAATGTTTCATTGCTGCAGCCGGCAATAGAAACTGGTTTTCTCGGCCATGATACTTGTTTCTTGCTGATTGCAACTTGTGTTCCTAAACTTATCCAACCGATAAAAAGGGTACCAATAATGCTTCCAGCGATAGCTCCTGTTGAATTAGCCCAAGGAAATAAAATTCCTATCAGGAAAACTCCGAAAGATGGGCTTAAAACGATTGCGTTGAGGCTTATAAATGTCTGGAAATATTAAAGAGTGTTTAGCTGATTCAGTTTTACAGCCACAAATAAAACTCACATCACCTGTATTAAATTTCCTAATTTATCAACGAAAAAAGCTCCAAAAATGGCATAGCATCCTACTCCGACCACCACCATTTTCATGATGCAGGATTGAATGGCTTCTGGTATAGGCTTTTTATAGATGGGTCGGATAAAATCTATGAGTGTTACTCCAGCTAGCGAATTAAAATCTGTTGACAAAGTTCTAAAAAAGTAATTATTGAGATGTTAATTTAGTTTAAGGTCACGGTTGAGCCCGAGCTTGACATTTTTTAAGTCAAACTCTGGTTCACCAGATACCATTACCATTGAGGCCAATGAGGGAAGAAACGGCCAGAATATGTCTCGTCTCGAATAATACACATGATTTTTTTAGACTTACGTTAAGGCCGCGCAGACGATACCAGATACAAAAATCCCAGGGATGCCTGGTACATTTTCCATTAGTCTTATTACATAATAAGGCAGTAGCTGATCATACTTGCTAACGATTTTAACTGTTAAAGGATCGCAGTCATGAAAAGCCGCATATGTAACCAGACCATTGTATAATGATGCCAAAGCTAATATACCATATGCAATTGCAAAGATAAATAAGCAGCTGAAAATAAAGAAATAAGTAAAAATAAAATTAAAATTTTATAAAGAATTTAGTTTCGAATATGTGTACATTTTGGCTTTTGCGTAGGATGGCATTGACAAGCATCTTTGCACCGTGGCTTGATCAGCACTTATTTTACAATAGAAGGAAATAAATGTTCCAAAAAATACGTTCCAAAATGTAGTTCTCTCTTGAAGGTTAAAAGTCATACTGGAAACCCATAAATATCAGTATTATAGTAAGGGGGACTTTGTGCCATGATAGGGTAACTGTGTCACACGTCTTCGACGGATCTCAGAGGGTGCAAATACATATTAGCAAGTTAGCAAACATGTTAGCTAACTGTTTGCAAACTTGTTAGCTCGTCATAACATGTTGGCGAACATGTTAGGAACCGTAAAATGTTATCGAACATGTTAGGAACCGTAAAATGTTATCGAACATGTTAGGAACCGTAAAATGTTAGCGAACATGTTAGGAACCGTAAAATGTTAGCGAACATGTTAGGAACCGTAAAATGTTAGCGAATATATTAAATCACCATAACATGTTAGCGAACAAGTTAACGAACACGACAACTTGTTAGCGAACAAATTAACGAACACGACAACTTGTTAGCGAACAAGTTAACGAACACGACAACTTGTTAGCGAACAAGTTAACGAACACGACAACTTGTTAGCGAACAAGTTAACGAACACGACAACTTGTTAGCGAACAAGTTAACGAACACGACAACTTGTTAGTGAACATGTTTTGCCGTGTATTTGCACTCTCAGTGTAAAACACTCAAAACTCTTCAAAGACGGTCCAAAGCTACCCCAGTTTACAGTAATTAAATCCTTTTTTTATTGTTATTCAAGTAGAGGATTTTGGCCTAACTTGAAAAATTCGAGTCTCTCCCCTCGTTTGCTAATATCCAAAATATTTTTAAATCCACCAAGATCGATCGTTCCCATTATACTAACGATCAGTATTCCTAGAATGATCATGCTCATTTGAATAGTGTCTGTCCAAACGACTGCCTTGATACCACCCTGTAGAAGTAGATATTTTAGATTTTTCTTTCAACTTTGGAACAAAAGAAATAATGGTACTTACTATAGTTGTGTAAAATGTACACACGGAACACATAATCGGTATAACGTAATCGAGGCTTACTCCAGATGCTTGAGCAAAAGCTATAGAAGGTAAATATAATATAAGGGGTATCGTCAATAACTAAAAAATAGTGGCCCATATTAAAAATATTCAAGATATTTTTTAAAATAAAAAAAACTTACTTTTCTTAAAATAAATAACGAAGAAATTAACATTCGCGTAGCATTATTAAATCTTAAGTTTAAGTATTCGAATGCAGATGTGATCTGCAAATCATAAAAAACTGGGAGGCTGACGTAAATAAGTACGAGACATGAAAGCAATTCCGACACTACAAATACCCAGTATTGGAAACCGTAAGTGTAAACTTCTGATGGTCCTCCAGCGATCAAAACGGAACTAAGATAGCTAAAAAAAATTTTCAAGAGTAATTATATTTTTTCAATTAAAATCGACTCGCCTTACCTTGCTGTCAGAGACATTGCCGTTGGAAACACTCCCATTTTCCTGCTTCCTAACAAATACTCATTGATAGTGTTTTGTCTTTCCTTCCCGAAAAAAGCTACATAAATCCCAATGAAAATGGATATGACTAGTAAAGCAAAAAATAACAAATAATCAACAATGCCGAAAAAATAATTTTGGTCGCTCATAATGAAATATCTGAAATAATACTGAGAGAAATAAAAATTGTAGCATGTTCAGTTGACGACAACGCATTATCATGTACAATTCGCTGATTAAAGAACAAAATAGATGAAGCGTGAAGTCGATCAACAACATTTTTTCTTATGAATAGAACAAGGAAATAAAAGGTTACTTGATATAAGAAATTATTAATAGCACAGAAATAGTTATATCTCTATTATGATGTAAGAAGCGACAGAAACATAGTCTGTGAAAACCGTAAGCTTCAAGCTCTTGTGTATGAAAATTTAGGCTGCGCTCACAGACGCAGGAGCCAGTTATTCATTGCAGAATTCTTTTTTACTCAAAGAGCTGATGCCTCTTTCACCCTAGGGGCTTCCCACGGTTGTGGTAGTGAATGCTACGTTATCGGAACCGTTAGTATCGGAGATTGTTAGGTCTTGAAGTCTTTCTTCGATATAGTCTCTGTAGACTAAAAGGAGAGAGTCGCCAACTCTGTATATTAAAATCGCTGTGACCAAATTTGTTTTAATCGAATTGGTGATGACGTCAGACGTCTTCTGCTGCTCCGTATTTAACTTACATTTGGTCACAGCCAATCAAAAAGCAGTTAAGTTGGTGACTCCCCTCCTTTCAGATTCTCTAATCCCTACCCCGGTCCCTAAAAGTCGAAAAATGAACCTAGTGCCTAATGCCATCTGGATATTGAATGTTCGAGAAGCAGATTAGACATGAAAAAATTTTACCTCGGATAAAATGTAAATCCGGATGAAAGCGATTTGATTAACTAAACTCAACATTATCTTAAAAAATCCTAAAAACGCCCCTGATATCAATAAAATACTTTTCACAAATTTTATTATGTAAGTTTTGTTACCTGTAGTAAAAAAAAACCTCGTGCATGAAGCGAAGTTAAGTCATTTCAAGTTAATCAAGTTGCGAGTTTCTTTCGAAATCGACCTGGAAACCCCTCTATCTTGTTTCCGCTCTATTCCTTTAGGGTGAAAATTACACAAAAGCTTTCCCTTATATTTTTTTTCCTCAGCCTTGAAAAAATATTAAGCATTTTTTTTCCTCTTCCCTTTTCCTCTTTACTATTTCCTAGTTGAAACGCCGCTCTTTGAGATTTGCAGGATGTAAATCTATACCGCCCCCTTCCCCCCTTTAAAATAGACTGGAATCCCACGCAACCGTAAATAGATTCTATTTAATGTCAAAATGAAGGCAATTTGTTGCAAATTTAATTAGGGACCGAGAGATTCGTAGAATAATTTCGGGAAAATCCCACCTCCAAAAGCGAAATCTCAGCCTACTCACTTTTGTTTTTAACCGGTTGTGTTCTTGATTTAGTTAATGCCTTATTCCTCCGATCCCCCTACCCGGTTTTAATGTAATTGACTTCATTCATTCTAAAATCCGATAGCCCCCATTTTACGATTTTTAATATCTTTTCTTAATTATTCCGTAAGGTAAATATGGAAATCCATTTCGATGAAAAATTTTACGGCCAGTTTGGGAAAGATAAAGGTTTTAAAAATAAAAAAATGTCATTCTTATAGTAAATAAAATTGAAGTCCAGATACGATGTAGAAAAGCCCTCTGTAAGCCTCCCCACTTGCTACCGTTCTCCCCTTCCAACCCGTGTGAGAATCTCTATCATTTCCGGAAAACGTTAGAAGAACGTTATAACATGCAAGGGGACCCCTATATGTGCGAACCCGCCCCCTTGCGACTTCCCTTCATCCTTTCTCTTTTTATCATTCCCAAACATTCCAATTTTATCTTCTTTTTTCTTCATCCGTAGTTTTCTTTTTTTTTATTATTTCAAATTCGGAAACTGGGAAAATTAAAATAAAAAAACCCAAGGCCAAATGATGTGCCGTTCGGATTGCAGTAATCGCTTCGGCAAACTAGGAAAATTTGTGTGTTTTGTGCAACGAGTTTTTCTTTTTTTTGTAAAAGCGTGGAGGAAGAGAGTTAAGCTTTGAGGTTCTTCTTTCACCCTCTTTTTAACAAGGAGAGATTAGCCTCAAGTGTTCTTTTTGAATTTTTTAAGGTCGGTAAACATACCATGCATGTCTGTGTTTGTTTAGCAAGCTAAGTGTCTTTGTAATCTCGCTTAGGAAAAGTTAGCCATACAGATTTTTAAATTTAATTTTGTCGTCAGTCTAACGATCATAACCAGGAATATGCGGGTTGAAATTTTCCTTCAAACGAAAAATAAATTTTGTCTTGGTATTTTCTTATATCTTTTTTTTTGCTTTTGTGTCGTTGATGAATTTGGTTGTACGAATAGAGTGGATGTTGAGGGAGTTGAACACTTGGTCCTCTTGATCAAAAAACTGAAGTTGGAGGTATACTTAGCTTATGGGGAGGTTTCTTAAACAAAGTAACGAATTATTCTATTTATCCATGGTTTTACAGAGCCTGAAGCTCTATCGCCGCATCGCAGATTCCCTTCCAGACGGCTCTCCTGGCAGATGGCTTGCCAGTCGGGGATTCCTAATCTACCCTCATCCTTCGGGCCAACCAATTATTGAACATTTTTTCATGTTTTTTGCCACTACAGAATTTTGTGCAAAAATTGATCAAGTTTCAAAAATTCTTCACTAATTCTTAATTATTTTCTTTTTCAGGTAAGCACATAAAAAGACATAGTCTGATGACTGAGGGTGTCAAAGTGGAAACGTAGCCAAGAATGACGGAGCGCATTTTAACACTACTTGGGAATTGTAAATGGGTTTCCGCTCAGATGATTCCCTCAGATGATCGCAAGACGATCGATCAGGTATTCACGTTGCGGCAGATTTTGGAAAAGAAACACGAACATAGTAGTTTTCTGGCTAGATTAGGTTTCTACCGGGCGTCTGTTTCTAAATAAATTGTCTGACTGGAAGAGTCTAGCTACAATGTTTCTTCTATCTTGTTCTTTCGGTGCCATACTTAAACTTGAGCTTAGGCTAATCATCCAAGAATCTCTCAAAAACGCTCACAAACAGCTGACAGTCGAGTTTCGTAAATAGCGCCGGTGTAAACGGCCTTGAGATATTTCAGCAGTGCTCTCTTTTTACTTGAAGATGGGGAGTCCGTCCAGGATAAATTTTTTTGGCTGGTCCTGATCTTTTCTTTGATTTTTCCTCTATTGTGGTCTGAAGCAGCGTTTATTTGAACCCATGTATCACTTGTCTTCAGGCATTTGACATGTACCAAAAGTTGTCAGTCTTTGTGGAAAAATAGAAGAATGATCACTCGTCATGCGATCTAACTGATGTGACAAATTCATCTATATCACCACTTGTCACAGTATTTAAAGTGCCTTATCCAGGCACCACTTCTTGTTACATGTTTTCCATGCGGGACAAATTACCAAAGTTCTAAGCTTCCATCTACCCCCACGTCGTAAAACTCGTAAATACCATTCAAAATAATTTTTTCAAAAATTACGTCACCTTTTTCCTAAATAAATCAATCTTCAACTCTAAAAATACAGTCATAAGTGAAAATAAAACAATACAAAATCCACAATAATCTGTTTATATCTGGGAACATCCACCCTTGATGAATACATAATAAACAGGATTACATTGATTGACAACGTAACGCTTCAATGCGGTTAAAACCAGTGACTTTCCATAGCCACGATGAATCCTGTCACTATAAAAAATCATTCATTCGGATAAAGCTCCTTATTCCCTTCAAAAAAAAAAACTTCTTCCTTTAACGTGACGCTAAAAGATTTTCATCACATAATTAAAACTCTTACGCTCTTTTCCCCGAAACTTATGTAGGTTCCTCATATTTTTTTTTTACAAAAAATGATGATCAGCATCCGTACTTTTTTCTCCGAAATAAGCATTTTGAGTGTGATTGTATACGACAGACCGTGTCATGTTCGATACAATCTAAAAACGCAGATAATTAAATTTCAACAGAGTTGTTAATCTTGTGCACGTCGTAGCTGACGTTTGAGTTTTGCGTTTTTATTACGTAATCGAATCACTTTTTTGACTGACGCGTCACGTGACTCGGATGGAAAAATTAAGACATCAGTTAAGCGGATGAATACGGCCCTCATATTATTATCCCCCCCCCCCCCCCCCTTCGGAAAAGGGTAAAAAAAACAAATGAGGTGATTTGAGGAGGAGACAATCAGAAAATAAGTCAACCTTATACACATTCTAAGACGGGATGATATAGGGGAGAGAAGAAAATCGTGATTGGACTAGGGGAGAAAGTCTCAAAGGTTGACTGCTCTGGCACAACGTGCTAGAATATTAATTATACAACAGCGACGTGGATTTACTGTATCTATTTTCTAGTGTTGATCTGGGGAATTTTTGACCATCCCTTTCGGTGATAGATTTAACTGAGATTTTATTTTTCCGCGTGTGTGGGAAAAGGCATTGAATTCCAAATTTGAATGAAAGGCAATGTCGTATGAGAATCTATTCTGGAATCGAGAGGAGAGAAAAAAAATGAAATCATTTTCTCCTGTCTGTCTCGTTTTACGATATTAGATCGCCTATTATACTAAACCGAAAGAGGGTTTTTGCCTTAGAATGAAAACCCGTATCATCGCAGGTGTCTTACGTATTTTCTGGCATTCGTCCAGCCTTCCTTAGGGGGAGTTTAGATATATGTGGTAATCTGGAACACCCTGTTCGTGTTCTGCGCTCTAGTTCAAGAACCCTAAAGAATTACGATTTTCCTGTTCTTATTTTCTCCTTTTTGTTCTAATTTCTCAATCTTCATATTATTTGAATTTTTGTTTTTATTCGATAGAACAGGTTTTCCTGATGACTTGTCTGACTTCTGTTTTATTGATCGTAGAAGTGTTGAGTACCAGATTATGAGGTTTATTTCTTTTGCGAATCCTATTCGAATTCTTTGACAATCTGTTAATAGCAAGTTTCCGTTACAGCATCCATGAAATAATCATCGCTTCCTAAGCCGTTGAAATTAGGCGAAAGCTTGTGCGGCGTTAACGCCCAAAAGATGAGAAATTTTTTTTGTAGGATTTTTTTTCGAGTTTGGAATTTTACTGAAATATAGTCCTTTAATAGTGTCTTCACCCAATATTTCGTTTTTTGAAATCCGCCGGTCCAAACTCGTGAAAAAAAATAAAATCGAATTTTTCAAAATTTAACTTTTTCCTTCAAAATGGCGTCTTCAAAAATACGGATACTTGGCCTGAGGTACTATCTAGATAGGTCCTTTAAGTATGCTGAATTTAATAAAAATTGGTTTAAAGGGCTGGACCGTTGAACTCGAAGAATTGTCATTTTCTCCCAAAAATTACTTTTTTAGCCGCCATTTTGGAGTAAAAATTAAATTTTCGGACAAACATTAATAAGGGGTCTTTTCAATTGTATTTAGGCTCATTTTGCTCAAGTTTGCGACTTTCAAACTTTTTGGGATAGTCCGGTATGAACAACGCAATAGTTTTGTATGGCGGGGTGCCTAACTCCAAAATAATAAGGAATTTTCATGCAACCAATTTTTTTTCAAAAAGTCTTAAGTACCTTACCCTAAAAGTATCAAATTTTTATATTGCTTTCTGAAACTGTAAGGATTTTACAAAAATTTGCTGTATAAAGCTAAAGTTTTTGGAAGAATTTACATAATGGCCATGAGCTCCGCATAGGAATTTTTTCTGGGGCCAAAAAAAATTCAGGCTACTTTCTAAGGCGTAAGGAAACGAATTTTGCTTTTCAGAAGACATCGATTTATTTTGGACCACCCTACTGTCAGGTACAGTACAAGCGTCTTAACCATAAAAACCCACAAATTGAAAATATAATCATCACTTTTTTTATTAATCTTTATCTTCCCCTCTTTTTACTCTCAACAGTATGCAATATAAAAAATTGCATTAAACCTTTTACAGTCATAATTTTATGCCGCTTATAAAAAATCACGACAATATTCATAAAAAAGAAAAAAAAACTGTCACTTAGCGTGCCTTTCATAAGTAAATGGTTAGCCATTTACCGTTTAAACTTACGGTAGAGAGGATTCAGTTCCTCCGGTAGGAACGGAATGGGCTTATTTATCACAACATAAGACTAATTTAACAAGCCTTTCTGGGTGGGTGAGGTGTATTTATACGTAAGCGAGACGAAGCCTTTCCTGCGGTTCTCAAAACGAAAGCTTACTTTATCTTAGGTCCCTCTTTCCCCCCTTATATAAAACGATGGATACCCTTGACCTTTTGCGACATGTTTGTTTATCGTTATTGCTCCCAACGATCCCTTCGGAAAATTCTCCAAACGCTTCTCCAGCATCAGTTTCCTGAATTTAATTTCCCGTTCGGCGCGCATAAAAATAAGTTTACCCCCCCTTTTCTTTCGATACGTAGTTTTTTTTCACCTTTTTTTTTCCCTCCTCTCAGTCAAGGTTGTAATTTCTAGGGTGGAAGAAAATAACGTTTTTTTTCCTCGATAGTTTAGAGATAGGTAATGAAAACGATCGTAGAACAATATCATTAAATACAGCAAGTCAGGACTAAGGGATGCATGGTAGCAGTGACTAATTGCCAAACAACACGCGAAACACGCGTTAAGATGCAGTTTTTGATATTACTTTTACCAAGATTTTCATCGATTTGTGTTGCCTCCCTTACATTTTCCTATTTTTCAATGACTATATCATTTCCTATCGGGTTTTCTCTTCTTCGTTTTTCTTTACTTTTGAGTTAATTTAAGGAGGGAAGAAGTTTTGTGAAAGTTAGTTCGAAACGCAGGATTTCAGTGTTTCTCAATGAGATTAAGCAGTTTTGAGAAAACAGTTTTCGTGATGAAGTTGGTTTTTTAGTCGGCCATTGTGGTCTTTTTCATGTCTTACCAAACTATTATTAACGGTAGTATTGTTAAAATTTAATCACATTTTGCCGAAAACTGTGAAACATGATAGTTATCGTAAGGGAGCTGAGTAGGGAGTTGACACTTCGATGAGTTTTCTGCTACACACGAGGCTGTCATGTTCAAATTGGCATCCGCCATGATCTCGAAGTAAACATCGCCATAGTGCCCGATAAGTTTTTTATTAGGCCATCATGGCGATCACTGATCTCCTCTGGATACGGTAACTTGAAGAATTTTGTGACACTGTGCAACTAGCGACATCTGTGTTTGTTTCGTTAACCACCATAAGCTAAGTACAGAGAGATAGGCATTTGTTCAAGAGTTTCAACGGTACCAACAAGAGATGTCGCTAGATTCGATTTTTAGAGTTACCGTATCCAGAGGAGACCAGTGATGGCGGATACCGATTCGAGAATATGGCAGCTCCGTGAGTAGCAGACGACTCTTCAAATGGTCCACTCCCAACTAGAGAGACTATAGAGAGGGAGGGATCACTCCGGTTGCAGCAGATGGTCATGGGCTGCGCCATGATGGAAATTCACCACGTTGCATGTTGGTTTATCATTCAGACTGTGGAATTAGGCATAAGCAAAGTATTAAACCCCACTGCCAGATTGATTTTTATACATGGAACAAGGCGGCAGAACCTTAATTAATCCATAGTTCTCCCTCCCTCTCTATCTAGTGTCTCTACTCCCCACTAGGCTCCCTAACTATCGTCACAGATGACACCAGCGCAAGAATTATTTTTCCAATAAGCATTTACAGAATCTGCCACGTCACGTGAATTTTGTGTCTGGTTTCCCGATCGGAAGCTATTGGTCAGCTTGGAACAGAGCCTGGTTGATGAAAATCAGTGGTGGCTGGGGACCCTAATAGAAGTGGTCACTTGATGAGTTGTCTGCTACAAGGTCGCCATTTGTAATTCTGGAAGCTTCCATGTTCTTGAATTATGAGTCAGCAGTCATGAGGAACTCTCCAAACGTTAGTTCGTCAAATTATCTAAGAGACGGAGCCGCATAAAAGATTCTCTTTCAGACGGCTCCATTCTGGCAGGTGGTCCGCTGGTCTGGGACTCCTAACCAACCCGCACCCCTCGTTGCCTTCCATCGTAGCCGCAGTCTACCCTTTTGCGCGCGCTCCCATTCCGGGCGATAAAGCAGGTTCTTGATGATCGCCCCACAAATCCAAGGCCTGAGGGTTGACAGCAACTGCTTTGGGAGGACAACGTAACACGCAACACCTTGCAACAGCTGGGCAGATTATGTCTCCAGGAAAGATCTGGATTGGTGGATAGTAAGATGGAGAGCTCGAATGTCAAAAGAAGCATTGGTTGGTCACAAAAGAGGTGGTATGACGGCATCAAGAAGATGGAGGGAGGGGTTTAAGTAATTGTAAAGAGGCCAAGACAATGAAGCGTAGCAAAGGTTGAGGAAGACCTTCGTTCAGAAGTGGACGGATATAGGCTGAAAGAAGATTTCCTGATCCGCCTGGAAAGGAATCTACGATGTGGCGGTAGAACATCTGGCCCTGTGAAGCTGTAGACAGATAGAAAAGCTGAACTGCTCCTTAGCTCTCGTGGGAAAATTTTCCTTCGTTCAACTTCCGACTGTTACTTCGAAAATAAACCATTCAAACTTTCTAAATCTACCGTATAATTCACTCGTCGACGCTTTGCATAATATTTACAAAACTTCCTTTCAAAAACAAGAAACGAAAGCGAGTCATTAACGATTAAATACCATAAACGTCAGCTTTTCCCGAGTCTTAAACTATGCACGAGAACAAATATTATGATACGTCAGTGACATAGTGTGAGTCAGTCGATCAATCAAGTTAAACTACATGAACCAAGGGAGGTTTTATATGACATGAAAAAGACAAGATGAGAGAAAATAGGGAAGGGGAAAGGCAGCCTTGATCTAATTAACAAACGACACAATTTAGGGTAGCACATTTCCTGATTACCGCAAACTCTGCGGACCGTTGCAAACTGCATTTGATAATTCGTTTAATTTAACTAAAACAAATATTTCCGGTTCGAACGAAAATTTTCCTTCCGACTGAAATTTTATACCCGAAAACGGGTATAACTCTGGCAATAAAGGAACATTTTCAAAATTGACAAGGGTTGTAAATCCCTTCCGGGTCATTCGTATTGTTGCCAAACGGTTATCATTACGGCAAGTTTCCCGATTCTTGGAAAAGTTTTCGGATTTAGCCCAAATTTTTGTCTTTTTTTTTGCTGTCGGAATTATTTTCAAACGGGTGGAAGTCGAAATCGAAGAATAAATCCAGCGGATTCGTGCATGATTTGAAATAGCAAAACGTTAGAATATTTAATGTGTAAATATGGTAATGGCAATGATATCGATTTTAGCTGCTGAATTCAAACAAGGGTCAAACATTAAATCCGGGAGATGGGAAAAGAAAAATTTTTCAGCGTAAAAAAAATTAAGTTATCAGGCTGAAAGGGGAAAAGAAAACATTATTTATGTAAATTAAGATAAGTTAGGGGCTGAAAGTTTTCCTTATTTGAGATTGACACAATTCCCCGATCCCCCCGAAGGCTCCCCACAACCTGACATGCTCGTGTTCTTTGAATAAATCATTACACTCATTACAACACATATTCATTTCTATTTGCCTTACTATTTATCTGTTATTCATCCTTTGTTTGTTTATGCATATGTACATACAGTCATGTCTCCCCTTTATTTCCTTAATGGGAATCTCTGTGGAAATATGGCGTATTGGCCCTTCGGGGGTTTCCGCACAGTCGATACCCTCAAGGAATTTTTAACCAGACGTGAGCTATAATTTTAAACGAAAATGAATATCTCAAATATGTCACATAGAATGTAGGAGTCACAATTCAAGTCACAATAAAGAACCTCCGCTTTGGAATTCTTAATTTGTCACTTGTCAGCTTACGAATGAGAAGAAAAAAAGAAGGAAGCGTTCATTTTCCGTGGAATGGGGAATTTCTTTTTTGTTTTTTTTTTATCGGGATAAAAAATTATTATCGTTATGGAAAGACGGAATCGCATCAGGCATGATACGCTCCTCGTGGATTGTGCCACGTGAAGAGAAAAAATTATTTGCGGGAGGAGGAAAAAAATTAGGTTGTGATATTGATTGACCAAAAGCTCGGAGCACGATCCAGGAATTGAAAAATGAAAGAGGAGTGTTTTGATGGAGTGTGTTGTAAACTTGAGCGAAGTTAATTAATTGTCGTGTCAAGACTGTCAATCTCTTGCCTTTTCTATTACCACGTTGGTTGGTATTTTTTTTTTGTTTTCTTTTATTTGCGTGTAATTTTTTTGGGGAATCGATTTGTTTTTTTTTTTTTTTTAATTGGGCCGAATATTTTCTTGTGGTTGGTATTTTCTTTTTAGAAAAAAAATTGAAAGAGATTTTTATAATTATGAAATTAATTAAAAAAGTTAATTAAGAAAAAAATTAGTTAATTTGTGATAAAGATATAGGATGAGGAATTTTTTTTTTATTTAGAAAAATGTCTAATGTAGGTCAATTAACATGATCCATTTATTTTTTTAAAAAATGAAAAGACTTGCTGCTGGAGTGTTTAATTTTGCGCATGTTTAAAACATTGTTATAATTGCTATTGACTACGTTTTTTTGGATAAATATTTTTGACAAGAAAAAAATCCTGGAAAAATATTTTATAATAAGAAAAAAAAAATATTTTTTGGTAAACATTTCTGGAAAAATATTTTTGGGTAAAAAATTTCTGGAAAAATATTTTTTGGTAAAAATTTCTGGAAAAATATTTTTTGGTAAAAATTTCTGGAAAAATATTTTTTGGTAAAAATTTCTGGAAAAAATATTTTTTGGTAAAAATTTCTGGAAAAATATTTTTTGGTAAAAATTTCTGAAAAATATTTTCTGGTAAGAAAAAATTCTGGAGAGATGTTTTGTGGTAAGAAAAAAATTCTAGAAAAATAATCTTTGAAACGAAAAAATTTTAAAAAATAGATTTTTTTGCCCATTCACTTGGTATTGCCGTGCCAATGATTTTGGGGCCTAGCAACTCTTCTTGATGTGCGAGGCTTCCCCCTCTAAGCCCACGAGCCGCGACCTACACCTTTCTGAATCTTCTCTGGCGACACGGCTTGACCAATTCTATATAGAAGATGCTAGACAATTCTCAACCTTATCTGTTCTATTAACTTTTAAACTTCTTTTACCTCCCTCGGGCTAATTTCCAGCATGACCCTTTTCATTTCTCTTCGTTTTAAATTTTGGGTTGCTTATCAGTCTTGACACTTAGACTGTATATCATTATTGGCGTGGCGCACGATCTCAAGACTCTTCTCCCAAGTAGCAAAGCCGAAATAATCGTCTGCAAGACTTCTAGCAAATGCATAAAGTTCGCTAAAGTTCATCTGCTGTACCTAGTTGAATTATAGACCAAGATATCTTCTAAGCGTCTGTAGGTCGCTACAAGATGTCTTCGTCTACAAATCGTCTATGGACTTTATCAATCTTTATTCATCTGCTAAAAATCTTGTACTCAATAATTTTACTTGTGCTGCCTGGGTTAAATAATTCAGAAGTTCAGAACTTTTGAGAAAAAAATATTTACTGAAAGCCCGCTTGATATCCCCCATTTAATTAGCGCTATTTCCTTTTCCCACAGCACCAAATTCGTAAAATAAAATCCCAAATATAAAAACCAGAGTAATACTCATTACGAGCTAACATAAATCATTGAAAATCCAGCCTTCAAAGAAATCGTTTAAATAACTTCATCCTTTTAAGCCTCGAGATTGAACCAATAATAAGTTATTATCGAAAAGCGATTTGTTTTTTTTTTTTCCTTTTTCCCCTAAATACCCTCCAATTTTAAATTCCAAAAAAATGCCATAGCGGTTTATTAAACATGCAAAATGAATCAACAACCTTTATTCGAGGAAAAACGGATTTACTCACGATCATCTACCATCGATAAAAGGGCAACGTACTCATTATCGAAATGAAATCATTAAAAAAAAAAAAAAAAAGAACAATAAGAGTTGGATAGGATTCGGCGGGGAATCATTCGGCTAAATTCAGCAATCACGGATAGTGTATTGATTAACTGTCAACGTCTCGATCGTGATTAATTATTTTTCATTATTCCGCTTGTTTCGCTCAATTTATAATTTATTTGACGAGATAGAAATTTTAACGGAAGGTTTATCTACCGCAGGAAATGTATGTTTTTCTCCCGAAAGGGAAATTTTCCTTTTTATGTTTATTTGTTTTTTCAAAAAAAAAAAAAAAAAAAAAAAAAAACAAAAAAAAATTCTTGGGGATATTGATTGAAGAACGGAAGCCAGGAAAGTTATTGTAGCAAGCAGAAGTGTCGCCTTTTGCCACTGGAAGATTGAAAATAGGCACAGACTATCAGACTAGGAAGATCTGTTGCTCAAGAATCTGAGAGACTGGTATGGCAAGAATTTTGTAGCCCTGTTTCGGCTTCTGGGACCAGAATGACTAATCTTAGTAGGAAAACTGGCGTTTGAAGAAAAAGAAGAAATTTTAATATCTGCTTAGAGCTGGCAATGACCGCAGTGACTGACTGTTATGGCTGTTTTTCAATCTCTCCGAAATATATTACTCTGCTATAAATTTTAATACTGGTAATCCTGATTGGAAATGAGCACGGTTTCCGAGCGTAAACTAAACAAAGCAAAAATTAATAATATAGTCTTATTGATTTTAAATCTACTTGATACAAACATAAATAAGCTGAGATTTATATTCCAGTAATTATTAGTATAGTTGTATTATCGGATCTTCTATTGGGAATCCCCTTTTTCGATTTTTTTAAACATTCATCTAATTTTGTCAAAATTTTATGAGACTATGTATCAGTCACGGTCTTGCGTTCAAATATTTCAAACCGAAGGGATGAGCCATATTACTAATTCTCTAAAGGACATTTTCCGATCATTAAAATCTAACTTAATAGATAAATCACCTAAAATTCCCATTACAAGGTCTTTTAATCAAGTTTCTATGTCATCGTTTTCGGAAAAATATCCCAACCGTCAATATTTACCCATGAAGAGTAATCACTGCTAACCAATTCCAGCTAAATATTTGCTATAACTGATGCCCTGACCAATTGTTAAATCTCGTTTTCGTGAACGCGTCCAGCTTGGTGAAAATAAATAGTCAGTCGCTGTTTTACGAGAGACAAATCGGAAAAACATTGCCGTAAAACTAATGTCCGTGTCTTGAAATAAGATGCAAATTTTAAAAAATTCGCTTTTTTCCAGGCTTTTTTTTACGTCAAGGTCATCCTTTCACTTTTAATTTTTTATTACGGTAAATGATTGCTCTAGCACCCTTTTTTTTTTGTAAATCTGCTCGTTTTTGCATAATGAGATCATTAAATCATTTTTGACTTAAGGCGTTCTCGGTTATTATTGTTTCGCAAAAGGCTCGAAGTCTTTTTATTGTTAGTCGGTTTTCTGCAATTATAATACTTTTAATTTTCGCACGCAATTTATCGCTTTGTCAATGGCTTTTTTGGCCAGTTTTTTGTTTTTCATTCGTTTTATGAAATTCTTTCAGAAAATATAAATCTTCGTTCATAAATTATTATTAATAAAGGAATTAAAACCAAAAGTATTCGGCGGTGCTTTTTTACTTTTTACAAGTTCAAAAAAAAAGAAAACTAATTTTTTTACTGGGTGAAATTACACGGGTAACTTGTTAGTTAACATGTTAACGAACGTCGTGTTCGCTAACATATTATGGTGAGCAAACATGTTAATTAAAGTTTTTAAGGTCTTAACATGTTAACTAACAAGTTATTTAACATCTCAAGTAACATATTCGACAAAATGTTAACTAACACGTTAACGTTTTCGGGTTCCTAACATGTTATCTAACATGTTTACAAAGATGTTTACTAACATGTTTAAAAAGATGTTTACTAACATGTTTACAAAGATGTTTACTAGCATGTTATCTAACATGTTATTTAACATGATAACTAAAATGTTTGCTAACTAATATGTTAACATCTTAACTAACATGTGCGACGACATGCTAACTAACAAGTTAGATAACATTTTCAGGTTTCTAGCATGTTATCTAACATGTTACCTAAAATGTTACCAAAGTAATTTCATCCAAAGATTAATTTTTTTAGATTTTTTCCTTATCGAAAAATTTTTTGTTTCAAACGTCTGCTCAGAAAAAATCTTGAGGAAGTTTTTTAGCATTTTTGGAAAGATTTTGTCTAGTTTCGCTTTGAATTTTAAGAGCCTAAAAAACGTTTGATAACGATGTTTTCGAACACAAATTAAATTTTCTTCGAGTGGTTGATTTAGTTTGATTTTACAGAAAAAAATGTCTTTGATGTGAAGGCTGTTGGACTTTGGACTTTGTAGAACTACCTTCGCAGAACAAGATAGTAATTTTTATTTAAAAAAATGCTTTGTTCCATCAAACACCGTATGGCCAATCCATATTTTTCCTTTCTAAAAAAAAACAAAGTCTATATGTGCTTTTTAAAATAATTTTATCAAGCTCTTCCTTTCAGTATAGTTTTTAGTCTTCTTTTTTTACAAATTGGGTTGAGAAGGAAATTTAAAACTCCCACGGGAGGGATACATATTCAGTCTGAGTGGAAAAATAATCTTCGTTCGATGGTATTTTTTTTGATAGCACGTCTTCAAATTCCCGTTATTTTCGTTTAGAATGATGTATTTTTTTTATAACTTCAGGTCGTTGCCTCCGCCTCGCTTTCCCGTTTTTCTCTCAATTAAATCTAATTAATTTCCAATCGATAAATATATAAAAAAATTAATATCAAAAGTTCGAATGCAATAAACGATCACGAAATTTAATTAAATCGAATGCAAATGGCGGAAGAAGAGGAATGAGGAAAAAAATTCCGAAACATCTGCGACGTCTTTCTTCTTTTTTCTTTTTTTTTCTCCCGAAAAAAAAAATTAACAATGAATCGGGCCGTTATCTTAATTTTAAATAATAAAGGATCGATGTTTAAAGTTTTTAGGTTGATTTATCGAAAACGTAAAAGGTATAGGAAGAAGAAGAGGGTTCGATTTCATTTGTTCACCCCTTAATTAAATTACTGCTGAGAACGGATAGGGGGGCATGGCGGGGGTTTCGGGGAGGGGGAGGCTATCGTAGTGACAGTAATTACTGCTTTCTGTAAAATGCAATAATTCCTCAACATAAAAGGGGGTCGTAAAGGTGGGGTGAACTGTTATCCCCTTGTTTTTATTTTGAATTATGTTTCTTTTGCTTCCTGTCGGCCTTTTTTTTTATAAATAAAAACTTCGATGTATGCTTGCGGTCCCATTTAATGCATTCATGGAAATTATATAAAAATAGCCGAGGAGGTAACAAAAAAAGCTAAACAAAAGAAAATAGGCACACGGGCGAGTTTTGAAGGGGTTTACCCCTTTGACGTTGCAAGTTTATCTCTCATGCCCCATTAAATCAGCAGCCCCCCCTTTCCCCCCTTTTATCTTCGTTCCACTACTCCTACTCCCCTTCCGCATTGCTGCTGTCCGTCTTTCCCTCTCTTGATTTCCGACCCCTGGGGAAAGGAACGATTCCTGCATTGTTTTCGATTTCTCAGCGATTGTTATATAGGTCTCGTGTTGTCGTTTTTTGTCGCGTGGTGAAAACAGACGAGCTTGTAATTAAAACCTCGCTCGTTTCTCTTTCTCGCGCTCTGTCTCTCTTTACTCTGTTTATTCGCTTCGTCTCGCTTTCGACGGCTTTATTACTGGCACACTGGAGCTTTAGATTGATAAAAAAAAAAGAAGAGAATTAGGACTTTTGATTACGCCTTACTCTGCTGACTTCTCGCCTTTTCTTTTAAAAGAAGGAATGGGAAGTGAATGAAGAATTTTTTTTTTACTCAACAGTGCTGTTAAATAGGAGTATTTAACTCATTTGTCTCTTTGTCTTCGCCTGTCCTGACAGTTGTTTATCGCCGACTTATCAAGTGCTTTTTCGTTTGCTTTCCAAAAACTCGTGTTAAAACTTGAAAAGCCTGCTGGGTTTTAATTTTTTTTGGCGACTAAAGGCCAGAAGGTCACAAAGAAATTGTGCAATCTTTAAAGTCTGTGGACCTGTTACATTCTACATTTTTTAATGGATTTCAACCGGAGCATTTTTACAAATCAAAAGGTCTAAAAAAAATTCATTTCAAAATTTTAAATTTTTTGTTGTGCTTCTTACTGCTCAAACGGTATCAGGCTGATCTCCTAACTTCTTGAATTGTTTTAAAGTCTCAGTTTAGCTCAGATTTTTATCTTAAGGTTTACCGCCAGGGCCAACATGAGACTCGATTTCGACTGAAAAATGATCAGAAAATTCAAATTTTCGGTCCATTTTGTAATTTAAAGGCAACTGCCTAGTTTAGAACTTTGGCAGGGCCAAAAAATGCCAAACAATGAATCTTTAAAGATTTTTTCGAAAACGGCTCTAACGATTTTTCTTATTTTTTGTATGAAGATATTTGACCCTATAAAGAACAACTTTTCCCTTTGGCAATTTTTCGTTAAAATTCGATCTCCCCGAAAAATCCGGAAAAACCAGAAATTTTGAAGTTTTACAAATAGCGGTGACATGGGACTCGATTTCGACTAATTAATAGTTAGGGATTTTAAATTTTCGGTCCATTTCCTGATTTCAAGCCAACCTCCTGACCTCCCAAGTCCCCGATGATGCCTTAAATGAAGCCATACCCCGTCTGAGCGAGAAAGTGAGTAATCCTCCCCGGACTGCTATTCCCCTAGTTTTTTTGTATTGAAATTCAAAATTGCGTCTGGATTTTTCTGTACTATTTTAAATTTTTACCCCTTAAAACTTCCATTTTAAAAAGAAAATGCAACCGGACGAGTTAAATAAATTTTTGCCTACGGGATTGAAATGTCTTAAGATTTATCCAAAATTCTTTTTCCTCAGTTCCTAAAGGTGAGAGTAATTTTTAAAAATAAAAATCTTCAAATTGCAAAAAAAAAAAATTCAATCGAGTTACCTTTTTACGTGACTGTAATTTCATTAGCGCCTTTAAAAAGGATCGATTGTAGCATTACGCATTTAAATGATAACACCTCGTGTCTAAATCATGCAATTCATACCACACCATTCAAATTAAAGCGAAATCTTGACATTAGTCGTTATAATTACTTACAAGAGGGTAAACTAGATTGTATTATCATTCTGACATTGTAAGAAAATTATGTCTGTTTCAAAAGGGAAAAAAAACCCGCAGTGAAAGTGAGGCTTATGTCTGCGGGGGCGACACACAGATGTGACTCGCAACTTTTATTCTCAGATTTGCTACCCTTCATCCCTTTTTTACGCCACCCCCCAACCCATCCCCCGTTTTATGCTTAAAGCTTCGTTTTAATGCGTCTGCAAACATGTAGAGAATTTTTTTTTCTGTAAATGATGTCATTGCGCATTCGATTCCGCAAAACGGGCGCGAATAAAAAAAAAACTAATGGTGAATCATTTTTCATTGACCCTCGTGCATTATTTTCCACACATCATATCTTTTTAAAAACCGAACTTCCCCGTTTTTCACGTTGGACAAACTGCGGGGAAAAGGGGGGAGTCCGATGGGATGCGACGGGAAAAGCTATAAATCCAACTATATTACAATACATGTCGCTAGGCCCTGGCCGACCGTATATTTTAGCATGAGTTATTCGTTTTTATCACCGAAAAAAAAAAATCCGGAGGAAGATTCTTTTCCGAAAAGGAGAAAAAAAAAGGAATTAAATCGAGGGAAAATGATGGTGTAATCGAAATTTGAAAAAGCCGTGGACACGAGAGAAAAGGAGGAACACCCGCGAGCTATACAAAAGGAGAAAGTGTCCCCATGTGGGACGTAAAGCTGAGTAAGTCATCAGGTCCAGATGAGACATTCGCATGCAAAACATTTCGTACCGTCTATAAACTGTCTTTATAGCAGCTTAACCGGAATTACAATCACGAAATTTTCCCTTTCACGTGTTTCCACTCGATTCCCGGTTCTTCTTTTTCCTCCTTCGTTTTTTTTTTTTATTATTAATTTTTTCTTTATTTTCTAAAGGGGGTGTCCTTTAAGATTTATGGGGTTGCCTTTTTTTTTTTCTATGTTTGTGTGGGAATTATACATAAGCTTCGAAGTTGGAGAGTAACAAGGGGAGGCAGTATGTTGCGGTTAGTAATACAAATTGGTTGTAGCACGCTTCAAAGGGGCAAAAAGAAATGATGATGCCGGTTTGAACAAAAAGAGATATTAAAAAAAAGGCGAACGATTAATTGCACGCATGAAGCACTCAACAAGATTTGAAAATAGATAATCGGCACGTTTCGTGTCAAATAACAAAGTCACGTATGTATTTATTAAAAGAATATCCTGGGACATCTTTTTTGTTTGCTTAGAATAATATTTATTTCATGAAATTTGTTGCCTTTTTTGTTTGAGGTATGAAGTGAGTTGATTTGGAGATAGCTGGAGCATAAAGATTTCGTTTTCGAGCGTAGGCGACCTCTCTGCATTAAGCTGGTTTGTGTGTTTCGAGTTGACACAGCTATATGGGACCTGCAGTTTAATGCCGGTTCCGAACGGCTAAGTAGAGAGGCTGTTCTAAGCAAGTTACCACCTGCTGGTTTGCCATTGCCTTGCATGAGGGGGTGAGACCGAGCGACAACACACATTAATCGCTTTTTCGGAATCCCCAAATCCTCGAATTGAGTTTACATGAGGCAGATGACATTGGTCAGAGGTGAAATACGGTCGGAAAAAATCCGAACCGTAGAGTGAAATCGAACCCATAAACTCCCGAGTGTGAGTCGGGCACGCTATCCACTCAGCCACGAGGTTAAAGATTTATACTCTAGGCTTATTATAGACCACGGCTGTTGGGCTAGGGCTAAAGATGCTGCAGGATTCTTTACAGCTCTGCCTAGCCCTAAACTTAGTTAAAAAACTCTAAATTTCATTTTTTATTTGAGCTCCATAAAATTAAACACCTAATTTAATTCATTTTTTCTTATATCCTCTTTTAGCCTTAAAAACTATTGCATTATGGAAGGAAATAAACGATTACGTAAAAAGAAATGAAGATAGAATTTGAGGCGAAACATTAAGTGTAGTGGCCAGTCGCCTATCCACCTATTTCATGTTTATGGCTAAGATGTTCTCTGACTCAGACAGCTCGCTCGTTCTTCATTCCTATTCTCTTTCCTTTTTTTTTCTTCGTATCAACACCCAAAAAGATAACGTTGAAGCATTTCAAGATTTTTTTCCCCGAAACTTTCTTTTTTTGATATTTTTTTTTCTATCCGCCTTTTTTAAACTCTTTTTTTTTTGGTATTATTCCTTTAAACTTGTTTTATCCGAATCATTCTCTCAGCTCATTTCCTTTGCAATAAGCCTCTCGGCTTTCTTAAAAGGAGGAGGTAAAGAGGGGCGCAGGTTATTAAGTTCAAGACAAATCAGAAAACTTAAAAGCTTTGAAAAGCTCGAGAATCTCTTCATAGCCGATCCATGGATAATAAGGGATTATACTTCGTAGAGCGAAAATTGATTTCCCCGAGTTTATTCGCGATAGGGAAATTCACATGGAAAATTTCATTATCTTCCTCGAGCAATAAGGAAATTGCGAGAACAAAAACTTGGCAAGGATTTTTATTTTTCCTTATTTTCATATTTTTTAAATAAGCAGGGAAAAAAAACCTGAACCTGCGGTTGAATGTATATAAATGCGTTTAATTTATTTCGAAAGGAGGTCGGTTTTGGATTTCCCCCTCCTGGGAAAGAAATAGAGAGGTGGAAGGTGGGGAAATTCAAAAAAGCTTTTAAATTAAAGTGCTAGCTTTACCTACCGATGCAAACGTAAAGAGAAAAAAAATAGTATCACTGCGATCACGCTAGGTGAAACGTACAGGTTGTAAATTATATGTAAGCACATGTTTTTCCTTCGGCCCCCCTTAAAAAAAAAGATGGGGGGATTAAATTTTTAAAAGAATCCATACATTGAAATGATGCGCTGGAAGAAAAAATCATTGGGAGGATTTTTCCGTTAAATTTTACGACTTTTTTCGGGCTTTAATAAAAAGAGCTGCGATTAAAGGTTACATTATTTACCGCAGGAACCCTACGATTTTACGATCCCAGGGCTAAATATCCTTTGCTTTTCTCTGTCACTTGAACCTGCTTAGTGAAATGGACAATAAATACCAAGCTAATGTTATTTCAGGGAAAAACAGACTGGCGGGGATTTAACGATCAAAGAGGAAACGTCTCCCTAAAGAGAGATCAAAAAAAAAAAAAAAAAAAAAAAAAAGGTTAAAGAAAAGCTAAACACAAAAAAGGTAATCGGTGCTGTGCACACACAGGACATTTTCCTTTCGAAAAGTTTCCAGACCTTAGAATTAATCCTCAGTTCTTGTTATCAATTAGTTTAGATTAAACCACACGTGTCAAGAAGAATTTTCTTATCCGACCCTGACGGTGCTAATGGGACTGATCACGATTTCTCGATTAAGAATTATGCAAACAAACATAAAAATTAATTACTTTTGATTCGTTCCGATGTTTTTCGCTGACTTACAAAGTTAAAATTTTCTTTCATTTTCATTTTTCCTCCCCCTTGAAGACTTTGCTTGTCAAGCACAAAATTTTATACTGTTTACAAGTGTATCAAATTTCCAAGACTTTTGAAAACGAGTTGAAAAAGCCCCTAAAATATTTTAAATGGTTTAAATTCATATTTACAATATTACATTTTTGAAATTCTCATGAAAGAGAATTGAATTTCAATATTTTTGAACCACAGTTCTCTTTTTTTTTTTTTTAATATATATTTCTCCCTTTTCTGACTCTAATACGAAGCGAGAATGGAATTTGGATGTTTTGTTCTTTTTATGAGAATGTAGCTTAAATAATCGGGAATGGCCTATGGGCAAATTTTATAATTTCTTGGCGAAGAATATGAGAAACATGAATCGTGTTTTTTAAGGAAATTCTTGAAAGATTTGATGTTTAAGGATTATTGTTTTTAAATTTTATAGGAGATCGTGGTTAGGTATGCTTAACATGTTTTGCAATATTCTTGAATTCTTTCCTTTACATTGAAAATGAATGTTAAATATTTTTGAGTTGGAGTTGTAATAAAAGATTTTTTTCTTTCTTTGCAGGTATGTATGCGAATCCAAGTTCAATGGAAGTGAGGTGCTTAGCTGTTAGGATATCCCAGAATGCCAAAATCTTAAAGCCTCTAGCAGTGGATTCTGAAGATGATGAAGAAATGGATGCTGAAGAAAAAAATACTTTTTAGCTTATGAAGCACAGTAGAAAGAGTTCGAAATTTTCAATGAACTTAGATATATATTTTCTTAATAACAGCGACACCTACTGAAGGGCTCACAAAAGTATGCCTCCTGGGCACGGCAACACCCATTACACACTGAATTCCGCCTTCACCGTTTCCCCTGAGATAATCTTATGTAGCATCATGAATCCCATTGTCTAAGCTCGTAAAAACAATTTACGCAACATGAAATCCCTTCTTCAAGAAAAAAAAGCATAAAAAATGATAGAAGTTAAGTTGAACGATTCAAAGCAGTAAAGAAATGCTCAAACGTCGAATTTCTAGGCCCAGTAATCTATTCATGGAATGAGAATTCAAGATTGTGGAAAATTTCAATTTCTGAGATTGAAACCTTCGGAAATCGAATATTTTTATAAAGGATTTTATTTGATGCATTGATTGTATAATTTTATATGTGTAAAGAAAGAAAAGGGGAGACCACGTGTTTCCTTTTTTTTTTTTTTATCCCGGCTGCTGAGTTTTCCAGCTTCCCTTTTCCAGGTATTTTTCCTCTCTCGCGCCGCCGGTTTAATAACTTCTCTCGAGTGTTAAACGTTTCAAAAACGTTAAAAACCATCATCCTACGGGTTATTATTCGCACGTGCTCGACATATCCGTAAAGGCGAGAAGGAAAGGAGAAAAAAAAAACAAGAATAAATATATATTTTTTTTATATATTTACTCCGCGATACACATAACTGAATTATCGCCCTACCAGTTTCATAATTTATAATTCATACACACGAGAATTGAAACTTTAGGTTTCAAGTCATGATAAAAGTAAATTACTTCCGGGATTTGAGTACACTTTTATTTCAAACAAAGTGAGAAAAAAAAATATTATTATATCTGCTCCATCCACAAAATGATTTTCCTCTAGAAACAATACATCAATCGGATTTTTTGTTTTCAGGGCTGGCCAAAATTTAATTCGGGGGAAATAAATCCCTTTTTATTCTAATTTTCAAGGGTTTAGCAAAAGATTTTAATTTAAAAAGAGCGAAAGCAACAATCCCAAAGCGGGAAAGACGAATAGCGTCAGGCGCGTTTCCTCTGCACTGCAGAAGAGAGAGAGAGGAAAACGGGGCACTGTGGGGGGGTCCGACTCCCGAGAGACGCTTCGCTAGGTGGGAAAGCTTCACTCACTTTCATGCCGGTACAATTTCCGTATAAATTACCCCATTTATTCGCGTGTCTTTTTATTTCGGTTCCGGAACCCCGAGTCCCTCTTATGATGGAACATTACATTGTCAACCACTAAATGCGATTTGCAACGCGATCCAAAAACATCATTCCCCGCCGATGTAATTCATATTAAATATTCATTGTCTTCGACGAGATGATAATAATTCATAATTAGCTTATTTATAGAATAGGGAAGGAGGGGGGGGGAAATTTATACAATCTGGCCGGTATTTAATACAAAGAAATATGGTTACAATCGATTTTAATCGCTTTTAACATTTCGTAAAATGTCCAGTATGCGTGAGGTTGTTAAATAAATAACGACTATTCGTTAAAAGTGGAGTTGAAAAGATCGTGTTAACGATCCCTGTTTTTTTTTATTGTAAAAAAAAAATGTCTGGACATGCTTTTAATTTTTTTTGCACGTATTTCCCTATTGCACAAGGTTAAGGGAAACAATCCCTATGCGGGCTATAGAGCAATTATCTACCCTGTATACATATAACTTCTCATTCTTGTCTTTACCTCGTATAAAGTTTTTTTCTTATTCCCTTTTTTTTCTTATGAATTTTTATGCATTCTTGGAATTCCATTTGAGTTTTTATGATCGTTGTAACTGCGACGAAAATTTTCGTCTGCTCGTAGTTGGATTAACATTAAACTTGAGAGTTTTCCATAATAGCCTTTTTTTGTTCGTGTTATAAGAAAATCTCCACCTTCTCTCCAAACATTTCGGTATGTGTGCTTTTTTTTTGTTTTTAAGAAAATTAGGCTTATTTTAAATTAGGAAACTTGGAAATGGGGTTTTGAAAAGGTGTCGAGTTGAGTGTGTTATTGGGGAGTAAGAGTTGACCAAATGGGGTTGGTTTGAAATGTGTTTCGTGTGTATGAAAATGGTTTTTGGCTATAGCCGTTCGCGAACGTGATAAATGGAGTGTACGTCAATCTCTCCCCGTCAAGAACAGACCTTTTGTCCCTTTTCTGAACTTTGTAGTGTTGGAATTCATTTTTTAAACAGGGAGCAGGGTCGGTGGCCGTAGCGTGCCCTTCAATTTTTTGCGTTTTGGGAAATCTGTTTACGAAATTGTATCGACTATCATTTTTCATATCTCAATTTATATGAGATACTTTATGCACATTTTGCATAAAATTCAATGATGGCAAGCTAAGTTAAAAAAATCAGCAGGCGCTCTGAAATTTTTGAGCAATGCCGTGTAAGCTGATCCTCTTGATCAAATAAAAAATGTTAAATCTCAAAATGGAGGCGGAGTGAATGATCTGATGGTCGTTAGTCGACAGTTTAACTCAAAACACAATCGGGACAAGACGAACTGTTTAATTAAAGACGAAAATGAGAAGATCAGGTGCTAAGAAGGAGACTATTGTCTGTTTGAATAGATTCCCAGATAAACCACCCTCTTACGCCACGATAAACGAATCAAGCCATTCTTCATTTAACGGAAAATAAATAGATTAAAAAAGACAGAAATGTTCAAATAAGAGACTTTTTTAGAACAATAATCGATAAGAGAAAAAATGAACCGGAAATTTAATCGACTTCCTGAAAGTTGGGGAGAAAACTTTTTTTTTTTTTTTGTATTGTTTAATCTTGACTTTTTTTTCTTCTCTGGGAAAAAATCTTAGCTGCTTATGGAAATTGTTTTGAATAAAATTTCGTAAGTAGTTAATAAGAGACGGTTTTGAATTGTGGAGTTACCTGGAATTACACGATTTTCGATTCTTACGGTTGGCAGTTGTTAACCTTGCCTGAAAATGTCACTGCAAATGGGGTAAAATTGAATTTGCCACCCTCACCGTAACAAGAGCCGTAAAATATTCAGAAGCTATTTAAAAGCAATATCGGTTAGCGGTTTCCATTCTCTTGTTTACTTAAGAAAGTTCATTGCCGATGAATTTCTATTGACGATTTGCTTTCCGAAACGTCTGTTTTTAAGACGTCTGAATCCATACTGCATCCCTTTTCCCCCTTTTTTTATATTAATAAATTTTTATTAATATTTTATTTTTTCGGGGAGGCATAAAAGTTTCCCGTTATTGCCGCCAAGCTTCCCGGAGCCCGGTTCTTCTCCTAAGTTAAATTACATTTAAAAAAAAGGCGAGGGGTTCCCAGAGTGGGTTTGTTATTCTTTTGTTTCTCTTTTTTTTATAGTTAAAGAAAGAAGGGACAGTTAAATTAGATGTGAAAGTGAATCTTTTTTAGTTAAAATTAAGTCTTCGTTTGGATTGTTGCCATACGATCTCTAATTTCGTTATGTCAAAAGGTTACCTTTTTCCCTTGTTTCCCTACGAGGAAATGGATTTTTATAATTACTTGAGCTTGAAATGGAACTTTCTCTTTTCTATCCCCTTTCTCTCCGGGTTTTTTTTTTATTCTTTCGTAGGTAAATTCTTTGGGATAACCGCAGTTTAACGAACGTAAGAATTTTAACGTTTAGAAAGGAAAAATTTTAGAGGGAAAGGAAAGGGTTAGGTTTGTGTACTTAAAAAATGCGTTGGTGCATATTTACCTTAACGTCCCAAATAAATAATTTGTAGCAAGTTTTCAGAGAAATTTCATCTTCAATGTTTTTCTTCTAATCGCTGTAAAGGGCAAAAAACGTTCCTGCTTCCTGCTTTCCTGCGTTCCTGAATCTTGAAAAGACTCCGAGCGAGAGATCAGCTGTGACCGCAGGAAACGTTGTTACGCTGTAGAGGGGAATCCCTCTAGCACTTTTCACGTTATATCATCATATCGGCTGAAGCATCAACCGCCTGCGTCTCTCTCATTCATAAAAAAAGGGCATAAACCAGACATCCTGTGCTAGACAACTGTGAAAAATTGGAAAACGATTCTCATTTAAAAAAACGACAAAGAATAAAAAAAAATTCTAATAACACGACGCCTTGGGTGCGATTTAAAGGGGGGGTGGTGAAAATTTGTCAGCTAGAGGGCTGTTTTCATCCTACCAATGTTGCTGTTGCGGCTGCTACTGTTTTATTATCATTTACATTTTGATGTAACATCCCTTCTTGTCAAGATAACAGGTTTTCTTTTCCCTAGTAAACAAAAAAGTGACATTCCATGAACGAGGGAGCAAAAAGGGGATGTAAAGATTATGTATAAGGGTGCATTCATTTGTTTCTGCCCATTCAAGCCTTTCAGTTTTTTTTTTTTTTTTTTTAAAGAAAGTAAATTACGTAAAGACGTAAAGAGCGGGAGGTAATTACCCGAGGAGTATTTAAAGAGTGTTAGGCTGTAACGCAAACAAGAACTTTTCCTTTTAAGTTTTCATTAGAACGCAACTAGGAATAATATTTCGAGGAGTGAAGGAAAAGTTTAGAAAAGCATACAAAATGAGTAAATAATGATTAAATGGTATTTAAACGGGAGAGACAGGAGAGATGGCTTTTGTAAAATAAAGGTTTTATGACGTGGGGAGGTTTTTGGACCTTGTGAGCTCGACCATGTGTTTCGAAGGGGGTCAATTTGCATTAGGAGGAGAGGATAAAAAGAGGGATTAACACTTTGCAGTCAGGGGTAACTGTCAAAATAACAAAGGATAAAAAATAAAAACCTTTTTTTTGGGGGTTGATGGAAACGGTTGATTATGAAGCGCTATGAATATTTTCGCGGGTTTTTCGTCCATTTTTTTTGTCAAAAAAAAAATTAACTACCTAGAATTTTTTTTTTGAAATGACATATTTCGGCAAAAGAAATTTTAGATGAAAAATTTTAAGATTTTTCTTTTTTAAAAAATTACCTGAAGGATTTGTTTTTTCCATCACAAGTTCCTTGAATATCTAAAAAATGTTTTGGTAAAAATTATATTTTGAATTTTGACAAAAATCCTATATCCCCCGTTTTGGGGTAAAATGCAATCAATGCATTTCCTTTGTTTTCTTTATTCATAATGCTTTCAACCCCTAATAATCACGTTGAGTTACTTGAAGGGGGACGAAGAGAGTAGGAGAAAAAAAGGAACTTTTCTTTTGATTACACAGCCTCTTACTTTTAACAAACGCTTAGACTTGAAATAAAAAAATGAAGTTCAAAAAGTAAGTTTAACGAGGTCGATTTGACGAAAAACCTTTTAAAATCGTCTTTCATGTCTAGCTTACGTTGAAGGATCAAATCGCTGTGGGAAGAGAAATCTTCCCCCGGATGACGAAACTGCTGACTTTTTAGTCAGCGTAGGAAAAACTAGAAAGCATTTTCCCTAAAAATTTTTCCTTGAGTTTAGGAGTTTCTTCCTTTTCCAGTCAGTTAACGATCGTAGTTTCACTTGGACAGATCTCCTTTTTCGGATCGAGAGAAAAAAAAATTAACCGAAAGGAATTATGTTGCAAAAAAAATTTAACGACAGCTTAAAGTGCTTTTCATCGTTTTTCGAAAAAAAAAAAAAATTCCTAAACGAGAATCCTCGATTTAAAAACCCTGAAGCCGGGAAATGCTAATTGAAAATTTCGACCTTTTTTTAACGAACGATTTTTTTTTTTTTCGGGATCCATTCGGAAGAATGCACAGGATAACCTTACCTTAAGCTTTTTTCTTCTTTTGTAAAGTCAAAGGTTTTCAAAGGCCCCCTGGCTGACTTGGTCAGCAAAACTTACTCAACCGTTCACAAGGGGGCATTTATCAATTTTACTAACGATAAATGCATCAAGGGACCATGTATATTCCTTTCTCAGACGTTCTTAAGACGTTTTAGCAATTTCTTCGATCGTTATTTGATATTCATGGTGCTTTAACATAAATTGAACATGTCTCGTCGCATTGTCCGGTAATCTTTTCAACCTCTCAGTTGTAAAAACGTCGATTACATCATATCCTATGAGGATATAATCTTAAAGCCGATCGGGGAAAAGTATTCGAGATATGCAACTCGGAATTTAAATCGATTCGTAAGGAGGATTCTCTTTAAATTCATCCCTTTTCATATATGCCGGGGATCCTTTAATCGAGCTTCGTACCAGCATAGCTAAACCCCTTTTATTCTTATATAAAGGCGCAATGTTGAAATGGTTCTAAAAAGGAAAAAAAAAAAACGTCAAAAGAAAAACCACTATGACGTTTTCGATGTAAGGTGGGAAATAACGAAATTCCGATCCTTTTATATTTTCTTCCCGACGTGCGAAACGATTAACCGATTTTTCTGTGTTTCGTATCTTATACGGGGAGAGAGAGTGGAAAAAAATAAAGGGAAGGAAAAGAATGTTTTTTTACAGGGCACAACCTGTTGTGGTTGTTTTCTCTCGGGCTATAACGGTTCGCTTCTTTTTTTTTTTTTGTTTTGGTGGGAGGGACTAGATCAAAGGCTTGATAGAGAATCAATGTCCACTCGTGCGGTAAATTCATACAAACTTTTTAAATAAAAGTTTTCCCTAACTAAAATAAAAAAAACCAATAAAATTTAAATCAATCTCATGAATTTATAATGCTTTGGTGTCTTTGTAAAGATGTACATGATAAGAAAAGCGGATTGGATGAGCTTTGTCTAATTGCATGGCAATGCAAGATGTGATGGTTTAAGAAAGATTGAAAAATTCGATTATAAATTGTTGGGGTAGGGTTTCTTTGTTGAGGAAGTTGGCTCGAGGCAAACGCATTTAGCGAATCGATCAGCCTGTCTGATCGTAGGGGAAGCAAGTCTTAGAAGTTGGAGTTAAGTCCTGAAAAACAGGCTTCCTATAATCTGGCACCTCCGAGCGACCTCGTTCATCGTAACTCGATACTCTACACATTTTTGTTCATCAACAGGGTCTACCTTAGACCCAACAGCTCTCCTGAGCACAGCTGAACACAGCGAGTAACAACTTCCCCGCAACTACCTTCTTGTCCCAAGCAGCCAATCCGACCGACGTCATGGAATCCGTTGGACGTCATGTCGGTCTAAAAGACGTCATTTGGACGTCTTTTGAGGACAAAAGACGACAAAAGACGTCTTTTAGACGTCGTTTTGGTCTGATTGGTTGCTTGGGGCGGAAAGCTCTGCTTAAATTGGGCTCGTCGGGAGACCTTTAGAAATGAAACTTTTTGTAAGAGGCTAGAATCCTTTTTTCTTATAGGAAATGAGGCCCATAAATGATTTGTGGAGGAAAGTTCAGAAATTTTGTTTCGCTATAATTGTAGGCAACTTCCTGAAGGACCGCAGTCACCTTTTGGCTCGAATAGTTCTGATCCACGCCCCACGCCCCACAGCTCCACAATCATATCTCAAGCTCTGCAATGGTCGTAATTTGATATTAGCCATTAGCCATAAACTTAACAGGCCTCTACTGAGCTGGCACTATGCTCTGAAGCACCTCCATTTTCATTCAATGCAAATCCCTGAAACCTCAAACATCATTTTAATAAAGCGATACATTCTTCATTGTAACACTTTAATACAAGAATAAAGTTGGCAGTTTCTATTAAAATGGGAAGTACGAGTAAAGAGACTTAAGTGTCATGGGAGTCGAAATGTAAAGGCAAAGTTTGGAAATGTTAACGTCAGAAACTTGACGTTGAAGTAAGATTTTGAACTTTGTATCGCCAGTCATCAGAACAATCTATTAGCAAACGTGTCACATAATCTTTTGTCTTTCCTTCTTTTTTTTTTCTTCCTCTTTTTTTTTCGTTTTTTCTCCCGCACTTTTTTTTCTCACACAAATCTCTTGAAGGGACTTAAACCATTAAACGATTCAGGTCCTTGATTCTCTTTTTCCTCCCTTCCCCCCCGTTCGTAAATTTTTTTTCCTGGGGGCGGCGGGTAGGAGGGAACGAAAATGACGAACAATAGAAAGACGGGCTGGGAAACTCCCGAGGTTAGCTACCTTCCCAGGAAATAGAAAGTCTTCCCTTTCCCGTTTTGGCATTTTCGAGCACGCCTTTTCCGTGCACAAAACCGATTAATTATTTCTTATTCTCACTAAATTAAACGTCTCTCGCGCGCGTTTTTCTTTTTTTGTCGGGAGGTTTTAAACGGTTTTTATACCTTCCGAGTTTGATATTTCATAAAAAATTAAGCGACACTGCGGGTTGTCTATTCCTTGTCAGTATTAATCTTTATTATCTGATTAAGGACTATTTTTAATTAAGTTAATTCTTGCACAGAAAATAGGAGGAATAAGGTTGGAGCGAGCTAAATTTTTAGGCGGCGTTTTGAGAAGGCCAACATTCCTCAGCTGGATCTTGTGGGGTAGCTCCTCCCCCCCCCCCCTCTCTCTATCATTTGGAGTTTGATTTGGGGTCCCTGAAAAAATTTGAGGGAGGCCCTGAAAATGGCCATGGTGACAGTATCAACCAACCAACGATCACTGGTTTGCAGTCATTGAGCTCGATGAGAATTTCCTCAAGAGGCTTAAGCAGTGGCGTAACAACCGGGCCCGCTAGTTCCCTCTTGCGGGGGGGGCCCCCGGCATAATTCATTCTTCATGGGGGCCCCCAAGAAATTTTCTAAATCTTTAACGGGGGCCCCACTTATTGAATCTGCGGGGGGGGCCCCGGAAATATTGTTACGCCACTGGGCTTAAGGCTGAATTTGGCCCATTACGACGCTGTTCTCGAACTTGGGCCCAATGTAGATAATTTTTCATGTCGAAAGTATTTAAGCTGAGCAAAACTCTAGCATAAGTTATTGATCAAGGAGCGAAGTCTTGGAAATTTGGCAGATCAAAATCAGAAAAATCCATTATTTAAGAAGAAAAAACAAAGGCAGATAATATCTATCCGCTAATGGGTTTCTTTTCCCTTTAAAGTGTTTATAAAAAAAAATGATAATGAGTATAAAGTAGGATATGAATAATGCAGATTTATCGGGAAGACGAAAATAGCACAAGACAGGAGCCACAAAGATGTTTATTATGTATTCCGGGCTTAGGAGTTGATGTGAATGAAATTGTCGCTGACAGATGGTCGATAACAAAAGACGAGTTTCTCTCTATGTTTCTTACATCTTAATAATAAATTTCATGATTTGATCCTTCTCAATCTTAAAAAATTTTAAACCGGCACCTTTTTTTTCTGTTTTTTTCAAACGGTCAGATAAATTAAATTGGAAAAGTAAGAAAACAAAAAAATAGGCGTGGAAGTTAAAACATAATTCAACGGGTTAAAATTCATTCGTAGAAATTCAGTTCATCATCAATCATTCTTCATTTGTTTTGTTAGTTCTCCTTTTTTTCGTAAGGTTTCCCTTTTTTGTTTTTTTTTCTCTATGTTTGGAGTCTCGACATCAATTTCTATTAATTTTCTTTTTGTTTTTTCCATTGTAAATAGGATTCGGTAGGATTCGTGGAAGAATGCCAGAGAAATTATAGTTTAGCTGATGGGGGAAAAAAAATAAATGTTTGGAAGGATTAAAAGGCGCACGAAGAAAAAAAAAGGGCTAATAATTGGATTTTATTTTCATGGATTTTGTACATCAACACGTTTTAGCAAAATAATGAGAATTTCCGCGAAGGAACATCTCATGCATGTTTTTGATTTGTCTTATCCGATTTATGTAACGTTGTTATTTTCACCCGTTAGACCTTGGAAAATGGATTTGGAGCATCTTTCAAGACACGTATGGTGGGTTCGAGGTTTGTGAAGAACATTTTTAAAGATTCCAAGTACTTTCTGACTCCTTTCGTCCTCAAAAGAAGTCTAAATGGTCATTTTGGTCGAATTGGTTGCTTGGGCTGGATTACCATTCACTGAACACAAAAAATTCATTCGAAGAATCAGAGTCTCAAATTAAATATTTTTTAAAATGCTAATCAAACTGTCGGTTCAATTTAGGTTTAATTATAATCAAAATATGAAGCAAAAAAAAAAGAGAGAAAAAAGTTTTCCAGTTGTGCCTTTTTTCACCGGTATTCATTTTAATTTCCTGTGCAAAACTTTCAAGTCATCCATCCCACCATGCGTCGATTATAAACTTTAAGATTTCAATCTTCTAACTTTCACATGGGGTGGCCTCTAACAGGGTAACACATTTTTGCGATAAGGTTAAAACAATTTTTTCCTCAACTTTGCGGCTTTGATAATTATACTTAGGGTACATAAATTTTCATTCATCAACTCGACGAATACTAAAAATCGCAAAATTTTCCTTCTTTAACTTCTTTCTTTGAAGAGGACATCAGCAATATTTTTAGCTTTATCTACCTGCCAATCCAACTCAATTTTTTTTAGCCACAGTTTGTTTTTTTTCCTGCCACGATCAACCAACATAGCTACAGCTAATTACAGCTTCTTGCCAAAATTCCGGAACTACAAACCGTCAAACTTTTCAACCGAAAACTCACCTTGAAACCTCAAACAGCATATAAAGACAAAAAACTAACTGGAACGGACAAAAAAAGTTGAAAATGAAAAACGGATTTTGTTAAAGGGTGTATTTGATGAGTTTGGGAAAAGGCAAAGTGGAAAGAGGGAAACCAGGCAACAACTGAAAAAAAAAAGGATATTTGTCGCACAAAATGGTGTTTTTTAATTCGATTGTAGTGCCTATTTTACGTCTCTCTGAATTAAAATCGCGCTTTAGATTCCAACGACAACATTCATCGATGTATTTTTTTAATAGATTCATTACCAAACATATTGCCTCTTCATCCAGTACACGATGATCAAAAAAAAAAAAACTTCCAACCGACGCGATTGAATCGTCCGGTTTTAAATTCTTAATAATGCGAGTCCCTTTAAATTTCCTCGTAACGGGATTTATCCCGAAAGATTATCGTTACCCAAGTGAAAATCTGTCGCTGACGAGTCTCAATTGTAACACGTGTCGAGTGCTTTACTTCAGATGACTGACTTTTATCTCTCTTGCTCTTTTATTAGATCATCGATTTTAATTTCGACGCAATATCTATTTCTGTATCCTATTATTTTCCATCCTCTCTTTTTTTTTTAGTTTTTTTGTGGCAGGTAAGATCCCGGCGTTGAAAAAGGCCGAAAGGACTAAGATCATGGGGCGAGCGTTTAAATCAATCAAGTTTGTTCGGAAAGTGAGAGCTGAAAAGAGGATTTTCCTGGGAGGAAGATAAAAAGGAAAAATTGTCGACAAGACAAAAAGCTGGTTGAGTTTGAGTTTGACCGATTATTGACATTGATAAATTGTTAAAACAAGAGAAAGAGGAAGCCATTATCAAAAGTGAAAATGTAAGGGAAACTTACACTTCTTGTTGTCTGGTAAACAAACAGAATAGTAAAAAACGTTTTTCGAAAAAGGAAGGCTTCTTTCGCACAGTCAGGCAATATGTTCCGAAAATAAAAGTGATGGCTTTTTAGGGTATTAGATCTGGCTCGTAATAGCTTTATGAGATGAAAGAAATGCTTATGGAACAGATGTTGAAGTATTGGTGTTTATGATATTCTTTTTTTTTAAATATTTAATTTTGGTAGACGGGGCAAAATATGAGGTGCAGTTTTTACGCTAGAGAGACTAGATAGAAAGGAAGAAAGCTTTGCGGTAGCAGAAGACGGTTATGGGCTGCGCCATAATGGAAATTCGCCATGTTGCAGTTACTATCTGGGATCATTGCAACGGCGATTTTGTGACATTTTGTCACAGAAAATTTGTTATAAATACTTTTAGTACCGATGCATTTTTGTCACAAGAATTGCTGTCACGTTATGACATTTTGTCATATCAAATACGTAGTCCGAGATTGGGTTGTAGCCGTTCATCTATTTCTTCTTTTAGCATCCCAGTGAAAAATTTTTATATCTTTTAGAAATTTTATATCATTTGAATATGAAAAAAAGATAGAAATTTTCGACTATCTTTTTTTCATACGAATATGAACTTCATTTTATACGAATCTGAACTTTATTTTATACAAATCTGAACTTTATTTCATACGACACGAAATGATATAAATATTAAGACATCATTAAATAATAATTGATTTGTATTGAAATGATGATTTCAATATTCATTTAATTTCGTTTTCGTATAAAAACAAGATAGTCGAAAATTTATATCCCTTTTTCATATTCAAATGATATAAGAATGTATAAGAAAAGGTATAAAAATTTTTCACTGGGATGGTAAAGACACGAAGTACATCCCTGGTAGCACGAAGTAATCCTGTGGATATCTATAGGACAACTTTATCAAGCGGCAGGATATCCTGTGGATGTTTTTTTTGATCCCGGTGACATCCATAGGATATCCTCCGGTACTCCCAATTCCTACCCCGAGTTAATCTTTGAAGGTTAATCCGAAATGGTTATAGAAATAGGATTATTTTTACGATAGACCTTTATTGGTTTATCCCATTAGGATAACCCATGCTAGGGGCCATTCAAATATTACGTCAGCACGATTTCGGCTATTTTTTACCCCCTCCCCCCTTTTGTCAGCTAGAATAAGCATTTGTAAGACCCCCTCCCCCCTATATGACGTAAGCTTTCAGGTCCAACCCCCCGTCAGGATCAGCGATTTCGTGTTTACGTCAGCATTCGAAATACCCCCTCCCTCCCCTTGTCATCAAGAATAAGCATTTTGAAGACCCCTCCCCCCCTAACGTGCTGACGTAATATTTGAACGGCCCCATATCCCAGGGATGACTTCTAAAGATTAAAGAATTTACTTGACTTCCTGCTATCCGCCCGGAAGGATGAACGTTGGTTTGTAGGTGCCGCCCCATAATTTGCCTTGAAGGTTTGTTTTACGAAGGGGATTATAGGATTAATTTGCGGCGGCCATATTACCATGTCCTTTTATGACTTCGCCAGCTGAAAAAATCCAAATCGTCTTCGTCGTATCCTTCATCCCTTAAGGATCCACTGACCTGAAGCCTTTCTTCATCTTCGTCGCTGTTTTCTGCTTCTTCAGTGTCGTGGTTCTCGTCTTCGCTCTCCCCGTCGCTTATCTTATTTTCATTCGCTTCGTCGTCATTGTTACCTTCAGTCAATCCATCCTCTCGTAATTGCTGTGTTTCTTCCCCACCCTCTATTATTTTTTTTGTGTCTCTTTTTTTGACAAATCCTGCCATCGACATTTTCAATTTCAATCAACACCTCAACATCCCTTAACCATTTCTTTTAAAATCTCACAATCATAACCACACTTCATCTTACTTTCCCTTTCACTTTCACTTTCTTATCCCTCCGAAAAAATACATATTTGTACACCTAAATGAATCTCCGAGGAATAGTTATAAAAGAACTATAAAAACAAAGTCGTCAGTAGAATTTTATTTAATAGCAGAGCTAAAAACCAAGTGCTGTGAGTTCAAAGTTGCTGTTATATTTTTTTATGAGTGATGTAAAACTTTTTCCACTCCCTCGCGGTTCACTCGCATTTTATTGTTTACGACCTGTTGGTCCTAAACTTCTCCCAGAAAACCTGACTGACAGGCTAACAATAAGATTTATTTTTTTTTGATTCCCTCAACTCGGACTTGACAAAAGAAAGTGTTGAATTTCTCGTCTCCATCTACTTAACTCAAGTTCGCTAAACTCGATATTGATCAGTTTAAAACAATTAGGATGAGTTTAATTATCCGAATCAGCCTCGAAAGTACATGCGAACGCTCTTTCCCAAAACGCGAACGCCTTCCTTCCTCTCTCTCTCTCTCTCACTTTAATCCGTAATACGTCATCGTTCATCATAATGTGACAGAAACTTTCCTATTCGATGTCTGTTGTTGTTCTTCCTTTAGTTTTACTCGATCCCCCGTTTGTTGTTTTCCAACCGATTTATATAATAATAATGAAAGGAAACATAATCAATAAAGTTGGGTAAAAAGAGAAAATAAGCTGGAAATTCGAACAAGTTGTTGAAATATGCAAATGCTGTAATAGTCCTGTAATTTCTTGTTTCTCAAATCTCATTAGTGATTCCTTTCCATAATTAGTCATTCTGTTAATTATTGTTGAAAGCTTTTTCATGTCCGTCATTGTTTTCTTTACTTTTGCATTACTCCCGGTTATAACTTTGTGTTAGGTTGGTGAGTTTGAATACTTACGGGGTTCTTTTTATTGTTATTTGCTGGATAGCTGTTTCGGTTGAGTGTTCAGTAGATGCTTTTGAAGAGATTGTTGACTAATGCTTGCCAGATTTTTAAGAGATTGTTTTTGGCAATCAGAATCCAAACCAATATTCCTCGCAAAACACAATTTCACCGGATTTTCAGCTCGATTGCACGTTCAGCCATAAAAGCAACAAAAAAAGCGGGAAAAAATTCCAAAAGCGAAATGATGGAAAACTGCCTATTTCCGGTGAGATAATGCTTTTTATTGCAGGGTTTGTCTTCAATAAAGCAAAAAGGGTTTTTAATTAAATTTTAATACAATATCATATCGTGGAAGGAAGTCGTTGGCAAGATTTGCAAATGACCGAGGGGATGTTTTTTTTTATCATTTTGCTTTCACGCCCCTTGTGTCCCTTTACCTTCATAATCTGTTTTTCAAACGTGTAAAATGTTTTACATATATTCTGCCTATCTTCCGCTCGCCAGCTATTTTCCTTTCCCCTAAAAATTTTTATCGGAGGTTAAAAGTATGACAAACCCAACACCGATAAAGTAAATTAAGAGATACTTATTACAAGTATGACTTTACGATCAGATAAAAAGTTTTGAAGTTTAGGACGGTTGCGCTCTCTCTCTCTCGAGTTTGGGTTATTATTTATGGTTGTTATATTTTTCAGAGGAATTTAAGGCTGTGGAAGTCTTTGATTGTAGGTTATTGTAAAAATGTTAAAAAATTTTGGAAATGTTCGTAGACGCCAAATCTGTTGGAAGGCAACGGATTCTGAAAGCAGTGGCGTAGCAGTACCAAGAGAAGTCCTCTGTAAAATGTTTACTTGTGACCATTTTCTTAATTTTTGACTGTTTTCTAAAGATTGGAAAATGTTCAACTAGAAAAATTTACAGGCAAAAATTATTTTTGGCCTCCCCAAATGCACGGCTGTTGGGCTGCCACTTTTTGTACCGATTACATTGAAGAGGGGGTACTTAGACCACCCGCCCGGCTTACCACCGGGTGACCCAGTCTTTAGATCCCCTCTCAGGTCCAGACCAGTGGCAGGTTTGGATGGGACAAGAAAAAGGAAGAAGGAAAAGAAGGGCACCTTCGGATAGCTTCTGGTTAGTAGAGGGATGCACCAGGATCCGGTTAAAGAGTGTGGAGGGAATGTCGGGTCTGTTTGGTGTTCGAAATTACGATGTTAGAAACACAGAAAAATCGTTGGAGCGGCTCAAGACGCTGCCGAGGCCGGTAGCCCACCATTTCGAGGTAATAGAGGTGTCGCGGAAACCTCCCCAGTTGTACGGATGCTTTCCCTTGACGCCGGTTAGACAAGCCAAGGAAAGAAATTAGAAAGAAAAACGATGAATGAGGAGTACGGCTTCAGCGATCCAGAGGCAGCCTCCTCTGTTATAGGCCCCATCCTCGAGTCCGCCGCTTGGTGATGTCCCGAGGGAGAGAGGAAGGAAGAGGCCGGGTTGCTGCCAGAGAAGAAAAACCGGTTAGTTATATGAGATTCGAATATTGCATTTCGTCGTTATTTCGACGTCTAAAAGACTTTTTTTTGGTCAGATTGGTTGCTTGGGTGCTGCCTTATTGGTAGGAAGGTAGCGAATGTCACCAATTGATTGGCAATATAGTGCGAATTCAGACTTGAAAAGGTATTTACCTGAAAGACTTGCAGTTAGCAGCCTCACCAGCATTTATCGAGCCGAGGCCATTAGTCATACGAGATGCAAGGTTGAAGATATGGTTAAGATGCTGAGAACATGAGGTGCAGCTAATAACAGCGAGATATTTTTAACTGCGATTCTACATAACTTACAACTCCAACATTTTTCACTCATTTCTCTGCAAGAACTATCATTGCTAAAATCAGCTGCTGGAAAATCCTAAATTACCGTTAGTTCAAAAATTCGAATTAAAAGTTCTGGAACATCCTGGAACAGAACGTACAGTTAAAAATCTACTAAGCTATATTTACTGTTTTTCTGCAATAAAAGAAATCCCCTGAATTTGATCGTTTGGAATTTCCCAACATCGAGGAAAAAATTTTTTTGTTCTAAACACAAACTCCATTTTCAAACAGTTTACATTAAATGAATGGAATTACTCAAACCTCATCAAATGCATATTGAAAATCCAATTAAGAATCTGTTTGTTTTGTCCCTATCGATAACGCCATTGACTCGGATGAGAAACAAAGCTTCCAGACTTTGCTGGATTGACCTGAATTCCGGGGAAATCTGTTCCCGGCTTTCCCCCGTCTTACGATTCGATATCGGAAAACTCGCATTCGTAATTAGGATTAATATAGCATCGCATACGTTACCTTGATATGGGGGGCTGAGACCCCTTTTCCTTCTCCTTCTTCCCTGGCTTGCCACCTCATTAATAATGCAACGTTAAAACGTCTGTTTTAATTTTGCATAATAACAACAATAATTTGTGGATACCGAAAATATAATTGATTCGAAAACCGACGGAATCATATACAAGTATAATAGAAGAGAGGAGAAAACTGTTCTACTACATCATAAAGTTTCTCCTAAGTTTCCCTGAGTTTAATGATAGGTAATTTGGAAACTTCACCTCGGATGATAAACGTCTATTCACAACTTTCTTAACCGTCTATACACTTTCTTAATTAACTCATCACGGGGAAAAATTTTCATATACAATTTGTTTTTAAGTCCGAGATGATTCAAAATGGCGATAATTTGTCTGAGAATTGCGTTTTGGGCCATTTTCATTGTGTCTTGTTAAATGAGATTGTAAGTGTTGTTTTAATGTTTTACTGCTTATCTTGATGATACCCAAAAGAAGTTGTTGTAGTGGAAAAGTTAAATAAATAACTTCATTTTGTGTTATTTTGAAAGGAAATTTATACTCTCTGAGCAGCCGGTTTAGTTACCTGAATATTCGATATCTCGTTGGGTTCCCTTGCTGCTTTTGCTATAAAATTGGGGTTGCTTCAGGACCGTAAGTTTGACTCAGTAGTGCATTGTTTGTATCTCCTGCTGTTGTTAGTTAAGTGTTTGCTGCTTGGCCACAAGGCGTTGTTATTGGCCAGAGGATGAGGTCGGCCGATTAAATTTAGCAAAGATCATGACCATGGGTAATTTGTGATAGTGACCTGACTAATTAATCAAGGCAGTTGAGAAAGATATTTGAACTGCAGAAGAAAAGGGCGAAGGTCCTTAAATCATCGAAAGTGTGGCACTCAGCCTAGCTAAGGAGGATACAGTGAATATTCGGGTTATGGCAAATAATCCTGAGTCTGCGTGTGAGAGATCCATGAGAAGGACAAAAATTTGAGATTGGGACGATGAATTGTGTTTGATGTAAATTACATATTGTTTCAAGTTTTGCAGAGCCAGCAACTGCACCAGAGGCTGGATATAAATATTCCATGATGTGCGAAAAAGGCACGGCGCAGTTTCATTAAAATAATGACAGAAAAAATAAGAATCTCATTATCTTGGCAAAAACAGTATTTAAATGTTTACCAACATTTTTATGAAGAATCTAAACTAAAGTATATATGAATTTTTTTTAGAAGTTTTCTTGAATTTGTTGAAGGATTTGGTCTGCTGCTGAAGAATTTGCGTTTGTTGAAGAATTTGCTGCAAATTCTATTGACAGATTATATTATGCTAACAATTCTTTCCACATTTTTATTACTTGGAAATATCTTCCTTCCAGCGACCTTTTTATTGAGAAAAACACCTTTTTACTCAAACTCTTTGTACCTTACTTTACGTAAAAGGTCTTTGGGCTTTGCCCCCCCTTTTATCAAGTCCTAATTCCTTTAGAATGAATTCAGTTTTGTTAAAGCGGTCGCTTTTGATGAATCAATTATAATTTATTCAGTAAATTTTTTTTAAGGTGTATTTTGGCTTGGTGTATTTTTGCTATTTTAAGTGTTATAAAATATCGCTATGTTTAGAAATTTTGTAGACGTGGCCGGTACTTTGCAGATATCGCTAAGGAGTAAAATATCTTACTCTTTTACTTTTAACTGTCACTCACATGGCAGGTTTCTACATTGTGAAGACATTCTAATCCCTTTTAAACTGGAAATTTCGACCCGTTTCATCCAATGATTTATCTTAATACATTTTCTCTTAGGAAAATTACAACCCATTGAAATGCTTGGCCTACTTTTTACTGCACTTTAATAATTCTTCTTCCGAGACTGAAAAATCCGGCCCAAGACAACACGACGAAAATTTTTCATTGTTAAACCTCACAACTCGCCTAAAGACATGGCCGCTATCTTATCCCGAAAATAAAGAAGGAAGGAGTAATACGTTGAAAATCAGACCACCTGATCCAATATCATTTTTCTTTTGTTATTGGGAAATGGAAATCTACTTATCCCTTTCCGCGGGGTGCATTTTTCACTTCCCTGATCCAATATTTACATCTTTTTTTTTTTCCTTTCTCCTCCCTGTACACACCTGATAATATCAACTTTCCAATATATCCTATGTTTTAAACTATGAATAAATTCATAAAGCGATTTTTTATTCCTTTTCCCCCCCTTTCTGATATAAATTTTTTTTGCACAGTCATTGAAAACTAAATCTGGGTCCCTAGACAAATTAGGATGATACGGAGCCCAGCTGAATCAGCAATAAGTAAAAGTTAACAATATAAAATCCATTTCGGACTCGGGAAAAGGATTATATTGCCGAGCTATTCTCTTTTCGTAAACGATTTAGCTGCGTGGAGGAAAGATCCTGAAAAATGTGTTTCGCATTCGGTAATATCAACTATTTTGCACGATGCCCTTTTTCAGCCCCGTTTAAATGTCGCAATAAACTCCGTTTATTTCGTGGATTTTCATTTTGTCTCAGCACGCAGGACAAAAAGATCGATTGATTTCATTAGAAATCATGTTTCTCCATATATTTAAAATCTTCTCCGTAATCTCGGGGAATATATCTTTGAAACTAAATAACACGGATTTTGATTGAATCAGTTTAGGCCTGATAATTTATTTGAAAAGGGAATATTATTATGTATGGAAATATGCAAAGCGGTTTCAAAATGCAGTGGTTTTCAACTTGTGATGATAGGCTCAACAATTTATTCATATTTAGGGAAAGGCGAATGTAATCTTTGAAAGGGAGGTTCTCACAAGGCCCTTATATTGCTCATAATTCCTCCTCTACAATAGTTTGCCGTCCTGAATTATTTACATTGTCAATAAAAATGAGAATGGAAGGCTTGCGGGGAGCCTGGGGCGCGTATATAATTTTGCGAGGATGGAACCGGCTTAGGCTTAGATCCTTCGAGATAATTTATCTCAAATCATAAGACTTAGAAATACATTACCACGTTATAAGAAAGAAAAACTAAAAAGGAGGGGGAAACCCTAATCTTTTATTGTTATAAGTATCTAAAAATCAAAAACAGTTGAGGAGATAGCGAAAACATAGGCGGATAAAAATAACAAAAATAAAAAAGAAAGAACAAACAAGAAAAGTTGAGAAAAGCAATATCGAAAGGAAATGTGTAAGGACTTATCTCTTTTGTCCGGTTAACAATGGCTAGGTGAGGCGGTTGCACTCTAATGGACGGTAGGGAATGGACTTTCGCCATCAGTCTTTTCCCTTTTATACATTCCTTAAATCGAAATTTGATCCTTGAAAGATTTATGTATGTACAGTGTGTTCCAATCGTCGAGCGAAAGGCACCGTGGATAAATGTTGGAACGTCAGATTGGAGACAGTAACCGATTTCGATGCCGCTTCCTCGTTTATGCTTCACGGGAATGCGATTTTTTACGGTTGTAGGAGACAATTCATCAGTTCCCGTGGGGTAATAAATATTCGTGAGTTGTGCGATTTTTTTTTTTATTCCTCCGCCGCTATGAAGTAAAAGGTTTGAAGTAATTTCAATATTTTAAAAGTGACCGCCGCTGCAGCCACCGCTTCCTCGTTTTTTGAATTTTGATGCGATCGAGGATAATAATTGAATTCTACGGACGGGAAAAGGAAGTAATTTGGAAGTCACTCGAGTCAGACTTAAACCGGTTAAATAAAGATTTACGGGTTTCTTTTGATCTGATGGGAGACCTTACCTTTATGTTCGAACGAATCGTTCTTATTTCCGTTTTCATTCTGGGATTATTTCTGGAATGGGTAAAGTTTCGGGTTTAGTGTGGGGTTTTTAGAGTGAGTTGAAGATACGTTAGATGCAGGTTTGGGATCTTTTTTTGAGTGTTTGTCGCTTCCCAGTGAAAAATTTTTATACCTTTTCTTATACATTCTTATATCATTTGAATATGAAAAAGGGATATAAATTTTCGACTATCTTGTTTTTATACGAAAACGAAATTATATGAATATTGAAACCATAATTTCAATACAAATCAATTATTATTTAATGATGTCTTAATATTTATATCATTTCGTGTCGTATGAAATAAAGTTCAGATTTGTATAAAATAAAGTTCAGATTCGTATAAAATGAAGTTCATATTCGTATGAAAAAAAGATAGTCGAAAATTTCTATCTTTTTTTCATATTCAAATGATATAAAAATATTAAAAGATATAAAAATTTTTCACTGGGTTGCTTTGCTTGATTGATAATTATGGAGTCAAAAAATTGAAGAAATTTTGACCCATTCGGCTGAAAGGTAATTTCTTCAATTTTTTAACTCTTTAAAAAAAATACAAACACCAACCACAACAGTCATTATCTCCTGAAAACTTATTGTAATTAACAGCAATGCCTTAACCACTGGTCATCCAACACATGCAAGATCCATAGAAAAAATATATTCTATCAAGTGACCACTTGTTTGTGATGTTTACGTCTTCTTACAGTGCCTCCCCGCGACGGGAATTGGCGACTATCATAATTAGAGAGCTTTTTTTGGCGTGCAAGTGACCATGGCCGAATCGACTGTCTTGGGTCTTGCACAGCAAACCCTCGGCCATGATGGCTACACTTGGGAGCTTAATGCGGTGGCTTCCCAACACCTTCCGCATGTAGAGCCATATCGTCAGTCCTCGACTCTACCCCAGTGAGATATTTACATGAAATGTTTATTTTTTGGTAACCATGGTAACGCCAACAGCAAAAAATGTACCACCCGGTATATCCTCGAGAGGCGAACCCGAAATTGCTAAATTGGAGTTGCCGGCGTACAATAATAAGTCGGCAGCTCGACCAAATTTTTATTAAATAAATTAAATAGCAGGGGACCAAGGACGGATCCCTGGGGCACCCCATGCAACTTTGTACCTGTATAACTACAAATTGATTCCTATGTTAATTTGGAAATTCACGGCCGCTGTATTAGCGGCATCAGCCGCATACTTAACAGAGGACTTTAGTGGATGTGGCTGTCGTCTTCAAACCCCGTGTAGTTAGCAGAATGAAGATGTAAAAGATGCAACACGTCTTTTTAAGTTTTTTCTTTGAGTGTCCTGCTCGCGCACGAACTTAGGCGATCGAACCGACGATCTCCTTCAATCTTTGATGATCGGCTGCCATGTAAAATAACTCTTTTACGGTTAACCCGGTCCGATTCCGCAACCAGGAGAGATCCTTACGCCCAAGTCTTCTTTTACCTTCGACCGCAGCAGCCTGTACTTGGATCACCGCAACATATGCCCAAGTACTTTATTGTCCACGGTCCTTGTGCAACCGACGCACAAAGTTTAGTTTCATACAACTTCCTCTAAGTTTTTCCCCCCTTTTCCTGCATAATTTTTAACTTACGAAACATTCCGATGTTGAAATATGTTTCAATACTGACGTATTCAATCCCCGGACCTACCTCAGTATAAAAGACAAGGGAAAAGAAAATTAAAGTAGCTGTAGGATTTACCCAACCTCAACTTTCTTTATAAACAATAACAAGTTTACGATGAAAACGCTTAGATATGAGAGGGATAAGGCTGAATTGATTGAATATGGGGTGTTTTTATAGGATTTATTTTGTCAATACGTCGCCACACAGTTAAGAAGAGGGGGATGAATCAACATTACTCGAGTCCTATCGACAGTTTATAGCTCAAATTAGTCTCGGAGCTCAATTTCGTTAAGCTTCAAGCTCATCCTCGACCGTATAACGAAAATGAATTGTTTCATGCCGGAACAAGAAAAAAAGGAAAGGGAAAAAAAAAGAAAGAAAATGAAGAAAATGTGTAATTGAATTATTATGAAGTTGAAAAAGGCGCCTGGGAACAACCAGTTTGTTATTTTGAACTGGGGGTAAATTAAATTTAAAGAATCCAATAAAACATTAAAAAGTCATTCCTTTAGTTTACGGAAACTCTGTTAATTATTTAAAAATAACTTGGCTTTTCTTTGCTTTTCTTGAGTTATCCGTCAAAAAGTTTTTGGTACTGTCGGAGGAAACGGGAGGAATGGTTATCGTTTAAAAAATCTGGGATTAAATCTGAAGAATTTTCAATCGTAGCGGAGGGGGAAAGTGTGGTGCGGTGGTGTATGAACCCCAAAATGCACCCCGATACTCAGACACAAAATATCGACTTATGTATACCGTTAGGGGGCTTTTCATTGAGGGTTGAAAAACACTTGACGATGCGGGGAATTTTAATCAAATATCTCTTTACTAGGAATTTTTCAAATAAAAGTCGTTTCGGCTAAACAAAAAAGGGATTTACACCGTTTTTTTGAGTCCGATAAATGAAGAAAGAAAAAAAAAGAAACAATTGTTAGTGTTGAATTTCGAGGCAGGAAAATTAACAGAGAATGCGATATCCTTTTCCGGTTGGAAAGGTATCATTGAACAAAGATTGGAACGGTAATGAGAGAGAAAACGAGGATTGAAAAATCCAGGGGTTTCAAGTCGCATAATCCCAAATGTGTGAATGGTGTTAACGATCTTTCAGTTTGTTATTCGTGACCGGAGGCAGGAACTGAAAGTTGAGGAAATCAAGATAGCTAGCCGGCCGTATTCTCAAACAGGAATCGTGCAGCACAATCACATTGCTTAAACGACTTTTCGTTTTATATTAAGAGGAAAATGTTTCTTTTTTTTTTTCGGAAACGTTTTTGCTTTTGGAATTATGCTGAGTTTTTTTGTTTTAATTGTTTGGATGGATAAACGGGATATGTCGTCGTCGTCGATACCCAGAAAAGTCCTATATGGACACGAAGCTCATGATGGTGCCTTAGAGTTCTACTTAAACACTTCCCTTTTAGCACATTCCGTTCCAGCAACGGTGTAACGTTTCAGGAACTTCCCAAAACGCATTCATGACTGGCTTGAATACATTCATGGCAGTAGCAATTCACAAAGTGCAAGGTCCTGCGTGGAGTTTAAGTCCACGCCAGGGTAGGCCAGATGGATGAGAAATTTTTGACGTCCCGAAATTTTGCTCGATGAACTCCGTCGGATAAACTTGATGACAATCGCAATGGAGTTGATCCTGATTTTCGGTCAGGGAGCAGTTCAGACGGGCAAGCGTCAACTATACCCATTTGGGATAAAAATCAAGGAGCATGTGACTCTTCAGAGTTTTGATGGGCCTCAAGGACCAGCCTTATACCTATCTTTATACTCTCATAGGAAGGGATACAACAACACGACTGTATAATATAAGCTAAATTTTTTAAAATTTCAGTTAAATTGTTTTTTTATTTTTCTGAGAATTTTCGAGAGTTCTCGAAAAAATAACGTATAAATATAAAACTGCGGACCAGGTTACTGAGGCTGCGATAATTCCTAATAAAAATGAATAGTATCTCTTTACATTGGACATAGTTAAATATTAATAACTTAAGAAGAATACTAGGAAATTAAATACTTTCTCCATTACAAAATAAACAACAGCATTTTGGCAACGTGTCGATACTTGCCGGATGCGTGATGCGTGTTGCTTGCCTATAGCAACATTTGCTGTAAGCTAGTAAGAAAATCAATATGGCTCGATATTTTTTTTCCATTTCTTCAGAAGATAGTTTTTCTGGCCTGGTTTTTTTCGAAAATGGCCTGGTTTTTTTTAAATTTTTTTTCCGCCCATTTCTTTAGAAAAACAAAAGCGGTAAAAATCTTGAAGATGGTCTTGGTGAATTTTTCATGGGATTGGATTTCGTATACGCACACATTGATGAAGTATCAATGAATTTCTATAAAGACACTTATAACTTTATGTACACTTCTTTTACGGTCTTCGGCACCGAAAGGAAATAAAAATTCTCAAACAATTCATCCGAGCATAATTTTTACGTCCCGACTAACCATTTTCTCAAGCGATAAAAATTCTGTTTTCTACACTCGACATGATAAATTAATTTTCACTTGTTTACATTCACAGTGATAACGTCGTCGACATGAGGGTACTCTTCAACGTTTCCTTTAAAAAAAATTTTTTTAACTTTAAAAAAAAAAGAGGAGAGAGATGATTCCGCCTTTTGAAAAAAAAAGAGGAAGGATCACAAGGAACATCTTACAGGATTTTTATTCTCGGCGATCCTTGAATTTTTGAAGTAAGAAGAAAACTCTGTGTCAGTCAACTTTTTTTATTTCTTTTATATTGGTTATGTCGCAGTTGCTGTCACGAGAATCGGTTTAGATTGTCACAGAAGCTTCCAATTTACATGAATGAGTGGTTTTAAATGACAGTCAACATGGTAGTAGACACGGTATGTTTCACTAGATGTACATAAAATATTCCATTTCATGAAGGAGCGAGAGGGGTTTTAAGGGTGTAAATCACGTTTATTCTGACTTGAATCGTCGATTGATATACTTTGAGATAGTTTTTCTGGCCTGGTTTCTTCGAAAAGTCAAAAATGGATTCGAGTTTATTGGTTTTTGGAATCGGTTGGTGGAAGGATCGAAAAAGAAGGAGAATTAGAATTTGCAAGAATAAAATGCTTCTATCAAAGAGGAATGATGCTCTTTCATCGCGACTTCAATATTATTTAGTTTTATCTCCGCTGCGGAGGTTGACTTCAAGTAAATATGTTTAGCTTATAGCGAGCCGGGGTCAACATATATAGTGGGTATAGTTGACGCTTCCCCGTCTGAACTGATCTTTGACCAAAAATCAGGATCAACTCCATTGCGATTGTCATCAAGTTCATCCCAGCTTTTCTGATGCGGGAGCCTGAAAGAAATTAATTACCTTAAGGATTTTAACGGACGAAAATCTTGATATAACGGATACGTAAGTACCGGTCTCCGATTTGGAGTAAGTGGCTCGGTTTCTTTTTTCTTTCAATTTTCTTTTATTGACTGAAATTCGTCAATGGAAAGTTTTAAAGATTCTACATTGCAGTATAAGCTGCAATTTTCGACAAGCAAGAAACTCAAAAGCATTATTTCAATAGAATTCCACCCAGTTTTTTCGTCGATTAACAAATTTAATTCCGTTTTTTTTTTAAATCTTAAATGCAACTTTGCAGAATCAAATTTTTTAAGGGCGATTTCCGAAAAAAATTTCGGGAACATAATGTCTCCAAAATCAGTGCCATATGATTAATTTTGCCGAAAAGAAAAATTCTGTACGTCAGTGCAGAACTCGACCCAAGTCCATCTCCGATTTGTAACTTGTTCCTTATTGTTAACTTATGAAAAAATACCGCCTTCTTGAAAATGGGCTTAGTCGAGTTCTGCACTGACGTACAGAATTATTTTATGTGTTCCTAGTATTTCTGGAGCCTTATTACTTAATCCTGAACGTGAGAGCAGAGGGTATAGTAGATCCGTCTGCAAGGAATTTTGAGGGACGTCCAAACATCATTTCTTTATTTTATGCTTACAAAGTTTTCGTTAAAAAAAATAGGCTGTTACCGTTTCATTTTTTCAGGCATAGTGCTATCATTTTTTTTGCACAGAAAGCAACAAGGCATCTTTTTCTTATATTTTACTTCTAGCAGCAGCAGTATTTCGCGAATAGCGACATTATTTTCAACTTTACATTTATTTCTCTCGTTTTTGTGCCCTTTTAGAAAACTCTGCAATCCCACGTAATTCCAACGTTTATCTGGTTAAAACTTCAATTTTGAAAAAGCTGCAACAAAGAAGGATTTATTTCGTTGGCAACGCCTTTTTCCACGATACTCTCGCATCTCGCGCTTAAATTGATCCCACTGGCATTTATCAAAATCAAAGCGATGAAAAATCTCTAAATCAAACAGTTTGAACCTTACATGCAACAATCAGCTCAAAAAGAAAACGTTCACCATTCTCCGATTTTGTTCTCGGATAAGAAACACGGAGTTTTTCACTCCGAAAAACATTTTTCACCAAGATACATAAAAATTTTTCCCTTCTAAATTGCTTGCCATTTATTGAAGATGACGTCACGGAACAAGATGATTTATGCGTCGAACATTTGGCATGCGACCTGTTCTTGTCTTGATAGCATAAAAAACATCGTCATTATCTAGATGGTTGACTACAGTAGTCGCATTATTCTATGTGTTTACTTTGAAGTAAAAAAAAAAAAGAAAAAGAAATTGAAGAGCGTATCATAACTTTTCTTCCTTCATTATTAATAAAAAAGGGAAAACTAAAAGCCTTATTTCCGATTTCGATTTTAATAAAGACAAAAGGGATCGGAGAAAAAAAGACAATAGTAGAAGAGGATGATAATTGAAAATAGGGCGAGGTCGTTATAAACTAAATACTGTCGTAATTGAATGAAGGAAGTTTGAAGATGATTACTTAAATGAATTGCTACAAAATTCTGCTACTCTCTTTTTTCCCTTTTATTTCTTCCCACACACTTGAATTAAGTTCCCATTTCTTCGAAATTTAAAAACGGAAGGATTCCCCTCAAAGGAGTGAAAAAGGGCTATCTTCGATCGCATAAAAGAAAAATAAAGAATCTCTCGGGACAGCTCTGCCCTTATCAATTAATATGTCATACTCCCTCCAGTTTTCGCATCGGGGCAACAATTCTGTCATTATCCATCCCTCAAGCACATTAATATAAACCAAGTACCATCACTACGGCAAACACCACCACCACCACACACTCGATGTCGCTATCAGAAACAATTTGTCAGGAAAGGCGGATTTTTAGTTCAAACAGTTTTCCCCTCTTCGTTCGTCCATTAAATATTTAGGACCACTTATATTTTTCTTGTTTGATTTTGTATTATTCACTAAGTTTGTTAGCTACTTTATTTCTTTGTTTCTGTGAGGGGTGGCCGGAAATAAAAAATCAAGTTCCTTTAATGCATTTTTTGAGGGGTGCATGTAATGATGAATAAGTATATCGGCTGTGATTACCTTTGTTGTGTACATAAGTTTTGATTTATGAACGGGGGAAACGGAATAAATGTAGTTTAGAGGTTCAAAGAGAATATGTTTTGATGTATTTTGTCGGCCATCTTGAAGCTTTTAAATGCCTCAGTTTCAGGCTTGGGTAAAATAGTTGAGACTACTATTTCAAATAGAAATAGAAAATAGTTCAATTTTTGACTATTTGAAATAAAATAGGAAATAGTCTATTGACTAACTATTTTAAATAGAAAATAGTATTTTACAAATATTTTTTTTAAAATAGATTTTTAAAATCGTTTTTTTAAAATAGATTTTTAAAATAGTTTTTTTAAAATAGATTTTTAAAATAGTTTTTTTAAAATAGATTTTTAAAATAGTTTTTATCCCTTTAAAAAAAATTGGGTCCGTAAAATGAAACCAAAAAAACATCTAAGAGTATTTTTTTTTAAATTTCTCCTCTTAAAATTATTCAAATCAAATGAAAAATCTTGAATTTGAAAAAAAAGTCTCCCAAGCAAAAAAAAATAGTAACATTTTTAGATTAAAATAATGTAAATAAACTATTTTGGGAAGAAACTATTTTCAAAATAAAAATACTTGGATGATGAAGTAAAAATAGAAATTGAAAATAGTTTTTGATTTTGCTATTTGAAATAAAAATAGAAAATACTATTTTTCTATTTGAAACTAGTATTTGAAATGTTTTTATTTTCAAAATACCCAAGATTGCTCAGTTTACCTTTCAGGCTCTGACGTACAGAATTTCTTTTAAGCGCTTTGCAGCCCAGCTGTTAAAATTTCCACCGGCGCCCCTGGAAAAATTCGACTTCATTTATTTATTTTTGCAAAGTTTAGTTTGACACTCTAAAAACTTGTATTACAAATATATGGTGATGTATATGTCAAAGGGTATCGGCAGCGGTTAGGGGAGGTCGAATGTGGTAACGATACGAGGACAACTTGACCACGACACGTTTTGTCCTGACCATCACGTGTTTTTCTCCGATACAAAATGAAAAAAAAAAGAGAGAAAATTTTCAATGAGGAAGGGAAGTCAATACAATAATACAAAAAAAAGGGGGGAAAGAATAAGAAGAAGAAAGGAAAACTGGAAATCCTGATAATCTCTTAGAATTCGATTGAAAAATATTTATGGAACATTTCATTATGAAATTCAATATTCATCAAGCTTTTGTGTATTTAACTTTTATTTAATATATTATAAGGGAAAAGCTAGTATTTTGAGAAAGAGAAAACCAGAGCGTTTTGAAAAAATAATGAAACTGATAGAGAAATTTTAAGAAATATCTCTTTTTTATTTTATTTTCCTTCCTAGCCTTTGATCGATTCATAAATTGAAGACCCGGGTTTTTTAAAATTACGTTGGGGGAAGAACTCTACATGTTCTTAAATATAAATCTAATTTCGTAAAAATGTTACTTCCTCGATTTTACCTTTATCGAGGAAAAAATATATATAAGAGAATGCGCACGAAGACCGATTATTTTCCCATTACAAAGGTAGAAAGGAAAAAAAAAAACAGTCCGGCCCGATTATCCCCGGACTTTTTTTTTATTCAAGAAATGTTTCGCTTTCCCCTTACCTCCCCACGAAAAGCACTTTGATCTGATAATAAAATGAAATAAAGTCTCTCTTTCAGCTAGAGAAACATTCTTTCAAACCCTAATAAGATTAACTGGATCTTTAAGAAAATCCCCTCCTTTAGCTTTTCCTAGCCCTTGAATTGCAGTTGTCGGAAGGTGCCGGCTCGGAAAATCACGAGAGGAGAGAATGTGGGAATTGCAATCTGAATAGGGGTCGACAAGAGTCGGAAGGGGCGAAGTCGATATCGACATTTCAAAGTCGACTCAGGAACTTTTCGTCTTTATTGAGATGTATCTGATTTTATTTTTAGTCTTGCGGAGGAGGAAGGCGTGTGAAAATGCGAGGTCCCTGCGGCTATTGAGAATTTTTTATTTTTTTCCAAAAGGCTTCATTACACCCGGGGTAAAGTATATATCATTAGTAGATGTGTTCACCGATAAAGTCATTGACATGTAATTGACGTCATTTTGAAAAATGTTATTATATAAAGGAATTTTAATTTTCCAAGTTTAAGGCAGGAAATTAATTTTGTATGGGGTGTTTTATAACGATTTCCTTTTTCATGGCGTTTGAAAATTATTAACTTGGATTTTGAAGAATTTTAATTTTAGAACGTGATTCGTTTTAGGCCATGGCGGTTGTTTTGAGAATGCGCGTCTTGGTGGACTCGGTCCTTGGGCATATGTTGCGGGGACCCAAGTAAAGGCTGCTGCAGACCATCATTCAGGGCAAGGTCGGGGGCAGGGCAGGGTTCTTGGTCGTAAGAATCTCTTCTGGTTGCGGAATATCCGGAACTGGACCGGGTTAACCGTAGAGGAGCTATTCCGCACGGCCGCCGATCGTGAAAGATTTAAGGAGCTCGTCGGATTGATCGCCTAAGCTCGTGTGCGAGCAGGGCACCCAAAGAAGAAGGACTCGCTAAGTTCAAGTCATTTGGCATTGCAGAACCATTGGTGTAATTCCGCCTTTTGTTTTCTGAGCCTAAACCTATGCAACCATCTGCAGATTTAAGCTTGGTTTGTTGACGCGATTCTTCGCCCTGTTGTCACTTATAGCTGCGAAACCTGACCGTCCGTACGCAGAAGAGGCTGCTAACTTTTGAGAACAAGGTCTGACGTTGGATTCTTGGACCTAAGTGGGATTTGCTACTGGGCGCTTGTGCATGCAATTGAATGAGGAAGTCCGAAGACTCACTGGCCAACCGTCGATATCAGAAGTGATCTAGGCTCAGGCCCAGGTTGGGGACATGTCGCTCGGGGGCCGGAGGGCCTTAAGTCAGGACCTTGTCGAAGACCTACAAGTCTCAGACCTCAGGGCAGGCTGCGGCTTCAATGGGAGGATGACGTGTCGATGCGATTCCTGCCTGAAGAGAGTCATGTGCCTGGCGTACTTCATACGATGGGGCAGTAGGGCTTCAAGCCCTGTAAAGGCCGGAGTTAGTTAGTTTGTTGTTGACGCTGCTGATTGCAACCAGAAGTGCTCATCAATTTTTGACCAAGACTCAGCCTGGCTCTGATCAAGTTTTCGTGTGCTTTCTAATTAGATTTTCGTCAACTAAATTTAAATTTAAGACTTGAAAATAAAAAATAAGCCCAATTTCAAATGACCCTTTTAGTTTTATAAAGGCAAAAAACGCTATTGCCGCAAAAAATTATCCCGATTTTAGTAGTATAAACTCGTTCAGACCTTTATCACAAAAAAAGGAAGAATGGGGAAAATGTATAAGATAAGCACTCGAAGAAAAGAATTTTCCATTAGTAGGTAAATGTGATTTCTCTGTTTTGTCGGTTTTCCTTTCACCGGAAAATTCTTTTATTATAATTGGCTGACGTGTCTTTAGGCTTTTTCCATTGGATAAAAAAAGGGACTCTCGACAAAAAAACGATCAATCATTTTTCGTTATTCAACAACGATTTCTCCTTTCGATCTTTCCGTAATCTTCCCATTTTAACTCTTTCGCTTTAAGTGGGGCAAGGGTTGGGAAAAAGGAAGAAGGAAAAGTCCATGAAACATGGAAATCGTGTCCGAAGATCTAAACTCGCTGCATGACAAGCTTTGTTTTTAGCACCAGATGGCAAACTTCATTTTCTCTTAGTTTGACTAATCCCAGTTTCTAAGTTTTCAAACTTTGCAAGAAACTTTTGCAGGATGGGATTTGTTTTTTAAACCGAAAGTAAATTTTGAAATTTTGATGAATACAAATATTATTTTCACTTAGGCGCGATTAAAAAAAAGTCGGCGGGGAGGGGATCTTTTTTTTTTTTTTAGCTTCCGTGAAAATAAGACGCCGAAAAAGAGGGTGGAAAAGAAGGTGTGTTTTATTCAAGGGTAATTTAAAATGCAAATTGGGTCGGTAACAGTGGTTGATGGAGTGGCAGGGATTTTGATCCTCTCATTTCAAGACTATATCAACAGATTTTGCAGTGTGCACACCGTTCGCGAATTGTTTGTTTTAACCCGGGTTAAAAAATAGTAGGAACGGTTCGAACGTACGAGTTAAGTGAGAAAAACTCGACAAATTAAACCTAATTATGTATGATGTTGTATGTTTTGTTTTCCCTTTAAAGTCCCGAGAGATAAGTCTCGGGGAAAATCGAATTTGTTTTTGTATTTTTCTAAAATGGATTCGGTTACTGACCGTGACCATGGATCTTCCCAATTACAAAACAACTTTAATTTACTTTTTGTGTTAACAACCGAGCTTGCTTTTTTTTTTTTTAACTTTTTCATTAGTTTTTTTGGCTTGGTTTTGAGATTGAGGATTTCTTGACAAATGCGATCTTGATGCGAAAGGAGAAGCAAGTTTAAAATTGAAAAGTCGACCTTGGTGTTTTTGTTCGATTAGAAAACTGGACTTTGATTTCCTCCACACGAAGGAGCTGGTGAACTTCATTAGAGGTGAACTCCTCCCCGTACAATCACAAATGTTGCAAATACAGTCGAACTCGGTTATAACGAATTTTAAGGGATCGGAAAAATTGTTTTGTTATAACAGGGTTTCGTTAAATCCGGACCTGCAATTTTTTTTTCAAATTTTCAAATTTTTGGGCTTACTTTACTGTGGTAGCTCCGCGGGTTTGAAGAAATGGTCTAATGTTGCTTGTTTTAAGTTTGTAAGTTGGTAAGAATTTATTTTGTGAAGTAATTGCATGGCGTAGAACTCAAATTCGGGATCCTCTTGGAGCTGATTTTCATAAAAATCCATCAGTGTGTGTAATGCCTGTTTTGCAATAAATCCAGACACTTTTTCTGGCTCCTTTTCCATTTCCTGTTCATCCAAACTATCATCGCTATCACTTTCACTTACCTCAACACTTATTTTGATCATTTTTACTGTCCTCGATTCTTCCTTTTTTCCTCTTCGCCTCTAAAACAATTTCTTCCTCCGTCAAAGGTTCTACCGGTATAAAAATGATATTTTTTCGTTATATCAGGGTCGGATTTAGGTAGTTTTGTTTCGTTGCAGCCGGGTTTTCGTTATAACCGGATTCGTTATAACCGGATTCGTTATAACGGGAAATTTTAACATGGAAAAGATAGCGGGCCAGCCAAATTCTAAAAAATTTTTCGTTACAACCGGGTTTTCGTTATATCCGAGGTCGTTATAGCCGGATTCGGCTGTATATTGCGACAATGTTATTTGATATTGCTTTATATAGCGGCAACATTGCAGCAATAATTATGGTTCGTATTGTCATAATCGAGAAACTTGTTTTCGGGCAGCGCGACGTCAGAAATGCCATTTTCAGTATCACTGAATTTATTGCCACGTTCGTCATAAAATTCACTCTTTCTTTACCTGAAAAGAGCAAAATTTCCCGTTACAAACAGCAATAAACGATCAATCGATTGCCCAATTTAACATTAATCAAATCAAATTACTTTCTCACAATCAAAGCCCGCTCGCAACTTCTAAAGAAAAACAAAAACAAAACTCATCTAACGAAGGTAACAAGCGAAACTCAAACAAGGTTAAAATCATCACCTTGAACCTTAACCTTGAGACAAACAAATTGAACTTAAAATGGAGTATAACCTTGAACGTATTCGCAATGTGTAGCATATTTACTCCACAGAGGAAAATAAAAACCTCGTTTAAACAAGTTTAGCTTATCCTTGGTTATAAATAACCGTATCACTATAGATAATTCTCTCATCTCGATTTTCCTCTTTCGCTTTTCTCCGAAAAATACGGGGAAACCATTAAATATATCTCTCTCTACGCATGCTTTTTTTTTTCGACAACGACCTAAAAAACCCAAAAAAGTAAACACTCTTGAAAAATGTATAGCAAAGAAGACGCTTTATCAACGCCATTGGCAGTATGTATATACGTTCTCTTGTTGTGTATATTGAGCGATAAGGCAAGAAGAACACGTTCGCCGAACTAACGCACGGCTTCACTGCTCTGTGCCTTTAATACACATTTGTTATACTTCATATCTTTTGTTTTCATGGTTAAAGTTGTCGAGGAGCCTATCCATCTTCAACCTAGAAAAAAAATCTTTTTCTTTTTTTTATTTTAACCTTTATTTCTCACTCCGGCAGCAACAAATCGTTGCTGCACGTGTTTGGTTTCGTCTCGTTTACGTCGCTTTTCATTCTCCTCCTTTTCTCTCCGCCGAACTTGTTAAAATAAATAATGCGTTCGTATCATTCATTCTGAATTTTCCAGGCACATGTACATTTCCACTGTTGTGTATATTTTTTTTTTGAAAAAGAAATAATTTTGAGATCAGAGAACTCGAATCCAGTCATCAATTACATCTGTTTCCGGTTATCTCTCGGGTTATTCCCGGTTGTCCCATCTCATATTTTAAAGTCTTGGGCGCCTTTAATTTGGCTAAGATTCCTAGGCATTTATCTAAGTTATTAATGACAGATTTTGATGAATATCTCCAGATTTCCCAACTGAGAAACCGCGAGGGAGGAGGAGGGGGGGAGTTGTTGCAGGTTTCCATTTCATATTCTCGTTACGTTGATTAAACATTGTTTGTCCATTACAATCCGAGAATCGGCTGACAGGTGGATCGAGTCATTCCGTCTGGTTTCGATATTTATTCGTGAAAATGTAGGTTAAAAAGGGGTCTGAAAATAATATTGACTTGGGGGAAGAGAAGAATAAAAAATAGTGACGGAGGGGTGAAATTTTTTTCTGAAAAAAGGGAAATTTTATATTTTCTTTATTAATATTGGATGCCCTGAGGATTTTAACATCTGCAACACGACATACTTTCGTTGCATGCCGTTTATATTTTAGAAAAACTGTCTTTTTATTATTTCTTTTCATGCCGGCGGGGCTTTAGTTTTCTTTTTTTTTTTTTTTCTTATCCTCTCCTTGAACTTGAATTGTATACGCAATTTCCTTTATACTTCGGCTCTTTTTCTTTCTTTTCTCAAAGCACGTGAGTCGAGGATCGTAAAAGGGGAGAAAAAGTCGGTGAACGAATAGTAATAGCCTTTAAAAAAGTTGCATACATGTAGATAAAGAATAGAAATGTATAATTCATACGAGAGAATCCGCAGTTTCGAACCGTTCGAAATATCGAAAAATGCTTTTTTAACCAAGGCGGGAAGAAAAGTTGTAGCATACAAGAAGAAGTGGACTTCTTGTATGTTAGACGCTCTTCTTGGGCAAGAGCTTCTCTGGAAGTCAGTCTGAACTAGCAATTTTATATTACAATCTTTTCCGTGTAATCAGAAGATTTTGATAGCGTTAGTCGAATGATTCAGTGGATCGAAGTCTAGAATCCTATGAGCAAGGAAATAGAGGTGCTTTACGAGATCAGGCGTCGAAGGCTTGAGTATTCTAATGTATTATTCGTAACGGAAATTACCGTTTCCTGCAGCTGGTAATGGAGTCGAAGATTGGCGGCAGGCGGCGACCAGGTCGGAGAAAAACATCCTGACTCAAGAATCTTAGAGACTGGTATGGCAAAGATTCAGTGTCCCTTTTCCGTTCGGCAGCCTCCAAAGTTATGATTGCCATGATGATCGCCAATTTTCTTTTTCAAGAAGAAAAAGTCGATTGATGTAACTATGACTCTATCGATTAATAGCCGACCAGCAATGGCGTAGCAACGTTGAGAAAGGCATCCCCGCAAAATATTTAGCGTAGGTGTGCTACAGAGCTAAAGTGGCAATGGATAGGCCATGTATCAAGGCAAGACTAGGAGCAATGGGTAGATTCCTAAATTAGTCCAGATTGCGATAATCCATGAGGAACTCTCTAGGACGAAAATCGAGAGATGGCGCTGCATGTACTTCCAGTAAAACTCATAAGCTCATCATAAACGAGTATCAGTATTATCTATCGGATAATTTGCCTTACCAAGCTCTTGAAAGTATCTCACTGTTCCTATAATCAAAACTCATTGAAAAAGCAGTGGTAGAAAGTGACACGTCTGGCACAGGCGTCATTTGGGTGGAAGACATTTGCAGCAGAAAAGACTTTGATTTGTAAAGCTTTCCTGGCCCCCCTTAAAATTTTAATTTTTCATAAGCTAAGTATAGGAATTTTTTTTTCTTTCCCCAAGTTTAAGGTTTATTGTCCCCTTCCACGAAAAATCTGAAAAGATTCTACTGCACGAGGTTCTCCCAGTTACAAAAGTAACTTAAAATGACCCTTTTCCGCCTCTGCTTCCTTGACCAACCGTATTGCCCATATACCGTATACAGTTGACTAAGGGAAATGTGCGGTAGTACTAGCAAGGAAATTAGAGATGAACAAACCGCAAACCCCATGGTTAAGTCAATGGTGAATTTAAAGCGTTATCAACCGTCCGCTTCAATTTTGCCGAAAGCACAGGAAACTCTTTTGCAATTCTAAGCGTTAGCCATTTTGACAGCTCAGGTTAACCCTATCTATATTTAATTTTTCGCGCTTACTCTTCGACCTCCAAATCGTTACGCTTCACAAAATTCCCCAATAATCCCTTCGAGGGGAAAAAAATCGTTTTAAAAACACTTTAAAAAATTTTACGATTAGCTAATTGGAATGTAAGGATATTAAGGAAAGTTGAAAAATCCAATGGGAGCAAAGAAAAGGAAGAGCAAACGATAATTAAATAAAAGAATAATTCAAGGAGCTCCAGGTTTGAATTAAGGTCAATGGTTTATTAATATTTTTCGAAAATTAATTCCACCCTTCGCCGGAATCAAACTCCAGAAAAAAGCCCTTTTAATATTTTTCTGTTATTAATTAATGGAAATTAAATCGTTTTCAAGAAATTAATGTCATGGCTTAAGAGAATTTCTCATTGACAACTCCCCGAGTTTAATTTCTCAATATTAAGCTACATAATGTTTAAAAAGGAGAAATTTCCTCGAAACTGCCGTTTCCGGTTTCTTCCGATAATGAAGATGTGCGACACATGCTAGATCTCAATCTCATCCTTTTCGACTAATGTTCGTTTCGTTCAAAAAGTTATCAGATCGTGATGATGCACTCACCGTCTTTTCGAAAAGGGTTCTTTGTTCTCTAAGCTCAATTTAATTGTCGTAAAACTATTAGCATCATACCATGAACAAAGAGAGGGGATGTTCTTCAATCTCGGGTACATGTCTATGGGTTATTGGAATCTTATCTTGTTTTATATCCGTCGCTTTATGAATTTAAAAAAAATGAGAATGATTAAGTGTATCGAGGGGAAGAGATGTGTTTTAAGCAAATAAGAAAATGGCGGCGATAGGGTTTAAAAAAATGTAGGAGTCAGCTTTTAGGATATGGAATTAGAAAGGGAAGAGGGATTACTACTCAAGGTTGTCTGGACTTGAGATTAAGTTCATATTTCAAGGTTAAGTCCACGCATCAAGGTCAGAAACTACTTCCGTACAGGAAAAGCGAGGGCCGTGTAATGAGAATTTTCATTTTAGCTTTTCCGAATGAAAAATAATTAATCCCTGCAATAAATGGTCTTTACAGATTCGAATTTAGAAAGAAAATAAATTCTAATATCGTTGTAATAAAAGGAGAGATCGTTTTAAAGAAAAGACGAATCGAGTCGGGGAAATGAAACAGATCTAACCCGACTTCTTACGTTTTACGGGGAAAGGACGGTTGGAAACGAGAACGTTTGCATAACAATGAACGTTCGTTAGAACGCATTCATTCTGTGTATGTTTTTCATTAAAGTCTCTCCCTGGTGCTTTTTTTCTCTTCCTTTTTTACCGATTTTTATCTATGAAAGCTTTTTGATCTTCCTCACTTTCAAACTGTTTTCTTTGAGGAGAAGAAGCCATGTTTCGGCGCGCGGTTACAAAGGGAGGAATTTTTTTTTCTTCTTATTCTTGGAGGAATGCAACAGGGATCCGAAAATATTGATAAATCCTTTTCGATTCCGATCATGGACATGTTACCGAATCTGAGACATTTGTAAACAGTTCGTGACACTCCTCCATGAATTTCAATCGAGCAAACACCAAATATAAAACATTATTTGAATTTCTAATAAGATTTAAAGCCCGAAGACCCATCTTTTCTCAATCGGAAAAGATGAAATAAAAAAAAAACTTTGTCCCTTTTTTTTTTATGAATTATATGTTTTTTTCAAAATGGCCCAAGATATAAAAAGAGCAGTTTATTTTTTTTGAAAAATCGATGGCGCTGACATTATATGAAAATAGTCACATGAGAGTAGTGACCTTTTACCCCTTAAGTATTCACCACCCACTAGTATTTCATCCCTTACAGGCATTTTGATGATTCTATTAGCATTTTCAAAAAATGATTGATTCAGTATTTCCCCTGAGATGTTTTCGTTTTTTTTTTTTTCGGGAGGATCTAGGGTGACATCCAATCTTCGCTGAATCATATTGAAATTCAAGTTTATTAAATCTTCACCCTAGTTGTGGAGCAGCGTGACACTCTGCTTCCAAAAACCGAGTGTATAGAGTTTAAATAACTCTATTAAACCGAAGAGATGGTTAGGTGTTGTTATAAATGATGCTTCGGAGGTGGCGGTACACTCGGATGTGTCACTTTGATTTATTATATATATATAAAAAATCCTCTTTTTACTGGAAAATGTCTTATTTTTCCTATTTTATCCTTTACGCATTCCCTTAAGAGGTTTTTTAATATAAGGTGATGTGAACTTTTTAAGTTCCATTAGTTAGGTGTAACTAAGGAGTGAAAATACATCTTGCCGCTATTTTGCCATTAGCATGGTTTCATTGATTGCTTAATATTGTTGTTTGGACTAACTGTACTTCACCCATGAGACTTTCAAGTTGAAAAAAAAACTTCCGTGGCTTTGGCGGCCTCGCGCAAAATTAAATCAATCTCTTCTTTAATTTGGTTTAATGTTACATTCAGTGTCTTGTTTTATAACCTAACCTTGATGTAAACGTGTGACTTATGTACGGAAGCCCTGATGGGTCAAGTTGCTTGGTGCTCGGTGCAAAGTTCCAACTTGAAACTAATGCGTCAGTGCCAAGTTTGAACTTGGCTTTCCAGCCTAGTGTCAAGTTCAATCTTGACACCGATGTTAGTACCCACTCAGCACAGAACGTTTAAAGTACGGTAAAATGAACGTTTTCGGTAAACGTGAAAAAGCGTTTTTCAAACGGTTAGCTAATAATGTAATGAATCGATACGAAACGACCGCTCCGTATACGTTTCATGAACGCAAAAAAACGTTAAATCCCGTTAAAAAAGCGAATTAAAAATGGTTAGAGAAAACGTTAGCCATCAATGTCATCAAACCTGCAGTCAGGAATTTGAAATCGCAAAATAAAACACAATTTTTAAAATAAAATTCTTAATCCCTCCTTTCAGATACCGTAAACCGGGATGACTTTGGCCGGGTGGGGTGACTTTATGCCACCCGTTTTTCAAAAGTTTTTAGTGTTTTAGATCGAGATTCGTCGAAAAACGTGTGGCATAAAGTCACCCCACCCGGCCAAAGTCACACCGGTTTACGGTATTTAAAAAAAAAAAATTCATCTGACCTTTGATCCTTTAACTTCATTAAACAGATATAACATTTCATTTACATAAAAATGAAAAAAAAAAAAATTAAGGCGACGTGGCATGATCTCATCTATTTAACGTTTGCGATTGCGTGAATTTATATACTTTAATTTTTGGGGCGAAGCCTTCAAATAATTTTTGACTGAATCATTCATTCTTTTTTCTTCGTCAATGTTTTTAGGAGTTCTCGGAGTAGCTGGAAAAAAAAATAATAAAAAAAATTAGTTCTAGTACCGTAAACCGGGGTGACTTTATGCCACACGTTTTTCGACGAATCTCGATCTAAAACACTCAAAACTTTTGAAAAACGGGTGGCACAAAGTCACCCCTCCCGGCCAAAGTCACCCCGGTTTACGGTACTCGAATTTGGTGACCGGTGATTGCCATGAAGATTTTTTTTTCTTCTTCGAGGATAAGAAGCAAATCTCTCACCAAGTTTTCTTCCTCCACGACGTTAAATATCAAATGTTTTAAGAAAGTCGGAGCGAACCTTAAAGGAAGGAGTTCGTATTGTTCGAAAATGAAATTAATAACGTAAAATGTTGCCTTCCACTCTTCGGGACTTAGTAAACTATCAACGTTTACAGTTTTTAACAAATGGCCTGTGCAATGTAAATCGTAGAACGACTTAAGGTATTCGCAGTGAATATCTTAAACTTCTCCTTTACTTGAAACTGTCTCACAATTTGCTGGTAAAAAAAATCATTTTCGAAAAAATTATGAAAATGGGAAAGAATAAGGATCAGAAGATGAATTAGATATGAATAATAATAGGAGCTGTAGGAATTAAGGAAGCATGTAATGAGATAACGAGAAAAAGAGTATCTGAAAAGAAGCGGAAAAGCGAAAGAGAGGCTATATAAGAAAAGAGGAATTGTTGGAAAGAGATTAATAAAAACAGTATCTCTAAAATCAGAATGATCTCAATAATGGAATCCCGTAGCCAAAGTATTAAGATCTAAAGAAAATCATTTTTATTCAAAATTCATTATAGCTGATTCTTTATCTTGATTTTTTTTCTCTTCGTCTGAAAAAGAAAATTCATTTTATATCAAAAGTTTTACAACAAAGCACTCTAACTGTGATTGCGCGGTGCTTTGTACGTTGTTAAAATGAAAAACAAGGCACATTTATCATGAGAATAGTTATACAACTCCCAAAGAGAAAGTGTATGTTTATGTTTCACACTTTTCCAACCGCTCTTAATCATATTTTCTTTTCCTAAGGTAAAACATGTTTTCTTTGCCAAGTGGGACCGTTATTTTGGATAGTTTCCAGGTATAAGATTTCCAGTAGTCGGTAAAACAGTTAAAACGGAAAAGTGTTGATGGAGACGCTCTCTAACGTGATAAAGGGAAAAGTTTTCGCTGGATTGAGAGCTTCCAGAGTTGCCGGTAGATGTCTCTAGTTGTGTTGGAAATCATTTCGTCGCTGGGAAACTCGCAGGAATGCCAACCCTCCCGGATTATTGTCGGTAAAAGCAGAGAGAGGGAAAACTTTTTCTTTTATTTAATAACCCTTATTCCATTTGAACGGGCTACAATCTCTCTTGCTTTTTACCAGGCTTTTGTGAATCTCGGGGTGGGTTTTTCTTCTCTCTTTTTTTTTCTTTTCGGGGAGAATGTATGGATGGATGTAATCTCTTTAAGCGGTGGATAGTAAATCCGAGGAAGTGTGATGAGTTAAGGGTCGAGGGCCTACGGTTTTTATAGCTACAAGGTTTCTTCTGTTCGAATAAGGAATTTGAGAAAATAATGTTTTGTGATAAAACGGAAATCGTTATTTTATGGATTGGAGGAAGATGTAAGGACATAAAGTGGAGATAAGCAAAAAAGGGATTTTTCTTTGTCCTGAAGAAATTTGTAACTATGCGAAATTCGGGATGGATTTCACATAAAATTTCTGAACTAATTTTTTTAACATATTAAATTTTTAATGATGTTTCTGCATCTAATGTCGCAATCTCTTCTACAAAGAGTTTAATTCAGGCTTAAGATCAAAACCGTTGAAAAATTTGAATTCATTTGTGGAGAGATTGCAGGTTTAGAATCTTTGTCATAAGGAAAATTTTTGGCACGATTGTCTTGGATTTTCAGGTACTTATCTTGTACTCTTCGCTTCTTTTACATTGACCAAAAATAGTCTCAATGGCATTATTAAAGTGCAAAGTGGCTTCTTCTAAGCTAGTATTTACAGCTAGCATTGGATTATTCGCCCAGTTCAAGGATGGTCTAAAACTGAGCAGGTCTTCAACTAATCAGAAAAAAATGCAGTCTAGGGTAAAAATTTCAAATAAAAAATTTTTCGTGGTACTGTGCCTTAAAAAATTTTAAAGAAACTTTAGTTGTGGTTGAAAAATTGTTGCCTAAAATAGCTTGAACCACTCTTTTATAGTGAAATAGTAAATTAATTTTTTTCTTTTCAGGTAAGTTGGAAATCCAACATTTTCCAGTCAGCATTCAGCAAATAGGGTAGGAAAACAAATGTGGAGAAAACTTCTACACCCCCCTCTTGCCACTTTCTCGTTTCCAAAATCGCGGGCTTGCATTGACTTGGACGTGCCTCAAGCTATTCAGCCATTCCAGCGACCATAGGAAAGGGAGCGGTTTTAGCTTTTTCTAAAATCGTCTTAATTCTCTTCAGCTCTTCTCATTGCTTTCATCAGTGGCTCCTGATCATTCAAACCACATTCCAGCTTCACTTTTGCTCAAGTATTCTCTCCCTTTCGTGAACATGGCATCCCTTCCTCTTTCTCTCTTTAAAAAATTTCCGAGATAAGCTCGTTGCTATTGCCTAATTTTTAAATCTCAATTCATACTTTGTATATCTGATTTTCCAACTTGACCTTTTAAACCCTTCCATTTACCTTTTAAACTCCCCAAAATTTGAGAATATAAAATGAGTTAGAAACAGGATGAGCTTTAATTCCTGCAAACGTTAAAATCGCCTCGAGGAAATAACGAAACGGTCACAGTTACACCAAGTTAGTGGACAGCGAAAATTATTCATAATTGTGAAATTCTTCGTTTTTGGCGTGCCTTCCGTTACTAGCTTAGCCTCACGGACGAACTATTTCCCTTATTACGTGCTTAACCGTACCTCTTGGCAAATTTTGAATAATTTATCTAAGCGGTTTTCTTTTGCCCCTCCGCGCTTTTGATGTTTCATCTTTCTCTCTCTCTCACTTCATATCACGCTCGTTTTCCCGTTAAAATTAAAACGGTCCGTGTGCGGGAAAGTTTTCGTGCGAAAGGGCCCACGGTTTAACAATTGAAACAGAAAGTCTTTAAAACGTCGGATCATATATTAAATGGCAGTGACAGGTACATTAATCAGATACAGAATTCAGGAGGAACAGATTTTGAAAATGACATTGACAAAATGAAAGGTTTTTGTTGCCTTTCGCGTGCTACTGTGTGGAAAGGTCGATTCTGATCCTAGAGGAAACTCCTCCGGCACAAAAACATCATTGATAATGTTCCGTTTATGATAATTGGGCTCCTGTTTTTCCCCGGGTTAAAAGGTTGCAGGTCCAGGAACAATTATTTTCCAGACCCGTCTTAAAAACTTTAAGCAAGATGAATTCATCTTAAAAGAAAAGAGAAGAGCGGGATCAGTCAAGGAGAAATAGTATCGTCAGGGAAAAGTCCTAAAAAACTTTTTGTTTTATACAACTTTAACGTCGTTAATTTGCACAGCCATCCGCCATGTTTACACTCTTCTCCCCTCTTTTTCCTCTTTTGGATTTTTATTACTTTGTCTCTCCGATCTTTTTTTTTTTTCGGTAAAAGAGCAAAATTGATTTATTTTAGGTATTTGTGGTTTGTTCGGGTTTAAAACACCGACATGAAATATTCAGGATGAAGTACACCGCAATTTCTTGGGGAGAAAAGAGGAAAAGATGGGGGGGGAGAAGGTATGAGGGATGATGCTTTCTAACGAACATCTTTCAATTTCACTTTGCTAATTATTTACTTCGCTAAGGGTAGTTTGAAATCTTAGATCCGGCTTTGCTATTATCAATAATTCAACAACTTGTATGTACATTAAAGCTTCCTATCTGTATAGGAAGTGTGTCGTGTGGTCGTATCCTTTGCTATCGTGTCATGGGAATGATAGGTCGTCTAGTCTATCTCTACGGTTTCGATATCAAGTCTCGAAATATTCGGAAACTATTTTTCACTGTCAAAAATGTTTGATGCGGAAGGAATATTTGTGTACGAGTTTTAGAATATATTGTATGATATTGGCTGGTTCCTCTGACTTTTCGTAATATTGTGGTTTTTGTAGATTATTTTAGATTAGTTGGGTTTCGTGTTTTTATCCTTCATTTTCTGAATGGAAGTTTAGGGTAGTTTATTTTCGAACAAAAGAAATCGGTCGGAATTATCATTTCAATGCATTTTTTTTGGGTCAGTTCTGAGACCTTGGAGCCTTTTCAATAATAGTTTAATATGTGTCAGTAACCTTTAAAAAAATTTGGATTTATTCAGAAGGTGGTATGTAGATTGCGCCGATTGTTACAAATTGTAACAAAAGTTCAGGTGACACAAAGACCGATGGAAAGATCAATGTTAAGAATATCTCTTAGAGGTCGGGTAAGAAACGAAGAGATCCGAAGAACGACAAAGGTCACTGACGTCATTGATCGAGCGATGAAACTGAAGTGGGATTACGATGGTCAGAACGAAATATGGAAGGTGGAATAGGAAAATCTTGGTTTGTAGGGCATGGACTGGACAGCGAAGTAGAGGGAGACCGATAAGCCGATGGTACGACCAACTAAAGAGAACGGCGGGCTTACACTGGATGAGAACAGCTGAGGAACGAGAAAGGTGGCATCCCAGACCGCAACAACAGTTTGCTGCAAGTTTGCAGCAAGTAAGTGCAAGTTTACACGTCAACTAGTGCCCTTACCTCAAATTTGCAGCAAACTACCGTAAGTGTTCTTGCTGACGGGGATACTTTGAGGGTGGCCTATGTTCAGCAATGGACGCAATAAGGGCTGGAAAAAATGGATATACAACATGCACATATATTGCCACTTACCATCGCTTCTTCCCTTTAAGCTTAAATCGCTACATCCTTAAAAAATAAAATTACTGATCCAGGCAATCTTTTGATACCACCACTGGAAATAATTCAATAAAATCGGACACGATACTTTGAGTAAAAAATTAACCAGTAATTAATTAACGGAATAATTCGATTTTTTAATTATTTAAAAAAAATGAAGGCGGAACAAAGAATGGGAAAAGCATTTTTTAAAGCAAAGAATCCGTTACCTCGTTTTGAATTGATAATGGATCTTGGGAAATTAAATTTCTTTTCATTCGAAATTATGCAACGAGTTTTAAAGTTGACTAAAAGCGGTTGTTTCCGCTTTTTCCCTTTTCCCGCCCTCTCCCTCTGTTCTCTGCTGTCGTGTATAAAAAGAAAGAATGTATCTCGCTTTGGAATTACTCATAGTTTCCGCATAAGTGATGATTTAAGGGGTGAAAGAAAACATGACGTCATGAAAAGGAAACTCTTGGGGTACTTGTAATTTGATCCTTCATATCATGCCCTGTAGCCAAATCAATTACGCTTTCTAGGACAGTTCATTCAAATAGAAAGAGATTATCTCTTATCACCCTTTTTTTGAATTTTTCTCCGGGTCGGGAGATTGCGAGCGGCGGGTGATTCATTCATCCAAATATTTTCATTAAAAAAAAAAAAGAAGGAAAAAAATAATAATAAATTTACACCGTGTTAATTATAAAAATATCAAGAGATGACATTTGGTATTAAGTGTCCATTTTATGAAAATATTAAAAAGGTAAAATGTCGTGGGGACGGGTATAAAGATGGAAAATGTTACTCTGCGGTAACACGTGCGACTTTCCTGTTGAGGTTGTTTGTTTACTGTGGGCAGGGTCGGTAAATGATTCTTGATGGGAGGATGAGGTAAAATCGTCTTTCCATCGCCTATTACAGGCTGTCATTATATGAGTTATATGCTTCTTTTATGAAAAACGACGACACCTGGATTGCGAGTGTTCGAGGAAACCTCGCGGCCTAAAAAAAAAATTCATTAAATGACCGTCCGGTACGTAATGAAACATGGAAAAGGATAATAAAATTCTTTTTAATGTTAGAAAAATGCTTTGTTCGAGGAACGGGAACAATTTAAAAAATGGAAATTCGATTATTTTTGTTCGACGAATGGACGTTATAATCGAAAAAAGTTTTTACATTATGAATTTTGATACGCAATCACTGAAAAGGCGAGGCTTTTGTGTCTCATGAATACATTCCGCCGCGCATATACGAACTCTTCTCAATACCCTTGAATTATATTTAAACTTTTTTAATGTATTAAGGTTTAGTTTTTTTCATATTTAGAAGCGTGAGTTTTATTTTAGCAAGAACTTTGAGTTTTAACTACAAAAAGCTTTCTACTTTCTCCATATTGGAGTTACTTGTGGTTTCAAAGTCTCTTGGTCAAGACTTAAGGACCTTGAAAATGTTCAACGGGGGCACTGGGAAACTTTCTTTTGGCCATTTCGTCGTTGTGCTTCTGCAAAAATGTAGAAAGCGTAAATGAGCGCTTGGACATATAAATGCGCCACAGAGGAAGACGGCAGAAACACACACTCACGGATCTATAGGGCGCTAAGCCCTATTCCGGAGTGCAGATACCGCACCAAGCGGCTCTATCCTGGCCGGTGGCCCACCACTCAGGAATCTTCAGACGTCCCGCACCTATCGACACATCGTCCTCCAGCGAAGCCGCAATCTTCCAGTTAGGACTAGGGCTTCTTGGGCGCCCATCCAGGACCTGCGGAATCCTCCGTGTCGGTGGCGCTCGCACTACATGCCTCGCCCACTAAAGTCTACGAGCCTCGATCACGCTAGTAAATCAATAGCTGTTCAGTAAGTCTTCGGATGCTTGGTATTAGCTTACGGGACCGTTTTCGTTATGAGAAAATAAAAATGCGGACTAGGGTCGATGATGTTGCAACAGCTAAGTGGCAATGGGCCGGTCATGTCGCCAGAAAGGATCCGGATAGATGGACAGCACGAATGGTAAGATGGAGACCTCGAGCGTCGAAAAGAAGCGTCGATAGGCCACAAAAGAGATAGTACGACGACATTAAGAGGGTGGCGGGACTGAAATAGTTTCAATGAGCCCAAGACAAGGAAGTGTGGAAAAGTTTGAGAGACCTTCGTTTAGGAGTGGACGGATAGGTTGAAAGAAGAAGTCTTCGGATGTCCTTATTAGAGTGGATTTTCAACGGATCTCTCTTTGGCCCCAAATCAAATTTTTGGCAAAGCCTTCTTTTCGAAGACTTCTGTGCACAGATGGTCAGATTCCACGATTTTCAAAGAAGGCGGAAACTGGTTTGAACATTTTAGCCCTTTTCTACACCAAAATTGGTAATATTTTTTTATAAGTCTTCGGTACCGCTTTTAACAAAATCGATTGACATACAAAGTTATATTTTCACATAAGAACACGTTAAGTCTGACGAGGTAAAAAGCTTCATAAAGCACAAACCTCCTCTCACTCCTTTACCTTTTCTAAATTACTCTCTAGCTTTTCGAAGGAGCTTAAAATGTTCCTTTGAACAGTTTTCCTTAAACTTAAATGAGTCATTTTCTTCGTTAACATAAACCTTCATTTGTTTTCAGCCATCCTACTGTAAAGGAAACACGTATGAGTGTTGCGAGATATTCCCTATGATAGATATAAATTTTTCCTTTTAGAGGAAAAGGCGAAAAAGAAAGAAAAGAGGAACGAGATAAGAAGAAGAAGGAAAAAAAAAACCTGAAATGAATGAATCAATTTTGTAAAAGGAAATAGTTTTCAGGAACCCCTCTAAAGTATATCGTCGACAAAAGATAAAAAAATTTCCTTTTTTTTAAAAAAAAAAGTCTAAAAGTCTAGACATTTCCCCTGGGATTTCATCTTTATAGTACACTAATACAATTTACATAAAATTCCGCTGTTCTAAACCTAAAACTGGATACAGCTTTTTGAGTAATTGATTCTTATGACTTTATACTTGTGAGTTTCACGGGGAAAGTAAGCAGCGTTAAAATTTTGAAAGGGAAAGAAAGTGTGAAAAATGTTTTTATATCTCTCGACGGTTTAGTCGAATACCTGGAAATTTTATAATGGGAAATGAAAGTTCATCACGATCGTGGAAGACAGAGTTTTGTAAAAGCGAGATCATACGAAGATAAAGCGCTGACTTATTAAAACGTTTTGGTATTAATGAAAGAAATAAGTAAGGAAGAAGAGGCGTTGTGACTCGCTTGGTTTTTTTCGAATCAGAAAAAAGCGATTTCCTCGATGACATCAGCATTATGAGAAGGTGGGAAGAGGCAAAATAGACTCAGCTTTTGAAAGTGATCCTTATTTAGTACGTGTCCTGTTTTTAAACAGGGATAGGTAAGTGATCCGCAAGTGCTTTATTGAACAGGCGCTTTTTTTAAGATATCAAGGATAATCTCGATCTTGCAATCTTTTGGAGTGTAGAATTTTTAAAAAAGAATTGAAAGAAGTGTGACGGTTCAGATAGTTTCAAGTAATTCTTGGCAATTTCGCTCTTGCGTGGCATTAATAGAATCTGAAGCTTCGCCTTCATTCGACTGGAAAGCTCTGGACTCTCAAGCAATAACTCCAATATGCGGGAGAGTGTACTTCTACTTGCTGTCGAGAATATTCAGTTATATTCAACGAGAAGTACCGCGTCCTCTGGTTGGTGATGGAGAGGAAGATTGAAAATAGAAAAAAGTTCTTATGTTTAAAGAATCTGCGAGACTGGTTTAGCAAGGATTTGGTGTCTCTGTTTTGTACAGCGTCCTATAAGATGAGAATCGGCTTGACCGGTGGTTTCCGCTGCGGAGTCGGCATGTAAAGAAGTCTCCCACAGTGACCAAGAGGATCTGTTGACTTTATGCTCCCTGAGCAAGACCTCAGAGGCCGATTTTTTCCTGAAATGTCTGATACCTTTAGGACCAGAGAGTTCATCCTGATGGCATTGCCCCAACAATTTTTCCGCATTCTCTTGTAGGAAGTCTGAAGAAAGGAGTGGACACACAACGCCCTCTACAAAATTTCGTCTGCTTTTATCCGCCATGAATTAGTTAAACCGTGTTCAAAAATTTTACAGTTTTGCGGAAATTAAATTTTTTAAATAAGACGGTGTTTTTAAAGAAATCGAGCATTTTTTACTTTTTAGTTGAGCAATCGACACATTTTTTTGCTAATTAATGGCAACGAAGTGTCTACACCCTGTTTCAGACTCCCTACATTCTCTATGGCTAAGATGCGGGCACCATCCAAACTTTTATTATAATCTCATTTGCAGGCTCGCACATCACATGGCTGTCAACTGAAGCCGCCGTAATTTGTGTTATAGGGTCGACCGGTAAGATGTCGGATACAGTAATAATGTGCTGCACTTTCCCTAATGAAGGTCATGCATAAATAAACTTCCAACGAACGGAGAGATCAGATTCACCAAGTTGAAATTTTCTTGTTATTTATATTAGATCTGTAAACCTCAAAATTGATGAAAATAACTCTCAGCAAAAATATGAAAACGTTAGCTTTTCTTACGACATGATCAAGAGCGAAAATCTTATATAATATTCTGGTCTCGTAAGCGACGAAGGCCAAGTTTATCAGTCCAGCTGGAGTTTTCGAAGGAAAGAGAAGGGGGAACTTTTGGGGGGGAAGAGAAAAGAGAGAGAGAAGGAATTACCGATGGGGCAACTCTAGCAACTTTGAGAGTTTCTGATGAAGAATGATAGCTGAGAAAATGAATTTCATTCAATTTCCTTTTTTTTTTCAATATTATTACTTTCCCTATTATTGATTACATGTGACACTCGAAACAATGTAAACTAAGTTAAGGTGTAAAGGAAGTTTCCCCGATGGGTCCCAAAATAGTCGTCGGGACGCGATCTTAAAACCACAAATATCAGTAAAAAGGATCTGCGGGGAAAGCTATTATTGCAGTAAAACTTGCAACGGCTCACAAATTGTCGTGAACTTTTCATTGTTAACCTTGTCTCCCCCATTTTCCCTTCGGTTCCTCCCCTTCTCTCTCTACCTCTTGGGACTTGAGCTTCACCCCTTCTCCTGGTAAATAACCCTTATTTTCCTCTTCGATCCGTTCTTTGATCGTCTTATGTCTTCGTAATGATATGTACAAATGCGATTAAGTTTTCAGTTTTAATGTGTCTAATAGAAAACCATTCTTAATTCTCTTTGTGATGTGGGTAGGTAACCGAGAAGTGAAAATAACAGAAGCGAAGAGTGAGGGGAGGGAGGGAGAGGGGGGGAGCTATGAAAAGAAATCCGGGTATTGTGCCAGCGCTAGACGGGAAAAATACTCGAGAAAAACGTCCATCGGGAGCATCAAGTCCCCGGAAATTGGGCCCATACTCACTCGAATCAGTCGAGTGGAAAAATTTAACGGGAGACCAAGTTTGAATTGAAGTTTGAGAATCATGAATCGTGGAGAATATAAAGAAGGGGGGTTGGCTGCTGCCCCGTGGTAAAGTTATAATACTAACAGCTTCTGTTCTCGATGATTTCGTCAATTTTTCCCCTCCAATTTTTTTTTTTTTATTCAGAAACCGTAATAAATGCGGTCTTTTCTTTTTCAAAACAGAAAACCGATATTTTGAGTTATTGATCACTGCCGCATTATTCTAATTATTTTCATCCTTACCCGGCAAACATCATTCTTACACGTAAACAAGTCTTTTAGGCGTCTGGGGCGCAATAAATACCGATATTCGAATACGTGCCGCCTTTTGAAATAATAACGAGACTAAGCGTGTGAGTGACAGTGATATCGCGTTCGTTATAACTTTTCATAATCGTCCTCCCCCCCCGAAAAAAAAAAAATCCCACCCTCCTTTTTTAATATTTTTTAGAGATTTCCTCATAATTGATTTGAAATACTTACACACATGGAAAGATTTATCCTGGATAATAGCTCCGACCCCCCGCTTTGTGCGACCCTATCCGAAAAACCGTCTAATTCCTTATTAGCAAACGACGATGATTCATAATTTTGATCGTTTCTTAAATAGAAAACGAAAAGGGGGAGATTTTTATATAACTTAACTAAAATGCATGACATTTTGGTTCAAATCTTCATATTTCATCATTAAAGAGAAAGAGAAAAGAGGATGAAAGATCCCTGCTTGTCTTTTCATTTTCATTCATTTTTTAGCTTTCTCCGAGATTATTCTAAAGAAGTCGTAGGGACCTCGGGGGACGCTGCAGCTTGTCCGGGGAGCGCAGCAAAAAAAAAAAAATGGTTAACGAATCTTAGGACTCATTTTAAAAGCTCTTTCTCATTCCTCTGTCCTCGCGTCTTGGGGAAGTCAAAAAACTTTTTTTTCTCTTAATATCATTAAATCCCCCTTTGTACAAATGAAATAAAAAGAAGCATTGCCCTAACTTTTTTTTTTCCTTCCCCGTCGCACATAGTATATAGCGTTTTTTGGCATGTAATCAAAAAGTTGTTTTAATTTTTTTTATTTCTTCTCCGAGGATTAAGTTTTAAGAAGTATGTCAAAGCTATTGGAAGAGCCAAGAAGAAGGATTAAGTGCAATTTTATTTATTTGTTTAGTAAAAGGGAAAGGGGGGGAAAAAGGCAGACTTAATGCAAGAGTTGTAGCTTTTTGTGCTTTACAATAGGAGGACAAGGACACGTATAAGTCATAAAAAGAAAAGAGGGAAAAGAAAAATGCGAGGAAAATGGTTGTGTACGGTGTAAGTTACCCATGACAATAACTCTATTGTTTCTTTTTTTATTTTCTTTTTCAATCTTACATTAATTTTTCTTCGGCTTTCATAAATCAAGGTTCAAGGAAATTTTTAACCTTGATGAAAGTGTTTAATAATTTAGGAGTTGATTGCAAGAAGGACACTTTTTTAATGTTTAGCTTATGGCGAAAGTGCCCTTCTTGTAAATAACTCTTCGATTTGTATTGGGGCGATACCGACAGTTACCAAGAGGTAATTTTTGAGTCTAAAAAATGGTCTACAGGTTTTTAGACTAGTTTTTGTAGTTCTTTTTGTGCAAACCAAGCAGGCAGCCTTTGGTCATTAATATGATATATGCGTCCTAACTTCTGTGGATTGGGCACATAGCGCGTGCGCCGTCGCCGAGCCCACTTTGAAGATGATTGGCAAATTCTGGAAGTGCGCCCTAAGAGTTCTCAGTTCTCTGTGAAGGACTGAGCTGGCAGAAGAGGAGTCTGTGATGCAGCAGTAAGGCTTCAGGTCCTGTGAAGCCATTGATTGATTGATTCCATGAACGAGCTTCCCCGTAGATTCGTTTTCGAAGAAACCATTCTACGAAAATTTAATGAGACCCACTGATCTTCCTAAGATTTTGTTCAATTTTGTCCGCCATGTGTTCCACCGTCAAAGACTCCCAAAAGACTTGTATTCCTATTTGTCTTCCAGACGAAGCCACGGCCTTCCTTGGACTCATAAAGACACATCCAGAATCTGCACCTGTTTGGTGCATTTGCCCTTGACGAGCACCAGATTCCTTCTGACCCGAGAGGTAGCAATCTTAAGAGTTCTGGTAGGGGGCAGCAGTCCTACCAGTACTGGCTTAAGGCTAAAGACGGTAAAAGTAGACTAGGCTTAAGCCCAGAAAGGAGAAGGCTGAGTCGAGGACTGACGGTATGACTCCTGTGCTGCAATGCGGAAGGTGTCGGGAGGCCACCGCATTAATCTCCCTAGTATAGCCATCATGGCCGCGGGGTTTGCTCTACAAAACCCAAGACAGTCGATTCGGCTAAGGTCTCTTGCACGCCGCAATACGCTCTCTATTCATGATGGTCGCCAATTCCCGTCGCGGGAAGGCACTGTAAGAAGAAGATAGCACACTCCTTTTCAACATCGCTTTGGGACGTTCCAGAAACAGTTCAAACGTTCAATTTTCCTGAAGCTTCTACAAACAGTTTAAACTTTTCAGACACGTCCCGAAACGTTGCTGAAACGGAGTGCGCTGTACGGGTAAAAGTGTCTGGCTTAGTCAACAGGAAAAAGTTTCCTCCTTTAGCTCTAAAATAGAAAATGAAATTTTTCTGGCCAAAATAAATAAAATATCCCATAATCGCACATAAGAATGAAAGTGATAAATTTACTTGATCAGCGGCAGAAGAAAAACGATTAATGTTTCTCTTGTATATGTAACTAAAGTATCTCCGAAACTTGAAGCTCAATGGTTTTTATTATAAATTATTGATGAAGGAAGAACGCACGGATCTTCCCCAACAAAAAAAAATTTATTTCGCCTTCTCTTTTTTTCTTTTTAAAAAACAAGATTCCCGCGCATATCCAAATCCCGAGAAAATCCAAATTCAATTAACGATCCCAGCCAAAGACGAAATCTTACAAATCGTATAACCCTATAGTGGGTCCAAGAGGGTAGGAAATGAAGTCAAGAAAAAGAGGAAACGACCGAAAGTTTATTAGCGGCAAAAAGGAAAGGCGGATGAGAAAAGCTAAGCAATAGGTCCCCCTTTATCCCCCCCCCCTCCTTCTGTTTGGAATCCAGGATTTCTGATTTATTGATCTCAAAGAGGGGGAAAAAAAATTATCCCATCGGAAAATGAAATACAGTAAAGGGGTTAAGAATTTTACCCTTAACGATTTCTCATTTTATTGTTTTTCAAGATGTTTTGGTGACGACGATATAACAAGAATTCTTCAAAAACCTTGTCTCGTATTAAAAAAAAAAATTTCGTCCTTCGGGCCATTCCTGTTTTTGACTTACTTTGCATTTTTTCCCAAGAAAAAGGATATCATTTTTTTTTCTCAAAGACATAAACCCGTGTCTGGATTCGATTCCTTTTTGTTTTTAATCGAAATGCCTTTAGGTAAACGAAAAAATTCGGAATTTTATGACAAACTGATGATGACAAATTTTCTTAAAGGAAAATAAAAAGCGGCTCACATTTCAACGAACAAGAAAGAGATTTTATTGTGTGTGTGTAGGTGCGTGCGGAAGGGACGGGAACGGCCGTAACCGAGCTTTCATCTCTGGCCACTTAGAAGGGCTGTAAATCAGGGGTGAGAGATAAGTTTCTTTTTTTTTTCTCTCCCCCTCTTCCAACTGCCGAGTGCTATATCAGCAGTAAGGGTCCATAACTCTTTACGCTCATGATGGTTCCCGCCGGTTAACGTTATCTCCTCGCATTGGTTAATATTTGAAACGTTACAATAACCGGATGGTTCATTATCGGTCCACATAAAATATGATTGAGACGTTAAGTTCTAAATTCACCCTTCAAGACGATTAATATTCATCGGAAAACACGGAGGGGGGAAAAAAGGGGTCGTTGTCACCCCCAATCACGACGGCTATTGATTTCAGCAATTTATAGCTGACAGGGTGCCAGATGACGTCCACTTTTCTAATTATGCCTATTAATTATTTATAGTTGTATTAAGTGGGTAAACGTGTTTTAAGTTCCACGGTCCTCTTTGCCCCCGAGTTTACTTAACGGCCTTTAATCTTGGCTGCAGGAGGGAAAAAAAAATTAAAAAGATAAGATAAAAATTAAAAGAAGGGAAGATGGAAAAAAAGGGGTGGAAGAAAATTTAACATTCCAATTTTCCGGAGATTTTACATAAACCAAAATTTGAAATGAAGTTAGTGAAGCAAAAAGAATATCGTTAACATCATTACTCATGGGGAAAAATGAATCCCTTACAATGTAGCGGTTTTCCATTTGCGGTTTTCTTGTACAACAGGAAACAAGTATCTTAGAATTATTCAAGGTAGATAAATTTCCATTTTTTTAAATTGACTTTAGATGAAGTTGGAGAAAAAATTTACTTGTCATTTTTATTTATGGGGATCTGTCTTTTTTTTCCACAACTGATTGGGGGGGAATAGGCGAGGGACATTCTGCAAGTTAATCAGTCCAAAGTAAGAAAGTAAAATCGTTTGCATATCGCTGATGATGTGACGATAATACGACCCTGATCGCTAGACGTGCCAGGGATCTTCCAGAATTGTCGAATTGAAGAATTATTCAATTATTGGTTTGTTTTCTTCAAAGTTGAATCCAAGAATTGTTGAATTAAAAAATGGTTCAGTTGTGTTGTGAAATCCAAGAATTGTTGGTTCTAATTGTTGAATTTAAGAATGATTGATTTGAAGAATTGAATCCAAGAATGATTGATTTGAAGGATCGAATCCAAGAATGATTGATTTAAAAAATTGAATCCAAGAATGATTGATTTGAAAATTTAAATCCAAGAATGATTGATTTGAAAAATTGAATCCAAGAATGATTGATTTGAAAAATTAAATCCAAGAATGATTGATTTGAAAAATTGAATCCAAGAATGATTGATTTGAAAAATTGAATCCAAGAATGATTGATTTGAAAAATTGAATCCAAGAATGATTGATTTGAAAAATTGAATCCAAGAATGATTGATTTGAAAAATTGAATCCAAGAATGATTAATTCAAATTGCTGATTCCAAGGATTATTGAAGTGAATCTGTTTTGTTCAAAAATTAATAATTTGATGATTGAATCGAAGGATGAATGATTCGAATCGTTGAATCCACGAATGGTTGATGTGTGAATCGTTGATTCAAGAATTATTGATTTGAATGATGAAATCAAATAATGATTGATTCGAATTGTTAAATCCAAGAATGGTTGATTAGAATTGTTGATTTCAATCGTGTAATCCAAGATTTGTTAATCTTAATGGTCAAATTAATCTAAAACATATTTTTGAAGCTTTAAACTTTAGCCTGATGCCCAAAAATTTCGACTTTTTATTTTTTTGAAAAGCGAAGTTAAACTAAGCTGAACATATCCGTAAAATATCGCGTCGGATAATTCAACTGATATTCGGGATTTGCATTGCAAAATGCTTTAAAAAAATACTTTTTTTCTTTCCCAGCTGTCATTCATATTCACTTATTCGTACTTTCCCCAACTTTTTTTTTATTTTTTTATATTTCCAGTAAATGCAGTTGAAATTCGAAAAATTCATTGTTTATTTTCTATTGTGTAGTGAAAAATAAGAGATTTTGATCGATTGATTCGGGAGGAGGAAAAAAAACCACAAGAGGTTTTTTTTTTCGATCCCCGGGAGAAAATTTACAAAGCTCGCATAAAAAAACCCGAAACGATTGCAAATCATCATCGACGGGATATTTCATCTTAGGATCCCGGTATCACGAACGAAAGGGAAATAAACGTATAGGGTGGTACGAATTTCGATTGAAGAATCGATTTCTAAGCCGAGCGGAGGGTGTTTTTCTCGAAAGGCAGCCAGACTCGGGAAATTCCAAATTGTTGAAATTCTGGGAAAGGGGAAATATAACGTTAGCCTTAGGACTGATGGTGAAAATCGTGATGGGGGGTCCGGAGGATGAAAAGGAGTAGTACGGCTGTTGTACGGAATATTTCGAAACAGGAATTTGAAATAACCTCGTCTTAGTTTCAAGTCCGTTCCTAGCCCCCCTTCCATTTAAAATCGCCTTCGATAATCAAAGGATTGAATACTTCCTGAGTTCATCCTGTATAATCTTGAAGAATTTTTAGAGGAGATTTCATTTAACTTGACGAAATGCTGATGTAGATCATTATTAACGAGTATAATTTCACGTTATTTTTAGCTTGTTCAGCTTTTCTTGTATAATTTTTTCAAAAAAGAAGTCTTACGGCAATTATTTTAGCAATTGATTAGTGTAATCCTTGAATAATTTTTTTTATGATGTCAGCTATTTGAAAAGAAAGCTCAGGGATCTTCCGGAAGGAAAAAAAAAAGCTACGTCCGGGGAGGAAGGGAAAAAATTGATAACGAATTTCGAATTTTCTGATTCCCTAGCGAAACAAGAGGAAACAAAATAATTACAGATTATGAACAATGATGGATGAGAGGCCTTTTGGGGATTTTTCGGGCGAAATGAAAAACATACAAGACTGTCTCCCGATGTTAAATTAGTATTATAATGACCGAAGAGTATATACTGCATCGCGGGTCTTTATTTCTCATTCATACGACTTCCACATCTGGCGTACATCTTTTGTTTTCTACTTTTATGATTTCTTTAAATATACTTCATACTTTTCGTGTGTGCGGTTTTTTGTGTATGCAGTATATATGTCATGGTACTTACAATGAAACCGGATGTCGCTGTAATAATTCTTTTTCCATTTTTCGCTCTCCTCCTCGTGTGCCCCCACACCGCTATTCATTTTTTTTTAAAACCCCCCTAAAGGTCAACGATATTACGCAAACTAACTCATGTTCTCCATCACCCTGTAGCCATTCCATTTAGAATATTAAAGTTTTGTCACTATCTGCTGACCCAATCTTCGCTTTCAACATTCGTACAAACCGCTAAACCCTTTTCTAGATAACCTAACTTTTCATCTCATCTCTTTTTCCCTTTTTGGAGGGGGAATCATATACACGGGAGAAGTCAGGTTTTACTTTAGGAAAAATTAAACGGCGATTAAATCCAGTTCGTTTTCGATGAATTTTTAAAATCCTTTTTGCGAGAGAAAAAGGCTAAAGGGTGGGGATGGGTTCCTGGGGGGGTTGAAAAAAGAGGAGGTTGAACAGTTTTAGGTCAAAAGTTTGTATTTCCGACATATATATTTTTAAATACCGGAAATCATTCTTTAGTCTGGTTATACGACCGAGCTGTTTTTATCTCTTTCGGAGAAAAAGTTCCGCTTCCCTTCGTATTAACACGTCATCACCCCTCTTTTTTTTTTTCATCCACCTTACCCGAGTTTTCAACATCTCTTGGACCTCTCTTAAAGTGACATGGGAGTCATTAAGATGAATTTTTGTTTGTTTACCCTAATTCTCATCATTCATACAAGGAGTGAAATGTGTCCCCGTGATGTAGTTGTGTTGTCGGATTTCCAGATAGAATTCCGTTACTCCTGTTTCAAAATTTTATGACTTAAAGGAATAATGGTTGTGAGTTCTGGGATCTTTATTCACGGTAGTTGTTTTTTTTTTCTTTTATTTTATTTGACCGTTACCGTTTTTATTTTGTACTTTATAGACATATGTTTTTCGGCAGCTAAAGTTTTATTTTTTTGTAGCTTGAGATTTTTTTTGAACGTGAATAATGCCATGCAGATGATTTTTCAGGGTAATGTTACAAAGAACAAATGCATTTGACTTGAGGAATATCGAGGGAGTAATTGGATGCCTTTGCTGGTAGTTTTATAGGTTTTTGGATTTATGGTAAATTTCTGCCCACACAGAATGTTGGGAATCTTTTTTTTTTTTAAAAAATGTTTGCAACTTGATCTTGTTACATGAGATTCCTTGTCTTGTTATTCGATTTACCGAAGCGAGGAGTCTACTGATTTTTTTTGTAAGTCAAATCTTTTTCTATACAGTTGAAAAATTATTGATGCAATTCTGCTGACACTTTGGAGTGTCGCCATATTTAACAGAAACCTCAGCATGTTTGTGAAATATTTCTATCACACGTTGAATCAAATAAATGTGGTAACTAAAACGCTCCAGCTATGCTCCTGAGCTTAGCAGAAGACTTGCCTGTATAGGCGTCGACTCGAATCTTAAGCCACTGCATTGCGAGAAATGAGCAGATGAAAAATGACAAGACGCTCTCAAATGTTTTTTGACTAGAAACGCCTTTTTCTTTTTAAACCTCCCCTCTTTATTTTGTATTATTGTCTGACGTGAGTGTAGATTCAGCCTGTAGTTTTATCCTTTCCATTCTTCAATCTCCTCGGTCTGGCTTTAAATTAATGCACATGGTACTCCTGATTCTGATAAATCTCCCTTTTTGCAAAACCAATCATTCCTTTTTTCTACCTTGTTAGTTTTTCCACGAAAAAACACTTTAAAAAAACGGAGGAACAACCCCGAACTTTTTTAAACAATAAAAGGTATAAATCAATTTTAGAACTAAAAGTTACATTCAGTAGATCAAAATTCTCGGGAAAATAAATTAAAAAATTTCATTGTTTTCCCACCAGGGTTAACAACATAATTTTTTCGGGGAATGAATTAAAATTCTGGGAATCCAGGAAATCAAAATTTTCCTCTTTTTCCGAGAATCACACAACTCCCTCCCCCCTCTTTCCACTATTTCCTAGGTCTCCAGTTTTCATTGCACCACATTTATGTGGGCTTCTGCTGATAAGAAAACCTTCGCCCACTCATTCGTAGAAAAACGATTGTTTATGTAACTTGTAGAACAATATTGTGATGAAAATTGCATACTTTAAACTGAAGATGTTCTGAAACATGACATATGATTCAAAATCGGTTTTAGTATAAAATATTCTTAATTTTTTTCCTTAGGCCTGAAGGCTTGTTTTTCCCAGAATTTCATTCGAATATTTTGAGCAAGTCGTGAGAAGCCAAACAAATTTTTACACCGCACAAGTAAGTTTCTAAACTAGGTCGGGGATTCCCCAAATTAAAATCAGACAATACAGATTAGACCATGTCACGGACCGGGTTTTGGCATTAAATCCTAAGCCGTACCTTGGCCCTAAGCCCTGAGCCGTGCCCTGGCCCGACCCGGCCTACCATCTTTTGATCCGAGTCAGCTCCGGAACCGGGTTCGGTCCCGCAGTTTAGAAACTGGGCAGGCCCAAGTACTCAAAAAAGGGTGAGGTGCCAAAAAATTGACAAAAATTCGTAATTTGAAAAAGTGAACAAGTGTGAACTTGAAATTATTCATTCAGGAGCGTGAGTCCGGTTTGTTACCACTTTAAGCCAGAGTAATTTTTCAAATACAGTGATCTCGATTTTTGATCAGAGTTCGGTGACTTGAATTTGAACCCCAAATACTCTCCACCCTTAAAATAACTCTTGATATGTTTTTAGACCTAATAATTATTCCTAAATCAAAAATTACGACATAAAAATTAGGCTGGCCGAATGACAAAAGGTAAACTTCCTGCCTATTGTCATCTATCATCTGTCACTTCGTTAAGTCAACACTGACGTGTACACGTGTCCTTTTCTTCTTACTTCTCAAGTGTAAAAACCTCGCCATTTCACGAAAATTCCACAAAATCCCCGACTACGCTGGCTTAAAATAGTTTCACACTGTAAATACCTAACAATTTTGCGGCAAGAATAATGACAACATTGCCCGTAATAACATCATCAAGAATATTAAAAAATTTTAAAAATTCCAACGAAACAAAATAAAGACAAGTTTCAACGTGAGCACAAAAAAATAAAAGAACGAAGGGAGTAAGAGACGAGAGGAATGAAAAAAAATAATAATAATGGTAAATGTGTCGTAATAAAGATAGAAGCAGAGATTTTTAGGGTTTTTCTAATTGAAATGATTTTGAGTGAGACTATCATTATCGAAATTAGAAGTGTGTAGCTGAGGAGCGAAAACGACGCGAATCCAGGGGTTTTTTTGTATACGAGGGGAATTAGTTTGAGAAACGTCCGCTAGGTTGAAGACTCCGTGGCGGCTTCAAATCCGACCGGTTAGTCGTGAATGAAGTGTATTACGTTGGATTACGTTTATTTCTGCGCTCTGTTCACGTACTTACGATCGCGTTTATTTTTTCGTGTGTATGTGTAAAAGATTATTTATTTCTTTTTTCTTTTTAATTTCCGGTTCGATTTTTGTTATTTTTTAGTCTAATTTAGTTTTGTAAAAAAAAAAATGGGGGGAAATTATGGGTTGATTGTCGATTTGATATTTGTTACTGAGGTTTAGTTTAATACCTTTTAGTTAATGAAGCCTCTTTTTGACAGCGGTTGACGCTGGTCGGCGGAGCGAATTTATATTCCTTGATCAGTTTCCGTTTTCCCCGGTAACTGCTGTTGTCAGGTTTTCCAATTAGCGGAAATCTTATTGGTCATGTCATTTACAAATGATGGGTTTTGGGTTAACCGGGCGAAATCTTAATATTTTTTTCATATTTTTTTTTAGGGGTTTCATTTAAAAACTAATTAATTAAATAGTGCGCATGGACGAACCGATAAATAATTAAGTGCGTTTAGTGGAGTTAAAAATGGAGTTATTTAGTGTGTAGTTTTTTGGTTTTTTGGATATAGTTCCCGATCATGGTGGATAATAACACTATTATAGAAGGATCGGTGAAATTTAGGGATGGTAAAAAATGGAAATCAAGATGGTGTGTCATGCGGAAATTGTCACCAGTAGCAGGTAATTGTGATGGGATTAAATTATGAATGGTTAATGATGTGCTTTTTTTAGGTCAGAGTGATTAATTTTTTGGACACTCTGATCTCTTTTTATTTTAATAGTTTTTGACATATCAAGGTTAAAAAAATAGCCGGACGAATATGATACTTTGAAGTACAAATTTTTACATAGAGCAAAAGCAGAATCGGTCCATTAATTTTTTTTTGGGGGTATTTGAATTTAAATGGATATTTTGAAATAAACAAAAGCAAACTCTCTGCAATTAAAAAAAAAGGTCCCCTACAGTTAAAAAATTCATATACTGTATTTGGTTTAGAAGATGCTGTCTTGTGAATCTAGGATCTTTAATTAGAATTTTTTCCTTTGAAAAATCATCTTGCAGCTGGTCGGTACTTGTAGGAAGAATGGGAATGGTTCTGTTTCTACTATTTTTAATTCGAAATCGTCTAGTCTGTATCAGAATTAAGTTCCTGTAATTTTGGAGTGTAGTAACTGATGTGAGCTCTTCATCGTATTTTCCCCCAAAAATAAATACCTGGCTAGCTTTTGCGGGGCTTTTGGGTTGTTGGTTCCCACAACTGGGAACAGGCCTAAATTTTACCGGGAGGCAATTTTTGGTCTATGGAGAAAGCGCCTAAATCGGTGAAGAATTTTTTGGGAAGTCAATTCTTCATTTAATTTCAGTGTCACGTCAGCTAGATTTGTTTTTGGTTACTCAATTCTCTAGCCAAACTTGCCACTGTGAGAAGGAAAAGATCCGGTAAAAAATTAAAAAATGCAAGTAATAGTCTCTCAACTGGTCAGGGCTTGTTATCTTAGTAGCTAAAAATTGGCCAGCCTGGATTTCGCCTTAGCAGTTAGAAGGGCCAAAATTTTTTTCAAGTGAAATGAAGTAGACCAAAAAATATGTTGGTAGTCTAAGAATTTTTCTTGCGGTTTCAACTCTAACTTTTGCCAAAAATGCTTTTAAAAAATTGTAAAATTTCAATTTGATATAAAAGCTTCAAAATGTTTCCCCCGGCCTAAACTAAACCCAAGAGTACATCTCGCTCGACAGTTAATTTTACTTCGCAATTCGTTTTTCTAAAAATATCAAACCCTGCAAATTCAATTACGTCAATTTTTCCCAAATAAAGTAAAAATGAATAATCATTTACTAATTATGTTCATGAAAACACATGGTACAGCTAAATGAGAAAGAATTTGCTTCATCATATCGTTTGATCACCATTTCAACCGAATATATTCCTGGATACGCCCCTTCGCACACATGCAATGGCTATGCGGAAGGAAAAGGGTTCGGGTTAAACAATTTCATCAAAACAAAGGCAAAACGCCATATTTGGCAACCTTGTGTTCGTGTTAATACACATACATACATTTGTGTACGTAGGATATAGCATGTAGAGCGACTTAGACCGTGACTTGCGCACTTTTTTTTTCAAGGTTGGCAATTTTTTTCGGTTAATAGCAATCAATTAAATTCTACGTAAAGAACGGTTAATTAAAAAGAAGCAAAAAAAAAAAAAATTGATAATTGAAATGTTACACGCACGTAAGAGCTTCTGCTTGACCCGCGATGTCCGCATATTTATATTTCTTATAAATTTATCATAAAATCCTGCGCGGTCATTTACATTTCGCATTATCATTTACGTCGCGTAAAAATGAACCCTGCGAGGGGTTAAATTTTATATAATTCTTTTCACGGGCCAATGAATTTTTGCACGAGTTTATAATTGTTCGGTTGGCTGCCCTTAGGCTACTGTATTTGTTTATGGCGTCTGGTAATTTTGTTAACTTTTTATTTTCTCATTTTTCCTCCCCCCGTGTCACACGTGCATGTCTAAGACACACTCCTTCCCGACAGATGAGATGATTAGGCTTTTCGACCTTGAGAATCTTACACGGTAATAAAATGTGGTTCATTTTTTTTCTCCTCTTCGTTTCATTTGACATGACAACGGGCTGTTTTCATGTATTTTTTTAGGTGCGGCAAAAATTTAATAAGCATGGAACGATATGCGGTTAATTTCATATTTCGAAATCCCTAATATTCAGTTATAAAACTTTTTTTTTTTTTGAAAAAAAGGAAAATAATGCGGATTTAGATTTTATCGATAGGAAACTACGTCACCCCCTCATCGCTGACAAGTTTGCGATAATCTCATTTTCGTGTTACCGGTCAGCTAATCAGTGTCATCGCTGACGCAACGATTCGTAATTGTTTTTTCGTCATCCGTTTAGCCGACTTTTTACACCGCATCATGGAAAAAGCAAACAATTTTTTTTTCCTGAAAAATAAAAAAAAACCGAGCCTAGCTAAAAGACAAATAAAATATGCAAATTTGAAAAAAAGAGAGATGATAAAACTAGTTTAACTGCAATATGAAACTGGGAAATGCACTAATTGAATCTGTCTGCAGTCACTACAGGGATTTGCCGCTGCGATTTGAAAAACGGAAAAAAAAAAATTCATTTCGCCAGAGTTAAAAATTTGATGACAGAGCTCACGATTGAGAATACTAGATTCGAGTATCTGACCCTTTCATATTAATCATTAAGCGGATCATCAAAAAAAGAAAATGGATAATTTATTCAAAACCATTTAATGTGATTGCTTTTCAACAAGGTGCATTATAAACATTTTTTTCAGTCGGATGATTCAGTTCGGTAATTAAAAGGAATCGGTAACCACGTGTAATGAACTTCCTGTAGTTTACAGGTACAGATAAACATCATTTTCATTCATTTCGTATATGATTAATTTACGCTGTGCAGGTTACGCCCCCCTGCCGCGGACTCATGAATCGCTTTTTTTTTTGTTGTTCCCGCCGATTAAGTTCGCCATCTTAGGATTCCGGGTTTGTGGAATAATGCGGATAAAATGGGATGAAAAAGTTATTGTTGATGCGTGCGAATTGTTTTTGTCTGAGTTTGTTAAAAAATCAAATGAGTGAGAATTTTTTGTTGATCACAAAATGAGTTGAGACAAATTCAATAGTTGCAGGTCCTTAGTCAGAAAATTTTCACAGGGGAGGCAAAAATTTTCTCTTAGTCAGTTTTGCTCAGCGTGAGAAATTAAAAAATCGCTTGGCCACTAAAAACTTTTTTAAAGTTCTTTAATAACGACTCTGGAGAACTCGAGGTTACATTTGTTTTCACGAGTTTCCTACTGCAGGGGAGGCAATCCGAATTTTTTTAAGGCCTCTTTTCCTCCCCGGTGGCTGCAAGTCTGAAAAGTTAAGGCCATTGTGGATGGAGGCTTAAACCGAGTCGGTAGAATAGTGATTTTCTTCTGTCAGTCCAAATTTAGGCCTAAATTATTTATGTCCCTTTATTTTTTCTGAAGAGAAATTTGATTCTCTTAAATTTTAATTTAAATCTTAAAATTTTTTAAACTTGATTTTTGACAAAAAAAAGATTTCAATTACTCTGACTTTCGTTTGGACATAATTCATTGCATATGCCTTCGATTTCAAGTCCCTAATCCTCTATTTTGAAAATTCTTCTGGTTGACAACAGGAAACCTCTGCCACCAGAAGCTGTGCCCTCTGTTTATGAAAGAAAGATGAGCGCCATCTTTCCACTAATTATGGAACTGCGATGAACGCCATCTGTGAATTATTTACGTTGGCTAAAAGAGACCTGCCTGCCAGTGGCGTAGCAATGTTAGGAGACGCCCCCCTGAGTATGTTGACTCGAGGCCTCTTCCTCAATTTTTTTACAGCTTTTTATCTAGTGCTCAATTACTTTCCTGCTAAAAGACCAGGGGCCCCTTTGACCTCGGGGGCTGTTGAGGTGGTTGCTACGCCACCGCTACCTGCAGAAGAATTTTATTCTGCTTTTAATTTTTAATCTCCTACAAGCTTATTTGGGTCTGTTCAGACTTGTGCAATCATGAGCTAAGTAAACCCCTGAATATTGCTTCTAACCTCCCAAATATATAAATTCAGCGACGCCTATTCATCCGTATGATTAATCATCCCACCATCCTCATATAACAAAAACAAAAAAAATGACATTCATTGATGTTGCTGTTTTTTTTTTGTCGTTCACTTGTAAAGACGCCATTTTTTGTTTCTTCGTAAAAGAAAAGGAAAAAAAAAATAAAGAATGCGAGTCAATAAATACAAGTAGAACCGTAATCATTGTTCTGGTCACAAACAACAATTTTGTACAAGAGATAGAGAAAAGAATCGTGGTTTGCGATTAAATCACAAAGGCAATATTTCAAGGACAATAAGAAAGCCTTTCTCTGTTGTCCCTTTTTTTCCTTTCTTATTTCCTTGTGTTTTCATTTCTTCCACCGAGTAACGTCCTTACCTGAAAATAGAAAAAGAAAAAAACACAAAACAAATTTCATGCAGATATAAATCAAGATTCCCCCCAAAATTTTCAAAATCCCACTTTCCTAATATGCGATAACTTCCCTCTCCCACCCTCGCAACTGATCCTTTCCTATCCTGCATAATTAATAGGTGAATTAATATCACCAATCTGATAATTCGGATCCCGCAGATCCCCAGATCACGGGGAACAAGTCGGTGGAACAAGGCTATAAATGTTACCGGCTCCAGGCAGTCTGGCCAACTTTCCCATATTGTTCTCCCTTTTAGTTATCGATTCCATCAGTAACGGTATCGACATAATCACTTCTCGCTTCATTGATATTCTGAATTTCATTGAGTTATACCCTTCAAGACTCGTTAACTCCCTCGCAAATGGAAGAATAAACGAGCATTTTTATGAATATAAAAATATTAACGTGTTTTAATTATAATTTCGCGAGCGCGAAAAAAAAAATGTTAGATTAAGAAAAATGATTATTTTTCCCGTTTAGTCCTGGAGGTTTAAGCCTTAAAACGATAAAAAAGTCAAAAAGGAGGCTCATTTTTTTTATTTCTATTTAAATTTTATAATGCAAAAGAAACATGTTTAGAAATTAAAGTAAAATGAAGATTAAGTGAAGGTTTTTATCCGGCTGCATGGGTTTTCTTTCTTTTTTTTTTTTCATGACTCGTTTTTCGTGTGCTCTCCCGTTTTTTTTTCCTGCCCACCGGCTTTTATTTCCCTATTTTCCGTGGCGCGTCGGTTGACACAGAGCTACAAACACCATTTAGTATTCAGTCACGGTATTTTAAACCGAAAGCGGTCACTCATACTTACTCGTTCGTGTCATTTACTTAAATTGTATAAACATCTCTTTTCCTACACATTTTGTTTACACATTTTAAAAAATAAAAGCGAAATTTACTGTAAATGGAAAATCTCGGAAAAGTTAAGCATAAAATAAAAAGTGAGATCGTTTCTTAAACGATTTTAATTTGAAGTTTTCTTTCAATATTGTTTATTAAATATTATTTAATATTACTTTTAAGTTCAAGTCACGTCACTACCACGACTTTAGGTGAAGTAATTTTACGAGATTTATTTATAAAAATGGGTAAAAGTACGATTTTCAATAAATACAGTTGAATGCTTAAAAATTTTAATTTAAAATGGAATAAGAAATTGCTAAGATTCAAATAAAGGAGGCAGAATGCAGCCCATGTAAAATAGTTTACAGTGGCACTTATTTCAGGTTTATCAATAGAAGCATCTTTTTCATTTTTACAAAAAATTATTTGTGAAAGGTAAAAAATTTAACGATGAAAATGTTCAACAACATGTTTGGACACAAGAAGGCGGAATCGATCCGGCGTGGCGTTTGAAATTTTTCGGGAACACGTTTTCACAAATATGTTCATGAACATGCTGAAGATTCCTTTACTATTTTTGAGCACCGTTGACCATTATTAGGGAAAAATTCAAAACCACCTTCTGATCAACATGCTGAACATGTTCGTGGACATGATTTTGAACATGAAGTTTTCGAGACAAAAAGGTTATGTTTAGGAGTTCGTGAAATTGATCCTGGGTTACGTTGGAAAATGTTCGTAAACATGTTCAATAACATATGTTCATAAAAATGCTGAACATGTTTTCAACACAAAGGGATTTTGAATGAAGTGAAATTGATCAAGTAATGTTAAAGAATGTTCATAAAGAAGCTCATAAACATTCATTGTTTATGAATCATGTTCATAAACATGTTTGTGAACATAGCGTTTTCAACATAAAAATATTACTTATGAAGTGTAATTGCGTCTGAGTATGATGTTGAAGAATATTCGTAAAAATGTTGAAGAATGTTCATAAACATGTTTGTGAACATAAAGCTTTCAACACAAAAAAGATGCATGAAGTGAGATTGATCAAGCTATATTTAAAAAATGTTCGTAAAGAAGTTCACAAACATATGTTTATAAAAATGCTGAACATCCAGTTCATAAACATGTTCATAAACATGATCGTGAACATAGCGTTTTCAACACAAAAAGATAATGAGGAAATGCGATTGCACCTTTATGATGTTTAAAAATGTTCACAAACATGTTCAAAAAACATGTTGAACATGTTCATGAACAGGACCGTAAAACGGCTTTTTTGGTACTTAAAGTTTTCATACAAAGTAAACATATTAATTGAGGGCGTCATTCGAAAAAATGTTTTGGAACGTGTTCTTAAACATGCTCATCGTGAAATTCCACGATAAGAAACCATTTTGGTTGAGACCATTATTTAAAAAGCCAAAGTCTCCCGGAAAAAAATATTTCTAATTTTATGGAAATATTTGAGTCATGACGATTGCTTTTCAAGAACCACCCCCCCCCCCCCCCCAATTTTTTTAAAGAAAAATTCTAGTTCCAGGTCTAGTTTTGTGTCTAATATAACTTACTCTACTTCAGCTGGCCTTGTCTATTATCATCTACAAAAAATCATTTTCTGGCCTTTAAATAATGGCATAAGAATTTTTACTTAGCCAAAATTTTTAAGAAGTCCTCCGTTCATTTTACTTGGCCCTTTACTTATCTCCTCCTATTTGCGGATGTGCTATCCTTTACTCCATCGATTATGGTTGTTGTTTGATTATTATATTGAAAAATAGTCGTGACGGAAGGTTAATCGTAAAACGAGATTTTTTATTTGACCTCGAATTCGTTCACAAAAATTTACATCTTTTTTTTTTCATTCTCTTATTCTTTCCTTTTTTTCTTTCTTTCAAAACGCAAAATTGATATCAATCTAATTGAGTTCGTGATTTAACCGAAGAGAATCAGTATAGTTCTGCGTCACCGGTGGAATTCCTGAGCGCGCGGGTGTGTATGACCGTAATTCTCTTTTTGTTTACAAATATCTTATCTCCCAAGCTCAAATAAAAATTTTTTTGCGAGCGTATTACACAATGCTGGATCGAATTTCGCTTGGAATAACTCGCATGGTCGATTTAACCTTGGCAGGTCATTTACAATCATGTTCGCTTTTTTTTTAAAATGTCAAAATGGATTTTTCGTCAATAAAAGGTGAATAAACAACAAGCGATAGTGATACCGATTTGCATTTTTGGGATGATGGGGAGGGGAGCCCGTCGCTTCGTACATGAAAAAAAATGTTTTCATTCAATTATTGCTTACAAGGCTGGGGTGGGTTGAGTTTGAGGGAGGATTTGGATTAAATTGATTACGTTGAGTTACGTTCGATCTTTTTTTTTTGTTATGTTATCCAAGAAGCTCGAGTTGTATAAATCGATGGCGGTTTTAAAGGATCAATCCGTATAAATATTTATACCCGCTTGATTGAATCGAGGAATTTTTATTTTGTCGCCTCTTTCTCTCTCGTTCCCTGATTTTTTTTTTATTTAATATTTTAAATTGAAATGAATCATGAAAGCTATGGACCGAACGCTGCCAACTGCATTCATAACAGGTAAGCTCTTAGGAACATAAATCTATATATTTACACCCTTTACCTACTTGCTCCCCTTGCAAAAATATAATACGTTTGAATAGTTTATTGCTTTTGAAAAAATTTTTTAGAAGGGGAGAGGAAATACTGGGGATTTTTGGGAAAAAAAGAATTGATCGGGGGTTCTGTCGTATAAATTTAGATGAAGGAAAAAATTGTAGATTTGACTAAATTTAAGGGCTTAAAATTTAAATTGAAAAAGGGTCGTAAAAGATGGCAGAGAACTTTAGAAATCTTGAATGACTTCAGGACAACATATCTTTTTTTAGTTTAGACCAAACTTAAGAATCTGTTCTGAAGAAAGATCTTCTTAGTTGAATACAAAAAAATTAGGTGGGCTTGAGTAGAAAAAAATCTTTGTGGCAGTAATTTGAAATGGAATAGCCGAAAATTTTCTGGGTGAAACAACGTGCATTTCTAGTTTTATGATTTCCTTCCTTCCAGTGGCATCCTTTTTTCTGACCGCAGTTTTCTGAAACATTTCTTTTTCAGAAAAAATGGATAGAAACATTGCATCTTTCTTTCCAAAATTCTAGCAAATACCTTTAGTTTAAAAAAAATTGTAAAACGTTATTTTGAAAAAAGAGCTTCTTCAATTGAAAATTTTAGAGACAATTTTTCGGCAATAGAAAATTTAAAAAAAATAGTCTTTAAGAATGAAATTTTTTATAATTTTACCAGTTTTTGTTACTAAATGTAATTTGATTATCCAAGAATTTGGAATGTCAATAAATAAATAGATTAATAAAAAAAAAATTTGATTCAGAGAGTGTGTTTGAAAAAATTTTTAGCCAAGAAAAATGCTAGGAAATTTTTTAGGATACATTTTAGGATAATTTCCTGCCGTAAAAAAATCTCCAAAAATTCTGAGTTGACTTCTTGAGAAAAAAATTTAGAAAATACTTTTTGCCAAAAAAAATACATACTTCCCTCCCCTTCCCCATCCAAAGAAAAGAATAGCTATCGAAATTTGAAGTTTTTTGTCAATAAGATGCTAGAAAAGAATTTTTTTCATATAAAATTTTTACTCATAAAATTTTTTTCATATAAAATTTTTACTCATAAAATTTTTTTCATATAAAATTTTTACTCATATAAAATTTTTTCATATAAAATTTTTTCGTATAAAATTTTTACTCATGAAATTTTTTTATGCTCATAAAAATAATTTTTTACTCATAAAAAATTTTAACAAAAATAAAGGAGAAAAAAAATCTAGAAAAATGTTTTCACCAAAGAGAAGTTGTGAGCCCCCGAATCCTGGTTGCGGTTTGGCCCAGAAAAGATGGTTATGCCAGTGATTTCTTCAGCATTTTCAAGCTATTGGTTTCATATCATGCATTAAGTCTAGTGACACCCAAGCACTATTCTCCGATTCATATATTTCTCCCCAGCTCATATAAAATCCGCAGTATCCAAAAATCTTTCAATCCTGATAATAAATGCCCCATCATCATTTATTTCAGAACAACCCTTATATATTTAAAAAAAAATTGAAAGCAATTACCCCGCCCTTGTTTAATTTCATTTTCACAATTAACATAAATTCCCTTTTTTTTTGGAACTGATCCTGAAAAGCATTAAGCCATGTTACATAATGGAAAACAATGCCATAAGTTTCAACTAGAATAAAAACGAGCAGCAATAAAAAATACCGAAAAAATTTTTTTTTATTCGCTGACAGTTTGATCAATAATTCTTTCTGCAAGCCTTGATAACAATATTTGCTTTCCGATATGGTAATATTACGTCAATTCATATTTGCCATTCGGTTTAATTTTATATCCGACGAAAAATATCTTAAGAATTTCGATCTCGACATAAAAGGCTTTTTAAAATAACGCGGAGTTTGAATTTTTCGAAAAATTTTCCAAAGAGGTCGTTAAACTCCGCGTTTTTTCAAAAATAAAGTCATAACGGATGAAATGACACGACCTTTTATTCCCCATTTATAAACATTTCAAAATATAATTAAACCTAAGTAAAGGCCTGATTTCCGTTAATTAATAAAAGAGGGATGGAAACAAATGAATAATTCATAGGGTTCCACAATTAGATGAGGGTAGTTTAAACGGCTTCATTTTCAAAATCAAACCTTGTTCAACAACATGACCTTGTGACATGGACATGTGAGAGGAGGGGAGGGAGCCCAAAATTACGAGTATGAACCTTGGTTAATTAAACGGGGATGAACGCCGCAGTGAAAAAAATTATCGAAATTTTCTTATCGCTCAACATATAATTACTATGACGTAGTACTATCACCTTGTTAACACTCTTTAATAAGTATAGTAATTCCAAGGTCAATGACTCTAATGCATTTGGCTCCGGACGAATCCTATTATTACGAGACTGCACAATGATGGTGTTTGTGCCTTGTTTGGACGGTTTATATTATGCAGATGCGTCTATGTAAAAATATCCATTAAGGGGAAAGAATCTTTGTGAAGAGATAAATATCTGAAAGTCGTGAAGAATTTTTTTTTTTTTTCGGAGGGGATTAACGGTCAGGATGGTCTAAATGGAGAATTAAATGCCGCTATTAATTAATAAAATGATTTTAGATGGGTCAATTAAAAAATTAGATGAATTATAGATATAATGAAGTAGCCGGCAGTAAATCTGACTTGTAATCATTTTTAGGGATATTTATCTTTTATGAGAACAAAATTATTAGGTGGGTATTTTGAGTGGAACGAAAAAACTGAGCTGAACAAATAGAACTTTAAGTGTTCTGGCTTGATAGATATTTTTCTAAATTTTTTTTAAGAATTTTTCCTGGACAACACAGTTCAAAATATTTGAGAAAAACTGAAACTTTTAGGTTTCACTGGGGGGATGAAATCTTTCCGGTTTCAAATTGAATGTAAACGAGTTTCAAATGATACTTTTATAAATCTATTTACAAAAAAGTTTCAATTTGAAGTTAAAAAGTTTCAATTTTGAAACTTTTTTGAATTTCAATTGAAACTTCTAGGTTGAAACTCTTTTTTTTCTCAAATGAGAATATTATTTTGAACTGTGAAGATTATTTTTTCTAGCATCTGAGGATTTTTATCTGGACGAACAACTCTTTCTAGAATTGTTTTGGCTTTCATTTTTTTTTTTTTTTCTTTTTTGAGGGAGATGGTTTTTGGCAAAAAAAATATTTTAGAAATTTTTTTACCGGAAATCGATGTAGAATTTTTACGAAAATTTTTTCGAGCAGGAAGCTACTAAAATTTCCCCGTGGCGACTGGCTAGAAATATATATGTGCAATTTTTCTTGAATAGCAATTTTTCTGGACATTCTCTGAATAAAAGATTTTTTCATAACTATATTTCTTAAGATTTCTTCAAGCCAGAAATCGTTTCGAGAATTTTCAAGTGAAGGGTAATTGCTCTAAAATTTTGTTTTCTAGATAATTTTTTTATATTTTTCCAAAAAGTATTTGTTAGAATTGTCAAACGAAGATACTAAATCTATATTCCATTTCACAAGAAAAAAAAATGTAAAAAGCTGTGGTGGGTCCCTTAGACGAGTGGTCTCCACTAAAGGAAAATGGCTGCCAAGTTGTTACTAGCAGACAATTAGGTCTCCCTTCTTGGATGCGGATTCTAGACCTCTGTAGATCCTTGAAGAAATGAAGGACCACTTTACTAAATTTTTTCAGCACCTAGACCATCGTACTAACCAATATGTGAGTTGCTTAAGATAATTTGGCTCCTGAGGAATTTTTTAGCCACAGCTAATTTTTTAGCAACATGATTAAGCAAACGAATTTAAATATTTCTCCGACTTACATTCCAAAATTGATCTGAGTGCAGCATTTCAACCTGCACCCAAATAGAAGCGAAGGAAAAAAATTGCTTAAGTTCTGGTTTAGGAGAAGAAAACCTCTTTCTAATGCTATGCTTTATTTTTGTGGGAAAAAACTTAACTTTTTGAAAAAGAAGATATTGGCGCGCAGAAATTTGTTCGAAGCGAAAATATCACGGTTGACAATTTATAAGTTTAAATATTAACAGTTTGAGACTTTATGACTGCTGAACGTTGAAGCTTGTACTCTTGCCAAAAACTACTCTTTTCCCATCAGCAAAATCCCTCCGTTTCCTTCCCTGGGAATCTAGGTCATGAGCCATTGAACAATGCACAAGCCTAAGACTCAATCATGCCATTTACTACAATAGATGAAAAATAACTATATATGACTAGGAGGGAAAAAAGAGAAAACGGAAGAAAAAGGGGATCCGGGCAAGATATGGGAAGGGAATTAAAGGCGAAGAACATCGATTGAAAATGGTTATTGTTAAATTGATTCGGTTCACGATAAATGAAATCGTATCAATTAGGAGAGAGAACTCATATCATGTCACTTTATCATCTATTATCTGATTCCGATATCGCCTTCACCTCCCCTTACTTCTTTTTTTTTTTTTTTGCTGCTGGAAGAACTCCAATTTTTTTTCCATACAATATTTTTACAAGGGTCGAACTAGAAAGTAATAAAAAGGTGAAACTGTAAATTTCATAGTGATTAAATGAATCGCTAAAACATTGTTCCTCCGGCAGCAGATAAAATTCTAAGCATATAAATTATTGGGGACGCGAAAGCCCGGAAAAGGGAGATGGTTTTTTTTTTATTATTTCTGCTTTTGATGAGGAAGGTATTAAAAATTTTTCCTTTCTTTCGATGCATCCCTCTGGCATTGATTAAAACGTGAGAGCGGTTTTATACAGGGTGAGATAATTTTTTTTTTTTTTGCAAAAACAAAGTCAATTTTTTTATTTTATTTTATTTTTTTTACGTTGATTAGTGACAACGCGAATACAATGACTCATGTGGGACACATCTCCCCAGTTTTTTGGTCTGTATTTGTCATTCATTTCTCTTTGTTTCTCATGACGGGGAGTTCTTCAAAAACATTCTTTTTTTTTTTAACAAAAATTCACCCTTTTGTTTTTCTAAAGCTTTAAGCTGCGGCGACAAGATTTTAATTGCTCTAAGATTCCGAAAAATCTTATTAAAAACGTCGCGTTTTTGAATGGGACTTATTAATCGAAATATAAAAAGATTTTGAAGGAAGAAATTAGCCCGGTTTGAAAGGGAGAATGATAATGAGAGCGAAAGATGAAACGTCGACGGTATAATTATATTCATAGACATGAACTTTGAAACTCGGTCGTTTGTTTTAGAATTAACCTTTTCCGAACGTCTTTTTCAGCTCCTTTCCGTGCTGCACGCTTTGTTATTATAAAAATTCCTTCCCCCTTTCTCGCTGTTTCCCGAAAAAAGGACCGGTTCCGATATTCCGGCGACACGTGTTCTCCATTGTCCATTAAAACTTCCTTTAAATTGAACTGCGGTTATCGTTACTAATGCCCCCTGACCACCACAACGACCGTTTTAACTTTACATTTTAACTTGACGAAAACCCGACCGGCTTAAAACTTACCCCCTTAGAAATCGAGGGACCTGAAGGGACGTCGAATAAAAAAAAAATTCCCGCCTTTCGTGTCAATAATTAAGGAAAGCATGGAGAGCTTTTGTTTGGTTAAAAAAAAAAACACGTGGCCTCGAATTTTTTTTGAACCGTTGTTCGTTCCATGCATAGGTAAAGCCAGGATTTTTTTTATTTAATGTTAAACACGGTAATCATACTGGAAGTCGTGATTTGGCTTGGGTCATTTTAATATTTAACAATTGGTTCCAGTTCGTGCTACTACATAGCATCTCATATTAAACTGGACGGTGTCACGCCGATTTTTCGGGGTGGGTCGGTTTTTAGTTTTCAATTTTAATTTTTTTTTCATAAAACGCTCCACTTTTTTTTCACGAGTGCTGGCTCCGCCTCTTAGAGTAGGATGTTGCTTTTAAGATGCGGTTGAAAGAAGAAATTTCGAAAGACGGAAAGATTCGATTTTGTCGTCTTTATGAGTTGTGTGCTGAATGGATGGAGCCGATCGGAGATTGGAGCTAATGCTACGGTCAATGCCATGCTGAGGTTCCTATAAAGATGTCTCAGGCCCTTACTTCTTCTTCTTTAAATTCCCGCTCCTCGTCGGAGATTGGCGATCATCATGGCCAACCATTGATGATTTTACTAGGAATATCAAATAATGTGGTGACTTTCCATAATCTTCCACATCGCAGTACGGGAGCCATACCATTGATCCAACTCTGCCTCCCGGTATCTGAGCCTAGGCCTTGTCAATTACTACCATCTTCAGCCCTAGGTCAGTATTAGCGAAGCTGCTGCCCTCCACTAACTCATAACCCTGAGAAGGGAGCTCACCACAGGGCAAGGACGCCATTCCTTGAGCAAGACAAAACATGCCTCACCGGTTACCCCGCCCGCCGGTTAGGCCCTTACTAAGTCCATGGAAATCGTAAAGCTATATAATTTTTTTCTTCCTTTGCGCCATATACCACCTTCATCGCTATCGCACCACTGCCCATGTTTCTTTTAGTCAAAAAAAAAAAAAACCATCTTAAAGAGACACCGGACTTTCCTTAGCCATTTAAAACTACCCAGATTTAATCCTGGGGAAACCTTTTTGTAACAATGGAAAAACCTATTTTAAAATTCTGTTTTTAACTAAAAGATAAGCGGCGAAGCTGCTTTTTTGAAAGCAGACGAAACCCCGAGGCGACCTTTTGTTCCAGACAGTTAAATCTATTATGAAATGTGAGAGTATGAGCGCTTTCCTGACGCCCCATAATGAAAATGCATCCCGAAATAAAACAGAGCATGTGCATTAAAAAATAAAGGCTTTCATATTTTTCCAGAGCGGTGATAAATCGCCTATTTGTTATTCATGTGCACCGTATATATCATGAATATACATGCTTTCCCATGAAATATGTAGTGACATTTCTCTCCCCCTCCCTTTTCTTTTTCGGGTACAGGTATTAGCCCAGACGCAATAAATGCATTACGAGAAATTGTATTCGTATTTTGTAAACACTATTCTGATTCGATTTTTTTTTCTTTTTGAAAGATGATCTGAAAACCCATTAGAAACAAAAAACGGAGATCGACGTCAACGTCAATATCAGTGATGTAGTTGTTTATCCGTTTTCTCTTTCTTTTCCCACCCCGAATGGAGATGTTTCCTATCTTAAAAAATAAATCAAAAGGTCACGAATTTTGAAGTTCACGCTTCTATCCATTTCGATAAACGTCCATAAGAATGATAAGAGTTTTCTATTTGGATGAAATTTACTTTCCGAGAGATCCAATTGAATATTTTGAGCAAAAGTCATTTCTTAAATTTTGGGCGGAATGGTTGTGCGGATATTTTGCAACGTGTTTTGGTTATTTAAAACTAAGAAGACTGCAGATGCAGATGAAATTTCGCCAAAAGCGAAGGGGAAGCTGAAAACTTAGGCCTAGGTTGTGATGGCTTATCGTGGTTTTAGCCTCTGAAGATGAAATTCTAAGCTAAAAGCAGGGGCTCTAGATCTGCGTGAGTTTCTGTTGTAGATTCCTTAAAAGTTACTTTCTCAAATAAAATTAGCTCTTTTTTTAATTCGACAGCAGCCTAATTTTTTCCTTAAACCTTCGACAGCGCCAAAGCTCTAATTATCGATGAAAGGAAGCTTTTAAAAATTTAATAGTTTTCTTTTTTTTCCCCCCCGACGTTGATTATGCAAAATTCTTTTTTTTAAATCTTTTTTCTTAACTTATTCGAAATCCTCTTAAAGTAAAAAAAAAAAAAAAGAAATTAACCTGATGAAAAAATAAATACGTTTAAAAGCGAGGAGCGTTAATACTTTTTAAAAAAAGCTTGTCGAGAAAAAAAAACGAAATCCTTTAGGATAAAAACAAAAGACAAGTGAAACAACATTAAAGAAAGGATATTGAAAAGGGCTTTGCCAAGTAAATCCAGAGGAGGAATGACGGAGGGGGGCTAGACGGGGGGATGGGGGGCGAACGAGAAAAAGGTGACGCTGGAACGAAGAATATGTAAATGGAGATATATATAAATCAATTTTTTAAGATTTTTATACAATTTCTCATGGGTTTAAAATATACATTCAGAAAATTATTATTTATTTTCAATAAAATGGGAATGAAACATTTTTTTGTCATAAATAAATAATACATTTTATGGGAAAACCCAGACAATAGGTTTGTTGTTCCGTGTCCCGGTGAGCAAGAGTGCCACCTTTATTTTTTTATTTTTTTTAGCTTCAGGGATGTTCAAAGTTTTAATGCGGGATCAGTTTGATGACAGGTTCAATTTTCAATCCTGAAATTCTCCTAATTCATCATGTCCAAGAGATTAAAACAATTTGTTTACTTGTCAATTTGATGAATGCGATAAGTTCGCCAGTCGAAAACGGAAAACGGAAAAGTTTTCCTCGACACTTCCGTTTTTATTTTTTTACTGCTGCTGCTGCTCGTCTTCCTCTGATTTTTATTCATAAAAATAACGGAAAAGCTTCCCAGTCGACACTCTTTTGTTTCCCCGATAAAAGTTTTAAGAGATGTAGTTTGTCACAAATAAAATAAAATAAAAAAAAAGTTTAAACAAAATAATATAAATCATTGAGGTCAGAGAGAGGGGGGATGAAGGGGGAAAAAAAAGAGATACTCGTGAACGCTCCAGGGAGGTTTCCGTTTATCCAGTAGATCCTCTTTTTTTTTAGCCGATAAAAAAGGTTCTTTCTTACTATGTACATTCATTTGGTAGGGTCATTTTGAAGATAAAAAAAAATATCGGGAAGGATGACACGAGGGGTCAAAATTCAAAGATGTGTATTAGCCTATAAAAATGTTGATTTTTCGACCTTTTTTTTTTTGTATATATAAGGTAAAAGGCAATTTTTATATTGCGTATAAAAATAAAATAAATATAAATATATCTTTCGCGATTTTGAAAATTTTTTCGGACATCAATTTTATAGCGCCAAATGGTAAAGGGGAGCTTCATGATGCTTTGAACATGGAGATTTCTTTTTCGAGCTCCTAGGAAAAAAATGAAAAAAGAAGTTAAATATTTTTTAAACGTAAATATATAAGCTTATGAGCCAGTTTCAATGCCTTAAACATTTGACTGCAACATTTTGTGGAAATCTAACCGAAAGTTCTCAACTGATATATGTTTATGGTTTCTAATCAAAAGCATCATTATGATGCTCCTCAAAGACAAAAAATAGACTTCATAAATAGATATTCATTCCAGGATCCCAAAAATTTCGTGACTGAAAGCAAATTTTCCGAAAAAAAATTTCCCGGAATTTTTGCATCGAGTTTCCACGATATCCCCAGATCCTGGGCTAATACTGGGAAGTCAGGATTCCCGTTTCCCGGGAAAAAATTGCAGTCACTAACGTTAAGACCGCGTAGTGGATGCTAATAATCCTAATACCATTTTTCTAAGAGAGATTTGCTTCATTTTTAAACAATAACATTTTGGTATAGTTCTTTCTTTCCCCAAAAAATCTATAATGAAATGTTTTGGGGAATTAGAGACTCAAAAAACCCATTTCTTGAAAAATGTTCCGGGATTTTCTAACACTTTTCCCAAAATCATCGAGCACTGGGAAGCAAACGGTAATTCTTATTTTTTTCCCGGTTCCTGACTTTGGAATTTTCCCGGGAATCCCGTCAGAGACCCCGGCTAAACTATAATCCTTAAGGTAATTACTCTAAATTACCCGCTCTCTCTACGCAGTAGTCAAAAACTCATTTTGGGCAGCCTCAACAATTAAAGCAATAAATCCTAAAGAAGAAAGACTTTAAAAAATTTTAACCCTAAAATAGTAAAAATACTTCCTCAACTTCTTTTATTGCCTCATATTACATTCTAAACACGGATCAATGTCCTTTTACGATCGCGATGCTAAAATCGTACATAACGACGAAATTAGGCTTAATTCTTTTATAGGTAATATCCATTGTTTTAAATACTTGAAAAGGTTTACGCTTAATTTAAACATTTTAAGTAACAAACTCAAGCGACGACTCCAAAAATTGAACTCCCAGCCGAGTCGTTTAGGCGAGTCTTTTAGACGCCTCTGAGGTATAAGACTTTACGAACATTTTAAAATGATTCCGTTAATCTTTTAAATCTTTAAAACAAACCTTTGTAAAAGAAGATTCTTTAAAAAGCCTACCATAAGAAATGAGCTGATTATTAACTTAATTCTTTTTTCATAAGATTTGGTAAGCTTGAATCTACATCATTAAAGGAAAATAAATAAATTAATAAATCTTCTTTTTACGTCTTAACCTTTTCTCAAAATCTTAATAAAACGAGAGATAAAAGTCGAGGATTATGTTCTTTTATTCGCGGGAGGGAAAAAAAAAATTTCCAAGACTCGCAAAAACCGCAAATATTTGCCAATAAAATCGAATGACCGGAAAAGACGTAATAAATGAAACGTCGTGCATGACGGGTGATTGGTTAATTTGCATAATGAAGTTATATCGCCGATGGTTGTGCTAATGAAAAGAGGAAGGGAGAAAGATAGAGAGAGAGAGCGAGAGGGAAAGGAGAAAAAAATAGCGAGGGGAAACGGGGGAGAATAAAAATATTTCACCTCTGGTAATTTGGAACGGTCCCATGTAGAGGAATATCTCAAAGAAATGATTTCGAGTTCCTCGTACAAGTTTATAGCGGTTCTCCCCGAATTTCCAGACGTAACGCTAACTGCATAATCGACTAATCCCTCCAATTTTTTTAAATTTAAATTCAGTTCCTTGCATGTTGTTTTACATGTATCGAACTCCGGATCGGTTTGGAATGAGGGTTCTGCCTTAATTTTTTTACTCGTCGACGTTTCCGCTGAATCGTCGACTTGACGCTTGACCGATTTTTTGACCTCGTTATTGATTATGGCCGGATTCCTGTTTGATGAATTCGGAACGTATTTTTTGTAGTAAGGTTTTATTTTGGGTTTGTTATCTGGAAATAAGATTTTTTTAAAAAAAAAAAAATTGAATAGGAGGAAAAGGAAATTTTTAAGTTTAGAGGAACGAATTTACCGAAGGAGATACCTAAAAACTCGACATCTAAACCTTTTTTTCGTCTGCTTCGCCGCGGTTTTGAAGGATTGTTCTCTTCTATTTCTATATCAGGATCCCCAGAAACTAAAAAAAAATTTTAATTTGTTTGTAAAAATACTGAGAGGGTTCAGCTTGTTAGAGTTTTTGGCTCTAGTATCCGAGCACGGGCGCGTATCCTGCACGGGCCGAGTTTTTTGGGCCTGAGCCGGGCCCTGTTCAATTTTGTAGCTTCATCTAGCCCAACTTGGTACATTAAACTAACATGCCCGGCAGACTACAAGATAACAACCCAAGCTCGACCTGAGCCCGAAGGTTAGAGAGTTTTTGGCTCAGTGGTTAAAGATTCTAGTTTGGAGGAAAAAAATTATAAGCATTCTCGAGTCTGACATTTTTTTCAGTTTTTCGGTGATCCGAGCCATTAAACTCCTGAATGGGGCGAGTTTTTTGGGCCCAAACCCGACCATATTCTAGGGATGGAATTCAAGCCTTCAAGCCTTAAAACAAGCTTCTACTTCAAATTTTGGTTCTCGATCCAGGAGACTTGAACAATTCGAAATCTGAATTTTTTAAAACAAGTCAAGTCAAGGCAAGGCCTTGAAAGCTTGGACAAGACAAGGCAATTTTTTATTCGCTTTATTTGAATATATGTCTCCCAACTCGTCGAGACCCAAAATGTGAGCAAATGCTTCAATTTTCACAAGGCAAGGCTACCTTGACTTGAAGTCCATCCCTACCATATTCCAATTTTATAGCTTCATCTATCCCAATGCGGTAAATTAAGCTAACAGGCCCGGCCGACCAGAAGATAACAGCCCAAGCTCGGGAATTTTTGATGCCTGAACCTGGCCAGGCCTGGCACAGCACAAAATTTGAGTCGGAACCGAGATGGATTGGGCCGCCGACCTAGGTCCCGGTCCACCCAGCCTAACAGCTTTAATACTTTTAAGTTGGGTTTTTAGTTGTTCAAAAGGGGCCAATCCGATGTTTAGTGGCTTAATTACTGTCTCCAAAATTCTTCTAGAGTCTCCTAAGAGTCTCTATAGCAGCTGAAATGGCCTTAACTGTCACTGTTCTGGGTATTCAGCATTTTTTCCAAGTGTTTCCCTGATCTTTAAGGGCTCAACCGAACCCGGCTTGGTCTTTGAGAGCTCTGCCTAGCCTGGCTCAAATTAATTTTTTGTCTGAAAATATTAATTTTTGTTTTTTTTCTTTGCAGGTAAGACCATTGATTTTTTGAAAGAATTTTGAAGGCTTATTGGGTTTATTAACGACTTTATCAGATGTTCTGTAAGACAAGTAAGTTACCTGTTTGTGGTTTTGGCGGATCCAAACTTTTATCAATAATAACTTGCGCAAAAAAATTATATTTTTCCTCTTTTATAGGCCCTTCCACTTTGAACGTCTTTTTTTCCGGAAATATTTTCTGTACACCTAAAGGTAGATTTTCGTACGTCGAAACATTCGCAGTAGCCAATAAAAAAAGCTGGCAAGCGTTGCTTGCATCTAATTTTTCTATAGAAGATGATAAAACCATGCTCGTTGCATCTTCTAAAACATTCCACCAAGAAGCAATATCGGGCAAGTAAAGAATCCCGGGCATACTCGATCTCGCTTCTTTAATCTTGTGCATTACCGAACCGGATTCGGTGTTCCGAATATTCTGATCGTTTATCGCTGATAAATCTAATACTGTTACGGGGAGATGATCGAAATGATGCAAGATTGCCGGGGCTATTCGAGATAAATATCCTTCGGGACTCGTTAATAAAATTCTAGGACACGTGATGCTCTTGTTTTTTAATAATTCCCTGGAATCAGTTTAAAAATTTTACTAATAATTATTTTTATGGAAAATAATCAGCGCTAGCTACTTACAAATTATCCCAGTATAAAAATTTAAACGGGCATGATTTCTTTATGTAATCAAGGCATTCGTTTAAGGCACGCTGAAGAAGAGGCTCCAGGTCAGGCGATAAAGGTCTCGAAGATGGCATGAAAACCCTTTGACTCGCCGGGACTACTTTGTCTTTTGCAGCCCAGAAATCCTCCTCTCTTACCTAATGCACCTTTAGATTTTTAATTAAGCTTTTTAAGGTTAAAAGGTTTTCATTTTCTTTTAAGTTAAAGCGATTATACGACGAAAAAAAAAAATTATTAAGCTGCAGTTAAAAAAGTTACGGAAAAAAAAAAATTTCACTTACTTTTATATTCCTTATGTTTATTTGATATTTCTTAGAAGTGTCTGAAACTTGAGGATAATTTCTATGGAAACTTTCCATAACGGCTTGAGAGCATAAAGACTGGATGTCTGCTCCGCAGTATCCAGCGCATTCGGATGACAGTTTTAGTAATAGCGCTGGTCTTGGTTTATGTTTCCAGTTTCTCGTGTGTATTCGGAATATCTGCAACCTTGACTAAGACAAAACGGTTAGGAAATTATTGTCACAGGGACGGGAATGTTTATTAGTTGGGAAAATGCCTATCGCGTGTGCTGATTCCCCCCCTCTATCATTTTTAAGCCTTGTTTAAACGAGATAAATGCAAAAGTAATGTTTTTTAAATTGAATGACCCATGATTAATTACTTTTATCGGGCAGAATGTTATTTTTCTAATTAAAAAACGTTAAAGAGGGGAGCTGAAGAAATAAATTAATGAAGTGTTTTTTTTTTCTGAGAATAAGTCGAAGGGTTATTATTTGTGTGTTAGCCAGAGCGTGGTGGTCATTTGCTACTGGACAATGGGTAGATATGAATGAGTTGCTTGAAAAATTATTGGAGGTGTAGTTAATGGCTCGAATGTCTTAAATCGGCTTTTGGGCTAATTTAAAGCCTCAGCAAGCCGCTGGTCCGAAATAATTTTGTGCTATCTGCGAGTTCAGGTTTACACGTGCCGTTCATAAGCTAAACATAGTGAATCCATGTAAATTTGAACTCGCAGATAGCACAAAATTATTTCGGACCAGCGAAGCCCTGATTGCTCTCAGAGGTTTAGCTTAGGTTTTCTATCACAGTTCAAAATAATATTCTCATTTGAGAAAAAAAAAGAGTTTCAGCCTAAAAGTTTCAATTTGAAGTCAAAAAAAAAAAAAATTGAAACTTTTTGTGTAAATAGTTTTAAGAAAGTATCATTTGAAACTCGTTTGCATTCAATTTGAAACCAAAAAGGTTTCATCCCCCAGTGAAACCTAAAAGCTTCAAATTTTCTCAAATATTTTGAACTGTGCACAGTTCAAAATAATATTCTCATTTGAGAAAAATTTTTTTTCTCAAATGAGTTTCAGCCTAAAAGTTTCAAAATTGAAACTTTTTGTGTAAATAGTTTCAAGAAAGTATCATTTGAAACTCGTTTGCATTCAATTTGAAACCTAAAAGTTTCAAATTTTCTCAAGTATTTTGAACTGTGGAGCTGATTAGATTTTCAGCGCTCAAAATTCAGCCGTTTCAACGATAAAAGCAAAAATGTAAAAATGTCGGGAGTTATATTTACGATCATGGCCGCCTGTCGAGTCAAGCGTTGATGACGTCACAGTTAAATTGGCTTTATAACCGCTGGCGAAGCGAGCCAAGCTGAACCTGCGCAAGGCGTTCTTGCCGAAGCCTTGAAGCCGCGCGGGTTCAGCTTGTTTCAGTTTAAAGGAATGACTTGACTTTCCAAAGATTCTAAAAAGCTCCAACATCACTTTAAGGACTAAAACGGGTAAAGCAAGACTTTCGAAAGCTTCGACATGCTTGACTTATCTAAGTTAGCTATTTTTAGTTCACTATTACGCTAGCATCGAACGGTTGTTTGATATAAGATCTGTGAAAACATTTTTTACGGGAAGAAAACGGAGGAGCACATAATAGGCAAAATCAAGTCGCGGAACGGACAAGAATCGACATTTTGTCGAAACTGAAAAAAGCAAAATAGATAATTTTATTTAGAGTCAGTATTCGCAGTTATTTTGGCTTTTACATTATGCAATATTTCGACCTGAGGTCGCTCACAAATCCCTAAACCCTTTTTTCCCTTCATGACAAAAAAAACTTTCTTCCACAAAACATCACCCTTGAGTTGAGGTTTTGCCTACTGGGGGCGAATTTAAAAAAGTATTTTTCCTGACGAACTTTTTAAGATTTAACAATTTAACCATTCTCATAAAAATATTCTTGCTATGCCAACTACTAAAATACTAACCTCTAACGGTGGTAATGGAAAATACAGCTCCCGATCAAATCGCCCAGGCCGTCTTAACGCAGGATCAATCATATCAATCCGATTAGTCGCGCCAATTATAAACACCTCCGATTTAGAATCTAAACCATCCATTAAAGCGAGTAATGTACTAACTACACTTGCATGAACTTGCTCTTGAGATTCTGAACGTGTAGGTACTAATCCATCAATTTCATCGAAGAATATAATAGAAGGTCTCGTGTTTTGCGCCTAACAAAAACCGTAATGGGGAATCATTATTATCATGCCACACCTCAACATGCGAAAGGTTTATTGAACTAACCTGAGTGAAAAGATTTTGCAAGTGTTTTTCAGATTCACCTACGTATTTATTTAGGCAATCCGCTCCTTTCCTCACGTAAAACGCGACTCTTCGATTGCTGCTTTTGCTGCATTCCGCAGCCACGGCTCCAGCCACGAGAGTTTTCCCAGTACCTGGAGGCCCGTGAAATAAAACCCCTCGCGGAGCTTCAATTCCGTGGGTTTCGAATAATTCCCTGTACAACAAAGGATATATGATCATTTCCTTAAGGGTTTGAATATGATCTTTCAATCCGCCGACTTTGTCGAAATCACGTTCGCGCAACTGAATTGTCATCACTTTTAAAATTTTCTAAAAACACGCGAAAGGAAATAAATAAACGCATTTAAAATAATAAAAATAATAATAATTTCGTTTGTCCGTGTGGTGGGTTTGGTTATGTTTGTTTATTTATATTCTAAAATTCGGCGCGGGGCTTTTTTACTCTCTTTTGTTTTCCTTTTTGAATATTTGAGAGCGCGGGGGAAAATAGAGATTTTCAGAATGGAAGGGTTGGTTTATACATTCGGACCCCCCGATATAAATTCTTTTATTGCGGTGAAGGGTTTTCGCCTGCCCGAGGGAAAGGGGTAGAAGGGTCTTTCGAAATGCCATTGGAAAAAGTAAATTATAACTGATACACGAGGTGCAAAGCAATCAGTTTTTTAGATGGTCGAGATTGAGAAATATTTATCGGCTATCGCCACGTGGTGGCTGTTCCCTTTAGGTGTTTTTATTTACATAGGCCATCAAGGGTCTAACATTTTTAGGGTAGTCGGTGGGAACATTGATGGACTATCAATGTTCAGGCTTCAATGCTTCAGGTTTGGCACACCTGCCCTTGACGAGCTCCAGATTCCTTCTGAACCGGGAGGTAGAAATTTGAGAAGGGTTCTGGTAGGGGGCAGCAGTCCTACCAGTACTGGCTTAAGGCTGAAGGCGGTAAAAGTTGGCTAGGCTTAAGTCCAAAAAGCAGGAGGCAGAGTCGAGGACTGACGGTTTGGCTCCTGTGCTGCGATGCGGAAGGTGTTGGAAAGCCACCGCATTAATTTCCCAAGTATAGCCATCATGTCCGAGAGTTTGCTGTGCAAGACCCAAGACAGTTTATTCGGCTAGGGTCCCTTGCACGGCGCAATCAGCTCTCCAGCCATGATGGTCTCCAAATCCTATCCCCGGGAGGCACTCCAAGAAGAAGAAGAAGAAGAAGAGAGACTACATGGAGAGAGTGGTCAACTGAATTTAAGCGATGTGCCCTCCAATTGGTGAAATTTTTATTTCTTTCAAATTTGAACCAGGTGAGGTTATGGTCAAGTATATCTTTTTTATGTACTGGAAATCGACCAAGCACAAAAGAGCTAATATATTTAGTGACTCTTTGCTTTAGGCTCTCAAGTTAAAATACTCGAGTTGTGGCACCATGGAAGTCATCTGCTAAGCTGGGTTAGGAAGCTGATATGGAATGGACAATTTAATGGGTCGTTCGCTACTATACGGGATCGCCATTTGCAACTCTGGAAGCTGCCATACTCTCGAACTATGGTTTCACCATAATGTCAAAGTGGAAGTCGCCATGTTGGCTAACTTTCAGCTTGTGAAGCAACCATGATGACTCCCATTTTGAGATCATGGTGGACCTATAGTCCTACAGTTTAAGAATATGAAAGCTTACAGATTTCCTAATAAGGATTTTGTTTGTAGCTGTCGACTTGTTGAAGGGACCACTCCACATTCCTGCAGGTCTTGAAACTCCTTGTTGATTTCCATGGCAACACAGACTCTAAAATTGAATAAGCTTTTAGTTCATGCAAAGTACTCTATCGCATTGGCGGCCGACCTATAAAATCAATTGCTCTTTTATAATGTCCATGGGACTGTTTTAGCTTGTGATTGGCTTACTGCCACGATACTTGCACCATTACCATCTAGGGGTGGACCATGAAATATTTTCGTATTCTAAATCGAATTCAAAATACAAATCCCTCAAGTTGCAGAAGCTAGAAGAGCGTGGTCCACTCCCTAAGTTGGGCTAAGTTGAGACAGTATTAGAAGGCGGTGTTAAGACTAAACTAGACTTTTTAACCTTGGAAGGTTTACATTACTAGCCACCGCAAATTACCCCAAAACCGAAACGCTTCTAGCCGCCTATGAAACCTAATAGGGCGTTTTGACAGAGTTAAAGCACTTACCCTAAACGGTCTTTTAGATAGTATTGTAACTTTTTAATAAACAACATCAAGCACAAAAGCTGCCTCCCCTCTAAAAGTTTTAAAACGTGTTATTGTTTCAATGTTCACCTCACTTATAATAGACATTTTCAGACTGAAAATACCCGAGGATCGAGGAAGAGGGGGGGTGTTTTGGTCAAGTTTGGATTGCCTTTCTCTTTTTCATCCTCCTTTTAATCCCCCCTCTCTTTCCAGAAAGCATGACCTGTTCCGAGGAAAAGCGCTTTTGTATTATTTACTTTTAATTTCCTTAATCAAGTTCTCTGCCTTCGCATACCGCCCCCGTGATTCCCTTTTAGTAAATTAAAATTTACCGGGTTTTGTTTGCCTGCCAGATTTCGGATTCATCGGGACATAAACAAGAAAGGGCAAAAATGAAACAGAGACAGGGGAAAAGAGGAAACGTAAAAGTAAATGCGTTGACAGGTAAGTCAAGACAAAGATATGTTGACAGAATTGTTATGCTCCAGAGACCTCACATCAGAGGCAAAAGGATCGACCTACATACCGAGAATAGGAAATATATAGCCTGTATGACATTTTAGAAAATGGTTTTCTCCCCACGTTCAAAAAAGAAAGATTAAAAAAAAAAAAAGAAGGGAAGAGCATGTGGAAAAAAAAAAAGATTGTTGACTCTGTTTTTTTGTGAATCGCATCTCTGTCGTTAAATAGTCGTCGCAAGTTTACCAGTCTGTCGAATAAAGAGTTGGTTTGTTAATTGGATAAATTAATCGAGCACGGTTTGTTAGAGACGGACTCGGGATTTCCCTGTTATCCAAAGGGTTGTGCAGAATGGATGTAGGGGTTTCTATGTGGACGCCGACAAAAGTGAATGCGGGGGACAATTGAATCGGGGATAATTTCAAATGATAGAATGAATATGAATACCAATGATGGAAGGGAATGTACGGTAATGGTATTTGTTAGGGGGCTGCTGTGGTGTAAATGCTGAGCCGATTGTTAATATCTTCTTACTGGCTGGTAATGGGTGCGTTCTCTGGAATATTGTAACATTGTATTGTTAAGATTGTTGAATGCGGTGTAATATCTAACTAAGGAGAAAATTGATTAGGGTAAAATAGGAATTACTCGCCTAACTAGCCTTCCAAAGGATTTACTTGTTAATTAAGTGGGGAACCAGAAGTAGACGGCGGGGGCAGCAGTAAAAACTAGTGAAGACTGAATAATCAAAAAAATTCTGTGATGCGTGGTTTTCATTTTGACTGAAAATGTTCCCGGATTACGGTATTAAAATTATGATAGCAATAAATCAATTTCCTTGCATCTCTTTTTAATTAGAAGTCTCTGGTTGATCCCAACGGGCGTTCACATAAATACAAAAAAATTGAGATAATAAAATATCGCAAGGAAAACTACGACATCGAAAAAACATTCTCAATCTGTTTCACATAAAATAGAATGCTTCTTAAAATATTAAATGGTTTCCAGAGAAGATGGAAAAAAAAAACCTTTTTCCATAACTGTGACGAATGATGATATCACTCAGAAGGCCCGGTTGAATAGGTTTATCCATCAACGTATTGATGCACAAACTAAACAGATGGTCGCATGTTTACAGAAGAATATTGCTTCCAAGTGAAATTCAACACCAACTGCAATACCACTTGACTGTTCGACTACATTACTGACCAATTTAGAATTTGACACCAGACGAGAAGTGTGGTATTCTAATAACAAGAAGTGTAGTTCGATACACCTGCTAGCCTGTTGATTCCTATTGTTCTGTTCTTGACATTTCGGTTTCCTCAAGCCTTTTAATCCCGAAGTGAGTTTCATTCTTTAGTTAGGAGTGTCATTGAGTTACATGGAATTTTATATGAGAGAAGATATTAAATGAACATTTCCCTGAAGTCCGTCACATCCACTAAAGGTTGAACTAGATATTGTTGGAGTTGGGTCAGTATTATTATCCCGCATTAGGTTTGTTGGCAAACTTGTCGCCTTGACCAAAATCTTGTCCTCTTGGCTAAATAAGGCCTGGAGAAACATTTTTAGGCTACTTATAGACTCGAAAGAGTGAAGTATGAGTTTAGCGTGACAAGCCTGAATTTCAAATCCGGCGATTCTTGCTGGCGGCTAAAATGTTTGAGGACGGAAGACTCGGTTGCTCATCTTTAGTCTACTAGCTGATTCGACAGATTTCCCCTGCAAACCTGATCTAAAGCCGTCGGAAGTCGTAATGACTACCAGCTCTGAGAGGGCTGCTTGCAACTTTTAAAGCCTTAAAAAGCCAACGAGACCTTTTTGAGCTAAGAATGTGCTTGCGAAAGCCGTCGAAGAATGGTCTCTTTGGATCCTGGAGAAAAGGGGCTGCTCCTACTCCACGTGTCTTGTATTCTCTCTCTTCTGAAAGTTCCTGAGCACAAAAGCATGAGTTTTCGGTCTGTTGACTTTTTGAAACTCTCGGTCGGGAAGGTTTGATCCTCTTCCTGTAATATTTATTATCCAGAAAAAATAGAAGGGGAGCAACCATGTTTTTTCTCGCCCTTATAGAAAAAAAACTCAAGATGAAAAGTTTTTACTACCGCATTTTATGGACAGCTCCAGATTAAATCACGTTAGAAATTGCAGAGTCGAGTAAAAGGAGAAGGGGCCGTAATCAGAGACCCACTCTTTAGGTGTCGGGATTGTTTTTTCTTCTTCTTTTTTCCTCTCTTTTTTTTTTCTTCTCTCCCTCCCCCCTCTTCGGAGACCGGGATGAGCAGCAACGGGAGGGGGTGTGGTAGAACCTTACAATAAAATCAAACAAGGAGGAATTACGAAAATTCTTAATTCTCTTTTAGTTTTCGAATCACGATTTTCTAAATTGTCTTTGTCAATAGCTTGGGGTTGACGAGTTCTTCCACTTGCTTTTCCGTGCGTTTGGTTCTTAGCCCTCTTTTTCTCCCCCTCTCCTTGCTCTTCTTCATGTCTTTAGTATTCAAGGTGTTTTTTGTTCCTGACGATTTTAGATCATTTCTGCTTCACATCACCCAAGAGAGCAAACTGCGATTCCTTTTTTTCTCTTCTTAATACTTTCGCTTTTTTTATTTCATAATCAGTTCGGGAAAAAAAAGAAGAAATACGAAACGTGAACCCTTTTTCATGAGATGAATTCGCTTTTTTTTAGAAAGCGAACAAAACGGGGTAAAAAAAGTCAACAGCGGATCCCCGAAAAGTCATATATTGCATGGTTTACCTTTCGCTTCCCGCATTGTAACATATCCGGGCATCCTTTATGTTTGCGTTGAACGGGGATCGTTTCTCTCTTTATCTTCCTTCCTATAATTCCCAATTCTTTGTTCTCTCATCATGGACTGATGCCGCTGTTGCTGTCGTTTGAACAAGTTAAAGTTCATTGATATACTAATTGTGCGGACTCGTGTTTTATGGAGACGCAAATAGAGAGATTATCGGCATGCCGCGTGATTGTTTTGAAAATTCGACCTAGATTCAGGGTCGTTGAAAAATTTTTTCGTCTATCGGTTTTCAATCATCGACCGCATAGCTTTTGAATTATTATTTGCGGGGAATATTTATAGTCATATTGTATCGGACAATCGTGAAAATCAGTTGCAAGCTTCCTTTGATTGAAATCATGAACTTGATGAGATATGAAGCAGGGACTTTGCAGAAATGAGATTTAGTTGTTAAGAATTTTATATTTTTGAATTTGATTTTAATAAAAATGAAAGGCTGTATTTGAATGTGAATTAATATCTAGTCAAAGTAATTATTTAAGAATGTTAATAGAAGAAGTAAGTGTTTTATTAATTATTTTTTTAAAGTATTAACGAGGCCTGATGATGACTATGAAATAGATCGAAACGTTGCTGAGTTAATGTAAATGGAATTTATTTAGTATCATAACCCGAAAATTCAAAAATAATTTGATGACATGTATTTTAAAATACTCGAGGGGGGAGGGGGAGTTTAGCCTAAATTAAGATGATTTTTTGCCATTTTTTAAGTACGATCTCAGTATGGAAGCGTGGTTGCGGGTTGCGGGTTGCCTATTCAGATTCCGAAATTTTTCCGCAATGTCTTCGAAACGGCCGAAGATAAACGAAAATCGAAATGACCAGATTGTAGCCCCATTAATGCCCTACAAAAAAGTTCCTTTGAGATTTCCTATATCTACAACGGTACGAAAGTTAGAGGAACTTTTATGCAAAATTTTGGAATAGCTCAAAACTCAAAGCTCAAGTTGGCACGCTTTCTATTCTAGTAAAAAATCATCAGTAGCTTCATCAGGGATGACAGCTTTTAATTTCGAACTTTCGCAAAATACGGTCCACCCTAATCTCAGTGGTACCCGTGGAGAAATGGTGAAGTCAAGCCAGAAGAAATCTAAAAAAGCTGTCGGCTGATTAAAGATTGTCTGAAAACAAAAGAAGGCCATTTTTTCTTTAGAACGAGCCAATATTTTATAAAGCACTTCCCGAAAATTCCATTTTTGAAAATCTCGCTATTTACGCTATTACAAATAAATTCTTTTCAGTCGGATTCCTTCATTGAAAAAAAAAAAAAATCTCGCAAAATACTGCGGTTAGAAAACCCGTCGATGACTAAATCGATAACCATTAGCAGAGAGCATCTCATAAATACATTCGAAATGAAGTTACTTAAGGAACATTACTAAGATTTATGCTTTCAATGGAAACTTTAACTACGTCCACCACTACTACCGAAAACGATAAAAGAGAAAAGATTTTTTTTTTTTTTTTAAAGGGATGAAATTTAAAACCAGATGGGCGAAGCCCCCTTTTTTTTCCTTCTGAAAGGTAAACACACTTTTTTTCGCCACGTGTGTAAAATATTAAGACACTCTCTTACGATTGCCTTTTTAACACTTAACTCAAACCCTTTCTCACTTACCGAAAATAAGAAGGGGGGGAGAAAAAGGAGCGTAATTTATACGGCGTAAAAATTACGATCTCGTAAAGCTCGTCTTGAAGGAGGAAAGGGGAGAAGGAAAAAAAAACGGCGGCTAAGCCCACAAGGCAAACGAAGCGTGTCGATTTAAATTTGTTTAAAAAAAAGTTAGCCGAAGTTGATTTAATTTCGAAATCACATAATATAAACTGTGAGCCCATGACAAATACTTTGATTGTTAACAATGGCGGTATAAACCTTTCAACAACACAGAATTTACATTACAAAAAAAAAACGAACGCATTGAAATTCTCCGGCTATGCGTATTCGATAGACCAGCCTGGGTATTTTCGATGCGGTTATTGAATAATGGATAATGCCTCGTTCATCGATTTATCGTGAAATCTCATGATTTTTTATGAGGTGCCCGTTGCTTTTTTTTCGTCTTCGAAAATGAAAGGACTAAATAAATTCCAGGTGAGAACGCAGGAAGAATGGGCGTCAATGAGACGTAAGGGTTGAATCAACCTTTCCCTTTTTTTTAAAATGTTTAAAGAGTTGTTGATTATCATCTATTAGTTCCAATCAGTTTGGCATTCGATGCGGAGTGTAAAGCATGCACTGATTATTAATTCATTGAATCATTATTATTTACAATCCAGACCGAACCTTTTTTTTTTTTATGAATGAGGGTTTTCCCCATGTTTTTAAGGAAGATTGTTCTTAACTAGTGAGCAATATTTTAAAATATTTAACTTCCTGCTTTCCCTTTTTCTTGTTAATTATCAAGCGTGACATTTCCCCCGCGAGTCTCTGCGAGGTGTTTTTAAATCTTTATCGCGATTGAAGTAAGTTTCGAGCTTTTTTCTTCTTCTTAAAGTTCTTCGATATTTCGAGTAAAAAGAGGGGAGCAATCCGACTGTATTAGCTTTAGCGGATTCCGATTTCCCGATAGAAAAAAAATTTTCACGTTCTGTTTCCTTTTCTCTTTAAGCCGGTCTCGATAAGGTGGAAGATTCGGTTCTGGAAAAATCACAGGGTGTTCAATGACGATAAAATGGCCGAGTAGAATAAAAGTCAATGAGACTAAAATCGATTGATTACTCTCAAAAATTAGAGCATCCGAAGGCAAATTAGAACGTAGTTTTATAAGTGAGAGCGCTGGCGTCGATTTGGTCAGTAACGGAAAAGAATAAGAACGACTTGGAGCAAAAAGGGGCTATGTGAATAGGAAACCATATGCACATATGCCCTTTTTCGATAATACAATGTTATGAATTTGTATTTGATAAATTTTTAATTCTTGTTAAAAATCTTAGGCCATTAGTGAACTAAATATTAAAGTCACATTGTGGCCGTGATCATAAGTGGCCAGAATAACCTTATTATTCTTGTGAAAGGGAATCAGACTGAAATTTTGAAACCAATTTGAAAGAGAAAAAAAGGATATTGCGAAAACTTTTAGGGGAGGGGGCATAAAGCAATTGATATCAAGTTTTTCTCCGAAATAAAGAAACTACCTGACGAGTTTTTTTTGCAAAGCCAGAGGATTCCCTCGAGGTTTCTATGTTGAGATATTCATTTTAAAGCCATTTCATACATTTAAAGATAAAAATCCTTATCCCATATTTTTTTAATACTTATATTTAATTTTCCTAACGCACATCCCTCTTATCGCCGTATAATCTTCGCAGAAGCTGCCGGCTGTAAAAAGCTTTAAAAAATTTCACTTTTTATTAAAAATTAAAATATCTATCGGGCTAAATATAAAATTTATCACAACGATTACGGGGACTGCATTAATATTCATAAAGCTTATCATAAATAATTTATTATGTATTCGAAACTGTCATTTTATTTCCCATTGTATCAAAAAAAAAAAAAACGTCGTATTTATCACCTTTGAAATCTTACAAGCTACAACATGTCAGAGAAAGAGAAAAGTTAACAAAACCCCAGGAATGAAAAATCAGCGTGCGAAAAAAGGAGTAAAATATAAAATATTAAAATAAGTTAAATTTTTTTTGTTGGATTTTCTCTTGGAGTTAAATCAACGTTTTAAATCTTTGTATCCTTCCAGCTATGTTCCATGTTGCACACTTTTGTCTGAAATATACCTTTTATCCTTTCGCTCTCCAGAGTATTCTACGACCTTTGTCCATTTCCTACCGATGCTATCTTGCTGCTAATTTTTACGTCTCTCTTTTCTCCCTCGCTTTTTTGCTGCGGCTTTTAGTTATTTATAATTTCGAGAATTAATGTATTTTTTTCTCCGAAGCTTTCGCTTTTTTTGCCCGCTGCTTCCTCCCACTTTTTTTGAAAACGTATTTTTTCAATTTTTTTTTTTTTTTTTTTTGCTTTCAGGTAAGGCATTTTCAAGAACGTCCACCTTTTCAGTGATGTATAGTAAAAGATAAATCAAAACGCGCGATAAAAAAAAGCGGAGACGCGAGGGTGAGTAGGAAAAAAAAAAAGAATAACGAGAGGGAAAGAGTAAAGGAATTCATAATTGAGAAAGATAAGGCAAATGATTATAGCCCCATTCATCTTGGTAGCAAGTTGTAAAGAAAAGTTGTACAAGTTAGTTTCCGTTAAAGCTCTACCGGGAGAAGAGGAAAAAGTTTTCTACTTTGTACAATGATAGACATGATAAAGCGTTAGTTAAATCGTATCGTGACTATGATTTCTTTTTTTTTTTCGAGTGAAGTTCCACAGGTTGTTATTCCCGCCTAAGACACGACAGGTAATTCATCCGGGGATATCCTTAAAAATAGCGTGGCAAACACCCTACCAGTCCTTGAAGTAACTGGGAAGCCCTGAATTAGAGCGTCTGAACGAAGAGAGAGTTGCCAACTGAATCGCTGCTTTTTGATTGGCTGCAGTCAAACGTACAGTGGAGTAGAAGACGGCTGACGTCATCATCATAATTAATGAGAGAGCAGGATTTCGATATGCTAAAATGGTAACTTTCCCCTTTTAGGCTCTCTCTCCTGGCTTCTCTTTGAGCAAGATAGTAGCACGCTGGACATTGGAGCAAGCTGTGGGTAGAGAGCCTGGAAGAAGAGAGTGGCCAAGTCCATTTAACTAAAAATGCTTTCTTGTGATGAATGAGATTGCGAGAATGTGTCTCGCCTTGTCTTGCAAAATCGAGACAAGACGAGAACAAGACTGGATTTTGTGTGGCAAGACGAGATAAGAGCAGCTGTTTTTAAGTAATTTGCGAGAAAAGTTTTTGCACCGTTTTTGAAGCAAGAGAAAATAAAGACTATTGCAACACAAGACAAGAATTAGATCTATGTTTTGGAAGACAAGAACAAGAAACATGAATTGCTTGACTTGTCTTGCGTCCATCACTACAGTGTTTTCTGATTCGTGGATTTCGTATTTATTAAAATCTTAACCAGGTGAGGTTAGGGTCGACTATCTTATTCTTATGGACTGGCAACTGACCAATCTTGGGGCCTGCACGGGCCGCAAAAAAGCGGTCCGGCCCGAGTTCGAATAGAAAAAATCGGGTCCGAGTTGTTGGATATGAGTCTGAATTTCTTGAGTTTGAATCCAGCCCGAATTTCGAACCAGGTTTGGAGATTTCGTCCAAATCTACCAGAAGCTTGATTAAAAAACTCTTAATAGTAAAAAATAAAAGATTTTTAATAAGAAAATAAAATTTTAAACTCGGGCTTGGACCGGACTCTGGCCCGAGTCCGGTCCGAATCCGAACCAACCCAAATATTTTAGGTCCTGCTCGGCCCGATACAGACCTCTGAACCAATCACAAAAAAGCTAATTTAATTGGCATCCTCTCCTTCTAGGCTCTCTAGCCTTAAATGATGGCCATTGCTACGCCACTGAGAATCTCAAATTTAAAAACATCAAATATCGGCTCAGGTGTTCTCTTCATTTCGAAATTAATCTCCAAATGATTAGCACTTAAAGCCTTGAAAAGAATCGAGAAAGGCCCTTTTCGAAATGAGAAATAAATCATTAGGGGGGGAACTAAGTTTAATTTGAACGATTATCAGTTCTCAACCTCCCCTCATTTTCATCAAGAGGCCCGTTTGAAGATTTGTGAAAACGGCTGTTACATAAATAAATAAATGTTTGAAAGTAGAGGATTGGGCTTTATGCAAATTTCCGAGGCTCGAGCTCGAGTGTGAGAGAGAAGAAAAACTCTTCCCGATGTAATCTCTGCATAAAGAGTTATCGAGAGGTATATCAACATCATCTGCTTTATTAATTTTACCTAAAGGAGAGAAATCCGATCGGGGGTCCCTTTGAAAGTGCTGTTAAATTAAATTTTGAACATTTCAAACCACTTAATTTATCTTGAAAACGATTCATTAATTTCATTATGCTTGTTTTTCCTGCTTACACCTTTGTAATATCCTTCTCACTTGAAACTAACCCTCGATCGCTTTTTTTTTGAAAAATTTTTTTAATCAAAAAAAGAAGGAAAATCTAAAGTAAACACTGGAAAAAGCGGGATGTGTATTTTCTAGAGGCACGACATTCCTTTGTCGTCTTTTGTTTACTTCCGGTTTTTCTTTGCTTTCTCTTCTGATGCTGGTTTGTTATGGTAAATGTTTTTGACGTTTTTAATAAATTCTTTTTCTGAAGGGATTTTTAAGTGCTACTTTACGCCTAGTTGTCGCTTTTAACGAAATATACATTCGTAATGCAATAATGCTAATATGCATGTAAGTAGAGGAATTCTGCTTTCCTCGGATGTATTTCTCGCCTGCTTAAAGGATCATATACCCGAACGAGGAACAAGTTTAGCTGTGTATATATACGCTACAGAGAAAATATACTAATTAAACCGTTTGCTTTATTCAATTATGTTTAGTTTGTGAGAAGTTGAACTGAACAGAGATTAACTAATATATATACAAAGCCGGAAAATTTTGTTGGAACCACAGTCGGTATTGTTTACAAGTAATCAAAAGTTTTGAAGATTGTGATTAAAAGAAATAAGAAACAGTTAAATTAGTATTGGGATAAGGAATGGGAGAGGAAAATTTCGGTCTTGTTCTTAGAAGAGAGTTATATGAGCAAATACAGTGTAAGTATTATGATTACCTGTAGGGCGTTTTGAAGCGGGTTGCGGACTGTTTGTTTAGGCTCTAGCTTTCGGTTTTAGATTTAATATTTGTTGCATGCGGTTTTTTAAATAATTTGTACACACAACTCCTTTGCTAATTTTATATGAAGCCAGAATAATTTCAAGCACAATGTTGAAGTCGCGGGCTGCCTTTATTTCTTTGGGTGCGTATCATTGATAACTAGAATGAGACATGTGATCAATGCATGCATGCAATGATACTGATTAGCATGACGTATGAGATTACCGTAGTCAAGAAGGTGCATTCTAAAATTCCAACGCTTTTCTACTGTGCTCCATAAGCTGAGAACTATATTGTTGTTGTGCTTCACCTATTCCTATCGAAAAAATGAAAACATTCTATTTAGTAATCTGAGAGTCAGATTCAGGTAAACTTAGCTTTGAGGTTATCGCATCAAGCTGTGATTTGGCAAAGTCTGTGTATGCTCCCATCTACTGTCAAAGTACCACTTCCTGCAGCAAGACATCTTGGTTGAAGAACCGCCTCAGGGACTGGTTCGGCGTTAATTTATTGTCCCTATTTCATTCAGCAGCCTCGAAAGTGCGCATCGCTATGATGATCGTCAATCTCCGCCGCAGAGGCGGCACGTAAGGAAGAAGAAGTACATGTTCCGAGTTGGGTCAAATGCGGATTTTTCGATGATATAGACGCTCAGTGATTGATCTTGATGTAGGCATATCGCCGGTCTAAGCGATCAATTCGTTGTATTTTTATGGGGCTATCGATTTCGGCGATGTTCAGGGTGCTGAGTATGTTGGAAAGTATGAAAAGGATGCGGCAATTCAAAATTTATAAATCTCGGTAGAGCATAATTTTGGGTTTGATGATAGCGTTCCACTTCTGTTCGATGCGGGAATGAGAATCTAAGCTCCCGTTGCAGTCCCACTTTTCATTAAAACAACACCCAAGACACTTATAATTCTGGACTCTCTCAACCTCCTGGTCAGTAATTTAAATCTCGGAATTAACGTCCTTGCATGCTGAAAACTATAAATCTTTGTTTTCCAATGTTCGTCTCCGAACATTATCCAAGGCTGGGGAGTTACCGTTAGTAAGTCTTACGGTCAAGGCTGAGTTTTCCAGCTTAACGCAAGTTATTAATTTCATCTTGAACGCTCTAGTAGGACCCCCGAAGACTTATTACAGCAGGATCTACATTAGAAGTACTGGTTGTGAAATTTTTTCAAAGAAAGCAAAAGACGCAGTTTTAAAAAAAATAATGAGAGCAAACCGAAATCATCGGGCATTTGATGGATTTATTGGGGGTGCAATTTATTCTAGGGGATCGTTGGGGTTGCAAACTATTTTATTAAAGAAAGGTTAACGAACTCACAATAGACCCGGACAATTTTTGTTATTTTTTATGGCTTCCGAAAATTTCTTTCTTTAAACGACCTTTCTGTTGACGCTTCATTCACAGTTTTAGTACCTGACTTGACCTAAAAGGTCTCCCGCCATTTTTATCCCCTTTGTGTTCGGCATCTTTTTTTTTCAAAAAATTTAATTTCATTAAAGCGGTCTGGTTTGATGGTTTCATTTTTTTAATACAGTGAATTTTTTTAGTGGTGGTTCTGTGAAATTTTTAAGTCTTTCGCGGTTGGGGGATTGGCCTTAGAAAAAGAATTAATCTAGTCTTCTTATGATTGGGTAAGTGGTGTTTTTTTAAAAAAGCTGCACAAAACTATTTAATTGATTGGAAAAGGCAAAAAGCCCAACAGGGCGTAACTAGTGGGCTCACCAATCATTTGGGGTCCACAAATTAAAAAACGCGGCTAAAAAAAAAAGATCGGATGATTTTTGCAGACAAGGTGGACCCACCAAACTTTAGTTAGGCCACTGAGGCCCAATCAATTTCTTGCACCAGGGTGTCAGTTGATCAGCAATGTAGCGAATTCAAGAAGGCGAAATATACTGTCGGGGTAACTTTTAAAATTTTTTCCCAGTTTACTATCTATCATAAATATCATACTTGCTATTTTAGGCAGTAGTCTCTTGGACTATTGCGGGGGCAGCAGGGCTGGATGCTAGACCATGAGGCTAATTATTGTTGTAGAGATATGTTTTATTAACCCGTAATCATTTCTCGGTACACCTTTCCTTTTTGAACATTTACCACTTCTACATAATGTCCTGACTGCACTGCTTTACCACTAAACGATATTTACTAACAATAGTTACCTGCAAAAATGGTATCTTCTCCGAAGTCTCTAAAAAGACAAAGTTGAACGAATTCTTTCAATTCAGCCTTCACCTACATCAATTAAATTCTTCCCGGTAAGGTTATTTCACTTTTTTTGTGTTTCCTCCCGAACCCGTTATCAAAAAAGATCAAATGATCTCGGGAAATTTCACAGAACACAATAGAAAGCCCATGTTCGTATAAAAGGACAATTAATGTAGTAGAACGTCTTTCTTTTGATTCTCCCAATTCTCTTTTGTTCGTTTTCATTGTTGCTGACACGACCATGCGTTTTGAAATGTTTCTTGGCGTTTCCTACCGACTTTTCCCTTCTTTTTTTTTTTAGGCAAAAGTCAAAAACGATCTTTCAAAAAAAAAAAAAAGGCATTTTAAGAAGTTTCGGCACGTTGACTGCTTTAGCGTGGGTATATGAGGGTGGGCAAGACGTGTTTTTCGTTAGGGGATGATAAATGACGTGTAATAGGGAGATTATTGGCCGAGACGAAACAACAGGGTGGAAATCATTCCCGGGAAAAAATTTTCGAGTCAACACGTGTTATTTTATACCATTAGTCTCCGAGCGTATATCAAGGATAACTTTTTTTTTAATATTTTAAAAAAAGAAGGAAAAGTGTAACCCCAAATAATCGTTTGACAGTCGATGCCTCGAGCTAAACATGGAAAACGAAAGTCAAAGTTGAAGGGAGACAATTTTTTTTTGTGATTTTAAATGGCTCGGATCATTATTCGACTAATCCACTTGTCTCGGGGAGAGTAAAAAAAAAATATATAGCTGTCTTCAAGGCTTTAATTTAATACATCGGAATCGGGATGTTTTTTAAATTAACAAAGACACGACCGACATTGACGTTGATTTTTTTCCTTGAACTACTTCCGTCATCAGGATTTTTTTTTTGATAAGCGCACTGTGCTACGTCAATGTAATTTTCCTGTGCCAAAAGAAAAAGATGAATGTTTATTCGTCTTGAGCGAACGAGAAACCTCTTGTCCTCCTGAAAAGAAAATTTATTTATTGCAAAATTTTCTTTTCTTTTTTTTTTTTATTCTTTTCCAAACATGTTTTACAGTTGAGAGATTCCTCCCGCTTCGCCGTTTTTTTTTTTGGATCCTTTGCCAAGTCGATATTGTTTTTTCTTTTTGATATAGGGTGATTTACAAAAATGAATCAAAAAATCTTTGAAGAAAAAAATTCATAATGAAATATGCAAATCTAGGGCCTTAATTACTTTTCTCTTAATTTTGAAATTTTCTTTTTTGAAAAAGGAATTCGTGAAAAGGGAATCGCAAAAAATAATTTAACTGGAAACAAGTAATCCGTGTGGATTAAGGGCCAAGATTTTCTTTTATCATCTTCTCCTTTTGCAAATCTTTGGGATTTCTCACAAATTTGCGGAATTTCCCCTTATTAAAAAAAACTAATTGGCTGAAAGAGAATTCTAAATAAAATTTTAAACGCGAAAATACTTGTTCAAGGTGATTTAGCTCATCGCTGAATGAATGATTAAGGTTTTAATTATCGAACTATTATTATTTATTGAGTGTTGATTGATGGATTATGCATATGCTTATCAAACGTCCGTTAGGCAAGTTGATAGACTTACATTTGGTTAACCTAATTAGGTGAAACTTAATGAAAGGCAAATTAACACGGCGGTTGGGTTTTTTTTTCTCGGCTCAGGTGTTAAGATAAAGAAAAGTGATAATTGGAACGTGTCACATGATTTCGGAATGAGTCCTCGGATATTTGATGACGATTGACGTAGAATGTGAGAATGAGTTCAATAATGAGAAGTCGGATGAGTTAAAAGCAAATCCCTTGGGCTAATCAGTCGTAATATTGGATTCTTAATGCAAACGAATGCTGGTGGTATTATTTTGCTACGGAATATATTTTTAGCTTTAAGAGTTTTGATGGTTCGATTTGGAAGTTGAAAGCTTTGGTACTATTAAGATTTTGAGGGTATTAGAAATTTAGTCAAAATAGTAGCCGTGTTCTGTGCAAAAAATAAAAACTACTTAACTGCGAAAATGATTTTTTTTTAGGTTTTTAGCTAGACAAAGCATTAGCGCTTCTTCTTCACCTTCTTGCTTCTTGGTACCTGAAAATCGAAAACTCAGCCGCATGTTTGATGCGATTGTTTCCACCTTTGCTTGAGTTTTGAGTTCGTAATGGGAATAGAATTGATTGCGTTACTTGTCAATATCAAAAAGGGTCGAAAATTTTTCACCCCAAGGGAAGAAATTTTGGGAGTTATGAAAAGGGCCGAAATCGATTTCGGCCTGATTAGCCCCTTTTCGATTTCGGCCCTTTTCAAAACTCCCAAAATTTCTTGCCCTCATCCAAAAAAAAAAAAGTTTTAAGAAAAAAAGAAAAATCTTTTCACTAAAGGAAAGTAGCGGGGGGGAAAATGGCCTCGAATTCTGTTTTCTGTAGGGCCCACAAAAGATTGTTTTACCATTGATTTATCGGTGTGGATTTTTTTGGACTCATCTTTGACCTAAATTTTTTTTTGAGATAAGAACTTTAATCTTCTTTAAATTTTGATTAGTGCTTAAAGTTCTTATTGATCGCGTAAGATAAAAATCTAAGGTGCCTAAAAGTGAGTGGACACTTCAATTAGTCGTCTGCAACATAGGGGTACGCCATTTTGAAAACTAAAAGCTGCCTTCTTAGAGAATAAAATCTATTGAGAGAGCAAAACCCCTATTTCGGGTTGTTTGTTATGAAACCAGAAGCAGTCGACAAAAGTGGACACCTTCCTTTCTTAACTTATGAAAACTCTGGAAAAACTCGAGAAAACCCGAAGTAATCTGCTTTCTCTGTAGATTCTATCCTCTAAGGCTGCCATGATCTGGAATTTGGCGGCCGTCATTTTCAAATTGAAAAGCGTGACATCATGGCAGCTTTCAGTTTTCAAAATGGCGTATCTATATCCAGCAGACGACTCATCGAAGTGTCCACTCCTTATTATGTTCCCTAGTAACATTAAATCTTCACTCATTTGTATAAATAGCTTCTTCCCTGGTGATCCAGTTCATATATGAAACTGTTCCATACTCAGCTTATGGGAGGATTCAACGTTTCCGATCGTTTTTATATATGAAAATGAAGTGACAAGTAGCAGCAGATTCAGGATGTGGCCAAATCGCTGTTTTTCATATATTCGGAGATCTGATGCTGCATAATCTGGATCACCAGGGTTTGTTTAAATTTCTGACCACTGCTAATCTCTGCATATGCAAACTTACCTGAAATAAGAAATTAAATCTTCCCCTTATCCCCAAGTAAAAGCCATTAAAACTTATCGTAATCTCTTACACCCGAGCGAAAATACAAGAACCGTATACTGTATTTATAATAAAAGCGGGGTCCCGCAACCAGATTAGCCATAACATACAGGAGGACAGTTATAAATTGCCGATAAAATTTGTAAAGGGTAGGGGAGAGAAAAAAAAATAAAACCCCCAGACGAAGGGCAAATTTGAAATAATCCAGTGTCACGGAGTTATATCTCATTAGAGAATGTTCATTAGTGAAGACCCTCTCTTTTTCTCTTCCAAGCATGAGCAACAGCATCAACGGCGGCGGCGGCACCACCACCACCGCCAGCAGAAGCATAATACCCAAATCGGATCAAAGTATTATCGTAACAATCACCCTAACAGTTTGAATAATTTTTTTTTCTTTCCTTTTAAAAGATTCAAAATTTTCCTTTCAGTCTTAAAAAAGGATTAAAAAGTTGATGAGACCCAATGACTTAATATTTAATTCCGGCTGAGCCATTTTATTCATAAAAAAATATAAAATCGTCGAAAAGAATAACCGGAAAAGAAAGGGGGGATATTCTTTTGTTTACAAAACAAATTAAACTTACATCCAATTTTACAGTATATTTGATGGGATTCGGTCTATAAATGTTATTTCTTACGGAGCCGAGGCCGATGACGCGACGTGCTTTGTTCCGTTTCTCTCCCCATTTCAATTTTTTTTTTTTGAGGGAGTTGGGGGGGGAGGGAAGAGGACGAGCGGGAAACAAACCATTCAGCTCTTTCGGATTATTAAAAGGGATTCCTTTTCCTCAACGGAACAATTTTAAAATTGAATAATAGGGAGACTGAGGAGCACGGTTTTGGAAAAAAAAGGAAAAGTCGTCATTTTGTCTCATTGTTTTCCTCTATTAGCCTGTAAGACCGACCTTTTCAAGTCTTCGTGTTTCCGGAACTCGTAAAAACAGTCATTAATTTATCTCGGGCTTATTTTCGATGGAGCAGCAAAAAAAATGAGAGGTTTTTTGCATGACAACCATAATTTTTTTATGCTTTTACAAGTTACTGTCGGACCTTTTGTTCGCGACCGGGCGATGCTAAAAGAAATAAAAGATTAAAAGAACCGGAAGTTAAAAGTTCGAAAAGTTTTTTATTTTATTTTTTTCTAAACATATTTATGAAGTCTTTTTTTTTTTTTTCTTTACCGATGTCTTGAAAATAATTCGAAAAAGATGTTTATTCAGGAAGCGATGTAATAAAAATGGCGTAATTAGTTACGACTCCTTGATGTCAGTCATTAATTTTTGAACATGCGTTTGTTTGACAAGGCTATAAAATATGTACTTAGGGTATTTTAAAATGAATAAAAATTAGGTTACGTCGAAAGGATCACTTCAAGACGCGTTATTATTTTCTCTTTTAATAAGAATAATTAGGTGTCTTAAAAAATGTCTTTTTAAAAAATATTCATTTATATCATGGTTAGTGAGAAAAAATTTGAGGTAATATTTTGAAGGGGATTTAACTGACGTGGTTTTTGTTTTTTTGGTTCACACAGCTGTTGGATGCGATTAGTTTATGTAATCCGGATATTTAACGAATCCAAAAAATGTGAAAAATTAATTAATAGCTTAATTTTAGATTAATTGGGGTGTGGATTATTTTACATGGTTTGAGGTTTTGCCTGCGAGCCGATGCCAATGATCTAGCTCCTTAATTTAGAGGACTCCGTAAAATTTTCGTCTATTAGTAAAATGCGATTGTTGAAAATTTTGACAAAAAAGAATTTTTGCAGAATTTAAAAAAAATTTTATCCAATTTTTTTAAAAACAATTTTAATCAATTTTTTAAAAAAAATTTATCCAATTTTTAAAAAAAAGATTTATCCAATTTTAAAAAAAAAATTTATTCAATTTAAAAAAAAAATTTATCCAATTTAAAAAAAAAATTTAATTTAATTTTCTAATGCTGAGTCTCCACTTGTGAGTTAATCCACAACTTTGATTAACTTTCCTTGTGGATTAACTTTTCTACCATCGAATTCCTTTTATTTTTTTAATCAACGAACATCTAAAAACTCAAAAAATATTTAGATAAGCAACGCCATTGACCAAAAAAAACCATATTTCTTTTGGTTTAAGGGTTAATGCACAAGGAAAGTTAATCAAAGTTGTTGATTAACTCACAAGTGGAGACTCGGCATTAAAGCAAATTTATTTACCATTTTTTAGAATTTTTTCCCCCAATTTTTATTTAGTTTTTTGTGCTTAGAAATGTTTTATTTATTTTTCCATAAAATTTAATTTAATTTTTTTAGAATTTTTTAAAAATTTTTTGAACACGGTTTCTGTAAGATTGGAGACTTTGCTTCAGGAATTCCCCAAATTTTTCAATGAACCAGATACATTGATAGCAGGTTCTATATATGGACACTTGAAACTGGAGACGTCCCTGAGGAACCATTTACCAAATACTTTAAGTTGTTTCATTTTAAAAGAATTTTTCTATTTGTTTTTTTACGTTAAATTAATTTGCATGTAATTTCAAAGATTCTTTGTCAAAAGTCGCTCAATAAATACCAGCATTGAGACTTAAAAACTTCACCCGTGGATGATTCCCGCGCCGACATTTCCCAAAATTCAAATTTGAAAACTGGTGAATTGGATCCGGAAGTGAAGTCTCCTAGTGGATTACCGTCAGACCTTCATCAATTAAATTCCCAGAGCCTTCCCCAGGGGTCTACTGGTCCTCTCCTTTCTCCCCCCTAACAGTTTCCAATTGCGTTTTTGTCAGCTTATCATGGGGGGGTCTTTCTGTGTTTCGAATTAGAAGAAAAAACCCATCCATGCTTTGTTGATTTTTCAATGTCGCTCTTTCCAACGCTTGGCGAAGAAATTAGTCTTCTTCAGATATTTCTCGAAGCTTTCAATAAAACTTTCGTATATTCCGATAGTCATTATGTAAATTCCGTTTAAAAAACGTGGAAACGGGGGGCTCTTGTTTTCGATTTGGTAAACGGAAGTGAACATGCGGGCTGTCGAAAAGCTTCGCAGGGAATCTTCTTTTAATTTAACCTAAGAGCTATTACGGTAAAAACGAAAGAAAACTCGGAAAGTTTCATTTCGGGAAATAAGTCACCACGTCTTTTTCGGGAAAATGTACTTTTTCCTCGCCTTAGCTCACGTTACCCTCTCTCCCTACTTTCTCCCCCGTACCTTTCACCCTCGTTTTGGTTTCCCCTTCATTGGCAAAGCTCCAAACACTCGCAGGGAAAAATCTTTGCCAAAGGAAAAAAAAATTTCATTTTTTATTACTTAACTTTTCTTTTTACCGTGTTAAGGGATGAGTCTTAAGCCTACTCCCTCCTCTTCCTTCTTTTTTTCCCGATCGACCCCCCCTCTTCTTTTTTAACCTCCCCGGTAAATCACCTTGAGTTAAACGTTGTCATTTACATAAATACCCGAGGTCTTCAGTTCGTGACACTCAATGTTTATGATCTCTTATATTTATGATATATAGAAGTGGTGAATATTTCAGTTCGTTTGGGATTAAACAACCCTCAAAACATTCCAAATTGATGGATAATTTTCGGGGGAATTTTTCTAAACGATCGTTTTGATATTTTTTCCCCTGTCGAACGTTTCTGAAGCTTTAGGATCAAAGATTTGCAAGTTAAAGTTATATCAGTTTTTTTTAACAAAAAATTTCCTTGTCAAAATTTTTTTACAATTTTTCTAAACTTTTTTACAATTTTTTTTAAAATTTTTTACAATTTTTCTAAAAAATCTATTTTTTAATTTTGAAAAATTTTTTTAACCGTTTTTTTAGTATTTTTTTTTAGACTTTTTCAATAAAAAGAAAATTTGTAAAAAATATTTTCTTCAAATTTTACTTTAAAAATCCGAGACCAACAGCCCGCAAAGTCAAAATTGTGGCCAAATAATTTTCGGCTTTAAAAAAGTTCTTAAATCCCAAAATTCTGGAAAGGAATTGAGTTTTACTTTTTTTGCTGGTTACAACCAAATTAAGCATCATCCTTTATTTACATTTAACTAAACTGGTTTTGTTTTGAAAAAGAACTGGACTCATAAAATTTCCTTTCAATATGAAAAAGCAAATCCTATAAAAACTTAATACCAACTATTCATACTCATAATATTTATACAAAGGAGAATTATCATATGATTCCAGATGACCTCTCTTCCGTAATTTCGAATCCGGTTCTTATCTTTGTAAATTTCCCTTACATAAAAGGGAGAGAAGGACCCCGTCTCGTCTCGTCTCCTTTACAATCCATTCAATTCGATATCGCCCTTTAGCATTGCTTTGAGGAAAAAGGAGAAAAAAAATCTTACTTTGATAAATTCACGAATTTCGTTCGATTTACCATATAATAGAAATTAAATGAGCGTTTTTTTTTGGAGGTAAATGTTAAATAATAAAAAAGTCGTCGAAGCGACAAATCGTCCAAATTTAAAGAAAGAAAACCTTTTTTTTTCTTCTTATTGGGGGATGCTGACTTCAATTCTACAAATTTTACTCTCAGAGTTAAATCTTTTGCAATAAAAAAAAAATAAGAAAAAAAAAAGAAAGTAAAGATTTAGATGGAAAAGGGGAGCGGAAGACAGTGAAAAAGTTAGAATTGGGTAGGTAGGAGTGATTTAACGGGACCAAAGTTTTTTTTTTCTCAACACGGTTTTAATTCCATTCTTTGACAATTTTCAAAGAAAGAGGAGCTTTTGTAAAAAGAAAGTAATGAGGGAAATACCGATTTCTTTTTTAGTTAACCTTTTCCTTTCCCTTTTTTAGTAAGGACATCGTTGTTAGAGTCGTTTTGTGTTGACTTCCTGCTAAAAAAAAAATCAGACGCACTCAGAAAAATAAAAATCTCAGGGAGAAGGGAAAAGCTCATTTTCGAATCATGACTGACAGGGAAAAGTTAAAAAGAGTTAAAAGTTAACGAAGTTTTTAAGAGAATAATTAGTCGATGGTAATTGACTAAAACTAAAAATTAGCGGTTTTTAAAGGAAAAACTTTTCTCCCGCACCTTTTTTCTTCCTCGGGAAGTTTGAAATAATTTTTCAAAATTATTTAACAAAAGAAATTTATACGAAAACGAATGATCGGGACCATTAAAAGTGAAAAGAATTAACTAATATAGTCGATAACAATGTTCTCAAATCCATTTCATTGATGAATGAACATGCCAAACAACTGAGATAGTACCAACGAAATCCCACGGGACACAATTCAATTTCAAACAAAACTTCTTCCTTTTGTTATTTTTTTTATCTTTTTTTTAAGACACTTTTCATTTTCTATTGGCAACTTACGGGTTTCTACGTCTTATCAATTTCTCTAGGTTTCCCCCCCTTTTTATTTTCCTTTTCCAGTTATTCTTTGGTCGATCATGACGTTTGACTAGATACGGATTGAATAGCTGTTTGTTGTTTTTCGTTGTGGGACTGTTTAATGATCGGTGACTTGTTAATTAAGCTAATATCGGTTGATAAATGGGAGTGAAAGTGTGAGAGTTTGCGGGTTGTGAAGCCTGTTTACCGCATTTGCGATTTCCGGTTTTTCTTTTTTTTTTTCAGATATTTTTTGTTGTTCTGTTAATCCTTTTGGGAACTTTATGAGTTTTTCTATTTCCTTTGTTGTATTGTTCGATGGTGTAATCCGTGTTTTTGACGACAAAAGGATAAAGTTCAAAGTTGTAACTTCTTTTCAATAAAGTCTCGAGAAAAGTTTTTTTTTTCGTTGAAGGAAAGCGTAAATCTTGATACGGGTAAACGGATTATTTGGTGTGCGGAATCAGATCAGAACTTGGACTGTACTGAATTAGTGTAAAGAAAGAAGTGCATCTCCGGAAAATTTTCAGATCAGTTTAGTTTAAAAACAAAAAAAATCAAAGATCTTAATCTAAAAAATATCAAATCCAGTTTGGTGTGCGCAATGAAAGTAATTCTTATATTTTCAGGTAAGAATAACTAGACGTCTTATTATTGAAGAAACTTGAGCAGCACTACACCTTTGGGCTGCCATGTTAAGATGGTTGGACAGACGCATAGTGTGTCACATCAGCAGCTGATTTACTAAAGTTGTAATGCGGTAAGGTGTTTTTATAATTTTTGGCTGATATTGCTTCTTCTTAACCGTGCTTTCGAGCAATTCGTACTTTGGATGTAGCCGCCTAATCATGGACGTAAAATTTGAACTGAACCAGTCTCTTACAAAATTTTTCTTCTGCTCGGTCTCGATGTCCATAATTAAGATCGTATTTCTCACTACGCAGGACCACGGGTCAAGAAACTCGTCCCCTAAAAGCGTTTTCACTAAATTGCCAATTTTTATTTCTTAATTCGGTCGATGAAAGCGCTGGGATCTATGTGAGGTACAAAGATTTCTTATGGCTCTTTTGTCCATTGATTTTCAATTGTATCTACTGCCAAGGAAAAGAACTAATGGGAAAGAGTAGAGAGCTTGAAATAAGAGAGTCGCCGACTCAACTGCTTCTTGATTATGGCTGCGACCAAACGTAAGTAAAATACGGAGCAGCAGAAGACGTCTGACGTCATCACCAATTTGATTGAAAGACATTTGGTCACTGCCAGTCAGAAGCCAGGATTTCAATTTACAGAGTTCTCTCCTTTCTGGCTCTCAGCGAAAGAGTCTTCCAATCTTACTAGCTCTACCACGGCCCAAACGATAACTAAAAAAGTTGCGTATTTAGTGAGGAAACCGTAACCATAGTAGTCAACAAAAGATTCCTAACCTGTTCATAAGGACCCTGAGTAGCACATGGCCAAAATATTGGAGCTTCCATCGCTTAATTTTATTTGAGCACTTCTGTCTTCTTGCCGATGCAATTCAGCATCTCTGCATTTTTCTATAGGTTTATGAAATGCGGAGATCGCTGCGGTCATACTTAGCAAACTGCTGATGCCGCAATCCATTTTTCAACTTCGCGAGATCGACATAAAAAACCGACTGTCCCTGTCAACGCAAAAGCTCTGAACACTGAAAGGAGTATGCTAGAGCTTTTAGGAACAAGAAAAATGAGAAAGGTTAACGATACGGTGAAACATAACTTCACCAATAACTGTCACATTATACCCGCAACAGCCCTTTAACAAGAGTTTGAATTTATCGTTACGAAGGGTCAGTAACAATATCCCAAAACTCCGGCGAGAATTTTCCAAGGAAAAAAAAAAAAGGAAAACAACAATGCCCGAGATTCTTGTAGGTTAGAAAATCCAATATTCCCTTCATCGATATTGCGAAATGATATAAATTATCGGAGGAAAGCTCAGGATCTAAAATACGAGTAGAGCTGATCGTGTTCCGCCTCGAGTGGTTTTTCTTGGACATCGAAGGACCTTATTGTATTCCTCACCTTTCTAATACGCTTCCGATTTGATTTATTACCCCGTTTTGATTTATTGTTATTGTAGCACCATCTCAGGGGCCCCCGCAACCTTTTCTATGAAATACATTTACTCGTGTTATTAAATTTCTCTTCTCGGATGGGTTTTCATTCATTCGATTTTCATCCCCGCAAATGGAATCTCTTTTTTTTCTTCCAGACCGGAGAGAAACTGGACGATTCCGTGATCGAGCAGTGTATGATGGCTTTCAAATGAGCAACACAATATAACCGAGTCTACAATTATTCAACACTAGAAAGTTGGTTCATTAAAATGTACAAAGGAAACTTTCGTAATAAACAGGAGGGGATGAGGAGAGGGAGAGGGTGAATAAGAGGGGGGGTCGAAGTTTCGAGTTTTGAAAGCTGCAACCTGATAAGCATTAACTAGGAAGACGTTTTATGTTGCTGTGAAAATGTCGAGTTTTGATCGGTAACAGACGGAAGAAGGGGGAGATCGAGGAGAGACGAAAGCGTCTTGTTTTTGCTAATAGACATATTCGGGGGGGAGGTTAGAGATATGGAGATTTACGGGGTGGGAGTTTGAAGAAGGATGGTTGAATTCTTTTTGCTCAGAGAGTGGAGCTTTTTATTATACGGCGATTCCTCCCCCTACCGCAAAACGCGGAAGACCGCACGTAGCAGTCATAAAAGCGAATACATTAAGCTGCAGACAGGCCAGAGAGCGAGCAGGCTGCCCTCAGGACAAACCCGCCGGGACCCCGCGATCAAAGCTAATGGGTTTTATGTTACCTTCGTTCATCCCCCTACATTTTTTCCTCTCTCTCTCTTTTTTTTCCCTCTTATTTCTTTTTTCCCGGAGAAAACGAATCAATTCGCAAAAGAATAAAATTGTGTTTTGGAGCCTTTGTTTCAATCAAGAGGCGATATTGTGAAATGTATTGGAGAAGAAGTGTCGTTTGGTTCTTCTTTTTAAATTGCCTGATTACTTTTAACACGCCCAGTGAGTTAGGTTTGAAAAAGGAGAAGGATGGATTTTTTTTTCAGGTCAGTGATTTGTGATTTTCAACTAGTTCGAGGGAATCGGAAAACCATTTGATTGGTTTTATCTCTCCTTTTTATTCCTCTCGATTCTTACCTAAATTAAATGCTAAGGTTTTCCGGTCTTTTAGCTTTAATCGCATCTGGGATTGACTCCGATTAGTTTGTGTAAATTTTTTTTTTCGCGGAATGTTCGAGGGAATTAAAACGAAAGACTGATGAAAATCGATTGTCTTGTTAAGGTTGATGAGAATTGCTAAGATACTTATGAAGATGAAATTTTGCACTTGGTTAGTCTGAATCGAGGAAATGAGACGATCTCAATTAGAGACAGTGAGGAAATTACTTGCTTTTCAAGATTTGTTGCTTGAAAAGGCTCGAAATATTAAACAGGAAAATCAGAAGAATAATGATTTTTTAATTTCGACAGCGCTGTTGGCTGTCTTCTAAATATTCTGAAAGCTTTGTTTGAGTAATGAGTGTCAGCGACCTTTTCAAGCACAGGATTGTAAAATAATTGGGGTAGGAAAGAGAGTTGACGCTGAAAGAAGAAGAATAGACGCTCAAGCAAAGTTAGTGGACGCTCGAGCAAAGATAGTGGAAGCTCAAGCAAAGATAGTGGAAGCTCAAGCAAAGATAGTGGAAGCTCCAGCAAAGATAGTGGAAGCTCAAGCAAAGATAGTGGACGCTCCAGCAAAGATAGTGGAAGCTTAAGCAAAGATAGTGGACGCTCAAGCAAAGATAGTGGACGCTCAAGCAAAGATAGTATTTCTTAAGGAATGAAGAGTGGTAAAGATAAGGTATTAGGCGCTTGAGTAAAGACAGGGTGAACTAAATCTAAGACTCCTCTATAGCGCTTCTATAGACTCATTTTTTCAATAGTCGTTCATGATTTTGTAAATCTATTCAAGACCTGAGTAGCCACCAATTCTCTATCATTAAAAAAGCGGCATCTCGCAAGACTATTTAACCATTAATTATGAATTTAAAAGAAAAATATTAATCACTCGATATACAAATTAATTTATACTTTTCAATTTATGCAAACGCATCAAAAACCTCGTCCTAATTTCCAAATCATTCGGGAATGACCGATTCTGTTTTTTTTTAAAAACGCCAACAGATTATACTCGAAAAGCATTAATAATTTTATCCCAAAGCGAATCAACACTTGAAAAAAAAACCTTTCCGTTCATTTTTCAAAGTTTTTGCTATCGTCATTTAAAAAAAAAATACAAACACATCCACGGGAAACAATGAAAAAAAATATTTCTGTCATCCTCCTATGGTATATTATACACCGCGCCGTACACGATACATGATTCATTTTATCAGTGGAAAAAGCCAGCGAGCGAAGTGTTTTTAACGGTTCATAAAGCTGAGCTTTCTGCTGACGGAACAACATCAAAAGTGGGAAAAGTTTGACCGTAAATCGTTGAATATAAATAAAATAAAAAAACGCGGCATTTTACGATCTTGTTCATTAACCACCGGCCAGGATATTAACACTTGACGAAGTCCCTCGTGGTCGTTAAATTCGTCTTCGACGAGCTACTCAATTGCAAAAATTTAAAATCCCTGACGTGAAAGCTTTTAAAATCTCAGTTTCCGGGGAATAACCGACAACGTCATTATGTTTCCTATGTCATCCAAGGTCTAAGCAAGTATAATAATTCCAAAAGCGAGTTATGTCGATCGCATTTGCAAATGATTATTTCCTGACGACGAATACCATTTACATACAATACAAAACACGTGACGTGTAAGTCGAACTGATTTTATGCTCAAGGTGGAAAATTTCCCACGAAGATCTCAAAGCGGGGTACGAAACCGCGAAATATTTTGGACGATGGGATCGTTAAGAGAAAAGAGTTTTTGAGATTCCCCTTATTTTCACCGAGCGGAAAAAATCTGAGTCTCCTTTTTTATCCTCACAATTTAGCTTAGCTCTCGTAATTCGATTACTTAATTACCGGAAAACAATTCATGTGGGGTTTAGGTCCTTAATTTTCACTTAGTCTTTTAAATACAAATCCCAGCAGGAGCTTGTTAATGTTAATTTTCATTTTAGAAAAGCCATTTTCATTTGGGCAATAAAGAAATTACGAAATAATTATCTCTCCTTTTACTAAAGCCTCGGAGACTCTTAATACCTTTTTTTTTAAAAAAAAATAAAAATAAAAGGGAACCGAAAAAAAATGAAGATGTTTATTTGTTGGGAGGAGGTTGACCGAAAAGTTGCACGCAATCGTTAGGGGTTTAGGGATTCGAAAAAAAAGGGAGAAGGAGAAATGGTGGCCGTATCCCAAGTAACGCATTGGCCGACACATTTTTTTAATGTTTTTAATTTCCTGGTATATTTCATTTTAAACTGCTTCGGAGGACATCTCTTTTTAATCCGGTTGTCCCCGGGCTCTTCTATCTTTCGGAGAATCGATGTGTGTAAGTCCGAAAGTAAAAAAAAAAAAAAAAGCGAGAGAAATAATATGGAAGTAAATTTAATAGGAGAAATACGTAAAGCAACTGGACCATGCGTCCCGATGTCCGGTTCGTATCAAAAACTTGTTACAAAGTAAAAAAGGGGGTGCGGGAAAGTGGAAGAGAGGGGTTGAGGAGGGAAACCCTTGAGACTCCACGGTGCTGGCCAGAGAGAAAATTGGCTTTATTATGACATTGCCATGACTCTGTCATAGGACCGGGGGAAAAAAAGAAATAATAAGATTCTAATGGTTGTATGGTCCGGTATGGTGTATAGTGTATTCCAGAGATGTGTTCCATATGTATGAACGCAAGATATATCGTGCTTGAAAGCGTTTTTTTTTGCAAAGAGCTTCAGCGAAAAAATTCGTACGTGCAGATAGCTTGGATCAGAACAAGAAAAATTTGTTTCGATAACTTTGTTACGTTTGAAAGTTCACTGTCATTGCTTGAGCGTCCTCTAATTTTGGAACACTTACTCTTGCTCTAATGGCCCTACAGGACTTATTGTCCTACTGCCGCAGTTACTGTTGTTTTCCAATCGACGCGATTGAGGGCCACTTGGCGTTGGGCACCTTTCCTCAAGTTGTCCGACCACCGCTTCATATCCCATTATCTCTAATTCTTCTTCTTTAAATGCCCGCTCCTCGTCGGAGATTGGCGATCATCATGGCGATCCCAACTTTGGAGGCTGCCGAACGAAAAAGGGATACCGAATTTTGGCCGTACCAGTCTCTTAGATTTTTGAGCCAGGATGTTTTTCCTCCGACCCGGTCTACGCCTGCCCTCGATCTTCCCCTCCATCACCAGCTGCAGAAGGTGATACTTTTCGTTACGAATAATATGGCCGAAATATTCAAGCCTTCGCCTCTTGATCTCGAAGATCACCTCCATCTCCTTGCTCATACGATTCAAGACTTCGACATTGCTTACTCGTGCGGTCCACAGAATTCGTAACATGCGACGATATATCCACATTTCAAAAGCCGCCAGCTTTTTCATCTCTACTTGAACGTCCCCAATTTCTGTTTTCGAGTTCATCATCTTTGCTTGAGCGTCCACTATCTTTTCTTGAGCCTATACTAATTTTGATTTAGCTTCCACTATTTGTGCTTGAGCTTCCACTACGTTTGCTTGAACTTCAAATATTTTGTTTTAAAAATTCTTCATCTTCTAATTTTTAACACGACTTTCCTCAAAAAATACTAAATTCCGACATCCTTCAACCCTTCAAACAAAAGTCTGAATCTGATATTTACAATCATGGCAGGAGGCATCCGTCGCCAATATCTGACATCACCCCTAACAAAATATCAAATTATCCCTTAACAACAGGAATACTTTTAAGTGAAGGAAAAAAATTCCTTTACTCCGTATCGTAATTATTTCAAGGGGATAAAAGGTACGTATCCTTTTGTTGCCGACCCGATGAACGATCAGAGGTTTTTTTTTTCCTGACAAGGGGAAGGAAATAAGGGAAGGTCGGCTGAAATAACATTGGTAGCTGTAGTGTTTATCTAACAGATTGAGTGTGAAATTCGATATTTAATCAAGAATACATCGTATACTTGGAGATCATCCCTTAGGTACCAGGGGTGTCTCAAAGTCCCGACGCATGTTTCATTTTAAATCCCGTATAAATCACTCATAATCGTTTCTCATTTTCCCCAATTCCTGTAATTATGTATTTAAAGACCTGACCCTTTATGCCTTCGTTAGCGTTATCATGTTACAAAAGATAATTTTATACGAAATTGAGATTTTTAAGGTCATGGCCACCCCAGAATCCTTTTTAGTTTTAGTTAGCGAATTAAAAGTTTCAGGGTTAAGCGCTCGTATTTTGTAAGTTTGAGGTTTCAAGGACTTTTCCTCATTTAAATGGGGACTGAATTCTTGATTCGGTTTGTGATAAAGTGACATGGGACTAAAAGTAACCCTGGCGAGCTCCCAAGATGTTTGAAAATTCAAAGCTAACCTCACTAAGAGCTGTACATGCATCTTGAGGCTTACATTAGGTCTGGTGGAGAACTTGGCACTATCTCAGCACTAAAGCGAAGATAGTGGATGCTAAAGCAATTTTAATGGAAATTTAAGAAATAATAGAGGAAACTGAAGCAAAAATAGTTCACGGTAAAGCAAGAATAATAGGCGCTTAAAGGAAAACAGTGGACGCTCAAGCAAAGATAGTGGACGCTCAAGAAAAGATAGTGGACGCTCAAGAAAAGATAGTAGACGCTCAAGCAAAGATTGTGAACGCTCAAGCGAAAATAGTGGATGTTCAAGCAAAGATTGTGGACGCATTAGCGAAAATAGTGGATGTTCAAGAAAAGATAGTGGACGCTAAAGCGAAAATAGTGGGTGTTCAAGAAAAGATAGTGGACGCTCAAACAAAGATAATGGACGCTCAAGCAAAGATAATGGACGCTCAAGCAAAGATAGTGGACGCTAAAGCGAAAATAGTGGATGCTCAAAAAAAGATAGTGGACGCTAGAGCAAAGATAGTGGACGCTTAAGCAAAGACAGGGACGCCAAAACAAAGATAGTGAACGACAATAAATTACAGCCAGTTGACTCTTAAGTAATTCAGGCGTTAGAAACTTTGAGTCTGCGAGTTTCGAAGCTACTATCCGCTTTTGTTTTTGGTTTCGTCAACGACCCTGGTGATGTTAGAGCCGGTTTTTTTTTAGTTTAAAAAAGAATTGAGACAGAACCGTATAAAACTTGTTTTAATATTGACATTTTCATTCTTACAAATCTCATCCCACTTTCACTATATGTAAAATTCAAGAAAAATGCTTTTTTTGATCGATCAAGCAGAAAATAATGTAGGAATATATTTCGCTGAGTCAAGGGGAAGAAGAAAAAATAATTATTTTCAACTTCGCTTTTTTTTCCCCTAAGAACAGCATTTTAAATCTTTTAGTTAAAAAGAAAATTTTCTAAGAAGTTATATTAATTTTTTTTTTCATAAAAAGATTTTCAGAGAATTTATTCCGATTCGTCGCACAGCGAGCCCGGTCTATGAAAATAAATTCGCTTGAAAATCAGCAAATAATCCTCCCGTTTTGAAATGATATTGACAGTGACATAACAATAAGTTGACTGGTTTTGATAACGTCGAGCAGTGACAAAGAAATTATCTCCTCGTTTCCTTTGTCTGTTAACATGTGGAAAGTGGATTTTCTACGGGAAATGTCCCTTGAAATTATCTTCGATTCCTTTTCTCTCTCTGAGGAAAATCTTGTTGCGGAAACCGCGATTTTCCAACTTAATGCCTTTGTCTAGTATTTAGCGATTTTCCGGATCACTTTAATCCTTTAAGGGCGTTTCATGAATTTCTAATTTCTTAACTGAAAAAAAAAACCCGTGATGAAGTGGAAAAGGAAAAGAAAGCGGGAAAAATTCGTAGTAGTTTTATCGACGCCGACGCTTAGACGGAACAATAATAACGGAAGATTAGAAGTTGAAATCAACTTTAGCGTGTATAAATATAAAGACAATGTTTTGGCAACCGAGATAAGTTTCTTCGGGTTTCCTTATACTTTTTTTTTATAAAAGTATATCTGGCCAATTATTTTCTAGACTCGATTGATTTTTTTTCCCTTTGTCAAAAGTTGGCGTACTGCCGTTGAAAAATGAAAGACGTCGGTAAAGTTTAATTGGGGGGCGGGGGGTCTTTTTTCAAGTTTGGTGACCCATACTTGGAAAAACGTCAGAAATGGCATTTAAATGATATTCGACGAGTACTATTTAATTGAATTCAACTTTTCCAATATTGCCCTCTTTTTCTTAAACTTCTAATGAGCTCGGAATATCCTTTCCCGAACGGTCAAGAGGGACGCAAATCATTAAAATGAAATGGGGAAATCAAGGACCCATAAATCAAGGAAAAAAACCTCACTTGAAACTCTCCGAAAAAAAAAAAAGCCTTACAAGAGTGTACTGATGAAGTGACGTGGTCAGCATTCCAACATTTTTATTTATATTTGCTTCTTTTTTTTTCCTCCTCTCGTTTTCCGTTAAAAAAAAAGAGAGGAAGAAAAAGAAGGAAATGCCGAACGTTTTGTTTTGTTTGAACTGAAACTCCAAAAAACGACAGGCTGACAGTCGCGAGATTTTTCCGCGGTCGAGACCTCTCTTTTTTTTTTTTTGGTGTGTGAAATAAATACAAAACGCCGGGTTTCTTTTATGCCCGATAAAAAAAGGCTTTATAAATAAAAGTGCCATTGTTTCGGGCCGTCACCTTGTGGAAATCCGTTTTATATGGAGGAAAAGGTTTGAATAAATATCACTTTGTGTTTTTTCCACAGTTGGTATTTATTTAAACGTTTTTAATTTAAGTTAATCACGTATGTGTATGAGGAGTTTAAGTAGAGTCATTACAACCCTGCTGAGGTGGAATGTATGAATTTAGTTGCAATAGAACCGAATGGGATTCAGGTCCGCCCTGCGAGAGCATCGTCAACAACGTACAATTTGACTTTTGTTGTAATAAGGGAATAAGGGAGGCGATATTCTGAATGAATGCACTTCTGCCTACACAAACCCAGGGAATTTGAAAACCTGGTTTTTGTGTGCTCTGTTGATTTCACCAAAGCTTTCGGTTGGTGTGAAGATCGTAGATAAATTTTGATTAAATGGATTCGATGATCGCTATGAAAATATAAACAACACCCAAATACTCCTAAGGCTCGTTTCAAAATTCGAATTGCAGCGTCGACTAAAGGTTTGTAGGCTGTCATCGGCATCCAGCTTTATTGAGTTGATACTCCGCACCAGCCGTAAGATCAATCAACAGCAGCCATGACGGGTTTTTTTGAAGATCGATTGCTGACTCGGGCCCAGGAGCTTCCCTAGGATAAGTTGTCCTGGCTTCTGAGCTAAAAAACTGACTTTTTTTGGATGACGACCTGAGTCGACTTTTCTGCGCACAAACCGCCCCCGATGTCTCCAAGCGAAGTGATGAAGCTGTGCTATCAAAAACTGTACTACTCCTGGAATATACCACACTGACTCAAGTTCAAACGTTCGTGAAGCAGACTACCACGGATGGCAAGATCGAGAATATAGAGTTAAAAAAACATTAGTTGCGCAAATTCTCTCTGGCTGCAGAATGTCCCAAATTAGACTAAACTAAAATCAGGTGGACTTTTCCAGATTTCTTAGATCGGCCGCCTAATCTCGAGTGCAAACACGACACCAAAAGAAGAATCTAACAGAATGTCTTTCTAAAATCTTTAAAATATTTTAAATCCTGGAATAAAAACCTCATTCGATAATCCACAATTGAAATATCAAAACAAGAAAAAGATGTTAATTATTTCCGAAGATAAAAGACGTGAAAATGAATAATAAATTTTGAGTTATATAAATAGAAGATTATTTATTCAGGAAATTATCTGGGAGAGACACAGTACTAATCCCCAAACCGAGACTTATGGAAATTCTTACTCTGAAAATGTTTAAGTCGCAAGTTCCTGTTCGGCTTACACAGCTTCCCCGCGAGTCTTCTTTCCACCGCCGTTTTAAAATTTGCTATCATTTTCTGATTTCTTGCTATAATGAATTCCACGAGATCCTTAAATGGTCGGATAAGTTGAATTTTGTTAAATGAGCAACGAGAAAGCGTAAGTCTTTTTTTTCTCAATTATTGTTGGGGATTCCCGAATGAAATTCATTTAGAGGCTGGGAGTTTTCTTTATTTGAAGGAAAACAAGAGAGGCAGTCTTGCCTTGTCTTAATTGATGTTGCGTGGGATTGTTTTGGTTAACTGAAATTTAAGAGGAAAAAGGATAGTAGGTTGATGATATAGTGCGAGCCAGGAAAGTAAGATTTTTCTTTATAGGCTGTGTCGTGCTCCTTCCTCCGACTGGATAGGCTATATCAATTTGAGGACAATCACCTATTCTTAGCTTATGCAGAAGCGAATTAAGGCGCAGGTTATGCAATATCAACTTGAGGTCTCGAATATATAAGCTAAATATAGGTTTTAGATTCGTGACGTCACGAGATACGGCACGAGCACATTGCCTATTGATTTTATAGAAAATCGTTTGTAAAAAATGAACTCAATGAACCCAAGTCTCAAATTGTGATCCAACAGATTGAAAAATTATAGGCGATTAGAATTTGTGGCTGATTTGCATTGAAAGCCGCTAATCAGTGGAGAAATTGGGCTGAACATAGTTCAGGAGTTCAGCAGTTTGACTACGAATTCAGTCTAAGAGTTGGGCAAGTTTTCTGAAAAAGATCCATTGGTTGGCCACGAGTCTCGCAGGCTCCAGAAATCCGAAAACACGAATCGCGACGGATTTATATTCATAAAAAACTGGATAATATCCCGAACATTTATTCCCTCTTATTAACCCACTAATTATTCCATGACAATTACATATAATCATGTCTCAGGCAACATACCACAAACCACATGTTTCCATCCCGATTTTTCTCACGAATGCCGATAAGCATCGACCTTAGCTCACCACCCTGTAAAAATACACAATATTTGCATCCTGTCTCGTGACTAATTTCACCCCTTTCGATTCATAACCTTATCACCGTCAACTCTTTTCATTAATTAAAGGTTCGATTCGATGGATGGCATCAATATCAAAGCGTGTAAGATCCGTCATGCGAAACAAAAAGAAAATTCAACTAACAAAGGAACGGTCAAATGATTTCCTTTTTGAATCTTTTCCTTTGTCGTGCAATCGACCTTTTTTTTTTTACTCTATCCCTACGTCTCTCTTATAAAATGATACAAATTCCATTTTTTTCTCTCTCTTTCTTCTTTAGTCCCCCACGATGTCACATGTACAGTCTTAGGAAATATTTCGTGTTGCGGGAATCTAGGAAAGTACTTACGTGGGAAATGCCACGTGTCAATATCAGATCTACACAAATATTATTTATTCGAGATTTTATATATACACACTGAGGGATAGAATAGACTGTGACGAGAGGGGGCGGTTAAATTTTCCTTTTCTTTGCTTATTTACATGATTAAAAGACCGCATGACGTCTGTTATTTAATGATAGAGAGTTAAATCCGCCCCTGGGTGTTCTTTTCGTTGAAATTCCTCGCACAGATCCCGGTTTCTCTTGACACAACTTCTGATTTGCCATGAAATTAAAAAAAAAAATATATACAGGAACACAAGTGGAGGCTTTCGCTTTTCTCGTACACCTTTCGCAACTTTTTGAGTTTTTTGCAACTTTTTAGCTACTTTATATTCTTGATTTTGACTTGACTCCTTTTTACCTTTTCATATTTTATCAGTCTTTTCTACCGTGCATCTAACACGAATTCATCATGTTAAAACTTTGTTTTATAGACTTTATCTTTCTTTAAGTTTTCCCTGAGAGTAATTACAAGTTCCGGAGGTCGCGGTTTGCCCTTTCCTCATGTCACTTTCCATTTCTGTTTTTATACTTTTCAATCAGAAACTTTCCCGCCATCCCTAGCTAAAAATAAAAGTTTTTCGTTTTTTTTTTTTCACTTCACGGTTGAAATGAAAGAAAATATATATTTGAGAAATGATCCCTTTTTTTCCTCTTTTGATAAAAGGAACGTTTACACCTATCTAAAGGTTATTGAGAAATATCTACCTAGACACACCCTAACAAAGCTAGATTGAAAACTAAGGGTCGTCCCTCATCCAATATTAAATGCTTCCACTTGAACAATTGTCTTTCTATTTTTTTTCCAGGTTCTCTGTAGTGATAGAAGTTGAGGACTTATTCTTTTTTTGTCTCCTGTCTTTTCAAATTAAATCTTTCCACGTTTGTAGTTTCCCCCTCGTTTTCCTCTATTCATATAAATCGGCAGTGTTTTTTCCTAATATGAGAGTAAGCAAGCTTCATCGAGTTTTATTTTTAGCGTGTTCCTTTCACCATCTTTTTTTAGTTTATATTTTAGAAGTTTGATTCTTGAAGGAGAGAAATCAGATGTAAAACTCTGGCGCAACAGGCGCCACACGTCTGTAACAGTTGCTTTGTCGGTTTCCGTCGGATTAGGGTAGGTGCAGAACAGACCAGGCAAGACCTCATAAACCTTTTGAAAACGTCTTGAGCCTAGAAATTTTTTTTAGATTGCTCTCGCTGATTGAGGTCTTCCAGGAAGACTTTAAACAGCAAGTAAAGAAAAGATTCAGTGGCCATATTTGGTTAGCGACCTCTAAGGTGCAAATCGCATTATGAACGCTCCGTCGCTGAGCTGGCATTTTAAGAAGTTAGACTTGGCGATCACCACAGGTCAGGAATCTTTTGTTGATTACCATAGTTACGGTGTCCTCACTAAATACGCAACTTCCTTAGTTTTCGTTCTTTTTCTAAATACTGGAAACAATTGAAGGTCAATGAAATCAGTTGTTCATGGACAAAGGAAACCTTCGTTTCTCTCAAAGATGCAGCTCCCTCATTGAACCGAATTGGGAATTAAAAGTTGGCAATACAGGAATCGGGACGTGGCGACCCCACCGCCCAGTGGAATTCTACTGCAAACATCCACCACTTTCTTGTGGTATGGGATGGGATTTCAAAGGCCAGGGGAGAACACCCTTACAGAAGTCAGTTGGGTTGGGCCACCTTGAGATAGCAGCCCTGTCATCCGGCTTACCTAACTGCAGGTTGGTAGCCTGCATTGGGAAATCGAGTTGATTTTGCATAACTTGCGCCTTAATTCGCTTCTGCATAAGCTAAGAATAGGTGATTGTCCTCAAATTGATATTGCCTATCCAGTCGGAGGAAGGAGCACGACATAGCCTATAGTTTTTGACCAGTAAACAGTGTTCCAATTCAGTGCCCTAGCTAGCTCATGTAGAGATCCGTAGACCCACAAGGCAGCCGTTGATCACTAGTATGATCAAGGCAGGTCGGCTTCAGGGGGCGGGACATGTAGCGCCCCCTCTACAAGTCCAAGACCTCAGGGTAGACCGTGGCTTCGTTGGGAGGACAACGTATCGAAGGATGCGGGTCGACTAGGAGTCTCTGACTGCCGGGATAGAGCTTTAGGCTTTGAAAAGCTACAGATAGCCAGACAGATAGCTCAGCTCGATTTGATCTCTATGACAATATCTACAGCAACCGCAATCCGCGTAGTGGCAATCTATCACCATCTTATCTTAATCGCGGCCTCTTCACAGATGACATTGACCAGACGCAAAACATGCCCCTAAAAAATCTGAGCCTTGCAGAATCAACCTCCATTGTGTGACCCACTATATCTACTAATCCACGTGACTGGCAACACATCCTTTAACTTTGTCAATAGCTTTCAAAATGTAATCCCATCGATTCCATTAACATCGCTTTTTACACGACTTAGGTCTTTTAGAACTTGCTGAGCATTAACAATTAATGTTCTTATAATATTCTTAAAAACCCAGAGAGATTCAAAGTTAGAAACCCGTTGCTTTAACTCTCAAAAGAGAAACTCTTCATTAGCTACGCTGAAGTAATTCGAAAAGCAGTAAAGTAGTGGGTGTCGGGTAACGTAAAGGGATCGTAATGCGATGTCACATAGTTGAAACACGATTCCTAATTCCTATACCTCTTTTGTTGTGTACGAAGCGCCAAACAAAATAACAATGATGGCCTTATCGTATTTCCTTGCGCCGAAAACCATGAATTTCGCTCTAATTAAAAAAAAAACTAAAACTTGCTCGAAATAATTGCCTGTGTTTTTTTTCCCTATGCCGGCTGTCACAATGATTAGGGTTGATTAAAAGCAAAAATAAAAATAAATATAAATAGAGAATCAACTAAGTGCGACTGATGTTAATTGAGATGTTTAAGGGGCGCTTTTATAAACGCGTTGGATTAAAAAAAAAAAGAACGGATTTGACGGAAGCGCCTCTGTAATAGAGTTTTTAACGGGTTAACACGTGAACGCAGTCTCTTTTAATGGTGATCAATCATGCATATTTTCCATTAGGAAGCCGTCTTTTGCTGCCACCTGTTTCGTTTGACCTTCTAGGTCACGTGAATTTCTCGCCCTTTTTTTTTTTAAAGAATAAAAAAAACGCAAGCGTGGAATATGCAAAGGAATTTTGAAAAACGAAAGGGAAAGCAAAGGAGCTTTGAATGCATTTTTAATACAAGAGTAAAGGGAGAAAAGCTTTTGCCTTAGAACAACATATGGATCAATTTAAAGAAGGAATATGTCATAGTCACGGATACAAATGACTGCCACGTCTAGAAAATTCATTTATAACCTCAACTTGTTAGGATAGGGGCTTGTTACCAAGTTGTGTTTACCCTTACGCTGAGGAAAGAAGTGGAAAGGGTGGACCCATTTCGTTGCTATTTCTCAAATTTCAAGGGAAAAGGTTTTTATATACGTTCGCGGTGGTTTTGTTTATGGTTTTTTGCAGGAAACAAAAAAAATTAACAATGAAATTGTGAGTTATCGATCGGATCTTGTTTATATTTCATAAACCGTGGACTAGACAAGGGCATAAATTTTGCAAAAGTATATATCCGGCCTGTTTGCCGAATGTCAAAAATTTTCCGATTGTGAGGATCGTAAAAATTCAAACGTAAACCTACTTATTTTTATTTTTATAGTCTCGACTATAAAATAGTTTAAGAGAGAATTGGGAACGGGATAACGTGATCGTTCCTATAATGCCCGTCGAGTCTTTTAAAGTTTTTTTTTTAATATGAAAGAAGTAAAAATTATTTGTCATGAGGAATTGCAGCTATGTTACGCGTATATAAAATTAATTAGGAGAACTGAGCTGGCTTGTTGAAATCGTAGCCTAAAGGGTATCAAAATTTAATGTTAAATAAATAGATGGATGTACAGAGTGGCCGCGAATTTTAAATTCTGGAATGTTGAAGCTGTTGGAAATGAAATGAGATAGGTTAGGGATAGTATGATCACGATTGGTGCTGAACTGGCGGTTAGATATTTTGTTGTACCGCATTCGAATTTAGGAGCATTAGGGGCCTAGTAACTGTGGAATGCTGACAGAACAAGAGTTTTTACTTTTGATTACAGAGGTGAGCCTGACAAAAAAATTTACGTCGATCATAAGTCAATTTGTCTCTTTTTTTGTGCCATATGCTTAGATAAGCTTTGGCCACCCTTCGAACAATATATCCGAAAGCGACCACGGTCAGACGTGACCCGGAATCATTCCCGAACAAATATCCCGATCTAGTTACATACGTAGGAGTAATGAATTTTCGAATTCGATCCTTCTCTTTCCATTGAGTTTTTATGATTGCAAAAATCAGAGTGGAACCTACGCATCACCTTCCTCCGTTTGACAAAGGTCAGAAATTCACGTTCCCTGTTGAAGAACACTGACGTTCGTACTTGATGCTATCTGTTCAGATTTTGCAGAAGATTCGTCTGTAATTTCACAGCTCGAAGGTTTTTCATCATCGACACCAAGCATCTTCATCTTACAATCAAGACATGTCTCCGCATAATTTGGGTTTGTCAGGAGCCTATGAAAGATTTTAAAGACCTTCTGCTCTTGTTTTAAAGCCGGAAAAAAGAAAAGGCTACTTAGAAATCATGGAAACTATTTTTCTTTCGACACAAAGCTATTCCTAAATCATGTTGGGAATCTTAAAACGCGAATCTCGCTTTAATCTTCACGAATTTCTGCCAGACTACTATTACAATTAACATCTGCTTATAGGAGAATACATTGTACAAATGAATTAAACGTCTACTGCACGGAATGAAATAAGAAACCGACGACAGTGAATCCTCTTTCCTCTCTCTCTCATCGCTGACGATGATTGGAGCAAATAAAACAAGCTACTTGGAACATTTGTTTGAAATATTAAACAAATATGCGAAATGAGGGTTTTCGTAATTATCGGCACAGATGAGCGAAATCAACTCACTCTTGGTAATGCGTGCCTTTATATTCCATATTCGCGGGGAGACGGGCTTCGGGCTACAAAATAGACCGGTTTCGAAAATTACAATTCGCATTCGAAAATTTTGAACTCTATCAAAACTAATCAAAAAGCGGTTTTCCTCGAATGACGCTTCTCGAGTCGGGGTTTTTCTTTTTTCCCGTCCTCCCTTTCCTCTTCATCCCCTCTTCGGCCTTTTTCTCAAGGGGATATGACATATCTTACTTAATGTCATTCACATGGGAATCGAAATTAAAAATAATGAAATATAAACACGGGCCGTGTTTTAGATAAAATTTCTGTTGTGAGATCATTATTGCGTATGGAGATAGCCCCGCGCTCTATTTATTCCCTTTCACCCCCGATGATTTTATTTCCTCAACATATTCCTATCTCCTGTGACAGACAGATTATCGGAAATTTACATGTAGTGTGTAACACAAGGGACCTATTAAAAAAAATAAGCAGGGTAAAGGACGGGGGGCACATTTATTTTGATAAACATAATCCAAAGGGTGGAAAATTTCGAAGGGTGTTTTATTTGAAAATCTGGTTTTATTGCTTTCCTCTAAATCAACCGGGAACATCAGGTTTAGCGAAAAAGAAAAATAGATAATTATTCATAAAAGGTTTTCCTTTTCCCGATCAAGTTAGAAGCCGCAGCTGACGAGTCAGCAAACGTCACTTATAAGTTCCCCTACGGGTCTTTTTCCGTTTCCTTCCCGCATAAAGTGAACCATTTACACGTTATTAAACGGCATCCGACTGACCGGGCTGTTCTAAACGGAAGTTGAGGTTTTCCTCGACTCGTTACGTTTGAATGAAAAATTTTTTTATTCGAGATGTTCTCACCGTTTCCGGTTTAAAGAAAAATTTTTCCTGAAGAACACTTTCCGTTCCTTTTAGTTCAAAAAAAAAAGATAAAAGAATTAATTTTTTTGATATAAAAGGAGTTTCCCTACTCTTTCATCCCAGGCCCGTAGCCAGAGGGGTGCCTGAACCTTGGGCCCCCCCTGGAAAATTTTTTGGCCCATGTGTAAGGGGTCATTTGGAGCCCCTCCTAACCTGGTTCTCTATCTACGGGCCTGCCTCATCCGGTTTTGCAACCCTCTGCAATAATCATCCATTAAACGGGGGATCAGGTGCAGGGATCGAACCCAAAGGACTCCTAAACATTCGTAAAACGTTATTTGAAAGGTTGAAACCTAGTACATAAATCTCTGCAATCAAAACTCTCAATGACAGATATTGTATGCATTTCCGGCTTCTGCCGGACCAGATAGCCTCGGCAGAGCTTCCCTAATTTGAATTTTATCAAGGAGGTTTCAAATGTTCCAACAATTATGCGGGTCGGGTCGTTCATCTTCCTTTTGTTGACGTCATCTCGACGTCGTCATACTCCGGGAATATGTCAGGCATTCAATTTTCGGCGGGTTCGTCTTTTTCCTTCCTCTCTCTCCCTTCAGGTATGACCGTAACCTCGTTTTCGAGAAGAATATCATCGCCCGATACATTTGAATAATTAATTGTACATTGAAATGCGTGATAATAGAAATCAGGCACTATTCTTCGAATTCCGAGTCGCCCTAAGTGGATTTATGTGTTTACATCGCTCCGATCACTTCATAATGTCAATCAATAATTTTGATATGGGAAATAGCATTCCCGTTTATTAATTAAACGCATCCAGTGATCTTTTTTTTAAAAATTATTTCAAGCATTGCGCGTGTTAACCTTTTAACTAGGGCACGCTTAAATTTTTTTGGGTGAGATACAATAAGTGAAAGTGTCGCCATAGGTTAATGACGACGCTAAATGATGGATATCAGACTTCTCCCATCACAATAAATGTATTAATCAATTTTCTTGTTTGTCATTTTAGGTGGTTAACCTTTATCCCTTAGCGGCGAGTAGTTTAAAAAATGAAATGAAGCCAATGACGTTGTAATTTATTTTTTGTTTATCATATTTTTTTTTCTATAAGAATAATTGATTGATCATGGATTTTAAAAAAGGTTAAAAAAAGGGGTTACGAAATCAAATCATTGAAGGGATTGAAGTATTAATATCGGGATGAAAAATGTATCTGATTGTTGAAATAATGATTGAAAAAAGTCTTATGAGTTTTAGCGTTGATTGTTAATTGTAGAAAATTGATTTTTGTCGGTGGAAGTTACGATAAGAGAGGTGCAGCTAATCAGCAGTGAGTTGTCGATATCTTCGAAATTAATTTAGGTTTTACAGAGTATTTATCTGCAGAGGAGAAACCCTAAAATATTTACAGCCATGGGCGACTTGCAGAAATTTAGCCAGAGTCTAATTAGCTAGTGGATGATAATTTATCTGAATTTGGGCCATTAAGGAAAACATTCATGCATTTGGATTTTATCCAGTTGTAAAATCCATTAAGTAGTTCACGAGTTTTCATGGAAGCCATTTAAAGGGCTAATTAGGAAAAAATCGATTTTTTGGAAAAGGGTCGAAAAAAATTAATCGATTTTTTCGACCTTTTTCCTTTTTTTGGAGATCGATTTTTTTTTGATTCTTTTCATGGCTGGCCCTTTTTTTTTACTGAATTTTTCTGAAAAAATGAAATCGAAATCCCCAACGTCTGAAATCTCTAGTAAGCTTAGCTTAGACCTCCGGACGCCATATTAAAGCCTTAGCTGATGAAAGCCTTCCAATCCGCCACTGCCGTGATATCTGTCATCAATCCAGCTAATGGAGTGTTTTAACATACAGTCAAAAGCTAAGATCAATGTTTTCCAAGCGGGTTAAGTCGTAACTTTGCACCCTGAGATTCGCATACAGATTCTCTAATATTTTGCCTCTTGCAATAATGTCAGCAAAAAAGATTAATTCATACTTGCTCTAAGGGCTTTGATAATTACGTCATATATTATATTATTTATTAAGAGAAAATTATCAACCTACCGAACGTTTGAAACAGGGACACGGAGATCCTGAAAAAAGTAACAAATAAAAGGCAGAAAATAATCCTTGAGGATTAAAATTGTCAAAACTGTTGAAATTAGCTGGAAAACCAAGAGTCATTCGGACTCGGATTTAGAAAGCTGAAGTACTTACTTCGAAATGCTTTTTCCGTTCATTCATTCATTTCTTTTTATACATTCATCTGTCAGACCTTCAATTAAGCATTAAATGATTTTTCTTTCTTTTTGTTTCCCTCTCTCTCTCTCTTTTCAACCCTTTTTTTTTTTTAAAATAATTTTTCTCTCTTTTTGTTTCAGGTGAGTCATTCGAAAATTTCCATTTCGGCTTTAGATGTTAAAAAGGGAAACTGACTGAAGGAATGAAGAATGAGGTATAAAAAAAATTGCCTGTTGATAAGATTTTAACGGTGAGAAAGAATGACGTTTCGTAATAAATCACAGTTCGCGCGCGAACGTTTTCTCTTATTAATTTTAAATGTTTAACGCAGCCAAGACATTGCGGGCGTTCGTTGTTTGAACGGGTTATTAATTATTCAGCTTTTGTTTTGGATATAGAGATCGTTTTCGCTTCTTTCAACAACAAGTCTTTTCCCCTTTCCCGCAAAATTCGGCAAATGCACGCACCATCGGCGCGTTTGAAAATTTATAAATTTTCCCCTCGGGGGAAACTAATAAAGGGGTCCGTAAAGTTTGGCACCTCTGTCACTCCCTTTCGCAAATCGTTTTAAGGAATAGAATTAGAACAGTCTTGCTTTTGAATTTCCTGACAAAACAAGGATATTCGGGGATAGAGCGTGAGGTGAGAATTTTCATTATATTAACATTTCCTCATTAATTCAAAGTTTTAACTCCCCGACAATATTTCATCTGTTTTGTACTATTCCCTCCCCCTTTCCCAGTAATTATAACTGGAAAAGAATAGCAAAATAATATGGTTGTTCAATTAGTGCTCTGGAGGGGTTCGGAAATTAATGATCCCAACCGATCGAGTCTCAGATGTTGATTTCTTAATTAATGAGAAATCGGACGGCCCTTTTTTAATTTATGAAAAGTCTTTCCCCCCCCTTTTTTTGGCATGGGCCGTGAAATTTAATCTAAAATTATATCTCGATGAAAAGAAAGAAATCTTCTTTAATGGAAAAGCGAAAACGTTATTGTTTTCCGCATGTTATTGCTTTTCCTCCCCGAAGATGACATTTTACGGATTCTTAACGTCAGGGCAGTCAGGGTCAGTTATTAGCTTTATGTCTTCGAGTGTTGGGGGAGCTGAAGATATCTCGGGTGCTTAGTTGCAGGCTTTCCTTCTCCCCTATAAAATCACTTGAGAAAAAATGGGATGCAAGGGTCGGAAGAGATTATTATGTCTCCTTCAATGGGATGAATCGATAACTGCTTATTTTGTAAATGTAATTTGTTGAAAAATTAATCGGTAAATCTTCTAAAGAGGGAGGAGATGTAAGAAAAAACGGAGGGAGAGAAAAAAATGATGAGAAGTGTCAGGGTGGCAAAAAAGACATAAAATTCACTTCAACGGCAACAACAATATGAAACTCTCGGAAGATAATTTCATTTAGCTAAAGATGAAAGGGGGAGAGAGAGGGAGGGAAGAGTTAAGTCGAGGAGGCAAGGAAGTTTTGACATTTTTCCCAATCTCTTAATGTAATCAACTCGGCTCACCTTATTTACAAAAAAAAAAATGTGAAAAAGGCTGCGCAATTGACCCAGTTTTTTTCTTTTTTAACTAAACTAATGTGCCACACTCTAATGGATTTCTAATTTTCCGTAGTTAAGATACGCGTCACTGAGAAAATTTTATTTTTTTTAAGTATCGCACTTCGTAATGATTTTCGTTTTCCTTGTGAAATGGTTCGCGGTTGGTTTTCCGGTGCAGATTCAGCATGTGTTTTTGAATGGTTTAAAAAAAAAAAAAAGATTATGTTTGCATGGGAGAATTTATTTTTTGTATTAAAAACTTTTCTTTGCTGTAAATTACAGTGACCTGCTTAGTTGATATTTTAGATGTATTTTTTAATGAGAGTGAGGCAAGTGTGACTCAAGAGTCAAGAGTGTAACGTTATACTATCATGATATATTTTCCATAATATATAGAGTGTAGGTTATACTATCATAATATATTTAGTTCATTTCAATCCGTGTGGTGCGTCAGGTCAAGATTTTGAAAAAACCGTCTGGCCAAGTGGAATTTTTTTCCGTTTTTTTCCAAATCTTGACCTGACGCACCACACGGATCGAAATGAACTAAATATATTATGATAGTATAACCTAAGATGCAGATGTAGATACCCATTAAAAAGTTGTACCTCTCATGAAAGTTTAGAAACTTGGCAAAAATTAGTCAACATTAACCAAAAAAATGTTTTCCAATTTTTTTCTCTAAAGTAATTAATCGCGGAGGGGACCTACTATGCCTGGTATATCGACCATATAGTAAGGTATTGCTATGATTTTCCCCAAGTCCCTGAAGTGCTTCAAAAAAGAGAAAAACACGAAAAAGTTTTTGGCCACCCCCGCTTAATACTTAGCTTATGGACCTGAAAATTTGGGGATTAGTATCTCTTAATAATACAAATCGAATGGTGAACCCCAAATTTGAATTTGAGGTGTAGGCCGATCCTCCATTACTATACCTCCTTACCCTTTTTTTGTAGCGACTTCCTGCGACTTCCTCTATCGATTTACGTTTCTCCAAGATATCATTTTCCCGCATGAGTATCCAATCAAAATTCCCACAGAAGAAAACTGCATGAAAAGAATCGCATTATTAGATAAACCGAGTGTCATCCCAGTTGAATCATCTTAAAAACTTTGTACCCTATTCATCTTTTATAAAAAATCAGCACATCACTCTTGTCTTTTATCATTCTGCGAGATTCTCCCAAGCAAAAAAAATCCTTTAAAAGCTTATGTAAAGACGGTTTTAACGTCAAAAGCTGATACTCAAAAGGTAAAATTTTTTTTTCCTTTCTATACAGAAAAGGTATAAATTTTAACTGAATATGTTCACAAGTATATTGAATTTGCGGGTTTGGATTAGCTTAACTCTATTTGCTTCTGTTTACTGATCTCGATTGACTGATTCTTCTTGAGAAACTTTATGATATTACATCATCTTTGTCGAGAGATTCACTTGTCATTTCTTTCCCCGTCAAAAGAAAAACCCTTCTCCTGTTTTTTTTTTTATTGAGGTAATATCGTGCACGTTGAATCGGGAAAAATTTCTTGTCTTTTACTTTTTACCTTCCCCGGCGGAGAGAGAGAGAGTCAGCTATTACTATTCAAATCACAAGTACTTAATAGCTGTAGAAATTACACGCTCCGCGCTCTTACTTTCAATTATAATGACGGTTTTCTATGTTGGGGTGTTCGAAGAGATTTCACCATTTTCAAAATGGTTTTATCGTCCACTGTCGGGGAAGTCTAGTCATTCTAGTCACGTCTTTTCTTTTTTTTCTCCTCGTCTTCCATTTTATTTTCCTTTCATCAGACATTGTCGCGTATTCAGATTGATGATGAGCTCCTTCTTTTCTTTTATAATGTGGAAAAGCGTATGTGAAGTTTTGGGGGAAAAAAATTTTTTGTTGCCTAGGCCAGAACCGATACGAAACTACAACGAAGGATTCGTTCATGCAAATCATGCGTGGGAAACCCGTCGTAAAACTTTATTCCTTCAAAAACATCCCCAAAAAAAAGAAAAAAACCAAGATGGAGTCAGTACGAAAGGGACGCTTTTTTTCTTCTCCCCTTGAGAAAAAGCGGGAGAGAGTTTTTCGCCGTCGTCGTCGTGACGATCTCTTATCTCGTCGTATACTTTCTCCTATACTTTCACGAGCCATTTCCTAAATTTGTTCCCTCATATTTATGTTGATTCTGGAGTAGCTTTTAAAGAAAAATAAATGGATTCTTTTTTGTTGAGATTTTTAGAAACGTGTGTTTCCATCAGTTTGCTAATGCCGTATGAGTAAAAAAATGCTGAGTGTGGAGTTCACATGTGAACATTACAGTAAGTTTCTTTAAGCACAGCCGCTTCAAAACTGATTTATTTTCCCCTCTCAAGCTGTATTATTTGTCAGAGTTTTTTTTTGGTTGCAGTAAGAGTCATTACACAGATCTACGACGGAATCATATGCCCTACAAATCTTTTAGTTAGGGGCAAGTTCCCGTACCAAGTGGCACACTATATAGCCCGGCGATGAATTGTTGCACTTCGTCTGTCCTACGGACAGCCATAGGCTAGAAAATCGATAATTAAGGGACATGGATATTCATAGGACATCCTTGGGACATCCCTGTGCTACTTGGGGTGGTAACAGGCCGATTAAAGTTACTATCGTAAAAAAGGGGGCTTTATGCCCCCTTTCTTTTAAGAGTTTTAAACATTTAGAAGCAAAATCCGTCGAAAAAAACAATGGCTCAATGTCACCCCATCTGACATGTAAAAAATTGGGAAAGGCTTATGTCCAGGAGTTTACTTTTATTTTGGCGACAAAGAAATGGCTTTGCCTTACACCTGTCCTCGCCAATTTTTTTTGTGTACAAAAACTTAGATTATTGGGCCAAGACCTCGTGTACGGTGGTTCAGCCCAGCAAAAGCTATTAGATCAATTAAAGGGTCAGCCTGAGCTTATTTTAGAGCCGTTAAGACAATGAGTAGCTTTAGCTACCTAAAGGAGTAACAACTTGTTTGTTTAGTTGCCAAAAAGAGTACAGGCTCCTAAACAAGGAGTCTGTAAGCTCTGTACAAGACACAAATCACTTTAGCTTCGTTATTGTTATTGTGATTATAATTTTTTGTCAAGAGAACAATGCTTATCATAAACGTAAGCCATCTGCTTTGATGCTGGTATAATAATGTCCCAGCTATTAATTTTTAAAACAATCCGATCTCATTAAAAAATAATTAAGGATCCAAAAAAAACAAACATAATCGGAGCTTGCTCCCATAAATTATAATCATTTTACGTATAACAATGCTAAAAGAAAATCCACGCAAACGATGCAAAGTTCCACAAGCTTTTTCATGTTCATATTTATTCCTAAACTAATAGCCTAGACATCGAGCATACGTAGATATCGTTTGTTTTCCTTTCCTTTTTATTTTTCTTTCCTGTCGGAAAAGAAAAATGAATTATGTTATATGGTAATGGGGTGCAGCAGGTTCGAGCTTGGGTAACAAATCGGATTTGCTGTAGGAGCGCTTTTTTCCACTCTCTAAAAAACCCTTTCCCGCCTCCCCGGTTTAAATCTCTTAACGGAATGGACTTGTCTCAAAATTTAACCTCAGACGGATGATAAGACAGATTTACAGCTTGAGATTTTAATCAAATTTTGAAATGATAATAAATGGGTGTTTTGACGTCTTTCATCTTTGAAACGAAGCTGTTGTAATTGGCCTCACCTGATAAATCACATTTTAGAAGGAAAAGCGTCTTAGTTTCTCTGTGTCTCCCCTTCACATTTCGTATGATTGTTCAGTCCATTCCCCCTCGGGTCCCGGGGGAATGGTATCTCGTCTTCGTCTCCCCGTTTTTTTCGTTACTTTCTTATGCAGAGCGTTTCGTCAAGTTTCTAAAGGGAAAGTTGTTAAGACGTGGGGGAGATCGTGCTTTAAGTTTACAATGTGGTCTGCACTCACACAAATCATGAATTTTTTAAAGGGAGCTTAAAACAGTTGTTTGATCGTTGGTGTAAGTAAACGAGTTGTCTCGTGCCAATGATAGAAGCAATCCCGTGGTTCAATGGTTGCTTAATTCTTACTTGAAAGTTCAGCAGTCGATTCCACTCTTCAGCTGGGATTCTTTTCAACTGTGGCTCATTTTCTTGATCGATGTCACAGTTATTAGCATTCCCTACAAAAAAATGGAACTGTGGAAAGCGACAAAGGCAATTTTGTTCAAAAGAAGTCGTTGAAGAGATAATTTGAAATCGTTGGAAAGACAATTTGAAATTGTTGAAAAAACTCTATGAAATTGTTGAAAAAACGATGCGACATTGTTGAAAAGACAATGTGAAATTGTTGAAAAGACAATGTGAAATTGTTGAAAAGACAATGTGACATGTTGAAAAAACAATGCGAAATTGTTGAAAAGACAATTTAAAATTGTTGAAAAGACAATGTGAAATTGTTGAAAAGACAATGTGAAATTGTTGAAAAGACAATGTGACATGTTGAAAAAACAATGCGAAATTGTTGAAAAGACAATTTAAAATTGTTGAAAAGACAATTTAAAATTGTTGAAAAGACGATTTAAAATTTTTGAAAAGACAATGTGAAATTGTTGAAAAGACAATGTGAAATTGTTGAAAAGATAATGTGAAATTGTCAAAAAGACAATTCGAAATTGTCAAACAGACAATTCAAAATTTTTGAAAAAGCAATTGAACAATGTCGAATTGTTGAAAAACACTTCAAAATGTTTGGAAATTGTCAATAGGAAACAACAGTTCATCATTGAATTGCCATTTTACCTACGGCATTCAACTTTGCACAAATATCGGCGCGACATCTACTCACCTGAGTGAATCATTATTTTTGGCCAAAAATCCGGACCTTGCCAACCATACAGCAAAGTGCTGTGCAAGTTGTCTAACCACTAGAAGGCTTTTTTATCAATTTTCCAAAAGGTTTACCTATAAACCTTTAAGCTCATTTCCTTTATCGCTAAGAACCCTCATTCTTCTTTTTCATAAAAAGAAACACCGAAACGATTTTTACAAGAAACAGGAGATGTTACCATGATTGTTTAGAACACATCGATCTAGGCCTAGACTAATTCATTATCCGGGAAATGGAGCGCAAAAACAAGAACATGACAGTGATTGAAGAAGGTGTATGGAAAGAAAAAGAGAAGGAAAGGGGGAGAAAGGGGGAAAAAAAGAGAAAATGTTCATTATTTAGGAAAGAATTCTTGTGAACAGCTTTGGTAATTCGGTTTTCCAATTTCTCTCCTCTTCCTTACGTTCTTCAAAACGATGCCATCGACCGTCTTTATAATGTATACCTCTTCCCATCATTTAATCTTCTTTCGTATCATTTTAATAAAGCCATATGAAACGATTTGACCTTGAGTCGTAATTCCAAAGACTTCATTATATCGACACATCGTTCCCTATTATCAACAATTATTAATTATATCACAGAGGATTATTTTTAATTACAAGATCCGGGTTATGAATTGCACGAATATCCGAGTCACTAGATTGAAATTAAAATAACGGGCTCCCTGCTGGGGTCTTTCCAAATTACTCGATGATTTATCGATGCGGTTTTTTTTTCCAAAACTAGGAAACTGTATGGAGAGGAGAGAGAGAGAGGGGGGGGAGAAAAAAGGCAACATCGAATTTCCTGTATGATGAATGCCTAAACAAGAGATTTTCCGACTTCCGGTTGCTGCTTCGCGAAATTCATATCCATGCTGAGTTTATTGGAAAACTTTACTCCCTGTTCCCTGCTTCCTGTTTCCCCTTTTCGAATAATCTCCCAAGCTATATATCCCATTGTTTTGTTTCGTTGCTTTTATCAGTTTAGACATTACCCGTCGATCGGATTCGAAGGAAGCATTGCCGACAATTGAAAAAAAGAACAAGTCGAAACAAGATTTATCCTCTTCCCTCCTGTCTTGTTGCTCATTTTTTTTTAAAAAGGACTTAAAAGAAACTCTTAAAATGTTTACTGATTATGAAAATGTAATTATAAAGTCATTTAAGATCCTTAAATGTGGAAAATGTAGATAATAAAACAGGGAAAACGTTTTTACAATTTGAGTATTTTCTCTAATGCAAGAAGGAAAGGAATATAAAAAAAAATAACGTTAAAAGAAAATATAAGCCTAATTAGCTTTTTCTTTGTCAGTCGCGCATGACTGGAAAACGAAGGAAGGGTAGGGAAAAAAAGGCATTCGTCAAAAATTGATGACCCGAATTCAATTTTAGTCTGTAAAATCGTTATTTTATCCTTTTTTGTTTATCTTGTACATCTTCTCCTTGTCACGTTTCCGGTTTGCACGTTTTCCTTCCTTTTTTGCCAATTATTAAATTTCCGCTTTTCGTTTTTGTGTATGGGGGAGGTTAATTTTCAACTCGAGTACGAGCTATGAGTTTAATTTACATTTTCACAACTGCTTTGAAATGGTCGATTAAGATTAGAGGAAGAGCAAGCGAGAAATTATAAATGAGAAAAGCAGTTGTCATTTGTCTATATCTTAAAATTAGGATTTTAAAACTTTGGCGAATATTTACAGCGGGATTATATTGTCCGGCTTTGTAAAATTGGTCTGGGAGATTTTAATAGTCTGCCCAATTCTTGCGAGGGCCTAGATTGGCCGATTGGGGACAATCCTGAAATCTCGAGTTTTTCCAGTAATGAAAAAATTTATTCACATTCTAAGAAGACAGGGCTCTTATGGACTGATCAGTTGTTCGCACGGTCTTCTTAGAATATCCGTGAATCTTTCTTTTTCATTAAAAATAAAATCTGTAAATGGAGCTCTGTGGCGCAGTTTCGGGTTTTTGCTCAAGCCAACTAGTTCGTGCTTGAACTAAAGAAACCAAGCGGAATCAAAAGCAAAATTATTGTAATTTTCACAAAAAAATTGCGATCAATTTTTGAAATTTTAAGTTTTTGATAATAAAAAAATTCATTCTGGTTCTAAGAAGACCGGGCGCTTATGAACTAATCAATAGTTCACACGGTCTTCTTTCAGTGTAAGTGAATTTTTCTTTTCAATGAAATTAAAAACTGTAAGAGAAGTTCTGTAGCACAGTTCCAAGTTTTTTTGCTTGCGCCCTTTGGAAGATCTAGTCTGGGTCTGTGTCTGATTTACTCACTCTCGAGTCTGATTTGCGCTGCTCCACGGGAGCCAACAACGAACAGTGTGGATTATTCCTTCTATTATAAGACAAAAACTAAAATAAATAAAGCTTGCCTTGTCCAGCAAATCTAAAATCGGTTTTAATTAAAAAATAACGCGGAACAAAAAGCATATATTCCCTAAAAGAGCCACTTGTGTGTACTAAACAAGGTTTCTCCTAAGCCAGGCAGAAACCCCGGAATTTATAATTTAACAGTTTACGAGACTTTGGCTTCGAGTTAATGCTGACAGCTGTCACTATTGCCGTTTTATCTCTACCCCAAGTCCTCTTAGCCCACTCTCCCCCCCTCCCCTTCCTTTTCCTATTTAAAACATTTCAACTTAAAATTTCCCACAATATGCTCGCATGGATCGTCCATCCTCTCGCACCGTATAAAGCCTATAAACAATAAGCGAAGTCGTAAATTCCGAAAGGAAGCAGTATTAAGACGGTGGTGACGTGATGATTATGCATGCAATGCAGGAATGTGTGGTAAAGCCGCACTCCGCATACATCTCGTTGAATTATCAAGAGAGAGAAAGGAGAGTTTTCTCATCGCGTTATAAATCATCGGACGGGTTTTTATTTTCTTATGGAAAAGGGAGAAGCAGCAAAGATTGAACATAATAATTAGCCAGAACGATAACTTCATTGGTAATTAACTCAAAGTTGGCTTCTTTCGTATATCGGATATGGCGATATGACTTGACTTGCTTTCCGGAACCGGAAGTTTCCATTAACTGATTTATGCACTTAACTCTTCTTCTTTAAGATTATTACATTAGTTATAACTTTATTACGTATCTTCCTCCGATATTTTTTTTTTCGTTCTTCCACGCGGGGTTTATCGATTTTCGGGGAAAAAAGTCTCTTCATGGGAAACACACCCGGTTAGTTCTTCTTTTTTTTTTCCTTCTTTAAAAATGACTCAGAATTCGCATTAAAGACGTTTAACGGAAATGGAATATCACTCAGCGAAGTCATTTTATATCCCGCACATCCTCTCTGATGGGCTGCCAATATTATAAAAATGAAAAGAGGAGGATTTTTTAAAATGAATTTGAGATAAAATACAAAAGTGTCTTGAGATTGTGTTGACTCGATGGTTTATTATAATTAATGATTCCAGTTCGAGTCTTAATCAATCAATCATTTCAGTTTTTCTCCGGGGTCGATTAAAAATTCAAAATTGGGTCTTCCGGGAAATTTTTCATTTTTAAAAAAAAAATGAAATTCTGTTTGACTTTTGAGTTTTTGGCATCGAAATGTTCATGTTAAATGTTAATTAATTTAATCATGAGATCGTATTACAACGTTCGATTATACAACGGAAACTTTCGAACAGTTTTCGTTCCTTTTTCATTTTTATATCGATTAAGTAATTAATGTTGGATGAAACGTTCAATTTGTTTGATTTACAACTTATGAACGATTTTGATTAAATCACATAAAATGAAATCGAGATTTATGAATGAATATTGAAAGTTTTTTCCCAATGTTTCGAAATGAAAGAAAATGAAATGAAATATAGTTAATTAGTGTTTTGTGAAATTCGACTATGTTGGAGGAATCAGTTTTCGTACTTAGAAATGTTGAAATGGAAAGTATGAATGATCGAGACTAAAATTGTAACGTGATTTCGCGACCTTAATATTATTAGGTTCTATCTCCGCTGCGCAGGTTGATCACGGCCAAACTTATGGACTTGGTGTCAACCTCCAGAGTGGAGATGAACCTCCGAATATTGAGGTCGCGATATGGTTTTGGTGTCAATCTGCGCAGTGGAGATGGAACTTTCTAATATTGAGGTCGTGATTTGTTATGGCTTTTTCTGCAGCTGGAGAGCATCTACTCCCAGACTCCTTTTCCAATTCTTTCTATGAGAAGTTCTTTGCTCAATCTCAACCTCAAGTCAAGAGTGCTGCAAGTCCTTGCTCTTATAATTTTAAAAACGCAGAGACAACGACTTAACTGTGAAAATATTTCAGGTAATTTTTAAGCATAACAAAACTCTCCCAAGTTTATTTCACGCGGAACGGAGCAGTTTGTTACCTTACGCAAAAATTCTTAAATTAATTGACGCGATGACGAATTTCAAAATAATTAAAAGAAAAAGTTTTTGCAACGTTGCCAGGTGCGCTATTATAAACTTTTTGATTGTCGATTTTGTGAAATTTTAAACATTTTTAAAACCGGAGTTTTTGTGCTCACTCCTTTACTCCCCCCGTTAAATCAAATGCTAATTTTCGTCCCTCGGATATTGTAACACGGGTCATATTCAAAAGGTATTGAAAAATGAAAACAGACAAGCGATGATGTTACACAAAACTTTACCCGGCAAAAACTATCCCTTTTCTGCAGAAAATATTTTCCCATTGTTACCGGGAAAGGGAATCGAAGTGAGAGAGAAAGAGGAGAGAGACGGAAAAAACTCTCTCTCCCTAGGGACCTCCTTCACCGTTTCAATCATTGTCCATCATTTGGGGGCGATTTTATAAAAACCTCTCTTTCACATTCCTCGTTTTGAATTTTGATAGCTACTAAGTTTTTCCCTTTACTTTTTTTCCCCCTTTCTCGAAAAATTTAACCCCTCGGAGATTTGCGACACAAACAACACATTGTTTTCAAAAATCTTTGGAAAACCTGCCAAGATTTTTTCCCGATATGGGAAGGAGAGAGAGGAAAAAAAACGAGGGCGTTAATAAAAAGAAAGGAAAAAATGAGTATAATTTTACTCCGCCGTTGATAAAGTTGGGAGTTTAATGGCGCATGAACACTAAAAAAAAATGAATTAGAATATATTCCAATGAACTCTCGACATTTCTGACGTTAAATTTCATTCTGATTTCGATTTCAATGAAGAAAGAATTTTTCAATTACTTCCTGGGTAGGTAGTTTTCTGTTTTTTACCCCACTTAAAGTCCCTTTTATTCTTCTCCCCCATTTCCCCCCCTTCGCTTCTTTTTGCTCGTACCGAAAACATTTCACTCGCTTACTGACAGATTTTTCCTTCAGAAGAATGTCGACTTCTTGTTCTTGAATGTTATTGGGAAAAAAGTCATGTTTGACGTGATTTCATTATGCATGTCATGCCGTCCGTTAAAATGGGCGGGAATTGGCATTCATTCTTATTTAATTAAATAAAAAAAGAAATCAGCTATGCTTGAGATTATAAACTAGCAATTTGAGTCAAAAAAAAAAAATCGAGAGATTTTTATATAGAAATTTGAGAAAAAATGAAGTGGCTTATCTTCTCGTCATTCAATCCCAATTCAATTTTTTTTCTTCACTTTACATTCACATAAGAAGAGTTTAAATTCACGATTTTTCGTTCCCCCCCTTTTCACTATGTATACATCTCTTTTTTCATATATTGTACATAAAATGAAATATACCGAACAAGAAAACTCCATTTGGTTTGGTAAAATGAGTCGCAAAAATTAGCTCCCCCATTCAGATTTTTATTTCAGTTCGATAAATCGATTTTCTCTTCCCCCACGACCTTGAAAGAGATATCACATATGAGAGAAGAAGAAGAAAAAAAAAAGAGAGAAATTTATCGCATCCTTTTAATATAAAGAGACGAAAACTGGCATTTTCGTCGAGGGAAAAAAAGTTAAAAAGACAAGAAGGAAATTACATTTCATTTGATTTATTTAAAGAAAAGTTGAAAGAACAAGAAGTAGACGTAAAAAACTTTGAGAGAAGATCTCATGTCAAAATCGTAAGGAAGTACTTTAAAAAAATGAGAAAGGGAAAAAATCGGTATCAAAACGTCTAATTTATTTAAAAGCAAGAAGGGAATTTTTTTCTTGCCTAACCATTGCCATTAAAACTGTTTATTTTTGAGGAATTCATATATACAGGAAAACATTCGCTTTCTCTCTCTCTTATTTCTTCATTATGTTTACGCTGTTAGCCGTTTTAACGGAATCTTTTTACTGTTGGAGCAACGTATTAAACCTAAAGAGGTTTTTTTAAATATTAAATTTTTATATTTTCAAGACTGATGTAATTTCTTTTTAGGAAAGTTTGTTTAGTTGACGTTGAGGACTTTTTTTTATGAAGAATAAAGGTCAAACAGATTTTGCTTATATGCATCTAAAGTTGGGTTTTCTTCGATAGGAGTCGACGATGAATATCGTCTGCTAAAGCGCGGTCACATTGTTGTCGGTTAATAAGAGCTTTGTTCATTTTGAAGCTGATTGGATCACAACAATGTGACCGATGTGGCAGACAATTTTCATAGGGTGCCAGACTTCTATCTGAATAGTTTCTCTGCAGGGTTCCCCAGTTTGCTCCTGCCGGCGATCATAAGAACAGTGACGTAACAATATTTCGTGGGTCCCAAGGCCCCCTCAATTTTTCCTTACAATTTTCCTTTGGTGAAAATTTGTTTAGCTATTCATTTTTCGAGATGGGGGGGGGGGGGGGGGGGGAGGAGGAGGAGTAGTTTTTTAGTTAGGAGTTTTTTCTAGAACTGTTTTGCCGTGAAATTGAATAAAAATTTTTACAGGAGGAGGAAATTATTATACTAAAATATTTCACTGGCTACTGGTAAAAAAATATTTCTTCCATTTTTCTTGTCTAAAAATTTTCATAAGCATATACTTTGAGTCAAAGATTTTTCCAAAACGATTTCTTAAAATTTGGTATGTGAGTGGCTCCAAAAAATCGCCGGTTCGGCCCCGAAATTGATTACCCAGTAAAACTAGGATTTATGGATGCATCCATAAATCCGAGAGCGCATCGCGAATGCTGAGTAAGCAATGTGCCTATCTTGGGCCGGATCCCTACGCAATTTAGTTGCATTTTAAGTGTTAAACCAGTCACATCTCTTCTTCCTATCCCAAATTTTCAATAGCTAACAAATTGTTTCTAAAAAATTTTTAAAAAACTTTTCACAAATTTTTTACCAAAAAGTATTTACTAGATTTTTCAAAAGAAAGAGACGGAAAGTTATATCCATTTTTTCTAAGAAAAGAAATTAAGGAAGGCTGTGGTGGGCTTCCCTCAGAAAAAAAATGCTGCAAAACCGTTGTTACTCTGCTGCAAAAAAACTCAAGATATTTCATTAAGCTAAAAAAATTCTTCTGGAGTTAACACCTTTTACTTCTCACCTTTCCGCTGCACTTCGGTACAAATAGGTGACGTCAGTCATCGTACACCCCTATCATCTTCCGCATTTTTCTCATTTTGAATATCATAATAATCAATTTAATGCATAATGAGAGAAGATGGATGAGACCATTAGACGATATGACGTCATATCGTATCATAAACTAGTTTTCGTTATAATAAAGTTGAGATGAAAGGTTTAACGGTTTCTGTCAGCCATTTTTTTCTACCCCCCGGGCGAAAAGACAATGAAAAAGTTTTCCCGCGGAGAAAAACGTCTCCCGTTTTTTTTTTTTCCTTCCTCCTGAAATGAGCCGAGAAATATTTTTTAGATGGAAAATTTAACGAGACTATTGTTTTTCGCAGAGTTACGACGAGAGCAGGGGGTTACATACTTCGGGTTTAACGTAATTGAATAACTCGCATCTTTTGTTATAGTCATTGTGTAAACGTGGTTTTTGTACGTAACGTTTGTTTGTCGCGCAGGGACTTGTAAGGATGAAAGGGAAATAGTAATCACGTTTTAAAAGCTCATAAGATAATTTCGCAGAAGGGAAAAAAAATAAAAGAAGAATAAGTGAATGCCACCCTCTATTTAACCCTTTTGAAATATGCACGATTTAACGTAAATATCTTAAGAATTCTTGATAATTAAGCGAATGCGATTTTTATTCGGTTGAGATATCGTCAAGAGGGTGCGGGAGAATGAAAAATTTTAAAATAGGGATTCGTTTCCCAACTTTTAACCCTCGAGGAGTTAGGGATGGAAAAAAAAAAACTCGAAAATTGTAATTTTTGAGCTCCCAACAGGCGAAAAGCCTCCAGTTCCACATCGCTGACAAAGTTAATCGTGCTCAAATATCGATATTGTGTCAGCAATGTTTAGAGTTCCCCCGGGGGCTGTTAGGACGCGACGTCGCCGATGGCTAATTACACTCTCGAACCTTTTCTTTGATATCCTAGAAAATCAATCTCTTCCTCCCCCGTTCAGACCCCGGCTGGAAAAAAAAACCCCAAGCGAATTGATTAACACCGCAGCATTTTTTAATTTCATAAAAATGACAGATGAAGAGTGAATATCTCGTCCACGTAAAAAGATCTAAATTCCCAGAGGTCGTATACCGTGAATGTTATCTTTTTTTAAAAATCTCGTGATTTTTTTTTGATGGGCTATTTTTTTTTTCTTGAATCACGACTGAGAAAATGATTCCCATTTCCAAAGGTTACCCCTCACGCAACCCGTCACACAATGTATAAAATTTTTCCGGGGAATTTACCTCCCAATGCTGCTTTCGATCATTTGTTATTTTTTTTTAACACTCAGCCAGACAATGACCGTTGTTTTGTCAATATTAGATTTCGCTTTTTTTTACCCCTTAACAAAAGAATGATTGAAGCAGGAGTCTTTTGTTTAAATCATTTTCCAATTAAAAGAGAGCTTCAAAAAAAAAAAAAAAAAAAAAAAAAGCTCGGAAGTCAAAATTTTTTATGATCCCAGTTTTACGTTGCGTTTATGGCTTGTTATATTTTGTTTTAACCGGATTGATACTTTTTTCATGTTTGAAAAATCAAGAGATCAAAAATTTTTATAAATGCCGACACGTCATTTGCTATAAAAGCGGTTTTTGCTTAAAAAGAAGACTTTCATCCGTCCTTGGTTTTTTTTTTTTTTGATGTGGTTTTCCCAATTAAATTTTATATAAATTGACCTACGCATTTGGTCGCACTGTGAATAATTAAAAATGACTTAACGAGTCGGGAAATATGTGAAAGCTACCGTTTTTATTACGTTACTTTAAAAGGGGTGGTCGGTTTTTTGAGTTTCGCAGGCAGAAAAAACATCAACTTTGTTCGCTTTCGGTAGATTTTAGTCGTTTTCGGAGCGCTTCGAGCAAAATCGTATTCTTTCGGGTGATTCCGTATAGTTTGGTTGTCTTTTCGTGAGTTTTCGTGATTGGTTCGTAAGATTTTGTCTTCTTTCAGAAATTCGATGGATTTGTTTTGTTTCGTTCTGTTCGTTCTGAAGTTTTAAGCGTGGGCAGAGTAGGTTATGTCGTGCTCCTTCCTTTGACTAGATAGGCAAAATCAATTCTGACCCATTCACCTATTCTTAGCTTATGCAGAAGCAAACTAAGGCGCAGGTTATGCAAAATCAACTTTGAATCTCGATTGTAGAAGTTAAATATAGGTTTCGTATTCGTGACGTCACGAGATACTGTAGAGAACTGATTGTTGTTACGCACGTTTGGAAAGAGACAAAATGGCGGCTATTGCAATCTCCTTTGATTCGAAATTTGACAGCATTGTTAATTGTAAATCCAATAACACTTTAAGTTTGACTTATGGATGACAAAATGGCGTCTGCACTACCAGACAATCAGAACTTATTCCGTTGGGCTCTAAGTTTTCCCATTGACTCTTCATTCGTGTCAATCCGTCCCTGAAACAATCCCATTTAAAAATGATTTTACGAAAATTCCTCATCGCAAATTTTGCAAATGATTTACTTCCCACAAAACCAAACCCGGAAATACCTTTTTTTTTCTAACCGTAAACTTTTCCCTCGAGAAGTTGCGGGATTTCCTTCCAGTAGGTTGAATCCGGCGACATAATGTGATGTCAGGGAGGTAGAATCCCAAATATTTACGTCGTCTACTGGGAAATCACCGAGAACGGGTAGACGAAAATGCAAGGGAGGCCTATGTCAATACTGTCAGCACTCAGGAGAGAAAACGGAGATGAAGCTAAGAAAAAGCAACAAAAAAAAGACAAAAAACGTCTTGCCGTACACCTTAATACATCAAACATCGGACGGGAAATTCGAAAAAAAAAACTCGAAAATGAAATTGCTTTACAATTCAAAAGTGAAGTCATTTTCATCAATATTTGTTCCGAAAGTAATTGTAAATGTAAATTTCGAATAAACCGAGTTTGAATCGAGCTTTTGTTTCGAATAAAAATAAATGAAAAGTCGATTTGATAAAATTGAAAAATTGAACATGTCAACGACGTAGTCTAACCTCAAATCGGATTTTACAATTTGCATTTTCTCACTGTATCGTTCCTCTCTTCCTCTTCCGTCTTGAGCTTTTTAGAGTGCTTCCCTAATTTTAAAAACATTTCCTCGGCTCCTGAGCTCCGGTTACGAGAGCTTTTCCATCTTTCTTTTCCTCATTTTTTTTTTATACACAGCATATACATTTTCATACACGTGCAATTTAAAACCGGCAATGCAGACGGGATGTTATGTATGAACAGTACATCAAAGGGAAAGGGTTTCGTGGAATCGATGAAATAAATCAAACACCTTTATTAGCATTCCAAAAATAACAACAGGATTATTAAAATTTTTTTACTCACTGTATAATAAAAAAAGATAATTTTAAACCTCCGTCTTTTTGATCTTTAATCGGGATGACAAGCGACATATTTGAAAAAGAATAAAGGACGTTTTATAAACAAAAGGATGTTTGACTTTCCGTGATGAATTTTATTAAGCTTAAAGCTTGATGAGATAGGAGTAGAAGGATGTGGGCAGTGTACCTTTAAAGACAAAAGTGAACGGTTGCAAGTAATATTTTACTTCAGCGCCCAGTTTAAGTGAAAGTTGAAATCAGACTTTCATACTTGTCTACAGGGAGCCTAGTAAGGAATGGACACTTCGATGAGTCGTCTGCTACATTGGGGTACGCCATTTTGAAAACTAGAAGTGCCATGATCTTAAATTTGACGGCCACCATTCTCGAATTGAAAAGCGAATTGGCAAATTCTTCAGCTCGAGAATGGCAGCCACCAAATTTGAGATCATGGCAGCTCCGGTTTTCAAAATGGCGTATCACACAACTTATCAAAGTGTCCATTCCCTACTAGGCTCCCTAGTTGTCTATATCTACGCACACAGTCATATTCTGCTCCTGACATTATGTCAGAGTAATTAATAGAGTCTCCCTGAAATCTATAGAAAAGGACCAGGAAAACACGCTGAACACCCCCACATCTTTAGATATTAACAGGCGTGCGCCTGCTCGAAACCGTCGACTATGACTCATATCGAACAGGAAGAGAACCGTCAGTTCGCTTCTTTATGATTGGCTACGACTAGAGAGCCTGAAAGGAGAGAGTCGCCAGCTAAATTGCTGCTTTTTGGTTGGCTGTGACCGAACAGAAGTTAAGTACCGAGCAGCAGAAGACGTATGACGTCAGTACCAATCAATGGAAGTTCGGATTTCGATATGCAGACTTGGCGACTCTCTCCTTTCAAGCTCTCTAGCTACAACAGGATGAAAGATAAATACGAACAGCAGAAGACTTATACTCTATATCTCCACATATGACCGACGATTGAAAATCAGTTCGATTCTTGCAGTTACAGCCAATCAGAAACCAGGATTTTGATATGGAGATTTACGACTGTCTCCTTTCAGGTAGGGAGCTGAAAGAGGGGGTGGACACGGTACAGCCAATAGCTAGCAGAAAAACGTGTTCAAAAAATTCAGACATTTTCCATGTGTTTAAAAGCCTAATCTTTTTAAAAAAACAATTGCCACCTTATAAAATTAAAATTCCTCACACTGTGTTTTTGAGCACACGGTTTTGCTAATTCATGGTGAATAAAAGCAGACGAAATTCCGCACGGGGCATTTCATGTTTTCTCCCTCTTTCAAATTCTCTACTTTCAGGTTCCGGTTTCAGATTCTTTAGATATAGAAACTACAAGGAGTAGTCAACTAAATTTTAGACGACCAGCTCTCTAATTAATCAATTTCCTACTTCTTTCAAATTTTAACCTGATGAGGTTATGGTCGACTATATCAATCTTATGGATAAGGAATCAACCAATCACAAAAGAGCTAATGCAGTTAGCCACTCATCTTTTCTAGATCCTTTATCTGTAGATTATCTTTATCTCTCCCTCCGTGTTGGGGATTAGCGATCGTCATGGTGATGTACTGACCTTAAATTGATGGCCAATAAGAGAGCTTTTTGCACATCATAGCCAATTATTTAGATATCATAGTTCTCTTGCACCTTTCTTCAAATTAAATAACTCACCCAAGAAGGTTCCTTCTTATCATTTTTACTTATTGTCAGCAACGAGACAATCTTGTCACGCCGTCGTCTGACATGTCTTCAAGGGACCATGTTGTCAGAGTTGTTAATAGCTCGAATGATTCATAGCTCGAATACTGTATTCGAATCATTTTTCGATGGCTTGTATTCGTGATTCGATTCATTTTTTTGCTCAATTATCTTAGCTCGTATTCGAGCTATGTTTTAGAAGTATTCGTATTCGAAAAAGAGCTTGAAGGCTTCGAATAGTTTGAAAGTATTCGTAGACTGCTCCACGAATACTTTTGTCGATTCGAATCCTTTTTTTTGATTCGAATAATTTACGAGATCGAAAGCTTTTAATGGCCTCGAATATATGAAAATGATTCGAATCTTTCTTTTTATCATTCGAATAACTGACAAATCGAATGCTCTTAACTGCCTCAAATGTTTTAATTGATTCAAATCTTTTTTTTTTATTCGAATAATTGACGAATCGAATAGTTGACATCTTGATCTTATGCTTTCAATGGACTCGAATATTTTTAAATGACCAGAATACTATGATACTATGAAAAGCTTTATTAATGAACGCAATTAATTATTAAAATATTTGGCCATAGCCTTGTTTTGATTTTTGAAAGCAAAAGTAAAGGTTTTTGCAAATTGATTAGTTTTACCGGTTTTCGGTTGATAAAGCAAAAAAGATTTTATACATGAAAAATTCAATCTTAAATAGTTGAATTTTAATTTTTTTTTTTAAATGTTGACAGAAAGAATGCGAATATTAATAAGATGTATTTTAAATTCGTTCATCAAGAAAAATTTATTGAAAAGATTTTTTCTTACAATTTACCGTTAGACTTATTTATCCTATTGTATTTATAGGTCAATACTCTTACTTTTTTTGTTAAACTGTTGCTTGAGGGTGGCAGTCAGGTCAGTTTTCAAACTAAATGCGAATCCTTTTTTATGAGCTGGCCATTTTCAACGATAGAATTTAAATAGAGAATCTTGCAGCATTTTTTCGTTCATGAAAAATTATTTTAATCACCAAGAGAGTCATTTTAGTGTAAATTTAAAGGTTTTAAGAATCCACAAATTTTTTTGGGGGGGGGGGGGGGGGAATTATTAGGGAGCTAAAAATTATAGAACATTTAGTTTACATTAAGTAAAATCTTTGAACGAGGACGAGCGCCTTTCTTCCGCATCCCCCCTCTCTAAACTGCACCCCCATCTCTGATCCCCCCTCTCTGATATTTGATTGTCAACAATTTCCACATGAAAAATCAGAGCAATTTTGGAATATATGTGTTTGAGAATTTAATAAAAGCTTGTTTTTTGTTTTATTCAATTAAAAAAGTTGTAGTCCAATCTCTCGAAATTAAGATTAACTGGTTGGTTGTGGACAAATTTTCAGAAAACATTGGTTGTAAATTGGATTCTTCAAACAATTTAAATGTCAATTCTGCTGTATAACCTGTGTAAATTTTTTCCTTTTTATTTTAGTGACTAAAACTTTCATACTCTTAACATTTTTGGGGTCTAAGATTTTAAATTTTATACTATTTTAATTATTAAGGGGCAGTTAAGAATCTTTTACAAAAGATTTTTAAGAAAGATCAACAAATGCGATATTCAGTCGGTAAGAGTTCTGACTTCGATTTTAATAAAAAAAATATGTTCCCAAAAAATGCGATTATCATTAAAGTATTTCAAATTCGTTCATAAAGAATAAATTATTGAAAACATTTTTTTTTCTTACAATATACGGCTAGACCTATTTATTCTATTGTATTTACAGGTCGATACTCTTTATTTTCTTTGTTAAACTGTAGCTTGAGGGTGGCAAACTGGTAGTCACTAGTCAGGTGGCTTTTTCAAACCAAATGCAAATCCTTTATTATGTTATGAACTAATTATTTCTTAACTAGCATTCAAAAATTAATAAAAATTTAGATTCAACGAGTCCATAATCTTTGGAAGGGTGAGAAAGGACGGTGAAAAATAATGCAATAATTAGTTTATGTAAGGTCACTGCATTAAAAGGTAAAATATTTATGAATGAAGACGAGTAATCTTTTTTTTCTCTCTCCCTCCCCCTCCCCCGTTCCCTCCCAAATGGCATTTAAGTCTATTAGACTATAAGCAATGTCCACATACAAAATCAGAGCAAGTATGGAACATACGTGAGTGCTTGAGATTTTAATAAAAGTTTCATTGCATTAAATTAAAAACGTTGAGGGAACTTATAAAAGATTCTTAACTGCCCCTTAATAATTAAAATAGTATAAAATTTAAAATCTTAGACCCCAAAAATGTTAAGAGTATGAAAGTTTTAGTCACTAAAATAAAAAGGAAACAATTTTATTCGATACTTTTGAGGCGAAACCGAGACCAAGAACTAGATTAAGTTTTATTTTCAAAATAGAGACGCGAGACAAGACTGCTAATTCAATGAATTAAAATGACTTTTTATTAAAATCGTTCGGCAAAGATATTAATTAAAACTATTTGAGCTTAGGTAAACGACTTAAGAGCATAAAAAATATTCGATTTTTTATTTTTCGATTCGAGCTAATTTTCTAGTAGATCCGAATAGTTTGCTTGTGAATTGAAGAATTTTTTAAATCGTAAGACAATGTATTGTACTTTTGATTTGCAAAAAAAGTATTCGAATTAATTCCGCTTACGATTCGAGCTAATTTTTTTAAGAGTTCGAATCGTTAGCTTGTGATTCGAAGAATTTTCGAATCACAAGCTAATGATCTGTATTCGTGATTCGAATAAATTTTTGATTAAAGTATCTTAGCTCGTATTCGAATCATTTTTTTCCCGAAAGTATCTTAGCTTGTATTCGAATACTTTTTTTACATGATTCGTAACAACTCTGCATGTTGTTCTACAATATTGTCAAAAACTTCCACGTCAAATCTCACATTTAACCTCCAGGCAAAATAACTGTTCATGATCTTTAAGTTTCAAGTTTTCACAAGACATCTCACTTTTCTTTCGAAATTAACCTTCCAGCAAAACAAAGTGATCTAAACTAAAACGTAATTACCTTAAATCTTTTTTCCCAAGATGGATGTTGACCGAATAGAATGACATATCCATTGAACGTTTGACCTGTTCGACAAGGAGCATTTGTCATTGTTAGTGACATTCGTCTAAAATTCTTCCCTTTTTTTTTCTCCTAAAAAAACTTGAAATCCGGTTCGTTTTTCTTTTAACGATTTAGGGGAAGTCAGGGCTGTAAAATTTTTTTTTTAGCAACTCCCTTACGATCGTATTTTTTTCCCCCCCGTCAATCGCATTTTTCCGCCTGAGGATACGAAATGTCGATATACGCAACGGTATCGATCCCTTGAATTAATGAGACCAATTAAACGAAAATCATCTCGGTTCGTTCGACCGTTAAACTTTTAATTAAAAACACTTTATCATAATTTTTTTAACTGATTTAATCGATTCGATTGTGATTTCTCTGGAAATGACAACCATCCCCCTTTTTTTATCCCGACTCCGGGCAAAAAGCTAAAAACACAAGTATACTTGTATATTTTAAAAGCAATTTCCCGAAAGGTTTATAGAATTCTCTCTTTTCTCCCCCACGTGAAAATAAATCAATTGAGCATCTCTGAATAGATATCCTTTTGAAATGTAAGGAGTAAAAGGGACGGAAATACCGACTGCTAAATGAAAACCGAAATTGAGACAACACCGCATATTGAAATTAGATTCCAATCGACAAATAATGCAGAGATTCTGTTCAGTGTCGGTGATTAACATGAAAGGTAAAGGATATTCATACCAGGGATAAGAAGGGGACGAACCGGGAAACCAGGAGGAGGAATTTTAAGGGTTCCCATTGACTAACTAAATTATCCCCAGGGCTTAGACCATGTAAATATGGTTACTTTGGGTTCCTCCCCCTTCGGCTACCTCATCCCATCCAAAGAGCATTTGAAATGATTTCCATTTTCGGGAAAAACATGTCGCCAGGAATAACAAGTATGAAAAAGGAGAAAAATCCCTCCTCGGGGAAGGTTTTTTGAATAGTTAGGCGACTCCTTGGAGCCAACGAACGAAAACGCACATCCATCATTACATTCGATAATGCGATTCTAACCGTATACGCTCGACCTCCCACTTAACCCTTAAATCACTTTTTTTATATATAAATTTGATTTTTATTTACCGAGATCATATTCGTCATAAAAAAAAAAGCTGCGCGTGTGTGTCAAGTACGGTTTATTAAAAAACGGGGATTTTTGTGTTTTCTTCCAAACGAAACCGCAAATACCAATTTAATGTTTTTCAGTCGGGATTAGAGGACGTAATCGGTCTCGTAAAGAACGGGAATCGGATCCCGACACGACGACAGTAAAATATATACTGTAATCCGTTTTTCATTGTTAACGTCACGATTACATTTTTTTTTTACAAAATATAGAGGTCTCGTTTACCCCGTTTCATCTTATGGCCACGTTATTGAAAAATACATAAAAATTAACGCCGATAATCAGTCATATACGGTATGTGGTACCATTTGCAAAGGTTCCCCTCACCTGTCTCTGCACATTAATCATACTCGATGCGAACCCCTATCTTTTGTGACATAAAACACTATCATTCATCTCTAACCTAACATCACTAATAATTAAAACTACACTAATGCGGGTGTTGTCTTCTTGATCCTATCGTTCGTTTTTTTTCTGGATTTTTTTTTTAGATATTTTGATTAATGAGCCTTAACAGGTTTTTTATTTTCCCGTTAATGGGACCTTCGCTTGATGTTGAAGATGTCATTTTGCACTTAATCGACGTTATAATGAGTTTTAGCTTCGTAAAAGCTAAAGAAGAAAAATTAACAGTAATGAAATGCTTCCAACAAGTCGTTAATTGGATGATTATTCATTAGTTTTGGGAAAATTATTTGAATTAATTTGAATGTTTTGAATGATGAGTGTATATTGGGCTCAGCATGGAACAGCGGGTTTCTTGGTATGATGTCTTTTTGAAAGTTTACAGGGTGGTAATGTTGGTAATTAGATGGTGTTTAGGTCCTTATTTAGAGTCATTAGAGGAATGCTAATGTTTTTTTAATAAAGTTGACTTTTTTTAGGTGGCCATATGCATGCACTGCTTAGTGCAGGGCAGTCCTGCTTTTTTTAAGTTTTGTCCTGCGTCCTGCTTTTGACAACTAATGTCCTGCTTTTTCAACAATTCACTTTTTCTAAATTTTTCAGGAAAAACAAAACAGGGACGGTGCCAAGATAGGACCAAGTGGGGCCGTGGCCCCAGCTCGAAAAATTTGCCCCCCCCCCCCCTCGCTTTTCCTTGGCCCCGTATTGGGAAGTACAGTAATATTGCATTAATGTAACACTGTTCGACTTTGGCCCCACATGAAAATTTGTGGCCCACCCTTGGCCCCATCCAGAATTTTTTTCACTTCTCATTGTTTTCCCAACTGTGATCATTTTTACTTCTTTACCAGCAAAAAATTGAAAAAATGTTTCAACAATTTTTGTTAATTTTGAAAAAAAAATTGAAAAATGGATTTACTTAATCCGTTTGACTAATTTTGGCAAAAAGGATAAAGGGGGGGGGGGGGGCGTCAGTTTTTACCGATAAATTCAAATAGGACTGTCCTGCTTTTTGGTTTTCAAAATCTTAGTTTTTTTAGAATGTACAAATGTGTTCTTCATCTGAAATAATAAAATCTAAAATTTCTTTTAAAAAAAGGTCGATTCTTAAGGTTTAAATGAAAAAATTGCAGCAATAGTTTTTTGCCAAAGAAAAATTGGAGAATTAGTTTCTTTGCCAAGAATAATTTTGGATAAAAAAATTTTTCCAAAAAAATTTATCAGACCAATTGATGTTTCTTTCCAAAGCGCAGTTAAATTAATGATAGTATTTTTTTATTTTCAGGTAAGCTAAGAGACCTTTATCAGGAAACTTCAGCAGAACAACGTCCTGGCTTTCATTACTAGCCATCGAAGTGGAGAAGCCGGTTAACCACATGTATTACCGCTTCAGCAGTCTGTTCACGAATGTAGAGATACTGGTGGGATGTATCTAGATTTTAGGCCAAATTTCGCCCTCGTTCGAATGAGGCATAGTAATTTCTGGCGTTTAACCAACCATTTTCAATCGGTCTTGTCTCTGTATCGAAATGAACTGACCTGAGATCAGGCATTGGCATTATCTGATAACTGTCTGGGTTGTACCCTTTTGATTGCCGATCCCCCGATCTGAAAAAAAGAAACATTTTAGGAAGAAGAAACAGTTTAGATAATGGCTACTTAACCAGAACACATTTTACATAGTGATTTAGTACTCCTCTACTTTTTCTTCAACCTGAACCTACAAGTTTTTTAGCCCTATAACGAAGTAAGCCAAATAGGAAAAGTCTACCTGTTCTTTTTATCATTTTTGGAATGCTCATTTCCAAACTGTACCTCTTAGCCATTCTTTTCTTTTGCTCCTATTAAGTTTCATTTAACATCACGACCTCATTTTATTTTTCAGCAGTTAACCCTAATTTTGTCGAACACTTTTATTTCCGATAAGTCCTTATAAATTTGATTGCGCAGTGCAGAATATATAAAAAAAAGAAAGTAATTCGATCCAGATACTTCCCTCGCATTGGTCAATTCGCTAGAAACGTTATTTGCTTTGATCACATTAAGATTTTTTATTTTATTGCTTGCCATCTCAGTTTCCTTTTTTTTTATCCTCCCGCTTTTTTCTCTTGTTTAATAGCATATAACCTAATAAATTTCCTCGTCTTACCCCTAAAATAACGACGTCTACATCCCGAAAAAAAAAGTTTTGCCTTTTATTTTTTAAATCACCTTTTGGAATTTTAATCTCGTGTCATCGAATAAAAACTAATCCAATCAGGATATTTTTAATTTGCCTTTTACCAAAACTTCTTCTTTAAATGCCCGCTCCTCATCGGAGATTGGTGATCATCATGGCTTACTAGGAATATCAAATAATGTGGTGACTTTCCATAATCTTCCACATCGCAGTACGGGAGCCACACCATTGATCCACCTCTGCCTCCCGGTAGAGTCAATCGCCAAAACTGCCCCGGTGTTAATATTCAGTTAACAAACCGTTTTATAATGTTTGTACAGCGAGACGGGTTTGCTTCAGTCTCGGTCTTTTAGTCCAATTACCCGACTTTTTAAAGGGTAATCGGGAGAAGTGCTCATTAGCCAAATATCCTTTTCCTAAATAAACTCTAAAGCACTCTGACACAAATTGCGAACCTGCTAAAAGTTGTCTCTTTTTAAAAACTCGCCATCAGAAACCCACGGATTGTCAACTGTTACTAATGTTATACACTTACATAAAAAAGCTGATTTTACTTGACTTTCCCTCCTCTTTCATTTACTTTTTTCTTCTTTTTTTTCCTCCCCCTTTTTTTTTTTTTACTTTTTGAAACTTGACTCCGCGATTCGGATCGCCTGGAGCAGGCTGCTCTAAACGAATGCCATATTTCTGGAATTCTGATTTTTTTAAAAAAACTTTTTTACTTCGACTTCTTAATCATTTAAAAGTTTTATCGTACCATCTTTCCCCCCTCGCCATTCGTTTTATTTTTCCCCATCAGTTTTATTTTTCCTAATGGCCGACAAAATACTCGAGATTTTACAATAAACTCAAATGGGCAGTCGATAACGGTAAGTGACAATATCTATTGTTTGAGATGGACAATAAAGGAGAAAAAAAGGAAAAGGGGGAAAAAGAAGAAGAAGAAGAAAAAAAAAGAAAGAGTTAAGGAAACGGAAATGGATCTGGGACAGAAAGGAAAATATTCGAATAGAGATTTAAACCAAAAGGAGGAGGAAAATTGAACAGGAATCTGCTTTTCTGTTGCCAAGATTAATTCATTCATAAGTCGTCTCACAGTAGGAGTATAGTGGATGAGAAGAAGAGCAGGGGGATGGGAGCGGAAATTCGAATGATCTCCTTTTCGTTTGCCAAAATCTACTCGAAAATTTATAGCCTCTAGAGAACTAACAAGGCAGTCACTTGAAAACCCGAACTGGTCGACGATTTTTTTCCCTAATTTCTTTGTAAAAGCACTGCATTGTTAGATTTGATGGAAAAGTTGAGGTCGACTGCAGTAGCGACGTTTGAGATTTTTCTTAGGGAGGAAATTCATGTGTAACATGTTACGTAACATGTTGCGTAACATGTTACATTTGGTATATTTCACAGGGAAACATGTTACGTAACATGTTCCGATGTAACATGTTTCGGAACATGTTACGTAACATGTTACCTTGTGAAATATGCCTCGTAACATGTTAAATCATGTTACAAGTTTTGCAAATCATGTTACGGCCCTTCAACACCATGTTACAGCCCTTAAACACCATGTTACAGCCCTTCAACATCATGTTACGGCCCTCCAACATCATGTTACGACCCTTTTAGATAATGTTACGCTTGTGAACAAAATGTTACAAGCTTTCTAAAGCATGTTACAAGCCCTGTAAAGCATGGCATGGTCACAACATATTTTAGAAAGCTTGTAACATTTTGTTCACAAGCGTAACATTATCTAAAAGGGTCGTAACATGATGTCGGAGGGCCATAACATGATGTTGAACGGCTGTAACATGGTATTGAAGGGCCGTAACATGATTTGCAAAACTTGTAACATGATTTAACATGTTACGAGGCATATTTCACAAGGTAACATGTTACGTAACATGTTCCGAAACATGTTACATCGGAACATGTTACGTAACATGTTTCCCTGTGAAATATACCAAATGTAACATGTTACGCAACATGTTACGTAACATGTTACACATGAATTTCCTCCCTTAGGGAGAGCAAAGCACCTGAGGAGAGCAAAAATTGGTTCCTACACTAGATTTATGAGTGAGTACCTGAAATCTTAATGGGGGTAAAGGAATGTTAAGGTGGGGCTGTACCGCCTCCGCCTAAGGTGGTGGGAAGTACCGTCTCGAGCAGCTGGTGATAGAGGGGATGATTGAGGGCAGGCGCAGACCTGATCTGAGGAAAACATCCTGGCTCAAGAATCTAAGATACTGCTACGACCAAGATTCGGTATCTCCTTTTTGTTCGGGAGCCTCCAAAGTTAGGATCGCCATGATAATCGCCGACTGACAAGAATCTTGCCATGTTGCGAAATGTCAAGCAGCAGCTAAGTAGCAATGAAAAGCAGGAATAGCAATTGTCAGGCTTTATAGAAGATCCCAGAAGTTGGACGTTGTAGGAGGTTAGGTGGAGGGCCTCTGACATCGAAAAGGGATGTTGGCAGGCCTCAGAAGTTTAGCCACTTAGTTACTGAAATAGTAGTGGGCTCCTGATAAATGCAAATGGGTCAAGAAAAAAGAGAACGACAGAAGTAGAGAGACCTACCACCTGCATTTCTGCCAAACCTGCATTTGGTCTGCTTCCTCCCTCTTTATCCATGCTCTTTCTGAATACCAACTTACCCTCCCCTCTCCCCCATTCTTTAGTTCTTCAGCGCCCCTCAACATCAATCACTCTAGGACGTGGACAGGATGGAAGATTACAGATGGGGAAGAGCAAAGCCAGTGACTAGGACAGACTATCGAGATAGAAAGGATGATGGACATCCACCCCTAGGGAAGGAGGAGAGTAGGAGAAATCAGGCAAAATGTTAACTACAAGGAAGAAAAAGAACTAAGCTTCGCAAGTTAATTCCTTCTTATTGAGATCAAATTGGTAACCTTATAACACTCTCCGCTACTGCAACGTTTCGGGACGGGTCGGGAACGGTTCAAACGTTTCAGGAACGACGCAGAACGTTGCTGAAATGGAGTGTGCCTACCCATATAAGGGTAGACTCAAGCTCAAAACAGATCTGTGCGTTGCGCTTTCCTCCACCATGAAATAATTACTGCTCTTCAGTAGAGCCTCTCCAAGTGCTAACGAATCGGGACTGAGGATTAACATTTAGAGAGATTAGACGCTGGGGTAGGGTTTATAACAATTAGATGTACCTGAAATGCGAATTGGAAGGGTTATTTCTCTCGAACCTTCATTGTTCAAAGCCTGTGACTCGCCAAAAATAAAGTGGAATTTGGGTTTAGTCGAAAGCGGGGTGGGTCATTGTCGTTAATTTTTAGAGAGGTTCTACTCAACTCAGATTTCTATATCCACATGAGCGTTACATCCCCAATTACATTCGGAAAACTTTGTTCTTCCAATAGTCTGTAATTCTTGAATAGCTCAATAAAAAATGAAAAGAACAATACGTTCAGCTTTCCATTTGACTTCATTTCAATATTCTCCCCTCCAGAAGCACAAATTAAGATACGCAAACAGAAGAAATTTAACCGATGGGTTAACGGACCGGGTTAACGGTATATGGAAGAAAAGGTCATTTGATAACCCCACAATACATCATTACACACGTCTGGGGTAGAATGGGGGATTTCAGTCAGACCGCCAAGTTATTAGATTATCGACGGGTTTCAACCTTTTTAAGGTTAAAACCCGACGTCTGGGTCGAAAAGCTTTAAAACAATGGACTTTCAGCCTCATACCCGAGCGGCAATGATTTCCTCTCTCTTTTTTCCCTTATTCATCTTTTCCTACACATGATTTGCTAAATGAGAGAGAAACGTCGCTCTGATTTAACGGGAGCAATAAATCTAGAAAAACAGTGAAATAAGCTGAAAAGCAAGATAAGGAGTGCGCAACATCATAAAAAAAAAAGTCGTAAAAAGAATAAGAGAATCGGATGTTGGTTTTGTTAAAGCCATTAATGTTTAGCACGAGAAAGAGAGCATAAGAACTCGTTGGTGGTCCAAATCTTCATTGGAAATCGATACCTCTTGAACCATATCCACAAGAAATATATAAAATTTATACAAGTCTGCATGATCGATGCGTCTCTTGGCAGTGTGTCTCTCTCTCTTCGACTTTTACTCCCGTTTTCCTTTATGGGGGGGAAACTTTACTGTATAGGATGATTCGGAAAAGGTTTTTTATTTTCGGCTTCTTTTTATGTAGCGAAGAAAAAGAGGGGAGATTTCCAATTGGAAACGGTAGATGAAAAGCGAGATATCCTTTTTGTAAAAGGTGAAAGCTGATGAAAAACATTGATTTTATACTTTCGCGAACGTGTGAAATAAATCCCCCTCTTCTTTTTTTTCTAAGACATTGGCCGGATTCCAATTACGAGATTCATTTCATTTAGTCAAAAAATATATTTTAATATTTTTTCTTCCGCTTTTTATACTCCTGGAAATAAGGGGAGAGGAAAAACTTTCTTTTAATAATGTAATTGGAACGTGATTTGAGTCAAAGAGAACTTATGACTTGGTCAATAGAATTTAGTTGATACCTTTTAATACTCTGCAGGGGATTCAAAAAAAAAAAAAAAGTTTTTCAACTTTGAATGAGAGTTTTTTAATCGTGAAATTTCGATTCTGGGAGGATTTTTTTTGATTTTTGGATGATTTGGTTCTTTAAATATCTTTAAAGTTTTTTATGATTCATTATAAGACTTTTTTCTTTGAAAAATCGGTTGTCGAGAAGAATAAATCAAATTTTTCTTTCTAATTTTTTAAAAGCAAATAAAATTCATGTTTGGTTGTTTTTTTATCACAACTGCAAAAAGGAAATCGATTATAATCTGCGGGCGAATTGCTGCACATTATAAATCGGGCTAGCCGAAAAAGCTTTTAAGACGCGGTTGTAAAGTCGTATTTAGAACGATTTAAATTTTCTGGGAGACGCCTGCAGGGTTTAAGTTTATTATTTATTTATCGAGTTGTTTTGTTTCTTGCGTGGATTGCTACAAGTTAAACTTAGACGCTAATTAAATTGTGAGCTAAGTTATCATACGCATTTCTAAGCAATAGGGGTTAGTTATAGTTCACGATAAATTTATCATTTTAACGTAATTAATTATCTTATGAGCATGAATATTGTTGATATCTCTTATATTTGAGGATGTTTCATGCTTTTAGACGTTTGATTTAAGTTTTGTGATTAGGCAAATAACCGCAGGCTGCAGTGAAGGGGGGAGAGGTACACATATGAGAAGGAATCAACATGTTATGAGTAATATAGGTCGGTACGTGGAATTTTGATTCGTTAATTTGTTTTATCGAGGAAACGTGTACGAAGTTCGAGGAAAGATTGCTGGAAAGATAAGTGCTTCAAAGATGAATCTGATTTCAAGAGTGATGAAGAATTTTACTGGCACGTTTTCGAGGACAGTGGATGCCTTAGCAAAAAAAGTGGAAGCTAAAGCAACAATAATGGACACTAAAACCAAGTATATGGAAGGTGAAGCAAAGAGAATGAAAGCTAAGGCAGTGAAAGTGGACGTTTAAGCAAGCTAAGCGGAAGCTAAAGTAAAGAAACCAAGTTCCAAGAAGTCCAAAGTGGTAAAAAAAATAGGGGGTCAATTTTTTTGCGAAAACAATGCTTTATCTACCTATCGTCGATAAAGCAGTAAAATGTGACCAAAGTATTTTTTTGGAAGTGAAAGAGTCCTCGTTTTCTTGGTTCTCCTCGACGACGAAATGCCTCGAAAGATGCAGGATGGCTATGGGTCCGTTAGGTTTGAGCTGGATGGAAAGTCACGAGCCATGAGTCGATATAAATCCAGTCTCTGTAAATGCCGGTCGAAAACGAAGACATCATGGTAGACTCCTTCAAAGGGCCCATTTCGGCCCGTAGCCCGCGGGCCATAAGCTGGCTTGAGCTGGACTTTTGCGGGCCCGGGCCTACGCTTTTAAAGGCCGCGCTCAGGCCCGGTTATTATTTTCGGTCTAAATTTACTTCTTTTTTACAAAAAAATCGTTTTTTGAAAAATGTTTTTATTTTTTTAAATTTTCTTATTTTATTTTCTTACATTTATTTACACATTCTAAAGAAATCAGTCTCAACCGGATTTTTTAGAGGTCGGCCAGCGGACCTGCGGGCCGAACGGGCCAGGTCGGTCTCAACAAAATTTTAGCCGTGCCGTGCCGGGCCCGAGCCTAGCGCGTTTAATTTTGACGGGTCGGACCGGACCGGGCCGGGCCGGACTGCGGGCCTTGAAAATTTCTGTCCGTGTAGGACTCTACATCATCGTGAACTAATCCGACTAGATGAGTTTAATCCGCCACTGAATGGGATAGTCAGAATTGTCCCTTTTCTTTAATCTTTAAAAAAAGTATTGGTTTCAGTTTAAAGGGATGTAATGGGAAGATAAGAGATTTCCTATTAAGTATCTTGAAGGGCCTTCGGTCTTTAAGCTAAAGTGCATTCTCGGTTTGTAGTTATCCCCGACCCAGGGTAAAAAGTTATGAAGATTGATGGGATTATTTACCGTAATAATGATTCCAAATGAAAATCCTTCTTTATATATCAATTACGTGCGCAAAAAAGGGGATGAAAAAAGCGGATATAGCTTTGTGCGTAAAAAGGAAAAAATGAAATATTAAAAATTCTGAATTTATTTCATTACGATTGACGGAGTATTTCCTGGATCGACACTTTTTTTCCAATTTAGTTTTTTTTTTCAAGAATCACGAGGAAAGAAAAAAAAAGATGATGAAAGCTTTCCCCTGCCTAAGGTAAAATTCGTTTTCTTGTTTTCAATTAGTTCAAATTAAATTCTTTTTTACTTTATAATTAGCGAAAATTACCATTTCATTATCGAACGTGGTTATTTTTTAACTTTTGAGGAAACGCTCTTTAATTTTTATCCGGTTCCTTAGTGATCCTTTATTGGGGAAAGGGAAAAAAAATGGAGAATCGCTTCACTGACCGCGCGGCACAAAAAAAAAGGTTCAAGTGAAAAATGTCAATTTTCACGATAAAATCCTTGTTTTTCGGTGAAATAAAAAAAAAGAAGAGAAAATAAGAGAAACGGTAAAGTTCAAGAAAGCGTAGTCATGTCGTACAAATAACAAGCCTATTTCGCCTATTTCGCGGAAAAGGAAAAGATAAAGGTTTAGTAAAAAAAAAAACCAGTCCCGTGCGGGACAGGAATGAAAAAAAAAAAGGAAGTTTTCTCCCGAAGGTAGTCGACACGAAATTCATTCCCAGACACCGAGTCAAATCTAATTCAGAAAAGTAGAACGCATCTGTGTCTATTTTATTCTGACAAAATAGCATTTCTACCTTTTTGAAAGCTTCTTAAAGGGGGGGAAAAATATACTAAGTGAAAAAAAAAGAAGAAAATGAAATAAATTTCTCTATGGTTAAAATTAAACTCCAGGTTCTCCTTTTTTTTATATCGTCGTTAATCGAAAAGGGTAGAAAAGAAAAGAAGGTGGCAGCCATGTGTTGTTTCTCACTATCGTTTCCCCGAGATTTAAAAAAAAAAAAAAAAAAAGGTTGGCAGCAATTAAGAGGTGAAACTTTTTTTGCTTTCAAAAGTTGACCTATAATCTGTTGGTTTAAAGTTAACCTAATCTTTTCCCTCCCCTTGTTGTTTTTTTTTTATATCGTCGTGTCACTGGGTGGTTAAAAACCGTTTTCGTAACTTGAGTTCAGAGCCCTTTTACAAATGATCCGGAACCAATTAGAGCTTAAGACTTAAGGGGTTAAACGAGGAGAAAACAAAAGAAGGATCGGCGTCGGATGAAGATAGTCGAAAAGCTTTGAAGGTATTATTAAGAGAGAAAATGAAGAAGAAAACCCAGGGTTAAAAGCGAAGGATTTACGTGATGGGCTCTCTTCCTCTTAAAATGTATATAGCGAAACAATAGATCCGTTTTGGCGTTTGTTCATTCAAAGTGGAAGATTGCTAATGGTTATAATATCGGGCTGTAATTATTTTGTGCATGCAGGCTTATAAAGCTTTAGAATTCCAAGTTAAAAAGATGCGTGGAATTCCGGATTACGCCTACTCCCGATGATTCTGCAGTTAATGGCGGGAGTAAAACTTAAATGGATTTAGATTTTCGCATATTTCATGTTTTATAGGCGACGTTTTATTTTTTTTCCATTGCTTCTTTCTTATTGGGAAAAATATTTGTGGGCGCATAAAGTTGTCTAGTTATGTCGAGTGAAAACAGGATATTGGTCGGCGCCCTAAAAATTGTTTGGCTTAGAAATTCGGATCATTACAACCATACTAGGGAAAATCCTGTGAAATCACATTCTGAAAGATTAGCTAAGAACTTCAGGAATCAAAGATATGAAGCGCTTTGCGAGTGGGAAAAGGGAAGAATGCCATTAGCCCGTGGACAGGATGGATGACGATTGGATTGGAAACCAGCGACTAGGACATCTTAACGAAGACTAAAGAATGACGAATTCTTGCTTAGGTGAGCTAGTAGGAGAAAAACAGGCAAAAACTTATTTACAAGGAAAAAGAAGAAGAACTACGGAGTCATCAAATGGCTACGGCTTAGTTGGTTTGAAATTTCAGGCCAGAAACTCATACTAAGATTAAGCTAAACTTTTTTTTCTTTAGCTCATGAACCTTAGTCTGCAATTCGAGATTTAAAATTTATTTTTTCGTTAATCAAGAACTTAAGCTTGCGCGACCTTGCGCGGCTGCACAAAATTTTAGTGCTTGGCGCCTCTGGTGCCAATTCTGGGACCTTGTTTGTTACTAAACGTTGGTAATCATGTACGCTATCATAATTTTGTTGACGAGCCCGAAACAAACCAAAGGTGTTCATATTTTTCGGCCATGATGTCATACGTCACCCCACTCCTAGTTTTCTGTCTATGTTTCCCTGCAATTTGAAAATGGGAAGCTCAAATTTCTCTAAATGTTTTTCATAATGTAAATACTTTTATTTCTTTACTTTCAACCATTTTTAGTATTTTTTTCTCCTTCCCCACCCAGGTGAACCTTCATAGGCACTGACGTCGAGGTCATGCGCAGGATGGGGAATGAGAAAGCTAGACTTACTATAAAAAAATTACATCTGTACCCAAAAAGCAGATACATATCTCTAGCACGTCACAACTGGTGCATCTCCCTTAAAGAAGTTTACACAGATAGTGATTTCAATTTAAATTTTTATATGCGTCTGTCTGGCCGGCTGACTGACTATGCGTCACCGATTCCTCTTCACTACTTTTATTACTATTTGCGTAAAACTTTTAGTGATAATAAAAAACCGACTCGAGAAATAAAAATCATAGAACAAAAACGCCGATTAATTTTTCTTCTGCTCCACTCGTCTGTTTAAGTTTCGGCAATTTTTACGATAACCGTTGACAAGAGATTTCAACCTCCCTTCTCATGCCAGATTGACAAGCTTGTTTATAGCCATACATGCAAACCAAAGTATGCATCTCTTTTGAACTCTCGCGGGGTTCAGGCATTAATCATTTCCATTCGTCCTCCCTTTCGCATTACGATTCTTTGTGCGTGCCGTAATTGCTGGTTCAGCTATACAATCATCACTCTCCCAGAATTCCAAAAACTAACGGAAAATGAAATATTAAAAGCAATACTCTCTTTGTTATACATAAGCTCAGACTCAGAAATGAGGGGCCTAATCCCATGCTGTTATAAATTTATTTACATTTCTCTAAATGAATCTCCAGCCCCTTAATCTCCTCATCTATCAATTTCTTTTCGTTTCCATTTCCTTTTTCACTTTTGTATTTGTTTATTCCTTTTGACTGCGCATGTCTCCGGGGACTGTCGATAAAGAGCTAACGAAAGAGGATTTATATTTTCGACAACGGGGGGGGGGGGGGGGGGGGGGGGGCACACCACTTCTAAAACATCTCCATTCGAGATTAAATAAGTATAAAAGCCACGAAAGCCGTTAGTCAAGCTTGAACGCTTTAGCTAAACAAAATCTTTGAAACCGGAAATAATGGCGCAGACATATAGCGTCTATTCCCATTCAAGGAATATAATATATGACGTCATTTCCATGTGTTAATCACAAAGTTTTCGCGGGGAGACGTGGCAAAGTTAGAGAAGAGAAAAATTTAAATTTCTAAAACTCCGGATCTTATAACGGGCGAAATCCTGAAGATATACAGTGACAAATGGGGTCAGGTGCTTTTCTCCAGCCCTGTAGTTAAAACTCTCGCTAGTTATCAAATAAAATAAATGAATCCGTGTTACTCATGTAAGGCTAATATATTTCTCCTAAACAATTTCCAAATCTGACAATATGACAGATGCGCCATCGTTTCAAATAAAAATTTTAATTTTAGGGAAACTGCAAAACCGTGAAATATGGAGGGGTGAGCCCGGTTTTTATTAAGGGGTTGGAAAGCTTCGAAACGGTTCTCCGGGAATATCGAAAGATATTTCGTCCTTTTGTGTTTGACACTTTAGGGGACGAAGCTCTTTTAAAATCAACTTGAATGCGAAATGTTTATTCTCCCTCTATTAGTCAGGCACTTGATTTCGCTACGTCACCATTGTTCGATAAGTATTCGTATTGAGCAATGGTTGCCACTCATCCTCGTTTTCCATCGGAATTGATCCGTTTTGTGTTTTCACATTTGTGAAAACGTTAAATTGTAATTCAAAATGATAGTTGCTGAATTTTCGGGGAAAAGGAAGTTTAAATATTGAATTTCACTAGGAAATTTCAAAAGTTTAAAAGTTATATTGACAAATTATTGTTTTACTCAATTTCGGATCTGAACGTTGATTAAAATAAACTTAGATTAAAAAGCTAGCGTTTAGAATTCATGGAAATAATTAACGTTTTGCTTTTCGTAATGAATTTTTAAACTGCAGTAAAGTTAGAATAAATATTTACGGTTTTATGTGGAATGACATATGTGCATTAACGTTTCTGTTATTTTTGCCGGCAATGGCTTTATAAGGAGATTGTAGCTATGATCATCGATGCTGGCGCTTTTCGTCGGGTTTATGGAGTCAAGAGAATGAAGAGTGATATAACGGCAAGAAAAAGAATCTCGCTTTTTCCATTTTCATATTTTTTTTCTATGGCCCAAAAATTTTTTACACAATTTTTCGTGTTGATTAAAAATTTTTGAAAATTTTTTCTGTTGCTCAAAAATTTTTTAAAAATTTTTTTGTTGCTCAAAAAATTTTTGAGATTTTTTTGGTTGCTCAAAAATTTTTTGAGAATTTTTTCGGTTGCTCAAAAATTTTTGGAAGTTTTTTTGGGTTGCTCAAAAGTTTTTTGAGAATTTTTTCGGTTGCTCAAAAATTTTTTGAGAATTTTTTGGATTGCTCAAAAATTTTTTGAGAATTTTTTGGGTTGCTCAAAAATTTTTCGAGAATTTTTTGGGTTCCTCAAAAATTTTTTGAGGATTTTTTCGGTTGCTCAAAAATTGTTTGAGAATTTTTCTGTGGTGCAAGACTTTTTGAGGAATTAAAATTAAAAACCATGATTTTTTTCCCATCCCCGTACCCGTAATTAAAGTTAAATTGCCAAAGGCTGAAGGTAGTGGCTGGAAATCCCGTTCGTTGAATGCTGACAAAGAACCATCCAATTAAAGTAGAGAATTTTCTAAGTATGAAAATAAATTCATACGCTTAGCTGCAACTGACTGGAATCTATGTTCCAGACTCCGGACAAATTATCACTTGTTGTAATTGCACCTGGAATGATTTAACAGCTTTTAACATTTCTTGATTGTTGCCCCGGAAATCAATTAGCATTGATTGTTAATTTCCATCTCCGATTGAAAGGCGAGAAAATTTAATCCTCTGCAAAAGGAAAGTTGCAGCATTTCAAATCCTTTTGCGGACACAATATATTTATTCTTGTGCATATGCTCTTAGAAAGATTAAAGAAAAAAAATCCCCCCCGAAACATTCATTATCTTAAAAAACTTGACAACAAAGAGAAAAAAATTGGGAGGGAAACAAGTAGCCTTTAAATCCGAGCTTTTAAAAGGAAAAACATCAGTTATATCAAACTACATTTTCGTGTTTCAGAATCATAAGATAAATTTCGTCTTAAAAACGAAACGAAGAAGAAAAGAGACGAAAAAAAAAAAAAGGAAAAGGAGAACACGCTAAGAAGCACTGAAAGCTATCCTTATGTTGTTCATTCATCATTTAGAATACAAGGAATGCAAAGATGGGAATCCATTGAGTTCAAAGAGATTTCGTTTCAATCTTACCCGGATTAAAAAAAAAAGAAAATGTTGTGATAGTAATTTTCGGGATTAATCAAACGGATCGATTTCAATATTACACAAGATTCTTTCGCGTATCATGCAAATGAAAGGTAATCAGAAATGATATGGCTGTCGGTTAATTGGTCGTTTCACGTTTTATGAATGGCTAAGCGTCCGAATGGAAAGGTAGATTAAAACTTTAATGCGTCATTCTTGGTCTGTTCGACGTGTTAATTATTTTCAGGTTTTAACTGTAATTATGACGTCATGTCATCATAGATAAAATTTTTAGTTGAGTATTGTTTGGTAAACAAAAGGGTGATCGATTGAATTAAGGGTCAGGTAGAAAGGCAGCGATAAGAGGGGTCGAATTTTATTTTCAGGTGTTCGTGCAACCACAATTGTTGCAGAGATTTTGAAGTAATGCGTTGCCGCAAAGTTGGCAACATCGCGGTAGGGTTCAGCAACATCTCTGCAACGATTATGGTTGTACGGGTAAGTTAAAACCGTATCAAGACCAAGTTCAGGTTTGAAGCATGAACCAACAAACTTACTTCATGAAATAACAAATTACTTTCGTAGTAATGAACGACAAGCCGATCGAGCAAGTGTCGCACTTCCGTTATCTGGGTTGTGATATCAGCTATGAACCAGACAGAGATATAGAGGAAAAAGTCAGTCAGTTCCAGAAGGGGAGGCGGTGGCGTGGTGCCTAGAGTCGTTGACTCATATTCCGTAGGTCCCTGGTTCGAGCGTTGTCTTCTTTGGACAACATCTGTTCTTCTGTTAATAGACTAATAGAATAAAAAATAGAATTGGTAGACAAACTTGATAAAATATGGCATTCATTAGGAAAAAAAAATCTGTGGAACTTTAAATAGATCTCTTAAGAGTAAGGCTCGTAGAGGTACAAAAATCAAGCTGTATAAAACCATGGAGGTGCCTTCTCTTATGTTCGGAAGCGAATCATGGGTGGACACAAAACATAATCAAGCAAAAATCCAATCGGCAGAGATCAATAACTTTGAAGACGGAACATGCTAATAGCGTAATCCGTGTAGTGAAGAAGACTTTCGTAGAACAGAAGAAAGACTTATCTGAAGAGATAAAACAGAAAAATGATCAGAAAGTCGAAATCTCAAAAATTGTCAAAAAATTTTGTTCAGCAGGAGTTGGGACTTGTATTTTTTCAGGATTTTTGATGTGAACAACATGACATCGTCAACGGATAGATCTTAACGGGAGGAGAATATTTGTCCTATGAATATAAGGCCTATTTGGCTCCTTAGCGAGAACTAAAGAGAAGCTGCAATGCAAATTCAAGGCTTCTTTCTTTCTTGTAAGCTATTTTTACTGAAGGCCTGACCTAAGTACTCAAAACTAGAGAAAATTATCAGTTTTAAAAAAAAATGCCAAGCACCTTATTTTTCTATGAATAATTTAAACCATATTTTCACAAAGATTTAAACCCGAGCCGCCACTTACATCGTCAAAATCATAAAATCGAAATCACATAAACATTTCCCAGAAAAATCCGATAGCTTTCTCGGATCATATGATCGTAAAACCAAGCGAATATTTAACTCTCGGATGTAAAGCTTTAAAACGGGGATATAACAGATTTTTTTTCTATCGCACGAAAAAAAAAAGAGGAAAAAATCCCGATTCGGAAAGAGGGAAAAAAAACCCAGACATTCCCCAGAGCGGTTTTATAAAATCATCACCAATAAATAATCTAATTTAAAAAAAAATGTTCGAAAATCTTTCCATAGAGCGGAAATAAGGCCAATTCCCTTTCAAGCCAGAAGGCATATACAGGCGAACCGCGAAAAATGCGAACAAACCTCTCTCCTCCCCCCCTCTTCTTTTGTTTATCCCTACCCTAGACCATAATGTCTATATTTTCCAAAGTCAAAGGGATGGGTTGAATTTAAGAAAAAGGGAAAAAAATGCAATAGGGGGAGGAAGGGGGCACGTGCTGCAGCGGTGTGCAGTCAGTGCAATCAAATCAGTGCAGGAAACGTTTGTCATTAAAGTTCCCGGTCACGCACATTGCGATTTAATCAATCGGAAACTTGAATGGTAATTGCATCGTTCGAGATAATCGAACGATTCTGGGGTTCTGTGTCGGGAGAAAAGCCGATTTCGACTCCTTTGCTCTCTTCTTTTCTTTTTTCCTTTGAGAAAAAAAATTGAATTATAAGTTGATAAGGAAGGGCCGGTTTTTTTTTTCATTCCTTTTTTTTCTGGTCGATGACCAACTGACACGTCGGCTATCCCAGATATTGAAAATTGTGATCTTCGGCTTTTTTTGATCTACTTTTTTTTACGATATTAAAATTACATCTCACCATTTTTTATCGGAAATCTGACCGACAATGTGTCACTTTCACTTTTTGTCATGTTTTTTTTTTGTATATTGATGTCCTTTTTTCCCCCCTACACCTTGTCTGTTTAGGAGAGAAAAAAAAAGGTTTCGAAAAGGAAGAAATTTTATGGATGTCGATTTTGACGGAGTTTTTTTTTATTATTCTTATCATCGGGTTTTGAATGAATGCGTTTTTCAATAGGAGGAAAGAAACATTTGGTTAAGTTAGTAGTTCTTTGACCGTATGATAAATGAGAAATGTCCAATTCATTGATATAATCTGAGAAGCTTTCCTCTCTGGATTTTCTCTTTTAATCGTCTATTAATGGGATTTAAGAAGCGAAATAGAATCGCGGTGGTTGAACCACTTCACAGATATTTTGATTTTCAGTAAATCGAAATGATTAATTGATTATTGGATTAATTATTAGAAAGAACGAACGAAAATGATTTGCAATCGATAGAAACGAAGTTTATGAGCTTTAAAAGTGAATTGGAGCATTAGTTTATTTGATTCATTGCAAATAAATAAATGACTTAAGCCTAAAGCCAAAAAAAAAATGTTTTTACAATTTTTGAAATAATTGTTGGAAAACAATCGTAGTCGCCTTCAACTACTTGATTATGCATCTGTAGAGCCACTTTTTCAATTTTTCCTCATTATATATTTTTGCTATTTACAAATCTTTTATTTTTATTAAGTCAATGAGAACAGGCTGCTCTTTTTCAGGTAAGATCATTTTGGGAAAAATTTCCCAGATTTAACATTTTATTTTCGATTTATAAATTCTTTTCCCCACGCTGAAACCTTTCCCATCATGCTAAGATTCTTCCCATCTCCGATATTTATTAAAAAGAAACTTTAAATCCGAGTTTAATAACTGAAAACTTCTTTCAAGTTTATTAATCCGCCCGCTCGTAACGATTTCCGAAAAATCCAAGTTATCCTAATTATTTTAATACCGAACAAGTAGGCTCGCTTAAGAATATTTCAAAAGAGCAAACTTTCCCTCCTTCCCGCTCCATTTACGAAATAGCCGTGGGGGGATGAGAAAAAAAAGGAAAAAATAACTGGAACGCAATCTGTTTGTCGATCATGAAGACTTGAAATTTTATTGCAGGAGAAACTACTTTTGGATTCAGACCAACCATGTATTCAATTGATTGGGAGCAGGGGAGGTTTGAACTCAAGACAAAAACTGGGATTTATCACTCGTTTCCCAATGATTTCCAATCGGAGTAAAAAGGTTGAAGCTTTGGATTGGACCCCGCGTACGAGAGAACCACCGAATAAACCATTCCATTTGCATCTAACAGTTTAAACATTACGTTCGGAAACGTTGTTAACGTTCCCTTTAACGTTTTCCTATGCATAAATGAGCAGCTTTTCGATGTATCGAAACGACAACCCCCCTGAGAGCCACGTGAAAATACTTGAAGCCGTTTCAAAAAAAAAAAAACATTTTTTTATTGATAATAATTGCAAAAAGGTTGGGGAAAAAACGGGAGTTGAAGAAAATGGGCCTGTTTTGAAAAACAAATAAAGTCATAAAGCGGAAAAGAAGAGGTAGAGTGTGAATTTTGCAAATTGCGTTTGCCATTTGTTTCATTTAACCGGTAAATTAATGAGAAAATCCCCTCTCTTTTTCATTGCATTTAAATTTGTACGGTCGTGATTTCGTCCCTCGCGGTGTGAGTTCCCTAATTTTTTTTTTTTTTTTTTTCGGGGGTAATATAAAATGGTTATGAGAAATTTATCGCTTCGGCACTAATCGACCGGAGGCCGAATTTTACGCAGGATTTTTTTTTCACGCTGGAGTCGGGATTCCGGTTCCTTTTCCGGTTCCGGTTTTTTCGAAGATATATTTCGTATGCAGTTGCTGGGAATATTTCAGTGTCTCTTTGAGCTGTACAAAAGTTCTTATCTCTTAACATCCGTTATTTTTCAACAAAGTTTTAACGCATTGATTTTTTTCTTTTCAGGTAAGATCGCAGTGAAAAAAAGGCACAGCCTCGCAGATCCGTCATTGGTTAAGGTTGGCTTTTTGATCCCCTGAAGATTGGATTTCGTAAGGAAAAGAAAAGGTGTCCAAATATTTCAAAAAGCACCTTTTCATTTAATTTTTTTTTTTTTTTTTTTTTTTTTTGAAATTTTACATTAACTTAGAATTAAAGTTTAAATTTCCCTGTTACGCGCGATGGAATGGAAGATGAAAACCTTACACCCCACGAATTAAGTTCGAATTTTAATAGGAATTCGAACAAGACAAAAACGGTGTAGTGGTTAAGGAGTTGGTCTTTCACTCCAGAGATTTGGGTTCGATTCCCGGGTGAAGCAAATTACGAAAAGGTTTTTTCTGGAATCCGGATTTTAATTATTGACGTTTCGTCGAAAAAAAAAATTTAAACCCAAGATATATTTTAAGTACATCCACCCAAAATGTATCTCGGGTGTATTTAAGGTACATTAAAGGTTATATCCAAGTTATATTTTAGGATATACCAAATAGTCGCAAATTTGTGGATATATTTTTTTAATAATTTTGTTATATCTTGGTATATATTTTTTTTTATTCCCAAATTATATTAAGGATATAATTTTTTTATACACCCGATTTCCGTGTGGGAACGGCAATTATTTAGCTTTACATTGTAGAAAAGCTGCACCTGCAGATTTTAGGATATGCATCTGGGAATACGATTGACTTTGGACCTAATTAAACTTAATTCACTATATTCACTATATGACCCTAAAAAAGATAAATAAAACTTGGGCAAAATCGGCCATTTTAGTTAAAATGAGGCTCCCTTCAAAAATACAAAAATTGACTGTACGCAAAAGACTCTGAAGCTCAAAACTGCAATCCAAATTTTTTCTCTCGGTTTTCTTCCAACTTTTATAAATAAGGAGCGTCACTTGCACAATCTTAATCTAACCGCTTTTGTCTCATAACTCAACATTTATTTTTCTAATTTAAGAAAAAAAAATTCTCTTTATTCCGCCTTGGGCAACTTATTTCAAAGAAAGCAACGTAACTTTAATCTGTTTTTACTTACTTTCTGTTAACTAAGGTCATTTACTTTCTACCAACAGGGGCAAAGACAAAAGTTTCTCCGGCTCAGAACCTTCCGAAAATCGAAACAACTCAGATTTAGCTCTAGACCTTTCCCTTCCATTGTCTTTTAAATTGTTTACCTAATTACCTGTCTCATTAACTATATAACCTTAGATTTATCTCCGTGCCTTTATAAATAGAGTACTATTTCCGCTCAGGATGCTAAATCGGCTATTAAACTTTTGAACTTTCGGCATTAATAATTCAGCAAGATTTCCATTTCCCACCTTTCTTTTGTAAAAATTTTTTCTCTCCGGTTGTCCAGCCGGCGACATTTCGATTCAAATTAAATAAAAAGAAAGAGGGGGGAAAAGAAGGAAACGGCTTTCCTTGTAACGTAGTAGACAAAAGGTTTTTATCTAGACGTTCCATCTAAACGTGGCGATGACGTCGTACTAACCGTTTTACGAGATAAATATAACAATAAAAAGTTTTATTATAGCCCAGGTAACGGCTTAGCTTTGTGCTCCTCGTTTTCATTCTCTCTCGCTCGCTCTCAACTTCTTAACACTTTTGTTCTCGATTCGGTCGCCATTATGTCGTTTTACGCGTTTTGTCGTTGAAATGTAATCGGGCCCCCTTTTACTTTCACTTTAAAGACCTTTTTTACATTTAAATTATTACATTACTTATTCAAACCTTTTTAGTATATGCTTTAGACGAAGGTGAGGAACTAGGATGAGGATTTTTTTAAATTTGATTAGGTCGCGTGGACTGAAAAAAGTGTCTGCAGTTGGAAGACCGAGATGCACGATTCGAAATGGTAGTTGGGAAGAAGGTTTTCGCTAAGTGCGCTCCTGCTACTATGGCGAGCACTTCAGGGCTGCAGGAATGTTGAGAAGATAAAGTACGTCAGGTCGTTTAGGAATAGTAGAAACTAGAGAGCCTAAAAGGAAAGAGCCGCTAAGTCTGCATATCGGAATCCTGGCTTCTGATTAAAATCGTTTCGAGCTGACTTCCGTTGACTGATGGTGACTTTACTCTTCGGTATTTAACTTTTGTTTGGTCACAGCCAATCGAAAAACAGCAATTTAGTTGGCGACTCTTTCCTTTCAGGCTCTCTACTCACTCCCTCTTTCAACTTCCTAGTCGCTCTAACAGCTCCACAGCTTCTAGAGGCACATTTGCTTATAGCTCTGTAAGCCTAACAGATTGTTTAGGCGAAAAAGAAGCAGAAATAAACCATCTTAAAATCAACACAAGACCATATTTTATCGATGCTGAACCCCTCACTAATTACAATTCAAATTACAACAATAATTTAATATTAAACGCTCTGACGACCATAAACTGTGCAGTTTTTTCAAGTCTTAACAATTTCAAAGTTTTCAAATCTTAACATTTTGTAATTTAATATTTCCCGCGTTGTTTTCTTTTAATTTAAGTTACGCTTTTGCCTTTGGGGTAAAATGATTTAGCCTTAAAAACCTTTAGCATCATGTTTTCTTCATCGGTGCAAGAGAATATATAAATTCTGTAATGAAAGGGGGCGGGGGGAGGATGGTAACGGAGGCGGTGGAATTGATTAATCATTAACAATTTTCTCTACATCAAGGAAGAAATTTTTCAACTTTATATAAAGCACCAATTAGAAGCGAATAAAAATAAGCGTAGCCCGATTTTTTTTTTTGCCTTCACAAAATAATTTTCTTTATTAAAACTTTTTTTTTTCTTTATGAGATTGTACTTGAAAAGTTTCTTTTTAAAAAGTTTTTTCAAGTCAGTATCTCGCAAGTCGCTTTTTATATAAACTTTTTCCGGAGTTGCTCTAATCTTATACCAACGGATTTAAAAGATATAAACTAAAATACCATGTCCCTGATCCCATCATAGATTGAATCCTGAACTCTAATTCGGAGATAAAAAAAAAAAAGGGAGAAAAATCGAATCAAGGATAAAAAAAAATGTTGAGGGAGAAAAATATTGGGAAGTCTCCGGCGGGGTTTCCGGGACAACAGGAACGGCGCCAGAAAAAAATTAAGCCCCCACTAGTTTCGTCCAAGTCAGTATCAACTATTTTTTTATGTGCCTTTTCCTTGACGGAGGCCCCAACCAAATTGCTGCTTTCTGATTGGCTGCGACCAAACGCAAGTTAAGTACCAAGCAGCAGAAGACGTATGACGTCATCACCAATCAACGGGAGTCAGTTGAAAATGATTTTGGTCACAGCCAATGAGAAGCCAGGATTTCAGTACACAGAGTTGGCGACCCTCTCCTTTCAGGCTCTCTAGCAAAAATAAGACATTCGTTACGAAGCAGAATCCAAGTGGCTTCAGGATTTTTTTTGGAAGAATTTGGCTCCGCCCCGTGTTATTATTACCTCAATAGTTTTTTCACAGATCAATAAACTCCAAGTTTATTAAAGACGTTCAACTTTATTTTTTTTAACGAGACGGTTTTAAACGAAGAATGGTTGATAGAAATATGAGTTTCAATTATGGGAGCTGTGGAAGCTGCGGGTAGTAAATAAATTAGTATTTATTTTGAAAAATGGATCCCAGTACAATAAATCAAAGGTATCGTGAAGAATGGCTTAAAAGTGAATGTTTATGACACAGCGGGGACGTCATAACGTCATTCTCCTGGGTAATTTTGACTAATAAATACCGTTACTTTCAAAATAACTGGGTTAAAGCCTTTTTTTTTTTTCGTCGGGGAAATAATAAAGAGAGGAAAAAGAGAAAAGTAAAGTGGAGTTATATCCAAAGATTAACTGGCAAAATGGGAAAAATTTTCATACGGTGATAACAAGAACGTATCCACTTTCATTTTGACGCCGGGGCGAAAAAATGAGAGAGGGGTGCAGTGTGCTCCCGGCCAACTCCCACTCAACATCCTCTCCGGCAACAGGGAACGGATATTTCAACCGAGATTAATTTTTGAAATGAGATTAATTAATTAATATGAGTGGTGGGTGGGATGTGTATAAGGTACAAAAAGTATGGATGAGATTTTCATTTTTTTTTTTAAAAAAAAAAAGGGAAATTCGAATTCGCGAAAAAAACGAAGAGAAGAAATATGAAGAAACATGGAATTTACGACTTTATCTTTTATAAAATGTTTTCACTCAGCATGCATTCAAAATCATTCGCTGAAAAGAAGGGAGAAAAAAAAAGAAAAAGAAGGAATGATTAACGAGGACAGGATGTTCCGTATCAAAAACTTGAGCATATTTAATCTTTGCTTTCCGCAGTGAAACTGACAACTCGGTCATTTGGTTGTTTCGTAAACAAACTTGACAGGAAAATCGAAGTTTTCCGCCTTTTCTCGGATGGAAAGGTTTATACCACAACAAAAGAACTGCATAAAAGAATAGGTCATAAATTATATTGTATAATAAACTAGGTCGGGTTTTTTTGGCATTTTTTTGTTTTCATGTTGATTTCGAAATTGTAATCTGAGATGACGATATTTTCAGGAGGTTTCAAGTTGGGTTTTTTGTTGTTAAACTTTGTATTAAAAAGTTTGAATACTTTAATGACTGTGTTTAACAAATTCAAAAGATAAATAAGGGAGGACCGAAAAAATAAATCAGGAGTAACTAAGACTTTGCATTTTAAAAGTTTTAAATTTTTAAAATTTGTTTGGTGCGCTTGAAGTGATAAGAATAAGGATTTTTTGCTTTTGAGCCTGATCTCTTGCTAGCGTAGTTTTTAATGATGATTTCTTTGTCTTGAGGAGCAGAGCGGTATGTGAACCAGGCAGTGGTGCCGGAACATTGAGTTAGGTGTTTATGTTTAGTGCATTAAGAAATTAGATCTATGAAAGGTCCGAAGGAAAAGCCGGGGTGGTCTTCAGCGGGCTGAATTTTCGACTAAGCTCTTTTGGTCTTTACCCGAACGCTATAGAGCTTCTGAAATACAGCCAATCTACTATCGCAGAAAGTAATCCGATTTTATCACAAATAAATCCCTTTTACATATAGCAAAATGCGTTATATTAATGGGATTAATTATCTTAAGGTCACGTAAATTAAAAATTGAATTTTTTCACTCTTTAGGCTGGATTTCACAGAGCTAAAACTCGCTTGTTTCCTAAGTTTAGCTTATTTACGACCAACTCGCTGGAGAGTAGCTGCTTTAAAACTTAAATATAGGAGACGAGCGAGTTTGCTAGCTCAGTGAAATGCGGCCTTTTCAAATTGCAGAGTTATCGATTTCTTCTTCTTTCAAAAAGAAAATGTGGAAAAGAACTCTAACCTAAATCCTTTAAAACTCATTAAGAGCAAAATTTGAGAGAGAGAGAGAGAGAGAGAGAGTGTCAGGCTTGGCTTGACAGGGCTTGTCCGGGACTTCGTCTTTTCTCGCTTAAGAGCTGGAAAGAGTGGTGGCAGTCTCCTCATCAGCAGGCAAATCTTCCCAATTCAACAGCCTGCAAGGTTCATAAAGAAACAGAAAAACAAGAAAGATCAACTTTAGATCAGTTTAAATTAAATTATATCAAGTCATAACTGGTCTGCAAGGGCGTGGATATTAATCTAGAGACCATTACGAGGCGAATAAAAAACTTTTATCATCATGATACCAATAACATGCAATAATTCATTTTTTACCGAGAATTCTGGGGGTGAAAAAAAATCAGTGGGGGTTGAAATCAACTATTCGTCATTTTTTTTAATCGTAATTATTTCACACCCCATTTCTAACATACAAAAATATATATTATATTTAAAAAAAAAAAAAAAGGACGGAATTAGGTTAATGATTAGTCTTGCGTCGTGGCGCATGAGTCACATCTAAGGGTTGACATCGGGCAGCTGTCTTTTTATTTTTTTTTTCCTCTTAAATCACCAGGGGTAGCGACGAGCCCTGCTGTTTTTTAATAACTCCACATGAGAATAGTCAGCTGCGTGCACCGTTAATGTCTTTTTTTTCTTTCTTCCAGAAAGAAAGGAGGAAAAAAAAATTGCACGACGTAAGGAAATTAAAATTAGGCTTTGATTTCACATGAGATTAACCCGGGGAAAAGCGAACAGTTTCAGAGTTTAATCCTTTTTAACAAAAAACCCTTTTTTTGTGAAAAAAAGACTCTCCTTTTTCATCAAATGAATGCGGATCCGAAATTAAATTTGATACTTTATTCAGGACCTAATAATTCCGCGGAAAAGGAATCAAAAACTTTTACTCCCTGGCAAGAAATCAACTTTCAACTAAGATGTTTTTGTATTGTCTTTTAGAACAAAAAGCAAACATCTCCTTATTCGTCAAGAGAAAATATATCCTCTGGTGAAACAATTGTTTCCACCGGCTTTGTAACAGTTGCATTAAATCATATCGGTTGACGTTAAGAGGCTCCGTAGGGGGGTTGGGGGATGTTTTAAAAACATTTTGTACCATTTAAATATTTTACATATTCTTTTTGTCTATAGATTGTAAATATTCTTCTTTTTTTTCGCCTAAAGGGGATGATTAAAATTTGGGATCCCCTTTAAGCGGAAGCGTTAAAAATCGTATACTTTATGAGGGAGGAAACATAGGATTGGTATGAGATATCCTTTAGATTCGGTCAAGAGTTTTATCCTTTATGCAAACTAAATGATGAAAGTTGTTCTTTCCATTTGAAAAGGTTTCAAAAGGGTTAGAAACAAAAGAATCCTCTCCTCGTCTCTTCTCCTGAGTCATGAGAGTGTCACAATCCGAAAATGTACTTTTTTATTCTTTTCATTTTATGACTTTTTTTTCCTTTTTTGTGAATGTTTGAAATTTATTTTTTTCTTATACAATGGTTTTTGGAACTAATTTTAGTTTGAAAGAAAGTTTTATGAGAATGGGCTAAGACAAAAAAAATTAAAAATTTTGAATTGAAGAAAATTGATGGGATTGGTTTGGCTTGGATTCCACGCCTCTGACCCAAAGTTCGCATAGTAATGAGGAGGCGGCATGGAGAAATTGAAAAAGACCTAGTTTGCGACGGAAGCACGATGCGGAATGGACAACAAATTATGGTGGAGCAGGCTAAGGAGATGGTGGTACAACTGATGAATCACAGAGGCTTTCTTCTCGCATCAGCCGACCGCCAAAGAGGTAGAATGACTCCTGAGAGAAAGATTGATTTTTTTTTATGCAGGAGGAAAAATCGAACCCCGCCTGATTTGCTTTTCTGCACCAAATCAGCCAACCAAACCTTTTCCATCAACTTCTGACTCCTTCCATTTCCCAATCTTCTACCCGAACAGCTACAAGAAATCTTTCTCCGCACATTTTCAATCCACCGCATGGTGGGCCTGCTTTGCGGCCGCCTAGGTCTTGCGGTGGTTTTATATACTTTCCAATTCAGCCCCTTCCCCTTCTCGCCCGGTTCTTCCCTTCGAAATCCCAGACACGCGAAAACCTTCCAAATGTTTTTTTGTTTATCTAAAACCATTTCCCCGCGTTAGACATTGATATTTATCAACCCCCCCTTCGATTCATTAAACTCAGACGGATTAAAGTAAATCCTATTAAGAAAAACAAATTGAAAATCGAACAATAGGAATTCAGTTATGAAAATGATTTATCGTTTGAAAGATAGAATGCGGTACTGTTATGGTTTTCGAACTTGAAACGAATCTTGAACTAATTGAATATCTTGCGGTTTCGAACTTGAAATTAAAACGAAATCGACCGTTTTCTCTCTCTAAAATTCTGCTTTCTCCCCCTTTTCTCGCCCCCCCCCCCCCGCTCCCCCCCGTCTCCTTTATCTTCCTCTTTTCTAATCCTTTCTAATGATTTGACTGCACAATTTAAAAGCGTTTTCTTCGAACGATTTTCAGTATAATTATTCCATCGGAGCCCCTTGTGTAAAGCTTGTATTTCAAATAATTATGTCAATTTTTTTAAAGAAAAAAAAAGCTAAGAAACGCCTTAGAAATTGCGTTTACGGAATCGAAGCACACGCTGTTGCTTATAATCATTTAATGAGGGTTAAAAACCGTTTTCCTTTTAACTTTTCCAAATTGGCGCCCCTGGCCTGAATACGAAAAAAGAGAGAAAAAAGGGGTTCGAGGGGGGAGGGGGGCGCGGGGAGAAAAAGTCAAAGAATTTATTTGAAAAGTAAACACTGGGAAATATTATGTACAAGTTTTTAATTAATATCGGACGTGGTAGGAAATCCGAGGAGGGGGGGAGGGGGACTCGGGGGAGTTCTCACAAGTTAATATAATCAAGAGAGAAAGAGATGAAAAAAGGTCATGGTTTAGATTCTTAATTTTTTTTTTACTGAGAATAATATAAACCCGACGGAATTTTGATAATAAAAAAAATTCGGCGAGGTTTGATTGCCGATTTTTTAAATAACGAGGTTGTAACTCGGATAGAGTAGACTATGCGAAGGTTATCATCTGCAACTTGAATATTTAATTGTTTGAATATTTAATCAGGGTTCCGGTTTGATATACCCAAAGTAAACTTTCGCGTGTAAAGCAAGGATGGTCGATTAAATTATGTAGTCGTTTTGAGAGTTTCAATCGAAACCGCCATCTTTTTCCCTCTGATCCTCCACCTTTTTTTTCGAGGAAAGGTAAAAAGTATAAAGAGGGAAAAAGAGAGAGCTGAAAGAGCCTAATTGTCGAAAATTTTCACGGAGAGAAATTATTTTAGATCTATCATCGAATTAGACAAAATAAAAGCCTTCAAGATATTACAAAGACAATTTCCTTAAATCAAGCCAATTATTGAAATTCTTTGCCCCCCTCCCTCCTCCTCCTCCTCATCGCCTTGTTCTTTCTCTCTTTCTCTCCCCTCCATCTTCATCAAATAAAGAGAAAATTTCAACCGCATTCCTTTGACTTTTCTCCGGAATTAATTTAGGAAAGTTATATTCTGTTTCTTTGAAAATTGTTTTTTTCCCCGACGCGCCCCCTTTTTTCCGCTGGAAATTAATTCAAAGAAATGAATCAAATATTATACGCTTCGACTTTTCGGGAAACCTTTTTTTTAAGGTATTAAAACGGTTTTTTATTTTTTTTTAAAAAAAATAAAATGTCCCCTTTTGTGGGGTTCGTTATTTTTTGGGGAGGGGGGAGGGGAGGATTTCGAAAATTTAGTTTTATGGCGTGCGATTAAGTTTCGTTAGGGGAGGAAAACTGTGAGGATTGTCATTTCAATGAAATTTTTGTAACGGGGGAGGAAATGCCGGTAGGATTTTGTGGATTACGGTAGTTTCGAAAATGAATTTCTTTTTAAAAAATATTTTCGTTAGGGTCAAGCGCGGGAAATAAAGAGATGGGGGAAGGGAGAAAATTTTAAAAGAAGAATTTTAAAATATATGAATTACAGATGCAAGGTAAATTTTTTTTAAATTTGGTAAGATTGCACCATTTGTCATTGATGAAGAACTTTAAGGGCTAATCCCACCACTGAAGTTTAAGGAGATACTCGTTTTTCTTTGTCCATAAGTTAACTGGTCAAAATCGGGCAGTTATACTCCCGGGCAGTACTCCCGTACTGCGATGTGGAAGATTATGGAAAATCACCACATTATTTGATATTCTTAGTAAAATCATCAATGGTTTGCCATGTGATCGCCAATCTCCGACGATGAGCAGGCATTTAAAGAAGAAGAATACCCCACAATGTCTTTCCGGCTGCTGCCGGAAGGGATTGAATTTAGTTACAACAATGTCACGGACTCAAACTTTTCCATCCGTTGAATATACAATGTGCGATCGGGTTTACATTTAGGGATGTGAGTTTCCTAGTACTGCAAAGTTAGGTTATCTTTAGGAAATCCTGATATGAATTTCCCTCGACTTACTTATCCGCTTCTATGGCAGAATTTGAGCGCGTCCTGCGGAAGCATCCAGGACCTACTTGTTTCCTTCTTTAATTTAATTTTAATAAAAAAAAACATCTCATGCAAAATCTTTTTAAATTAAAAAAGAAAATAATAAGATACTAAAAGAATTATTAATTTTCTCATGTTCGTCGTTGAGAAATAGTATAAAAAAAAACCCATCGTATTACTTTTTTCAACACCGCAAAAATTCGCATCGAATTCCAAAAGGTGGCGATTGCTACGAGATTCGCGACAGAACTCGAGCGTTAAAAAAAAAAAAGAAAATTTATGTTTAAACTTTCGCCCCTGGCCTCTTGTTTTATCAAGATTTGTTCGCCATTAAAGTAATAAGAAAAGTTTTTGTTCAAAGGAACGGAGACCCTCGCCCGTCAACTTTTTTTTTCTCTTTTTTTTTTTCTTCTTCTCCCTCTTTCGAATTATTATTTTTCTTGACGTTATTATTACTACCATCTTCTCGTTGTCGATTCGTCTTTTTCCGTGGACTTTTGATGATGAAGGCGATAAAAGAAATAGAAAAGGAAAGTAAACTTTTTTGTCTTTTATTTCCCCTCTCAGGTAAAAAAATCCTTTTTTAAAAAAAAACAGTCGTAAGAGAAAAAAGAAAATTCGGCCCCCTTGATGTCTTAACAACTGTCCTTATATTCATACTCACATACCATGCAATTTATAGTCATGATATTTCACGTCTTCAGTATCTCCCCCTCTTCTGCGAAGCTATAAATATCAAATGGGCTTTAGTTCCCCTGGTTCATCTATCAGCCGCAGGCGCCTCTATCACAAACACTCGTCTTCAACTTTTTTCATTTCTCCTTTTCTTCTTTTTCCATAAGTTTACATTCCTTTTTACTCTCAGGAAATTGCATCGTTTTTCTGCCCTCGAGATTGTATTACGCGATCAATTTACATGAGCGATGTTTAGGAAGAAAGGGGCAAAAAAAAAACCGAAGGGGTTAGTTTTTTGATCGAGATATCGAATCTTAATATTTATCGGGGATCGTTATCGTTTTCGTCCTCATGGGGAAATAGTAAAAACTTTTGTATTGTTAAAAGTATCACGATCACGTTAATAAAGTAAGGAAAAGATCAAAAGGCAAAGAAAAGGGAAAAGATAAAAGCAAATTGAAGTTTCATTGCTTAGAAGGCGGGAGGCTGGAACTGAATCATATTGTATTCGAGATATAACGTTATACAAATTTACGTTGGCAACAACTTTGTCTTCAATTCATTAAACTTTTCAAACATTGTGTCTGAGACATTCCCCGTTTTCCCGTTTCACTTCATTTTCGCTGTTTTCGGTCACGTGTTAGCTATGATGCTAATTTTCTAGTTTTCTCGGGGAAAAAATTTTAATGAGGGGCTTTGTTTTCAATTTTTTTCCCTTTTTTTAAAAAAATTTATTTGAAGAGGTAAATAAACGGATTTTTCATGTCAAATGAGATAATCAAATTCAAGGGTGAAATGAATAAATAAAAAAAAAAATAAATTTCCTCCTGTAATAATTATATTCTTTCATTTTTTTCCCCCTCTTGTATTTATTTTTTTATAAAAGAAAAATAAAAGTTTCTTGAACGAGTAAGTCTATTCATGATTTTAGTATTGAGTGGAAAAAAAAAACGAAAGCGATTTTATTGGTACGTTTTATAGCTCCGGATATGGAGGAAAAAAATGATTACGCCGGCTTGATCATTAATTTATTCTCGTGTAAAATTTTGTTATCATCCCACGAATATAACTGAGTAATCATAACTGCAATAATTACGATCGATAATGATGTATTAATCATAATTAGTAAATCAGTTAACGGTTTAATGAACATCCGCAGCATAAATTACCACCACGCGAAACGTTTAAGATAACAAAAGTAGGTTAGGAAAAAAAAGGGAGGTTTTATATGTTTGTAGTAATGTTTGCCAAGAAAAAAAAAACTCTAATGTATTATTTATTGCGTGGTGTAATATATCGTTTTAGCGATTCGATCTCGTTATGTTAGAGTTGTTCAGTTGTTCAGTTTGTCAACCTGGTTCATCGTGTACCGGGAATTGGGTGATGCTTCTAAACCTGGCAAAACAAAAATTTAGGGTCGGGTTGCTATTTATGCGAATATCTTTTCAAAAGCCTCAACAGACATCAACAGCTCCAGTTTCTTTTAACTTTGAAATTTTGAAATCTTTTTTGCCTGTCAGCATGTTATACGGTATTTTTTGAACGAAAAAAATAGATTGTTAAATTTTTATTTCTTAATTATTTAATTGTAAATTTAATTTTTTTGCAATCCGAATGCAACTTTATTATATTCAGTATGAACCTTAATATTTTAATTCAGTCGTAATTCTTAAAAAATAGTCATTCTTCCACACGGGAACGCATTGCCCCGTTCGTGTAATTATGTATTTTTTAGGTGCCCAGTTCATGAACTGGGCAAAAATTGGTCTGCCCCGTCCATGAACTCGCCAATTTTTTGCCCAATTCATGAACGGGTCAAGAGGCCTGCCCGGTTCATGAACTAACCGATTTTTCTGCCCAGTTCATGAACTGGGCAATTACACAATCGGGGCGTAACATATGCATCTTTCGCCTATATATGAATTCCCAAGGTCAGTTATATTGTGTGCGCCATTTCGAATTCTGTTCCGAAAAGTTTTCGAATTTTCGTAATCTGAACTGGAACCTCTGGGAAGGAATTCTTGGTGAAAAAATCCCTAAATCTGATTTAATTAAGCATCATAGCTTTACAATGAACCTTAATTCATCACCGATATTAAGCCACATTCAATCAAAAACCTCATTTTGTAAAAACTAAAAAGTTGTCCTTATATCCTCTTTCAAAAAAAGAAAAGAATCCTGAAACTTTTCTCCATGAAAAATAAGACGGGGTATAGAAAACATAAAGTTTAACCCGAAAAAAAAGGAAAAACAAAAAAAAAGGTCTCAGCAATAGATTTCCCAGAAAAATTTAAAAGCGGTTTTCCCAGCGACCAGACTACTTTATATCTCATATTTCTAAAGTGGACTTTTTGTAGTTTTTATCCGCCATTTATAAATTTTAATTTGTTAAAAAAAGGAAAAGAAAACAAACGATGACTTGTGAAATTAAAAAGTGTTTGTCATATAACTTTCTTAACTTTTGTAATTTATATGTTGGAAAAAGTTAGTCAGCTTCGCAATGCGGAATTGTTTTATAGCTTGTTTATTATGTTTCTCACACTGGTTTAGCGGGATTTGTGTTTTTTATTCTTTTTTCCGTTCCCTCAAATCTCCTTTGAAAATCCCATACAGTCAACTTCCTAATTCTCATTTTGATTGATTCTTTTTCTCATTTCAGACTGCTTGCACCTTCAGTTATATCGGGACAGCAGAGACCGCTACAAACAGGGACAAACGAAAGCGTCCCTGTCCCTCCAACATTTCCTCGGAGTGGAAACCGGATTCACATTAGACAAAGAATCAAACACGATAGCAATAATATGTCAAGACGTAACCGTCGTTTTAGCCTTCGACTCAAGAGAAAGGCTTATCCAATGGCAGGTCAAGATCTCGTGCAATCTCGGAGAAGGAATCCAGTTTTTAGTTTTAGTGTCTCAGGCGCCTCCGAAAGCGAAGATCGCGACCGGGCCGGCTCGGATGCACGTACAAGAGCTCAGATTTTGCATGACGTCCGGCGTGCCGCCCCGTTTAAACGGAGTTTGGGAAATCGGACATTTAAGAAGATACGGTGTCGTGGAAGGTCGATTTTGTTTCGAAGGAGGTTCGCGATGCGGAAAGGGTGAAGGACTTTACGTTTTAGTGACCGATCAAGGATCGGAAATAACGAGAACATTACAAATGGCGGCTCAGGGTAAGCTGGCTTCCCGGCGAAGGCAGGTAGTTAGAAAATCATCCGTTATGGATAGTCCTAGAAAGCTTCTTCATTCCCGTCAAGAGAATCGAGTTTCGGATGTTTTAAACGAAAATCAAGATTCGTTTTTCGATAGCGAATCCCATAATCAATCCGAACATCGAAGCGGATCACCGTATTGGTCCGTAGAATCAAGGCACACGGATTTAGATAGTAATTATGGTTGTGGTGATACTGCCTCCGTCCATATTCACGCTGATAACGCGTGGCCGAACCCGGACGGGAGAGGAGTACCAACCTCGTTAGAAAGATGCGTTAGTTGCATTAGCAAACTCGGTGCTCCTTCAATGTCACGCTCATCGACCGCGAACACATCGACGTTTTTCAGCCCGGCTTGGACTATGGAACCCGTGCCAACGTGTCAACATCAAAATCCGATGTGGGGACCGGGAAGCGATCGGATTTCGGTTTCGTCGCACGGAACGGGAAGCAGCGGGAGCGGAAATTCGGAATATTCAGTCCCTCGACATATTTGTCCGGAAAAAATCGCACAGCCCGTTCCACCTTTACCTCCTAAAACGCCAACTCCGCAACCTCAACCCCAACCGCAAATTCCTCACTGTCAGTGTTGTCCTCCTTCGCGACCTCCGAAACCAACGAAAGAATCTCCGGCTCCGTCGTCGTCGCCTTCGCGGAAGAAAATTAAAAAACCACCGATGCCGTTGCCTCAAGAACCGTCATGCGGATGTTCGGGGCCTTATGAAAATTACGACATACCAAGAAATCTACAATCAGTTAAAGAAGTATACGATAAACAACCGTTGACCGATCCTAGCAATCGATTATCATTATCGCCGACGCCATCTGATTACTACGACACACCAAAAAATATCAAAGAAAATTTGTCTTCCGACGTTGCCAATTATAGTAATTACGACACGCCGCCGCCTGCGAAAACGATCCGGAAGCCGTGCGGATGCGTCGTTACGTTTGCGCGTCAGGCCGTCGACTCCGAACCGAGAGCGGAATGCCCATGCCAAAGAGTTTTATGTTGGGCGGAAAATTGGATGCTTTTGCCGTATTGCAGGCGGGGACACGGGATCGAAAACACGAGCGTGCCCATTCATAAAGTTCGGTTAAGCGGGGAAGGGAAAATGCCGGTTGTTAACGCAAGCGGTGAAATCGCAATTTACGCAACTGTCGATAAAAGTAAAAAATGTAAAAAATCAGACGAGTCTGAACCTTCAATGGAAACTAATTACGTTAACGTCGATCCGACGAATGAAGATTTGTGCGGGAAACCCGACGAGTTAACGAACTACGAGAATATAGACTTTGCTCAGTCTTTAGAATATTACGAAAATTCAAAGGATCTCCTTCAGAAAGCCGGAATATCCAAAGAAGAATTTGAAAATTTAACTCGTGATATAAGTAAAGAAGAAGTGTCGTATATTGTAAATAATGGTGTTAAAGTATGTAATAAATGCGGGCACGCATGCGAATCTAATAACGATAAGGAAAATCCTCCGGGGGAACCAATTAAACAAGAAGATTATCTGATGATGGAACCGTCTGATGGAAATCAAAATCACGATAGACAAATCAATAAATCGAATCCTAATTTCCCCGGGTATCTACCAATGTTCCCTAGCAATAAAACGGAAGTACTCAAATTGTTAGCTAGTCGAGGGCTTCCGGTCGAAAAATCAGCAAGCATATCTAGTCTCCCGACATGCGGGCAACGAGGGAGGAAACGTTCGGATTGCGAAATGCGGGTGCCGGGTTCAGCGATGATGGTGATGCCGTCAACAGCAAATCCGTACGTCCGAAGACTTCTTAATAGCGAAGAAGAACGTAGGAAGCAGATAACGTCGAGAAAACGATCGAGTTCCGCGGATTCGTCGAGATACTTAGAAGAATTTGAAGATGTCGAATCGAGAACGAGCTCGTTGTCTTCGCCATTGAAAACGGGTAGCCCTACTGAAAAACCTACATCGAATTCGTTAACTTCGTTGCCTTACCAAAGCCCTAAAAAAATAGAAACCGAACCGGTTGAGGTTGTTCCTGAACCAGCGAAGGATCATGACGTGGCCGAAGAGGAATATTGCGAGAAAACAATCGTCGAGGATTTGAACGGGGGAGCGAACGATGAGGATTGTAGTAGTTCGGGATCGTTACAAACATTGGTGCACGAAGGTTTGGCGGATGTTATATCGCCCGGGACGGTTTATATACGAAGATCGTCTAGCGTACCTTGTAAATCCGGTAATAATCGAGATAGTTCGAGTTCGAATGATTCAGGAGTTTCGACGGGTTCGTTAAAACAACGAGGGGGGGATTTTACGGAATTTGAACTTCCCCTAACGACGTCCATGTCAGCTAGACGTCATCAATCAGTAACGCAACGTCATCCTGGCATTACTTGTCTTCATGCGTCTTTACCAAGGAGATCGAAATCGTCTGATCCACTTAGGGAACTTAGTTTTCAGTTCCAGATGACTAAGATCCCAGCTAAGTCATCGTCTGCAGAAGCGGAAGTTCCTATTTGTCCGAGTAAAAAAGGTAAAGTATTTTTTTATGCCTTGATATTTATTGGTCTCGGAAATTTCAAAGTCGCAGAACTCTACCCTTGATTATAAAAGACTGATAAACTCAGGAAACTCTTTGCTGGGCTCTTTTAATTTACGGGAATAAAAGGATTGGCCATTGTGGTCAGGGGCGTCGACTTCAAAAAATTCGGGGAGACCGGAAGGGGGGCAAGCCCATTTTAATTTTTCCATAAGCATATGTTTCCTATGCTTAGCTTATGAGACTTTTTCAACCGGGGGGTGCAAAGTGATCCTCCTCCCCCCCCCCAAGTCGGCGCGCCCGATGGCGGTTTCATAAGATTTTCTAATCGTGGCGGATTCTACGGAAGCCCTGAAAGGTCACACAGTTTGACGGTTGTTTACTGCTAGTCGTACAACTGACACTGCTAGTTGATTAACAAGCAGTGTCAGTTAAGCAACTAACAGTGTCAGTTGATCAACTAGCAGTGTCAGTTGATCAACAAGCAGTGTCGGTTGATCAACAAGCAGTGTCGGTTGATGAACTGACACTGCCAGTTGATCAACTGACACTGCTAGTTGATCAACTGACAGTCACTTACTGTCAGTTGATGAACTGACACTGCTAGTTGATTAACAAGCAGTGTCAGTTGATCAACTAGCAGTGTCAGTTCATCAACTGGCAGTGTCAGTTCATCAACTAGCAGTGTCAGTTCATCAACCGACACTGCTTGTTGATCAACTGACACTGTCAGCTTGTTGATCAACTGGCAGTGTCAGTTGATGAACTGGCAGTGTCAGTTGATGAACTGGCAGTGTCAGTTGATGAACTGGCAGTGTCAGTTGATGAACTGGCAGTGTCAGTTGATGAACTGGCAGTGTCAGTTGATGAACTGGCAGTGTCAGTTGATGAACTGGCAGTGTCAGTTGTACGACTAGCAATAAACAACCGGAAAACTGTGTGACCCTTCAGGGCTTCCGTAGGATTCCACTTACACAATTAAAAGTATCTTGTTGTCGAGGGCCGGTTTTCAGTATCAAAATGGCGCTCCAGTCTAAACTAGACGATTAACCGAATGGTCCCATCCTCTATAACCTAATAAAGCCAAGGCTTTATTAATTAGGCTAGTTTATAGTTGTGTATGATCGTTTAAAGAGTAAAGATACAACGAATCAATTCTAGGGCCACAATGAATAATTTCGTGACTTTTCTATTTTCAGGTTATTTCAGTCCTGGGGATGGCATCACGGTACCTTATATGGATTCGAGAAGCACAAGCAGTGGTACTTCCGATATGTCTGATTATATAGAGACTCTTTCATTGTCTTCCCATAGTTCTTCGGATGCTCCTGAATCTTTACATAGGTAATGATCGATGACGTCATGGGGATGATGGATCTTTTTTTTTTTTATTAATTAAAATAAATCAAATTTGTTTTCCAGGATAACAAGGATAGCAGCAACGACGCTCAGACCTCGGTCTGGAAACGAATATCATAAAATTGATCGATCGATATTAAATGGAGATTTAGTTGTCAAGGTAAATATACTGACCATATAAATGCGATTGGGATTGTAGAAACTGATAATGATACAAGGGGAATGATTTTCATGGGTCGGGGATGTGTATGGATGTGTGCTTTGAGAGTTAAGTTTGTCATTTTCAAAATGGTGTATGTGCGTATGCGGGATTTTCTTCGATAAAATTCAGGGGAGAACCATACAGCTGAATGAATAAGTTAGTTCTCTTAGTAAGGGACTCCGGCTGAGAAAAGCGAACCAAAAAAAATTTAGGAAAAGTTTTTGTAAATAATTAAAAAAATTTACCAATTTAAGAAAAATAGGAATAGCGCTTCAACATTAAAAATATCTTACTTCCTCCAAAAAAAAATTTGGAGTAACTGGAAGGAAGTTCCTTTCCACTTCGCTAAATTCATTTTTTTAATAATTTCAGAACCAAAGAGGGCAGTACGCCAACATAGCACCTTTACCTGAGAAGTCTGAATCACCTTCACCAGGGTATATGAGTAGTTCACCTGCACACGAAGTGCAATGCAATGAATTTTAGAATACAACTTTACTAGTCTTATAATTATACTTTTGCAATATGTGGTAAGTTCAAAATTTTTCGATTAAATTAATGGGAGTCATGAAAAGGGCCGAAAATTACTTTCGGCCCTTCCATTTTGGCCCTTTTCATATGACCCAAATTAATTACACCATAATTATTATGAAAATTATTAATTACTTTTTTTTTCTTTTATTTTCAGATGTAAATTATCTTCAGAGTCGTGCACATCCAGCTCAACCATCACTTAATCAAGCACAAGAATTTTTTTCTCAATCTAATTACCAAATTTTTTTTGTTTCTGTGATTTTTGTTTTAAATAATTTTTTTTTCTCGTTAATTTTATTATTTATTGTACTGTTTGTTTTTTTAAATTATTTATATTTTGTTCACAATAGTAACCGAATTCGCTACGGGTGAATCTTTTTAATAAAGCATGATTTCCGGGACCAAATCAAAAAATATCCGCCTCCCCCTAAAAAAGAGTTAATTGACAATCATGCGTTTAATTCTGTTGAAAAAAAAAATTGCAAACAAGCCGATTCCATTTGTAACCGGGTGGAATAAAGAGAAAATTTATTTTAAATTGATTCTACCCATAGTGTTTACCGCAACCGGTCGATCAAATTCCCTCTAATGTGTAATGTGTTCTCTTTGTTTAAAATTGGTATTAACAGTTTTGTGTTGAATCATCGAAACCTTTCATCTGCTTTTAAAGATTTTCCCGTTTGGTGATCCTCTTTGAGAGTATTGTAAATTTATTTATATTCAGCTTTTCATTCATTTTTGTGTGTATAATGAAAAATAAAAATACCGAGATTCGAAAATTATACACTGCCAGGATTGATAAATATTTTTTGAAATAAAAAATAAAAACGATTCATCCGTTGGCGAATGAACAAAAAACGGCAAATTACCAGGATGTAAAAAATATATTTTAAAAAAAGTTAAAGAAATAGAACGAAAGCAATATCACAATCTGTAAATAAATAAAAAAAGAAAACGTTTCCTTCTAACTTTTGATTTAAATAAATTTGTATTAACATTGTATAACTTTAAAATTGAAATCAAATAAAAAATGTCGAACCTGTACAGGTCACGAAATTAAAGTTTTTTTTGATAAAGTTTTCATGGAAAATATTTTTAAGACTTTAAAGCGTAGAAAATAATCGATACAAGGAAAATTAATAAAATTGTATATAATTTCATAGTTTATTTTTTATTCATATTAATCTTTTCCTCAATTATGATAATCCTACACCCTACGATCTAATTTCAACAGAGAGTTACAGCCGCAAGGATAGCAAATCCTGTTTCACGTTCTAATTTGGAAGAAAAAATAACTGTTTAAGGGCTTGGTGAGATAGGATCAACTTTTCTACGATCCACGATCAAAAATCAAAACTTTTACGATCCAAAATCCAGGACCTATTAATGCAACATATATTTTACGATTCAAAGTCATTTTCGAAGCTTCGTAGGATCTAAAGTCGATGGGAAATTTCCACGGGAAATGTGTTAAAAAACACATTATTAAATTGTGGCAAGGTTTGCTCGTAATTTAACAAAATTTTTACGAAAAATTACGAGCAAACCTTGCCACGATTTAAAAATGCATTTTTTAACACATTTCACGTAGGAATTTCGGGAAAATTTTTGCGTCAATCGATAGACGCCGTCGAGATCTAGCATTTAGAACCGAAGGCTTCCGAAAGTTCCGCATATAACGTTTATAATTTTAAAAAAACTAAAAAATGAGGAGCACTGATTCTCATTTATTTTAAATAAGGAGCTTTTTACGCGGAATTTTTGGGAGCTTTTGGTTCTAAATGCTAGATCTCGACGCCGTCTATCGATTGACGCAAAAATTATCCCGAAATTCCTACGGGAAATGCGTTAAAAAATGCATTTTTAAATTGTGGCAAGGTTTGCTCGTAGTTTTTCTTAAAAATTTTGCAAAATTACGAGCAAACCTTGCCACGATTTAAAAATGCATTTTTTAACACATTTCCCGTGGGAATTTCGGGAAAATTTTTGCGTCAATCGATAGACGGCGTCGAGATCTAGCATTTAGAACCGAAGGCTTCCGAATGTTCCGCATATAAAGTGTATAATTTTAAAAAAATGCGTGAGTCCCGCTACGGAGACTCAGGGTAAAAGTGAAGTGAAACTTCTTTAGGCCTAAGGAACACAAACAGTCACACCGGACGGGACAAAAGAATTATCACATTAAAAATTATAGAAAGAATGATTATCGCATATCTTGTATATTATTAGATATTTAATTTTCCGCCTTTTAAAATTTTTTCAAAAAAGCCATTTTAAAAAAAACGTTTAAAAAATTATCCGCCACCTTTTTCTTGGCGGAAAATCATTTTCCACCAGCTTTTTCTTGGCGGAAAATAATTATCCGCCACCTTTTTCTCGGCGGAAAAATAATTATCCGCCACCTTTTTATTGGCTTTTTGTTGGCGGATAATTATTTTTCCGCCGAGAAAAAGGTGGCGGATAATTATTTTTCCGCCGAGAAAAAGGTGGCGGATAATTATTTTCCGCCAAGAAAAAGGTGGCGAAAAATTAAAATATTTTTCCGCCAAGAAAAAGGTGGCGGATAATTATTTTTCCGCCAAGAAAAAGCTGGTGGAAAATGATTTTCCGCCAAGAAAAAGGTGGCGGATAATTTTTTAAACGTTTTTTTTAAAATGGCTTTTTTGGAAAAATTTTAAAAGGCGGAAAATTAAATATCTAATAATATACAAGATATGATAATCATTCTTTCTATAATTTTTAATGTGATAATTCTTTTGTCCCGTCCGGTGTGACTGTTTGTGTTCCTTAGGCCTAAAGAAGTTTCACTTCACTTTTACCCTGAGTCTCCGTAGCGGGACTCATGCATTTTTTTAAAATTATACACTTTATATGCGGAACATTCGGAAGCCTTCGGTTCTAAATGCTAGATCTCGACGCCGTCTATCGATTGACGCAAAAATTTTCCCGAAATTCCCACGGGAAATGTGTTAAAAAATGCATTTTTAAATCGTGGCAAAGTTTGCTCGTAATTTTGCAAAATTTTTAAGAAAAACTACGAGCAAACCTTGCCACAATTTAAAAATGCATTTTTTAACGCATTTCCCGTAGGAATTTCGGGATAATTTTTGCGTCAATCGATAGACGGCGTCGAGATCTAGCATTTAGAACCAAAAGCTCCCAAAAATTCCGCGTAAAAAGCTCCTTATTTAAAATAAATGAGAATCAGTGCTCCTCATTTTTTAGTTTTTTTAAAATTATGAACTTTATATGCGGAACTTTCGGAAGCCTTCGGTTCTAAATGCTAGATCTCGACGCCGTCTATCGATTGACGCAAAAATTTTCCCGAAATTCCTACGGGAAATGTGTTAAAAAATGCATTTTTAAATTGTGGCAAGGTTTGCTCGTAGTTTTTCTTAAACATTTTGCAAAATTACGAGCAAACCTTGCCACGATTTAAAAATGCATTTTTTAACACATTTCCCGTAGGAATTTCGGGAAAATTTTTGCGTCAATCGATAGACGGCGTCGAGATCTAGCATTTAGAACCGAAGGCTTCCGAATGTTCCGCATATAAAGTTTATAATTTTAAAAAAACTAAAAAATGAGGAGCACTGATTCTCATTTATTTTAAATAAGGAGCTTTTTACGCGGAATTTTTGGTAGCTTTTGGTTCTAAATATTAAGTCTCGATGCCCTCTATCGATTGACGCAAAGATTATCCCGAAGTTCCCACGGGAAATGTGGTAAAAAACGCACCATCAAATCTCAGGATTTCCATACAAGAATTTAAAAATTAATTAACCTTTTCAAAACGTTTTTTATTTTTTTTCTTAATCATGAATGGTTTGTTACAAAACTTACATAATGTTGCAGGAGCATAAAACAATACGTTGCTACAGTTATTAGTCCAATTTTTCAGGAGTTCCTCCTCAAATTCATGTTCAAGTTTTGACACAAACCCCATCATAGTACTAGTACATATAAAAAAATAACATTTTAGTTTTGTAAACATTCAAAAAATTTAAAAAAACATTTTAGCAATAAATTTTACTTGGGCATAAATCACTGACGTCAATAAAACTCACTTTCTTACGGTCTCACTTTAATTTGTTAGGCTTTGAACATAAGTTGCAGCAAAATGGATGATTGATTAAGATACTTAAGACCATCTACATTCTCGCAGTGTATCACCCATCTTCTTCACAAAGTTCCGACGATGTCACAGAAACTGAAGAATCATTTTCCATTCCACAACTTTTAACAATATCACATGAAATACCATTCTCTTCCATTAATGTACTTCCAAACTCTTCCATTTCTTCGTCAGGCTTGTAAGTCTTTTTTCTTCTCTCCTTTCGCTTTTTCAAAAATTCAGCTGCTCTCTCCTCATACTTTGAAATATAATCAATCATATCAACATAATCTATTGGTCTCCCTTTTAAATATTCCTGAGAAATCATTACATTATCTGTAAATATTTCAATGAGCATAAATGGTTTTAACCAAACGACTAGAGGTGTTGAACCTGGAGTATAATGGCCATCAGCATGATAAAAAAGAACTCCATCTATTTTGGGTTCATCATTTCCAAAATAAGGATATTTGAGCATGACTGAGGTAATTGTGGCAGGATCACATGAATAATATTGTAATGGAATAAAAGGGTAAGGATTTTTGGATGATTTTTTCATTAAATATGGCATGTCTTCTGTAACTTTTGATTTGACCCAAAAATTTCGAAAACCAATCTGAAATAAAAAAGAAATGGAAGCTTACAAAAATGGAAGATGCATACTACTATTTGCAATCAAGTTCTAATTAGTGATTACAATCTTGGACTCAGGATCAGACTAAAGAATGTAGTTTTGAACAAATTGTAAAAATTTTGTAGTCTGGAAAAACCCCCGAGTCCTAAAATCAAATCCCTACTTACAATTAAATTAATATTAATATTAAAATTACAAATTACTTACATCTGTATCTAAATATGTTTGGTCCTTCCAACATAATAAATCTAAAATGTAATATGTTTTCGTCAAAGAACACCAAATGCAATCTAACAACGTTATTTCCGAATTAGAATACTTATGATTATTATAATCACGAATGCTTCCATTAGGTAGTGATGACTGGAACTTAGCAAGTAAATGTCCATATTTACTATAGACTTTTGTACATCCCTACAATGATAAAAATACAATAATAAACCCTGCTCGATTTTAAAATTAGCAAAAAAAAATCACTTCTTACCTTGCTACTTCTGACTAGACATCGTTTCCCAATTGGACATAACACAAACATCCACTTCTTTTCTAAATCCTCTGGTAACTTGACCATCCATTCTGAAAACATGAACATGTTTTTCAATCTTGGCACTTTTGGTTTGTCGCATGTCCACTCCATAAATTCAATATTTTCCTCCTCTTCATCTTCAGTCTCTTCATTATCAAAAATTTCAGCAATGTTTCTTGCATTGTTAAAGTTCTCCTCTCTCCGTCTAAAAAGAAAAAAAATCCAAAATTAGAAAGATGTCAATGTTATGTCAAAAAGTAAATTCTAACCTCATTACAGTAAAACGTCTTACCTTTTCTGTTCTTCTAATAGCTTCAACCGCCTAATTTCTTGTTCCTCGACATGAGGACGGCACTTATATTGTGATAAACGTAAATTTTCTTTTTTATCTGATTCTAAATCGTTTAACTTGTCCATAATGTCAAATTCATGTACATTTCTGATCAACGGCACACTTGCGATGATGACGTCATAGCAGAAGACGTTTTTCTAATTACACGATGAAATTTAACTTCTGCTACGACTGGAAAAGAAAACATGACGTATTTACTATAAAGTGCAATGGAAATCAAACCAATCTCAGCTATATTTTTATTTCTAGTTCATTTTAAAGTATGTTTATCTGCTGGTTCAGATGAAGATTCGAAAAATTCAGCAGCTACTGCGGAAGATAAACAGTTCGGATATTTGCCTCACGGGCCTTTAGTAAAATGTTCATTTCTGTAAGTAGAAAAAAACTAGGTTAATAATTCACATTAAAACACTTGATTATTGATTAAAATATTATTGCAGCCCTATGGAATTTTTAGACTGTGAAGAACCAATTGATCATAAAGGTAATAAAACAGCAAAGGATGAAATCGGAAGAGGATGTGTTAAATTTGGAGGTTCGAGATATGAAGATGTAGAACGAGCTACAGTTTCATGTGAAGTGTTACCTGACATTGAGTGTTATGGACAGAGAACTTTTAAGCGTGATGGGTTTCCGTGTGTAAAGTGAGTATTTGAGTTTGTGAAACTGCATGAGTAGCAGGGGAAAAAAATCCTGGCCCTACCCTTAAAAAAGTGATTTGGAACTTGCTAAGGAAGCAAAACATAATGGTTTTAATTTTGATATTTGAATGTTTTAGGTATAAAGGCCATTATTTCGCTACAACGTTGATTTACAGTATATTATTAGGATTTTTAGGCATGGATAGATTTTGCTTAGCACAAACAGGCACTGCAGTTGGTAAATTGTTAACATTAGGCGGAGTAGGAGTTTGGTGGTTAGTCGATGTTGTTTTATTAGTCACAGGATCTCTTCAACCGGAAGATTCAAGTAATTGGAATCCATATGTATAAAAATAGGGAAGTGTTATTTAAAAAAATCATTTAATTTTATAAATTGAAATAATTTTAATGCTAATAAATTTTTACAAAATGTATAGAGTATTTAAAATTTAATTTTAATATTATTTATATAATTTCGGTTCCGTTTTAATTGTAAAAAAAATAAATTAAAAGTGGTTGTGAGAATTTGCATTGGAACCAAATATGACTATGTAAAATATTTTGAAAAAAAAATTGACTTAAGCTGTCAATTTTTTTCAAATATTTTTTTATGAAAATTTTTTTTTAATCAAGTAGGCTTAGTTTGCTATTAGTTTTCCGTAGCTGAGCACGCCACGGTATAATCTGTGCTGCTTCATCATCTTCATCTCTATCGTCTGGCCGACTATTTTCTTTATTATTATCTTCTAACGTTTGCTCTGATGGCACAGAAACTGGCTGATTGCTTTCATTTATTTTCATTAGGACTTGAGGCGTTTTTTTATCTTCAACCACTTTAGGGGTGTAGACAGTTGTTCTGCGAAAAAAAATGTTTTAGATTTAAGTTATGCGTAAACAAAATGGCGAATATTAACTAGAAAAAAAATATTTTGAATAATTTCTTACTTATTTTCATTTTCTTCTTTTTTGGCTAAGAGCTGTCTCTTCCAAGCCGGTATTGACTGTAATCTTTTTTCTTCTGCTTCTCGTTTCATCTGCTCTTCCAAATCTTTTCTAGCCTTTTCAGCTGCTTTTTTCGCCATCATGTGGCGTTTCCAAGGAGGGATCGGGTTACCCGTAGAGTCTTTTTCTGGAATCTGAAATTGATTTTAAGAATTAAACAAAATTGTTAAAAATTTTTGAAATAAGCAGCGTTGACCAAAACGTAAAATCTAGGCCAGACTTTTTTATGTTTATTGTATAAATTTTTTTTCAAAACTGGTGTAAATTAATTGTGGTTGAAAAAGGTGGGCGTAAACTCAAGGGGTTCAACCCCCCAGACCCCCGCTAGATTTGCTTAAGAGGAAGGCCAGGGCCATGGGTCAGGAGGCCATGTTGAAAGGTCATCACGCCATTTTATAAATTTTCCTCGTCTAGGCAACCTATTTAAAAACCTTTTTTTTTTGTTTTGAAACTAGCAATTATTTAATCCAGTTGCGATTATTTTGCCATTTTATTTTTATTTATTTAAAAAAAAAAAATATTAAGTCTCACTTACTTTTTCTAATAGGTTATTCGCTGTTAGCTGCTTAGTAATTTCCGAAACTAATTCTTTTTCTTTAAATTCTTCCGTTTTAGCTCTTTCCACTTTCATTTTTTTAACACCTTCTATATCTTTCGACATTTTCAACTCTGCTATTAAATCTTGCTTTTGAGCTTGAAAAGGTTCCGTACCTGCAATTAAACCACTTAATTATCACAATCTTACACACTTTAACCTTCCAAATGATCTAGAATTCCATACCAGATGTTGATGACTTGACAGGGGTCGACATAGTTTTTTGCAAAACTGTTTTATCCGTCCTTCTTAACTGAACGCTATTTAAATCGTGTATGCTAATAGCAGACAGGGGCTGTTGAGTTTTCCTCGCTTTAGACGTTGATGAATTATCCAAAACGGAAGCTTCTTCCTTCTGCGTCGTCCCTGGTAAAGGCGGCGGAGGGGGTCCATTCGCGACGCCGTTCCCTTTACACTCTTCCAAATGATTTAATTTGTGCTCCAAACATTTTGTGAAATTTTTCTGAACCAACGTACCGTTAGCACTGTTCGTTGAGGATGCCGGCCGCGTGCCCCCGATGCTTTTTAAATATTCCGAAGGTTTGATCAAACAATCTTCCGTGTTTGATGAGAATTTTGGAGGTATAAATGGTAAAACTAACTGTTTGTTCACTAATCCAGCACCTGATGGCGAGTTATTATCAGTTTCGGTAACTTCGTCGAGTCCCCCGCTGCTCTGCTTCGTACCTGTTATAATAAATTAAATCGTTTTTTAAACACCGTAAGAAGATCGGTGAAGATGTTTGGAAAGACTCATGCGAGGATTTTTTGTTAGGATTCACGGTAAGTGAAATCTTGAATACTCTCTCGTTTCACATAGTGGATTTTAAAGCTAACTAGTGTTAAATTATGATTTAATTCAATGCGCATCATGCACTGAAAATGATAAAATAATACGGAATAAGTATCTTAATCTGTTAAGATAAGGTTTAACATGAGAATGGAAAAATTTATAAAACTTGTACACTCCCTCGTTATTTAACAAACCAAAAAGTTGTTCTTCTAAATAATGGCTCATTAATAAACTGTTTGCAACTTTGTAAAAGATTACACTTGTAAATTAAGTTCAGGTTTTCTGCTGTTTGGAAATGAATAAAAATGAAGAAAGGAGATTTCTCGAACTGAAGCCCTAAAGGAGAAAAATGACGCTATTTTTTTCTGCTATAAAAAACCCTATTCTGTTTTATGGTGAAAATTTGGTTCAAGACGACAATCAAAATTTGGGAGGTTTTGCATTACATCCCAAAAGAAATTTCTCCAAAAATAGTTTGGAGGCGATGCAAAACAACGGTATTACGTTTCCTCTGAATCGCACTTCCTCCAAAAAAATTTTGGAGGAAGTGCAATGTGGCTTATTTGCGTTTCATCCGAAATGCATTTCCTCCTAAATATTTTTGGAGCAAGTGCTATGTAGCATACTTTGCATTTCATCCATTTTTTTTTTTTTTTTTTTGATGAATTGCAATTGGAGAATATACAAAAAATTGGTTTTACGATTCGCCAAAACCAACTTGCAACTTGTTAGCCTAAACTGAAAAGCCATGATCTTTTAAAAACATATGAATTTTTTATGAAATGCAAATGCAATTTTTTGTATTTTCTCAAATTGCAGTTCATTTGAAAAAAATTTAGAGAAAAGTTCCTCCAAAGTTCATAAAAAAAAAAAAATTAAAAATTTCCTTTTTTAAAAAAATGGAGGAATGTTCCTCCAAAGTTCGACAAAAAAAAATTTGGAAGAAAGTTCCTCCAAATATTTTATGAATAATATTTTTCGGAATGTTCCTCCGAAAAAAATTTGGAGAAAAGTTGCATTTGCATTTCACCCAAAATTCAAATATTTTTAAAAGATTATGGCTTTTTAGGTTAGGTTACGCTTTTTTTTGAAAAAACGTAAATGCAATGTCTTGTATTTTCTCAAATTGCAATTCATCCGAAAAAAATTTAGAGGAACTACAGTTTGGATGAAATGCAAAGCATGCACTTGCTCCAAAATATTTTTGGAGGAAATGCTTCTTGAATGTAACTCGAGGGACCCAATAAAACCTACATGATTTCACTTTTCCTCTTCTTCCATAATGATCCTTTAGATTCTACAGCTAGGCCTACATCTATTTACATTACCGTAAACCGGGGTGACTTTATCCCACACGTTTTTCGACGAATCTCGATCTAAAACACTCAAAACTTTTGAAAAACGGGTGGCACAAAGTCACCCCTCCCGGCCAAAGTCACCCCGGTTTACGGTATTTACATTTTAAAACTAAGCTAAAATATATTTCCTCATCCCTACCTCCATTTTTATTAATCCACTCAGACGGTCTAACAGTATTTTCTTCTAAAACTTCGGCTGTAGCTGACGATCTCCTCGAAACCGAATGTTGATTATCGACAGGATCGGCAGGCGGAAGAGGAGGGGGAGGAGGAGGACACATGGAACCTGGTTCGGACACGACTCTTTTCAATTGTCTGTTAAAAGGATTTTGATGAGGTAAGGAATGTCTATGCGATATTTTCATTTTTTCATTTTCCTCTTCGGAATGACCTAAATCAGACGGGGAAGCGCTCGATACTCCGGATTCAGTAGATGGAGTCATCGAGGGTTGATCCTGCGGAGTCAATTTAACGATTATTCCTCCGCTGTTGGTAGAACTTATACTTCCGGATCGGCTGTGGCTTCCGGAATCGCGGCTCCTGCTTCTTGCTGCTTTTTTACGATTTCCATTAGTCAAATGATAAATATCTTCGTAATCGTGTTCGTGTTCTTCGCTACGCTCGCTCATGTCTGATGAGCTGAGATTTTCTTCGGAACCTGCACCGGAACTACTGCTATGAACTTCTACTTTGACTAAAATAAAAATTAAATTAAAAAATTGAGAAAATTTTTTTGCAAGTTGGAGTGACTACGCCCGTTTAAATTTTTCTGTTAGGCTGCGCAAAGTCACTCCAGCATGCCCAGGGTCACCCCCCGTAAAATCATTACATGGTTCCGTACCTGTAAGGCCGTTTATGGATTGCCCTTCGCTTCTCATCGATTCTTCAAATAAATCCTGGACTCTGTTATATACGACTTCTTGTGGATTATGAAGAAAAAATGATTCGCTACCGCCGCTGCTAACGCTGCTGTTATCTTGTTGAGCCATCGGGTTAATGTAGAGGCCATCGTGGGATGGGCAGTCGCCGCGACTGGGAGTAGGAGTGTGAAGATAAAATGGTGTTCGAGGACTAGAATAGTTGACGCAATCTGAATATGAACACTGAAAATAGAAAAGAAATCAATAATTTATTGTCATGTTTAATGATTTTGAATTTCTTTGAAAAATTTTATTTTGAAAAAATATGAAAGGACGTCATTGGCTTCCGGTAAATTTTGAAGTTTTTGGAAACAGCTGATCAGAAAAATGTTTTGCAGGAGCTAAAAAATCTAGATCAGATAAAAAAGTGAAACAACAATCAAAATTGTGGTTCATAAAAATAAGAAAAGGAATCGAATTTCTTGTTTTGTTGGAAAAATTTGTTAGCAATTCTATAGTATTTAAAGGTAAACAGCTTTTATCAATAATCTCTTTTTTAATATCCGGTTTAAAATTTTTAACTTTTAAAAGTTTGATCTTTATCATTTTTGAAAAATTTTCCTCATGAAAAACTTGATAAACTTACAACATTAAAAATATAATTTTTGTGCGGGAACCTGAACTAACTGCATGTAGTGAAAGTTGCATACGGCTGCATATTTTTATGCACTTTAAATATTCAACTCATATTTTTTTGTTAACATGTATCACATCGTATAGAATATTTACGCCAATTTGTTCAATTTAATAATAATGAAGATTAACCATATTATTTCACTCTAATTCAAAACTTAATCTATTACATTCAAAATAGACTTGATTGCATTTCATTGCAACAAAAAAGCCTTGAAGATAATTTAGTTTTTTTTTTTCAGATTTCCTTCCCGTCTAATAGGGGTCATATGAAAAGGGCCGAAATAGAAAAGGGTAGAATTTTCGGCCCTTTTCGATTTCGGCCCTTTTTAATTTCGGCCCTTTTCAGTGTCGACCCTTTTACAAAAATCTTGATCACAAATGGAAAAGAGTCGGCGAGAGAGTTTATCAGCGCTCATTATTTTTGCCTTCCATTGAAAACAATCCCCGATTTTATGTTTTTTCGATTTCTTCTCCTCATAACCCCTTAATTTAATTCATCTTAAAACGAAGAAACTAACACCTCGTAAAACCGCAAAACACATTGCGGTTTAAATCTTAACCTTAAAAGCATCTCCTTTCAATCAATATTCTTGTTTTTTCTTTAAAACGTCGATCATCGACTCGCAATCGACGTTTAAATAATGCCTAGTTACAAAACTACTTTCGATAAACTGTTTTTATATTTTAACCTGTAATTTGATCAAAAACGCTATACATGAATCTAAGGCACATGTGTTATTGTTTTGCTTTAATGGCACTTTTACTGAACTCAATCCTACACTCATACTTTCATTTATAACCTTTCATATGAATAGAAATTTGAAATCATGCCCATTTTATTTCTTAAATTTAAAAAAAAATACAAGCAGCATGATGGCGCAGTGGCGTAGCAACATTAGGAGAGGTCCCCCCCCCCCCCCCCAGAAGCTTTATTCCCTTCCTCAATTTTTTACAGATTTTATCCAGTGCGGAGGTCCTTTTGATTCTTATTGCTACGCCACTGATGGCGCGTCTTCTCAGGTCGCTAACCTTTTATAAAATTATATCGAAAGATAAAAATCATTAGCGGATCAATTATAAAATTTGCATACAATGGTTTTAGTAAGGAAAATTATTTAACACGTTATGTTATAAGAAGTTTAGAATTTTTTAAAATGAATAAACAATCGAAACTAATTGATTTCGTTATTAGCTCGGATTGCAGCCGTCGCTGTTTTTTTTTCTTTTTAAGAAAAACGGTTATAACGGTCGCTTAAAAGCAATCGCATTTCATGACTTTCTATTCAAAATGATTCAATTATGAGCACATCTGGTAAATAAGCGAAATGTTTTTATGAGAATCAGGACCGGAGTGATAGTGTCGGTAAGCTGAGAAGTTCAGGAAATCACTGGTAAGGAATAATTTTGTGCTAGCTGAGGATAATTGTGCGGTTGGCACCTCTTCTCCATATGATTAATTAAGTGAATCAATATATCAATCTCATACTTGCAGACAGCAAATATCAGTTAAATAGCCATTGTAAAATTAAGTTAAGCTAAATTTTCCCAACAAATAAAAAATTAAAACTTTTTAAAGTTTTTCGGGATTAAAAATTTTTTCAAAATTTTTTTAATCAAAAATTTTTTTTAAAATTTTTTGAATTAAAAATTTTTTTTAAATTTTCTGAATCAAAAATTTTTTTAAAATTTTCTGAATCAAAAATTCTTTTTAAATTTTCTGAATCAAAAATTTTTTTTAAATTTTCTTAATCAAAAATTTTTTTTAAATTTTCTTAATCAAAAATTTTTTTTAAATTTTCTTAATCAAAAATTTTTTTTAAATTTTTTATATCAAAAATTTTTAATTTTTTTAATTAAAATTTTTTTTTTAAATTTATTTTTTTTAACATTTTTAGAACTTTTTGAGCATCTTTTATGAGCATTAAAAAAATTAAAAAAATTAGGTGCTTAAACAGTTTTTTAATTTTTTTTTTAAAAAAAATCCTTTGATTAATTGGGTACCTGAGATTGTACCGACCATGCACTCCTTAGGGAATCGACAGAAGTGTGTAAATTTGCGGAAAATAATTTAATTTTATATTTTCCAGCGAATTCTACCCCGGTGGTCTCAATTATTGGAAATTATTTTTTTTAATTTTTCTAAAACTATCGAGTGTAAAATTTCCCTGAAAGGTACAGTTTTTAATTTTTTTCAAAAAACAATATGCCGCCTCAAAATGCGTCCTAACGAGCTTTTAGGGTAACTCTCCTCAGACTGACGCCAAATTTCCAGTTTAAGTTATCCTGCAAAAACTAAAGCTAAAAGCTCTTTGCTCAAACATTCCCTCAATAAAGCTCCTTTCTCCTAATTTTAAAAATTATGGAGGAAACTAAATGAACCCGATATCTCGCACCAAATTCTCGCATCCGGTGAAAAATGAAATTTTTAAAAATTATTTGTTAAAAAAATTAACGCTTCATAAATTCCTAAATGCTTACTTTTTGTTGCGGATCACCTTTACGACAAGTGCAACCATGTAATTTTCCATTAACGTGACGTTCCTCGTAGTAATCAGGCACGGTGCCGTGTTGAACTAAGATATTTAAGCACTGAAAACATAAAAATTTCAATTAATTATTCAGGAAAAATTCTGGAATCGCCCTACGGCTTAAAAACAGCATGCGAGTAATCCATCCGTACAGCCACGATATGATCCACCAAGCAAGACAATTAGAAAGTCAGATAAATAAAGAATCAGTCAGTAATCTCCATTGGCCTCAAGGGTATTTTCACTTTTAACGTGGCCTTGATCTTCACTTTTACTTAGGATCATCAAAATCTTGTTTGGCAAGTGTCTTTTTCGCCGCTCAAAAAAAATTTTTTTCATCTTTATTATCTAATCATCGAAAGATGAGCAGACTTGTTTTCGGAGGAGAAAAAATTTACGAATGAATGAAAACTTACCTCCATTTGCTGATTTTCGGCCGCGTCGTTAATCGGACTTTTCCCGTATTTATCGAGGGTGAGTCTTCCGCCGTGACGTAGGAGCCATCTAACGGTATCGACGTGTCCCCTGCTGGCTGCAAAATGTAACGGGGTTGCTCCGTCTCCATCGCGAAGATTCGGATCGACTCCTTGATCCTGTACCTGAATAACCGGATTATTATAAAATTAATAACACTCGAGATGATTAAAAAAACGTTAAAAAAATTGAATTAATTTACGGGATTTGATCTTAACCTCAGCATCTACTTCTATCTGATTTAAAACGTAACACAAATGGCACTGACAGTCTTGCACATTTTCAACGCTAAAATATTCTAATGAATCGCAAGAAACATCGGAATCCATTTTCCGCACTTGTTATCTATACATTATTGGGTAACTGACCAGATGTGGAAAAAAAGCGACCTTAGCAATAACTGCATTACCAAAAGGGAAGGAAAAGGTAAACAAATTATCATATTGCACTATATTCCAAGTTAGGAAGTCTTGCTTCATGATCACCATTTTTAATATATTTTATTTAAAAAATATTTCGGAATGTTTATGCGATCTCGTTAGTCAGAGTCGGATCAAGGAAAATGGTCCGATTTTCTTTTCCTTGACTTTATGGAATTTTCGGGGTTTTCTGTGAAAAAAGTAATTGACTTCAACGGATAAAATTCAGCTTCACAGGTTGGAAACAAGTATAGCTGAAAGCGCTTTATCTGAGAATCGCCCCATCTCTACCTGCAGAAAAACATTTTAGAGTCTAGCCAGAGTTATAATGTAAAAAGTTATAATTTTTTTTAAATAATGGATGCTAAAGCAACAATTAAAGACGCTCGAACGAAAATAATGGACGCTAAAGCAAAGATATTGGACGCTCAAGCAAAAACCATGGACGATAGAGGAAAAATAATGGACGCTAAGGCAAAGGCATTGGACGCTCCAGCAAAAACAATGGACGATAGGGGAAAAATAATGGACGCTAAAGCAAAGATATTGGACGCTCAAGCAAAAACTATGGACGCTAGAGGAAAAATAATGGACGCTCAAGCAAAGGTAATGGACGCTCAAGCAAAGATAATGAACTCGAAAACAAACATTGCGGACTTCAAGTAAAGATAATGGGACATTGGATACTCAAGCAAAGATAGCGAACGCTAAAGCAAAGAAAATGGACGCTCAAGCAAAGATGGTGGACGCCAAAACAAAGATAATGAATTTCAAAACAAAAATTGCGGGCCTCAAGTAAAGATAATGGGATACTGGTTGCTCAAGCAAAGATAGGCTTTTTAAGGATAGGCCTTTAAAGGCAAGATAATGGAAGCTCGAGCACAGATAATGAATGGAAGCTCAAGCAAAGATAGTGGACGCTAAAGCAAAGATAATGAAAGCTAAGGCGAAGATAATAGAAGCTCAAGCAAAGGTAAGATAGTGAGCACTCAAGCAAAGATAATGGGACACTCAAGTAAAGATTGATAAGGGACAACTGTCAATTTTGCTTTCTTAGCTATTAATTTCTTATAATAGGCCTTTGAAACCGTTGTGGCACCAGAAATGTTTTCCTGTATGACTAAAAGACGTTACAAAAAGACAAAAAGAGAGCGTTTACAAAGAGCGTTTTACAAAAAGAGAGCGAAGTGACATTTTAGAAAAAAATACTAAGGCATAATTTCGCTATACGAGACCAAACGACTTCAGATTATCTCTCAATAGCTTTATACGTATGATAACTGAATTTCAGATTTAATGCCGGTATCGGTCTTGTCTCGTTTTCAAAGTTCTGATTTCCTTCTCTTGTCGTTTCAACTTTCTTGCCTTCTCGTGAATCCCTATCAAATTTTTTCCCTTTAATCTCCATCCATCTAACCCTCTACTTACCATCCACTTCAGGCAAGTAAGACATCCCATTTGAGCAGCAGCATGAACCGGAGCCATACCATCTTTAGCACGGACGTAAAGAGATCCTCCGGCTTCCAGCACTAAAAATTTCAAAACTTCTAAATGGCCTTCTTGTGCTGCAAGGTACACGGGCGTCACGTCATTGTCCATTTGAGTGTTTGCACTGAAAACAAAAAAAAAAAAAAAAAAAAATAGAGATAGAAATCATCACAACATCACCTGGATATAAATTAACCACGTTCAGATTCCTAGAAACGTAATAAACCTACTTTTTTTTTGAAGTGAAAACATACAGGCCTCATGCTCAAATGATTCCTTAATATCTATTTAATAGAGCTTGGGAGTAAAACAAGCCTTGTATTTACATTACCACTCCGTTAGCAAACAGCTTTTAAATAAATCCATAACATCAAAATAACGGTCGCATTCTTTGTTTTTCTTTTATTTTTTCCCATTGATTCCGTCCACAAACCGAAAGCTAACGGATTTTTAAAACGACATCCAAAAAAAAGAACGTCTCCTAACCCGTATAAAAATAAGGTTATCAATCGTAAATCAAAAAAAATTTCGTAAAAAAACGTTATTCACTTTTTTCTTTTTTAATTATAACCTTATCTGGTTAAAACCTCACATACATATAATAAACCTAGAAATCGAATCTTTAGTACGTGAACACTTTCGATTTTTTCTTATAGAAAACAGATGGACCGTAATCGTAAATCGTGCATCACACATCGCCTCTAGTTACCAGAGGATCCATTCACTTTTTTTTTTTACCATTTTTCTTAAACAAGAAGCTGTTAAAAAACGAAAACGACCTTTTATGACTTGTTTTTGTTAAAGAATAATACCTAATGCGCTGACAAGGTCCCCCTCGTTCGAAATTTAAATCTTTCACGGGGCCATTAACGATTTCTCGGTAAAACGAGGAGAAATCCACGATGTTGTCAATCGTTCGAGTGATGACATTGGTCAAATGTTTTTCAACCGTAACGCGCGCGTTCATCGACATTTCCGTTTTTTAATTTTTTTTTATTTATATAAACCGTTTCTTCCTTTGGGAAGTCAACGGAACGTTTGGCAGGACCGTGGTTATTATTAATGCACTTAACACAAAATGCGCAAAACAAAAAAACAAAAACAAAATTGGATGATCTCATTGGGGGCAAAATAACAATTTTCAAGTTTGTTTGAATAATTAAATGATATTACGAAATAGCGCTTTTAATAACGTAACTTAAAAAAACCTTCATTAATAATCGTATTGTTTAACTTGAGTAAACACTTTCGAAATCTCGGTGAAGATGCTGCATTTGAGAAGCTATTTAATAAAAATAGATAGCATTGCGCAATCATCGATTCAAATGTCACTAAAATTCGTGGACCTAGTTAAGGGGAAATTAGAACGTGGCGTGTTGGATCTTCTTTTTAAACAGATCGCGGCGACAAAAATCTCCGCCCATCCCAGTCGATCGGGTTTAATGTGGATCAAAATCGAAGGACGAGCGTTTTCGTTGAAGGTTTAACTTTAAACATGAGATATATGAATGTAAAGTGCATGTTGTGATTGGAATAAAATCAAAGTAAAATGTTAAAGAAAGAAAAGGTCGAAGAAAACTAGATATTTAAATGAAGATTGTAAGATCTGAACTCTGCTCGTACGAGCGGCAAACAAACATAAACGCGGCAAACGAACATAATCGCGGCAAATTTTATACTAGCAAGGCAAACACTCATAGGAGAACTTTCGTCGACTGAAAGACTTTGAAGATGCTCTGTCCCAGATTTTCCGGACGGAGTCTTGCACGGAAACAATGCAGATTGCTCATGAATTGCATCAGACATGAAGGTTTGTTATCATTGCGTGTGGTCACCGCATGGACTCCACAAGTAACCACCGGGCTTGAAATTAGCCCCTTAAGTCTAGAGAGTGTGAACGTATGGACGAATTGTTTTTTTAATCAAAGGGATACTTGTCTGCTTCCTCGGCGAGCCTAACTTCAGACAGTTGCTTATTAAAAATCTCAGTCACTAATTCGAAATCAATCCTGCAACAACTCCAGCAGCCACATTTTGCAACCACACACAACCAAAAGCATGAAGATTGTAAGATCTGTACTGCTCGTACGAGCGGTAAACGAACGTAAGCGCGGCAAACAAACATAAACGCGGCAAACGAACATGATCGCGGCAAATGTTATACTAGAAAGGCTCTGACCAAAAGCCAAAACTCTGACAATCATTAAAATTTCCTTGGTGGCCATGGATCAAGCTTTCATTATTGAAAAACCTGGTTATAATTACACAAAAGAATTTTAATGAAATAATATTCTCGATGAAAAATTAAAATTAAGAAGATCTTTAAACAAGTCACAATAATCAATTAATTTTCAACATCCTTCAAAAAGCAGAAGAATAAAATGTAAATAGTACCGCAATCAAGCAATTAGAATTTCAAACGATAATCCTAATAATACAGATCTGTAATTGTAACCTTGTAGAATCGTGTGTAATTTTGTGTAACAAAGTGATTCCGTAATCAATCGACACAATCAAAAAGGACTGTTATCTTTTGTCGTTAATTGTAAAACGTTCAATAACTTTAAAGGTTATTCCTAGCGCATCGTTCGGTCTCGTTTAATTGAAGAAGAGGCAACCAAAATAAAAATCATTTTAACCGATTACGAAATTGTTGCATAATTTTTATTTTAAAGAAAAATATTTGGAAACGGGCGAAGACTAATTTCTACTATTCCGAGAATTCAAGAAAATCGAACTCCTCCCATCGTTATTAATATAATTAATAAAAATCATATCCATAAAAATTCACATGGTCGATCGCAGACCCTAAGAGAGACTATGTTCGTAACGATGACATCAGTCAACAATGAGGGGCAGATTACGATTCTGAACCGCAATCAGTGGAAGAATTTGGTGGAGGTAGCGGTAGGGCTTCAGGCCCTATAGTGCCAGCGGGATAAGAGTAAGAGACAGTGAAATGGGGCAAGCAGAAAGATGGCACTGCAGCAACCACATTTAGAGGATGAACGGAAACAGCCAATCACATGCGAGACAGTAAAGGAAACTTCGAGACATTAGTTTCCTCTTCTTAAGAGATGAAAAAATTGTCCCAAGACAGTAATACTGTAAGTTTCCCGCAGCACCTCTTCCATATTGCATTCCTACGAGTATCAAAGCCACTTTTGTTTATAACCATCGACAAGCATAAAAATAACACTTACAAGCGGAGACAGATCCTTTGTGGTCAACGACTGCAATTATCAAATCACTTGCGGTTTTCATTCCTATACAAAAGTTGACTGAACTTATATAAAGTTCCGTTTATTTTAAATTGTTAACATAGTCAACACCTCAAAATTTCAAAATTCTTGTTATATATATCTAGGCTAAGAGCAATCATCCATACCCGCGATATTGTTTACGATAATACTTTGATTTCTATAAAACGCCCACTTACGCAATACATAACGCATTAAAAACATCATAAGTTTCAATTATTTAAAAAAAAAAAAGGAGAAAAATATCCGCCCAGTAAATGGCGTGTTTCATCCTTATCGTGCATAGGGAGAGAAGAGGCAGAGAAAGAAAGAGGGAGAGAGAGAGAGGAGTGCACCTACGGCGTTCACAATGCCCCAGAAATCCGATCGACCAGAAAATTTTCAATAATAATCCAAAAAAAGTTGATTATTTTCACTACAACCGATCAGACCGAAACCAATTAGCAGCGATTTTTCATTTACTAATAATGCAGTAAGTGTTCCTCGGCTAATTATTTTTATTTTTATGAAAAAAAAATATATATAACAGAAAGGAAAGAAAAAATAAGCAAAACGGTCGATTGCCCGTCAACGTCATTCAAATGTATAAACTGAAACAATGTATAAATTTCAAGAAAAATACCGATGGCGGCTTTCACTCATAAAATGATAAATCGCGTCTTTTCTTCAAAGAAAAATTTGATAATGATTATGATATTCTTCTAATGAGCAGCCTTGCGTTAATGTTTGTCCAAAACCAACGGTATTTTCGTCATACGTATAACATATGGTTCGGCAAATATGTTTATATTGTATATGATGATTCTATTGTTATACGTGACAGTGTTGCCTTCTTATCTATGTTCATCTGGTCGGCAGAGGCTCTCATTTCTCCATCTGATGAGTATTATTTATATTTCATTCCAAAAATGTTAAAGGGATTAGCCGAGTAAAAGCATTTGATTGCTTCAATAAATAGTATAATTGCGTTGTCCGACGCGTTCAAGTCAAGGAAATGTCTTATCACACTTTCTAATGACACGACAGGATTTTGTTAAAAATTTGAAAATGGCGTCGAAAGGTTGATGGGTGTTGAGAGTGATGATTTAATTTTATGGTTTTAATTTAACCTTTGTTTTTTGCGAATAGTTTCGGTATTAATTCAAGGTATGTTATTTGAAAATTTGATTGAATGGTCTGACGAATTTGGTTATAATCAAGGATGAGTTTTCGGTATTGTTTATCTCATAACCTCAACACGATGGAGTGAAATGTTTTCGGTTTCGTGTCTTCAGCTGTTCAGATGGCCATGGATGAATACTGTATAATACTTTAATTTGTTTTAAAGTCGTGCAGTGCTGAGAGAGCGATTTTCCATGATAACGTTCAGTTTCTATAGTTGAGAGTTTTCAGAATTTTATAAAGTAAATGGAGTCAATCTCTCTGTTATTGCAAGGGCAACACGGTAAGAGTTGTAAGCGTCACAGGGGACGCCAACAGCAAGGAGCTGCATAGCTATCTGAAGACCTTTCTTTTGCTTCAAGCTGAAAATTTTTTAGAGGGAAAAGGGTGCACAATTGCTTCCTGTGGCGAGGACCTGCACCAGCCCTGGTAATTGAGATGGAAACTAGTGAAGATTTGTCAACTTTTCTCCCATGTTACCAATCTTCACAGCCTGTTTCCAGAAAGTTTCAAAATGTTACAAGACGCAGAGAGTGTTGTTAGGGCAAACATGCTTGTCATCTTCAACTAAGCAATCACCGCAAAAGAAAGCTTTTTGGGAAAATGAAAATTTATAACAAATAAATGCTGCCGCTACTTTCGCATTATGAATCAGTAGACCAGTGTGCGTTCTGAAATTCAGGTACCAACCACAATCACAGTAAATAATTTACAACTTGAATATTTTTAGGGAAGTCAAACTAGGAAGAAGTTAATCCAGGCTCGAGAACAAATGCAAGCGATAATCATCTCGCGCGTAAGTAATTGGACATGATACTATATGCTCTACAACAATTAGTTCTAGGAAGAGTAATAATGCAAGATTGAGTCTCAAAGCGTAAAATAATTAGAACTGAAAAAAACACGTTGCCTAGTTCTTATCGTCAACATTATCGCCTGCTATGTAGCAGAAAATTCGGTTTGCGTTTCCGCTTCCTTTTTTTGTCGTTTAAACAGTGGGCTTTAAAAAACCAAAATAACCTCACAATCGAGATGCATCACAGCAAGGTTTTAATAGCTTTATGCAAACTTACAGACAAACTTTTTATACGATTGCGCTAGAGTCACCTCAACCTTAACTTTGCTTTCACACCGAATCAACGTGAAGTAAAACTATAGTGTGCTTACCTTCCCCTTCAACCACATGATCAGTTTTCTCGCTTAACAATAAAAATTACATCAATTTTTCACCGATAGGACTAAAAACAGTCAAATTTTTCTTAAAGTTCTGTAAGCTGACGTTACAAGTGAGCACATTACGACACTGAACGTTCATGCAAAGAGCCCTTAATCAATTCACCCTCGAAACTCATCAAAGACCACGAATCATAGAATTTGAAAACGGGAAGCTTTTTTGGGGGACAGACCCCCAAAAATTACAATACTGCTACTTACATCCTCACTGTCTAGTCTCAACGAGCACGGAACCACTGCTACGAACTACGGCAATAATCAATATATCAGAATCGTCAAAATGACCTTAATTATCAGCCTCGGAATATCAAAACGAAGACATCAACACTGAAAATTTCCAAGCCAATAACTATAAAATCTACCGTCTTGTCCCACAAAAATCTTTTAATACAGATTTTTTGCAGTTAAATTGCGCATTCATCAATAAATATTAAACATGTGCTCTAGAAAATGTATCTAGTAGTGGTTAAGCAAATCGTACTTATTAAATCCGAGAAACTATATGATTAAATACAACCAGCTTTTAATTCCCAAGATAATAATATTTTAATTATATTAATTAAGACATTAGCAGTGCTAAAAAAAGTTAAATATCCAATGACTAAACCCCAAAAACATGGCGAATTGCGATCCTATCCTTCTACAACTTTCATTTCGAAATTCTGAACAAAACGAACCTTATCAACAATTCGTTAAACACTAAAAATTGTCGCCACTATGTTTTGATGTCATCATTATTTTTTTGACAAAAAAAGCTGTTACCTGTAAGTATGATGCCTTTTGCTGGAACTTGGCCAACGTTTCCCTGAAGAGGTACTCCATCTTCTAACAGCCATCATTATACATCCCTTAATCCAACATATTTTTTTTACACTTTATCTTTACATCACGCAAATCAGCATTTTCTTTCGAAAGAAAATTTTTTAGCAACCCCTTTTTCGGGTAATTATAATTTCACCAACTCGTAAAACATCACTGCACTGTTTGTTTAAATCATCGCAAATAAATAAACAACAAAAAACGTAACGGAGAATGTACGGCCGAAAAAAATAATACGACTCACCTAGAGAAAAAACTAACTGACCAAACCTATTCTTTTCGAAGTTTGTAACTGACTGCATCTGTCTTCCAGACCGTATCAAGATCTCTCTTCAATAGTTAATTGCCGTGAAATTTTAAAAAGAATGTAATAACAATGTTAACCAAACCGGGTTCTTAATCATTTAACAACGGGCCGTGAACCGTGATTCGAGACATTGGAGTAAATGCTTTCTCGATGGTAATGAAACTGCCGAAGAAGTCTTTTGGAAGTCAAATATCATACCGAATTGTAAATACTGGCTTCAGGCTGTATGTCAACTTTTTAACAAAATTTTACGATTTGATTGATGTTATGATTTTGTTTTTTTTTTTATTATTATTGGAAGAGAAACAGAGTACTTTGTACGAAAATCGCTGAGAGGGGTTGATTAGTGTTGTTATTGGTTCATTGTGACAGTTTAAAGAAAAATATTAGTTACGCAATTGGACCAATAATGAAAGAATGTGAAAGTAATTTTTTTTAAAACTTATTCTCAAGACTTGGACATTTTCCATATTTCGATGACATTTTTAAGATAAACTAACACACTTCCGGATCATCAAAAATCCAGTGACATTTTAAAAGTGAAAGATCATCCAAACTAGTACGGCAATTTTTATGGTGAAAAATTTTCCTTATTTTTATCCAGGGCCGTCGCGGATTTTATAAAGAAGAAAACAGTAATCGCGAGCGCAAAAAATTAAAAAAAAAAAAAAATCATGTAAAGAAGTAAATTCTTTATGTGCCAGTTTTGAGCATCATCATAGAAAATCGCACCTTGGACTCAGCCACCCGAAGCAGGAAAGTGGAATCTAAACCAAACAAGTCCCTCATTCTTCAGGCATGAGGTTTTTCTTCTGCCGATTCTGCAGCATTTTTCGATCTTCTTTTCCATAATTAGGTGCAAGATACGGGCATTTTCGACTAGGCAACACTTGGCCGAAATTAGAGGCCCTAAATTAAAAGAAACTGGAAACTGTCAGCCATTACAAAAATTAAACGCCACATTAATGGAAATTTAAATTATCAAATACCTTCCAATAGTACTTTAAATTTTTTATGGTTATGCTAAAATTACGATGGGGGGGGGGGGGGGGTCAAAAAGCGAAGTCAAAAAAATTTAATTCTTATTTTTATCAATTCTTCAGCAATCATTTTCTCAATTTCTAGCAAATTTTAAGAAATTTTATTTTCTGATGAAGGAGCAAAAATGCTTACGTTAAGATTGGCCAAACCCCCTTTCCCCCTTGTAAGACAAAATAAGAATTTTGACCACCCCCTCCCCCCTTAACGTGCTTACGTAATACTTGAACGGCCCCTAAGTATCATGGCGACTTCCGCAAGAAGAATATTTGGCAACCTTGATGGAATTTGCCCATCAAGATTCATGAAAATAGGAACTTTACGGCGATGGTAAAGGCTTTGTTTAAGAATGGTCCTTAATATTAAGCGGTGGGTACCAGTAACAGTCTCATCCCACATGGAAAAAAATGTAGTTAAAAATATATGTCGCGAATTTACTATAGTTTGCAAATATCCCAAATTCAAGTTGACATTTTTTGATTTGGAACAGCATCGTCGGGACCATTCATGTCGTTTTGCCATCATTCTTAGAGCACCGAGCACCTCCATATTATGCCCATGCGATTGACCTTGGTAAAAAGGGGAATAGCAAACCTAAGACCATAGAGTTTGTTCTTCAGAGTTTGCTCTAGCTCTTCAACCATCTTGAGAGCTGCAGTACTTAGCCAGGATCAATTATCTTCATTTTTACAGTTCCTCTGTCTCAGTACTGTCTTAAGAAGGTCAATATCTCTTTGGCCCTCTAAAAACCCACATGTACTAATAGATAGAAAAATCTTTTGCTTGGGAGCATTTTGTTATCTGTCACTTGTCACTTCTCGCGACGGTCCTGCTTTCATCTGTTACGCTCTAACTCGATGAAAGATCAACCTAATCAAATGCACCTCGGATCAAATCCTCCACAATGGAAGAAAGTTTACTCGGTTAATAAGTAACACATATTAAAAAAAATTAACTTCATCCATATATATCGGATGAGGTTGGCGAATTCAGATAAATGACAAATTTTTTTCATCTTTCATTGTTTAAATTTTGAAACTGTTATATCTTTCTGCACTAATTGCTCAAAAAAAACCACATGTTCATGCCTTATTTGTTATAAGACATCATCAAAATTAACAAAAACAAAAAAAAAAATTCACCTAATGTCAAATTTTGAGTTACATAAGGAAAAAGCGCAAAAAAAAAAATTTAAGACCATTACGTTTCATTAAGAAGCGTAAAAAGAGTCAAAAATATTCTTCTTCCCTATCTAGACTGGACACACAAGAGTGATTCGACTAAATCTGCATGGCTAATTAGGAGAAATTTTTTTTTAATCTCGTATTATTTAATAATATTTTTTTTAATAAAAATTGTAATGTGAAGTATCATGCGCACTTTCCCAAATCACACAAAATTGACAAGCCATCCAAAAATTTGGAAGAGATTTAATATTCATATCGAAGATTTAAGAGGTTCAGTGAACGATGTGTTAAACTTTGCATAATCAGCCAAAGGCAAGGTCCTACGTTAACATGATTTATGAATTAAATGAATAATATTAACGTTAGCCAGAAAATTAACGAGCTCATTTTTTTTTCGAAAAAAGAAAAAACCTGCCCTGAATTTATTAGCATGATTTTTAAAAAAAAATACCGTAAACTTGAAAGCTAAATAATTCAAAATCTCGTTGACAATATATCGAGCATGTTATCATTATTTTATACAGTTAATCCTTTGGCATCGCTTCTATTTTTTTTTTTTATTATTAAAATGACGCAAACCGTGACAAAACTTTCACTACCTGAGAAAGAATTTGCAAGAGCCATCTATCACAAATCGTCTTAACTAGTTACATACCTTAATTCTTGAGCGGATTCTACTAATAATTTAACGCAGTCTAAGCAGCCTCTAGCGGCGGCATAGTGAAGTGCCAAAGCGCCATTATTACTGCGATCCAAGGCCGGCATCTCTGCTTCCCAGAGTAACCACTTAAGGACGTTGACCCGACCGTATCTGCAAAGTGAAAGCATCTTACTTAGTTCGTCTTCAAGACGAGGAGTAGCGCTAGGGGTTCCGTACCTTGAAACGAACGATATCTAGCGGGAAGATGTGAGACTAACATCGATAAGAATAAATTCGTTTCGTTTTATGATAATTGGTAAATCACTTAATAAGTAATCATTTTCGTTTTAAATGGCGTCATAACCATCGAAAAAAGTGGATATGTGGGTAATTTGTTATGAAAATGATATTTACGTTTACTTTATTGGTTTTAGATGATGGTATTTTTGTCGTTGGGCAAGTTGCTTAATGGCAATGTAATTTTTTACAGAATGGCAATCTTTTTCGGTAGTTTTTGTTTGTTTTAGAGGTTTTTGATGGAAAAATGTTGCAATTTGTTATTTGGAGAGAAGTAGAGGAAGAATAGTAGGTCAGTGATAAAGCAATAAAGCTAGAAGATTTTATTTCAAAGAATAAAGGGTGCTAAAATAAGTTTTTTTAAAAAGTAAAGTACGTGCTTTAGAAAATTTAGTTGGGGCAAGCGTCGTCGTCTCAGTGAATTCTTGTTGGAAGGGAAAAACATTCTACGAACTGAAAGGGGCAAAAACATTCTTTAATGTTTCGCCTATGTGGGCTAACATCTTTGGGGAGGGGAGCAATTGCCTAGTGAGCACCCTAAAACATCGCCCCTCGTTGGACCTCATAAAAATGAACATTGAGTTTGAGTCTGGCTCATTACAAGCTCTCTGATTTTTAGATAAAGTTTGCTTGCGACTAAATAATCTTCAATGGCATAGCAACCCTTTCCCTCTTCCGAGCACTCGCATTCTAAAAGGCCCCATAAGTCAAAAGGTGCGGGGAAAGGCCATCTCTTGACATTGCAATGTCACAGATAACCAGGTGAGCACAGTAGCATGTTAAAATAGCCCCCCCCCCCCCCCCGGAAAAGGTTTACTCGAGGGCACTTAGTCAATTTTTTACAGCTTTTTATCTAGTGCAAGCAAAATTACTTTCCTACTGAAAGATCAGGGTCCCTTTGAGCTCGGGCCCCTGCGTGGGTAGTTGCTACTCCACTGGGTGAGCACATGAAAATAGCATGAAGAGTCCGTATGCCTTTGCGGCACCAATCCTCGAATAATCATAATTAAGCACTAAACATTACTTCCACTTTGCATACCTCAACGCGCTACACTTAAAAATACGTTTTAAAAAAAAATGAAATTTATTCTAGATGATAATTTTAAGAGAGAAAGGATCATGCCAGATGAGTTCAAAGATCAGTCATTAAACTGACGGTCAACAAAGCGCTTTCAATTTTATTGAAAAATTAGGTTTTTCCTTTGACCTTTCCATGCTCCGATCACTCTTCTCTTTCATTTTAATTGCTACGTAAATGTTGATCTTCCATTTTTACCAAAAAAAATGGAATTATCATGTACAAACAATACCGGATGGTTTCCGGAAAAAACAAAACGATAATAAGCAGCATGCTAATGGATGTAAACAACGCGCTCGAGTGTATCTCATCACCGTTATATTTTTGTATTTTCGACTTTCTTATTAGAATCTCATTATTGTTAAATAACTATAGAGGGGAGTATATTATAGTATTAGTTAGCTTATATGTTCCCAAGGAGTAGATTCACTTTTATTTTTCTTTCATTCTTTTCTCCTTGTGTGAATATATAATATCAGGTCTTTTGGTATTCGAGTAAGTTATTATCCAAATTAACGCGATGTGTTGGAAATTCTTTTTTGTGAACATTTTACATGATTTATTGGCAGTGGTGCATTAAAAAAAGAAAAAAAGAGTCTCAACATATACTTTCTGTATTGAAATTTATGTTCCACCAAATTTGCCAAAATAATTCTAAAAATTTTTCTACTTTGGAGATCTTCAACTCATCATGCAATAAGGTTTCAAAATTGGCCGATCTAGGCCCGGGTCTTATGTGCCTACAGGATAATCCAAAATGGGGATGTGCAATAAAATAAGATGGTACCTGAATTTAGTTGATTTAATATTGTCTTAAGGCATGACTAATTTATCGTTTTTCTGCCTCATGGTTGACGGTATTAAATATTACACGAATGTTGCAAAAAAACGCGAAGAAAGACACAATTAGAATCGGACCAATAACTTCAGATTTTTTTTCCAACTCTCTATAGAATTATTTTATTGGAGTGTAAAGTATGTCGCACTTATAAGCTTCAGTAGGCCTAATGGAATTCTATTATCTGGTTTAGTGCTATTTAGAATGACTATTTTAACAATTAGTTGCGTAATCATTTTTAACGTCTGCCTTTCGCCAAGAAGTGATCTTCCATTAACATTGAGAACTTGAATGTGGGCCTACTCAAACCGCGGAACAGCATGCAGTCCCGAGGGCACCATTGTTAGGCAATACCAGGGGCGGAAGAGCTCGCCGCCTCCGGGAAAATAGTTTTACTGGCACCCAACTAGGTACCGGCAGGGAATCTTTATCAACGCCAGAAAATTTTTTAGTTACGCTGGCCCACACTCGTGGCTCAGTCTTCTCGAGGTCGGATCGTTTTAAAAAAAACGTCATATCAACTTTTCTGTTCTAAAATTCATCTAACTCTATCAAACCTGGTAACTGGCAGGATTCTTCCTGCCTGCTCAGGGACAAAAGCTACGATCCAGAGGATTCCTCTAACTCTTACTTTCGCAACGACTGCCTGTGCAGTCGACTCCTTGAGGAAAAGAGCGCGAATGATTCAAGCTTGTCTGAGCCCGCTCCCAGGAAGATTTTTCAAGAATCAACATGGAATGAGTTCGTTAAGAAGTCTGCACGGCGACGGCGCCCTTGAAAGTATTGTTCCGCCACTGCCAACTCTGAATCAGAATTTGCCCAATTTACAAAAACAAAACCCGGTACAAGTTTTCATCAGATTCATATTTTTCCATGCATCATCCCAGCAATAACGAATCTCACTTGCCAATCTTTATTCTACGCACACTCTGTACATAAAGTCATCTACTTTATGCAGGCGGTCGAGACTTGCTGAATGCATTAACTTAATTTCTCTCGTCCAATTTATCGTCCTTTTTAATAATAATCTATTCAAAAAAAATCTTAAACATATTTTTTTCTAACCTAAGTTTTACATTAGTTCTAGTAGATAACTTTATGAGCCTGTTTTGAAAAGTATTAATTCGGCGAATAATTCAACCAGACTGCATTTCAATAGACGTTTACCCTAAGGCAATATAAGAGCATATTTTCACTTTCAGACTTTCACATGGGTTGTGTGACTACGAGTAATTCTTTGTCTCCTTGGCCATTTAAACTATTATTGAGTAATTTTTTTTTTTACCTAAGAGTTGATTGAACCTTCAACTTTTAACTGACCCGTACCTTGCATTAGGAACCTTTAATGAGGTGCAAACGTTTACCGGAAATAACGCTCTTGTTTCCTCTCCCGTCGATTCTTCTTTAACTTCTTTTTTGTTTGTTTTTTTCTTTTTCGTTGATATTTTTTTCAATTTTTCACTTAGATTCGTTTTGAAACTTTTCAACGAGGATTCTTTCGATTTCACGAGAACGAATTTGTTTTTAACGAGTTTTGAATATTTTAAATTGACTTCGTCGATTCGGATATGATGACATTGCACTGTGTTTCTATACGGTTGCCATAATGACCACTTCCCGGTTCTCCGAAACATTTTTTCACGATTTTTTTAAACCCGTTACGGATGGACTTGCATGTCACTATGTTATCCAACATCGTTACTGATGGAATTAACACAGGATCGAAGCAGGAAGTCCGGTGACGAATTTAATCAAGCTTTTGTTTGTAATTGGATATTCCGACCTACGGTCCATTTTTATCTTCCATTATGAAAGATTGTTATTATCACAACAGAAAAGCCAAACGATATTCCGTATTTTCGAATATTTCATTTAATTTATATAATTCTACAAGATTTATTTTTTGCAGTAGAAAATTTAAAAAAATTAAGGTAAAATTATAATTTTTGTGAGTTGCGATCTCTTATAGCTGGTTTCTGTGCTTACATACTAGATCCATCTATATAAAACTCTCATCTACAGCTAATAGGCAAAATACCACTTGCTAGCTCGCCAAAACTTTGCAAGGAGAGGGGCGAGGGTGCGTGACCACACACACTAGCCGCTTTTTACGAAATGCTCAAATCTTCAAATCTCAAGTTCACATTAATCACAACCAAAAAATCGAAATCTTAGAGTGGAATCGACCGCTAGCCTTCCAAGATAGGTGCACTACCCATCGAGCCTCACGAGGCTGGCGATAATTTACTAAGTGACGGTTATGAACTGATATCCTTGACAATGGAAAGAAAATTAAGGCCATGCATCCGTCAAGTATAGGTTTCCCTGACAAAAATTTAGCAAATCATAAACTACCTAAATATTAAATCGAATGACTTTATTTACTATCTAAAATGATTTGACACTCTTTATTTTAAGTTAAGCAAGGATCAATTTCTGTAAATCATACATTATTGTTAGAAATTATTATTAACTTTCTGAACAATAGATGAAAACAAGCAATTTAAGAAAATTATACTGCCTATCTTAACGTCTTTATTTATAAAAGCTATGGCCAAAGGATTTTTAGTTAAAAAGTAGATATCATATATGCCCTCATTGTAATGTTTGAAAATATTCGAATGGAATTGGAAAGAAAATGAAAACTTAGAGAAATTAAACTTATGCAATTAATTAATTTTAATGAAAAATTGAATAAAAATGATAATAATATGGTTTATAATAATTTAAAAGTTTGATTGATTAATTATTACTTTTTCTTTTCATTAATTTGATCAAAACGTTTAATTTGATTTTTTAATTAATTGAAATATTTTATTAATTTATCGGTCAAACTAATAAGTTAATTTCTTAAAAACTTTTTATTTTTATTAATTAGGCAACGGGGTGCCGAATTAAATTCTGGTCCTCTCACTAATTTCATTAGTTTCCTTTTTAAGAATTTTTGATTGATTAGCTCATCTTTGCCAGTGGCGTAACAAGTGCTCCCCCCGGGTTAACCTTTTCAGGGGAGCTTCTAAAAGAGTTCGCAGTACTTTTTTTAGAGGCTGTGACCATTCTTTATGGTCATTTAAAAAGGGTCTTAAAAAAATTGTGGGGGGGGGGCAAAATATTGTTACGCCTTTGCATCTTTCAGCAAGGCTAAAAAAAATTGTGGGAAAGAAAGTACTTTTTTGATGAATTTTACAAAAAAAAGCTTTGAGTGTAATAATAGTCTGTCTCAAGGCTGTTGTAAAAATAAAAATCAGGGCAGATACCAGATATAGGCAATAAACTGATTTCTTTTCAATGATTTTTACAAAAGCACACAGAGGCCCGCGAATCTTTTAAATACAGAATGCAGCAGCCCAAGATTACCAGGAACCGACACTGAGGAAACAGAATTAAATTTTTATTTTTTAACAACCGCCGTCATTTTTTACTTTCGAGCGATCGCGAAGCAGAGTGACGAAAGTATTGCCGTACCCTGAAAATCGAAAATCCTTATTCTTGCGAATATCAAGATGAAAATTACATAGAACTTCATAAAATCAAATTCTGAGATGATGTCTGTCCGCCGCGTCCGCCGCGCTCGATATCTCCGCCAATACGCAACGGATCGAAAAAATTTTTCACACACGTATTCTTCGTCGAAAAATAAGAGGGGGTCTTCTTTTCTTTTTTCGAAATTCGAAAAATTATGGAAATGGCGAATATTTGAACTTTGAAATTTTGGCCTGTCTCTTTGCGACATAGCTCGGGCAAACCACAACGGATTGTGATAATTTTGCGTGGGATGAAGGAGCATTGTGCAAGGGTTAACTGTTTAAAATTTCAGAACAATCGGTGGATGGGTTCACAAATTACAATCAAAGACCTGTTTATAAACACCAAACCAAGATGGCTGCCGTGTTGACATCACTATTTACAAGATAGTGGGCTGTAATGACGTCTTCATTTCGACTTTAAATAATTCGATGAGATGTTCTTTGACGTAATTTTTAAGGAGGAAGGAGTTTAAATTTCAAAAAACGAAGGCCAGAACTGTCAAAGCTTAGTTTATGAAAAATTTCAGGGTGCCATTTTTTGAAGTTATTTTTGAAGGGAAATGAGTCAAAATTTCGAAAGTTTAGACTCTAAAGCACCACGAAAGCTTAGACTCAATTAAAATAATAAATCCCCTTTCTCCATTTTTAAAATTCGCGAGAAAGTTGTATGGGGTGCGAAGCACCCCAAATCCCATTCCTCTTGTTGTAAGTTTCAGCCGAATACCTAGCACAGCCATCTTTGGACCATAACTTCTGTATTTTTAATTTTATCTGGCTCAGCTCACAGATTTAATCCTGGATTCTTCCACCTTCTAGACCGACTCCAGAAGGATTTTAAATTCAAATCAAATTATATGCCAAAGTCTACGGTTTAGTTATAGTTGGATTTTTTCACTAAAAGTTCGAACCCCAACAGCTATTTTCAAAAATCAACAATGAGGCCGGTTTCCCTTAAAGAACACCAAATCCAAAACTCCAAACAATGTAAAGTAGACCGTATTACCGATGACGTATTTACCTTTCCGCAATCCTGCCTATTTTATTCACTTTAAAAAAAATCACAATCAAATAAAGAATTGAAACTAAAGTGATAACAGCACAGCTCACTACCACCGACTACCAACATCAACACGCAATCTTCCACAATTAAAAATCAATATCACACATGAGATGAACTCATTCAAATAAAAACCGCTTATCCAGAAACAAATAGGCCAATAAAATTAACATAATAACCAACCATTAACGCCATAATGAAGAAGAAGAAGAAAAAAAACGCAAAGAAAAATATCGAGTATGGAAAGAAAAAAAAAATGCCCATGATATACGAGTAATGCTGGAACCACTTTCGTTAAGACAAAAAAAATAAAGAGTGACATGCTTTCTCTCCTCTGCCTGGAGCAGAGCTCATGTTAACTTCTGTAAATAGCAACATTACCTTTTTTAAATACCCTATTATGGTAATTATTTTATCATCCAATTTTAATATTTGCCATAGCGCCTTGCACGAAATATTTTCAACAAATATTTGGACGATAGTAAACTCGGGCGCTTTAATCCGGGTTAAAATTCAGGGGGAAAGTACGTAAACTCGGGCGGTTTAATCCGGGGTTAATCCAGGTATACAAGCCATTATTAGGTGCATATTGGTCAGTGACCTAGCTGGGACCGGGTAAACTCGGGCGCGTCCATTTTAAATAACCCTTTAAAGGCTGACTTTTGCAAAAGGCCGGATATATCCGGCCTCTGATGTTTTAGTGAAAATCTTATTCGAGACAGCTAGACTGAGGGATATGACCATGTATTAGTGTGATACAGCTTTAGACTTTTCAAAGAAAAAATTTACGACTGGAAATTTCGCCCATGCTTAGCTTATGGAATGAAAATCCTGTTATGAACTTGATGTAAATTTAAGCTAAATTGACCAAAATTTAAATACTGTTTGTTTTATTTCAACTTTAACATTTCCTTAGTGAGATATTCTTTTTATGTTAAGCTTATGGGAGTGAAATCTTCATATGCTTAGCTTATGGATAAAAATAATTCTGAGCAACTAGAGGTTTTTATCAAATTCATTTGTACCGGGAAAACTACTAGCAATCAAAAAATTGTTTCACATTTTTGGGGATTAAAAATAACGAAGTTCAATGGCAATCGTACAATAGTTAAAGATGGTATCCGTTAATCCTTATTTTACTCTTTTTATTTTTTTTAACGAAAGCTCACATCGAATGATTAAGAAAATGATCAAAAATAATATAATTATGAAATTGATGCGCCCGGGTTTACCTGTTTTCGTTTAAAAAAAAGGTCGCCGACAATTGAATGACCTCTTCAATGTTTTCTATACCTGGATTAACCCCGGATTAAACCGCCCGAGTTTACGTACCTTTCCCCTAAATTTTGACCCAGATTAAAACGCCCGAGTTTACCCGCACCCAAATATGGACCATACATTAAAAGTATCGAAACGCTCTATTTGTTAATGACTGGTAATCCCTTAATGAGGGGAATGAAAGTATAAGCGGCTGATTTATTTTTGATGATGAAACATAAAATTACTAAATTTTTTACGAAATTTTTCTTTTTAAAAAATTTAAATGTTTGGCCAAATCATCTTAAGGACGCCCATTTAATTATAGGAATAGATCAGATTAATTACGCGGTACTTTTACTTTTTATTGTTCCTAAATGGCCAGTTTTGCGGAAATGTAACACGGCGAATTAACAAGTAATGCTTTCACAGATTAAATCCTCTTGTTTTTCAAAAGTCATTTTTTTTTCAAATTAGATTTTTTTACTAAAAAAAAAAAAAAAAATTAAGCCATTGGTTTTTTTCTTCCTGATTACCCGTAAAATTTTTTATTAAACGCCAAGAAATTAGGAGTAATTTATTAATATTTACCTTTTTTAATAACAGAAAAGGTTAATCCAGAAAACAAAAAAAAATCAAATAAAACACCAAAAACTTTGAAACTAACACATAAAATTTATATCATAACTATAGTAAAACCCACGTGGTGTACGGCCTCGCGCACGAATGCAGTCTGTCTGCGAATTGGAAATGCTTTCTTCGACATTGAAACCAGCTCTTCAGATGGTATTGTATAATGAATCAGTAAAAAGTCTCGACTAGTATACGTGCAGTTGCTACCTAATAGCGATTCTCTTTCGCTATCATCATTTTAATTATATTAGTTTTTTAAAAGATTTCACTCGATACGTTTAAGAGATTTCCGTCAGGTTTATCTTAGGATTTTTACTACTTTTTAAAGGCGAATTTAGACTATTATTAAAATCATTAAGGGGCATATTATTGTTTTTTATTATTATGGCGAAAACAAATCGATTGGTTTTGTTTAAATAAGCCTAATTTTGCGTTAAGGTAAAAACCACGAGGCTTGAAATTAGGGTTTTTAAAACATTGTGGGTGTTATGGGGGACTTTCAAAGCGTTATTTATTTGTCAAAAGATTGCAACACAACAATTTGAAAGAAAATCTAATATACACGTTTGTTTTGAAAATATACTTCTTGCTTGCAATTTGTTTTTCCTGTGAAAAGTTTTCTTCACAAGTAAAAAAAAAAAAAAAAAAAAAAATGGCAAAAAAATGGCAAAAAAAGGTAAAAATTGTAAAAAATTTTTTACCATTTTTTTTTACCCACTTTACAAAAATTTTCCCCTCGGGCTCTGAATTTTTAAGGTTTTAACAAAAAGGGCGCTTTGATCAGTTTCTGAAAAACAACCAATTCTTTTTTTTTTCCTTAAAAAAGTAACCATTTTCATAGAAATCGTTTTAATCTTCCTCTTCACTACTTTTTCTTATGTATCAAGATCCATCCCACCTGATCATGATTTTCCCCGGAAGACGCAAATAACAATACTTTTGTCTTCGATACGTCCTACCATAAAAACCGCAAAAACAATAATCGAATAAACTTTCAACTAAAACCGCGCGCGTCAGAAAAAAAAATTCGTAATCGATGCATGACTTAATGGATGTTTATTTCTGAATATAAAAATCTCACTTTCTTAATGATTTTTTTTTCCCCCTTGCAAAAATATATATGATTAATTAGGCGAACTAACTTGTACGCGGGCAGGGTTTTAAATTTTCGATCGACAAAACGTCTTTTTCTTAACCTGTTACAACATTAAGGGTCAAAAAGTCTCAAGCAGTGAAAGTATAAGATATCCTTTGAATTATCGATCAGGTATACTGGATATTGACGGAGGTCAAGGATGTAAATGACCGATATACTGCTGAGATCTCGACAATTAACGTCAATCCCATGTCACCTTTCACGGCTTTCATCGAAACTTCTTAGAATGTTTTGACAGAGACTTCTTTTTTTTAAAAAAAAAAGATTTTTAATTTAATTCCAGATTTAAAGACTTATCACGCTTGCATGAAACTTGTTTTCAACGCCGAGTTCACATGTGGGTTAAAAATCATCTTAAATTGAAATCTTTAACATGGGGAACGATGAGATTAAGCCTGTTTATGCTGTTTCATTAATATGGCTTGGAAAATTACCCTCTTATTCGGGGATTTAGTATGTAATGTTGTAGAAAATTGAGATATGAAAATGCGTGCACGATAAAATTACGATTTTTGCGATTTTTGAAGAGAAAACCCCTTCAAAATGCCGATTAGACGTTAAACATACATGGGCGAAAAGCAAATCGTATAACTTAAATACAGAAGGAGAATTCTTTGCTCTAGATTTCAGTATTCATAAAATCAGAGGAAAAAATAGTTCAAATTTTTTAGTTACAAAGTATGGCTACCCAGGAGCGCCATTTGAGGAGGTCCCCCGGCCTTAATCCCTCACAAGAACTTTAGCTTCCATAAGATAGATTTTCAGGAAGTTTATGCCCCCCCCGCCCCCTTAAGTCAAAAGTGTTCGCTCAATAAATTTCAGTAAACAGTTTGTGACTCTCACTTCACAAACTTTTTTTAAGGTTCCTCAAAATGTTCCAAAAGAATTCTTTATAATTTCTTTCTAGTGTAGAATTACTTTTAAATTTTGGACATGGATCTTCTAAAGGCCGCTTTTAGCCCAACGTCCCCCTCGACCTCTGGCCGGTTAATGCTACGCCACTGACACCAAGCAACAAGAAGATTTTAATTAATAGCGAGAAAACTTTCATATAAAGCAGATGAAAAAAAATTATTTGGTTATAAAAACTAGTCTTGGCCGTCGTTTTTAAAACTTCTTTCTTCACTTCAAATGAATGCATAAAAAATTTGTAGAAAACATGACATTTTTTATAACTGGGAAAAAATTTGTTTGAACTTTTCGGCCCGCGAAAAAATTACATCGTTTCCCTCGTTAATCTTTTTAGTCTGCTGAATTTATTCATTTACACTAATTAAATGATCATTTTCAATAATAAACGTCAGCTGACCTACTGAATTAATGATTTACCCTTACCTAACAGGTTGTTTTTTTATAAGGGGGAAAAAAAATGAAAGAAAACAGCGAAAGTAAAAGTACCGTGAATAAATTTTTAACACGCCAATGCTAATAGGACTTCATTTTTTACGCAAAAAAGATTTTGATATGCGCTAACTATTTGATTAATTAATTTTCGATAGTTAAAGAAATCGACGAGAGTAGAAGATCAGGCTTACAAACGCCTACAGTCTAGTATACTGCATGGTAAGGTGGGTTTCTAAAAATCCCTTTTAAATATTCATGTAATACTACGATTATTGATTATGTTATGAGTCGGAAATTGCTAATTAAAGCTACAATGATCCCCTGACAATTTTTTTAAGGAACGTTGAGAGACAGTAACAAGACAAGTTCAGGTACTTGGCACGAGACAAAGTTCAGCATGGATCAGAGATAGGGTAAGCATCTCTGGACAAGCCCCTGTCCGAAAAACAATTTCGGAATGCGAGGCAAAGAGGAAAAGACTCCTCAAAAAACTTCTTTAATTTTTATAGGAATAGTAAAGCTTGGGATGGCTATAATCCTCAGTGGCATAGCGACCAACGAAGCGGTCGAGGGGGGTCCCGGGATCAAAGGAGTCCCCGGTCTTTCATCAGGAAAATAATTTTACACTTGATAAAAATCTGTAAAAAATTGAGGAAGAGGCCTCGAGTAAACCTACAGCGGTGGGACCTCTCCTGACATTGCTCCGCTACTGATTAACCTATCTAGGAAAGCCTAGAAGTCTGGGAGAGACGAGGAATACTTTAAAAAACTAGCACATTCCCCCAAAATGAAGGGGGACCTGATTAAATAATAAAATGGAGTCAATAACATGAAGGGGTCTACTTTAATTCGACCCTGCACATTTGGGAAGCAGCTCAAACAAAACTTTTTATGGCTCAATTCAGCTTAAACCTACATAGGCAATTGCAGATTTTTTCCATTAAATTAAAACCTGGTGGTTGTGCAAGAAAGTTAGTGTCACCTTACCGAAATTTAATATAATTTTTAGACCTTTGCAGCTCAAAAAAAAATTTTACGGCTCAAACTAGCACAAACGACTCCATTAAATTCAGATTCTCCGTTCTGAAATATCGTTGCTAACTTAACACACGTACATTTGTGGGCTCTTTTTGCCCTATTCATTAAAGCTTTATTTCGTTCTTGGAACCTCTGCGGTTGTATCTTCGGTTTTTTGTTTACACTAATCAGCGTTCAGACCGCACAAAGATATCCTTTAACTACAAAAAAGTTTACATTAACATTTACTTGCAAACAGCTATGCGCCCACTTTTAAGAAAATGATTACTGTTTACCAGCATGCGAGGTTTCTGGTAGTGATGGACGAGACTGCTAGAATGAGTCTTGACAAGACAAGAACAAGACTTAATTTTTTTACTGCAAGACGAGACAAGACTAACTATTATTAGCAATATGAAAAGTCTTGCGATTTTTCATTATTTTTGAAGCAAGAAAATGCAATTCTTTATTGCAAGACAAGATAAGAACAAAATTTAAGTTTTGCAAGACAAGAACAAGAACCATGCATTTCTTGTCTTGTTTTGCGTCCATCACTAGTTTCTGGAACGTTCCTGGACTGTTGCGACGTGACAGTAAAAGTCAAATTTTCTGCCACCAAAACATTGCTATAAGAAGGTTTCAAAACATCGGACATAAGAAGTTCCGAAGATACTTCTCAAAGATACAGAACACTTACTTAGAAACATCTCTGGAACGTTCCAGAAACAAAGTCTAGGTTAAAGGGTTTAAAATCAAAATCAAATTATTGCTAAAACTCACCTAGCTGCAAGATGTAATATATTACACCCATCCACATCCACATCATCCAATTTCGACCACGTGTTCCTTAACATCCACTGTAAAACCTTCAAATGTCCCAACGCTGCTGCATCATGAGCCGGAGTCGATTTAATCAAAGTCCTGGGCGGTTGTTTATTCCTTATAAACGGTCCGAAAAACTTCAAAACTTCTAACTGATTCCCGCGCACTGCATAATGAAACACTCCCGCTCCCTTCGAATCCTTTATCTGCAGCAAGTTAAAGTCTGAAAAAGGAGTAATACTGTTCAAATGATTCCTCAACAACGATTTAATTAATCTAATATCGCCTTTCCTACACGCGTGCAACAACACAAGAGGATATCGAAATTTTGAATTAGCCGTAAATGATCTAATAGAATACGGCCCCATAACCTAATTACCACATAAGATGACACTTAACCATCATCCCACCGTTAATAATAAATTCCGAAATGGAATCGTATCACAAACCGAACGCAGTTCGTTACATTTTTTCGTAATTCTGAATCGCATTATCGAACACAACAACACTATGGAAATTTTCACTTTGAGGTGTATCGAACGAATAATACACAACGACTGGCTAAATCGCGGAAAAAAATAATTTGCATGACTTAATTTGAATAAAATAATTAAGAATAATAACGATCATAATAAGATCAGCCAGGACCAATTCACACCAACGCTGTTCAGACAATGAGTGAAAGTAAACTTCAAATAATAAAATTCAATGTAATGCCTCAAAAGTTTACTAAGTTACCTTTGGTCATCGCCCATTCAATGAGAGTGCTTGTAATATATTGTTAATAATTCAACATCTATGTAATTTAGTTTCTATCAATTCAATTTGGCTGATTATTAAGATAAGAGAAATATTCGACAACCGCAAATCAAAAAAGTTTATGGCCCAAAAAAATAATTTATAAAAATTTGTTGAAAACTGTAATTTATGAATTTCATCGATGACACCAGGAGCGGACTCAGAAGTTGGTTTGGTTTGAGAAAATTTCGGCTACGATACCTTAGGCCATTGGACTTTGGTCTTTCATCAAAAAAAATTTTCTGTTTTTGCTAGCCCATCGAAAAATCTCAGATTTCTTAATCCGCCCCTGAATAGCACACATAGCAAAGAATATTGTGTTTTACTTATTATTTTTTAATATAAGTTGTAAACATGAACGATTTTAAAAACGAATTTTCCCTAGCGCGTGAAAAAAATATGCGCGATCTATTTAACCACGTGTTGAAACCGGAAAGTTACTAATTTTGAACCATCTTTTATAGATACATATTTACATTAATATTGCACCGTAAATCTACGTTAATGATAGGCTAAAGGACGTTGCATAATTGCAGACTAACCTCGATATCATTTTAAAACCATTAAATAGTCTTCATCATGGCGTTTAAGTCACTTCAACAATGCAATTTTTCATAATTGGCGGGAAGGGGAAAAAAGCCTAAATCCGGAGAGAACAGGCAAATATCTTAAATTTTTTAATTGTCATCTTAAAGAGAAGACCGGAGATGGATCAGTGATGCATAAACTTTCCTCTTTAACCGCACAATTTTAATGCTAATTTGGTTACGGGCTCGCAGCTTGGTTACAAGTCATTTCGCACAAAAAAAAAAAAGAAGAGGGGAGGAGGAAATGATCAATTATTAGAAAGAGTTGAGGGTGTCGATTTCCGTATGATATGGCCGGTTTAGATGGCCGGAAGAAAATTTTAATTTGATGTTAATGGTAACTGTGTGCATGCTCTTTTTAATTTTTTGCTACTAGTGTTTGGTTAACCTGATAGGAATCAATTGTATTAATAGGTGATATAATAACATCTAGAAAAAAAGGCCACGTCGCATCAGGGTAATTCGGTTCCCCGGATGCTGGATGAAAAACGATCCTGTATACAGTTACCTCGCTGCAGACACCACTGTTGTGCTGTTTAGCGATCTTCCTGGGTTGTCAGAGCTTAAAATAACAATTATCGCAAGTTCTTAACAGAGAAATTTCGAATTTGCGGTGACAAGATTTACCTTTAGGGGGTTGGCCAGCAAAGGCGACTATTACGCTGAAATTTTTGCAACCATATTCCTTACAAAAATTATAAACTTACGATTCATTCATCGGACTTCTATGACAGGAAGTCAGGAGAAAACCAAAGTAACAAAAATTAACCATTGTATCTGCGGTTAATATTTAGCGAATGGCGCTATTGGTGGCGCCTTCAGATTTATTCAAGTCAGTTAGTTGCTGTTGGCTTTGTTCTCTAATCTCGAGAGCCCTGTTTGTGCTCACTACGTTGAACTAACGATTAATGTATCTTTAGCTCATTAACTGATTCTTACCATTACGTTCTGTTTACTAATCTTCGAAGACTTCCGTTGTAGAGAACTCTGAATTTTCACTCCTTCCACAGTTAACGAATTACAGTAAAATCTAAAATGTTGGACACCTCCCTTCCCAGTACCTTGGTCACACATTTCCATTGTTATGATAGACATCCGCCTTTTCAAAGTTCTTAAACATAATGTTTCATAAAATAATGACTCAAATCGTATTCGGTGGCAAGAAGAAAACTTGTAAAATTTACTAGTTTTTTCAAAAATTCTTAACCTTTTACTCTTTGTTTTAGAATAGCGTCATCAACAGTCTAAAAGACGAAAGAAATGATCCTGGCTGCAGAAAATAGATTTTTTATCCTTCTTTGCATCCTGGACACCCTCGTTACATTTTCCTTTACCAAAAGTGACTAACTTAGAAAGGTTCTCTACAATGTTTAAAATTTTTTTGTGATACTTTCTTACTTAATTCCTAACCAATTAATATACGATTTTTCCACTTCTACTACATCATTCTTTAAGTTTTTGCCTTCCCGAATAAATCATTAAACAAATCATGAACTAAAAATTTTAACAGTTAGCTATTTGTCAGGCACGTACAAATCGATAACAAAAGAAAAAGAACGAAGACTCATTCTCGTTACGCAATAACCTATTGATTGAAAGTAAACACTTGAGAAACTTAACTCAATATTTAAATGATGATCTGTATTGATTTTGTTCTCTACTTCCTCGGTGAAACTAATTCTGTATACCAACTTAGGTAATCTATGCACTAACTTCAATTTTTAAAAAAGAAAAATTCATATAACTTAACTCCTTTTTTTATATTTATAAATTTAAATTTATTACTATTTCGTATATCAGAACTCTCTTAATTGCAGAGAGAAAAAGTAATAACAAAAAACAACGAACAATTTGATAAATTATACTTCCGACAAATTTAAAATATATGGCTACTTGCCAGGGTTAGTCAGATTATGGGCCCTACACAAATATGGCATCAAATTTTCAAGATTGACAATAGTGCGCAACTAGCCGACTACCTGTTGCCTTGCTCGTTTAGGAGGATCATCGAGAGTAACTTAACTGGTAACCAAAAGGTGCTGTTTATAATCTGCATAAATTCGGTAATAAGTTGCCGGAGGAATCAAGTCCCGGTGCCCTATTCTGATATTTGAGGCCACAGCTTTCTCTAAATTGGGACAATCATCAACTTCTCGGTCTATACCCAAGTGCGACTTAAGTCCAGCTTTTTATGTCGGGTGGTTTATTCTTTTTGGTGGTTACATGTAATGTTTATCTTATTGGGTAGCCATGGCAACGACAACCACAAAATATGGACCATCCCTTGTATGACTAAATCACAGCTGTATATTGTATTTTGAGATTTGTAGTATGTAGGTCGTAAGCAATGCCTAAGACCTACATACTCCATAATATATTTCTGTATTCGAACTATCCCTTTGGCCAATAAAGACTATGTCAAATTTTGCATCCTCCTACCCATAAAGATTCTGCTTAAATATATTTTGAGATTTAACTATAGAGAGCCTGAAAGGAGAGAGACGCCAACTCTGTATATCAAAATCCGGACTTCTCAGTGGCTGTTGTCTATCGCGCCATTAGAATAACGTGGGGGCACAGAGATTATGTTATGTTTTCACTGAGTCAATAAATACTAAAATTTGGAATCTAGTCGTTCATTATTTAAGTTCCTAATTATTCCAAATATTAAACATAAAAGTGGCTGTGACCAAAATCGTTTAGAACTATAACTTCCGTTAATTAATGATGACGCCATGCGTCTTCTGCTGCTCAGTACTTAACTTACGTTTCGTCACAGCCAATCAAAAAGCAGCAATTTAGCTGGCGACTTCAAATTCTCTAGATTTAACTTTAAAACTGGAACCATTCGGTTGGCCCAATATTTAATTAATTTTCTAGTCCCGTAAACAGGGAGCAACTTTAAGCCACCATTTCTTCAACGAATTTCGCTTGTTGAACTCAAAATTATTAAAAAAGAGATGGCATAAACTCACCTTACCTGGCCCAAAGTCATTTCTGTCTATGGTACTCGATCGTTCCTTCAAACTCGTTAAAGGTGATTCAGACAATATTTTTCTTGCCGTTTTTGACCAACCCTGCTTCTTGCCCATACATAAATAGCAACTTATCAAATATTCTTTGGCTTTTATATCAAATTTGCTTAAAATTTATATCTTACAAAAATAATGGCCGCATTCTCACAGTTATCGCACAGTTCATTTACTTCTGACTAGATTAAAAATTTTAAAAAACCTACCAAATCTTAGGAATTTTTTTAGGCGTGTTATGGATCCCATCTATCGAGATACCTTTAGCGATATTTTCACCCTCAGAATATAAATATGATTCAACATTGATAGGATCCTTAAAACCAACATGTTTGTCTAAGAATCTTAATATTAACTTATTATTAATTTGAGTTGCTATTTTAGGATCGATTTTTCTCATAAATATGTTTAGCCAATAGCCTATTACGTGTACGGTGTCTGATTGATTTTCGTGGGTCGTGTGTTTAATTGTGTATGTGTCATGATCTTTTATGTATTTTTGAAGATCTTTCAGATTGGCTGGTATGTGGAATGTTTGTGTGTTTATGAAAATAAGTGGCTGTTGGATGTCTGTTGGCAGATTGGTGTGAGATTTAATGGAAAACATCCATGGATCTAAAATGACCCCAACTCTGGAAAACATTTTTTTAAAAATTAAAACCTGTTGGTTTTAAAGTAAAATTTTAAATATTTGTTAAGAACTTACCGGAATCTGGAATCGTTTCCTAATGTCAATAATGCTGTAGCACCACCGAAAGAATGTCCCATCATTATAGGGCAAGACAAATCGAACAAGCCCTGAAAATCAAAATATTAAATTTTAATACTAAAAATTAAAGAGCGACTCAAATAAAAGAAGCTGCAGCCCTTCTGGAGAGTTTTAGCAATTTTTAATGTAAAAAACATAACTTAATTAATATCTTGGACTTAATCTTACTCTCAAAAATATTTTTGATACTACTCTCTGTGAAAATATTATTTAAAAATCTAAGAAAACTTACTTTGAATTGTAGAAGATCGAAATCAGATTCCAAAATATTGTCGACTAGCACGCCTCGATTCAAATCCTCCAGAAGTGTCAAAGCTCTCCTGCTTTCGTCTGATCTTATTTCAACTTGCTTCTTTCGCTCTGGGAAATGTTCCGGGCCGCCAACTCTTACTCTTCTGAATTTGCACCAAGTCGGTTCGTTTCTTCTCCTTTTTTCTTTTGATTGATAATAGTAGGTCATACTGGCGGTGTCGTCACGGTGTTCTAATGCTGCCACGACATACCCACGAGAAGCTAATTCGCAGCAAATGCAACTGTAGAGGAATCTTGTGCCTCCTAATCCGTGCGAGAATACGACGACTTTAAGCTTTCCAATATTTTTATTCACGCTCTCGTTTTCAATGACCGGAATCTTCATATCACCTGAAATTAAAGTAAATAAAGTTTAAAATTGGAATTTTGGTAATAAAACTGAAATGTCATCAAAGAAATAGCGATCTCAATATTATACTGTTCCATCTTCACTACACAGGTTGACCCCTCGGCTTACCATAAGCTAAATATATGGACTTGGTGTCAACCTCTGCAGTGAAGTTGGAACCTTATAAAGTTGAGGTCGCGAAATCTTAAGCTAAATCAATGAAAGGTGGCGAGGTAGCCTTTGTCCCCCGTCCGGTTAAGGAACAAGCCAATAATTTTTTTAGGGTTTCAACTTTCAGCCTACTATAGTTTCTATAAAAGTTTAAGATTTAACGCACTCTTTCTCAACTGCAGGAAGAACTGCTTAAAGTAGACTGACGCTTACGCCAGTTAACCTGTCTGTCTGCCCCACAAAAAATTCTGCAATTTCCTGCTAATCATTTCATTTTTATTAGTTCTAACAACTCTTTCCCAAAAACTAAAAACCCGTTATGAATTTATTTGAACTTATGCCAAAATTAAATGGCTTGTATTTTTTTGGGAAGTAAGAAAAATTCAGTCGGGCAGTAAATTTAATTTCATTTGGGCAGTAAATATATTCATTTGTCAGGAGAAATATTGAATGGTCAGAATTTCTGTGGTAAGTACCGGAGTGGGCAGTAAAGTAATCACTAGGTCAGTATTTAAATTTAAAGAAGGAGAGAATAATTGAAAGCGGCAGTATGGATGATTATTTTAGCATTATTATAATTTTCCTTGGCAGTAATTTTTTTTCGGCCAATATTTTAACTAAAACGGGCAGTAGAAAAAATGAAAACGGCAGTCCAAATGAAACATTACTCGCTTCCAAGAAAAAAAAATTGGGCCCATATGAAGAGAGCCGTGTCAAAAAAAATCTACTCTCTTGTCGATAAAAATTACAGGAATGAAATAATCGAGGATATAGATACTCTACAATTATGTCCGTCGAAAACAATTTTTGATAAAGCCATTGAATTGTTTTTTAAAAAGTGGAACCAAAAAAACAAAAAGAATTTTTAGCTTATTTCGAATCTGAATGGGTGCAAGATCACAGTAGTTAGTGGTTAGTGGTTAGTTAGTAGTTAGTTAGTAGTTAGTGTGTAAACACGTAACTGGACTTGCTATTCGACTGAGATTCACTGTGCCTCCTCCAGCTGCCAAACAAGTCCCACTTGGAGAAAAGCGACGCCGAGGAAGACCTAAAAAGGCGTCGAAGGCACTCATTCGAGACTAAGGTAAAATTGATTTTTAATTATTTTTTCCGCCGTCGGATTTAAAAAAAAAACATGAATACTGACCGAATAAAATATTTACTTACCACTCTTACTGACCAATTTCAAATTAAATACCATCCGTTTTTAGATTAAATACTGAACATTTTCAAATTATTTACTGCCGTTTTTTAAAAAAAATACTGACGATTAAATAATTTTGCTGGCCAAATTTAAATTTTTTACTGCCCATTTAATACTGCCCGAGTGAGTTTTTTCTACTTCCCAAAAAGAATATTTCTACACCCCAGAAAAATATATCCCAAATTAAATGTTTTCCTCATGAGAACCAAACCAAGAAAAATAATCAAATTAACCAAACCCAAACCAGCTCTGCCCTTGAATTAACCACATTTCTCAACCCTTTCTCCGTTTGGCTTTGCAAAACTCGTTCAAAACACCAAATCAAGTTCATGTATCTTGCAATCCATTTAAATCAATAAAATAAAAGTACACTTTAACGAGATTTAATCGGCAAAAATCAATTATACGATTCCAAAATCCCAAACCCAATAATAAATAAAAATCTCGAGTGCAATAATGCGGCCTACTTTTAAAAAAAGACATAAATATATATCCCGACTACATGGACCCCTGCTTCGAAAAACTAACAGGTGTCTCTATTATACTCCATTCATAATAATACCTTACGTATCTTTAATGCATTGCAAATATCAAACATCTTACCGGCAACGTATTTCATCAGAAGCTTGATTAGAAACGTCCACAAATAGAGAATGTACGCAAAACCAATTATATATTTCTGATGAGGTAACCATGACAGCCATCTCTTGGAGCAGGCCTGAAACAATTAATAAAAGAATAAAAGAATTACAAAAACTGCTCTTGCTTTTTTTTTTATCAATCATTACATTCATTAATCGTGGTGCCATACCTTAATATCTGTCAACTCAGTAGGGTAGTATATCCTGAGGAATAGGCCATTTTTCGAGTACTCCGTCATTACGTCAACACATCCTGGCACGTAAGGCCCTGGAACGAAAAAGGAAAAAAAAGTGAAATAAATCTCAGGGGCTAAAGAACTCAATGCAATATACATAAAGTGCATTCAACCAATAACCCATTCATGCCGAACGAACAAAAAAAACCAGTGCTATTTATCATTTATTCTGAGAAACAGCGATGCTGGAAATTTCATTCATATGGTTATGGTTCTTATCCTTGACTTTTTCAATCCGGTTGATGATGTTATAAATGCGGCCTATAGTGTTTTTCATTATAGATCCTCGCATTTTTGGCTGGACGATCAAAACACATACGATCAGGTGTTGTGCAATGGCATCTCGTCGACCTTGCGTCTGGTAGCTTTTACACAATTAAGAATCTTAGCCAGGGTTAGGATTACCGTTAGGATCAATCCAACATTTTCATTGATGCATTTCTTTTACAAACACTTTCAGTAGATCAAATACTGCCAATAATTTTAGCATCATGTTATGGACTCAACTAAGGATGGATGTGGTCAGAAAAAGTCAGAAAAGAACAGGTCAGAACGTCGACCAAACAAGAAAGACGCTAGCGTATGGTATGCAAGGTCTTGCAAATCTTGTTTATTTCCATGACAACGCTGACTCCGATTTGGAATAAAATTTTAACTCATAAAAAGCGTTGCAGATGTCTCTTGAGTATCAGCGGTCGACTAATCAGATTGATTGGATTAAGTGACCCTTACATGATGTCTATAGACCCTAAATTAAAAGAAAACGGCAAACTGTCAGCAATTACGAAAATTGAACGCCATATTAAGTATCATGGCGACTTCCACAAGAAGAATATTCAGCAGCCATGATGGTGAACTTGCCCATCCAGATTTATGAAACTAGAAACTCTCACAGCGATCATGGAGGCTTTGTCCGAGAATTTCCTTTAGAAAGTGGTGCTGGTGCATGAATTTTGATTTTTGCAACTTCAACAAAGCTTCAACAACAGGTCACTTTTAATTTAGGGTCTCTAATGATGCCTACATAAGAAAGGATCCTTATTTGTGATTGGCTAGCTGCATAGACTTTTTCACCATGGCTTTCTCACCTATTCTTAACTTATGCAAAAACAAATTAAGGCGCAGGTTATGCAAAATAAACTTTGGGTCTCAATTATACAAGCTAAATGTAGTTTTTAGATTCGTGACGTCACGAGATACGTCACAAGTACCTTGCCTATCGTGAATCGTCAGAAATGGTCAGGGCAGTGGCAAGCCCTCAGAGTGCCCCCCACCACAGGGAGCAATCTTACGTCCTTTCCCTCTAAACAATTTTAGACTTCATACAAAAAAAAAAGGTCTTCAGGTAGTTATCCAGCGCCCCTTGCTTTTGGAACGTTTACCGAGTTGGAAATGGTTACTTGAAAGAACAGAATTTAGACTTGAAGGGGTTAAAAACCTTAAACGTATTATTATTCCCCATTTTAATATTACGCCGAACATAGCAATTATTCTGGCAAGCCGATCGTGATTACCATGTCAAATCAAGGTCTTAACAAGTTTACCATTACGTATGTCGTGTCCTCATATCTATAAAAAAAAATTATGTTCCAAGTTCCTTGATCCCACAAAAGAAACTTCTCAAATAAAATAAAAAGCCTAAAAGTTTTTTCCACATTAATATTCATTGTACTCTGATCGACAAAGAGTAATAAACCATAAGACGATGATGAAGCATTGCAATAACTTGAATGCACAACGAGTTAGGTATTGGGCAATTGAGCCTGATTATCTAGGTCTCTGAGATTGCGATCCGCGCTGTACACGTGATTTCGATCTTTTCTATCAACATTGAAAAAAATAATATCTTCGGTTTTTTTTCAATTTGTGAAGAATCATTAGCTCATGCTTGTTATCTTTAACATTTTTAAGTGTACACTTTGTGCCAAAAAATGATTAAATGAGCAGTATTTAGTTCGGCTCGCAGGTTTTGGGTGGTGATTTGTCAATAACTTGTGACCGTTGTTTCCATTTAAGATAAAAAATTGTTATGTAAAAATCTATTAATGCAATTTTATATAATTCAACCTCTGACATAACCTTTCATTTATTAAAAAAAAAATGAGTTAAATGTCTTAAGAGTTTCATTGCCAATCATCATGGAACCGGTTTGGTGAATGAGGAAAATAATATTTAGAAGAATAAAAAGCTTTGTGAAACGGGTTTTTTGTTGCACAGCGGAAGATAAGTCAATTTTTCCGAATGTAAACAGATGTGGCACAAAAAAAAAGTTAAAGACGATACAAGGCAATTAAGTTTTGGATTAACTCATGCGCGCTATAAACACACTATTCCATTAAAAAAAGTCTTCTTTTACGACTACTTGCAAGTAAATCGAGTCAACAAATTTATTGATGGGAAATTATGACTTTTATGGTCATTATCTAAGCGATACAGGTGGCGGTAGAAGAATATGACCGATAATAAGTTCATTCCTTTTGGGTGTGTTGGTCAATATCTTCTGATCTAAAGGGTCATCGCCTACTGCTATTTGATTCTATGGCATAAGAAACAAAAATTACATCAAAATTATTATTATTATTCAAATGAAATGGAGAGAGGATGTCGCTAAAAAAATATTAAGTAGTAATAGGACAATGGCTACTGAGAAGATTTAGGCTTAAGGACGGAATTGAAAACGGTGTAGGCAGCTGGCAACACATGGTGCCTATTCAGGATTTCCCCCACGGTTCAGATAGGGTTGATTAAGAAAACTTTTAAAAAAAGCAATTAAATAACCAAAAACTGCCCATGGAGTTGAATCAAGAGAAGGCTTAAAGAACATTCTGGACCGAATCACGCTTATCAAAACTTAAGCTAAGCTTTTGCGTCTAATTAGAAACCCAAGCTGAAGCCGTTTTGAGCCAGTGAATAGAAATAAAGCCAAGATGCCCTTAAATTAATTTGGGGATTAAACCCAATTACTCGATTCCTTACACCGATTAAAATGAAACGGTAAAATCATAACAAATATCATTCATTCCGCAGACCTCTTAGTCATAGTCTTGATGTTTATGTTTATGGAAGAGTAATAGGCCATGAAGAGTCACGATCTCCAATACTTTTCCGCAATCTAAACTTAAACAAAATCTAAAATTGTTGACATTTTGGGCACACTACAGCATGCATTTAATAGTTTTATTGTTCTGAGTTCTTCGAGGGTCCAGTACTATCGGAAACCGATGGACCATTCTCTAGAATTTTCTTCAGAGTATAACAACATCAAGTGTAATCAATTAAATGGGCTGTAGTATGTTTTGCTGACACTGGGTTTTAGAATTTTAGTATGAATGGCTGGTTTTATTAAGTGTGGCCTATTTTCTCCTATATTGCGAAAAATCCCGAGAGTTTTCGACTCTCAACTAAGTAAATCGTTTGCTGCTATTTGCTGCTGCTGTTAGCATGAAAAAATTCCTAATCAGCAGTTGCATGTGATAAACTTTCTTTTGAAAATCAAATATCCAAAAAAGGCACTGACCCGAAACATTGATTATGTCACTAATCTCAAAATGCCATCAAGTTATTGCTCGTGTTTTGCATTTCTTTCAAAAGTGTAAAAATTTTTACTGTCTTGCGGCCATCGTGATTCTAATGTCCATGAAGATAAGGAGGTTACTTCAAAGCAAATTTCATATGATGCTGTGAAGATACCCCTATCCTCGAAGCGGGCACGTTTGAGGACAACAATCAAACGAATCCGCCCATTTTCATCAACTCATGGTTATTTTTTAACAAATCCTGCAATCTGTAATTTCCTACTTTAGAATTTAAAAAAAAAATTAAACCCAAATCAACAATTAAAACTTCAGGAACTAGCAGGAATCGAATTTATAACCAATTAAATCGACTGCGATAGCGGAAAATGATCCTGGAGAACATTGCCAAAATTACATTCTATATAACAAAAAACCAATTAATTCACTCTAGACCTTGGGCAAATCTATTCTCATCCCACGAAAAAAAAAACTTCAAAATTATCCTTTTTCTATTTATACAAACGCGAACTTCGAACCCTAATTAAATAAAACTAGTCATTATTTGACACATTCATCAATGATCGCATTGAGATAACCTTGCATACAGGAAAAAACAACCAACACTGCGCTTAAAATTGCATACTTTGCATCTTAAATCGAAAGTAAATCTAAGATAAACAAGACAATAAAAATCAATTGCTAAATCCTTTGTATAAATTTATTTACCTAAAAAGTTAACATTTAAGCATGACCTTAATTAACACGTTGTGAGCAAATCTCGAGAAATGATGAGGAAAGATCATCGTAAATAAAACCCCCGATTGTACTTCACGCGCGATACAAAACACAAAAAAAAATTGAAATCGCCCCTCGAGGGTGGTGCCCAACAACATAACCTCAAAAGGTTAAAAGAATAAAAGGATTTGTGTGTCGGCAGACTGGATTAGAGTTCATAATTATTAGCATATAAATAGACAACCCTTGCGAGTCTCAATTTTCGAACATCACTTAAAGGGTGAAATTATAAATCCTAATTTTTTGTTTCGACAAGTTTAAATTCGCTCGTAACTGAACACAAAAACAATCACAAATATTTCTGTTATCACTTTTCAACTTACCGGTTGAATACGGTAAATGTTTAGGTAACATTTGCCGCACCATCTTAACTCTTTGAGAGACAAAATTAAACTAACGATAACTACAAAAACAATCCATTTTTTTTTTTTTTTTTTTTTTTTTGAAATAACGTTGAATATTAATTTGCGGGTCATGGCCAAGAAACATGCGCATGCGCAACGGTCGATACTAACCTAGTCGGCCAGTCCGGTTCTTAAACTCGTGCTCAAGCTAATTATCCGCGTAATTTACACACGGAACGCTTCGTTTATTTATTTGTAGTATTGTAGGTGTTTCATTATGACTCCCCCACCCCCCTTTCACTTTCTACTCCCCCTACAAAAAAATTTTTTTTTTTGTTAGAACATAATGATTTGGAGGGATCTTTAGATTAATGTTACGATCCATTCGATCTTTGAGCGATGGGATTCGGCTCAGAGTTTTGAATAGAGGTCATTGAAACCTGTATTGTATACCTCATCGGATAATTGAGCTCAGCTGTTTGTCAACCCAAAAAGAGAATATATAGATAATAAAATTATAATATATTACGTATCAGCTCATGTAACAAAATAATGTGATGAAATTACTACGCTATAAACGTGCGATAAACTGGGTGCACGCACAATTATACTAAATTAAACGAATTGATGTATTTTTACGTGTTTTCGAAAGAATATTGCGACTATTACAAATAATTGAAGAAAAAAATTTAAATTAGAGGTGCAGAGGAATACAGGCGGGACTAAAAGCAGTTAAGAGGACAAAAAGGGCCCCTAAACAGATGGCCTTTGTCTTGTTCAGCATTTCCTACGAGATTTCTAGTGATCCTATCGGACGGAATTGGGCCTGTAACCAGGCGCGCCGACTTGGGGGGGGGGGGGGGGCAAGGTCCACTCGAAAAAGTCTCATAATATAAGCTAAGCATACGAAACATATATATGCTTATGCGGAAAAATTAACATGGGCTTGTCCCCCACCCCCCGAATTTTTTCAAGTCAGCACTCCTGCCTGTAACCCAAATCACAAACTTACGCCAGATCATCTAATAAAGCTCCTCCTATTCCAAGTGATTGTCTGCTTTAGACCAAAAAACCGATCAATGCTATCTTCAGTATGAAATCAAAAAATCTTTGGCTTATTAGCATAAGGTTAATGCACTTAGTTCCTCCATTTCAGAAGTCCGTGAGAAAACAATAGACAGTGTACTTCACCGAGGTTGAATTCAAAAATTCGAATATTTTTTCATGGGCAGTCCCGTCCCGTCCATAAGGGCCACCCGGGCAATGCACAGGGGCGCCGAAATCCTAGGGGCGCAAAATTGATGTTGAGTTTTTAAAAAAATTTCACAATATAAAGGGCGCCCGGATTAAGTTTTGCACAGGGGCGCTAGAAGGGCTTGGGACGGACCTGTTCATGGGATGTGCCTCTTTTTTCCAACTGGACGACACTAAGTTTTTTCTGTTGATTTTTTATTCTGTATACGTTAGTGCAGAACTCAACCAAGTTTATTTCCAAGATGGCGGTGTCTTTTCATAAGTTAAATAAGAAACAAGTTTCAATTCGGAGATGAACTTTGGTCAAGTTCTGTACTGACGCACAGATATGATTTTGCTTCTTCATTTTTTGCAGAAACAAGCATTTTTCAGGGAATTAAAACGTCCTATTGTCCAGGACCGGGGCAACACAGTAAGAGAGGTAAGCGTCGCAGGGGCAACAGCAAGAGCTGTTGACGCGTCAGCAGAAAGGGGAGCTGCACAGCTACCTGAAGACCTTTTTTTTTCCTTCAAGTCTAACATAGAGGGAAAAGGGCACACAGTTGCTCCCTGTGACGGAGGGGGCGCACCAAGTGCTTGAGCCGGTCCTGCTATTGTCTTCCTTTTAATACGAGGGTTTTTCCTCTTAAAAAAAAAAAAAGATACTAAAATGTTTTGTCATCTGCTTTCGAGCTTGCGCCCATTATAAACAGCGCCTTAGAAGTTAGCAACAAGACACCATATCGTTATGTTTTATTTTCCTTTTGGGCTCAACGGAATATTAGAAATAATGTACTTTAAATCATTAGAAAGAGATCCTAATTAAATTTTCAAGGTGAAAATTTTTTTTCCAATTAGATTTAGAAAAAAATAAATAGTTTCATGACCTTTTTAAATCTGCTCTTGCCGTTAAATACCTTCCCCAGTTAAGTTTTTATCAAGACTTTATCTGAATAACGGTTAGAGGTACATATTTCCTTTTCAAAAAGCGTGAACAAAAGACTGACTCATTAATACCATGGCTTTAAATCCGGCGAAATAGGCAAAGGGATTAAAAAATTTCTTTGAAACAGGTATGGATATTTCACCACAAAAAACTCAACCACGCGTAAAAGTTAAAAATCAATTTTTACCATGAAAAGGACAGAAAAAATATCTAGAACCATATAATAATTTTCAGTTGGTCAATCTCAGAAAGTAATTTGATTTTTTTTTTTTTGCAGCAATAGCAAATTATTGCTATAATTAATCTTCATTGCAACAAAGTAAATGAAATTCAATAAGACGTAACGGACATAACACATTCATCTGTTAAGTATAACATGTCTAGGGAATAATGATATTTCTCATCTCATTTCAATATTTTTTTTGTTTCAAGTGGAGATGTGTAGTGAAATTATAAAATTATCAGAGAGCAGCTATGGGATTTCTGCAAAACAAGATGTAGCTTGACTACTCGGAAGTTGCCGATAACAAAATACTCGTTTGTCAGATGGCAGCATATACCTTACCAATAGGACATGACTGCTTTACCGACTGTAATTATGTATGTCATGCACCAAGCCCGGATTCTGTACAGTCTGCGAACTGTACAGCAATTTTTATACAAAGCTCGGCCTGTACAACCATCTTTGTTCCAAGCCCGTTTGTCCGGACTTCGTACAAAAATACATTGTACATAGCCCGGACAAACGGACTTGGAACAAAGATGTTTGTACAGAATCCGGGCTTGGTACATGACATGTATCGATGTATGTTACGGGTAATTCCCGTTTTTGGGCAGTTCTAGAAATTCCTGGTCAATCCTGAGAATTGCCCAAAATGTTGCCGGTCATTTCTAGAACTGCCCAACCGCTGGCTAATTCTAAAATTGCCTAAAATATTTTCTAGGCAATTCTAGAATTACCAAGCGTTAGGCAATTTTAGAATTCTTTTGCTAAGATTAATTTCGATTTTGCTCATAGCAATAAATAATTATAATAAGCAGAGAAAGTGATAACTTTTTTCCCATTATTTCGCAGTTTTTTTCGACTAGTGTTAAAATAATGGAAGGAAAAACTGAAAAAAAAAAAATAATAATTGAGTTCAGGAGGTCATTTTTTTTAAGCTTTTGACCTGAAAAACGAGCCAAGATAGTTTAAAAATTTTTGTAGAACTTTGATGTTATTCTTCATTTGGGCAATACGTATTGCCCTCCGTCCCAGGTGCACAAAAGTTTCGGGCAATACGTATTGCCCACCGTCTCAGAAAGGTTAAAGGATCGAGATCGCTCCAAGATTTAATAATAAAAATCTCTTTCTTGGATTGCATAAACGGATACGCCATCACTCTCACAGACTTTACGGTGTTTTTCATCAAGTCATCTAATATTTCAATTCCCACTCTTCCCAACCTTTCCAACAGACATTTCAACCGACCTTGCATATATATTCTTACACCATTAAAAGTATCCTCCCATTTTCTTTGTAAGGTAAAGAATTTCCATATGCATAACAAGTAAAAGGATAGAAAAATACGTTAAAACCCCGAATCAAACATGGCTGACTTATGTATGAGAACCGATTTGACTCGAAAGGTATTCGTCGAAAAAATAAGATAAAGGCACCGGATATTCATTGAAAGAAACCTGAATCGTGTAAGGTAACATGTAATTTGTCATTCGAAACATGTTAACTTGTCGTAACAAAAGGCGGAGATTGAAGACACCTGAGTTATAATTTTTTTTTACGTCTTTGAAAAATGAAGAATATAAAACGAACGGAAATGAAAAACGAAGACATGTTCGTTGAGATAACTCCACAAAAGATGAACGTTAAGGAACGCCCCAAAAAGATGTCTTCTTTCAATCTATTCAAGTGCCTTTTTTTCGGTTATGCGAGACAAGTAAAAAAAGCGTTTTAATAACTTTTTTTTCTCCCAGAAATCGATATCAGTTTTTTTTTTAAAAAAAACAAAATTTTCACATGCTGGTTTTGTTTCAAAAAAAAGTTGCATCACGGACTTCCTCGACGCTTTTGTCTTGTCGCACAAAGTTCTTTAACCTTATATCCCATGAAAAGAAAAACAAATTTTGACTGATAGACTCCCACGTCATTATTCTCTTTAAAAGTTTTTTGTTTTGTTAAGGAGGATACCTGTATCGAATAGCAAGAGTCGGTTTTGCAATGGCAACGGAGTCATATTACCTTCAATTTACCCCTACGAAATCAGAGCACCTGGACTTTTATTATAAATAAAGTGCACATACCTTACTTGGTTTTTGCTTTGATTCCTTTTGTAAATAGATTTTTCCATGTGATTCCTTTAGAAGTAACTTTATTCTAAAGACGAAAGATCTGATTTCTTCAAGGTTTCGTCATCTAACTGCAAATCTCATGGTCTTTATAAGGTGGAAGCTATTGTGTTGAAGTGAAGATGGTTTGGAGAATTTTTGAAAGAGCTGACACCAAAGATGTCTGAAACAAAAAAAAAATCAAAGATAAGGCTAAAATTCAAATCGGGTAAAACCGTATCTGAAAACGGCGAGCTACCGAGCTACCATTGATTCAGTGCTCTCCAAATAAAATCACTAATCACTAATCAGTCTGTCCTGTCCCTTGTCGAAGTCATTGCCGGGAACTTCTATTTTCTCTAAGGCGATGACGTAAGGTATATCCGCAGGCGCCTCAGCACTTTTTCTGGTGCAAAATCACTACTGCTGCCAGTCACAGTTCTTAAAGAACTAGGACCGTATTTTCCTGGGACGTTTAAAAATTTAAAGACCATAAAAGGTGTGGCACGGCGCCAACGATGTATAAACCGCCGCTCAAAATTTAACTATCGAAAAAGGTTAACGTTTTATTACTTCTTTGTTTGCAAAAAATTCGACCATCATTTCATCTCACCTTTTCTCTGAAAAAAAAGAACGAACTATCAGGCTCATGAAATAAAAAACTTTTATTCGAAGTTCAGACGAACTTTTTTGCTTCTGGTTTGCAAGGGGAATATAGAAAGAAAATTCTCAGGATAAAAATTTAAAAAAGTCCATTGACTTTAATTACATCCTTTTTTTCAACCAACAAACTAAAAAATCAAGTTTACATAGTCTCATTGATCTATTGAAAAGCATTAAAGTACATACGCACACATGATGATAAAAAGGGGGAAAAAACACTAAAAGAAATGAATATACCTGAAAAAGATCACAAGGCAGCCCTCATTCAAATTTTTAACCAATAGAAAAATTTTAGGGGTGAAGAGGTGGGGCTAAAATCTGTCATCAACAAGAATCAGTTAGCTACCCTTAGATTTTAGTTCAACATTTGTTGTCAAACCATTTAACGACGCAGAGGGATTTTTTTTATTTTATTTTTTATTTTTGGATTTTTTTATTTTATTTCATATCTACGTGAGAATAAATGATTTTAAGATTTTTTTAATTAAGTGTGGTTTTAAGTTTTTGGTGTTGTGTAAAAATGCAGCAAACATCAACTTTATCTCCTCATCAATTGGATTTAAGAATGGGAAAATTACCGGGATCATCAAGTAAGGATTTTTTTTTATTTATCAAAACAAGAACTAAGAGTGTTGCTTTAAATTTTTTAACCTGAAAATGAGGGTTTGTTAAAAGAAATTAATTATTGAAAGGAATTAGTGTCAGAAATTAAGGCCTCATTCTGATTTTTATGAATGCATCAATGCATGTGATAACTTTCAATTTTCTAGTTCTAAAATTTCAAAACTGGAAACAGAAATAAAGCTTATTATTTGCTTTTATAATAGTCCTATGGGTTTTACAGTTAGTGCATTTTTAATCATATGAATTTATTGCTTGCAAAAAGATTTTCAAATTATAATCCCTGATCGCCGGAAAAAGATCAGAGACTTAGTAAAATGTTCAGTTTTTACATTCCCTAAACGCAACTTTCCGAATTATCGAACAAAAATGCAATCTAAATACTTAGATAACAGTAAATTATGGAATAAGCTTAAGATCATTATTTCCATTTATTGAATTTAAGATGTAAAATAGCTTTAGTGCTTTTGGGTTGTTTCGGTCGAAGATAATTTCAAAATGAATAGTTTTGATGTTTTGGTATAGTGGCCAAAATAAATCTCATCCGCCGAAAATACTTCTCTGACATGACTGAGTGTATTTAGCATTTTGTTTCAAAGTCAAAATGCCACATTAGGTGTGCAGCTTCCCGTTGCCGAGTGAACAAAAGTTTATAGCAAAAATTTACTCTTGCGCCCTAACTAGTATTTAGAAAAACAAAAAAGTAAATACAATTTTTTTGGAATTCAGCTCCTTAGCACAAAAAGTTTTTGCTTTAGGCTGTCATTTTTTGAATCAAGCGGGTAATTGGACCCAACCGGTACTGGTACTGAGCACTGATTTTTGAAATTGATTAAACTCATGTAACGTCGGATGATCGTATTTGCTACCTTTTGCAAAACAAAGAAACAAAGCCTGCCTGTGTCTTAACTATTATTGAATGTCTTGAATTGCATTTGATTTTCTTCTTCCATTTCCCACTTGACTTCTTCGGAAAAATCGAAATGCCAGAGATGCTGTCGGTGACTTCAAACGTTTTTACATATTCATTTTGGAAAGTGTTCTATTTTATATTTATAATCGGTTTCTCAGAATCTTTTCTAAGTCAGCTGCCAATTCCTCATCAGGTAAACAGACTGTCAAAAATTATTTTATTATCTTTATTTTTCCAAACCAGCCCAATTACCATACCCTTTGCACTAAAATCTCCATCTCTTTCGCATTGTCCTCGGTCAGGCCCCGGCATAAAGTAAACAAAATAAAAAGTTCGCGACAAAACCGTTTTGAAACCTTCTGATTTATGGAAAGTAAAGTTGGTTGAACCATTGACAAATGACTCCGACTTTTTATAAAAAAAAAAAAAAAACAATTTCGTTTATAGCTTTATATTACCCCCAATAAAATGTTTTTCTTTAAAATCAGAAGTCTTTCGGCATTCTTTTGTGTCGACAAAAGGCATTATAAAAGTCGGCGAATGTCCTTTTTTTAGGTCGCGGGTTGGTAACCCGTCCTTTTTTCCCATAAACAATTTTGCATATTTCCACCACTAAACCGAACCAAACCGAAAAAAAAAGGATTTACAATTTTTTAAAATCTCAAGAAAAGAAATACGGCTTATAATGTAAAGGTATGGTAACTGTCTTCAGCTATCTGATTCCATCCTGCAGATTCATTTTGACAGGTCCAAGGAGGAAAAGGAGTCAGAGATTTCTTTTTTATACCTGACGGATACGAAAATAATGTTGTCAGTCCTTTGTACCAGCCGCCTCGTCATCGGGTCTCTTTCTGTAAAGCCAGAGTCATTCGACAATGCATTGTGTTGACCATTTCTATTTTCACAAAACACTTTTTATTGTTCCTTATATATTTTTTTTTTATTCCGTGTAATTGGGGTTATGTGTTTACAACAAGGGCGCAGACTTATTGCAGTAATTGGCTAAGTTTTGGGTTTGTACGCGTCGACTAGAAAAAAAAAACGAATACAATGCCGTTTTTGAAAAAAGAAAACATGCGATTTCTTCAGTCGGTAGCATGAAAAAGACATTTAGGCTTCTGTAAGAGTTGAGCGGAATATTGTCCACCTTACAGGTTAGTTATTATTTTCCAATTCGGGTGTAAGGTGAACAGAAGAGAATGCATGTTGTTTTCCATGATTGATTACATAAAAAAAATGTGGGTGCATTCGATGCAGACAAAGTAAGGGTAATAAAAAGGTTCGATCATTCCCAGCATCATCACGAAATAAGGAAGTAAAATTCGAACATATGTATCGAAACGGTGGAAAATCAAAACAGATGACATGCTTCCGGCTTTATATCTGACGCAGATACGTTTCCCTTTATTAATTGTTTATATACTTGGATGTAGTATTAGGTGAGCAATTAAACGTTTTGTAGAAAATCCCCCTAAGCATTTCCTAATTTTTAATTTGCATCGCTTGAATGCTTTTATTTAATGTTCCTCTTCAATTGCCAGGTAGATAATGCGCTCTGAAGTGAATATGATTTTTATCTTTTGAGGAAAAATTTAGATTTGGATTCGAATAATTTTAAACAATAGTAGACCGGAAGTTTTTGTAACGACAGCTAATCTATGTAGTCAGCCAATCCAAAGTAATGAAATCGCATCAAAATATTCTCTAACTCAGCCTTTGACGCATACGTATCACTTCCGTTGATTGGTGGTAACGTCATACGTCTTCTGCTGCTGGGTACTAAACTTACGTTTGGTCACAGCCAATCAAAAAGCAGCAATTTAGTTGGCGACTCTCCTTTCTTTTCAGAGATGTTTACAGGAGATGATTTCTGGCAGCTTAATGCTATCCGCCGGGAAACAGCGGCTGGTTTGCTGTTTACTAGCTCATTTTCTTTGATTCATATCTTACCTTAGCCTCCGATTTGACTTGTGAATTGAAAGATCCACAATTTTTTCAACTTTTGTTCTACCCCGAAAGTTTTTTTAAAAAAATCGCTTTTTGGCAGTCGCAACGCATTTCTTTCAGATCCTCTTCCTTTCCTCACTGTCTTCGGATCCTCCATCATAATGCTCAGAAATGTGGTTATCAAAAAATTATAAGCAAAAGGTTCAATTCTGGCATAATATCTACTATTTCTCTCATCTAAAATAAAAATCAGTTTGTTATGACAATCATGTTTATCTTATAGGTTGCTATAAAAAATTATTTTTATTCTGGATAAGACCAAATAGTATGCACGCCCTGAAAAGCTTAATTTTATGCACCTAGTGCCGCTTATACTTTTCATACAAAGAAAAATCAGCTCACAAAAAGTGCGCCTTTAAATTATTCTTACCTTCTTTTCCAAAACACCACACTTTTCACGGTCGACTGCCCACGCTTCTAAAACGTAAAATCTGTAGTGCATTAATGCGACGTAGCAGTGCTAAATAGTTCTGGTTGGCTTCACATTTCCATATGACGCGTCCCCTCTTCAAATTTTATCTACAAAGAAAAAGATAAATATCTAAAATTCTCGGCACACTGTATAACTAGTAATCATTCCTTATTTGTGTAAATTTTATACAGGTAGCATTTTTCAAGATAATCAAACCTTTAGCACATTCTGAAATATACTCGACATCCTTGTGATGTTTGTGTTACTTGTCACTATTAACAAATAAAAGATTATGACCATATAAACACTCCAAACTTACTTTTCTTGACGGACAAATTTTTTTTTGTCTCGAAATCATCTACTGCGCTCCTATAAAAAGGACGTGGGAAATTAATACGGAGGCGAGAGATAACGCATCAATTATAACAAAACATTTCCCAGATGACATATCAACGCAATTAAATTCCCATACACAGATGACTATATGAATTCAATCTCTCGCTTTTGTTTTTTCGATCATATGTCGCTATTTTAAAATAAAACTTGTTGCTTCCTTATTTTTATTTCCTGGTTCAGGATCACCCTCTAAACAAAAAGATCCATTACCGGGGCTGTTTTCACATGATTGCGTGTCGGAGTTTCTGTCATCCTAGTTAACTAATAATTTGTCCCTTGGGAAAAAAAGGAAACAGGCGAGAATTAAAATAACAGATTGAATGATTGGTACAATGCGGCCCATTCTCTGGGTGTATACCTTTCCTAAAAAAATAAGTCACTGACCGGAGCCTTATTAGGAAGATTCACGCTTATTAGCCAAATATAATTTCCAACCTGTCAGTATGTTTAGGACAATAGATCTTACAAAAATGTACCTTAAATGAGATTTAATTCAAAACGGTCAAACATGCCTTTTTTCTCGGTCTCAGGTGAGATGGATACGTTAATCCTTTTCGGTGGAAGAGTTTTTTAACCTGACCCACTAAATTTATTTATAGTTTTTGAAAAAAAAAAATTTTTTTAAGTCATTCATTGAAAAGTTGAAAAAAAAAAGATGTCTTCATCCCTGATGACGTAAAATAGCTAATGGGGTTCAGGGGTTTTTTGACTAAGACCGGTTCTGTAACTTGGTGGTAAGAAGAAGAAAGATGTTTAACTTTGAAGTCAATTCGTAAAGAATGTAGGGACTGGTTAGGATCGACATATGGGGTGGAGACCCGATACATTCATTGGTTAAGGTAACTTTTGACGTTGTTCCTCCCGTTTGAAAGCCATTTTGAATATTAATTGGGAGTGGTGCGAAGCATTAAAAATTGGTAGTTTAAACAGTAAATTTAGTTTCGGCTCTGGCGGTAGGCCGATGAGATTGCTGATCAAGATGCCAGCAGCTTTACAGTTCATTCCGTTCGAAGAAAAAATCACGGATTTGAGTGTATTGAAGAAATAGAATTAGCGATTGCTCAAACTCAGTCGAGAAAATCGAGCCCAAAGACTCAAAAATTTACAAATGCCATAAAAAAAATTCCAAATTTTTTTTTGAAAAAGGACTTTTTACTCTTCTAATTCAACTGAAACTCAGCAATGATTCTTTCCTCATTCAAAACATTTTTTACACAACTATTTTCGGTCAAAACTTTTTTTCTAAAATTTTCTTCAACTAGAAAACCAAACGCAAACATATTTCAGAATTTTGTTCATAAAAATTTTCAAAATGAATTTTCTTAAACGGTTTTCTTTTTCCAATTTTTTTTTCTTAATTTTCTCTCATAAAAAATTATTTTCAGTACTTTTCTGTCGTGTTTTTTTTTTATCTGATGTAAATATTTATTCAATTTTTCTAGAAAATTTTCGGCATTCTACTATAATCAAAGCGCATCATTCCCCGATTTAAAAAGTCAATCAAAATTCACTACTTTTGCTCAAGGAAAAATAAATCCCCTTTATCAATTTAAAAGCAACGCCTATAAACCAAATGAATAAAACCTGTAAGGATTTCAATTCAACCTGCCACTTCCTTATTTTGGAAATAATAATAAGCTTTGAATGCACAGGATGTTAAAGAAGGAAGTACACAGATCAAAATAGTCAAGTCAAGTGCAATCAGGGCGGACATCCAACAGGAAATAAGAACAATAAGCTTCTTAAACGCTCTCACATGGTTTTTACCACTCCCGCTTTTTAAAAAAAAAACCCCCAAGGTGGGATTTGAAGCTTCCTCGCAACCTAATAATTAAACTATCCTTTTTTTTTCTTCATAGGTCGAATCCTCTACGATATCCCTTGCAAAGTTTGCCAAGACAACTCATCGGGAAAACACTACGGAATCTTCGCTTGCGACGGGTGTGCGGGCTTTTTCAAAAGATCTATTAGGCGCAGTAGGCAATATGTATGCAAAGCCAAATCGGAAGGGACTTGTATTGTTGACAAAACACATAGAAACCAATGCAGAGCTTGTAGATTAAAAAAGTGCGTGGAAGCTGGGATGAACAAAGATGGTAAGTTCTTACTCTAATTCCCTCGAAAAAATAACTATACATTTCGGTTTTCTGACTTAATTTTTTAATTACCAGCTGTTCAGCATGAACGAGGACCACGCAATTCAACACTGCGACGACAAATGGCTTTATATTTTAAAGAACCCTGCGATACGACAACGGATGTAACATACTGCCCTCCCATTAGTCCTATACTTCAACATCCTCAGCCTCACGCATTAGATCTAGCATTACCAAAAGTCTCAACGAGTACACCTCCAAGTCCTGAATCATCTTCCGGCCATTTACTTCAACCTGCTACTGCTGCTGCCTTTTTATACCTTTTACCAAAGTTCGCTTCTGGATTGAGCGTGCCAGCACCATTACCTCTGAACTCAGCGGAATACGTGTGCGAATCTGCGGCGACGTTGCTGTTTATGAATGTTAGATGGGCGAAGAGTGTACCAGCCTTCACACGCTTGAACTACAAAGATCAAGTAAGTACTTGCGATTTATCAAAACCTAAATTCTTTCCGAATTGATATTTACAAATTTTCAATTTTTTTTGTTATAGTTACTGCTTTTGGAAGAAGGATGGAGAGAATTATTCGTCCTAGGAGCAGCTCAATTCATGCTACCATTAGAATTAGCCCAAATGTTAAGCGCGCATACAAATACCATTAAAGATTCAGCCAAAGCATTGGTCCTCGCTCAAGAAGTCAAGCTCTTTCAAGAAGTTTTAGTTAAATTCAAGCAACTTCATGTTGATATTCATGAATACGCCTGCCTGAGAGCGATAGTCCTCTTCAAAACCTGTAAGTATTGAAATACGCCGTGTCTGCGATCTCGCTTTTGCTTGTCATCATACTAGAACTCATTTAAATTTTTCTTTTCAGCTTTCGAACAGAACAATACTGTTTCCTCGACGACACCTTCGTCCTCATCGTCTTCTTCGCCTTCCTCTTCAGCTGATACGAAATCCCTAACCGATGTCGCTGAAGTAGCAGCGATTCAGGATCACACTCAACTCACTCTTAGCAAATATATCGCAACGACTCATCCCGAGCAACCGTTTCGATTTGGGAAACTTCTTTTATTGTTACCTTCTTTACGATCAGTATCTCATAATACGATAGAAGAATTATTTTTTAGAAGAACTATTGGGAATATTCCGATTGGAAGAGTGATTTGTGATATGTATAAAAGCAAGGGATTAGATGGTGGCGATAAGAATATTTAAAAAGAAAAGAGATATGCAAATTTTTTTACTAGCGTAGATTAAATATTTTAAATAAAAAACCCGGATCATTGACGTACTCACAATTGTGTAAAATCCCACCTACTTTTAATTTTTTTTCCGCTTGTAAATAATTTTTTTCTCAAGAAAAAAGAAGCCTTTTTGGAAAGCAAGTATAATCTAAAAAGTGCAATTTTGTTTAAAAAATGTAAATAATAAATTTTAGCACCAAAAAGTTTTTTAATGATGATTCGCCAATTTTTTTTATTATATTTTTAAAAAATGGCCGATGATTTTATACAAATATACATTTTGTACTTAAAATTATTTTTGAAAATATTTGTGTATTTTTTTATTAGTGTAATAAAAGTGCCTCTATTGTGCCTTGGATATATTTCAGCAATAAAAAACATTTTATTAAAATTAAGTCGTTCTGTAAAAAATTCGACTTCCATCAAAAATCCTAATTTTCACCTTTTAAAAATAATATTTTTTCTTAAAGAAGCAGAGGGACTGAGGACTACCAAGTATTTTTTCTGCGACAGTCCTAAAATGGCGCTTGCAATGGAGTTAACTCAGAGTTTGATGAAATGCCGAGTGGACCTTTTGGTTGAAACATTGTAAAAAATATTTCCAAAAACTTTAGTCGTCTCTTGCCATCGAACTTTGCCCTAAAGTAGTTCCTTCGGTTCTTGCTCTCAACGATCCTTCTCAGTTCTCTTTGAATTTGTCAAACCAAAAATCCCAAACTTCTCTATGGCGCCACAAAAACCTTTTAAAAAAATCAAAATTTAACTTCCTCTCCAATAGCTTCATAAAAATCTATCTCAATTATCAAATTTCCCTTTCTTTGAAGAAAAAAAACCTACCGAAATATTGATATAACAAGCACAAACAAAATCATCAATACAAACTACCCAGACAAAATTAATTATGTTCATTCGACTCCGAAATCATTTAAAAATAAAAAATAGAGATGCGTATAATGATGGAAGACAAATTGTATGAGAAAAAAACTTCAAATATCCTCGAAATATATCGAAAACAAAGAGAGGAACAGCCTTCACGAAGGAGGAGAATAAAAAAAAAAGGTTATTCTCTTTACCTGGGGGTAAAAATTGAACTCATACCGTATTTAGACGATGTGGCATACAAAAGAGCTGTCAGAAATCAGATATGAAAGTGAACTGCATTGAATCTGATGGGGTGACAGCAGCCGGCTTTCATGAACAGGTCACATTATTTAATTCATCGAAACCATCATCATTATCAAAAGAGAGTCATGTAAAGTTCCTTTTTTTATAGAGTTATAAGTCGGTCTCGCTCCCTCGCAATAAAGTTTTACCATGGATGGATTTTTTATAAGCTAACCAATGTTTTTTAATCCTTGCACAACTGGATCGTGTCGCAAAGACTCTGACTTGATTCTCTATCCTCTTTGTTCGATGTCAATTTCAGCCCCCTTTCATAGGGATGAAATTCAAACTCACAAGCACTTAGAATATAAACTTTTATTACGAGTAGCCACACAGTAGAGCTAATAACGTCGACGTAAAACAACAAAAGGAAGCTATTTAAGGTTCTGATCGCAATAATCAAAGAAACAAAACCAATGATTCAATGAACCAATGAAGGAAGAACTACGTCTTATAGGAAACCTGAAGAATTTTGTCTGTTAGTTGGTATGTCTCTTTTTTCAACCCAAGCCCAAAATTGAAGGAAAAAAAGGTCAAAAAAGGGTTAAAAATGTACGAACAAAACGTGCAAATTTACGGCAAAAAAGCCTCAAAAAGACGGCCATAACTAAGAGGCAGGGCCGAAGTAAGCCCTTTCGTGCGCCCCCCTGTTGCGGGGAGCAGTCGTGCGCCCTTTCCCCTCTAAAAAATTTTAGATTTCAAGCAAAAAAAAAGGTTTTCAGATATCTGTGCAACGCCATCTGCCTCGCTTACCGTGTTGCCCCGGCCCTGCTAAGAGACTCAAAATACGTGCCAGTTCGTGGTCACATTACGAACGTAGTCTTGAGTAAAAAATCTTCTCCGATTATACGATCACAACCGACTGGTGCTTCTTTTACGATTCTGATTCTCCGTCCAAAACCTAAAGCAATCTCGGGATAGTTTGCTTTGTGTCATAGCCCCTTCCAAATCGTTGTTAACATTTCCCTAAAATTTCGAAAAAAATAATGGTTAGCGGGCATGTTAAAATGTGCTCAATTTTTCCCTTTCTCTCAACTGGTGTAGAAAAAAATGGGAAGCTGTTTTCTACTTATTCCCTTTTCATTCCAGGTTTCTCAGGGTCGTTTTAAAAGAAAATGCGCTCCTAGGCAGAAAAATTTTTTTCGCCCTAACTTACTTATTCCCTGAAGTCGTATTTTACAAAATAAGAAACATTTTTAAAATCCAAAGCAACAAATAGTTTTTTCTTCGCCCATTTTTTTTTTGTTTTTCGTATGCAGTAAAAATCCAAACATTTTCCACCTCCCGAAAAATTTCTGGCTGATATGGCCTAGCGGGTAATTCAGCCCTGAGGTTGCTATAGATTTTGGACGAACCATAAGCTTTTAGAAAGATCAAATTTGAATCTAATCCGTATTCATTCACAGATTCCGACCATGGTAGCCGCCATTCGACTGCTACAACAGAAGATATTCACTAGCGACCCTAGCGGATGAGTTTGCGCTAGACCTCCCCATGACACCACTTGATCTGACATACTTTGGATGTGCCCGAACCTTGCAAGTTGCTTCGTGCAACTTACCGTGTTTGGAACTTACATTATTTCTTCAGTTGTTCGAGATAGGCTCGTTCTTTTTGGCATATCTTCTCCAGTAGCTTGAAGGATCCTCTCCATTTGTTTTTGTTCTTCCCCACTGTGTTTTTCTTACACCAAAACAACCGGAAAACAAATGACTTCCACTTTTTTCTCTTACTGCGACTCTCCTTCCTTGAGTTACAGAGCCTGCATAATAGCTAAGACCGATGCTCACCTATAAAAAAAAATTTAAGTTGAGAGATGACCATCATTACATCCCAAGCTACATATTATTGATGAACCGACACTGCTCATCCAGAATGACATATACGAAAATAATGGCTGTAAATATGGGGTACATTAAATACTATGAACATCCCTGAGTACAAAGAATCTTTATTATAATAGCTTCAACAGCAATGTGTTGATTTCGGACGCATTCAATCGAAAGAACGTTCCATTCAAAAACACAAAAGCTATGCCTTTCATTTGGGGTTTAGCATTATTTAGTCAGTTGTTCCTATCCTAGATCAACAACAGGGATTCTGCTCATACTGATTTTATGGGCAATGCCTTCCATTTTATCCTTTCCATCTAACATTGGCTTTTTGATGTAGCGGCCATTTTGATTTTTCACCGTCACATTTTAGGGATTAATTTTTAGAGTAAATATATAGAATAGGATAAATCCCTTGGTATTTAATTTGACAGTTCTGAGTTTTATAGAAATAAATTAAACTATCTCTATTGTGATTCGTGCTTGCAGCTATGCCGTCAACAGACTTTATATTTCCAAGCATCAATTTTTTTTTCTTCTCTCCATCCTTTTTAAAATACCTTCAAAGAAAAAACCACAAGATTCGTATTGAAATGTACGAACAATTTAGTCGGTGGAAGGGAACAAATTAGAGTGAGATTATTTTGAGTTAAAATCTTCATGTTTTCAAGAAAAAATTTTAAAGTGACATGTTTGGGTTATTTTTGGTTTTTTTTGAAAATGTACCGCCACGATCATTAGGATTTGTCAATTATATTCAGTCGGATATGTTTTGTTCTTGGATAGGTAAATATATACGGACTGAATGCAATTCTTTTCTTTTTGGTTTTTTACAATTTAAATTTCCTAGTTTTTTTCCTGGGTTTTGGGGTTTCATTAAATAAATCGTCATGATTGTATTGCATTTGATTTGGTTTGGTTTTCAAAGCCTTTCAATACTCTAGTTTTTAATGAGATTCTAGGTGGATTGTTGCTAGATGGGACTCCCTCAAAACTCGAAAATTCAGTCGGATTTGAAACCAAACCATTCTGCTCTCTGTTTCGACAGTATAAAATATGTCGGAGACATCTTAAGACTACGAAAAAACTTAGCAGCAAGAAGAGAAGCCTAAGATGAAGATTGAGAAGGAAATTAGAACGGAGCGAAGCCTTCGCTTCGTTGATAAACACAATATAAAAAACTATACGTATCGGTTAAAAATGGAGGAGCACATTAAAAAACGAACACAAGCTTTAATTTATAAAATTTGACTTGTGAGGAACAAACTAAATTTAAAGGGTGTATTTTAAAATTAACAGCTACGAACAAAAACAGCCAAACAAAGTACCCCGTGTGGGAGTGTCAACTCGACCCTAAAGTTGGTGCATCAAGATGAGAAAAATGGCGGCTGTGATTTAATAGGAGTTTTTACACATATGCTTTGTATTTCATGGAACAAAAGTTTTGTAAAATAAAATATTTTTCTTTACGAATATTCAAATAATTATTGATTCCTAATAGGTAAACCACATTTAGACCTTAAAATTCAAATTTTCCAATTGATCCTTGCATCAAACCAAGCTAAAAAAATCTTACATATTCCACTAACAAAATTCCACATTCCACAAAATTCCGCATTCCGCAGTTTCCAATTAAAAAAATTTTGGACGATTTTCTACAAAAATAAAATTTTTCGAGGTTCAAAAGGTTGAAGAATACAGAGATCAGAGCCAACAACACACTGAAAATTAGAACTAATTTTTTATCAACAGCAATACAGTTTCACTTGAATCATTGATTTCCTTCCTTAAACTTAACCTGCCTTTTTACGCAACCCCCTTTTGCGTAATTTCGAACGAGGAAGGACAAACAAAGGGATAGTATATATCTCTAAACAAGTCCAATTAGCATAAAAATAAAAACACGAAAAAAGTCACAATTTAAAAGTTTAAGGGTTTCACATTAAAATGTTTAGAAAGGAAAAAAACTTCAATACTGACAGAGTTGAAGAGGCTAACATACTGTGACATGCTGGATAATTATTTGTGTAAATGTTCTACGATTTTTTTTCACATGCCGGATCAATCTTAAAAAGAGAATTCCCGCTGGAATCAAGTGTTTGCCCTTATCTCTTCGTATCTAAGAGCCTCTTAACTATTGATGGAAGGAATAAAAGAGAATTTTTTTTTCTTATTCCTACGAATTTTCTTTTTGTTTGGCTTAAATGTTAAGGTAGAACAAGAGGCGTTGAAAGGGACCTTGGGCACTAGGGAACCGCCAAAACCGAATGGGCTCCAGGTAAAAAGAATCTTATTTTGGGGGAAGGAATTCTCGCCTGAGGACTTAGGCAGAGACTTGGCCAATTATTCATGGTTCCAGCCGTTTTAACCAGAATCAAGAATTTTAGGCCACTCTCAGAAAAGCTGAAGAAATCCCTGTTTCTGTTGAATCAACTCCACCTAACTTACACCTACAAATATTAACCCGGTATGCTAATACTTATCCCGTAAGACGTTAAGTACTTTTGAAAAAAAAAAATCCAGAGGGAATTGTTTGACGGGAAACAAAATAAAGTGAAGTATCATTCAGTTGTAGCCAGTTTGAAAGGCTATTGGTATTACCAGGAGAGGTAACGAAGTAGAAAATTTCCTTTTTGTTCTCCCGATTCCCAACCCTCATCATTTATACTGTTTCTTTCGCTTTTGTAATTGATGCTGCGCATTTGATTTTTTTTTTTTTTCGTTAAGCACTCAAAAAGGCAAGTACCAGCTTTTTCGTTACAAGAGATTTCAAAGGAGTATATTCATGTTACATTCGTTAAAAAGAAAGATTAATTAAAAAAAACCTACCACAATGACTAAGTTATTAACTGCCTGGTTGACCCTTCATAGTAATCAATACCATTTTCATTTCTCTAACTTATTTGATGGAGAGTTCAAAGACATGAGATTTTTACAAAAGAGTTACGTTATTTTAACAAGAAGAAAAAAAAACATTTTATTTTTGGGTCTTGTGCCACCCTGGTCAGTTCAACAACCTACGCGCGGAAAAAAATGAAGTGAAAAGAATATCTGCGCTCGTCACATGTCTCCTTAATGTCTACTATTGAATCATCTTAACCAAAACTTATTGATTACAATAGAAGTCACTCGCTTCATCTACTATTGATACCGTTAACTTTGTTTTAAAAAAATAGAGAAAGGTTTTAAAGACGATATGTAATTTTTCTTTTTTGTAGTTTTAAATAATTATCGATCTTTCTTTTTTTTCTACGACATTAGAGTGTATTTTGAGTTCAATGGGAGATGAAACGGATAGGGTATAAATAGTGCATTGTCCTCTGAATCGTTTTTACGATAGAGCTGTTCCCATGATGTAAAAGAAAAAAAATTAGCGAAGATGGCCACATCGAAGATACTTGTGGATGTTCAATAAGTAGACGGGGAGGCGACCAAAAATTCGAAGGCTTTAGAGTTGATAGAAAGGACAAGAAAGTCATAGTAATCACATGAGAGCATAAGAAAATTCGAACGCCTTGTAAGGACTAACTTACCAAGTTTTTCTGGGCTCAGCAAACTTGACCTATCCTGGGCCTCTACTACACTCGAAAGCCCCCAGCACGATCTGCCTACCGGAATGGTTAAGGAGCCAACAATTCCAATTTAGAGGATGCAGCATGGCGGTTTTTGGCAAATATGAGCAATGAAGCTTAAAAAATCTAAGCTCCAGCTATTTATTGCGCCTTGCAAATAATTTTGCCCTGAAGGCCCTAGACTTTATTAAAATCATAACTTTGGGATTTCTTTAAAACCGCCTTGAATTTTTTTGTACAAGAAGTTTGATTGAAGCTTGACTTTGGGACAACTTTTGAGATCTTTGTGGTGATCTGCGGAGAACTGATAATGCTTCTAACAGGTTTGGCATAAAAAAAGATTTGCTAGACTGTTCAAAGTCTAGAGCGCTCATTCCTCAAAGCTATTTAAATGCTCGAGCTAACCCCTTTTGATTAGACGTAAATATATTGTTTTTATTTCTCCACTGAAAATATATTCACCTGGTCAGGAAAACGAGTCATTAGGAAAAACAATAACTGAAATCACAAAAGAAAACACGTTAGGGCAACTTGAAAATATGTTACAGTTTCTATCCCTTAGCCAGGTGATGATGTCATTCGCATGAGAATTTTCGATCGATATAATTATTTTCAAGAAGTCCACTTGAATGTTTTTAAGGGGGTTCTTACGATCAAAAAAGTCCTGGAAGATCCGAATGCAGCTTGACTAAAAAAGGTATATGTACATTCGCACAAAGGGGAAAGGTGAGAATGGATTAGGACGGAATTAGGGTTTATTATTGAAAATTATATAGGAGGGTGGAACAATTAACTATATGGGTGAAGCTTCAGACAATCTCGAGAGATTAATTAATTGAACTTCCATGGCCATCCTCTTTTAATGTTTAATATGCGAAAAGAATTTATCGTTGGTTATCGGTATCGCTTCCTGAGCAAGAGTTATAGATGCCAAATCATGCATTTAAGTATAACAAGTTGCAGTGATTATAAGAGCGAGAGTTAAACGAAATGAAATAAATCACGTTAGGTTAAAAATCTTAGATAACGTATAAATTAAAAATATTGCAAGCAATAAATGATGATTATAGGGAATATTGAAGCCTATTTAAGGTACAATTTTAATCTCATACTAAGATTTGAGGGGCTAACTTCATACAGAGGAGAAGGGAAAATTTAACTGAAAGTAAGAAAAGGCGAGTATCTTAAATTATTTTGAACTTTCCTAGCGAATGAATAACTTTCCCCAACCAATGGCTAGTCAGTGGCCGATCCAGAAAACATTTTCGAAAGGAGCGGGGGGGCTAAAGCTAAAAAAACTTTTTATAAAGTTATAAAAAAAAATCCACTAGTGTAAATTTTTTTTCAACGGGTTCATTATTGCGTCTAGTCAGAACTTGTACTATACTTACAATATTTAGGGCCAATCTCACAAGTGAAGTTTTGAAGAGATGATTATCAAAGAAAAGAGCTCGTTTTTCTTGCTCCGTAAGTTAACTGGTTCAATTCGGGTAGTTATGCTTTTTAAACTCGTTTTTCTCTTTGAACTCTGGCGGTGGCATCGGCTCTTAGACATCAAAAAAAGATTTTAGAATGAAGTCAAGTGTTTTTAATCCCATATTCTTGGCCATTTCTTCATCCCTCGTAAATTGCCCTGCAAGAAGAAAAACAAATAATGAACTTTACTTTCTAGTTAACCTTTTAACTAAAACGACTACTAAAAAAGCAAAGTTAAAAAAATCTAAAAAAGTCAACTTGTTCCGCGGTGAAAATATTGAAAATTCAATAATGGTGCAAGTTTAATTTATCGGCAGGTGTTGGTGGCATAAAGCTAAAGACTAAACCAAAAGATACAATGATAACAAATGAATCCTTCAACAACCCCATCATCCCTTATTTCAAAAACAGAACTAAACATAACGTAATGCTGCAGGACTCCATTTGGTATCAAGTCTGTAGTTGACAAAAGTGTTTACTTTATGATTAACAAAACCGATCGCATACAATGCCCCAAAGATTTTTATTTTGCCACAAGCGATTTTTTTTTTTCAAAGTCGCTACTTCGTTTCAATCAGAGGTGTGTTTGTTATGGACACGCGCTTAAATAAGTAAAGTTTCAGGTGAAAAAAATTTACAATATTTGAAAAGGTTTATAAATAAATTCTAAATCATTGAAAAAGATTCTTCTACCCTTTCAAATTCTTTAATTTTACCAATTAAATTTTTGCTTTATCTTCATCAGCAATATCCACGCCGAGCTTTTATTTGTTTGCCGTCAACGAGCAACCTTCCTAATCGCCTCGAAATCTCTTAATTTCTAATTAACATCCCAACATTGGGCAGCATCAACATATTTAACTAATTACATCGTTTAAAAATTCATTCACGGGTCAAATATCTAAATAGAAAAAATGATACAAAGTCCTTGATGCTGTAATAACATTTTAACGACAAAGACTAAACCAAATAATCGATCAATTGACCAACTAGCTTTTTCCGAGACACACCAAAAATCGAAACATGACTTAGACATTGAGAATCTCATGTTAGCCTTGCAGTGACACTCCCAATATAGTTCCTTCACCTTGCTCGATTCTCTTCCGTTCTTCTTAACTAATATTGTCGGGGCAAGTAAAAGATTAAGCAACTTAGTTTATAGGAAGGCGGTAGTCTTGGCCTACGCCAAGTTAAAAACCCTAATGACCCCGCCCGGCGATACATATACGCAAGTTTGTATTTAATATAACAGTAATTGTCGTCATCAGACATAACTACCGTCATCCGAAAATTATAGGGATATACAAAAAAAGAGGGCGTCTCTGGGAAATTCTATTATTTCCTAATTTCGGATTGTTAATAAAAAATATTAAAAGAGGTATTAATGATGTGGATTATTTCAGCTAGCCTGTCAAACCGTTTGAGACGCTGTGACCTTCTTCGGAAATAGATTCCTTTCAATTTCATACACGCACGATTTTGATTCATTGTTTATATCATTAATTCGCGGTTCAGGCGTGTCATAAAAATTAAAAATAGCGTCTTTAAATCTAGTAATAAAGCCGACATGTTCTTCTTACGGGGATTAATCTTCTTGCTACTGAATGTTGGTACAAAAAAAAAACTGTTAAAGTCGAATTCTATTTATAGTTCTTAAATAAAGGGCTTGTTTATGCACAATCAAGCCTACTCCAGTGCAACTGAGTAATCTAAATTTTTAATCAACTTAAAGGAAATGCCTAAAATGACAGAAGAATTTTTCTTATTTTGCTGGAAGCTTTACTACCCTAAATTTGAGAAAAGGTAGTTGCGGCTAGTAAATCGACCTCGCGGCTCCCAGGAATTTAAGAGATTGGATGTCTGCATCCAAGATACGCATGGCTGTTAGTCGCCGTTCTCCATAACGTAAGCGGCAAGTAAAGAAGAAGGTAAGATGACTCAGGAACGAAATCTCGTTTTTAAAAGCGAGATGGAAAGAAATTGCCTTAAAATATTAATCGCGAGCAACTTTGCAGGACGGAGGCGCTAAGGCGGCTTTAGGGTTGGCAAGGAGGCTTAGTGTTGGCGATCATTATATTTTTTGCTCATCTTAGATGCAGCCGCCAACAACAAATAAAATGAAATCAAAGCCCAATTAGATCTTTAAATTTTTGAGCCATAAAATTTTTTCTTTTGCTTGTTTCCTTTGCTTCTCCTAAGCTGGCACTGCGAGATACATGCAGGAGAAGCACTTGCACCATACCTTGATCTAATAAAAGAGCTTGGGCAGAAGAACCTGAGTGCACAGGGGGTTTTAACTAGATAATAATTCTACTTACAGTGGCAGGAGGACCGGGGCAAGGCCTTGGTGCGTCCCCCGCCACCACCGGGAGTAATTGTGCGCCCTTTCTTCTCTTCCCAATAGCTCCCTTAAGTTTGAAAATCAAACCGCAAAAAATCTTCACACCCAAACCTACTCTCCTAAAGCTATTGGAGACAAAAATATTTCCAAATATCTCTTTTCAATGATTATTTTAATAACTCGGAGGCGCGAGACGCAGACTGACAAAGATATCTGAAAAATATTCCCCTCAAGATATTCTTAAAATGGCGTCACTAAACGATTTCATTCCACATCACAATTTTAGTAATTTAATTTTCCGGAAAATAACCCAACCCTGGACGAAACACTAACTACAAAAAAAAAGAAAGTAAATGGTTCCTACGATCAAAATCTCATCATTTTAATTTTAATTAGAAATACTAAATCAATAAAAATGTTGCCCACATCAAATCAGCATTAAAATCCAAAAAAAGAATTTTAAAAAAAATATATCTGATAAGAATAAACAACCCGCCAATAAACAGTCTCCAACACAGCCGAATAACCAAACCATTTTCCTTTCATTTTGTGCTTGGGCTTGGTTCAAGACAACGATGACTCATAAGGAAAAGCAAAACCGCTTCCTAGTTGTACTAGAGAACTGACACATGCTCCGCGTTTTTTTTCCTCTTTCAATTTGACGAAGATGCATTACACATCGTGTCCATTACCTTTTCTCCCCAATATCCCATTTAAAAAAAAAAAAACTGAAGCTCCAAGACATCGACAAAATAATAAGACTTTTAAAAATTAATACCCATTGGCGCAATACAACCATAATAAAATCAAGGTCAGCACCTGGTACAGTGACACTATCCTTTGGTAAACTTGATCATTGGTAAGTGGCTACAAGCAATATCGCGATTCAAACTTAGCCTACGGATACATCCGGCTTGTTCTCGAAACCTATTATGTTTCCTAAAAAAAAAATCAATCCCATCCGCTGATCGATCAAACCATTTAGACAACGGAATCAATGAAAAACCCGCAAACGCGGAATGGGAAAAATGAGTAAATCTAGCATGGCAAATGGGAAAACGATAATCGATTAGAATCATTATAACGGACCTTGTATACACTGCAATCGGCTAAAGACAACTCTCTCATTACAAATTATCCCGTTTTGAATCTAAACCATTTACTTGCACATAACAATCGTTTCCTGAGCCAATAAGTTAATAATATCCCAAGCTGTAGTCCTCGCGAGATTACCATGAAATCGTGCAAGGCCCATGAGTATTGAAAACAAGTATTGTTACATGGAAATAGCACATTCGGTTATCTTTCGATGTACCGGCCTTAGTCCAGGACAAATCATCACTGAAGGGTTCCCACCACCAATCACCACAAGTAGACTTTGTATATAAACTATAGTTTCCAAGGAAGGGGTATAGTTGGTCTTTCACGACAGAGCTTTTAACACCATCATCATGTATAGGCTTGTAAGTATATTTCTTTGTTTCATTTTACTTCCTGTGTTTCGCGGATAAAAAAAAAATTTGTAAGTGATTATTAATTTTTATTTTTCGGGTGTTAGGTTTACCTTTTAGCGTTAGCAGCCTTGTCTGCTGCCCAATACCGAGGATCTCCTGAAACCGCGGCAATCCTCACCGATTCCAGGTACCTCTCAGGAGATGGTAAATTTGGGTCTGCATATACACAAGAAGATGGTGTTCAATTTAAAGAAGAAAGTGATGCAGATGGCACACGAAGAGGATCATACAGTTATGTCGATCCAAAGTAAGTAAAAAATTTTTTTTGTCAAAAAAATTAATCTTTCCGGAAAACTTTTTAACCTTTTGATAATTACTAATAGCGGACAAAGAAGAACAATAACTTACACTGCCGGTAAAAACGGATTCCAAGCATCTGGGGATCATCTTCCGGTACCACCACCAGCACCAGCTCCAGCACCAGCATATCAACCACAACCGCAATACCAACCACAACCGCAATACCAGCCACAGCCTCAATATCAACCACAGCCGCAATACAACCCTTCGCAATACGATGATGGGTCATACAGAGAAGAGTACAATAACCCAAATTATCAGTCACGAGCTCAACCAGCTCCGGCCGCTCCACAACCTCAATACAACGCCAATCCTCAGGGACAATATTCATACTCATTCGGTTCTACCCCATCCCCTAGTCCTTACCCTTCTCCAGCCCCATTTCAACACACTACACCTCCACCCCATAGGTTTTTCCCTCCTGGAAAATTAGATCTCCAAAGAACGCCTGATGGCTTCAGTTATAACTTCCAAAAAAGTTAAATCGCTTTAGTAAAAAATTGATTAGTTATTTGTTTTTCTTTTTTTTTTAATTAATAAAAAATAAAATTATGATAAAAATTTATTTTTTCTTCTTTTTTTGTTTTCCTTTCACATTTCTGATCAATAGGCAAGGACTCGTTATTCTCCAGGCAACCGGGTTGTCTTAACGACGAAGGTGTAGCTAAGGTAAACTAGCGGTTTTTAAAAAGTAAGGAAAATATTATATTCATACGAAAGTGATTTATAAATCATTAATAATCGATTAAGAGAATGAGGCATATTTATATAGATGGCTATTTTACTCCGAAAAATTGCAAATTCGGTCGAAGACCCAGACAAGGATTGCTTCTTTCGGATGAAGAATGGTTCAGGATTAATAATCATTTGTACATGTATCAAGATGAAAAAGCTGAACAAGAACTTATGTTGTTGGATAAAGCGAGGAAGAAGAAAAAGTCGCAGGAGATAACGGCCGACTGGGAGAATACACTTGCGGTAAGTGTCTGTTAACTAATGGTTTCCTGCAATTGGCAGATTAGGCAATTACAATATCAAGAGAGTGTTACAATTAGCCGGCAGCTCTATGAATTATAATTTTTTGTAATATGGGATTGTTTAGCCACAATTCTTTGACATTTGACTTAAGTAAACTAATGTATGATCGATCAAATTTTAGAGAAAAAATATTTTCTTGCTGCAGTGTTCAGGCGATTTATTTACTTTATTAAGATGAACCTAGAGCTTAAAAACAGAGTTTGTTGGATTGTCACTCGCAGGCGTAGGCGAGAGGGAGAGTGCATAAGGCGGTATAGTCGTCCCTCTCCTTCAGTTCCACAAAATTCAAATCTTCATCTCAGCCTCCAGGAAAATTCTGGCTCCGTCCCAGTTAACGTGGCCTCCAACTCTGTAACTGAATAGGTTTCTTAAGATCTGCATCCACTTGTGGTTAAGTAGAAACAAGAAGAAAATAGACTGTTGCCAACCAAGAATTTGAAATTCCTAAAAATAACTCTTTGTCTTCAGGATTTTTTAATAAGCCAAAGGCCTCTGGAAAGAGAGAAGTTTTGCAATCGGAAAAAAGGTATCTTATCATTTGATCTGCATTGAGACTTTTCTTGAGCTTAGTTTTTATCGAATCTGGAAGATGGCGCAAAGAGTAGTCACATTAAATCTTACAAGATTTTCACAAAATGCTATCAACGCCATCCGTCGAGTTTTTCCGGTACTAATTTCCCGTTATTGAGTTAGACTGGTACAGATAGGGCGTACACATGATTAAAAGAACTCCCATTATAAAAAAAAAAGACTTGAATCAGACTTGTTGCAGGAGCGTTGTAAAAATACATTGTATTGTACAGGACTTGCACAGTCTTGTAAAAACTAACGTTGCAAAGGCCTTCCTCATCATCTCATTTTAAGTGGTGAAAGCAGTGGAGTCGGGATTTGAGTCTGCCTATAATTGAAAATTAAAACTTTCAACTAAAAGTTTCTTTTCCCTTTTTCATTTTTCTTCAGTTCAAATACTCAAAAAAAAAAAACGGCCATTTATAGTCCAAACATTTATTGGAACGTTTGGACTAAAATGACTATTGAAGCAAGAGAATTTTAGATGCGAAGTCTTCGTAGGACATGCCAGCTTGGCTGCCAGAAATGTAAATCAAAGCGGTATAAAACGAAAGCTAAGGCGGAGCTGCTTGATGCCGGATTTAGACATATGCGGCCCCTAGGCAAGAGCCAACTAGAAGCCTTTTTCGAGACCAAGTCAAACAATTTCATGTCGGTGAAAAAAACCCATTGTGACCAATTTCATTTCGTTATTTTCCAATTTCTTTTCTATCGAATTTTCATAAATATTTAAAACAAACTCTTTGAAATAAACGCATTCTTCATCTCCGACCCCTAGGCAGTTGCCTAGTCTGCCTCATGGTAAATCTGGCACTAGAAAAAGTTTTGCGTTTCCGACACCAAAAACCAGATCCAGAACAACGATTTTCAATGGCAAATCGTTTTACTAAATAATAAAATACTCAAATTTTACAGTAATCACCAAGACACAAACCTTGAGTCCGCCGGCAATTAAAAAGGCTATAAAACAATCTGCAAGCTTTAATTTTCAACATAATATCTTCCATATCTCAAACTACCCAATCTTCTTTTTTTAAAAAAAACGAACAACTTTGTATCTACAAATAATAATCTCAATATTTACAATCCTTACTAACAGCCTATCATCAAACGGCTATAAATATACATTATACGATGACAATGATTTCAATATTAGGACATTTATCAAAAAGGATTTCAGAGATTATTATAATCCCAATAATTTACCGTGTAATTAATACTTAACCTCAGGCAATAATATTGAGAAGTGATGATAAAGATGTTTATCGAATTTTATAAGGAAAAAAAAGCAGCTCCTTTGCAATCTCATACGTTCAAATATTTTAACGACCGGTTTAATGATCCTTAGGGCTAAAAACATTAATTAATCCTCTGTGATTTACCTTATATCTTACCAAATTAATTAGTAATTGAATTATATTGCTTTGATGTTAATTATATCGATCTCCTTTTATATATTTACGATAAGGAAATACGATTAATTTTTTAAAAATGTTTTTCCTTTACAGCGATTGAAAGAACTAAGCGACCAGATGAGGTTAGAGAGAATCGAGAAGGACAAGCAAGCGAAAATTGACGAGTACAACGCGATAATAGACAAGCAAAAATTGGAAAAAGAAAAAGTTATCAACAATGCTAAGAAACTTTTGTTCGAAGATAAGGATACGACTAAGCAGCTGGTGTCTAGTCTAGCACATTCAGCCGTAAGTATTACAAATAAAGTTCATCCTTAGTTTAAGCCTAATTTTGGATTAACCGGCTGCCGCTGTAACTTGAGACCAGAGAAAGGAATTTTGATTTTTCTTTCCAGATCCTCCACGAAAGAAACAAGCAGAGAGAATTCAATCGAATGTTGAGAATGAAAGAAATAGAAAGAAAAGCCAGATTCGCTCAAAAAATTTTAAAAGAAGCCGAAGATTTTGACGATGATAAACTGAAGGAAAAATTTGAAGATATCGAGAAAAAGAAAAGATTTCGGCAACATTTAGATGAGCAAATGCTTTATGTTAAGTTTAGGGAAGAAGAAAGATTAAGAGAGATAGAAAGAGAAAGAATAGATAATATTACTATAACTCAAGAAGTAGAAGAAACCAACGCGAGAGAAAAACAAGCCAGAAAACAATCTAAAGAAAGTTTACAACAAATCATTGATACGTTCATGGCAAGCGAGGACAAAATACGAAAGCAAAGGGAGTTAGAAGACAGACAAGATGATATACTTAACCAGATATTTTTAGACACGGCCGCGAAAATTGAAACGGAACGAAGAATCAGAGAAGAAAAAATGATACGTGAGAAATGGATTGCAAGATGGAAATTTGCAGAAAAAGCGGCTGAGTTGTATGTTCCGGATGAAGGGAAAACTGATGAACAAGTGGAAGCTGAAAAATCAAAAATTGAAGAAGAGGAGCAGAAGAGGAAAAATGAAAGGAAAGTTCAGAGAGAAAAATTAATAAAAGAACTGTTAGAAGCGGAGGAGGAAGCCAAGAGGGAATATGAAAGGAGGAGAATAATGGAGCGAGAAGAAAAGAAATGGGAGGTCGTGCAAAAATATAAAAGGCAAGAGGTAAACGAGACCTGGGAAAAGGAAGAACGAGAAAGGATTCAAGGAATTAAAGATGGGCTAAAAGCTGCTTATATGGCTCAGTGGAAGGAGAACGAAGAAAAAATACTAGCGGAAAAGGATGATAATAAGATACTAAAAGCAGAGTTGAGAAGAGAGAAGCAAGAATTGGTTAAATATTGTGATGAAATTTTGAATTACACGAATGAACGTGGTAGGCCAGTATTTCCGGTTCTGTCAGCGATTAAGGTAAGAATTTTTGTATATAGCTCGATTTTGACAATAGTGGGTGATCACACGTAGAGACACTAGATAGAGAAAGAGGGTGCGCTAGCGAACCGCCTTTTGGATTAATTAAGATTCGGCCGCCATGTTGCATGTTTAAAAATTGATCTGGCAGAGGGCTTCAATACTTTGCTTATACATGATTCCAAAGCCTGAACGATAAACCAACCTGCAACATAGCGAATCTCCATTATGGCGCACCCATAACCGTCTGCTGCAAACGGAGTGCTCACAGCCTCCCCACTGTGCAAGATGACGTCTGGAAGTCGTACTGGTCCTTAATTGTCCTGAAAAGGACGTCTTCGAGATGTCTTTTTGACGTCTTATTTGGGACGAATGAGGTCTGTGCGTCTTTAAGACGTCATCTTGAACACTGGGTCTCTATTTAGTCTCTCTATAGTCAAACGGATGGTAATGGCTTAAGCGAGGGGCTTTGCTAGAGAGTTGCGAGTCTAGGCCCGTTTAGCTCACAGCTATATAGCCGCTAATTAGTTGGCCTTCTAACCAGTTTTGATTTGTTAGCTTCTTCAACTCAATTATGATGGAATTTGTCCAAACGTGGCGAATAGTTGTTTTGGCTGGCTTTCCAGGTTCTGAATTCAAAACTGAATTTTTTGCTGCTTAAAACCACGGGCTTCCAGGTCTTGAAACTTTTGTTGATTACCATGGCAACTAAATCAGCTTTTAGTTCGTGTAGATTACACTAGTGCATCAGCGGCCGACCAATGAAATTGATCCGCTCAAGAGCCTCTTTAGTAATGTCGCACTTAGATAGGACTCTTTCGGCTTGTGATTGGCTGGCCGCCACGACACTTGCACCATCTACCGGTGGACCATAAACTATTTTCGTATTCAAAATCGGAGTCACAACAAAGACCCGAAGTCTCAAGACCTGGAAGACCGTGCTTTAAAACCATTTTTTATAATAAAATCTAGAATCCATTAGTAATGTTCTTTCTGAAATTCAAGTAAGTAGCTTATTCGAGTTCTCAAGATGCAACAAAAATTGATTGTTGGCTCAGACAAGACTGGGTCACAAATTTCGAGTTTAGACTACGCTCAAGTCCAAAAAATTTCACCCGAGCAGGCGTTCAGCTTGGGCGTTAAAATATGCCTAAACTTTATTTGGTTAAACTAACCTAGCGACTCGTACACCTGAAACTTTTGCCAAATAAAACACGGTCCAAAAATCCAATGAATAATTAAATCAGTTTTTTGCTCAAACTACACACAAGAAAAAATTATCTTATCGGACCATATCGAACCGGTGTGAAATGAATGGAATTTCCCTACGGTGATATTAATTTTCCACAATTAAGACTTAATTTTTTTTTCCATTTTAGCAAGTGAAGAAACAATGCGGGATCATAAAACCAAAGAAACCACTTTACTACCTTAAATCAAACGTTCCCATCGAAAGCATAGCAATTTACGCCAAGAAACGACAACAGTAAATCAATGAACATTTTTAGGGGAAAACAGGGCGGAGCAGATGAAGTCACATGTGAGTCACTAAAAAAATTTAAGAAAAAAAAAACTTCTTTCAAACATAGTTTTAAGCGTATTTCATTTGTTGTCAAGCCGGATAAGACTTTTAACAATAATATAGTTTAGTTTCCCTTTAGCTATTTATGTTTCCCATATCTTCAAATAAATTAATACAGAAAAGTTAAAAAAATTATATTTCAAGGACATCATGTATACTTTCATACTCTAAGGCGTGGAAATACAATAATACATTAAAAAAATTTTTGTATTCCTACTCTATCCGTTAAAAAGAGTTTGGGTGTTTTTAAAGCTCAGTGGCTAAAGGACATCGTGACATTTAGATTTATACTTTTTTTGCGAAGATTTGTGACGACGTTACAGTTCACAAAAAAAAAACGTTGAAATTGAAACCCTACATGATGTTTCTTGATTGTAGTTGGGTGTGGCCTCACATGACCACAAGGACGTTCGTTGGTCTCATAATCTTTGAAGGTCGCCCATGGTGACGTAATTTTTTTAATACCAAAGGTGCACCCATCAGCTAAATTTCGAAGTTTCGCCAGAAAAATTAAAAAAGATCCGTCACATTTTGATCAAGTGCCAGGAAAATTATTAATTATGCAAGTATTCGAAGCATCCAACAAAAGGATTTCAAAATATTCCCTCGAAAATGATTGATTGGTATTCATGATGTGTAACTCTATAAAATCAATCTCGTAATTTTTAGCAAAAAAAATTTAATAGAGATTTATAAAAAAAAAATTAATTTGATTAATTTTCCGTTTTTGTAAATATCATCCTCAATAAAAATCAAGCTAATATAAACAAGTTTTGTTTAATCTATCCTCAATGCCAGATTTTCCATAAAAACAAAAAGGGTTGAGTTTTAATCTTTACTCGAGGCCACGCAGCATGGCCCCGAAATAAAAAAATTTATGGAATTAATTTTCTGCTACATTAACGGCTGGTGCAACACCCCTGCCCTATTTCCATATTACTGATCCTACGCATTTTATATTTGAGACCTTTCGTTCTAAATATAACTTTCCGGTTCGCCATATTTGTCGGTCAGGGAAGGACACTTGCACGCAACTGTAAAACTTCAATGAGTTTTCATTAAATTAAAAAAGAAATATTGCCAATCATCATTTCTCTCTTGAATTGTTTCAAATCAAACTCATCAGGGCGATGATAAAAGGAAATATAATACATACATGAGTTGACTGTATGGTTATTTTTTTTTTTCAAGGACAAATCGATGATTGACAGTAGCACCAGCAAATGCTCATAGCGGCTATTAAAAATCAATCATATCTCATAAGCTGTCTTAACGCAAATGATCGCGCAAACACGTGCATAATAATTTTCTTAAGATTATTTCGTCCCGAGATAGTACAATAATTCTTGTTGACTTCCATTTGACTTTTTCTTTAGAGGGCGTGATTATAAGTTTCGGAAAATTTAAGAGGTTCAAATTTTAGAAAAACAGGTTTAAAAATTTTGATATCTTGAAGCCAATGCGCACTTAAATTTCACTTTAAGAATTGATTAAGTTTTTTGAAATATTTGCTCTAGTGTTTTTCTATTTAATAGGCCTCTGTGTATTATTAATGATCTGATTTTTAGGCCTAGTTGTAAGTATTATGTAAAACTAAGCGGTTTCGGCCATTGAAATACCTTTAACTGATAAGAATTTTTTTTTAAAAATTGTGCCTAAAAAGAAACAAGTTATTAGTCCTTAGATTTTGAAATGGATTTCACCTAACTGCTTTTTTGAAATGGCTTTTTATCTGCCTAGTTCCAAAAAATGAGAATTTCGGTTTTCCCTTAATCGATCAAATTTGTTTTCTGATTCAAACTCACAAGTAAAAGTTATTTCTGAAGTTCGTTTCTTAAAGATTGTGAATATCATTTTAAAGCTTAACAGAAATGCAGATTATAGTTTTTTAGAGACGTTATGCAGCTAATATATCACTGAGATCTATGACCTCCATCTCCTCTATTAAGTTATTATCACTGAAATCCCACCGCCTACCCCGAGGCCCCTCCCCCCTTTTTACTATTAATTTATATCTTATACTGGGTGGTCCATTATGGTTGGCGTTGCCATGGTTACCCATAAGATAAACATTATGTAAACACCAGAAAAAATGGACCACCAATTTTGACCTCTGCCACCACTTTTAAGAAACAAGCCTTCTTAGCTTTTTTAAAAATAAATTTGTGGCGTTGTCACTATTTTTTTCAAAAGAGTTCCAAAGAGAAGATATTAATATTTGGAGAGGTGTCTGGAATTTCAGGCTTGGTAGTTGAAATTATAAAATTCACTTGCAGATCAGCAGTGATTTTACGATGTGGACCGAGAAGGTCAACCAGTTCAAGAAGTTTCTGGTTTCAATTTCCCAAATGCCTGGTTCAAAATCTTCTTTACTACTGACTTAAGGTAATTTCCAGTTGAATTGATAGAAAAGCATAGCCAGAACTAACTGGAGAAAAGGATAAGATGGGACATTTTTTCAAATGTAAATCCAAGAAACTTTTCTACCATTTTTGTCGGAAATTTTACTTCTTTTTTTCCTTTTTCTTTCTCCTTTAATTCTCACTGTTAGGCCGATCTCAAATCATTCGAGTTAGCCTCAAACCATGAACCTACAAGTTTTCAATCTTAAAATCTAAACAAGCAACTGTCCAGCCTATTCCGATTTTAAAGAATATCGGAAAGAAGTGAGGGGGTTAGTGAAAGCTACTGGATAATACGGAATAATAAAAGAGTATTTCTCCTGTTGCCTTTCACTGCTCCATAAAACAAGCTGCCCCCCCCCCCTCTCATTCACCCCCTCGTTTGATCTTGATAAAAAAAGTTCGGTCCTGAATCATTTTTCACTTCAAGACTAGAAATATGTGGAAATTTCTCAAGAACTTTGTGTTTTTGAGAAATAACGTCTTAAAAATGCCTGAAATATTTGCTTATTTTTTTTTGGAAAGAGATAATCTTATACAACAACTGTTCATCACTAACGAAAAAACTGACATTCAATTCTGGCTAACTCTCTGCATTGATCCACCGGTAAATATCTAGCTCTGTTCTACAGGACTTAACGAACACTCGAGCTTTTCTACAAAAAACTTAAACAATCAATTTTGAAAGTCATTAAAAAAAAAAAAAAAAAACACCCAGCCGATATACAGCTAAAAAGTTGCAATATCTTAATTGCCCGATCATGTGTCTAGAACACCTGATGTCTAATAATATTTAAGCTACCATTTAATCAATTCAAAAATCAGCATTCTTCATTCATGGTCAAGGTAAATGCTTCCCTCAAGGTAGACCAAATGTCTATTGTGTAGATAGTGTCCGAAGTGAGGTCAAACCGTAAAAAGGACAAATCTTCTTCACTATGATAATGACACTCAGGAGAAATTTACATAAAAAAAAATTTTAACGGCATTTACAAAGCTGAAAAACTGACCTAGAGGCTTTACTGGCCTAATTGTAAACGACAGAACATAAACTTTTGCCTCAAAAAAAAAAAAAAAAAAAAACTGGAACCTAAAAAAAGCGAAACTGTGAAAATTTCAAAAATCTGTCGCCCTCACATTTTCTAAAAAGAAAAGTCAAATCAAAGCCAATTACAAACATTACATAAATTAACAAAAAAAATCTTTTAATTTACTCTTCAATAAATAAAAAACACTGATCAGAGTGAGAGGAACTTTACAAGAGCATCGTATATCAAACGGGGATTCGTAGTACTATCAGCCGTATATCTAACCCCGCGTAAACTACCATCATCATGTCGGAAAACTCCATATTCACCAACTATAAACCCATCTGATGTTCTTTCTTCGATTCGATATTTCCTGAAATCCCTCCCTTCCACGATATAACCAAATTTATTGTTGTCTTTCTGCGGGGATTCAGTAGCCGAACCTTGAACCCCATGCACTCTACCGTTAGACATCACGCTTACTGATTCCTCAATCTCGTAATTCTGTTCAGGCAGCCCGTATACTTTTTCTGGTTCTTCGTATCTTTTCGGTAAATGTAAATAATGACTATTGTTTTGATTTTTTCCAAGTTCCTCTTGATGATTCACTTGAGTTGAATTCTCATCTTTTTGCGGTAAATTTTGATTTAAAATAACTTCTTGATGGTAACTAACGGTTTCGACACGTGTTTCCACTTCGTATTTTTCTTCTTCCGTTGAATTCTTCGGACTGATCTCCCTTTTCTCTGTTACATTCTGAGTGTTGTTATGTAACGAGCTATAAAGTCTTACGCTATGGCCAGTTGCTGTTGTCGATACTGAACTATGATACTTCACCGGAGAAATTTCGGGTATAGATTCTTCGACGCTAAAACGACTTCTGGTCAAACCGGAAGAAGTAGGCTGAGTTTCCGTTATGAGGGTAACGTTCGGATTATGTGGTAGCGTCGCTGATTTCGCAACAGATGAAGATATCCTAACTGATATAACCTTTTCAGGTTCGGTTTCTAAATTATATGGCACATCATCCGTGGTCAGGAAGTTCTCTGTTGTTTCAAAAAGAGGAACGGTGGTCGTTGTTACATCCGGTATAGTTCTTCCGTTAAGCACGTCTGAGAAATAATCACTAGTTATTTGCGGTATTTGGTCACTTTGAACATATTTCGAAGACTCGGATTCCGTGGCCGTATCATTTTGATGATCTTTATTAATTGTATTATAGTCACTATCACAAAACACTGTACCTCTTATAAGTTCGTTGTCTCTCTTACCGTGAATAAGATTTCTAAACTTCTCCATTCTATTCAAACTTGAATGAATTTTATACGAAAATGAATTCCTACGCTTTTGTGTTGAAAAAACAGGATTGTCAACATCCACGATTCCCTTTTTTTCCTGATTTAAATCAACGCTGGTTCTCCCTGGGCTTTTCCTCGTCACCGACTCTTCTACATTAAAATCAGGCGCCGTCCCGATATCCTGGTTTTTTTCATCGTTTTTAATTAGCATGGATAAAAAATCTCTACCAGGCAACAGGATACTCCTTCGGACTGTCAACGGGATCCTTGCACCTCTGTTTACTAACTCGAGTCGGGATGTCAGCGGTGGATGTCCGGTTACACATATTGCCAGATAACAGTATAACACCTGCGCATATAAAAAAAGAAAAACTTGTATCAGACGCGCCATTATTGTTATCCACGTTTGAATAAAAAAAAAAAAATAATAATAATAGTTATAATAAATATATTCCTAGTTCATTAATTTATATTGTTATAAGTTTGCTTTTATTTATTTTACGCCTTTCGATTCACACGCCTAGAACTTATTGACAAGTTATCTTAATTGATCTAGGAATTTTTTCTAACTTAAGGCGTTTCATCTGTGACTTGGATAAATGAGGTAAAATCACGCAATTGTGCATTAGAGGAAATTATGATAAATAATAAAATTCTTACCAAAATTAAAAGCATCCATTTCATCCACAATTTCATCTCGACATTTATACCCTTGCTCTGCTACTTAGAGTTCTGTACTTCATTATGTCCCAAAAGATGGCTACTGAAAGGAAAAGATTTTCTTTTGTAATGAGGATGCCTTCTGCTATTTCGTCAGCACTAAAATTAATCCTTATCTAGTTCATCGCCAAGAGCCAACTACGTCTCATTATTCTTTCCTTTTAAGGTATTGATCCCAGCCGGCTGTTGGCAACTCTTCCTAGCCCTTATCATTCTAAAATCTCGAAATTCGCATTCGGTAACTCCGGCCAAATTTTAAATTTCCCAGGACGCCTACGTTTCTCTTCTTACACATTTTCTGCCCTATCAAAATTTAGCAGAAACACTCCCTGCGAACTTTCGAAAGAATTAAAAAAGTGATAAAACATTACCCGTAGTAAGGTAGTACATAAAGTTGAATACACCATGACATTGAACTAAACAAGGTACAAGGAATCCAGTATTTCGAAATCCAAACCGCGTGCAGTGCGCGCAGCACTAACACTGACACAACACAACATAACCGATGGAGTAGCCACATTCATTGTAGCCTTGCTTTAAGCCCTCAGGCAATTCCATCTTATATGGCGCCTAAAATGATTTTAGTAATTAACATAAACATTTATTTAGGGGGTGTCGAATCTTAAATGCGGATGCGTATTGTATAATCGAATTCCAAGATACGCCTACGCATTTATTTATTTTGTAAATAATAATTAAGACGTTCCCGCTGCGTTTGGGCTTATTATTATTATTTAAATCTGACAATAATACTGTAATTTATACTTACCGGATGTGTGAGACTTTTTATTTTATCTCTCCAGACCGTTATCCAGCCTCTGGAATTTTCTGCATCATATTATTTAAATCATAATTTACACGGGTTTAGTCATCGAAAAACCGGGCAAAGACCGCGTTATGTGAATATAAGGAATGCGTTTAAATATTTTTTTTATCGGTAGAAATGATATTTTCCGTGTATAAAGACAGTTTTTTTCCTGATAAAAAAAACCAGTCAAAACATTCAAAAAATTTATGTTTAAATAAAATAATGTCACTTAATTAAAGTTTATAACCTTTAATTAACCGTGATTAGGCAGAGGTTATTTTTATTTTTGAGCTTGTGGCGCCGTGATCTTTTTTTTTCGGAGGAAACTTTATCTTTTATGTCTTTATGAGAGAGCATGCGTCATTGGCATGGTTGGTTCTTTATTAGGGAAAATACCTTTTGGCTTGTTTTGCTATCGCAGCTATTAATAATCATAACTGTGCGAATCTAATCGTCCAACTGTTGGCATTATTCCCTTGAAACAGGTGGCCAGGTATCCATATAAATGGATATTCCCGTTCTGTTATTCTGCGAAGAGACTCTCTTGCTCTTTGAGAAGAAAAAATTCTCAAGCTCAAGGCAGTAATACTGGTACCCTAATCGCATTAACGTTGAAGCGTTTCAAAAAAGTTAAGATGTCCGTATGTTTGAAACAAAAAAAGGTATCGAAACTATCCAGAAGCATTTAGAAACATTATTAGGTTTGCTGAAGAAAAATAACTGCGGAAATTGCCACACAGCAAAACTTATTCATTTGCATTAAAACTCTGAGTTCAGCAGCTAAGTAAACTCGTAAATTATTGTGCTAGCTAATCGGTTATATTTAAGTGTTTCGATGTGCTGATGTGCTTCAAAAGGATTAAGTTCTAATGAGCAAGGCAGTTCTGTTTTTTGTTTGAGTTGACTGGTTGCCGTAAAATACTAAATGAAAGGCTTAAACTTACCCTACTCCGCTGAATTAAGCCTTCACAAAAATAACTGTAGATCCAGATGAAGATTTCGTTCTAATGATGCAATATAGAAGAAAATTGCACGTACCAGTAAATCAAGTCGTTGCAAGATATAACTTTGTATCGGATGTGAAGGCGTTTGATAGCCAGAAGTAGAGATCACGGCTAAAAAAATAAAAAAATTACATGTAAATAAATGGTAACATACATTTAAGATTTGAAGCTTCAAGAAGAGAATAGGAGGACGATTTTCGAGCAGCAACGAAGTTAGAAAAATTCTCCAAGGGGCTCTAAGGGATACAGAATTTTTTTTCTCAAAAAAGATGCAAAAATTCTAAAAGCTTTTTACTGTCATAATTCTGCTTACAAAATCCTTTGATGCAAATACTGGTCGCCTATACAGCTGCTTTGCCAATCGTTTGGCAAAGCCGGGTAGTTACTCCTTTTAGTAAATTTAGACAACCTTACAATCAGTTCAGAAGATGCTGACACACTTGAATACTCTACCAGAACTTAGAAGAGTAGACTCAAGTGAAAATAGACTCTGCCGAGGTGCCAAAAATATTATTATATTTTAGGTAACAAAATTAATTTATCTCAGACTAGATTTACAGTTTATATAAAAAAATTCAAGATATTTAACAAAGGCACGTTTTCCTATTCACATATTCCCTTTTTACACTAAACTATTATTTCCCCTCCATTCTGTTGACGTAGTTCCCACTGCTACCACCAGCAGCGCCACCGTCGTTTCCTACATAAGCAACGTCGTCTCCCGGCTACCCTCAGTCGCAATCGAATTTCCGAAACGCTCACATCGCTAAAAAATTGAAAACTAAAGAAAGTTTTTTTTATTTTGTCATTTCTTAACACTAAACAAAATATTTGTTTAGTGCGCGATATTTCCATGAGTGAAAAATATCGTCCATCAGTTTATTAGTAAAACTAGCACTATTTTTAAAGATTTTCCCCAGAGAAAAAAACTACCATCATCAGCGATTTATCTTTAAGAAAAGATCTGCAAACGCGGATATACAGTTTCATTTCTAATGAAGGTCTCAATAGATTCTAGTTCCAAAATCTAAATTCTCACTAAGGCTACAACACTTTCCCAGACACATACTGCAATCAATATAGACTGCCAGACAAGATCTTCCTATTAAGGTCAAAGGCCATCTATTTAAAACCTCTCACAAACAATCAACTTACAAATATTTTAAAGATATACTCTCAAATAATTGAAAAACTGCATTGTTCAGCATTTCAGCATTCTCATCATTTAATTACTTATCATTCTGACAAACAACCAGAAACAGAACAAATCAACTCTAGTAATAAACAATCATCTAACGTCTACGATGAGAAAACAGACGATGCATTAACAGTAATTTAGCCATCAACAAATCTCCCATTACCATTTAACATTTAAAAACTTATAATATTCCTCATAATGATTCATTTTGATTGATTAATTAAATAATTAAATTTTACAAAGGCGAGATTTATAGTCCAATTAACCTATAATATACGACTATTAACATCAAAAATTTTTTGTGTAGGTACTAAACTCTCATAATTTTTAAACACATGAAATTAGAATGCATTTTAAAAGCAGTAAAACATTATCGTCTAAGAATGATCTAGATCTCAAACAATTCAGACTCGCAGATTCAAGGTCGCCAAGGTCGCTCCTAACCTCCTTTATTGTCATTAATTAATGCAGTCTAACAAGCTTTTATCGTTTTCCACACACCTTTGTTACTTTCCGTTAATTGTCTTTTTTTTTTTTTTACGGGTTCTGTTAAAATTTTTGAAGTTTTCCTCAAAGGATTTATTATTACAAGCCGCGAGGTAATTTATTTTCTATTACGAAACGGAAATGGCTAAAAGATCCTAATCGGAGATTTTTTTTTTTCCAAAAAAATGAATTAATAAAAAAAACAGTCGAGAGGAGTTTGGCACAAATATTAAACGATCGAGGTAGTCCGGTTTGATTCGACACGATATCTCTATTCATATCCTAAATTAAGAACACCCATCAGTCTCATGACTACTTAAATAACTTTTTATCGCCAAACACGAACGGGGGAAAAAAAAACTTAATAAAAATGCGCGATGTCGTTTGACAATAACCAAAGCCAAGATCACGGATGCCTTTCAGCGAATTAAGACCAGACGCCGTAATTTGTACGCTCAAGGCGGATCGATCAAAAGCGTGAGTGATTAGATTAAGCTCAGATCAAACTATGAGCGATTTCTCTGGTTAAAAAAAATTATTTAACATAAAAAGCCTATACAGACCGACGCCGATTTGAGAAAAAGGGAGGGTAAAAAAATTAGCGAACGCCTTAAATGGTTAGGATAATTCATTATAAAAGATCGTAATCAAGAAATCTAGGTACAGCGTATCATTTACTAAAAATACCAATTTGATGATTACCAAATATTGGCATCGATATATGATCCATTTTTCATTCATGGTTATGATGTCATAATATCCGTGTGACTAAATAATCATGAACTGAATCATGGCGGTATTAAAATCGATTAATTGGCTACCTGCCTACGCCTCGTAATTTGAAGCTATGCAAGACAAGTCACACAAGCAGCAGCCTGAAATTATTAAGTTCGGCTATTTGTAATACATTAGAGCTGAGCTAAATGCATAGTTCGATTTTTGTTTATTTTAAAGTTTAAGATATCCTAATCCGAATGAGGTTCTTATCACTTTCCACGATCTTGCGCCAGGGTTCGACCCAGGAGGCGCATTAATTTTTTTTTTTATCAACCACCCGCTCTCTTTTCAATCAAGCACATGTAAACGTGAGTTTTTTAAAAGTTACATAACTATTAATTTAGAAATGGAACTTTATAATAATAAACAATAAAAGCCCCAAAAATATTCGAAAGGAGGCTCCCGAAGGGGATTTTATTGTTGTTTTCTTTCTTAAATTGACGAGTCCTTGATTGTTGGTACACTCTGGAATAAGTTAGAAAGTTGTTCGGTATGTGTACTCTTCAAGGTCGGGGATTCGATAAGACACTTTTTTTCTAAGCTGAAATGTCTTACCGGCAGTGACATGGCTTCAGATGACTTTAATAGGGAATAGATATAGCTAAACGGGGATCGTTTTTGACACTTAAAAAGGAGGAGAAAATGAGATTAACATTAGATTTAGATTGATCGATCGTATAATTTAAATCACAACAGTGCGGGTTTGACATTGAAAATGACGGCGGGGTATTAACTTCAAAGTGGTGTCGTATGATTTTGTTTCATAGAACACGGAGCATTTAAAAAAAAATATTTCTGTTACATTGCTCCGAAATTTCGGACCGAAACACTGGTTACATTGGTCTGAAATTTTTTCGAAGTCTTTCGAAGCTTTTCGAAGGTATTCAAATTTGTTTCCACGGTTTTTTGGGACCCTTTATGACGTCACAAGAGTAATTTTCAAGTGTAGGAAAAATTTCTAAAACGATCAGTGCTTTTATCGAATTTATTACCAATCCCGTCGTAAATAAACACCGGCCATCTTGTCGTAATGTAGTCGGGGGATTTTGTCGCACTCTTAAAACATATTGTCGCACTTCCGGCTTCGTTCGTGTCGCCGAGGGGTAATCGTCGCCATCTCTCGATCTGGGCTGATTCCACGTTTGTTTGGTAAATAAACGTTATCTGTGTGACCGAAACATCTTCCGTCGAAATTTTTCTTGGTTAATTCTCGTTCGAGATAGTAATATTGTAAGGGAGGATGTATTAAATGTTTTAATATATGTAATATTAAATTAAAAAGGGAGCAATGTAACCGCGGCCGAAAGTTTCTTAAGACTTTTGAAGCATTTCGAAGGTATGTTCGGAGATGTTGGAGGGTAACCAAGACAAGATTGTTCCCACAGCTTTTTGGAAAGCTGTATGACGTCATGTAGGTACTGTTCAAGTATAGGAAGAATTTCTGAGCTGATCTAGGGCGATTACTAACATTGTATTCACTTTTTACGTGTTTTGCCCTTTTTCGCGCTCAAAATTTTGCAATATTTGCATCGGTGAGCTTATAAATTCGTTCTACACTTGAACAGTATCTATATGACGTCATACAACTTACCAAAAAGCTGCGGGAACAATGTTATCTTGATTACCTTCCAACATCTCCGAACATACCTTCGAAATGCTGCGAAAGCCTTGGAAAACTTTCGATGACAGCACTGATCGTCTCAGAAATTCTTCCTACACTTGAAAATTACTCTTGAGACGTCATAAAGTGTCCCAACAGCGTGGAAACACCTTCGAAAGCCTTCGAAACAATTTTGGACCAATGTAACCAGTTTTTCGGACCGAAATATTTCGAAGCATTTCAGTCCCAAATTTCGGAGCAATGTAACCGAAATATTTTTTTAAAAATGATCCGTGTTCTATGATTCTATGATCCGCTGTTCGGAACTGTTCGAAACGGTTTGAAACTATTCGAAGCGAACCAAAAATTTATTTCCTCCGACTTTAAATGATTTTCAGAATATCAAAAAATAGTGTAAAAAGACTGTTCATGGATGCGAAGGATATGAAAATACGTTAATATCCTTCCAAAATAGCCTACCGAGGCTTGGTTGATGCGTAAAATGCATTAATTCCGCAAAAATCCCGTGTACATGTTTTTTGGTTCGCTTCGAATAGTTTCAAACCGGTTCGAACAGTTCCGAACAGCTTAGAATTTTTTTTCGTTCGAAACTGTTTGTAAACAAAAAATTCGTGCAATGTAACAGGCAACAGGCCTCGAGACGGTGAAAGGACATGGATATTTCGGAGTAAAGAAAAAATAATGAAATAACACGTCCATTGGGAAGGATGGTACGATAGGAATCAACAAGTTGGGCGAAGACACAGGTCAAGACTCAACGTTCAACCACAGACCAAATTACTTCAAAGGAAGAATCTTTGGGGTCTACGGCACGCAGCCACCCAGCAGCGGAGGATAGGAAGTGGACCGCAGGATTGGAAGAGCGGGAGGAGTAAAAAGGAGTAAAAAGAGAGAGAAGGAGTAAGAAGGAGTAAAAAGGACAAGCACGAAGTGCCCTAATGAGCTAAGTCAAGTGAGAGCTCACTTGACTTAGCTCATTTTTTTTCGCAATTAGAAAACCGATTTTGTCATTAATTAAGAGCTTACGATCTCTGCTGGAGCTCGAAAGTTATTAAGGTAGTTATGAACTTATAATTAAATATATGAAAAATATCAAAAATTAGCTTGAACGGATAATTTTTTTTTCCAAATCGAATTGTCACTTTTTTTAAGAATGATCCAGCTAATAATTTTTGTTTAATTTTCTTTTAAACGCTTAAACAAGCTGTTTAAAGTTTTAAAAAAGAGTTAATAACTAATATCCGAGGTTGAGTTGTGTTGACCGTTCGAATTGAAGTTTTTGAAATAAAATTACTGTAAACCGGGGTAACTTTGCGCCACACGTTTTTGAAAAGTTAAAAGTGTTTTAGACCAAGATTCGTCGAAAAACGTGTGACCCAAAGTCACCTCGGTTTACGGTTTTTAAGTCGTTTTAAGAACTTTTTACTTGAACCGAACCCAGAATCGAAGAGTAGACGATTTGGTAAAACTCTTGTTAAAAATAGAACGAGACAATTACAAAAGACTAACGTTGAAAAAAAACAAAATAGGTCCGAATACCGTGATGCGAGTAATTGGCCGCTAATCGCCATGAAAAAGGCCTTTGGATCCCAGATACTCATGTTTCTCAATTAGACAATAAAAACAAGTGATCTGTTCTATCGGACTTCTGGTCACAGTTTTTGAAACGTTTTCAAGAAGGCGATGTTAATTTTATTTCAAAAACTTCAGTTCAAGAATAATAATTTTGAAAAAAAAAATTAGGCTGCGGGAAAAAATTATTATGTGATTTGAACCCGGTAATTCTATATCGGGAAGCAAACACTTTGTAATTCTCCAAAACAAGCAAAATAAATTTCCCTCATGAGTGTCAAATCAATCTTAAAAACGCAATCGATTACCATGATCGGCATAACTCACAAAAAATTCCCCAGAGGCTCGAATTTAAAAAGCGCTTTATAATACTCACAACATTCTCACAAATTCTACAAAAATCGCTAAAGGGCCATGATGTCAGATAAACAACTCTAGACATCAATCTCTCAAATCTTACCAGCAACAATGAAAATGCCTTCTAAAAATTTTAAAACCTTATCCGCTAATTATTCCGATTTCCAAAATAGCATCGCCTCAAGTTTCAAACCAACCTCATTACTTAGTGTGAAATGCACATGTGGACATGCGTTTTAAAACTTCCAAACGACAATCCGTCGAACATGACATCCAATTATCCGAATAATTAAAAACAAGATTTCCCAATAAGATTGTTAGAACATTGTATAACTACAAGGTAAATAATATTAAGAAAATGTTAAAAGTAAAAGTATTTTGACATTATTGTTATTATTATTTTTCTTTAAAAAAAAAATGATTTGACTGTGATGCAAATAATATGAAGTGCCTCCAGTAGGAACTAACGGGTTAACATTTTAAATGATGCAAAATTCACCTGTCGACTGTTCTACCTTGACCCGGAATAACAAAACGATATCAAAAACTCGACAAGCAAAACTTCTCATTTATCCAAAGTTCCCCGACGAATGCGGAAGGTATCTAATCTGCGTAAACAGTGAATTTTAAATAGAAAATTGCTACCCTCGAGCAAGGATGATTTAAAAACTCCTTTATTGCGTCATGCTGAAAAAAGACTAAGGGGAGTAAGAAAACCCATCCAAACTTCCTGAAGTCCCATCAAGCCCGATGACCGGGAATCGATTGCAAAACCAAAAAAAAAAAACACAACATCAATGCAAGTACAGTAATTTATGTAAATTTTTCGTTCATTCTTTTGCAGCTCTATTTAAAAGCCTTGAAAGCTAGATTTCCTGATCGATCCATTGCAAAAGATAATTACAAGGTTTATAATTAAAGTTACGTTTACGTTCTTCTTACGGTTACAACAATTCTCTATTTTCATCTTAAGTTGTCGTCATCGTTTGTTTTTATTGGTATTCGGTTATACCTTGTGGCTAAGCTAACTCGTCTTTTTCCAACTCAACTTCTTCAATCCGAAGCTATATAAACAATGTCAAGCATGAAACTTTAGCGACATCGCATTAGTAACATATCGCACATAACTTGATTAACAATGAGATTTTTGGTGAGTGGATTTTTTGAAATATTTTTTGACGTTTTTATTTGCTAATATTTCCGGTTTGTTTTTAACGATCGTTTTTAGTGACTTTTTACTGATTTTATCTAATAACAAGCCCCTGAGGCCTTTCCTCACCCGTAGAAATTAAATCATAATGATAACCTGAAGCGCGTAAATGCAAAACGAAATTGAATCACATTCACAGTGTTTCTAAATTTTTTTTTTTTTAAATTTTAGATTCCTCTCGCAGCGACGCTGCTTTGCGCAGCAGCTGCTCCACAAGACTACAGAACAACCCCAGTTCCGATATTAAAACAAATCAACAGGCACAATGACGACGGGTCATACAGTTACGGATACGAAGCAGCCGATGGCACATTCAAAATAGAAACAAAATACCCGACAGGAGAAGTTTTTGGGAAATACGGCTACGTAGGGGATGATGGTAAAGTTCGAGAAATTGAATACGGTGCAAGCCGAAGAGGATTCGAACCCGCAGGAACCGGAATCAACGTCCCACCACCGACGATTTCAAACAATGTAAACGACAACAGCTTAGACTACGATGATGGACAATACAAAGAAGATCCAGCAACTTACTACAAAACACCGACAAGCTTTAAAACTTCATTTACGAGCCCGAGTTTTACAAGAACAACGACTCCTCGACCGCAGTATTACCAACCTCAACCCCAATACCAACCGCAACCCCAATACTATCCAAGAAACCCAGCGCCAGTTTACAACGACCCGAACCTCTGGAGAGGTCACCCAGCATCAAACGTAGACATCTTCACAGGCTCCTACAGCTTATCATACTCAGGATAGTGTATTTAAATAAATTTCAAAGACTGTAAATAAATTTTTGTACGATATTCAATTAAAAGTGAGAAGATTTAAACTTAATTGTTGTCTGAGGGAAAAAATAGTCAAATATAAAGTGCTCAATTCCATTGTACACATAATTGCTCTAACCATACCAAAAATATTATTGTTTAAATATTATTGTATAAATATTTTTTTTTATAATAAAAAGATAAAAATTCAAATAACTCGATTTTTATGCTTAATACTTCCTTGAAAAATTCACGATACACAATTATATTGCCATTATAGGAAACTAATTACATCTTAAGGGCTTTCTCCGCATTTAAATATATATCAAATATATGCAAAATTAATAACCCTAATTCAAGAAAACCGATTCATTATCGCTAAAATAATAATAATTTCGGCAAAATAATTAATAAACATAATAATAAATCCACTGCCGATTGTTTTTAAACAAAAAATCTTTTTGAATTATTTCTTTTTATATTCATATAAACGTTCTCCCACCGAAATTTTTTTTTCTTTGAAGGAGACGACTACCGCATTCGTTAACGCCACGCCTAATTTCCCTGTTTAGCATAAAAACCGTTGACATTTTTCTTCTTGCTTTCCTTCATTATCATATACGATGTCTAAATTTTAAAAATACCATCCCATGACACTTATGGCGAAAAAGGAAGTTTCTGATAATATGTTGCAAGGTTGCGAAATTCCGTCAGTTGATCACAATGAAAAGGGTCATCAGAAAAAAAAGTTAAATATATAAAAAAAAAAGAAATACAAAAGTTGACGATGAAATCACCGGGTTGGTAGAACAAGGCCAATTGTTGCATACCAAAGCGCCCGGTTCCAGACTCAAGTCATCTTGTATATGTATATCGCTTAATAAAAGAGTTTTCTACTTGTTGCCTTGTTTATGTCTGTTTGCAAGGGACCACGCCCTTTCCAAGGTCATCTACAGTCCGACGAAGGCCAAATAACGTACCGTTAAAAAAAAATGTTGTTGCACCATCCCAAACAAGGGTTTATGACGAATCGGAAGAAATGTATTAATTTTTTCGATGAAGTTGGAGCGTGGTAAATTGATGGTAAAGGCTCTGAAACACTCAGGCGAAAATGCTCATTGAAAAATTTAAAGCCTAGAAATAAAAATGGCAAAATATTTTGCAGGAGAATTCATGTCAGTGGAACCGCCTTCCACGTAGCTAAAATGCGAATAATCGAAGAGCCCCTCCTCGGAAAAGATCAGGATATTCAACCTCATAAACTTTTCCTACCTATTTTAATCGTAATCGATCCCCACTTATCATGAGTATTGATAACTTTGCTTTATAAGAAGTTCAGTTGAAACGGGTATTGGTACCCGAAGGCATTTTTTATTCGAAACGCTTTGATCTATTTTGTGCCAAAGAAAATTTTTCGCCCTCAAAATTATTTATTTCAATTTTTCGTTCCTTTTTTTTAAAAATTCGATTTTTCATTTTAAAAATCTCAAATTTATCAAAAAAACAATTTCACGAATTTGCGAAAATAACTCAATCACGGAAGAAAATTACCAGTCAAGACAACAATTGATTGACTGAATTAGATCACGCTGAACAAGTTACAAAAACCATATTAAAGGTAACTCTTATCATTCATTTAGAATGACTAATTATAAAACTTGGACCATATCCTATATCGGGCTCCAGTTAGAAGGTGGACCACTGCAAAATGACATTTCTTACTCTGGTAAGCAATTTTCACCGATTTTAATTCAAATCGAAATTAAATTTTACTTTGATTCTCTAAATTTTTATTATATTTTTAATTTTTTTTTTTTTTAATTTCTTTAGGTTGGACTGCTTGTTCTTACATACGCTGCTGCTGGCCAGCAAAATAATTATTTAGACTATGACTATCAAGAACCAGCGCCGGTAAGGCAACCCAGCCCACCACAGAGAGCCTTTTCAAGGCCGAGTCCACAATTGGGTTTAAGGCAGGAAAATAAACCGACACCAGTTCCAATTTTAAAACAAATAAACCGGTAAGTTTGTTTTTAGTTAAGCAATATTAACAAAAAAAGTAACTTCCTTATTTGGAGGAAAAAGTGAATTTATTGCTAGACGTAAGAAATTTAGTTCAAGGTTAATGATGATTAGGGTTGCTGTGAAAAACGTCAGTGTGGTGAAAGGTCCTGAGATTTTATCAATTGTTTAATTGATAAAAAAAGACCGGAAACGGTGGTTGGTTTTTTGTATCTTCGGCAATTATTACTGAGTCAGCGTGGGGAAATAATGTCGAATGAAAATTTAATAAGAGAGATGTATGTTTATGTTCAACGGGATTTTAAAGTTTTCAAAGCCACTGTCAGCAGGGGCAAAGCGGTAAATTTTTTTTTCAAATTTTATATTGACAAACTGTTTGAGATCATAATCAAAGAAGGCAGTAGCATTGTTAAGGCTATGAATTTGAATGAAAAGATATCCGGCGTCTAAAATTCTTTGTCTGTCAGAGATGGGGTATCAACAGCAGAGGTTACGGTTTTATTAGCTTGGTTAGACTTTCGATTTTTCTTACTGACAGGGCCATTTATTTGTTTTCAAGATTTAGAGACCTCATTCTATAAAAATTGATGAAGTAGAATTACAAAATTTGATAGTATGGAAAATTATTGATCCGGAAGGAGGAACAATAAATTCGGACGCATTCGTTTTTAGCTAAGTCTAACCTTTATAGCAATTGACGTCTCAGGATCTTACAGGTACGGTTCAAAAGTTTTCAAAATAGGTTTTGAAACGCCTCTGAAACTTTACAGAAACTTTATAAATGGGTTTTATAAATAAGCCTCAGAATTAAAAACATTTCCTGAGACTGAAATCTTGAAACCTGAATGAAACTTCAGGTGCTATTAAGGAATATGTCGCTCGGGGGAAAGTACTAGTGCAATTTTCATGATCTTCTAGGTCCCATAAAAAAGATCATGAACCTAATAAAAGACTCAAATATGAATATACCTTTTTTAAAGAATCTTACTGTAGCGAAATTCGATTTTATTGATCGGATGAACAGCATTGGAATTTATAATACTTTGGATGAGGAAAATGAACCAAACTCTGTATTATTGAAAATAAAGAAAAAGAACTAGAAACTTTAGAGGAAAATTAGAAAAGTCAATTAGGGGAAAAAAAGAGACTAACCATTTTTTAAACAATAGAATAAACTCGATTATCCATTAAACTTTCTTGGTGGGATCGGGCCTAAATTATATACTCATCATTCTATTCCAGATTGTTCTAAAAATCGTGATTTCTAATCGATTTCAAAAGAATTTAACTTATATCTTGCTTCTGGTAATGATCATGAGGTGAAACGGGTAGTTTTTTATTGATGATTCAAAGTAGCTTATATTTTGATTAAAACCATGCTTTATGAGTTTGCAGTACGTAGCCTTAAAAGTGTTAAATATCCTCGGGATTCGGGGTTCAAGTTTTTTCACTTATTAAAAAACCAAGTATATTTGTCACAATGTAGTCTGGTCTAACCCCGACGCCTCAGAAAAACTTCCTCCGAAAATTCCTCCCCAAAAAAGATCACCCTCATTAAAATATTTGCGAAATTTCCGACAGTACTCAACATTAATCAAGGACATTTTTCAATTTGCCACTTGGGCGGGACATAATAATTTTTGAATATATTCTCAACAACAAGACTGCGCCCAGTCACCTTTAAGACAAATGCTAGCGGTCAAATATTCTTTTTATAAACCTATTCGGCATTTACTTGGTGAGTTTCCTCAAGGATTTCCTTCCGCATGACAACATTTCTAAAATCCGCATCCTTCCTCCCGAAGCTTATGATTTCCACCTTCGGATTTCAACGGTTTTTAAATCCAACATCCAAGCAGATGCATTTTAACAATCAATTAAACTCAAACGGATTACGAGTCTTATTCGATATTATAGATGCCATTTCTAATCCGAGTCATGGCAGAAATAACCGTCATGCTATTGTTAGTGCATGATAAACAAAAAATCAGAACGTTTTAAAAAAAAATCGTTTAGATACAATACAATTAATTGAACGTAACAGCGTCTTTTATGCTTTATTTAAACGAAGACAATTCAATGTCATATTAAAATTTTAACTCTAGTTTTATAAATCACGTTGGCTACTTTGAAATTTTTTTAAATTAAGATGGCTGCATCCCATAAAATTTTACTTGGGCAGAATATTTTGGGTCATAGTTCAAAACTGGTCCATAGAAAGATTGGGGCCAGAGCCCAAAACAGGTAGAAGTGACTCCAATTTGAGTCCAGCTCAAATCAGGCGAATGGAATTCGGGCTGCAGGCCAACATCTTACAGCTCAAATCTTTCTTTCTCAAATACAGCCTAAAAATTTAACAATGACTCGAATCCATCCATGTACCATCTGATCATTAACTTCCCGATTAACATATTGAACACGACACACAAAAAAAAAGTATCGCCACCGTTGAAAATCGAAAAAAAAATCCTATTATTCAATCATCGCAGATTTCTAAGTAAAAATTTCACGTGTGTGCCCACACGTAATCTATTAAATCGATAAAATAGGTACCGAACCAAGGAATCTCTCGCTTAAAATGAATGGAATTAAAAATTTGCCAACCCCCCTTATTGCCACATCAATTGCACTATAATTTTCATTATGTTGCAACCATAGATTTTAAACGACGATCCTGTTTTTAGGAGCCACCGTTTCAAAATCATTAAATCTTAACTAGTATCGGTAATTAGACAAAAGAAACGCGTGCAGGTTATGTGATTACTGTTTTTATTTTAAATTTTAACTCGATTAAGAAACGTTAATGTAGCCTTCAGGAAGTTATTATTAGACGAGTATGATTTTTGAACCATCTGCAATATGATACCCTTGGGTGAAATTATCTTTTATTTATACGAAAAATGTAGGAAATCTTTTAAAAACTGCGAAGATTTATGATTTTTTCAAAACAAAAAAAAAAAAAAGGGATTTCCCTTGGCAAATCGTTTTAAGTATGGGCGTTTTCACACAGCTTCAATATGCAAAAGATTTCCGGCTTTGACCTACAAATCGATTACGTTTTTATTTCGATTATTGTTTTATATTCGATTTAAATATTCACTGAATTGTACGAAAAAAAATATAATCTTTAAGTTCAAGGGGATTTTATAAATACGATTTTGTGTCCTCGAATAAGGGTATTTTTATTTTTAGTGTATATTTATTTTTAAATGGAAATTTTTTGAAACCCGAAGGTTTTTCATTTTATTTATAATTTTTTTTTTTTCGATTTGCAGACATAACGACGATGGTTCCTATACGTACGGATACGAAGGGGCTGATGGTTCCTTTAAAATCGAAACCAAATTGCCGACTGGAGAAGTCACCGGTAAATACGGATACGTTGACGATACCGGAAAGCTCAGAATAGTCGACTACGGTGCGAATAAATATGGTTTCCAACCAGTTGGTGAAGGAATCACTGTAGCTCCACCTACTTTAGTCGACGAGACAACGAGAAAAGATCCTAAAACTGGAGAAACTTTCGTGGAATACGATGATGGGTCTTATTTCGAACCTGCACCTGCACCTGTAAGACCAGCACCGAGACCACCAAAAAGAAAACCAGTACCAGCAAGGCTTCCAGTTCACACACCGAGAACATTCGTAAGCTATGAGGAATCTCAACAGGATCCATCGGCGTTCGCTCCTAGGCCACAACAGGATCCATCGGCGTTTGCTCCTAGGCAACAAGATCCATCAGCGTTCGCTCCTAGGCCGCAGAGACCACAACATCAAGGTTCACCGGGTCCGGTCCCACCAAGAGCAAGTATCCCTGGCGCTGCTCCTGTCGGGCCAGTTTACAAACCACAAACCTTCTCAGCTCCAGTTCCTGTTAAACCAGTTAGAGAACCGATCCGAGATCATTATCAGCCAAGATCGACTTCTAGCAGCTTCTTAGATCAACTCGCTCAACAATACGCTTTACCTCAGGGATCGGGTCAACCCCTCCATGATATTTCTTTCGGCTCTTATACAAGCCAAACACATTATTAAAAAAAAAATCTAGTCTTTCAAAAATTTTAAAACCGAGAAATGCATTTTGTTGAGATAAAAAAATATCGTTATTAAAAAAAAATTGAAAAATGTTGAAAATTAAAAACGAATCGAGAGATAATTTATAAAAAAGAAAAATTTCTTTTGTTTGATATTGTAAAGTGAAATTTATAAAATCGAATTATAAAATAAAATTATTATTTTTTTTTTAAATCGACGAAGTAATCAAGTTTAAGAGGCGGTTTGGAACACGCTAATATCTTGCTCAGATAAATAGAATACGTAAACCTATATTATTTAAATGATATATTTTTTATTTTCTTTTATACCAATAATTTGATATTTTAAAATAATTTTTGAAAGTTAAAAATTAAAATGATGAATCGATCAAAGAATGAAAAAGAATATTCCGCCTGTTTGAATATTGGTTACAAAAATTTTAGTCGTGAATGTGCAAGATTTAAATTTTTAGTAAAAAAAGATGTTCAGATCAACTTAGAAGCTCAGCCTCACTGCCTTAGCCAGAGCTAGCTTAAAATTAATTTTTAAAATCATGAAAAGGGTCGACAAATGGATAGGGTTTTTTTGGTCATTTTCCATCGATCTTTCTTCCTTTTCATGGCGTTTATGAAAACCATGCAAAGGGCTGACAAAAAATGATTGGGTTTTTTTCGGCCCTTAATCTAAATTGTACTGCTCCTGGCTGAATTATTTCCAAATGAAAGGCTTACTCGAAAAATCGTTTTTTTATGTTTTTCAAATGGATGAATGATTTTCCTAAGTAGCGCCCACTATAACTTTGCTGAATGAATAGCTGAATAACCAAGAGAGTGGATGGGTAATTATCCAAAAAATTGTTAACCTTAAGTGATCCATGTCCTCAGTATAGAAAACGATAGTAGATTATTATTCTTTTACGAACCTAGAAAGCTTAATGAGAAGTTGACTCTTCTTTAAGAATCATTGGCTACTGGAGGAAGATTTTCAAATATTTTTCAAATAATTTCGAATTGAGCCAACTAAGATCTCGAAAAAGAATTCGCTATGATGGTTTCACAAGCTTCTAGCAAGCAATCCATGGCAAATTGAAGGTATTCGAAGCTATTAAAAAAAAATGTCTGATCGGGATTTCGCTTTTTACTATATGACCTCTTATGGGTAATTCTCGAGTTTTGCAAGAATTTTTGAGCCAATCAGTGCGTACATCAAAGGGGGTTTCGAATATGTCGAGAAGTGTTTCAAGGTGTTTACAGTACTTTGGGGTACACACAAAAAAATTTTAAAAAGTCCACACTAGCAAAATTAACTTCTAAGCCGAAAAGATTGATTTTTCATTAATAAACAAACAAATGACAAAAAACAAAAGACGAGTCATCAATGAAACTAATCTAATTTGATTGAAAAAAACTAATCTTTTCAGGTGTAGACTCGAATTATTTTTTTGTGTGTAAGCTATAGGGACTAGCTATAAGGACTTCATAATCATAATTTAAGTAAGTACTGATGAACTCAGAGATTGTTCCTCCTAAGCTTAAGAATTGCTGTTGTGACGTAATAGAGTCTACCGAAAGATAGTGAATTTGAACAATTTCGAAAAAACTTCGGATCAATGAAATAATATCGGGCCTTTTCCAAACTCAGTAGCTTAGCTTCCTCGGGCCCTTTGACCCCACAACAATTATCATTGCCCCCCTGCCCTCTCTCAACCTTGAAAATAATATTTCCACAAATCATAACCTACAAATAATGGGACATAATAATTTCGAGCAAAATTAAAGACAGAAGGCCAAAATTTTTCAAAAAACGAATTAATTTATATCGATGGTGAATACATAAAATCCTCACGATTTCATAAAATGTGAATTACGCTGCAAAACCAATTATCATATTTTTCCAAAACGCACATTCAATTTTTAATTAATCGTTGAAGAAACATTTTGCAAGGTTTTATTAAATATAAATCATTCCTGACTAACCTTTGGGGGGCTTTGAAATATCATTATAGCAATTCACCAAAGGGGAGATATCAATAAAAAATATTTCCAGAACTGGTTTCACAAAATGCCCAAGCAATTTTCAGGTCACACAACAATTCATTTCATATTTTCAGGCCTAATACGAAACGAAATTTCTGGCCAAACGTCAAAAAGTTTTTTTTCTTCACGATAACACTTATTCACCTTAAAAATTAAAAGTCAAATCGGTATCTCGAAAGTAAAATGTAGAATAGAGCACAAGTAATTGAACCTTGATTCCTTCAAGTCGGATCAATAGTTGAAACCTGACAGAATTACAAAGATGAGTATTATTATCAAATAAAAAAAAACGTATCATGGTGGCCAAACAACAAATAAGCCCATAAAAGTGACTGAAGAGTATTATTATTTAAACAAGAAGCATTCTCTTTTATTTTTTAAGGACTGAAACTTTCAGTCAGATTCGCAAGCCTAAATTCTTTCGAGTGCAAAGGATTTTTCCTTCGTAATTTTACCCATCTTAATCATTCATAATCGGGAAATTTATAGCGACGAAGATAATAATACCTCATTTCGTTTTGGCAGAAATTATTTTCATTATGTAATTATATTGTTTCACAATACTTTATTTTCTATCGAATTCTTTCAATGTTAAAAACACGTCCCAAGTGTGGGTTCATGTCAACATTTCGAACCTAAAGTACTTAATCCTGATCTCGGTGGGTGAAAGCTTTGTGTGCCCAGTGAGAAATCAACTTTAAATCCGATTCATATTTTGTAACGTAAGAACCGAAGCAAGGTCTTTACAGTAAAAATATTTTTTAAAAATAAGGACGTCGTCCGATTCGTATATACGCGGACAATAAACGCGCCTACTCGCGGGAGAAAAAAAAAATTGCCAAACGCGACTTATATAAAATAATTTTTTTTTGTCTCTTTTATTATTTCGATGAAATCGATACCGTTTCTGATGAAATCTGCAAATAGGTCAGTAATTGTTAAAAACAATGTTTCTTTGGCTACGCTTCTTAATACTTCAACAATTAAAAACAAGACATTGTTAACGGTTGATAATGTTTTTATACTCTCTTTTGTTTTTTCAAAAGACTTTTACTAAATCTTAAAGTTGGATATACGGCTGAAATAATAATAAAAAATGATCCATCGGATATTACCAAACAAAAATATTCATACGAATATGAAACAAGGTAAGACTGTTAGAAATCAAGTAACACTTAATTGAACTGATTTGTTTTTTAAGAAATCAAGTGGCTCCAGCACAAATACTACCAATATCGGGTCAAAAGTTAAATTTTGAAGGTCTCGGATTAAACCAAGGTTGATCTTAATCGTTTTTTGTTACGAGTATCACGAGTTAAATTCCCATTGTGTTTCACGTTCTCACAAACGCTGTTACATTCCGAATAAAAAACCATTTATACGACCATCATACAGTTTCACTGGATTTAACTTCTCTTCCCAGCCTTCACATTAAAAGGTGAAAATGTTTTTTTTTTATTTTTCCAATGTTTGGAATGCAACAAAGTCACAAAATTAATTTCCAAGAAATCAAACGTGCCCCCCACTTGGAACTCAGCAAAAAATTCTCAAAAAACGCGGATCTAAACAACAAGGATCTTGATCGGATTCGCTATTAACGCACGGGAATACCCACTGACCTAATAATTGAAAAATGTTTGTTCTTTTTCCCGCCGAAACAAAAGTGGGTGCGGTTCCCGTCCAGATTTTGATGCATTAACCATTGGCATAAGCATCTTTTACATTTCGCAGAAACTACATACCGAAATTAAAATGACCTTCGAGGTCATATTGTAAAACGAATGGAAAACAAATATCTTTTTGTCTTAATTTGGTGAATATAATTAAAAAGCATCGGTTCAAGGTTAATATGTATAATCATTAATGAAATTGTTGAGGATATCTGCCGTTATTGCATGAAATATTTCATCTCTGCGCTGGTCTTAATAATTCTACTTTACAATGTAACCACTTTCAAATGCTTCTTTCTTTTCATTCTCAAGGTCATTTTAAACAACACCCCGCTGCAACGTCCAATGACCTAGAGCAGTCTGGAATGAGATTCCTTTGGTGATTATTCGACGAAAGCTCTAATTTATGGTATTTAAGGTAGAAAGCGAAAGTCCGTTAAATCAGATAGTGGAAAGACGTGACTGTAAGAGATTTTCGATTATTTTTCATCGAGTGTTTCTATCTAAAGGGCTATAACAAAACAATGAGATTTCAAGACGGTTGTCAGTTCACCGGTATCAAAAGGATGCCGAAGGATCATCAATTGTATGCCGAGCCCACGCCCAGTGATAGTCTTCATCCCTAAATGCTGCCTCCGAGCTGGAGATACTGTATGTGGTCATCAGAAAATTAGCACCTAAGATTCAACAGTCTGGAATCTTCTTCTTTATGTGCGATCATCATAGAGGCTGCTGAACGAAATAGGGACAATTAACACCGAACCAGTCCCTGAGATTCTTCAACCAAAATGTCTTCCTACGACCAGGTCTGCGCCGCATCTCAATCTTTCCTTGCATTATAAGCTGCAGGAAGCAATACTTTTTGTTTCTTACAACATGGCCGAAATACAGGAGCTTCCGTCACTGAGCACTTCCACTTCCTTGCGATTAAGCACTTAGGTATTTCTCAATTTGTCGGTCCACGGTATCCGGAGCATGCGACGGGTAAAGCCACATCTCAAACGCCTCCAGCTTCTTCTTCAGCGCTTTTGTTAAAGTTCACCCCTCAACCCCATAAAAAAGAACGGAGAGAACGTAACACCGTAAAATGCGAAGTCTACACCTCGAGACTGAGCTCACGTGGTCAAACTAGGTTCTTCATCTTGATGAAAACACTCCTGGCCTGCTCAATGTGGGTTCTGACTTCGTGGGTACAATCCCAGGAATAAGTTGTAAAATCCAAGCCAATCAATCCCTTCAATTTTTCAGCCACAGTCACCAGGTTTTCCTTCTGCCTGAATATGCCACCTTATGATCCTTTCTTCCTAATTAGGTGGAAGAACAGGAACTTTTCATTATGTAGCGCACATTTAATAATCGGAGCTTTCGCCACTTGATCTCATAGAGCACTTCCCTGCTGGGCGATTCAATATTTCGTATTTCTCTCGAACAGCCTATCGAAAGAGGCGGTAAAACCACATGTCGAATGCCCTCAACTTCCTTTCTGGTACCATAGCTAACAAAAAAATCCATTCTTCAAGCCCAAAAAATCAGAACAAGAAAAACTTAAAGCTGGACGATTCTCTTCTTCAGGTTGAAACGCACACGAGACTTCTGCCTAATATGTTCTGCAGAATCTACCTGCATCATTCTCACCCAGTATTTTCCTCTTCCGGTTCCGCTCTAATTTCCGCAGCATACACCACGACTGGTCAAACACAAATTTTATAGATTTTTACTTCAATGCTTTTCCTCATATGCCTACTTCGCCCAATGATCTCCAGCCATCCGGTTATTTTTGCCGCTTTGTTAGTTCAGCGTTAAAGCGGTGACAGGTCTTCCATCTTTAGCAGCGAAAACCCAATTTTGTAAACTACTTGCAAATTGCATACCGCAATTAAACTTTAAAAACATTTTTTCTTTCACAACGGAAACAACAACGACACATCTCAAAAGCGGCTATCGCTATCAGTACAAGATCAAAGTCAACAATTTATTTATCGGTTGAAAGAACTCAAATTGCTACTTTCGAAGCCATCACAAAAAAAAAATTTAGTAACTATAGCCCTGGAAAAAGTACGCAAGGTAATGCGAAAAAAGCATCATCTTTATCTTCTGAGAATGCCAAACATAATCGGCGTCGCATGCGATTTAATAGCCTAACAGGTATTTTTAATGATTATGAAATGATAACCGTATAAATTGTTTTTTCCGGTAATTTAATTCATATATTAATTTCCACAGCCGAAAGTGAAAATTCCGTATCTTCACTTAAGGAGAATTAATGTCTTCAGTCATTTACAACTTTGATAATCAGAGGGATGGCGTTGGGAATGATCCAAGCAAAAATCGTAAGCTTAACATTAACGATCTTTGACGTATCTCATTTTTCAACTACAATAAATTTTCAATAACGATATTGATTCAGATTTTCCAAAAACGACCTGGAAGATGCCAATGATGGAGCAATTCTGAACGTCGAATCTATAAAAATTTCACGATCTCTGCTTATTTTCATCGTTTGGTCTTGTCCTATTATTTTTATCAAGACCACAACATTTTTTCATTGAAGGTTTAAGTTTCCCCCGCCAATCTACAATAATGCGATCCATTTGGCATTTTTGATAAAACAATCCATCCGAATAAAAAAATAAGTCAAGTCCCTGATTTCCGCCAGATACGCCATGTTTACAACTGCCATTTTACGAATTCATGGTCAGCAATCAATCACTATTGCTTCCAAATCAATCACAACGACATTCTTGATCTTTCACAATACGCAACGATTCTTACAACAACACTAGAAGAATTTCATACATCTCAGACTTTCAGGTTCCCTAACCCACAAACAATGACATCTTATATTTGTTTTCCTCCTTCCTTGTTTCATTTAATCCTTGCATACCTAATCGCCCATGCTAAGTAAACTTGATCCTGCCTAATAATTGTTGTTTCCAGATCAAAATTATTCATTCAATTTCGTAATCAACGAAAAAAAAAAAAAATGAGGATGTTTGAAGAAATATAGGAACTATGGTCCTTGTTTCTAAACATGTGAGGAAGCGAAAAAACGAATAAAAGCATCAATGATATAATGAACGAAGAAGTTAATGTTCTGTTCGAGTGCATTAAATGACGTTTAACGATATTCCTGATGAGAAAACGACAGTTTTAAGTGAAAGGATCTCGAAAAAATAAAATAAAAACGACAAAAGAAGAGCGTGCTCCAATTGTAACAAATGACGATGCACATTAACAAACAGAGAAGACTGCAGCCTTGCTTTTTGTTACGGGACTTACATCATACGCTAATGAATTTTTTTCCCCCCGTTATTCATTTCCTGTAAATTGTTTTATTTTCATCGAAGCTCAAACCCCCGCCGATTTCTTTGTAAATGGAACATGGGCGCCAAAAATCAATGGGAAACACCTAAATCCTTTTAATTATATTTACGCCCCAGCCTAGTAAAGTTTATTTACATCCTGTAATGTTTCGGAATGCAGTTCATTTGGTGTGTCATAACTTTGGCCTTCGGGTACCTACTTGACTTGGCACGTATCCTCAAGACTTCGGGGCAGAAACAGTAGCGTACTACAAAAACAAAAAAAGAAATGATCTACATATTTCAAAGACGAGTCAAATGCTGATGTCCAGTGTTAATAAATCAGATCGAATTTTTAGTCGGCATGAAAAGGCGGAACAATAAAAAAAAAAAAATGCGCCCACTGTGCTCTCTAGCCTTTCATCTCTTACATAAGGATGTCAAGGCATTATAGAAAACAAACAGGCATGTGATTAAAATACATACGTATCACAGCTGTAATATTTAATTCATTAACAAAAGAAGTTTTGGGTCGGCGCTGCGAATCGGCACAGTTAAAAAATATTTTGAGTGAACGACGCCGGTTCATAAAGATGGGCAGGGTAAATTTGACCCCTGGACCGGTTTGGGCTCAGACTTTGTGCAGCGCCATAGGGTAAAACCGAAGTAGGATCAAAAAATTCTGGGACGGGCCTGGGCCAATTTATTTTTTTTAAATTGACTTCTGTGTTATAATTTTTGTCTTTCGAAAGAGTTCAGGAAAAAATTTAAAATTTACCTATGAATCTTAGGAGTTTAATTTAATTCTTGAGATATAAAATGAAAAAAAGTAAAAGGAAAACAAAACTAGGGGAATAGCAGTCCGGGAAGGACCACTCACTTTCTCGCTCTTTTGGGATGTAAGGAATCATTGAAACTTCATTTTACACAAAATGGGGGAATGGGGGTTTGGCTTGTAATCAGAATATGGACCGAAAATTTAAGATCTCCGACCATAAATAAGCCGAAATCGCCTCCCATATCAGCGCTACAGTAGAACTTCGACATTTTCGGATTTCCGGGATTTTTCGGGAAGGGAGAATTTTAAAAAAATATTTCGAAATGGAAAAGTAGCTCCTAATGTCAGGTGTCTTCACACAAAAAATTAGAAAAATCGTTGAAGTCGTTATTGCGAAAATCTATGAAAACTCATTATTTGGTCTTTTTTGGCTCTGCCAGAAGCCGTAAACTTGGCAGGGTGGCCTTCAAATCACAAAATGAACCGAAAATTTGAAATCCCCGACCATTTTACAGTCGAAGTCGAGTCTTATATCGGCGCTGTCGGTAAAACGTCAAAATTTTCTGGGGTGGGCAATTTTTCAGGGAAAAATGTCGAAGGAAAAATTGTTCCTCATAGGGTCAGGTATCTCCACCCAAAAAATGAAAAACTCTAAATTTTCGAAAACTTTAAAATTGACCTTATTTAGCCCTGCCAAAGCCGTAAATTTGGCCAAGGAATAACAGTTTTCCCCTGCCTAAGAAAGGCGGTTGTCAATTTTCATTGTGCTGGCTCCTTCGGTTTCAAAAATACAGTCGAAAAGCGAAAGTGCACGAACAAAACGAACGGACGAACGTCAGCCCAAAAACCATTTTTACAGTTATTTCTCACCATTTCACGGCAAAATACGCAGTTTGGCGAAATTTCATTTTTGAGGCGTCAGCAATAATTCCTCACTCTAGTAACCTCGAAAGTAAAAAAAAAAATTTCGGCCGGGCCAGGCTTGGGTCTCAAAAATTCTCAAACCCTTCGGACTCGGACTCCAATCTCGTATAGTCGGGTCCGGCCAGCAAAAAATATGTTGGGCCGAGCACAAAACCTGCCCGTGCAGGGGACTAGAATAAATAAACACACACGTGAGAATTTTCCTTGAAAGATGCATGTTAAAAAAAAAAAACAAGCAAAACATTTAACGGTCTCCGCACGGGTAATTACTTAGGAGGACGATGCAAGTACGATACACCCACAATGTCGTTTTAGAGAGGAATAATAAAAAAAAAAAATAAAAACAAACATTCCGACTTCCCCTTTTTGAAGACATGTCATCTTGTTTTATGTAAATAAACGCGGAATTCTCAAAATATGAAGCAATAAGCATAAAATCCGGTTAAAACAAAACAAAAACTATTTTTAAAAAGGAAAGCTGAATTATTTTAAAAACTAAAAGTGAATATAGCGATATTGTTGCATGCCTGCTTGGTGCGATCCCCCACCATGGCGCAATGATCCGCGGTTATAAATGTAGGTATCTCCAACAAGGGAATGTTGCTATTCCAGTGTGTCTGTCGCGGTGATCGCGTGTGTCCACAAATTTTTTGATATCATTATAACGGTTAAACCAGAGGATAACAGACGCATCATTGGATTTTTATCACGATCAGAAATTCTTCAAAATGCGATTTTTACAGGCAAGTGTCATTTTTTTGTTCGCAAAAAGTGCCGGGGTTGAAATATTCATCGAAAGGTGTTTTTTAAGTGCAAGGGGAAAAATTTAAGATAAAATTGCGTTAAGACAATACGACATTACATGATCTGGGTTTGGTCTAAATAATTCCTTTAGTGGATGTTGTAGAATGTCTTGGTTTCCATTTCCTGTCTGTAAAGTGTAGGATATGTCAGAAATGTGGGCAGATTATGTCAGAGACACCGTTGGGTGTTTTGTTTAGGTGAATTAAAAAATCAATTTTTTTCTGTGGGAATGTCAAATGGATAATCTAGAACGAAAGAGACCCTGGCCTAATAGCATGATACAGCTGATCGTTTGTTTAAAAGCAGGTTTTATCTCTTTATGGGCGGATGATGAGACGATACGGATCCATTCATGGTTTTCGATTTCGTTTTGGTGTTCCCATCAATGTTGTAATAAAAAAACGAGAGTCTGAGGAAATGAAAGTGCGTAGTGCGTGCATGATGATATCTTGTCCGAAAACGACTACTCTCTGTCTGCCCCGTTAATTTTTTTTTTCCATCTCGGAATCAAGTAGCGATTAATCAGGTAGATGTTGTCATCCGTTTGCAATCACCGTGCATACAAGACATTTATAAACATGACAAGTGATGAGTTTTCGAAAGGTCAGGAATATATGCCAATATCATGTACGTTGAAATTAATTTTAAAGAGAAGAGTTCATTCAAGGGTTTCGTACACAACAATCATGAACTTTGTTGAGGTTTCTCTCGGTTGATTGGATTAGTACAAAGTGTAATAATTTTTCCTGTCCTATTTTCCGTAAATAGATCTTTTTCTAGTTTTAATTGTATAGCATGATCCTGAACTACGATATCGGGTCTTAGTTTTATTTCTGATAACCTATATCTTTTGTGTGTCTGAACTAGCATCAAGGCTCAGTAGTTGAAGTATTCCATTCACGTTCGGGCAAAGTAGAACTCAAGTTCATTCTTTGGCTCGAGTTTCTGCTTGAGCAAAGATAAAACGTTGGATTCCAACCAAAATTCACTTTCATCCTCTCGACGAGCCCAGAAAAGTATTAGAACGTGAGTTTTCGTCGGACGAAAACTCACGATCTGATACTTTTGGCCTAGACGTCTGCTCTGCCGTTTGATGGTCACATATTTTGCGGCCACTATAAGTTTGAAATAAACTCGATCGTGCTCTGAATTTGTCTTCTTCTTCTTTAAATGCCCGCTCCTTGTTGGAGATTGGCGATCATCATGACCAACCATTGGTGATTTTACTAGGAATATCAAATAATGTGGTGACTTTCCATAATCTTGCACATCGCAGTACGGGAGCCATACCATTGATCCAACTCTGTCTCCCGGTATCTGAGCCTAGGCCTTGCCGATTACTACCATCTTCAGCCCTAGGTCAGTATTAGCGAAGCTGCTGCCCTCCACTAACTCACAACCCTGAGAAGGAAGTTCACCACAGGGCAAGGACGCCATTCCTTGAGCAAGACAAAAATTGCCTTATCGGTTACCCCATGACTTTGTCTAGTTTTTTTAATTATCATTCAAAAATGAAAATCTTGATATGGCAAATGCATCAAATCTTTCCAAAAACTGCTGACAGGGCGATCGGTGCTCGGATCTCGAGTATCGAAGATTTGATGCATTTGCCATATCAGAAGAATGGAGTTTGGGGTTGATGAAGAATCGGCGGAATGTTGGAATGAATGGGGAAGTTCGGTAAATTTTGATTAAATAAAATATTGGATGTTAAACTGTTTGCGTGTGTGGAAAATATAGCCAAGAGCTAGTCTGGGTCAGTAAATTGTGTCTAAATGCAGAAAATTGGATCGTATTAAGTGCAGTACTTCCTGAAAGAGCGACAGAAATGTCTGAATGAAGGCTCCGATTCTTTGTTTAATCTTTTCCCCATATTTCGTAAGAATTTTCTACTTGGCCTAAACTTATTTTTTATTTAAGCATCTGTTCTTTGAAATCGATGGTAAAGGAGTTACAGATGAAACTTTAGCGAGACATTTTTGTAAAATGTGAAAGTGGTTGAAAGCTCCGACAAATAGGAAGTATGGCAAATTTAGGAAAATCTTGAGCTCAGAGAAATGCTCTGGTCGTTGTCTCGAGTATACGTTATCACGAAATATATGCCTAATCGAAAAATAAATTTTTTATTTCAATGGAGTAATAACACTCAATTCAAATATCTGGATTATGACTAATAAATATTCATAACTGGTTTGCACACCGAAAACCAACGCCTCTTGGCAGTACCACATTCACATGACACTATTTAAACAATTGAGGTCTCACGAATTACTGCAATGCAATTATATTGAAGTACCCAATGGAATTTCCGCGACCTATATCTCATGCCAAAAAAAATAAAATAAAATGAAAATTATCTCCCCCGTGGCTGTATTCTTCTACCCCTTCCTCATTCGTGATCAAAAGCCCTTCAAGTACCTCACGCGAAGGGGAAACACAAATAAAACTTTGAGATGTATATGAAAAAAAAAAACACTCCTTAACAGTCCATGAAAATTTCCTGTCCATGGTGCTCCGATTAGAGAATTTAAAAATTTAACCTTGGAACTGTAAAAACTGTCGAGGTCTTCATTTACAAGATTGATTCTTATGTGAAAGTTTCTTTTCTTTTTTTTTTTGAGCGCTTTCTAGCAGCTGGATAACTGCTGAAACAATGATTATGAACGAAATCGTGTTAAACGCGCCGGATCACGACCTTTCCTAGTTTTTCCATCGAGAAACATTTCCAATTACCATAACAAAATAATAATGAGATAATATCTTAAAAATATAAATGGTTATAGTCTTCGATTCGGTGACATGGAAGTTAACGGGTTAGATAACAATCGATCACGCGAAAGGGAAGACCAGAGATCTGGTCGGTAAAGTCCTTTTACTTTTTATAACAAAAGAAGATGATCGCTTTAAAAAAAGTTATCGATTATAAAACAAACATTATAAAAAAAAAAACATTCCTAATTAGTTGTTAGCGAAGGTCAGAGTCATAATGATGGATTGCCAGTTATTTTGGCTTGAGGGAGACATTGAAAATGAAATCTTATCGATGTTGTAATTGGATAATATAACATTACTTTCACCGAATTCTTTTTTTTTCTTATCGTTTTACGATTTTTTTTCTGGAATTTCCTGTATTATCAGCGAAACCGATAAATTTTTTTTCTGTGAAAAGAAGAAGAATTGAATAACGGCCAAATCTATTACAACCTCGACGTGGTGTTATTTGGTAACCGTTTAAATTAAGGTATTTAGTCCAAATAACTCGTTCGATTACGTTAAACCCTCCTAGCAATGCGGGAAGGCAATTGAGCCAGTTTTGTTATTGATACATTGCATCAGGAACAAAGAAAGAAATAAAAAAAAAAAAAGTACTAATTGAATACTCGTATCTTGCTGTGAGCTGATTGTCTTAAATAAAAAAAAATGCTTGATTAGGAACTTGCATGGAGATGCAATCGAACTAGAATTGCAGTATTATCATTATAGTCGAATTTCACGTACTAATCTTCCCAATAAGATTAACGCAACGTTCTTTTTTTCTTTCAAATCATTAAAGAATATAATGATGTATTGCAATCTTGAAATGGGATCAATAAGAGCAAAGTTAATGTCAAATTTTTTTTTTAGTGGGCCTAAGTATCGAGTAGAATTTTAAATTTTTTTTAAGTTTTCTCTTTAAAAGGGAAATTTTTTGATTGACAGATTTTTGTTTTTCGAGAACAAAGGGTCATTAATTCAAATCATGAGTCAATGAATGAAAAGGTATCGATTTTGTTTCTTTAGAAAAAAGGGTGGGTATTTTATAAGAGCTTTTCAAGGATATATTTGTTATAAAGCCTCCTATCTGGCTGATGAATAATTATCAATTTGATACACGTCGAGGCGGACATCAAAGTTTCGGATGTAAAACTAATTTGGAACATAAGATTGACTGTATTGTCACATCGGGTTCGCAGTGTTTTTTTTTTCTCTTTCATCTTGTTTGCAGATTTTTTTTTATGTAACCGTGTCTGTGTTACGTACCTAGTGTAATTATGGCAGTACCGGCTTTTTAAATCGATCCTTTGGAATAAAATATTCCACGAATATGTGTAAAAAGAGTGGTGCATGAAAATAACTAGATTGAATTTAATTAAAAACAATGAGAAATTTTGCAACATAATTCTTTTTCGTCGTTTCCCTGTTATTTCTTTATGTAAAAGATTTTCTGCTTGACCTAAACTTATTTTATCTAATTAATTTTTTTTGTAATTATTTTCTTGGTATATTATCGAGATTCGTATATGAAGAAGAAAATGTAGGGAATTGATATGGCAAATGCATTTTCCAGTATTATCTCTGAGCAACATCACGAGGTTTTCAGAGCACGCCTACTTGAGGAAAAGTTTTCCAACTTTCAAACCAACAAAATCGATCGAATAATCGAAAAACTGAACCAACAAAATTTTGCATCTCAATACTGAATTCTAAAAAAAAAAAAAAAATCGGTTCAAGATTATTTGAACAAAAGCTCCCTCGACTTTCATGGTACTGAAAATGATTTCAAAATAATTTTTTAATTCTTAAGAACAGTTGCTATGGCAACGAAAACCTTAGCAAACGTTTCTATGGTAACAAAAGACCCTAGCAACCGTTTCTATGGGAACATAAGATCCTACCAACCGTTTCTATGGTAACGAAAACCCTAGCAACCGTTTCTATGGTAACAAAATACCCTAGCAACCGTTTCTATGGAAACAAAAGACCCTAGCAACCGTTTCTATGGTAACAAAAGACTTTCGCAATTGTTTATAAGGTAATAAGAAACCCTAAAAATTGTTCCTAAGGGAATAAAAGACCCTAGCAACCCTAGTTTCTATGGTAGCAATGAAACCTAGCAACCGTGTCTGTAGTGATTCAATTCCTAACAAAGGTTTCCACAAAAACAAAAATTTTAGTTACGGTTTCTATGGTTACATACGATCATAGCAATTGTTGCTATAGATGCCCACTTAAAGACTGACAGCTAAAATTTTCAGCTCCTTCGGGTCATAATCAAGCCTTCGACTGGTTTTTCTCAACAGCCAACGTAATCCCGTTGAAATTTTGATCACAGCTCACTCTCCTAATTTCATTCAGTTCCGCCATGTATTTTCATTAGATTTCCTTCGGTCGAATTCACCTTTTCGCTCATAATTTCTGAACACTTCATAAATTCTCAAAAACCGATTTGTGCTCAACACCATGCTTTATACTCCTTTCGGTCAATAAAACAAAAATACTATTTTAGAAGAATTATGTCGAGACAGCTCGTTTACTTTAATTGTAACACTTAAAAATTATGCAATTCATCTCTACACTTCAAATACTTTTCCCCTTGAGTTCTTGTATTAAATACAAACACCTTTGAATAAATATGTACCCGTGATTATTATTATTATTATTAACATTATTTATATTTTAAAAACTTTTTTTTCGAGTATCATAACCTTTGAAATTACAAAACTAAATAAATTTTATTTTTTAACATTGCAGATAATCGCGTTCGGTGTCCTGTTCCTATCCGCCACATCAGGGCGGAGAGTGCGAGTACGACCCGCACGTCCAATTCAAGACGAAACAGACCAAGAAGAACAACAGCAACAAGTCGAATACTACGCACAAGACCCGCAAGACAGAGACGATCAACAACAAAATAAAGTTGTGCTAGTGTCAAATAGTGATGTTTATAATGGTTTATACGGGCGAGCTTTAGACAGGACTGGCACGGATTCCTTAGTTCAACAAAGGCCATTATCACGAGCTAGTCTAATATCTCAAACCCCTCGTCAAGCCAGAGTAAAGGATACGCCTAAAGAACCGCCAGTGCAAACAATTAGGAATTACAGTAAAGTAAATGATGATGGTTCGTTTACTTTCGGGTACGAAGCAGCTGACGGAAGCTTCAAAGAAGAAACCAGAGGAACCGATTGCGTTGTAAGAGGAAAATACGGATACGTTGATCCCGATGGTAATAAACGAGAATTCACGTACGTGTCTGGTAATCCTTGCGATCCAAACGCTCCTCAAGAAGACGAAAAGGAAGAACAAACCGACGATAGCGGGGAAGAAAATGTCCCTCAGAATATTCCGAGACGCCCGCTCAGACCACGACCGACCGTTAAATCTCCAGCTAGGCCAGCGACAACATTATTCCAACAATCATTCAATACTGGTAATCAAGCACAACAAGAAGATGATGATGATGATGATCAAGTTTACGTTCAGCCAAGCCCAGTTCGTACACGACTACCAGCCAGACCGATCAGCGTGCCTGTTCAACGGCCTCAGTCGCTTGTACGGGTGACCCCTAGACCCGTTACATCACAAACAACGTCTTTACCAGCCACGACGTACAGACCTCAATTATTAGTTTCAGTAACGCCCCGTCCGAACGTGGTATACACAAAACATTCAACATTATCTCGTCCTTCATCTTCAATCTCATCAACATCAGGAAGTGTTAATTTCGACGAGGAATTGAAACGATTCCAATTGGAAAATAACGCAGTTACAACCCCGAGAACCATCCAGTCACCGACGACACCGAAATCAGCACCTCTACCAACCGGACAACCGATCTACACTTCTGAATTAGTTTACGATCCAGCTACTGGACAATACAACACCGTCGTATATCAACAATTACCAAAAACATCAGCAGACGTTACGCTTAAAGCAAGATTGCCGCAATACATTCAGCCGCAACATCAATATCTCAATCATCACAATCAACCACAACCCACGAATCAATTACAACAGCAATTGTTCCAACAGCAAAAACAAACCCTCTTCCAACAATCTCAAGACTTATACAATCAACAAAGACAACAGCAATTACAAAGCCAGCATAGATTCCAATCGACGATCAGCCCGCCGGTTCAATATCCGGTTTCGTCGACGTTAGCTCCGGCAGCAACGAAACCGATCAAGAGCCCGCAAACATTCCAAACGGCTGAACAAAATCAAAGACTTATCCAGCGGCCATCAACCCCGCAACAATTTTATTATTTCGCTCCGCAATTGGACGCGCAAGCTCAAAGTATAGCAGCCGGGCAAATTGACGCTTTTCTCAGAGGACACAATTTACAATTCTAAAAGAATGATTTTTTAGAAAGTTATTTATATAGATATATACTCAAAGTTTCGTAAGTTCTAGTCTTATAGAATGGTTTGTGAATTTTTAAACGATTCGTGAAAGTTATAAATATAATTCATGTGCCAAGAGGCATCCATTTTTTTTTAAAAAAAGAAAAACGATTTCATGCCAATAATACGGCGGTGCTACTGTCAAGAATGTGCTAATGAGACTCAAATAATTAATTCAGTCGAACTTACGAGTAAGAAAAACGCAAAATGGGAATATTTTTGCAAGAAATCGTATCGCCATTAACGAACGAAATGATTGAAAAAAAAAAATAAAAATAAATAAAAGTATCAAAGCGATACTCGTTTATATTTTTATGCTTCTCTTTTTTCTTCTTTTTTAAGTAAAGCATTTAACGTTATATGTAATATGTAACGTTAAAATGCGATTTACAACTGACAAAGGTCGAATTTATAAAAAAATTTTATGTTACTCAAACGACATAAACCGTAAGGTCGGGGTGAACTCTTTTTTTTTTTTTTTTGCAATACTCATGCTTTAAAATCTGTTCCGCTTTCAAAGAAGAGGTTAGAGCAATTCACCATTTTTAGATGCTGTAGTTAATTTTGAGATCAAAAAAAAAATCCCTCGTCTTACGAAATATTTAAACTGTTATACATAAACAAAGATATTATAAAATATCGATTTAGACTGAAGCTGCAAACCATGCTGCTGGGAATTTTGTTACCGCAAGCTCAATTAGCCAATATTCCCCCATAAACTCGACGTCCTTGTTTATAAATATGACAGTTTAAAAAAAATCATATAACGAAATTCAATGAGTAACATGAATAACACCAAAGATTGTCCAAGTGAAATTTTTTTTTTTTAATACCGTTCCTGAAAGAGGTGGAAAAAAATTTGAATACAATAGCCTAATTACAAATTTTTGAATATTTTAAAAAAACCATTTGGCTACCCTTGCATCATCATTTTTCTTATCTTAAGAACCGGAGTCTCCTGTCGCTTAATAAATGCGAAAATTTTGTAAGATAAACAATAGCTCAGAATAGCAAAAAAAAAAATTCTTGCTTTTGTTTATCTTATGACTAGTTTATTTAATAATTTATTCCTTTCATTTTTTTTAAAAAAGAACATTATCATGATATTCAAATCATATACCGATTTCAGTGAACATTTTAAAAATGTATGGTAAAAAATGTATTTTTTTCAAAAATACAAATTTTAAAAAAAATTTTTTGTAAGTTTTTTAATTTTTTTAAATACGCCTCCTTTTAAGCCTTCAATCTCGAAAGAAAAAAAAAATCTTATGTAATGTTTGTTGTCATGGAAACGCGGTTGTTTATTTAATAACCCATGAGAACCTCGTGCTCTCTAACCCTCACGTTTCCAGCTTGGTAAAGTCAATTTTTTTCTTCATTAAAAAAAAAGTTTTATTCTAAACTGATTGGGCCTTACGTACACGTGCCAACACAAAAGCAAAATAAACAAAAAAGAAATGGACGGAAAAAGTACTTTTAGTTTTTTTTTAATGCCCGATAAAAGTAATAACAACATACAATCGCACGATCAATGAAAAAGAAAATGTTCATGTTCCGCTTGAGTACATGTCGTTGAAGCTATTAAAAGTAAAAAGTCCCTTCTAGATTTTCGTTAATTAATTGTAGCATTTTTATCAGATACATAATAATCCATATTATTATTATTACTACATTATATAATGAACCTCCCTTTGCGAATTAATTATCAATTAGCAAAGAAGTTTAAATAAGAATAAGCAATAAAAAAAATATAAACTTCCTTGTGAAATGCAAATTTATATATACGCAATGGAACATAATCATCCAGGAGATAAAAATGACAATTGTTTAATATAACATGCCATGGGAATTCGGCGAAATGCGGTAATACACCTGATATGTGTTATTCATATAGTTATTACATTAGCTCAATAAAAAAAAATTCACAGAAAAAGACATTTTGAATTTTTTTGTTTTAAAATTAACTAAGTCAATACGATTAAAAAAAATGTTAGATAAAAAATTTCTCTTTAGCTAATAATGACAGGGACGGACTGAGAAGATTAGACTAGATTTTAGGTGTAACTTCAGGAAATATTAGGTTTGGGACAATCTAGAGTGCATCATGTGCGTAGGAGGAAATATCCTAGAATACTTGACACCTAGAAAAAAATCACTTTACACAATGAAGGCGCCAGAAAGAAATCTGGATGGGGCCAAGGGTGAGTCACAAATTTTCATGTGGGACCAAAGTCGAACAGTGTTACATTACAGCAATATTACTCTTCTTCCCAAATAGGTGGCCCACCTGGCCCCACCTTGGCGCAGTCCCTGACTTTACATTAGAAGCTATTCAAGTGTTCGTCACTCTAGAGTGCGAGTGCAAAATGACAACTGCAGGCAAAGGCTATAATTTTAGTCAGTCAAAGAGTCTAGTTAATCTGAAAGAGTTCTTCCCTGGTTTGGCATCGAAAATTAAGTGCAAAGCACCAACCAATTTTTTTAAGTACAAATGAAACGAAACACTAAAAAAGACATTTAAAAAAATCATGATCAAAGAATGTTATCATGAATTTCTTTTTGCAGGTCTACTATGAAATTCTTTTAGAAATTTTTGAAAGTTCAGAAATTTTCTTAGTTATTTTTCTTTTGAGCTCAAAAAATTTTCACCAGAATTATTGTTGCAGCTAAAAAGAATTTTCCATATTCTTTAAAAATAATTCTAAATTTTAGAAATTTTTTCTCTTGCTCCAAATTCTTTTTAGATATTTCTTTAATTAGGCTAAGATGTTTAATGAGCCGAGCAGGTAGGATTTTTTCAGGTCCGGGAAATAAGGTCAAAGTTCGACCCGATCTCCGAAAAGTTTATTAATTTTTACAGAGCTGGACTCAGTATGACTTCGATCCCAGAAGAAAATCTGGCCCAAACCTGAACATTTCTTTTTTTATATAATGACATTTACCACTATCTCCCATCACTTGTAAAAACAAATATTTTTTGAAATTGAAAGACTTATCAAAATAAATAGCAATTCAAAATTAAGTCATAAATTAATCACATAAAAAATTTTGGATTTTCATTAAAATTTTTAAAATTTAGTTCCCAGCTCAATCCCAGCCCGATTTTATTTTTATTTATCAGGCTCAAACCTGAGTTGGTGCCGATTTCAATTTCATTAGGAAATCTCATGAGCATTGAGAAAACTTCGCTTATTTACAGATATCAAAAAATTTTTAAGTCCAACAACCTTTCTCATTGGATTTAAAACTAGAAACTGACCACTTCAAAAAGTTTTACATCTCAATTACAGAGTCCATTATGCCTTTATAGTATATAACTGTACAAGTGACGCAAAAGACAAAATTGCCCGTCGAGACCGGGTTTGAGGCCCGAGCCGAAGGCAAGGGCCTTAAAAAGGTTGAGACGGGCAAGTCTTTTGCGTTTCTTGCATAGTTAGATATTTTTTCTCACGAGGAAGCCTTAAATTTCCGTTTAAAAAAAACTCCCCCGTGAGGAAAAACCGTCTTTCCTTCACGGAGTGAGGAAAATAAATTTACTCTAGAGTATTTCTCCTTTGACCGTCAGCAAATACTTTAGAGCGCTTCTCGACTTCTACCCTGACCTACTAACTGAAACTAGCTATGTGAACTTTATTTCCTGCCCTGAAAAACATTTGATCATATCTTTTATACAGTCAACTCAACCTGCCATAGTTTATGATTCATCAATCGCTCAATCCGCCCATGACAAAATATTTTTTCTCAAAAATCAATTACTATACAAATTTTTCCTCATTTTTTCCTACATACTTAAACTTGTTAAAAATCCGGGAAGTGCACATAATATGAAAGTAAATAAATATAAAGGCGTCGACTACTTACTTTCCATTAATGAGTAATATATAGACCGGTAAGTCGTTATAAATCATATACTTAATTAATAAATACTTATCAATAAATTCGCAGACGGGGTAGTCGAATTGAAAGATGGGAAGGCGTGGGCTTAGACGTGCAAAAAATAAAACATCAATTCACATGTTCTCTTACCTAATAATTATTAAAGCTCATTTACATACTAAACAATTACTTAAAACCAATTGCAAAACTTAAATACCTCTGTCGAAAAGGCGAGACATATTTAATTGTCTCGTAAGAAGAATCTTAAAAGTGATGAAATTGAGAAATTAGATTATGCCAATATTTAAATCCTCTAGCATTCCATGAATCATTTTAATAAGGAAAAAAAATCGAGACAGATGACAAGGGAGAAGTATTTAAAAAAAAAAAAAAAAAAAAGAGTCAACTCCTCAATTTCATGCAATAATCGACACAATCGTATTATGTCATTTTACAAATATAGTCAACTCTAAGCGAAGACCGGTTCAGAGTATTCCGACAAGACATTGTGAAATTCGATCACATTTAAATTCGACCAACTTTACTTCCTGGAATTTTTATTCGAACTATGAAATTTATAATTACCCTACGTGAATAATTTTTATATTGAGTTTAATCTATATATCTTTGTCGATTGATTTTTTTTCTCGTTTGATGAAAGATTTTTTTGTTGCCGGAATTCGGAAATATGTGAAAAGGGTTTGGGCGTTTGATATAAATGACGAAGTGTGAAAATTGATAGTATTTATCGTCGTTCAATAAAAAATAGAAATGAAGGGAGCAGTTCATTAAAGCGATAAGCACGAAAATGAGTAAAATATACCTTTAGGCTAAATTCGTATTGATTAGGTATTAAAAATAGAACTTTTGAGTCGCACTGAAAAAATTGCAAGTCCAGGCATGCGCGACAATTAATTAGCAATTGAGGATATAAAAAATTGAAAGTCGCGAGTCACCCAGTTGGGATTCAATGTTAAGCAGAGAATTGAATGAGGACTTGTTTTAAAAGCTTACTAAGTGTAATGGACCGCACCGTTAGTGCGATCCGTCCTGGCGATTTCCTTAACTATTTCAAAAACTTACCTGGAAAGAGAAAGAAAACAATTGTTAATAAAATCAAATACTTACGAAAATTCTATAAACACAACATAAACAAATAACAAGCAGAAGACCGCCATCTTTGAAAGTCCCGCTACCAACTTTATCGGGACGTGGCCTGGGTCAAATGCTTCCACGTCGGAAATTAAAAACTTTGTCGGGTACGCTCCATATAAATAGAACCGCCCAGCGCAGAGCAAGTCATTCGAATTCTAGACTTGGTCTGATTCGGATCAAAAAGCGGAGACGAAGCGAAAAGCGGAGTCAAAGCGAATCCCTTCGGCCAAGGAACCGAAATAAAATAATTCCGAGCTTTGATAAATATAAAAATCCAATCTCGGTGGGGAACTGAGATTAAAAAATATCCCTAACCCTAGCGGAGACAAAGCAGTTGCAGCGTCGAAGCCTCAAAGTCGGGAGACCGAGGTTAAATAAATCTATAATCATTTTACAGCTCAACCGGGTACCGTACCCATCGGAAAGCGGCGAAGAAAGAAGAGAAGATAAGCATTGCCTTTGTAAATTGTCCATCACTTAATAAAAGGAAAGCTAAATCCCAACGACCGTTTTTTGTTCATTTCCAATAATCTATAAGAACCCAGAACGTTATACTAAGTCTGGATGAAGTAGATGTAATGGCCAGGAGGGAGAAAAGCAATTACCGAGCTTGAATCTTCAGGCTAAATTCCCCTAGACCTGACACTAGATTTCAATTGAACTATATAGCTCAAACGATTCTAACCCAATTTTCTGTAATCAGTTCTCTTCAGTTGTATCTTATTATTTCAAATTTTAAAAATTTTCAAAACATCTATTTGCAACTATTCATGTCTCATATTTAAAGTAAAGTAGTTCAACCAAGCACGACGTTTATGGATCACTGGGGCGATGTGCTACGTCTTTAGATGACAAATATGTCACTCATCTTTGCATCAAAAATTTAAAAATTTGGATGTATGAAAACTCACTTTTCTTTGATAGATTAGCAGAGTTGATAGCGCTTTCTACTACTCAAGTTATATTGAAATCAATTTGGGAATGCAAGCAGAACTTGCTTTCGCCAACTCTACTATCACCATAACACCAAAGCGAGAAGATCTTTGGAAATATGACAAAAATATACTATTTCCATGACATTGCTAATCCTAAGTTTCCATACACTATAGAACAAGTACTTCTCCGCTCATACACGAGGGTGCATGAGGAGAAGCGCATTATTTTTCCCTGTAATTAAAAACGCAATTTTTGTTAAATGGATTTTGTCGCTTTTGCTGGAATTTTTTCACACGGGTTTTAAGCGGTATTAAATAATTAGAAAATAGAATATATTAATATTCTTTTATTTAACATCAATTAATTTAATTACAGGGTTTAATTAAGTGGCAGGAAAAATATTAAAGATGATTTAAGTTCACGATAGTCAAAGAAAAGTTTAATAAAAAAAAAAAAAAAAAACTATTATAATACCCATTTCTTTCATGTTGTTAAAAGAAAGATGAGAAATGCAACCGAGGTCGAGTGTGTGCAACAAAAAATCTTAAATTTAGATGAATTTTATTAAGAGTATGAAGTCACAATCTTTTAAAAACAATTGCAATTGCAATGATTTTTGTTGATAAAAATAAGTGAAATTAATGTCGAAATGTGAACACAGTTTTTTGAAATGAAAGGAAATGGTGCCATTGAGAAGTCGGTAAAATGATATTTCTCATTTGAATAAGTAAAATGAAAAATTTGAAACTGATAGGTGCGAACATTAAATATTTGGAAATCTATACCTCACTTGTCAGAGCTAGAACGCCGAATTTGAAAATCTCAAAATGGCGATTTTTCGTCTTAGCAGTGTCTTAGTAATTGTGCAATTATTTGAAGTAAAAAAAGAGCCTCTAGTTTGGAAATATTAAGAAGTTATGCATGGCTTTAGTGATATCTTGTAAAAGAGAGCACCTGGTAAAAATTTCAGGGGTGACCAGTGGATAGCGTCGAAAATTCTTCTTCATCTACAGGTTTTTTGCATTCAAAATTGGACATAAACCTCTCCCAATATTTTCCACGCCTTTCAGTCCTACGTTCTTAAAAATCAACCCCTTCCTGCTGTTCAAATTATCGTCGAGCCACCCTTTTTAAGGTCTTCGCTGTTAGTCGCGGTTTTCATTGTTGCCACTCCTGGTCTTGCCTGCCACATGGCTTATTAATGGAGCCAAGTAGGGAGTGAACATCCGATGAGTTGTCACCTACATTGGGGGTACGCCACTTTGAAAACTGGAAGCTGCCATGATCTCGAATTTGGTAGCCGCTATTCTCGAACTGAAAAATCTGCCGATCGGGATAGTTTGCTTTTCAATGCCAAAATGGCGGCTGTCGAATTCGATATCATGGCAGCTTCCAGTTTTCGAAATGGCGTACCTCTGTGAAGAAGGCGACTCCCTACTAGGCTCCCTAAGCCTACCCATTGCCTCATTGCAAGTCTCCTCACAGATCGCTTTTTGAGCACACTGAACTATTTGACTTTAATGATGGAAAAGAATGACAATCGCCATAATAATGGCGTGCGAGTAGATGACAAAAAGTAAATACATAATTCTCCCATGGCAACAGTATTAATAGTTAGCATATTCAACCACAGATGTCGCTAGTTTCACACTCTCAATTTCTGAATTTTAACTATAAAACATTTCAAGTTTTCATATTTAGAGGCACTTATTACTGAAATCGCAAATCTGGTCTCAACATTAACTCTAAAGCTTTAAGCCATCCATGAAGAATTTACCTTATTTAGCCATCAATTTTTACAAAACATGACTCATTTTATAATTTCAACCAAAGGCATTTTATAAAAAAATAAACTAGTCCAACGCTACTTAAGTTTCCATATTTACACAAAGAAATTTCAAAACAAAACCAAAAGCGATCATTATACATGTTCAATTACAATTTCTCTGCCTAGTACGCAAAAAAAAAAGTTCGCATGATCTGTAGCCGCAAAAACCCTAAAATGGGCCGATTTAATTATTCACTTGCACACCTTCAATAGCATGGTGGCAAAAACGTTCTCCTTTAATTATTTAATATAGATAGGGATCAGCCCTTGACCTTTTATCACCTAACCCAAATCTAAGAATGATCATCAGTTCAAGTTTGGCCGATCCTTAGTTTTAATTCCATTGTGCAGTCGATTTAAAATCAACAATTCCAAATGATTTCATCTATCTTTAGCTTTTCAAAAAATAAAATAATTCCATTGCTTAAGGTTTTCGTTCTCAGCATCAGAAGCCGGTTTATTAATAATCTAGAATGGAATGCATTTTGCAAAAAAAAAAAAAAAAAAAAAGTTAAACGTGTTCTTCTGACATTATACATTATAGAAGACGATTATTTTAAAGACAGTACGTCTTTAAAATAACATAAAGTAACCAGACATTTAAAAAGTATTTTCCCACGTCTTCTTCGATATCAAACATATAGCAATATTTTATACGAATTCGATCAATTAATAAATATCGGATTATGCCATTTTATGCATTACGCAAACGTGGTTGCTCTTTTATAGATTACAAGACATTTAATAATTTTTTTTTTCCTGGAAAGTATAAACTTTACTCTCTTAGCAATTTTTATGTATCTGATATGATTCATTAGAAAGTGATAAACTTGCTCTCTATACTCATCAAACCAAAAGTGTTTCCTCTACGTACGATATTTCTTAGCTATTAAATCTTCCCATCAAGTTATTTATCCAATTAACACCATCTCTTAGTGTAATAATAATTGTTACCTTTACAAAGAATTTGCATTAAAACTTCCGTTTTAATTATAATTTAAAAAGTCGGCGAATTTCAGATTTATCAGAAACATACTAATCGAAAAAATATTGCTTAAATCCGTATAATTATTTAGCGAAAAAATTTAATAGAAAGCAAAAAAAAAATGAGTCATAAATAGACAAACGATAGCCTGTTCATGAAAGTGAATGTGGAAGGAAATGCAGAAGACCAAAAGCGGTACATAAACAATGCGAGCTCTTATGGTCGTTTAGCGACAACGACCTAGCCGGTCTTGAATTTACATATCTCTTGCGTAACCATGGTCAGTTCTAATTTTTGTTTAATTTTATCAATTGGGTATTTGGATTTCTATCGGGGGAAATTACCCAAAACTGATTCATAGAAGGTGCGGTAAGTCACGGATTTTGAAACGTGAAGGTCGCCGCTTAATCATATTTTAAAAATTCGAAAGCATGTTAATATTTAGATTTGCTTGTATTATTAATGTACAGGCAAGTTAGGTCCTGGATGGAAGACTGATTTTTAGGCAGGCTGCGGATCTGATGGGGGGGATTAAAGTTTCGAAGAATAGGATCGGCTTGGGAGTACTAAATTGGGGAAGTTAAGCTAGCAGTATCGTAACAATCGCCCGAGGTGATTAGGGAGGGCGCCTGTGGTGTAGTGGTAGAGTACCACACTCTGAAATGAACTATCGTACGAGCCTAGTTCATAGATATATTTTTTCCCACTGCCATTTTATTTACTCAACGACAATGGACAATGGAAACTTCATATCTGGACGGTCCCGCTTAAACGTCTGCACGGGCCGGGCTCGGGGTCGGGTTTCGGGCTCGAATCGGGTTCGGGTTGAGGAAAAAATTTGAAGTCGGGTTCGGGTCCGGTTTGGTTGGGTTCGGGCCGGGTTTGGGTTGAGGAAAAAATTTGGAGTCGGGTTCGGGTCGGAGATTTTTCTCTCAATTTCTTATTTTAGATTTTTCTACTCAATTTCTGTCGAAATTTTAATATTTGTATAATATAATAAATAATCATTCTAATAACTAATCATTCAGTAAGTTTCAACTTTTTAAACTAGAGAAAGTTTCGGGTTTCAGTTCGGGTTGAGGAAAAAATTTGGAGTCGGGTTCGGGTTTTGAAATTTTAATTCGGGTCGGGTTCGGGCCGTTATTTTTCGGCCCGTGCAGGTCTTTAGTCCCGCTTCTGCCCTTGACGAGCTCTAGATTTCTTCTGACCGGCGAGGTACCAATACAGTAAGGGTCCTTCCTCAAAGTACGAAATAGTGGTAGGCAGCAGTGTCACCATTAGTTGGTTCAGCTCATCGAGAAATGATCTCCGTAAGAACTCGTGTGGCGACATCTATTGGCAAGACTGGAACAATCGGAAGTGACTATACTGTAGAACTAAGCAACAGAAAACCACCAGTCCGCCAGTCCTCAAGTTGTTCTTCAAATCGCTCTGATGATCGCCCATCTTTAGTAAAGCTTCTTAAAGAAGAAGAGCCCTTCAGTGACGGTCTACAGCCGTCTGACTGGGAATATTTGATGCTGTAATAGGGCTTCAAGACCTGTAAGGCCATTGATTTGATTGATTATCAATATTACTATCGATAATCAAGATGGTTCATTACCCTTCATCAGACGACCTCAAATGGTTCAGTTGAGTAAATACTTAACCAACCGGATAGCAAAAAAAAAAAGATGTTTTTGTAAAAAAGATCAAAATATTTTATTTATTAAATTTATTGCGTGTAATAACAAGTGTATCGCAGTGAAAGTGGTGTCCTTAAACCACGCCCTGCATCAAGCCTAAATCAGGGTACTGCGTTACCGTTATATCACATACAAAATATACTCTACACGAGTTACATCATTCTGGTCTGGCGCACGTTACGCACATCCAGTTTACCGTTTATATGTGTGTGTATCTAGTAAGGTCAATCTACTAACACAAATTCAATTTCCATTGAAAAAGAAGGCATTCATCTCTGACGTCACATCTCATTCTTTGAAGAAATATTCGAGTAGTGTTTAACACGAGGCGTGCCCAATTACCCTGACATCTGCACCCGCTGCGGTCAAATGGTATCTCTTTCGTCTGTCGGTGTCTACCACAAATGGGATTAATGTGTTTTTGAATTAAAATGTATGATGCGGGGATTATGGCTTGCTATGCGCAAGAGATTTATAGATCTTGTCTGCAATTCTATAGGGTTTAGTTAGGTAGATTTTGCTCAGGAATATTTTTTTATGGAGTATTGACTGTATATTGCTAAGTAAAGCTGAGAAGAAAAGGAGGTGAGGGTCAGTCTAAATTATGTCGGAGCCCTAGTAATAGGGGATTCCGCCCAAATTTTATGTCATTGTTTGAATACTTTATTGGTCTACAACTTCAAACTATAAAATCCCATCATCTTGGGGAAAAAGGGACCGCCTTTAGGTTCTTGGGGACCTGGTCCAAGGATAGGTTTGGAGGCCTTCACGATAGAATTGAAATTAAACTTATTTTTCAAACAATAAAATGAAAATTTTCACTTCAAATGTTCAGATATTTCAGGTCGGGAATAAAAATTTCAGTGAAATTCGGTGAAGAAAAAGAAATTTTCTTTTTTACTACATAGTGGGATCGACTGCCCCATACAGCTATTACAAAAGGCTTTTTTCAAAAATTGTCTTTAACAGAAAGCGGCGTGTACCATCCTGGCTGCCAAAAAATTTTCCTGTGAAAGTCGCCATGATACTTAATATGGCATTAAATTTTTGTGTTGGCTGATAGTTTGCCAGTCTTTTTTGATGTAGGGTCTCTAATTTCCCAGAGCCTTCGGTAGGCCAAAAAATCAAACCTGAGCCCTCTGAAAAATATCGTAGGTTTAGCTCCGTTCTCGCACTAAGGCCAGGCTTGCAAAAACCACTCTCACGCAAATTTTAGTCCAGCTTGCGAGCTTGCACAGTCAATATTTTCAGCAGATCCAGCCTTGAGCTGGGTTGGACAGAGGAGGGGTTTGGAAAAGGAGAGGACACTTCGATGAATCGTTTGCTAAAAAGTGGTAAGGACTCCCGCATCGACCACCCTCATTTTCTCATTTAAACTTTTAAACGTGGGCTTTGGTGGGGGGCGGTAAGCAGGATCTCCTAATGTGCTCTTATTAGGAGAATCCAAATCCGTTATTGCTGACACAAGATTGGGCCTTAAAAAAGGTTGCTGACCCGGCCTTTCACCTTTAAAATTTTTTTATTAATTAGAGATGAAAGGGGTGAAATTTTAGGGTCGGAAAACGGATAAGAGGATTCGAAATCCGTGCTCACTAACAAGAAATTCTGCTGGAAAAGAGGTCGTTGACATAAGTACAGCTAGTCTGCAAAATTAAAACCTGCTGCTTCGGCAACGGCCCATGTTCTTCAGGCGTCTTTTAATAATTTTAATACGAATTCATTTGCTGTCTTGTGTCATATGTTAAATTATTGACCATAATGGCCCCATCTATACACTTAATCCTACTACTGCTTCTCTTTTACCAATCCCGGAAAAACCTCATTACAAATACACCTGAATTCAGCTCATACATCTTGCATTAATATGAGTAATTTCGTCGTAATATTCGCATAAACATGCAATCTAAAAATCTATTACGATTATTCATTTTTGTCTTTATAAATACGATCTCAAATGCGGCAAAACAATGAGGCTCATAATGAACCATATTGTATAATATCATTTAGCGTGTGTGAAAATAAGATCTTTTGTTCTTTCTTTTTTTTTCTTCTTATCTAGTCCAAATGTTTCAACATGTTTCGGTACATTTCTTGAAAAATGCAAAAAAAAAATCACACCCCCTCTTACGTCCAAGGTTAGAACGCCGAACAAAGACTATATAGCGACCCCGCGATATCTGCTGGATTTTAGTAGTCGCATGTGCGTTTTGCCTTTACGAATATGGGAATAATATGGAAGGTAGGTTAATACGTGATTAACTTTTTAACATGTAAACAAATTAGTCAATTATTAATTATTTGGTGACAAAAAAAAAAGTTGACTTATTGTGTTATGAGTACAGGGATTGAGAGTTCGGTATTGCATTGGTGGATACGTTGTAAATGGTCGGTAAGTTTGAGTTTAAAAAAATTTTTGAGGGGATTTAGAAAAAAAAAATGACGTTGTGCGTCAATCAAACGTTTGTCAGCGATTTAAGTATTTAGTCGGTAATTGTGGCACTTTCTCGTCGCGTGACTAAACATAAACGAATATCTTGAAGGTATTTAATATTCCGTGAATTTTACAAGTTCAACGAAATAGTTTAATGGGTAGGGAAATGCAATCGGATATGAATTTTTAGGTCTTCGGGGTAAATTATTAAAAACAAAAAATAAAGTTTCCGGAGAAAAGCAAAAAGTATCCTTAAGAATTAATTTAGTGCCCAATTTGATAAATTGTCGTAGAATTTAATACAGTTTAGTCCTGGTGGTTTTTTTTAAAATCCTCAAACATACAAATAAATTCGATTAAACTTTTAATTTTTTCGTCTGGTTGCTTATGTTTGAACACCAAACTTTGGCTTTAGGCTAGATTTGAATTTAGTTCGGGCTGCATCACCATTTGTTCTCTAGGTCAAATCTTAGCACAGAAAAAATGTTTCCTAGCTTTTGATATCTCAAATAATGCTCCTCGAAAAATATCTATTATGCTTAAAACACTTTGAAGCTATCTCAAATTCAATATTCAGCCCTGATCCTTTTTTCTTCTCTTCAAGCTAACTGTATCAAGCTTTGGCACCAAGAATTTTAGGTAGGGAACTTAAAAAACAGCAAAATTTTACTAGAAAAAATCTAAAATTTTTCGAATGAGCTCAACCTTCACTGGCCACCTTTCATGTCAATCAAAGCATGTTTCAAAGCTCTAAAAAAATAATTATCTAACAGAAAATTTTTTCCTAAAAATTAAAACATTGTCTTTTGTTAAGCCCTTTGATCTGAGAACCCAACAATTAAACTGTTCTCAACTATTGACCTTTTGAATATTGCTTATACTCCAATTATTTGCCATATAGTCAAAACAATCTGCCTGCCGGTCACTACTATCCAAGATATTTCGTGACTAGCAATCGTTGACCATGTGACAAATTCTTAAACATTTAATTAAAAAAATTAAATGATTTTTTTTCCTTCTGGACATCGATTAAATAATTTATTTTGAATATTTTAAGCTTAGGCCTACACCCCGAATTACTCTTGCCTTGAATTCAAGTCAACATTTGTAACCAGTGATCTGTAACGAAACGGTAACGAGAAACGAAAAACGTTAAATAACGCCCTTTTTTAAAATTTAGAAACGTTTCATAAACCAGTAACTGGGAGCAGATTTTGAAAAATAACGGGAACGGAACTTGTAACGGAGTTACCGTTTACAGAAAAATTAGGAACGGGACAAAAACGGTACAAACAAAATCAAATTTAAATGAACCTGGTAACAGAACGAAAACCGCAATACCGGAGGACCAAGCCGGGGCCAATACTGGGAACCGAGATGAAATTAAAACCTTAACTAGTATCAAAACCGAATTTACGAATCCGCAAAATAGTAACGGGAAACGGAAACAAAAAAATTTCGAAAAGAAACGAAACGGGAACGGAACGGAAACGGAACGGGAAATCGTTACTGTTCCTACAGTTTTCTTTTCGCGCTCTGCTCTGTAAAGAAAGAGCAGTCATACAGTATAGCACTATGAATTTCGCATCATTTCTTGTAGTATTATGAAAGCTTTCTTTGTTAAAAATGACATAAGACTGCAACTTGCATAAGTTAAGCATAGATAAATACGCTCTTTGCTCCTTTATCAAAATTATTATGCCAAATTATTCTTACGATGTGTCCTACAAGTTAAGACTTCTGTAAAGTCGAAATTAATTTTTTCTTCGCAAATTCGGAGAGAACGGCATTTTTTGTATTTCATAATACAAAATTAATCATAATTTAATAATCACATGATCTCTTCTTAAGAGACCCCTAAACTTGAAAAAACTCAAAAGAACAGGATTGTTTGAGCTAAACCCAAAGCTTTCACTCCCTTTGACCGCCAAAGCCAAAGCAAAAAACGGAATCCCGATGATAGAAACTTTGGTTTTTCAATTGCGATATTTGTCTGTGTAACGAAACTGTAACAGAAACTTTGGTTTTTCAATTGCAATATTTGTCTGTGTAACGAAACTGTAACAGAAACTTTACCCAACACTTTTTTAGGAACGAATCAGTAACGAAAATGAAAAATAATTTTTAAAAGGAACGCCTTTCAGGAACGGATTTGAGAATTTGAAGTTCAATGAGGAACGAAGAGAAACGATTTTATCTAAATCATAGAAACTAGGGAACCGTAAACCAAATTTGGAATTCGATTATAATGCTAGTAACGGTATAGAAAATATTTAGGAACGCTGAGCGGCACTGGTAACACGGAACGGAACAACCAGATTTCGTTTGGCACTTTAAGAAACAGTAACAGAAACGGAAACGGGAACTTTGCGATCGTTCCAGATCACTGTTTGTAACACATTTTTTTCCGTTTTATTTTCCCTATAGAATTTCAAGCTGGAACAATGAACCGTATATTGTCCTATTACGATAAAACAAAATTCTTAACGAAATACACAATGGGCATAATCCGTCATTAGCATATAAATAAACAGATATTCATCACTTCTCATTAAATTTTCAAACCGTAAGATTTTTCTAGAAAAATAGGTTTCATTATAATTGTTTTTGTTACAGAATCACATCCAGTTCTCACGCACATGCAATGCGTTCTCATATGTGACTTATCCTAATAATAAACTCTCATTTTCAATGTATGGAATTATACCTGCCTCATAACTAAATGATAACTTTGCATTTGAAAAATTTTTTTCCATTTAAATTAGCTATTAGCGGTCGTGTAGGAAGAAAGCCCAATGGGGAGGAGAATATTAGAAAATAAAGCATGTGAAATGAAATGGGCATGGGTCTAGTAAGTTAAAAATTGTTCGAGAATAATTACTGCCAAAAATTTTTCCGATTATTCTTAAACTCAGAAACCTTCTAGATTTTTTAGTGCACTTAAAATTTTTTTTCTTGTGCTCAAAAAATTCAGGAATTTTGCGTGCACGAATTTTCTCTTTTAATAGTAACTGCTAAGTCAATTCAACTAAATTTTTACAACATGAAAATATAACAAAAATAAATCTTGACGAACGAAAAAATTTCCTCAAAGTGAAAATCATTTAAGTTTTGTTTACTTTCAATGGGAATAGAAACTTAATATGCGGGTAGATCTATTTCATTTGATTTCTAAACAGGCAAATAATACTAAACTCAAAAATTTTTTACTAAAATTTTTCCCAAACCTGTAACGCACACCTCATTTCTAGCTCTCATTTCTATAGATCACATAACATTACATAATGCATTATGTTAGTCATTAATCTGTCAATGTTATTTTAAATTTATCAATTAAAATAAATTCATACCGGTCAAATCGTCAAAATTATTTACCTAAGCAAAAAACGAGAGGGGAAAGGAATTTATTGTTTCGAAAAAATTCATCGTAAGTCTTACGTCAATTAAAATATGAAATGACGAATCACCCAATTATGAATAATACATAACGAAACATGCCAAAATTTGTAGGACAATATTAATGCCCCCAGGGTCCGGCGTCGAATCTAGATCCTGCACATATGCGATCGATTGACTTAATTTAATTCAACTTCATAGAACTCACATGCTGGACTTACCTTATTAGGAAAATAAGTCTATCAAACTGGAATTCCATCTCTTCCTATAATGTCTCGTGCCAAAAAAAAACCAGCAGACGTATCTCGATGTGAGATTTTTTTTTTTTATTTCCGCAGGTATATTGGATATGTTGCCTTCTGGTTATTGCATCAGGCTACTTCATCGGCCTAACGTTATCCGATCCAACTCCGAGCCCCAGTCCGAGTCCGAGTCCGAATCCGACTCCCGTTCCATCAGTTGAGCCGACAGCGGAATCTGAAAAAAGTAGCGAGACAACGTCAGGCGATTTAGATTTAGAAACACAAGATCAAGTTGCGATTTTAAAACAGATTAACAGGGTCAACGAAGATGGATCTTATACGTTCGGCTATGAAGCGGCTGATGGGAGTTTTAAAATTGAAACGAGGGACGTCGCTGGGAACGTTCGAGGGATGTTCGGTTTTATTAATGAAGACGGAGAACTGAAACGAGTTTCGTATTCCGCGAGTAACGGAACTGGTTTTCAGTCGAGCGGAACTTTGAACATTCCACCCTTGCCTGGTACTCCTCTCTCTGGAGATGATGATTCGACCAGGAATTTTAAACCGATACCTCCGAAGCTTTACCAACAATTAGCTCGTCCGACTAAGAAAAACGAAGAAACATCAACGAGGATTAATTTGTTACCGACGACGATTAATTACGGCAGCACGACTACTTCTACCCCAAGACTTCCGATTTATATTTATGGCAGTTCGACATTGAGAAATGATGTAAGCAGCACGCCTAAGCCGATTGTTATTCAACATATTCCGAAAGTAAGACCGACCCCGGCGTCAAGTTCGACCGAGCCGACGGAATCGGAAGAGATAACACAAAGGCCTACGTATGGAAGTTATTTGCCAAGAAAATCGTCAACTCCGAGTTATATCACGCTTAAATCAAACGAGATCACATCTACAGAGAGTACGACGATTGAAGAGCCAACTAGGAAGCCGAATGTAATTCAGGTAATTCGACCGCGCACAGGCCCTTATAAAAAAGTAATAGTAACCAAACGACCGATTGATACGACGACACCTAAAGTCGTAACGACAACTGATTACTACTCGAGGGATTATGCTGCAAGATTAAGAGATAAGGAGATTCAAAATGAATTTTTCAGCAATGGCGTAAGAAGACAGCTTCCTTACAATACGAATTACGCGACCGGTCCAGATTATACGAATTTAGTCACCTCAGGAACTGAAGATAGCCCGGATGTCTACGGAGGAGGACCGACATCTAGGCCGTATCCAGCTGCTGCCTATCGAACTTTATTTAATCAAGTCCCGCAACATCAGAGAATTTTACAAAATTCTTACATACAAAATCAAAATCAATATTTGGCAGCTGCTTTGAATTCTGGATTACCGTTGCCTAATCCCCAACTTCCTTTCCCTATCCCCGGTGGACCTCAACCTGGAGCTCCTAACAATTTTCTACCTCCTGTTAATCCTGAATATCAGCAACCTGCTAGACGTCTTCCTAATCCACCAGCTGATCCTCGTCAGTATCCAAATCAACCAAACGTAAGTCCAGCTCCAGTACCTCAAGCTCCTCAAACCCCTCCAGTCCCTCCTGTAGCTCCTACCCAACCCTACCCACCACCTTACATCCCACCTGCTTTAATGGAACAAATCATAAGAATGTTATTACTTGCTCAACAAAGGCGCCAGCCCCAAGGAATAAGCCCATTTCAACAAGCATTAATCTCAACTCTCGGACCTGGAAATATTCCCCCAGAATTATTAGACGATAGAGGATATGGAGGATATGATCCGAGATACTATCAAGCACCGTACCCTAATTATTCCCAAGTTCCTTATCCTTACCCTCCGTACGGTCCCCAACCTAATTACGATCCTCGTTACGCAGATCCAAGAATAATGGCACCTTACGGAGACCCAAGAGCACCTCCATACGCTCCTCCCTACCCATACCCTCCAGATCCTAGATACGGGTACCAGCAAGGACCATACGGGCCAAGCCCCTACGGCCCCTATCAACCGAGATTACCATATGGTATAGATCCTAGGGCACAACAACAAAATGATGATTCGTTTTTGTTGAGAATGTTGTTATCTGCAAGATACCCACCTCAAGAGCCGAATCCTGAAGTTCAAAATTCACCAAATACAGTTGAAAGATCTCCTGCTTATGGCCAAAGACTGGCGGACTCAGCTGCTTACAACCAAAGATTGGCGGAATCTGCTGCATATGGTCAAAGATTGTCCGAATCTGCTGCTTACGGCCAGAGATTGTCAGATTCGACGACGTCACCAACGACACTGAAACCAAGATTAAGTTCTGTGAGAAATGTTCAAATTTTGGATCCATCTAATGAAAGTACTGAGAGTTCATCTAGTTATGTGAGAAATGCTAAATCAAAAAAATCAGAATAAAATGTATTTATTTATAAGACTGTTTTGTTAGTTAATATATTAATTTTTTTTTACTTTTTTAAAATATTTCTTACTACAGCTATTTTCAAAAAAAAACCCTTACTAATTTCTTTTTCGGGTCAAGCTAATTAAATATTTTAACCTTCAAAACATTAAGAAATACTCAGTTTCGAAAACTTTTAAAACTTGAAGATATTTTTTTATAACAACTATTTTTTGCCACATGTTCACACTAATGAAGATTAATCTACTGTAGACCCCTCTGTCCTGTCCCAACTATCTACTTAATAGTTACATGTGCCTTTGAAAAATCAATAAAACAGAATCAAGCGATTTAGAAGATCGTAATCTTTGAGTTGCAGCACTACCAGATTACGAGAAGTCAGATATTGATAATATTCAATTCATGAAATTAACGTTGATGCACTTTGACAGATTCTGCCATTTGCTGAAACTTGCACTAATAACAAATTACAATTTACAATTTTAGCTTTAATTTTTACCACACAAGCTCATCTGCTATAAAAAAACCTTCATTGATTTAATGTAACTCATAAAATGTTTAAGCAAGGCAAGCTTCGTACCTTGGTTAGGTTAAAACAATTATTTAGAACAAGCACCTTCAGTTGTTTGACCTAATCTATATGACATCAAAAGTAAAGCATTTCCCCCATTTATCACTAAAGTAAGAGGTTATAGCATAGGCACACTCAAGCAAGAGGATAGATAAGATGTGATCCCTAATCTCATGACACAAGAATACTTTTTTCTCCAAAAGCATTTTCAGCTTTATTAAATTCATTGAATTATTAACTCTGCACATAATTACACTTTATTCTTACCAGTTGTAACTAGTCGTAGTCGTAATGAACAGCATCAGCATAAGCAAACAAGAGGCAGTCATTTGTTTCGCATGACATTCTTTTTGGGATAGAATCAGCATTATCATCTGGCACATCGGACCTACCTATTACCTACAATAAATACATTAATTGCCCATCATCATAATATTCACTTAAGATTGTACATAAAATATTTACGAGCTGCCACATTTGCCGGTAAAGGAAAAGCATTCAGTATCAACCCCCTTTCTTCAAGCATCCGAATCGGGGTTTTTTGAACTAATTATTCTTGGAATTTATGACTAACATTAAGTTTTGATGTTCTATTAACGACTTCACACCTACCTTTTATATAGAAATGACATTTTCACGGTGATTTTTCCAAAATAAAAAGACGCTAAAAAAATGCTACACACATTCATCATGGCGGCACTTTAAGAGATCAAGATCAAATCACGTGGAGTGGAGATAGATGGCAGCAAAATCATTTTTTGCATGAAATGAAATTCTATTTTTTCGACAAAGAATTATTATAACACTGAAAACAAATCACTAATACATTTATTAATGCTAAATATTAATGAAAATCAAAGATTTACACGAGATTCCACATTTTTCACATCCTTTTTTGAACTTTGTCGTGGAAGCAAAACGGAGGCCATCTTGTTTGTTTTGTTTTCTCTTCGTAAATATGGCCGATGTTGATCAATTTTAATTACATTAATTTTTTTATATCTTGAAATTCGAAAATATTCGAAAACGGAAAGCCTGAGAAGATTTTCCGACAGTAGGCTCATTTCTTATACGGTTTTTTTGTAATTTAATGTCGTGAACTAAGTGTTTTCTCTATTTACTGTTGAATATATTTGCTAGAACTTTCTTTATCTAACACAATGGTTTGCGAAAAGTGCGAAAAGAAACTAGGACGAATAATAACCCCCGACCCATGGAAATCAGGCGCCCGAAACACTACTGAAAGTGGTGGCAGGAAATTAAATGAAAACAAAGCAATAAGTGGTTCTAAAGCCAGGTTTTCTCCATACACCACCAAATTCGAAACATGCAGAATATGCAGGCAGAATGTAAGTATCTGTCCTATTTGGAAATGTCTGTAGGAGTCACACATGCTAATTATTTTTTCTATTGCAGGTTCATCAGGCAGGAAGCCACTACTGCCAAGCATGTGCCTATAAAAAAGCAATATGTGCTATGTGTGGAAAAAAATTGCTCGAAACTAAGAACTACAAGCAGTCTTCTGCATAAATCTCCTCAACACCTACTTACCATTTTATAATATGGTATTAATTGTGATTTTCATAGAGTTAAGCCTTTTTATTTGATATATGGTATAATGTGATAGGTGATAGATGATAGGCGGAATCGGAGATAGAGGTTAGAAATTTATTGTAATTAAATATTTCAATTTAAATTTTATTATTACTTTCATTACCAGAATGAGATCAGATTCAGGATATAGAAGCACGTTTTTTGTCATTAAATTTAGCCATCGGTATCATTAAATTATTTCGGTTAGGAGAACTAGTGCTGTAAGCTCTAACTCTTGTAAATTTTTCTGGTTCTTGCACATATAGTGCTTTTAATATTTTCTGTTCCACATTAAATTTTGGTTTTGATTTCAATGATGTTCTCGGTGTGGTAGCCACAGGTTTTAATGATAGTGCTCTTTCTTCTTTAAGCGCAAGTGGATTATTCCAAGGTTGAATAGATCCACTTCCTCGAAGCATGAAAAATATAGAAGTTAAAAAGAGAATAAGGGATGTTAAACTGAATGTGATGCGCCATGATCCTAATACCTAAAAAAAAAATAAAAAATAAAAAATAAAAGTATTTAACAATTCAAAATTGTGTTTTTTTATTTAGATTTAACTTACCATTCCATTTAGAACTGCCGATATTAAATACGATATGAGAATATTTCCGATTGCACCAAACGTGCAGCATAAGCCAAATACTGTTCCTGCAAAATTAGGGGTAATATCTAAGGAGCTACAATAAGCGCCAGCATATGCAGCACCGGAGACGATTATAGCTAAAGAATACAAAGCTATCGGAGCTTTAGGATCGCAGCCCACAAAGCTTACGACGAATATCAATCCAGCTGGGATGAAATGAGCTGTAAAACATAAAAAATAAATAAACGGGAGATTTTTAATGTTAATAAAAAAAAGGAAATACTTACAAATATAGACGAACATTCGCCTTGATGAAGTTATCGATACGAATCTAATTTTGATAATGTAATCTACTAAATATCCGCAAAAGAGAGCAAAGAGCCAGTGAAAAAAATGAGGGATTGCTGAGTGAAGTTCGTTCTAAAAATATGAGTTAAATTATTCAGGTTCGTAAATTAAACGCGATGAAATTTATAGCTGTAACTTACGGTCACACCGTATACGAATTTAAGGTATAAGCGTATGCCATGATTTATGGTTGTTTGAGCGCATTGAATGCCAAATGTAGCAGCCACAGACATCCAAACTGGCCTGGAAAGAAGCATCCGTCTCCAAGGTAATTCTAATACCTGCGAAAAAAATTTTAAAATTTTAAAATATTGATTTTTTTTTAAATTTTAAAGAAATTTTTTTGTTTAATACTAACTGAAGCTAAAGACGTATCGCCAGTTTTAATTTTTATTTCATTTTTCTGGGCTTGTGATAATCTTGGATGTTTATCTGGAGTACTAAACACGATCATGGACCATAAGACGAACCAAATGATTATTAGGAGGCTGATGATGTAGAATAGTGGATCGTGGCCTATCGAGGCTATTAACGGAAGAGTAAGGACTTCAGCTATAGCGTACCCAACAGCAACTCCTACGGGAAAAAAAATTATTTTTAAAAACAATAAATATAGTGGGATAAAAAATGGGAGAATACTAACCTGAGTACCAAGACACAAAACTACTTCGAAGAGTCGGAGGAAACCAGTTGATAGCAAGCATATGAGCTGAAGGCAACATTGCTCCCTAAAAAAAATTATTTTAAAAAGATTCTTTTTCTGGCTTGAGCTGGTTTTTTTGCAATTGTTTTCTGGTGGGTTTACTTACATAAAATAACCCTTGAGAAAATCGAATAACCATGTGCGCAGGTGTTAGCCAAGCAGCCGGAGCTAATAACGTTGCAGCCCCTGCTCCCAAAAGCGCATAACCGAATACTCTTTTTGGCCCAATATTAGCAACCAATCTACTAGCAGGAAGTGGAGAAACCAAAGTACCGAACAAATACGATCTTTTGAGGATTGCTTCGATTTCATCATTACTAGACAAAGTCATCTGTTTCAATAAAAAATAATTAGTAATCTCCGTAAAGAAATTTAAATTTAGTAAATATTTTTATTAACCTGGAATGACATTTCTTGAAGCTGCGAAAAATCATAATCATCATTCTCATCGATCTCCTCACTTGAATCATAATAAATGGCCAAAGCTGTCATGTTTGGAGGATCACAGTATCTTCGCTTTCTCGTTCCATTGTTTTCGTTTCCAACTTGTACATCGACCGATTGGACAGTGAAGTCTTTCTGTGTCAAGGCAACTGTTAAACAATGTTCAATCACTCCAGATATAACGAATCCCAGAAAAACCATTCCAGTTAGGATGATCCTGGCGGTGGTTATGTCTACAAAATAAAAAAAGTATGAATATGAACATATTAGAATAATTTTAAAGCAGCCTAAGTTAATGTTACTTCAGCCAAATTCCTAGCCGGGCCATAGAAAACAATAAACAGCTTAGCTTGGCCTAGCCAAACACCCGCTCCACTTCCTTGAGTTAAATATTGCTAGAGCGTTGGCTCCTATTTCGTTCAAATCGGAAAGCTACCAAAAAAATTTCAACTGCGCCGAAAAAAATTAAAAATAACTCTTTCTTCTTACCGGTGTTGTAGCATCCCGTTTTCTGTATCTGCACCGTAGATTTTAATCTTTCAATAGTCTCCATCTCGCATCACATCCTTTTTTACACCTACAACGAATTTCGCGAATTATTTTCCGACAGTAATACGTAATAAAATGCATAATATTCACTTGGGAAGGATCCCTCATCGCTGCAGCAGCTTTGTTGCATGTATGAGAGACAGAAATGCGCGTTTTAATTTCCTTTATACTTACATGGGCGACTTATTCGACAGCACCACCACTCATCATCGTACAAAAAATTTTCAAACGTATATTTTAACTATTAAAATAGCATATGCGATATTCTGCCTTATTTATTCATCCGAGACCAGTTATAACATTGTTACTTATGCAGATAAGCAAATGAAATCGACCTTTGTATTTTTTAATTTTTTCTTGTTTTTTCTTTCTTCGTCCTTCTATATCCATTAACCCCGATTCGTAATTGTAATGAAGTAGTAGCTACGCCTATGAGAAAAAAAGGCAAAGTGTGATTTATAGATGAATAAAAATGACGAAATATTGATGTTGGAAATGCGGGTTATCATTGTTATTCTACTATGGTCTCGACTCTTAATAGAAGAGTGGCAGTTCTATGAGAGTAAATCTACGTTTAATTCAATAAGTGTTTTTACGAATGAATCTTTAAACGCTATACGAGGATGGGATTGAGATTGTTATTTCTATTGTTTACGTTTTTAAATCAGGAAAAAAATCTCTTAAGAATTTTTGGGGATTCTGATTGTAAACCTCATTTTAAAAAGTTAATTAAATTATTTTCTTTGTTTTAAAAATTTTATTTCAAAATTATATGAGATTCACTTTTTTTTTTGGACTAACATAATCTTGGTCTCAGCCGTATATACTTGATCTAGCCCCAACAATTACGATAAAAACCAGAACGATAATACTTACTTTACATAATATTTCTAACATTGATATCACTCTCACGTTCAAAAGAGCTAAGAGGTTCTCCATTGAACTTAGTAACAGACGAATGATACAACGGCACTCCTTTCAAAACTTGAGGACCTGCTTCATTGATCTAAAAAATGAAAAATCAAAGCTTCTATTCATTGCTTCGGGAAAGTGCTTAGATGAACACTAAGCAAATTTATTTAAACATACCAAAACTGCTACGTAATCTCCATCTTGAATAGGCCTTAAATCCTTAGATTCTGGGCTATCGGGTATATCCATTTTGGGAATTATAACTCTAATATTTCCATCATTTCTCGAAGCTAAGTATTCATTCGATTTCCTACTAACCTAAAAGACAATTTTTAACATCAAAAATACTTTTCATCAAAAATACTTATTTTTAATTATAAATACTCACCTTCTCAACTAAAACTAATTGAATTTCTCCGACATGTTTTTGATGGACTTCATTTGCTACTATTCTAAATAATTCCCCCACTTCGTTTGCTCTAGCTTTTTTAACCTCCATCGGTACGTCGTCTTTATATCTTCTATGAGCAGTTGTTTTCTAAAAAATATAATAATCATTTTTTAAAATGACCAGGGAAAAATTTTATTGGTCAGCGGCTGACGCTGTTTTCAAGTAGCTGATCAGCCCCGAAAGTTATTCTGTTTTACGTACCTCTCTCAAACTGTACGGGTACATATACACAAAATGATATTTTGCTTCTCTCAAAAGACTGAGAGTATCTTGATGTTCCTCTTCGGTTTCTCCACAAAAACCGCAAATCAAATCAGATGTCAATGTTACATCTGGAATAACATCCCTAATATGATGAACTAGTTCCATGTAGGCTTCTCTCGTATATCCCCTCCTCATCCTTTCCAAAACTGTCGTACTTCCTGATTGTGCTGGCATATGAAGTGAATTGCAGATATTTTTCCTTTCTTTGATTAAACTCAAAACCTGATTTTAAAAAAAATCATTAATTTAATTAAAAAAATTTTTTTAATCACACACAACCTTACACATTACCTCATCTGGGAAATCCTTAGGATGAGGAGAAGTAAATCGAATCCTCATTTCTGGATCAATCTCAGATACTTTATCCAATAAAATATCAAAACGAGTTCCTCCAATTTTAGGTTTGTACACAGTTTTAAAACCACCAGTTGAAAGCTGTGTTTTTTTATCAATCATATTAAAAGTTTGAGCAGATGACATATCCCTATAGCTATTTACATTTTGTCCTAATAAAGTTACTTCCTTAATGCCTTGATCTGATAACAATCTAACTTCATCTAAAATTGAAGACATTGGCCTTGATCTTTCCCGTCCTCTCGTAAAAGGAACAATGCAGTATGTACACATGTTGTCACAGCCCCTCATAATTGATCTAAAAAAAAAATGTAATTATTTACTTAATAAGCAAGAAAGTAAAAAAATTAAAAATTACTTACACATAAGCAGACTTTGAATTCTCATTTAATCGAACAGGCATTATATCTGCATAAGTTTCATCTAATGATAATAAAACATTAACTGCTTTTTGATCATTACGAGTAAGAGCAAGAAGTCTAGGCAAATCTTTGTATGTATCAGGACCTGCCACTAAATCAACTGATTTATCTACCTCTAAAACTTTATGCTTTAGCCTCTCTGCCATGCAACCTTAAAAAAACAGACATTATAATTTTGAATTGATTCACAAGTTTTTGTTTTCTTCAAACGTAAACAAAATTTACCTAAAATTCCTATTTTAAAATGTTGCTTCTTCCTATAAAACTGTAAATGAACTAATCTTTCCCAGATTTTTGATTCTGCTCTATCCCTAATAGAACAGGTAACAAGTAAAACAACATCAGCGTCTGTCAAATTGTCGGTTTTCAAATATCCATTCTTTTTTAAAACGGCCCACACGATTTCAGCATCATTTGAATTCATCTGACATCCTTGAACTTCAATGAACACTGGAAAAAATTTGTATAAGGTTATTAGTTCAAACTCCCAGTAAATTGATGAGAAGTTTTCAAATACACTTACCCTTTCGACCGTTTCCATCTAGATCAGATTCATTCAAATACGGTGAATGCTCAGTTTCAACAGAAACCGGTACACGAGATCCATTATTTACAATAAAATCTTTCAGTCCTGGACCATTTTTAATGTTATTTTGAAAATCGTGCTGATGGCGAACGTTATAATAAGAATTCGGATGAATGGCACTATTTAGTGCTGATAGTTTTTGAAAATGTTTGCTTAAGCCTTTATGAAGAAACCGATTAAGGCAAAACTGCAGAATATTTCTCATTTTTATAACTAATAACTCCGATTTTTTCACTGTGCTGTGCTAGGAAAAAAAAACAAAACAAGTAAAAACGTGTTTTAAGATTAATCAATTTTGCAACAGCGCATTCAGTATTTTAATTTTTTTGGCGCGCTTCATTTTTTATCGCATAATTAAATATTTTTCCGTCAATAATTCAATTATTGACTTTAATAAAGTAGTATTTATTCTTTTTTGAATATTTACTTTATAAGCAAATAGATTTAAAATCGATTTCAGCGATGTCAGCAATGTTGTCGGATCATTCAGTTTTGTCGGCTGCTGTTTTGATGTCTGATGTGGTTTTTTCTGATTTGTTTATATTTTTTATGAGTGAATTCATTCATCTCGCATTAAAGTTTAAAATTTATTTTTCCGTTATTATGAAGTAGTTGTTGTGTAATATTATTAAGATGGAGATACCCAAAATGAAGATTCTTATTTACGCCCTAACCTTTCTTGGTTATGCCTGGAGTGGTTATGGAGCCGGAATATTAGGGAATCTCAGAGATGCTATACTAGCGGCCGAGCATGTATTTGGGGACTTTTTAGAAAATGTCATTACTGTAGCAAGAAAGTTCAGGGACGTTCACGAAGTTCTAAATGTGGCGGTGGAGGAAAATTGTAAATATACTTGTCCAACAGGTAAAGATTCATATATGATAATCTCTATGTTAACATTTCCAAATGTTATAATAATCTGTTTTATTTTAGGAGCAAATCCTGTCAAGAACAAATTTCACAAGCCTAGTTCTAATGGTTGTGGAACAGATGCCTTAAAAATAGAAGTGAGTCAAAATAAAAGAATCATATTATACTCAGAAATTGATCGTGAATTAATTATAAATATTTTTTTAGATAACTGAGTATCTTCCAACTGCAGATATGACACAATGCTGTAATGAGCATGACATCTGTTACGACACATGCAATTCAGGGAAAGAAAATTGCGATTTTGAATTCCAAAGATGTCTGTATAAAATTTGTGAAAAAGTTAAGGGACCTGAAACTATTCTTAAAGCATGTAAAGCAGCTGCTAAAATGATGTTTACCAGTACCATGACATTAGGTTGTAAGGCTTATCTTGAAAGTCAACAAAAAGCATGTTACTGTGCTCCTAACAATAAAAAGAAGAAATTTACTCCAGGAGGAGAATTTTGATGCTTGATAATTTCAAGTAACAGGTATAATGTTAATCTAGTTGATTTTTATGCTAAAACTGGTTTCATTACTTAGAATCTTTTACTTGGGAATAGTATTATGGCGATTACTAATGATATTTAATGGTTGTGATTTGAGAAAGCTCTTTTGACAATGTAGGTAATTTTTTTTATGAATCTCCCTGCTATTTTTTTATAAGCGCTTTATACGGTTTGTTAAAAAATATTTTTCCTATTTATTTTTAAAATTAGCCGTTCGTTTCGGATTTTTGTTCAATGGTTAAAGCCTTAAACATTGCATAATGCAGTCTTACTGCTTGTCGTTTTTTCATTTTCGCAAATTTTGTCGCTATAAGCTGTAGGGGAACAGAAACTGTTCCGCACGGTGGCGCTAGTGGATATCGTCTGCTTTAGGAGTCACATTGTTGAAATCCAATCAGGTTAAAAGTAGACTAAGCTCTTTAGCTAGCTCTGAACATCGATTTTAGAGAACAAAATTTGTGCTCATCTACCCGTCTCTAAACAAAAATTAATTTTCTTTTAACCAATTAAGGTTAGGTTTTTTAATTTTATTGCCCATTTCACTTGTTTAATGTGCATTACGTATTCCAATTAAAAACATTTTTAACAGCACAATGGAGTAAAGAAGGATCCTGTTAACAGTTCTAGTCATTGGCAATTAAAAATTGCCTAGGAAATAATTTTGTATATGGTTTTGAATAAGAAAAGAAAAATACAAAAAATTTAATTAATTCATTAATATATTTTTTTTAATTATCCTGATTCAGGAAAGTTTCCTTGATCGCTTAGTTGTCCTTGGTGGGTAAATCGTCGATTTTCTTGTGGTAGATCAAGACATCCTTTTCGATCATGTTAGGAACAAAGAATTCAGTCTCATCGATTTCACGGTCGAAGGGGAATCCCATTGGGTAGGTGTCTGGGTATTTCAAGTTACCCTGGATTCCGCAGCTGATGATGCTTTCGTAAGCGTGGATTTCATCCTTCTTTTGTACGGTCTTTTCATCGAGAGGAGTGATGACAACGAAGAACTTGTATGGCATACCGTATTTCTTACCCTTGGGGAGGAGAAGACGGTCTGGGAATCCGCATTGGCGCATAGTCTGCAAAACAACCAGATTAGGTTAGTTTTATTGCTCTGACGTCGACAAATTTTGGCCAGCAAGCAATTCACTTACCTCGTCAATATGGAATGGAGCTTTGCCTTGGATGGCATCTTCAACCTTCTTGTAAAGGACGCGGAAGCTCATCAAATCATTAACGGTGGCGGTTGAATCCTTTGAGTTGCGTTCAATGGTGGTCTTTCCAGCTTGGATCTCATACGGGAATCTATCGATTTCAACCATGTATCTTTGCTTCTCCTTCAAAGTCAATTCTTTGCCATCAATGTCGACCTTAGGTCCAAGGAAGACGCGGACCATAACTTTGGTGTTTTTGTCGCTGTTGACGATAACGCGGTAGGTGAAGTCCTTGTGGTTCAACCTTGGTTGACGAGCAACGATTTTCAAAAGCCTGTCTTCTTCGATTTTGTTAACATCGACGGCGTTGGTGATATCCATATCGAAGTTTTCGAAGTAAGTCATGAGCTTATCGACATCGAGAGATTCGATTTTGACTCCTGGGTAGAGAAGGTCGGTCTTGGTGTAAACAGGGAGAGTCCTCTTGTAACGGATGAACAATTTGTTGATGCGTTCGAAGAGTCTGTAGTACATTGGGTCGCGGAGCATGGTTTCGAAATGTTCCAAAACGCTGGGAGCGACATCGTGTTCGTGGATGGGATCGACGATATGTCCGACGAGATTCAAGACGAGATTGTAAAGATTTCCGTAGTATCTTGGGTTAACTTTTTCCATGGTTTCTTCTACCAAACGACCTAAGATGTCCATACCGACTTCGGTAGTAATGGGGACTTTAGTACCGTCGACGGTGAAGACGAAACCCATATCGATGGCATCACGGATTCTGCGTTCGAAGTCCTTGACAAGTTCAACATCGACGAGATCGATATTGTGAAGTTTCAAATGTTCTGGGCGGACTGGCAAGTCTTTACCGTTCTTGTAGCGCAAGTTAGGAGAGTATCCTACGATGTTTGGCCTTTCAAATGAGAATTTTTCCATATCCCATAAATCGTTAGTCATACGTTCCAATAAGTAACGGGCAAGGAGTTGTTGATGAGTGTACCAGAAAACTTCACCTCTGCGATCTGATTTGATTCCGTATTCTTCTCCCTTCAACCAGAATGGGAAATCAAGATGGTAGTACAAATGATAAGTGTTAAGGCCGACATCTTCAGTGAAGTAAGACAAACGAAGTTCGGGGTTCATGTGGCTCTTGTACCAAGCGGAGTAGTTGGTGGGGATGACAACTAAATCCTTGTTAGCATCGGTCTTGGTTGAAGTTAACATCCTAGCTTCGTATGCCTTTTGGATGGTTTCGGTGTTGACGAAGAGATGTGGGTACACTTCATAGGGCGGTGGGAGGATGAGGTCACGGGTATCTTCACGATGAACAACAGCAACGGAAAGAGCATAGACGAACATGCCTTCGTTGACGTATTCACGGAGCCAGACAGCGGTTTTGAAGAAAGTATCCCAATCCTTGGCAAAGTAAAGAACATCAAACACGTGCTTGACTTGCTTGATGTGTTCCTTGTAAAGGACGGAGAAAATTTCACCGCGTGGCATGATTACTCCATTTTGCCAGAGTTTCAAAAATTCCTTGACGTGTTCGACATGGTCGTATTTGTCTAAATTGTCTTCGATTTTGTAGTTCAAGGCGATTTCTTTAAGTTCGGGGATTAAAAGTGGTTGGTGAACATGGACGAGGAGTTGAAGGATGGATTTTTCCTTCAACAAGTATTCCTTGTCAGCTGCAACAAAAAATAAATTGAATTACGTGGTTGTAGATTTTAGGGGTGACTTCAAGAAGTTATTCACAATGATGCGTTTCAGAATTTTAGTGTGCAATGCGTTAGGCTTATTCCCAGCAACGAAAACGGCAAAAGTAAACTTTTATAAGGCCTATAATGTGGACAAAACATTTTTAAAAAAGATTAAATGTAAAAAATTAAAAATTTAGGACACACTATAAAAGAGCCAGCCTCGTGGCTCAGTGGATAGCGTGCCCGACTCACACTCGGAAGTTTATGGGTTCGACTCCACTCTACGGTTTGGATTTTTCCCGACCGTATTTCACCTATGACCACTGTCATCTGCGTCATGTGAACTTAATAGGCTACTTGCATAAATTTTAAAATCGCAAGTTTATTATTAATATTAATCCTTTGATTAATAAGGAAGACTTTGTAAAAAGAAATTCATCAAAAGAAAAGTTTTAAATACCGAAAAATTTGCTTTGAAATTCAAATTCTAGAAAGCCCGCCAAAAGCAGCCATGAATTTATGACGTCACAACTGAGTCGGATCCTTTGTTCCTATTGGTAGAATTTTGGCGCGCAAAAACTTGAGCCAATGAAATGAAAGAATTCAACTCAGTTTTGACGTCACTAGCTCAAACATGGTGTATGGTGATTTTTGGCGGGCTTTCTAGAATTTGAATTTCAAATCGAATTTTTACCTCTTAAATAAAATTTTTTTGACCGATTTTTTCTTGAGAAACCTTAAACAAGAATTTAAGGACCGGTTAATGACGTTTTAAAAATTCATGCAAGTAGCCTATTCGAGGATTTGAGGATTCCGAAAAAGCGATTAATGTGTGTTGTCGCTCGGTCTCACCCCCCCTGCAAGGCTGGCAAACCAGCAGGTGGTAACTTGCTTAAAACAGCCTCTCTTCTTAGCCGTTCGGAACCGGCATTAAACTGTAGGTCCCATATAGCTGTCTCAACTCAAAAAACACAAACCAGCTATATGCAGAGAGGTCGAAAACAAGTATGGTACCCACAGAAAGAAGATAAAAGAATAGCGGCGTCAGGGAATAATTGATGCTTGTAACTCTTACTGAGGACAAGCTAGTCTGCCTCCCTTTGGTAGGGCACTTACGGCGACTAATATAAAATTCGCCATTATTTGATAAGAGAATTTGGATTTTTAAAAGAGCACTGAAGAAAATTTTTCAGCTTAAGTAGACATTGTAGCCAAGATGATGCAACAAAGAACTTCAATTTAAAGCTTGAAGAAGAACTATCCTGATCAGGTTACAAAAATTGTTGTGCCTTTGAACTAAAATTCTTGTGTATCATACTGGTCTTTTTGCAGAATAAGTTTTAAAAAAAACATAATAACAGGGGCCATGCGCACACACTACAACTTCAATTCACTGAAACACATTCACATCACTTTAAAATTTTCAAAATAATCTACTCACCAACTACTTTCTTGTCCTTCCATCCTGGAACAAGTGAAGCTGTGGCGATTGCCAAAAGGCAAGCAAGAGCAATTGTAATCTTGTGCATGTTGGGATTATTCACTACCCACTCAGGCCGAGAAACACTCCGAACCGTCCTTATATACAAGCGACCATTTTTAATGCTGCTGACCTTAATAAACGATAGATAACCTTAAAAAATTTTAGCTGACATCGCGTATTCACCGGTATTGATATCCGTGTGCTCACCCGATTTGTTAGTACATAATCGAACTATTAGTGTTAAAGCATTACGTGGTGCAATCATCGGAAATTTTTTTTATAAAAAAAACAAAAAAGTTAAGTAAATAGGTATCGGTAAAAATAATTCATATAAAATTTTCGAATTGCTGGACATCGGGGAAAAAAAGATAATTCTATTGAAAAAATCTATCAGCAATAAAAATCGCCCACAGCACTTTTTCATGTGTAACACATATCTTTTCCGATATCATGAAATTTCCTTACAGACTTCATAAAAATCTTGTTAAGCCATGATTTTCCATACGAAAATAAAACAAGAAAAAAATATACGAAGGAATGAACATGAATAAACGAACGGATTTAATTTATTTCATAATTTATGAGACGTTCTTTCCCAGTTTATATTCTTTCCATATTCATATTTCCAGACTTTTATGAATTTTAAACGAGGGAACGATTTAATTCCTCTTCTCATTCTCTCTTTCTTTTTTCAAGCGACATCCTTCAAAGCCCTGTAAACATCGATATTTGCCCGGACTTGTCATTACATAAACAAAAGCCCACCTACGCAGACATTTCAACGGGTGGGGGGAAAAAACTAAACAATTTTCCGACCTGTCGAAAACATTCGTTTTTTTTCAAGTTTTGAAAAAGAGCGACAAGGGAAAACTAAGCGAATGATTTGTTAAAGTCGGGCAATAATCATCGAGTTTGATCTATGCCTATAAGAACATAAACGTGAGACTTGAGAGGGGAAGGAGGGGTAAAATTTTCCACGTGTAAATTCGCATGACAACTTTTCCAATTAAAGTATAATATTTAACTATAAAGGAATGAGAAGTGGTGTGTAATGAACGGATGCATGATGTTCACGGTTGGAATATATCATGACTGTAAAATCATCATCGTCACAAGTATATCGTGGTTTGGGAATTGGATTTCGATTTAATAAAACGTAGCACAAGGGAGGCTGTCAGTTATCCAGAGAAATTTAATTACTGATTGGGTATACTTAAATTGAGTTCTAGTCCGGTTTCCTCGACAGATAATCCCGACAGAAAGACAACAGATTAATTAACTCATTAGTGATTCTTCGTCGTAAAAAGAGGAGGAATGGGGGAAACGTTCGCATGGGTCAGGTGCGGGCTAGCTGTAGTTATTTAATTGCTAATTATAGTTATAAATGTTTTCATCTTTTAAGATTAAAGCTAAAAAAGTAAGATTTTAATTTTAAAATAATTGAGATATAGAGTTAATAAGATTTTAATCCGTTTTCTGACCTTTTAAAATAATTATATAGTTAACTATCGCCATGAAACTTTAGATCTTCCATGTAAAAGGGTATGTGAAGCAATAAGGACCTAAAAGGATTTCAAAACCTTTTTCTTCTTCTGCATTTTGAGAAAACCTTTTGGTCTGTTTGATTGGGAATTGTCTTTTAAGAGCGGCAACTGCCACGAGTCCTTTCATTTTTTAGGAGGGCGACCTGGGGGGCCGTGCACATTACGTAAGGAAGATTTTGGGAATTTTTGACCCCCTCCCCCCCAGGTAAGCAATACTTAGCTTATGGGTAAGACATCAAATTTCGACACCCTCCCGCCCCCCTAAACAAGCTTACGTAATATGTGCACGGTCCCTGGGGGCGGGTACCTTGGGGTTTCCTTCTTCGTGCTGCTAGCGCTTGACTACAACCATTCATTCTGTGCACGTGGCCCCGCCTTTGCCTTTGTAGCTTCGGTGACTGTCCAGCTTACTATGCTATATGTCATGATTGGCCTTAAGCACGCTTTGTATATGTGGACTTTGGATTTCGCCGGACAACTTCGTTCAGCCACCCGAAAGCAGCACCCTGCGCATCTGGCCCTGACCTGGATGTCGGGCCTAATAAGTTGGCGCAAGATGATTTTTTAGTCTGCAGGACACTAACATTATCCGCAGTACCCGGTCCACGGATGTTCGCAGTAAGATTTTTCAACCTCCCCTTGAAAACAAGTATAAGCCATGCTGTAGTAGCAGCAGTGAGTACTAATTAAAATCCTGAACGGTCGAATGCTATCATTAGATTGTGCGTCGCAAAATAATCCAAATTATGCCAACATTTAATTTTAAAAAAAATACCGACACATACTAACTATAAAAAAGTTCCATTTTGCGAATCATGCACAGCCAGCACCAGAAAAAAAAATCATGAGAACAACCTTGAACTTGACTGGTCATCATAACGATTAGAAAATTTTAGAGGTAACTGATATCCTGTAAAGAGCACTATTGAAATACATTCAGGGTTTATTACGCCATTCGCCTTTAAACCCAAGATAAAAAACAAAAAGAAAATATTTAAATCACCTTTCCTTCACCTTCCGCTACTGATATCTTCATCTTGCGGTTTTTCGAACATATTACATAACAGTCAAGACAAACTCTTCATTATCTTTACGAAAAGAAAAAATTATTCTAATAAAACTCTTAAGGCAAAACTTCAATCGTCGCCTGAAAACTTTTTCATGAACCTAATTCTTTCATCACTTAAATCACCTTCTTAACAAGTTTTTTTTTTCCTTTAAAAAAAAAAAACTTATTTTCTTTGAAATAAATCGCAATGAGTGCAAAGTTCGAATCGAGTGAACTCGCTGTCCAGAACTCCAGCAGCTCTGGAATATAACCGTTCGTCAACGCAGATGCTTGCGAGCTTTCGAACGGGTTAGAAGGTGTTTAACGCGGGTGAAAATTCGCGTAAAACTCGAACCGTTTTTTTTGACAGTTCGTTTTTTTTTTCCCATTGTAAAGTACAAAAAAAGTAAGTACCGATTGCGTGTCTCAAATATTTGTCTGGCTTAGTAAAAATTTTCCAAAAAAAAAAAAAAAAAAAAAAAAAAAACTTTGGACATATTGAAATTTTGCACGCGTCAGGCTAATTAACGGTAAACATACCAAGCGAGTAAAATAAATAAATTATTAAAAAACATAAATAGATTTATTTATGTAATGTAACGATCAAAAGGCCGAAAGGGATTTTCAAACTGGGTTCAAAATGTTATCTTTTATCAACATGAAATTATGTGAAAGGGTGAGATTCTTTTAATTACTGATATCCCCTATAGCAACAGTTTAATCATTTTTAAAGCGATAAAAAAATTTTATGAAGAAAATAAAATGTCACGGATTTGCAGCTGCTTTCCAAAAAAAAAAAAAAAAAAAAAAGGAAGTTGCGCTTTATTTCTTATCACCTCAAACGCCGGGTGAACTGTTTTGTTCTTTTCAGTTGCTTTTGTAATAAAGAAAAAGGGAAAAAAAACCCTCGAGCTCGATGTTTTCCTTTAACCCCTTTCTCCCCAATTTGCCTGTTTTTGTTTCTCATTAAAAGATAAATTCATAAAACTCCATTTTGTTTCATATTTGTTAACTCGACTTCCTTTTCTTCAAAGAAAAAAAAACAAGGAGCGATGAACTGAAAAATCGTCACAAACTTTCTCGCTTGAGATTCGGTTCGCAAAAAAAAGATGGTAGTTTTGCCCTTCTTTTTTAAAATTCTTTTCGGTGAATATTGCAGATTCAAGAAATGACGTCATAGGCACCGATGAACATGGCTTAAAATCACTTTGTTATGCATGAGCTTTCTGGTACGGTGGCGTCAAAATATCTTCTGACCCTTCTCCGCTTCCCGGCAGATTTTTTTTTAGGAGCCCCAGCCAGGATTAAAAATTGAGTTTTGTAAAACTCAAAAACTGTGCGGCTAGATTTAAAAAACCTTTCTAAACCATCCAGCCTGAATCATTTACAGTTGCCGAGTCACTGCCTGGATGGTCAAGCACCCCCCTTGTGCTTCCTTGCTATATCATTCGAGCCCACCACTTCATATTTTAAGGCGAATCCTGTGCCTTCCGCTATTTAAAATAAAAAATCGGAAAAATTTAAGCCTACGTAGTTTACTCAAACCCCTTTTCATCTATTTTCCTTTGCTAACAAAGAACAAAATCTTTAATTACCCTAAATTTCCCGTCAAACGAACACAGACGAATGTCCCTTGAAGGGAAATCTTAAATATCTTAAATCTATAAACCCCGCCAAGAAATTTCGCAATCAAAGTTAATCAGAGCTTTGCTTGTTCTTCGAAAACGAATTCGCTTTGCATTTATTTAAAAGACAAGGATGAAAACGATGAAGAGAAAACGTTATTTGCGTAATTAAATTAAGTCAGCAACACTGACCGGTAACTGCTGGATTTGATCTTCGGATTTTTGCTTTAAAACTAAAACCCCGTTAAAGTTATGGAAAACTCTTTATCAAAAAAGAAAGTAAATGAGTTTGTAAGGAAACCTGGAAATGATGTTCGTGGGCAGTTGTTTTCAATAGTTTATATTATGGGCTAACAATAAGTTTTCAATCAAAGTATTTGACAGGGTAGTTGATATTTTTCTTGTTTCGAGTGGGATTCGTGTAGAAAACTCCGCGGTTTCTCGAATGAGAGAAGCTGAAAGAGAGAAAATCGGAGAAGAATTTGTTAAAGTGTAGTTCTCAATTAATTTCTTAATTTGTTTTACAAATAACAAAGAGGCGTACAACTTTTGATGTGTGTTTTCTGAATCTGACAATTGAAAGTTCAAACGTGCTTTTTGCTAAAGTGTCTGAGGCATTCGTTAACAGTTGATGTATGAGTTTGAGTAAAGAAACAACGATCATAAGAAAATCTAGTGTTCGTGGGGAAAGGGAAGGAAACTTCAATGTGTCGGCCTTGTGCAGTGTACAAAGAAGAAAAACCTCCCATGTCCTAGAGACTCGACCCAGGTAAGGCGCCTCTTATCAAGACGTATTCAAGATAAAATGAAGATGAAGACATCTTAAAGATGTCTAATGCCCCAACCTGAAGACGTATTCAAGACGAAAGATGAAAGTCTTCAAGATGTCTTCATCTTTATTTTATCTTGAATACGTCTTAATAAGAGGCGCCTTACCTGGGGATCCACAGAGAGAATCGCTGTGATTTTTTCTTGTCTCAAGAGCGGAGGTGGCACTTAAGAAATTGCTAAACATTTTAAACCTAGTTACACTCTCGAATTTCTTTATTTCGGGGGCGATCCCGGAGGCTGATTCCGAACATTATTCGTTCCATTGCTCTTTAGCATTCAATGGGCCACCTAGCCTTTTTAACTGCATTAGCCATTGTTCCTAAATATAATTACCAGCTTTCCGCACGTATCAAGACTTTTCTCCTACACGAAGAACTCTTAAATTCTGAAAGAGTAAAAACTAACCTTTCCGAAATTTGCCCGGCTTAATCGCATTATTCTTTTAATTCCGGTCCCTTGATTTTCCTTCCTTAATTAGATACCAAAATAAAACTTTTAATTCGCTGTAGAAACTTAAGGGATGTAGTAGTTTTTTCTTCTTGTTTAAAGAAGTCTGTCCAAATATACTGTAGTTGCCAGAAACCATCTTAATCAACTAAGATTATAAGGCTGTGAGATACCTAATCAAAATTCTAAACTTCTAAATCCAGGATTTAATTTAATTTTTGGCCGATTTCCAATAAAGGCGAAATTCGAATCAACTCAATTTTATTTTGGCATCAGCCAAAACTCAATTTAGCCAATATTCATATTCTTCCTTAAATGCCAGCTAGTCGACGGCGATCGTCATGGCGATCAAAATTTTTCATCGTCGTCGTCGTCATCGTCATCGTTTTCAAAATTCGTCGTCGTCGAAAAGCCGATTTTTTTCCCCGGAATTTATTTTTTCCACTCTCAAAATTTTTACTAACCAACCTCTTGTCTTTTCTTTGCTTCATATCATGATGGCACACACAAATGCGTGGAACTATCACGTTCGCAAAAGCTCTAGAGAGCAGAAGCGAGTGCAGAAACAAGTCAGAGTTGTTTATTAGTTCTTCAAACAAAATTTTATGAGCGGCCAAACCATTACTATCATCTTCAGCCCTGGGTCAGAATTAGCAAAGCTGCTGCCCTCCACTAACTCATAACCCTGAGAAAGAGCTCACCACTGGGCAAGGACGCCATTCCTTGAGCAAGACAAAACATGCCTCACCGGTTACCCTAACCGGTCAATTTCAATTACTTTTTGTTATCTCAGAGTTTATCACAGAAGAAGAACATTATTTGTCCAAAATTTTACTTGGACATAAACCAGTTGTGACTACTTCATTTTCAAACTGTTTAAACATGGTACGAACGTATTAGTATTCTCATCACAATCGTGTGGTCCTAGCAAATTCATGCAACATAGAACATATAATGCCCAAAACTTTCTAATTTCCCTAATTAGAAAGACATACTCAACCAAAAACCACCAAGCAAAACACTCGAATAAACACAACATTAAATTATTCACCTTTCTTTTTTTTCACGTCCGTGAAGTTAGCCTGCACTTCAATTTTTTTTTTTTTTTTTTTTCAATCGATAACTTAGGCTTGCGCGACCTTGCGCACAAAATATGAGAGCTTGCGCACTTACCGGGATTGAGCTATGAAAGATTATGTCATTTCGTGAACTTAGCCTGCACTTAAAAATTTTAATTTTTTTTTTCGACCAATCGATAGCTTATGCTTGCGCGACCTTGCGTGCAAAATTTTGGACCTTTCGGACTAATACTAACAGAGTAAAGAACAAAAATGTAATTTTTGAACTTAGCCTGCACTTTAAAATTTTTAAATTTCTGTTGCACCAGTCGATGGATAATGCTTGCGCGACCTTGCGCATTTACTTTGAAAACCGTATTATGATTAATAATCATGATAAATTATTTTTTTTAAATAAATGAAACAGTACAAATAGGACAAATTGCGTAATAATAATTAGCTTGCTCGTGGAGCGATGGTAGGTGTCCTGCCTACCGTGCAGATATATCGGGTTCGAATCCTCCCGCTAACATTTTTTTTTTTCGGGTATGAGTTTTTTTTAGATCCAGTATGTTTTACTGAATAATTTTAAAAATAAATTTAATGTCTATGTTGCTGTAAATGCTGTGTCTTTTTTATAATTACTTTAGTCGTTAACCTAGCAAAGGAAATATTTCCCTCTTTTTTTCCCCTTTTAATTTTGAGATTATTATCAACCTTTCTTCTGCGATGATTTCGCAGCCAATGGAGGGGAAAGAGTCAAGAATGACGAGAATAACGCAGCCCCATGCACTTATTCGAAATGCAGTAAAATAAGTTAGGTTTTATACAAATGGAAAGAAAACGACTAAAGTAATTATAAAAAAAGACACAGCATTTACAGCAACATAGACATTAAATTTATTTTTAAAATTATTCAGTAAAACATACTGGATCTAAAAAAAACTCATACCCGAAAAAAAAAAAAATGTTAGCGGGAGGATTCGAACCCGATATATCTGCACGGTAGGCAGGACACCTACCATCGCTCCACGAGCAAGCTAATTATTATTACGCAATTTGTCCTATTTGTACTGTTTCATTTATTTAAAAAAAATAATTTATCATGATTATTAATCATAATACGGTTTTCAAAGTAAATGCGCAAGGTCGCGCAAGCATTATCCATCGACTGGTGCAACAGAAATTTAAAAATTTTAAAGTGCAGGCTAAGTTCAAAAATTACATTTTTGTTCTTTACTCTGTTAGTATTAGTCCGAAAGGTCCAAAATTTTGCACGCAAGGTCGCGCAAGCATAAGCTATCGATTGGTCGGAAAAAAAAATTAAAATTTTTAAGTGCAGGCTAAGTTCACGAAATGACATAATCTTTCATAGCTCAATCCCGGTAAGTGCGCAAGCTCTCATATTTTGTGCGCAAGGTCGCGCAAGCCTAAGTTATCGATTGAAAAAAAAAAAACAAAAAAAAATTGAAGTGCAGGCTAACTTCACGGACGTTTTTTTTTCTATACATTTCTAACAAACTAAACCCACCTTCAATCCAATCCTCCTTACTTCAAATCGTCATTTCCTCTTTCCAAAATACAAAAGAAACATACAGTCTTTCCGATTCACTCGTCTGAACGAAAAACCCAACTTCTGGAATTGAATTCCCTTATTGTTTGCATCTGGAAAAAAAAAGGAACCGAAAAGTTATTCATCTGTATTCGAAAGAAGAAAACAAGATAAAAGATAGCAAATATATTCTCTTTGACGAAACAAATCGAAAGTTTTGAAAATCTTTAAAAATCGAAAAAGCGTCGTTTTGAAATGTTTACCCATCGCGTTTACCAAAGCGATGCACGAGCGATTTTTAAAACATTCCAACCCCCTTTCTCTTTCCCCCCTTTTTCCTTCATTCATTACCGAAAGCTCAACGGGCTTATCCAAAAACCAAAATATTGTTTCAAATTTACTAAGAGCACAATAACGCGTATACGCTTTTAAGGATTAAGTGTCATTTGTTATATCACGAAAGGATGTGAAGGTTAATTTATTTGATGCCGCGAGTTTCAAATTTTGGGAAAATATTATAATAATTTTCCTTTAAGTTTTAAAGGGATTAAACGGTTTTCCGTTTAAACAAACGTGGGATTGTCGTTTGATTTTGGGAAAGGAAAAGAAAAAAAACAACAAAAATAAATAAAGGATTTTGCGTCTCGTTTGTTGGGGACAAAAGAGACTTAAAATCGGGCATGGGCCGTGGGCAACGAATGTAGGAAGCAAAGTTTTCATACGGTTTTGTTTTAATCTTTTAGTAAACAACAAAGCTTTCCGTTTTTTTTAGGGGAGCTTAAATTTTGTCATATTTTCAATATTAAACGGAAAGTTGAGTCTCGTTAACTCTCGTGAGGAATGTTTCAGTTTAAAGTTAAACGCTTGTCCCATATTAATTAGACTCGGGTTTTTTTTTAAAAAAAAAAAAAAAGAAAAAACCGGTGGAACATATCTCGTTAAAAATTTAAAAAGCTTAAAGTATGTGTTAGTCACAATTTTTTTAACGATCAAATTTTTTTGCACTTGTGTGAAAGAGGAATGGAAATGAAAGTGGATGTGGTGACGTAACAAGCATGCGGACGAAGATACCATTACCATAATCAAGCTGTTCTGTCAGAAGTTTTTTCAATATTTTATTTTCCTTTGGTTTCGGTTTTTGGGGCAATCACTAATTTTGTAGTGTTTTTATGCAGAAAAGCATCCCAGTGCTTAGTGTAGAAAATTAGTATGAATTACGCGCCGCCAGTGATTTTGATCAATAGTGTTATCAAAACGGGGCGATGTCACCTAGTAGAACAGTTAGGAGTTCCCCACAAATGGCCACCTGTCAGGACACAGCTGTCTGGAGAGGAAACTGAAATGCTGCTATATGAAGCTACACACAGACAGGTACACAGACTCATCCAATGCGCTGGAATTCACGCTCGCTTCAACATAAAAATGCTGACCCTGGGATTTATCTCGACAAAGCCAAGCGACAATCCATACAAAGATCCCACCCGTGCGTCGACGGTCAATCACTAGTTGAATCCGGTGTTTCTTAAGCGTCGCGGATAGCTCTGTGCTGTTGAGACTCCTCACATTCCAGGTTCCGCAAATCGAAGTTCTTTTCCTCGGCAAGAATTGTTGTCGTTTGGATCCGACCGGTTTCTTTAGTTTCAAAATCACAACTTTAAAAAAAAAAGATTCAGGCGGACGGGTAGTTGGCCCACCGCGCCCTACTCCAGACGGGAGGCCAAAAGACCTTTTTCTTTGGGTGCCCTGCTCGCACACGAGCTTAGGCGATCGATCAGACGAGCTTCTTGAATCTTTCACGATCGGCGGCCATGCGGAATAACTGCTCTTCGGTTAACCCGGTCCAGTTCCAGATATTCCGCAACCAGGAGAGATTCTTACGACCAAGTCTTACGTCAAAGTCGATGTGAGTTGGCAAAAGTGTCTCAGTTTACTACTCTTTGGCTACTAGATTACGACTGCTACGTCAACCAAAAACGTCTACCAGACGATCCTCATGACTTCCAAGGATGTTCCTCTTCTTCTTTAAGTGCCACACTCGTGATTGAGTATCGGCGACCTCTCACGCGGGACGCACTGTTATAACGCCTAATTCGAACGGCAATTTGTAGATGCATTACTAGACATGTTACCACTTGCTGGCTCGTCATAACCTTGCAAGGAGGACAAAGTCGAAACGACTCGAATTATGTTCACATGACCAGATATTAATAGTCAGAAGTAAATTTCGGTCGAAAGGTGGATTCGACCGCTAGACTCCCCGATTGTGAGTCGGGTACGATATCCACTGCGCTACGAGGCTGGCAAGGATTTCATCACAACGAAAAAATTTAAGAAAACTCCAGAAATTCATGATTTGCAATGTCAAAACTTCCTCCTAGAGAAAAATCCACACTTCAAATTCTTTATCGCAAGAAATCTTATCAAAAAATCTATTCTTCTACCGAGTGTAGATTGATCCACTATGCCACAAATCCGCGCCAAAGAATAAATACTATTAACCCCGAAACCTTTAACAATCATCCGCAAATAATCACCTTACAACTGCATATAATTGCACACTATACATCCATTAAAATTCAATTTATAATATTCCGGGGTTTTCTTTCCATTCAAGCAAAATTCGTGAAAACACAATATAACATTGAAAACATGAATAGGAAACCAAACGAATTCAACTTCAACCGACAAAACGCTTCCAACAATATGACGAATGATCAATTTCGTATATACAAAAGCCCTCGAGGGGATAAAAAATGTACATTACGTTTTTAGAGTTTCCTCTTCTGTAGGTTTAGCCCTTCATTCAAATTAAACTTATCGGCATTTGGTCCAAATTGTTTGTTTGCTCATATCCACCTCATTTCTATTCTCCACGTAACAACTTTCCCCGTTTTTATAATAATAAAAAAACCGCCACTGTTCGTGCAATAAAAATCTATGTCTGGATATATTTGTTCTCTGACATATGCATTTTACTGTTGTTGAAAGAGAAAAAAAAGCTCGTTCGATTATATATAAAAAAAAAGTTCTTTCCTTTGATTCTCCAGAGAATCCATTTTACAGGATTTTTCACTTTTCCTTGCCATTTTTTTCCCTGAAAAATTAAAACAGGCAACTATTTTTTTTTTAGCTCGGTTCAGTATTGTTGCCTCTTTTGTATTCTTCCAAAAAGTTCTTTTGAAATTCGATCGGATATTGAAAAGCCTGAGCAAGAGCAGATCCGCTAAAGTTCCGGGAATATTCTCTCCTCTATTCCGTCCTCCCACGCATCTTTTTTTTCCCCGTCTCTCAGAAAATACTCCTTTCCCTTGTTTATATAAGAACAAAATGATTTTTTTTTACAAACCCGGAGGATTACCGAGTTTTTTTCTTGTAATCTGATTTAGAAACTTCCTGTCATCTTTTTAATGACGTCCGTTTTTTTTTTTGTTGGTTGCTGAGGGAAACATATGAAGCATTTAAAACGAAGCCCTGAAGCCCTTAATTAAAACTATGGTGCGATTCGTATATGTGCGAATTACGAAACAAGTTAGTCGGCTGTGATTACATTTTCGAGTAACAAGAACACCTGGGTTTTGTTTTTGAAATTATTCATTTTCTTAAAATGAAATACGTTGTAACTTATTTTCCTCTTCATTGTTCCCGGTGTAATCAATAATCCCCAAGACTCGTAATCAATTAAACAAACGTCGATTTCGAATCGGAGAAACACTGTAAAGGGAATTTACGCCCCAAATGTGTACCCACTTAAAAGTTTTTAGCTTTAAGGAACCCACCAAGATCGCGCTTTTTCCCTTGTTTTCATGTTCCATTTAAAATAAAATTGGAGCTAAATCAGAATCAACATCGCAAAATGTGAACGTTTCTGAAAATTGTAAACTCCTTCAAAGGCATAACATATAACTCGGAGCGACCTTTGAACGGAGTAGCTGATTATGAATCGTGTCAATGCTCATGCATTAACGGAAAGATGATGACACTCGCAAATTTTTATTTTATGTGAGAAGCTGATCTTCTTTCGAAAAATATTGTAGTGAACTTTAAATGGCAACTCCTTAACTTCATCTGTCATTTTAACAGCAGCTACTCCTTCCAAAAACTAAACGCTTCAAACTCCTACTATTTCCTGACAACTATATCCTAACCTTACCTAACCTATAACTTTTTGATCAACGTCCTGCGATCCATCTTGACTTCTTCTATGATCGGAGCTCATAGAAGTTAAGCGGCATCGAGTACTGTTCACTTTAAAAAGGGTGACAGCTCGCCAGTAGAGAGCCTAGTAGGGAGTGGACACTTCGATGAGTCGTCTGCTACAAGGGTACGCCATTTTGAAATTGAAGAAATTTTCGAATTTAAGAATCCGCCAATCGCGATATTCGCTTTTCCATTCGAGAATGGCGGCCACCAAATTCGAGATCATGGCAGCTTCCAGTTTTCAAAATGGCGTACCCCTATGTAGCAGACGAATAATCGAAGTGTCCACTCCCTACTATGCTCCCCACTCGACAGTATACGGCGTTTGTTTTCAGTTAGCATCACCAGCCACTGAATTATAAAGCCGCGTCTACACTAGGAGACAAGGTGCCGAAACATGTTGCCGCAACAATGTTGCGAGACATGTTTTCGAGTGTAGACACCGTTTTGGGCGGCAAAAAAGGTTGGTCAACAATGTTGAGTGTTTTCTACAGGTTGTCAGTCTTTTCAAAGGATTTTATGTTGCTTGTTGTAGTGTAGACGCATCGGCAACATGCAACAAGCAACATTTTTTTCATCAGTCTACTCCTTTGGCCACTGAAAAGCTACCATCACTTCCACCTGCAGGGAAACTACTTCCTCTTGTTCACTATCTCAGCACTCGAAAAAGAACAAAATCATTAACATTTTTATTTTTACACACTTTCACAAACAACTTTCAACCCTTTCCACGTTTTTTGCCGTTTTCAAGTACATGCTTGCTTCCTGAATCGTTACTTTCATCCTTTCCCATTTCGCGAGCTGAGGATTGTTTGTTTTGTTTTCCTGTTGTTACTTTCAAACGAGTTTTAGATGTGTTTTTCATCTCATCCCTTTTTCTTCTTTTAATGTTTCTACTTTTGTAATTACTTAAATCCCCCTCTTCTTTGCTCCCGCGTTCACTTTACTCACAGCCGAGATTTCTAACTAAATATCAATTTCGTATCGTGTGATATAGTTATAAAGATTACGTATCCCCGGTTGTAATGGATTCACAGGATAAAGAGCCGGTTTCATTCTTAGAAGTCTAAATATATTATTAACGGTACCGATATTTCCCGGTCATATTTCATCTCTAACTGACAATATTTAAGTCAAGTTCAAGGTTTTTCGGAAAATTTGTGACGTTTTGACGTAGAGGCTTTCTCCTACGAACATTTCAACACAAAAACGTTTTTTCGATATTGTCATTCCTACGCTTTTACTTTTTGACAAATGGCGAAATTTGTCGAGCGAAGACAAGTTTTATTGATAGAAGGAAATTTTCACGCTATAAAGACATGTTACCCATTTTTCCATTAGTTTTAATCCATCAAAAGAAGGGACCCGGCCTTGGCATTTAGTGCCTCAGTTAAGCTCGGATTATAGAATGGCATGACTAACCTCGTAGATCAATTGATAACGTGCCCCGTTCATACTCAAGAGTCTGGCAGTCAGTCCTGAAATAGTATATTACATATCCAGGAATGCAAACGACAAAATCGCCCGTCGAGACCGAGTTTGATGCCCAAGCCGAAGGTGAGAGCTTCAAAAAGATCGAGAGGGGCAGGTCGTTTGCTCTCCTAGCATTTGTAAGATATTTTTCATAACGAGTAGCCACGGAAAGTAAAAACTCCCTAGGGAGGAAAATTTACTTTCCGTGCATGAGTTATGGAAACAGATTTTCAGGTACTGTACTGTCCTGTCCCAAAGCTAAATTTTAACAGCAGTATCCTTGAACTTAAGCTTTCCCCATTGCCGATCATTCCAGACAATAAACTTGCAGTTGGAGTTATTTTCGAAGCACACAGTCTTCTCTCAGCAAATCACGATGATCTAATTGTAACACGAAACTCCAAACTCCTTAACAACCTGTTGAGAATCTAAATTTATTAACCCGAAGAGTATAGCACTTGTAGGCAAACTTCCCTTCCCTTTGCAAAAGAAGAGAAGAGGAAAAGCAACAAACGAAGAACAAGTTGTGACGCATTTAAAAAACGAGTCCAACTTGTTGCTTCTCAACCAAACTTCCCCCCTCCCGATGACCCAATTCACCGAAAATCGAACGTCAACCATTTTAAAGAAAACAAACAAAATTTTCATCATTTTAACCCGCATTTATTAAAAGCAAACAAATATTCCCCATCTTCCTTTTCAATACTTTCCCTCCCTTTGTCTATAATTATTAAACGAACGAAGGTATAAGCAAAAACTAATATTCGAAAAAAAAAAGTTACATAACAAAAAAGTTAAAATGAAGTTGTCGAGCTTCTAAACTTAACAACTTTTCAAAAGAAAAGTTAACCGGATGGAAATTTTCGAATTAGTTCCTAACAATTTTTAATTGAAAAACAGATTTGTCAAGTTTATCAAGTCCCTCTTTTCTTCGCAGCTATACGTCTTACGTTACATTTTCAACTTTCACATTTCACTTACATAAAAGCGCTTTCAACTTTTCCGTATATGTGACGTATATGGTCCTCAAAGCTTTCCATTAAATCCCAATAGAAACTTGATACAAAGTATTTGAAACGTGTTCCGTCGGACTCGTACTTAACTTATCGATTTTGACAAATAGTCAATTAGCGAAACCCGATATCAATGATATATCCCCGGCTTCGAATGCTGGGGATAGATGACAGGAATCTTCAAATCAAATTAACCTGGCGATACGTTAGCCCACACACACACGCGCTCCCATACCTTCCCCGGTCGAGCTAGAGAAAGGCTTAGTTAATATATCCTCTTATTAAACCGGACAATGATCCATTGTATCCTTTTCCTCGATACACCTTTAACAATGAAAAAGTTAAAAGGGATTTCGGCGTTTGCTAGGGATATGTATTAATTTTTTAATATAATCAAAAAAGGTCAAAGGTTACTCATTTGTAAGGATTAAAGAAAAATCCGAACGAGAGAAAACAAGAAACAAAAAAAAAGTTTGATATTACTTTTTTTTTTCTCTTCTTTGTTTTTCAGGTTCGAGCTTTTGATTAAATGGAGTCATTGATATAGCGGGAAATGGAAAGAAATACGCCTACGCCTTGGTTTATGAAATCGGCTTTACAACAAATGGTGTCCAGGCCGTCGCAAGGACAGGGAGAAGTTGCGTTCAAACCTAGTGAAGTGCAACATTCTCCGATTTACAGTAAGTAGAGCTTTATGTGTTTTAAGCTATGGATATTACAGTACTCGAAGTGCGATTGACATATCGTACAGAGCTCGCCAGATGACCCTATCAGGTTTTAGTTGTCACAGCCTTCACTCTCTGTCAGTCCGCAAGTCCCGCAGGCGTTGGGCAGTGGGCATCCCCTCTAACGTTTTCCGCACGCCTTTTTCTAGGCCAACCCATTTGTTTCATGGCATTCACTCTCCCATTTATTGTTATGACAATGGTCCGCTCCTCTAGCGCCCAAGCCATAGCTGTTCAGTGAGATCCCGGGTGTAGCAGTTGCGAAGTTGTCGTGTCATTTGCGGTCTGCTCTGAGAAAATTTTTTTTCGGGCCCTACTTACATTCACTTTTAACATTTCGCGACCTTAGTCGAATATCGTATTATCTCATTTTTTTTTATTTGAACACGAGGGCATAAGCTAAGCATTGTGTTATGTTCATAAAAAAAATAAGAGATAACACTATATTCGACTAAGGTCGCGATTTATAAAACAAACCGCAGTACGCGTAGTGGAGTTCAAGCAGGACTCCACGCCCGTGATATAATATATTTTCTTCTCCTAAACTCAAAAGTTAACGGCTTAAAATAGAAACAAAGCACGAAAATTAGAAAAAGGAACTCCAAGCTGTACGCTTTAATTATCAATCAAAAATAGACTCTCTAATTTTGGTTTTCTAGCAATTAAGAGAAAGTTTCACCTTACAATATATTCCGCAATTTTTGTTTTTATTAACAGTAATAAGAATTAAAAAAACAACAGCCAAAAAGTGGAAACGAATATCGTTTCTAAAACTTGTTCAAAAATAAAATTGAAATTCAATGGATTTTTTGAATTAATCATAAAAACAACAAAAACGCCAATTTTCAATCGCGAGAGTTATCAAGGTAATTGTTTCAATGAACTTTGCTTTTCTCGTTCCAAACAAATTTTGCATTTAGTATATATACTAAAATTATTCATCCATTTGCTTCTTCCGCTTCGACTGGAAAAGTTTCATTCCCGATTCTAATTATCATTTGAGAAGACGTTAGGCGGACCAAAGTCCTTTGCGATATGCCAAACCCACGCCGAATCAAGAGTTTTTCTTTTTATTAACTTCCCTTGGGGAATTCGAAAATAAATTTTTTTTTTTAATAATAAAAAAAATCCGAAGATGGATTCGGAGAAATCGTTGCTTGTTGGCTGCGTAGAATTTACTTATGGGATATATTGTATTTATACGAGTTTGTTGCGATCCCTACGGTTTCATACCTTAGAGGTTTTCACCGTTTCCATCGTGATTTTACTTATTTTATTTTTTCTCCAGTCGTGGAATTTTCCTTAAGAATATAAAGCTTAATTGATGCAACCAAAAGATAGTGAAATTTTTTTGAAGTGGAACTTCTTATAGATTGGATTGAGATCTGTTAACCCGGTGTTAACACGCAAAATTTAAAAGCAAAATAATATATAATATTTTATGTAATATTATAAAATTCGGCCTTTTCTTTTTCGGCCCCTTCCGTTTTCAGCCCTTTTTATTTTCGGCCCTTTTCATTTTCGACCCTTTTTATTTTCGGCCCTTTTCATTTTCGACCCTTTTCATTTTCGGCCCTTTCCAATTTTTAAATTTTTTTCGACCTTTTTCATTTTGGGTCATTTTCATTTTCGGCCCTTTTCATTTTCGGCCCTTTCCAATTTTTAAATTTTTTTCGACCTTTTTCATTTTGGGTCGTTTTCATTTTCGGTCCTTTTCATTTTCGACCCTTTTCATTTTCGGCCCTTTTCATTTTCGGTCCTTTTTATTTTCGACCCTTTTCATTTTCGGTCCTTTTCATTTTCGGTCCTTTTCATTTTCGGTCCTTTTCATTTTCGGCCCTTTTCATTTTCGACCCTTTTTATTTTCGGCCCTTTTCATTTTCGACCCTTTTAATATTCGGCCCTTTTCATTTTTGACCCTTTCCCCGAAATCTTTGTCAATCCCTTGAATTATTGAAGTAAAAAGATTTTTTCCTCCGGGCTGTTCAGTGCATACCCTTAATTTTTACTTCCATCCCCAGCTGCAGAAGATTGTAATGATCGTTATCCATAATTATTAATTGCTCTGTAGCTGTCACGTTTTTGGCCATTTTACTAAACGAAAATGAAGAGCTTTAGGTGAGGGACGCAAAGTCAGCAATATTCCTTATTTGGTTATCTTAGTACTCTTTTTTTCCGACTCGGTAGCTTGGTTTTCTCTAAAGCAGCTTTGCTTGATAATTCTGTGTTGAAACCACGGTTTACTTTCATAATTCGGACATTTCCATAGCAACTAAATCGGAGTTGCAAGATAAGTAATACCTTAATGCTAAAGGATTATCAGTGCGGGTTATGGAGAAATCAAACACTACTGACTAACTGTTGATCCTTAGGTAGACAATGTAAAAACGATGTGGGCGCCAGAGAGCATACGCGAATGGCTAGAAATATCTAACCCCCTAAAAAGAAATTCTAAGCCATTTAAAAGCTTGAAGACCATTTTGGAAATGTCGGAACGCCTTCATTTTTAACGGTTCTTTACGTGCCGTCTCCGCGTCTGACATTGACGATCATCATCGCTATTCGAACTTTGGATGCCGCTGCCCGAAACAGGAACCAGACAACTCACCTTTTCTACGGTTTCATTTCCTATAATTAGTTAAAAATCGTCTGGGCTCATAATTTTATGAAACTTTTAAAAGGACCCTCGCCTAGCTTCGAAATTTCACCTTTGGCCATTCTGGTGGCAGCGGGAAAATAGATTTTTCTTTATTCAAATCAGACAGATTTAAGAATTATAACCTAATCTCAACTTATAAATATGGTTCCGAAAAAAGAGATTGGAGACGTTTAAACTCGATATTATTGTCAAACCCTAATTCAGGACGAAACAATTTACAATTCTGAGAATAAATCTGCGAAAGTAGTTTGTCCTTTTCCAAAACGTCAAAGCTTTTTACAAGGGGCTAAATGATTACTTTGGTTTTGCGGAGGGAAAACCACTTTCATTTTTCGACTTCAGCCCGGGAACATTCTTTAAAGAAAATTCTTCGTGAAAGTTAAAAATACCTTTCCGATCGATCCTGATCAGGATTGATACAAACTCAACCCAGTCGGCTCTACGGAAACCATTCATATTTGCCATCATTTCCTTTTAATTTGATACTGATTGTGTGTCAAATTAGTTCAGTATACTGTATAATCTGAGAGTCCCATAAAAAAATTCGTGGAAAATGTAAATTACCTAACGAAACCTTAAATATCCATGAAAATGATAAATAAATAAAACTTGTAATCGGGCTTGACAGTTATCTCTTTACAATAGCTAAATATTTAAACGTTTTAAAACGTCTTAAAGCTTCTTAGTTACTTTCCTGTTTTCTTAATCTGTTTTATTGCTTTACATTTTCGTTTTATCTCAGAAAAACGATTTTCCTTATTTTTTTCCGTTCCGGGAAATGAAAAAAAAGAAAAACTTTATATTAATTGAGCCGTGAATTTTATACTCTTACGTTATGTGTATATAACTTTGCTTACACAATTGTCATTTCCGGGAACGTTATTTATCCCCGGGAGTTCTTTATTCCACGTGATAAAAAAAAACCTCATTTAATATACATCAAGTGTTGCACGGAGAGTAAAATTCCTATTAATAAAATAAAAAAAAAAAAAATTTCGTCCCTTTGCTTTCTTTTCATTCTACTCTGGTTTTCAAAAGAAAATGTAAAAAAATTTCCTGCTTAGTTTTCTGCCGGAGTCTCTTGATAGATGAACTTTCATCTTGAATGAAATTTTATATTTGAATAAAATTACATTTTCTCTCCGACCATCATAGTTCTTTGATATAATCCTGACAGAAAGTTTCTGGCATTTCGAAAAATATATATACAGAAAATCTAATAGAAAATTGTCTCGTGACATTTTCATCTCTCCAGTTCAGCAAATAATTAATTTTTTTTTTTTTTTTGAAGGAAAAAATCGGGTTGACAGGAAAATGAAAATGACAAAACCAGATTTGAAAGGTATGGAAAGTACATTGACGGGGGGTTTTCATAGCAAGAGAGAAATTATCAAAAATGAAAGGGTTAAAATCCTGTCAACGTCAACTCTTGAAATTTTAGCCTCCTATACAAAAGCTTGCCTACACAAAGTGCCATCGAGAGAAGTATCCTGGGTGTAAGCCTCAGAGATGAGACACGAAATAAAGAAATAAGAAGGTTCTTCAGCATTAAAGACGTCATGGAGCAGGGCACAGAATGGAAATGGAGTGGGGCGGCGCATGTTGCTGGCACTGTTTTCCAGACAGGTCTCGAAACTATGCTCCCAAACTGTTCTCCTTTCGCTGTAGTCTTTCAAGTTTCAAGATGTTTGGTCAATCCTGGAAACGGACCAATCACGGCACATCAGAAAGAAAGACTCCATTTTTACTTTCGAGCGACCCTAGGAGTGAAGGAAGTATTGCGACGGGTGCAAAATTTCGACCTCGGGATTTCGACGGATGTCGACATTTCGAGACCCCCAGAACCCGAGAAAATGGTTTTCAGGCCAACGTCCGTCCTTCCGGAAGTCCGTCCGCTGACGTTCGGCGAATTTTCTCGACAACGGAAAGAGCTTTTTTTTTGAAAATCGGCACAAAGGTTCTTTCGGACAAGCGCTACAACATGGTCGGGCCGAATTGTCGATAAAATTTGGTTTTCGGCCTTTTTTTGGCCTTAAAAATTTTCGAATTCGATTTTCTCGAAAACTGGTCAGCCGAATTTCGTGAAATTCCGTACACACCTTTCCTAGATCCCAATAAAGAAAATGGCTATCTTCGTTTTCTCCGGAAAAATCGTTTTTGGCCATTTTTAGGGCAGAGTCGTAACTTGATAACGGTACAGCCGATCGCGTTCAAATTCGGCATAAACTATCGTCAAGTAAAGCGATACATACAGCCGAAGTCGGTTTTCCCGAAATAATTCATTTAAAGCCCTTTTTGGCCAAATGAAATTTTCAATTCCTATTTTCTCAAAAAATTATTAACACGCGCCTTGACCAGCTCGAAAGTTAGTGGTATACGCGGTACCACTGTTCATCTCGTTTTAAAATCGCGCTTCTTTCTTTTCTTCTTCTTCTTCTTCTGGCAACTTTTCACCCTGCCTCATGTTTGTTTATACATACCTTATGGACTAAGCCGCTTCGTCGTTACTGGGGAGACGCCCATTTTTCCTCCTGATTTTCTTCCAATCACTTTCAGTTTTAATACTGAAATCCTTATTTTAGGCCCAGCCCACGGACAGCTTTCCATTCCTGCAACAAAAAATTTCTGAATTTTACTGACTGCTGTAAGCTACGTTCATCCTCAAAAATTGAATAACTATCTCCTGCCAAGTTTTTAAAATCCGTTCCCTTTCGAAACTATGAAAAACATAAAGCGACGGAAGATCCCGTTTGTTTATAATAAACAAGAAGAGATTGGAAACCTCGGGAATAGATAACACCCGGGATAAAACAGCAATAAACGATATATCAGGGATAAAATTGCGTCGCGGTAAGAATATTTTTTTTTTTTATCAATGATAAAAAGTCGATTTTCTTTTCTGACTTAATGTTTTTTTCGTACGACAACTCCTTCTCTTTTCTTTACATGTTTTCTCTTACTGCTCACATTCCCACGGTTAAGCCTCTTCAATCCCGAGGCTCGGGATGATGAAACAGACGAAGGTAACCACGGCTAATATATTCGATTGATGTATATACGGAGAAATTTAAATTTCTAATGCGCGTGTGGAGATGAAAGAGATGAGTTATGTAAACGAAAATAGCCAGGTATGATTTTCTTTTTCCAAGAAATCGCCTGAGGGATTATATCAAAATGAAAAATATGCATGTGGTTTCGAATTTTTTTCAAAAAGATTACGAAAGAATATGAGATCAATTTTTAGAAGAGAGTTTATAAGAATAGGATCATAACGGGGAGAAAAAAAATTCTTAACTTTTTATCTTGAACGATAAAGAAACTCTCAAAGCGGCATTAAAAATTCAGATTTTCATCTCTGATTATGGCTACTTTTAGAAAATAAATTGGGTCGGTTTTATCTCCAGGGGGTAAAAGCAATTTAACCAATTGAGGTTATATTAAATTAATTTGAAAAGTGTACAAAATGATTTATTTCATTCGATTACGAAAAAGAAAAAATTAAGGTAATTACCAAGAATATTTTCATGTTCTTTTAAAGGATCATTTGAGGGCGCCAGTGTCACTTACTTTGTATTTAAGTACAGCTTAGGTGGCTACTGCTTAAACTAATGCGACACTAGCACCATTTAGCAAATAGTTTCAAAATTAGTAAGTATTTGCTAATGTTTGTGTCTTTAAAATTCATGCCCTAAACTGAAAAGGTGAATTATGCGAGTAAACGAAGAGTTTGGTTAACCATGAACGATCGGATTTTCTAAATAACAAAGCATGGAGATAAAATTCCGTTCATCAAGACCGAAGGGATAAACTTAACAATGAGTGGGCCCCGTTTTATCGAAAATATTTCTACGCTAATTAGATTCATAAAAGAAAAACAGGATATTTTGTTTTTTCAAACAAGAAAAGAGATTGATACGTGATGGAAAATGTAATCCAAGAATAGTGATACCGTTACATTTCAAGTTACAATTAATTATATTTTGTTAATTTGGTTTTGTGGATAAGTAGATCCCTTAGCAAAACGATGTCTGAAGTAGTATTATATTGCTTTCTTGATAGATGTAATGAGATTGGGGAATAGGATTATTACTTGTTGTTTGTTCAGTTCTATTCGCCTTTTGGAAGATTACCGATGAGAGAATTCTATCATTCATTCCCGAAGATTGAATTGGGGCTAAAACATTAAGAAAAACGTGCCTGGGATGGTAATCTAGTTGGGCCTGTAAATTATTCGTATAAGAAATGTCATGTCAACTTTTTTATTGGTTTTTTGAAGAAAACATTGAATCTTTTTCTTTCGAGGTAATGGGGAAGAATTCAAACTTTCTTAGGCGGTTTCGAAAAATTCAATTTTTTGTATTTTTTATTTTAATTTTTAATTTTTTTGGGGAAAGGAATCCTAAGAATTAATTGAATCTTTTAAAATTTCAATTTTTTTATTACAAAAATATGTATTTCAAAATTCTTCTTGATTGGACGCTGCGCTACAAAAATTTAAATTTCTGCTTGATTAGAACTCAGATAAAATTAGTTGTTTTCTATTTTAGAGCTTAAGAAGAAATTTAAGATTCTTTTTTTCCTGGCACGGAAAACCGTTTTAATTTTTTCATTGCCGTACAGTGTGAGCAGAGAATTTCCAATTTAAATTTTCAGCAATCGGATTTTTTTCGCTTTTATGAAATCTAAAATCCAAGTAAAATCTGAAATTCCTCTCTCTAGGATCTGATCAATTTCCCATACTCCTAAACTTTAGCAATCGTTTTATCAATCTAATATTATTACACGAAATACCTCGATCCCTGATATTTAACAGACGAACCTACAAATATCAAAGTTCAAATGCCAACCTGAAATAAAAAACTACAAGATAAAACCCGAGAACTTCAACTCTACAGAGTTGATTAAAAGCTGAAAAAGTAAAAACCCATCGAAATTCTTCTTTTCATAAAAAGGGCAATAACCATCGCAATTACTTTTACTTCAAAAGAACCTTTTCGAGGTTTTTTAGCTACAAAGCCACTCCCCACTTTTTTTTTAGAAAATTTCATGTCACTGAAACGGCAATAAAGGAAGAAGAACGAAAAAAAAACCTTTTTATTTTTTTTTCTTAAATAGCTGAATCAGTAATCGAATTTCCCTTGTTATTTTCTTTTCACAATGAGAAATTGATTGAAAAGAAAGAATAAGAAGAATCGACACAGGATCTTATTCCCTGAATAATTAGACATAATAGGATTTCAAGAGTTAAATTTAATATTTTATGAATTTCAGACAAGAGAGAAAAGGAAAAGAGATATAAATTGATTTCGATGAGGGGTTCCTTATATGACGTTTTCCTCGATTGTAAAAACTTTTTATCCCAAACTAGTTTCCGTTTGTCTATGGGAAAAGGGATGAATGAATGAACCGTGCGATTGCGTACACAATGTAAATCCGACTTTTGACCCGGAAGGGATCGTATAACCTAAAAATTTTAAAAGCTTTGGCCACAAAACATTTCATTCAATAAGGTCGCAGAAAGGACTAAACCGCATTTCCGCCATTTCTTTCCATAAAGAAAATATGGGTTTCAACCTCTGGAAAAATGTTGTGGAAATCCCTTCGAAGAGTTTAATTTAAGTCGCAAATAAACCGCCCTTTTTTTTCCAGGGACCGATTATGGTCCCTTTAAAAAATTATGTCTAGTGCAAAAATAAAAAATAAATTTGAATGTTTTTTAATATAAAGATACGTATCGCGTCACGGCTGCTAAAAAAAAAACACGGCTCTTTATTATTTAACGTCGCCTTTTTCTCTCACGCAATATTATATATTGAAAAGAAAAGGAAAAGTGTGTGTGTTTTCCTCTAGCCATATATGAAAGAATTTTTCCGTGACACAAGCAACCATTTAACCGACAAATTGCTTTTTGATTTTTTTCCTCTTTTCTCATCTGTATTTCATTTTTGTTACTGATTTCCAGCTTAAAAAAAAAAGAAAGAAAATCCTCTCGAGAATCGCGAAGGAATCCATTTTATTTATTTTTTTCTTAACTTACTTTTCTCTTCCTTTCGTGTTTATTTATTTTGGTTATTAAGCGGAAATTCCCGTTATTAGTGAAAGGATTCCTTTCGATTCCTTTTTGCGTTTATCTATTTTTCGATTTCCTCCCCACGCGAACCCTTCGTATAAAATATCGATGAAAAATGTTTATTATTTTTAATTACGAGATTTCTTTTTGGGCGGTTTCGAAGGGAGAATGATTTTCGAACGCGCGAGACGCCGGCGACGGACGCCTTTTAAAAAAATTAGAAATTTCATGATGCGAGAATTTTATTAGGGAATAAATGGGGGAAAGGCGGTTATATACGCTTTATGATCTTGAATTACTAATTGTGTTTCTAGTAACATGTTAGTGTTGCACTTAATGTTTTGTGATGTCGTGGGCTGCGGTTGTTAAATGTGTTTAGAAGAAGCACGCGTAAGTCGTTAAGTTCTTTTGGTTTTGGAGGAATTTCAGCGTGTTTAATATTCGTTAAAAGGAAAGACGAAGTAAATATTTCGCGGATCTAAAATTATCTGGTTCTATCTGCGCTGAGCAGGTCGATCCCATATCGTCATAAGCTGAGGTCGCTGGTCATTGCGAGTACAAGCACTTAGGATGGTGGTCGCGCTGTGAGGTTTTTCTCTTTTCTTAAACGGCTTTACAAGGCTTGAAGCTTCATTGCCGCGTCATAGAGTTTCCGCAAGTCAGACCTATCCTGGGCCTCTCTTCTTCTTCTTTCAACCGTCCACTCCTGAACGAAGGTCTCCCTTAACCTTTGCCCCATTTCCTTGTCTTGAGCTTTTTGCCGCCACTTTTTAAATGTCTGCATACCACCTCTTTTGTGGCCTACTGACGATTCTTTTTGAAGCTCGAAGTCTCCATATTACTGTTCGTGCTGTCCACCGATTAGGATCATCACTGGCGACATGGCCTGCCCATTGCCACTTAGCTGTTGCAAAGCTTTGAGCAACATTACCGTCCAGGGCCGCCGCCCTTTACTCCGGCGCCCCAACTCGACCTGATCCTTTCGCGACGGCATCCTCTCACCTCAGACGCGGTCTTCCTAATGGCCTAGGGCTCGTCAGACCTTTCCTGACAGTCCTCGTCAATAATGCACGTGCTACATGTGTTCAGATATTGTCTGAAAGGTCCACAAAGGGCCATAATTTTTCTCGACAAGTTTAGTCTCCTCCTTCTAAGGAAGGGCTAACTATCCAAATGACAATCATAGCCAGTTCAAAACTTTCTCCTTCTGATTAGCCGTAGTTCAGTGAAAAATCCTCCAAAGTTAAGTAAAAAATAAAACATTTTCTTTCCTTTTTATTTAAATAGCTCTTGCATTTAAAAATAATGATTCTAATTTCTGACAATTTTCTGCGGGTTACCATTAACCATTATTTTAAGTGACATTTTAAAATGACGACATCTTTTTTTATTATCTATGCACAAGAAAAACTTTTTTACACTTTTCACTTCAAGCTTTATTTTCCTTCTTTTATCACAATAAACCAGCCTTAAACTTAAAATTAACTTTCGTTCAATCTAACCGATTAAATAACTTTTCATCATACCGAGAAAACTCGATTACATCTTGGTCCTAAAATTTCCCTCAAATATATACATTACCCTATGATTTCTAAAAAGGAGAAAAATGACGTTAAATAAACATAATTTAATCTCCCACAACCCGATTAAGTAAATTTTCTCCCCGAAATTTTTTCTAATATTTTTATATTAAAAAAAATCATCTCCGCTTTTTTTTTTTTAAACAATTTAAACCGCATCCTCTCTTTAAAAAAATTCGAAGTGAATAACTTTTTAAAACTTGATAAAAACATTTTCATCTCGCCTCTTCAACCCAGCATAACATGATTAGGGATGAATATTACGCGGATTTGATTTTTCTTTGTACCGATTAAAATTTAATCCCATGACATACATAGAATAAAATTTTTTATTAAACGTAATAATAATTCACCTTGTATGTATATATTGTGCGCCAGATAAAACCCTCTCATCCCCTTATTTGATTAATATCCGTTTTGGAAAATCGTTTATACAATAAATCTATATACGGTAATAGCTTCGGGAGTATTAAAACAAACAAAAGGATTAAAACCAATTGGTTTACATCATGCTTGTTATCTCTTGTTTTCATAAGATATATCACCGAAACCGTCAATTAATCGGGAGAGGGGGGGAGAAAAAAAGAAAACAGGCGCAAGAGGATAGGAAGGAATGAAGGAAAGCGTGAAATTAAATAAAGTCAAGTTTGAAGAAACTGTCTTGGAGCATTGTTAATTTAATATTTCAAAACCAAAACTTTCACCTCAGAAATCATAAGTTTCTCGGGGTATTAATAATTTTAGATCTGACTTGTATTTTGCGGTGTTGCTATTTTCGTCTCGGATTGTTCAGGATCGTTTCTTAACTGGCTTTCTTCCTCTTCTTTAAATGCCCGCTCCTCGTCGGAGATTGGTGATCATCACGGCCAACTATTGCCGTGGCCGTGCCATTGCCGACCAACCACAATCATAATGTGGTGACTTTCTTCCACATCTTCCATATCTTCCATATCTTCCATCTTCCACATCTTCCATATCTTCCACATCTCAGTACGGGAGCCATACCATTGATCCAACTCTGCCTCCCAGTATCTGAGCCTAGACCTTGCCGATTACTACCATCTTCAGCCTTAGGTCAATATTAGCGAAGCTGCTGCCCTCCATTAACTCATAACCGTGAGAAGGGAGCTCACGACAGGGCAAGGACGCCATTCCTTGAGCAAGACAAAACATGCCTCACCGGTTACCCTTAACTGGCTTTGATGGACCTCAAAAATTTCAACCAGTAACTGTTTTTCTGGAAACTGGAGGAGTTGTTCTTCTTCTTCGCTTGCCTCTCCTATGGAGATCGGCGATTCGGCGAGGAGCCTTCGGATCTCTTCATTTGACCGCATCCTCAGAAACCCAGCCACCGGATTTCTCTTAAGTCCCAATAATCGGCGCAACACCTCATTTTCGAAGACCAAAAACCTCCTGGGCGTGGACGGTCAAAGTCCATGTCTCAAAGCTATAAGTGACCGTTGGGCGAATGACTCCATTATAGTCGGTGAGCTTCTCTCACCTCAAGAGCACTCTGCTGCGGAGAAGACAGCCCAGAGCAAACAGACATCGATTTCCACTCTCTGTATCCGGGCAGCGACCTCCCTGCTGATATCATTGTCGCTAGTGACGAGAGATCCAAGATACCGAATTCAGTCATATTCTTGAACCTCATCCCTTCTACCCCCAGAGGAATTACATCCTGCCTGATCTTTCGCCATCTGCAGATAAACTCTAATTCCTCCAAACCATTTCCCTCACCCAAAGTTAAAAGGTTCACAAAAATTTAATTGAAACTGGGAAAAAATCTTTTTCATGCAAGATGCAAATTTCATAACTTCCTTTCTTCCTATTTTATTAAAAAATAACCAAGCCAAAACAATTATGTCCCCATACTGCCATAAATCAGTCTTCAAACACAATGTCAAGACGGTGACGCGTCGCGTGCTCTCTTCTAATTCAAATATTGTAGTCTCCAGAGACTCATACTTTACGGTTTTGTCCTCTACGGTTTCCGGGTAGGTGTCCGTATGTGGGTTTTGCTTGGCTTACTCTACTCTTCATCATCTCGCTATGTTTTGACCTGGGAAACTTCCTTGTTTCCTTTTTCACAACAACAAGAATTAAGTTTTGTAAAGTTTTTGCCATAACGAGATCTATATGTGGAAGTTTCCAGTTTCTTGAAGTGCCATCGTCTAATTTTGTGTTTTTTAACCCTTTATGTTTAGGTTTGATACTTCCTGTAGCTGCAGCCGGCGCCAGTCTCCTTGTTCTGTTCGCGGTGATAGTAGCTATGTGCTTTTTTAAAAGGAAAAAAGCAGTTGTAAGTGATATAAGTGGACCAAGTATTGTCGTTTATCCGTCAAATCAAGGAGCCAGCCCACAGTTTCTGTAAGTATTTTTTTATGATCCTATTATGGGACAATTTGGTGACGTCCAATGTAGCAGACCACTCATCGAAATTTCCACTCCCTATTAGGCTCCCTAACATCAATTAGACACCCATGAAATGTGAACTCTGTTCATTATTAGGGGTTTTCCCGTCTAATGTATAAAAACTCTTTTCCCTTCAAACTTGGAAATAACAAAAAATATTTTCTGTTTCTTGAAAAAAACACATTCCTCCTGGTCTCTAGTCTTGATGTCACTACAAACTTTTATAATTATTACATTCATCTAACATATTTTCTTTTTAAAAATTTTCCAGGACGAAAGACATTCTCTTCAGTCTGCCGCCACTTCGCCATTCGAATTCCCTTGGCGACCTGCTGGGAGATGAAAACGACTCGGATTTGGACACTGATTCCTTAGTCCCATCTCGGGCAAACTCACAAAGGTCTAATTCATTCAGTTGTTACGGATTAGGCGTAATCGATCCGGCCATGTACAGAAGTTGCAGCATGGATTTAGAAGAAGAGTTACAATTCCCAGAAGGCCACCTCGGCCGATTATGGTTTTCCGTGCGTTACGAAGCCGCCACTGAAAAATTACTCGTGTCTATATTAAAAGCTAAGAATCTTCCGAGTCGCACGGTTGGGACCGTCAACAGCTGCGATCCATTCGTCAGGCTTCATCTTATCCCAGACGAAAGAAGATATCTTCAATCCAAATTAAAAAAGAAAACTTGTAACCCTTTCTTCGACGAAAAATTCGTATTCCAGGTAAATATATAATATTCATGAATGCATTATGTTTATCGTCGTGATTAATGCGTTGATTACGTAAGGTCGTATAATTTTTCCCCCGACGACGACGACGTCGACCGACAACCCTAGGTCACGCTTTCTATTTAGAATCGATTCATGTACCTTTGGAAAAACGGAAAATTCCCGGAGTTTTGTGAGATTTTTAACAAGGAAAACTTGAGGTTATTTGAAAAGTCCATTAATCAAGTCGTCGATCACCTACTTGAACTTGTTCGAAATATTTTAATCAAGTTTATATACCGGATTTCAAATAAATCCGAGAGGAGTAAAGCTCGAATGAGTATAATTCGTTATTTCTCGGAATTTTTTTTTCAACAATTTCCAGAAAGAAACTTTCAGTCTTTTTCAAAGGAAGGGAAACGGGGAATGAATTCTTCATGAGAACCATAGGCAAAAGTTTTCAAAATACAAAATACCGAAATTGAATTATCGAAGAGGTCGTAAGGATAAGTTTTCAGTGTGGGTTGATGTACAGTGCGTTAAATAAAGATAACAAATCAAAGGACAGAGTAAGATGCCTTTATTTTCGAAATTTTCGAAGAACTTCCAATTAGAGTCGGTTGACGTTGGCAGGAATTAAATGTTGAGTAAATGGAGGTGTAAGATTGGGGTGAGTAGGGCCAGGCCCGTCCGTGGATCGTACGAGTAAGCAATGTCGAAGTCTTGAATCGTATGAGCAAGGAGATGGAGGTGCTCTTCAAGATCAAGCGGCGAAGGCTTGAATATTTCGGTCATATTATTCGTAACGGGAAATATCGCCTTCTGCAGCTGGTGATGGAGGGGAAGATTGAAGGCAGGCGTTGACCGGGTCGGAGGAAAACATCCTGGCTCAAGAATCTAAGAGACTGGTACTGCCAAAATTCAGTATCCCTTTTTCGTTCGGCAGCCTCCAAAGTTAGGATCGCCATGATGATCGCCAATCTCCGACGAGGAGCGGGCATTTAAAGAAGAAGAAGGGCCAGGCCCGTAGTCAACATAACATTTAGGAGGGATAACGAGACTTCTTAAGGGAAAAATAGGGGCCTGAACCTTTGCCGTGAACGATTCTTTAGCCAGGGGTTCTTTTCCGATTTAATCTGTGTCTTCTACTGTAAGTGCCAGTTCTCTGACTTTGGGTGCCGCAGAATGAAAATCCTAGCCAACCAGTCTCTTAAATTCTTGAGCCAGAATGTTTTCCTCCAACCTGGTCTGCGCCTACCCTCGATCTTTCCAACCATCATCAGGAGGAGGTTCTTTCCGTTGCAAAAAATATGGTCGGAATACTCAAGCCTATGACGTTTGATCTCGTACAGCATCTCGATCTCCTTCTTCTCTTCTTTCAACCTATATCCGCCTACTCCTGAACGAAGGTCTCTCCCCAGACCGCAAGACAATGTCGGTAGTTTGCTTTTAAGTTTGCAACAAGTAAGTATAAGTTGGCCTTAACCTTTCGTTGAGCTAAGCTGACCTCAACAGGGCCTCAATCAACCTTTTCCACACTTCCTTGTCATGGTCTTATTGTCGTCTACCGACGCTTCTTTTTGACACTCGGGGTCTCCATCTTACAATCCGTACAGTCCACCAATCCGGATCCTCCGCGGCAACATGACCGGCCCACTGCCACTTAGCTGTTGCAAGGCGTTGTGCTACATCATCGACCCTAGTCTGCACCCTTATTTTCTCATTGCGAAAGTAATCCCATAGGCTAATACCAATTTTTTTGAGGGTTTAGCTTCTCTGGCTTAATCAGGGTTGGATTTCGCTAAGAGTGCGGCAGAGGAAGATCCATCTCCTTCAACATACGATTCAAGACTTCGACATTGCTTACTCGTGCGGTCTACAAAACTCGCAACATGCGGCGATGTATCCACATCTGAAAAAATCGTCCGCTTTCTTTACAGAACTTTTATTAACGTCCAATCTTCATGCCCATACAAAAGCCGATTCGCTTTGAAGTATGCGTTCACCCTCCACCTTCTTCATAGCCGACTGACCAAGACAGTGTGTTGCTGATTATCTAAAAGATGATTTCCCAGATAATGAACGACGTTTCTATATAAAAAACAAGTATAGATTACCCTGCTACCGATCACAGGATCAGTTCACGAAACTTGCAAATGATAAAACCACAACATGAAACTCCGCAAACTTCTTTTCTCGCATTTTCGTTATCGTCAACCCTCATGACCATAAAAAATAACGGCGAGGACGTGACATTTGATGACTCTGGACCCAGTACTAGAAGACTAAAATTGTAAAACTACTAAAAACGTCCAAACGCACACGTACACGTATACAAAATGCATGCAGGGTGAACTAAACGTCCTCGTAACATTTGTTCCTAAGCCTGCCGGAATAAATCTTTAACAAGGGCAAAAAAAAAAAAAAATAGCACCGGCATCAGAAGAGCAGTAGTGCTGACGTTTGAGATAGAGAGTAATCTCCTCTCCCTTTAATTCCTTGAAAATAGGTTTTGTGTTCTCATTTATTCATCCTTCAACATCAAGCTACAACGTACCGTAATTTTTCCGACTAGCAATTTTATCCAAACGTGATTCCACTTATTTCTTTTCCTGCTGAACCGATTTCTATATTTCAGATAATCAATGTCGATTTTTGATTACAACCATGCCAAGCACACAAAACTCTCCGAAGACCAACAAACAAATAATTAAACTAAATCGATACTTCGTCGTATACGTTTTCTTCCTCGAAGCTATCCGAACGGATGAACGATTTCTCGGTCTCCATCAACATCCAGACTTATCATCAACGTGCATTAGTTTCTGATATATTTTTCTCTTGACATATCCCTGCAGATTATCGCTAGACTATAAATGTTTTTATTATACGCAAAGCCATAAACATGGGGAATATATATTTTAATGAAAATGACCTTTAATATTCTGCGTCGAACATCATAAGATTTATTTTTATTTCAGATTTTATTTAATCGATTGATTCCTGATTTTTTTTTTTTTTTAGGTACCTGCAAAAGAACTTCTCGATCACATCCTCAAATTAACGGTGATAGATTCCGGGAGAACTAAAAGACGCGGCGTAATCGGTCACGTCACAATACCTCTTAAAGAATTCTCAACAGAAACGGAGCAAAAACTCTTTAAAATGGATTTAGAAAAAGAAGCTCAAGAAAATGTCACCTCGGATTTAGGTGAAGTCTTGGTCAGTCTTTTATACAACGAAACCTTAAATCGACTTAGCGTTACGGTCATAGAAGCAAAAAGGCTGAAGGTAAGTTTGAATTTAAAAAAAAAAAAAACGTTTTCTCCTTCGATGTTTACGGCATTTTCCACAAAGCAAACTTCTTTTGAAATAATCCTGTTTGCATTCGTGGGCACCTCGTTCTTGGAAATATTATTCCCAAGCACCTGATGTTGTGTGTGCGGCGGCCTTTCCCGTCGAATTTATATAAACTCCTGTACGTAGAGGATTCCTTTTGCATAAAATAAATATTATTACAAGAGAAGAGAACGGTATAGGTTTCCGATTCCCAATTACCCGACAACATTTCAGAGCGAGAAGAGAAAAGCTCACGTTGAAATAAAACACGGACTGGTAATGGGGCGAGTTTGAACTACAAAGCTCGATAAGACGATTTTTTTTCCTGTTCTATTTTTAAATATTTTTTTTCTAGTAATCCTCATAAAGATAAAGAAAAAGGAAGACGAGAGGTGAAAGGCTAAAAAATTAAAGGTTTTTCCATTATAAAAATCGATCATGTGTGCTAATATCTTATGACATAATTTACGCAACGTTGTTAAAACGTGTTAAAAGTTATAATGTGTTTCGTTGGAGAGTGAAAAGCATTTTTTTTTTTAGGAAGTCGAAAAAAGTCGTCGGGGTATTTATGTCGTCCACGTATAAACAAGAGATAACATTAACATTCCGAAAGTGAAAATGGGAATTCTTTTCCTTTAGGGAATACCTTCTAGATGTTTGAGAAAATCTACTTGAGGCGAGTTTTTTGAAAATGAGATTTGTATTTTTAATGGGTAAATAAGATTTCTGTATATATAGAGAGAAGAACGATCTTCAGTCGGACGTGACGTGTTTTTATGTTAACCAGATGAGTTTTATTTTTCCCTGTTTTGTTTGGGAAATGTGCGAGGAAAAGACATCAAAGAGTTTTAATGGTTTCGGTTGAAATTAATAGGGTGAAATTTTGATTTTCAAATGGAGTCTTTTTGAGATGCGAGTGATTTTTATTGAGAGGAGGCCAAATGTTTAATAATTTAAAATGTTAACTTCCCATCATATACAGGGTGGTTCACGGTTTGTGGTTGGTGTTGCCATGGCTACCCGTAAGATTCACATTACATGTAAACACCACAAAACATGGACCACCTGATGTATTTTCACAAATCATCAGTCGCTACAATCACTACCATCAAAATTGATGACATCATACACACTTTTCTAACAACAAAAGCCATTCATCATTCTACTTTCCAGGGGCGTCGTTTCAGCTCCAGCTTGGGGGGGGGGGGGGGGTAAAAATAAAAATTCTTGGGGGGACAAGAAAAAAATTTTTGAGGAGAGCAAAAACTTTTTTTTAAATGTACTTCGTTATGGGGATCTCAGAATCTTGGGGGGGGGGGCAACTGCCCCTGCCAGCCCCCCCCCCAAACGACGCCCCTGGCCACTGGCGACATCCGGCCACTCCTGTCCACGGTCTTATAAACAGGTCAGGAATCTCTTGTTGATTACCATGGTTACGGTGTCCTCACTAAATACGCAACTTTTTTAGTTTTCGAATTGACCGTGATGGCGCTAATGGGATTGGGAGACTCTTTTTCATTGGTTCTTTTTTCTAGACAGTGGCATTAGTGGAAACAATTGCAGGAAAAAGACGCGATGTACAACTGAGTCTGTTGGAATAACAATATTAATTAAGTTTGCTATTGTAAATTGTTTTCTTAGTTACTTACTCTCTTACTCTGCTGCACTATAGGGTCTGAAGCCTACCGCCGTTTCCACCAAATTCTTCCACTGACCGCGATCCAAGGCCGTAACCTGCAGATCCCTTACCCCCCAGTGAAAAGGCATCCTGACGAATGTTATCAACCCACCTCATCCTGAGCCTGGCACGTGCCAGCCGCCGCGCCACCAGCGCCCACACCACGTGTCCTGCCAACCGCTGGTGCGAAATAATTTTCTTATCAAAGAAAAATCTTAGCTTTAATAAGTTGTTATTTTTTCCTCGAAAATTCTTTAAACATGTTGGAAAAAATCAAGCTCGATTTTCCATCTCGCTCTGCCTGGTACCCTAAAATCCTGAATGCGAATAATTGCAAGCCCGGATTTTTAAGTTTATCCGTTATCCCTAACTTTTCACAAACCTTCCAGTCCCTTCGTTTCTGTCATGAAGCAGCCTATGTACATCATGTACTTCGATTGCCGACATTGAAACTTTCTACATTAATCTTTGCATCCATTTATGTCCTTCCTATATTCAATTCTCATATGGTTAGAACTTTAACTTTCCAATTGGGAAGCACAAACGGGTCATTAGGCAAGTTGACAAGTAAAAATATTAATAAAGATATTTCACAGGCTCAAAGACAACCACCTTCTCTTATGCATAACTTTTAGAATGTAAAGTTAATTGAGTTATAATTAAGGGTCGTATGAATGAGATCAAAGTTTTGATTTCGTTTCGCGAAAACTTTCGCTTTACCCTTGTCCTAATTTATGCAACGCCCAAACTTGGTAATTTTTACCAAATTCATCTTTTGCATTTTTTCTTTTGATTAAACTTCTTCCTTTTACCAGAAAAATGGGGGAAAATATCGAATGTCTTTTCCTAGTTGCCCTAATCTCTGTTCTGTACACAGTATAATTAAACAAAGTTACTTCAAAGATCAAACATGTTGAAAAGGTTAGATTAAAAGTCTTGAGCCAACAGAAAATGAAAGAGATTGGACTTTTTTTCCCTTTGTTTCCCTTGATCAGATTGTTAAGTGAAAGTTTTTTTTTAAAAACTAGATTTATGTTTCTGGCATTTCTTAAGGGAAAAAACCATGTTAATTGTAAATCCCTTTTTTCTTGTTTTTGAGTTTTGACTGCGTTTATAATGATGAATAAGAAACGAAAGAATATTTATTTTTAAAAAAAGGGAAAAAATGTTGAAGATTTAGGAAAATGAAAAGCAGCTCTGAATTTTCCGAAGAAAAAAAATTGGATGAAATAAATCATATCAAAAAAATGACTTAAACGGAGGTAGATTTTCCACGAGATATATATCTGTCAGAACTGCTTTAAGGTAAAGGCAGAATGTAATAAAAAGGGAAGCTTTGAGAAGAAATAAAACGAAATATCTACGATAGGAGATATATCATCAAGGTAATGTACTTGTAGAATGTGAAATTGATTGGGGCAGATTTAAATGTTTGGTCAAAAAAATAAAAATTAAAGAGAAAGTCGGCGTTAAGCCTGAGTAGTTTAAGATTCCATTTAGCGATATCGACAGAGTTTACCAGTGCGAGAAAGAGCCCTAGAAAAGTCTCAGCAAACTAAAGTAACAATTTTGTAGTGGTTAATATTTTGGGGATCGCAGGTAATTCAATCGTGGCGTCACCATTAGAGTTCACTTGAAGTGCAGATCACAAAAGTTTGCTCGCTTAAACTTTGATTGTTCGGGACAGTCAGTTCCCTAATTTGAAAAATTAGGGGATTAGGCGTAAAGTCAAAGGAGAATTATGTCTTTGTAAAGTACTAAAGACGTTTCTTGTAAACTATTAAGTAAATAAGAAAACGCTGGTTTAAAAAATCAAGAGCAGTACAGCTCATGGATTCGACTATCAAATCTGTTGGTTTTGATCAAAAAGAGGATGTCAAGCGGCGATGAACGAAACTACTCTACGACAGCGCCATCAAACTGCTGCGGTTGAAACTGCACGACACTAGCGCCTTGCAAATAATTAATGCCATCTAACGAACGACCTGGAAACTCAGATGGCCTCACCCTTCCTTAACACTGGCGCCATCTAACTGCGACTTTTGAAACTAGTGCGCATCAACACCCAATTTTACACTACTAGGAGCCGGTCTTAGAAAAATACGAAATAAAAACCTGCACAGCATCAAAAATACAAAAGGGCAACTCATTCAACAAAAAGGTTGGACTCGCTTACTCTGATGCGCGTAGACTGACAAATAAATAAATGGCGTCGCCTTTCCATTTGAAAGAATTAGAAAATTTCACGAGGGATACTTAGTCATTGTCATGCCTACATTTGCCATTCAAATAGGAAATCGTCCGTTTTGACTGATATGCTACGATTTCTCCTTTCGACTCGAAACAAGATCACGTCCGAATTTCTCAAACTTCGAATTTTAATCCCATCTTAGAATTGAAATCAAGAGAAGATAATTAATGAATGTTTCTTAATGAAGTGTTTTCTAACGTCAAAGACTTCATACGGTGGAGATGTTTACATTTTTAAAGCAATTAGGTCAAGTTCGAAAGTCTAGACTTATTTTTCCGCATCCAGAATAAAAAAGTAGCTTTCGCTAAATTAAATATAAAAAGTTCTTTTGCGAAAAATCAATCTAACACCTTTTTCCCATTTTTATCTCTTTCGGAACGTTTTCCCCTGAGGTTTTTACTCGCGATGGTATTGTTTTTTTTTTTTTTTTCGTAGAAAAAAAAAGGAAAATGTTTTACTGTCATAATCTTTTTCATTCCCCGTCCATTTTGATTTATTTTCCTCTTCTTTACTTTTTCCTCCCATCTTGTAAATTACTTTGACGTTTTTAAGGAAATCAAGGTATTAAATAAATTTTCCTCGTTTTTTTTTATTTCCAGTTCAAAGACACCGACAAACAGGATTCATACGTCAAAGTAACGTTAAATCAAAACTATCGACCGGTTAAGGTGAAAAGGACGTCGACGGTTCGAGGGAGAGAGGATCCTAATTTCTCAGAATGTTTCAATTTTCGTCTGACTCCAGAAACCACGGACGTCAGCAGTTTATGTATTCAAGTATTTCAATCCGTATCCGGTTATGGAAGAAGTAAGTTTATATATTTTCCAAAAACTTTTCCCCAAAAATGGTTTTCCCATTCGCATCTGGGAAATTTTTGAATAATTAATATACGGGGGAGGAGGGTTGAGCCGGTGAAATGATATTTGGATTCTCATCTCTAATGGATCCGTTTAATGTCTAGTTAAAATGTTTATTTCGGAGACTGACAGCAGTTGACATATGCACCTTTTATCATAATTTATGTAGTTTAATTGCCAAAGGTAAGGATACAATAGTAAGTGGATGGAATTTGATGATGTTTGGATGTGTTGGTGGGAAATAGATGAGAGATGTGTTTTGGGGCGATGTAACAATTTGCCAACGTAGGATTTTTCAAAATGAAAATAACTGTTGTTTAAAGTCATGTGTTTGCTCCATGTCTCTCATCAAGCCTTAAAATTTGCCCAACTCACATATAATTAATTTTATTTTCAGGTAAGCTCATAGGAAAGTTCGTCCTTGGTTCGTACATGTTCGCAAGAGGAAAAGCAAAAATCCATTGGACATCTGCCGTTTCAAACCCGAAAGAACCCGTACAGCAATGGCACGCATTATGTGCTTAAATCTCTCAATATTTAACAAAAGTATAACATCCTTAATTAATCAAAACAAAAATCATCTGTTCTGTGTATAAATTTCAAATCACTTTTATTCGGGTGAATTTATTCTAGTTAATTAGCTGAACAAACACACTAAGTAGATTAAAACAAATTTTAACATATATACACACACACAGGCACCGCGTTTTATTCATGTGTAATAACAAAAATGTTGATCAAGGTAGTTCAAATAATAACCCGAATTCTGCCAAAAAGCATCAAGAAAAAAAAAGTAAAAAAAAAAAAACTATTTTTAATATTAAAAAAAAATATACAAATACAAAATTAGTGGTATAGATTTTAAAAAAATAAAAAAAATAAATTATTTTGCCCGCCTAGACTTCAATCTTTATATTTGGATCTTATTATATAAATAAATTCATGCTAATAAAAATAAAAATTATAGCGAACTTTCATTTTCTTTATTGGTCCATAGCACTTTATCCCGCTTTCGTGATCCTTATGTTTATTCTCCTGTCATCATCTCCATGAATTCTGTGAAAAAAAAGTTTTTATAAAGTCATCTGTGAAAGATTTTAAAAATCAGCAGCGAAGCCAAAGTGATTTTTTTTTTTTATAGAAAAAAGAGCTAAGATGAGGATAAATTTATTAAAAGATGGTTCTTTTATTCGTAAGTGCGAAATATCTTTATGTGGTTTTTGTCTGAAATATTGGCGAAAGCAATCTAGTACCCTTGTAAAAGATTTTTAAACTATCCAGGTCTGAGCTAGAGAACCTAATGGGAGTGGATACTTCAATAAGTTGTTTGTTGCATATAGGATCGCCATTTGCAATTGTGGAAACTACCAAATTTTCGAACAACTATGGGCCTACATACGGTCATTAAGGTCTAGAAAATTCTTACCCTAAGGTGACACTTAAAATGGGTTTGTTGTTACCTTTTAGTCATTGAAAAAACAGTATGGCAGCTCTTTTCAGCAAAAATTAATCGGTTACTTTTAAGTAATCATTGGAAACCATTTTCATTGGCTAGCTCTTGTCATCGAGCGCTCTTTGCGGCATCACGAAGAACTAAAACCGAAATTCAGTTTAATTTTCGCGTTGCCATGGAAATTAACAAGTCTCCCAGACTTAAGGGCAGTGGTTCGACATGATGGCTGTGTGCTTTCCATCAGAGGCTGGTGTCGGAATATGTTAAAGGAATATCGCGGTGAATAATGTCTCTCAGTTCCCCTCCCCCTTCCTTCTTAGAGGATGAAGAATTGCAATACATGTCTGAGATGTTTTATTCCAAGATGGCGCGCAACCCTCTCTCAGCAGTAAAAAAATCAATAATAAAATCCATTACAATGATTTCAACAAACTAATAAAACTTTCAGCATCGTCTCCTGGTGATAATCTCACCATCTCGCTCGGGATACTTGTGGCATATTCCAACGTATGTGCTTCTGATGGAAAGCACCCATCCATCATGGTGACTTCCTAGAAAGCAGAGGGAGTGGACATTTTGATGAGTAGTCTCTTGCACGCGGGGTCGCCATTTGTAATTTTGGAAGCTATCATGTTCTCAATCCCGTCATGATGTCCGTATGAGAGCCGCCATGTTTGCTTCTTACGTTAAATATTAAGCATCATGGCGGCTTCCCAGTCCGAGAACAGGGCAGTTTTCAGAATTACAAATGGCGATTCCGTATGTAGCAAACGACTCATTGAAAAATCCACTTACTTCGGCTTTCTCCGATTTCCCTTTCCAGATCATTGAGGACCTATCTATTTCACAGTTCAAAACTAATGGCAGCTTCCAAAATTGCAAACGGCGATCTTGTATACAGCCGACAATTTATTGAAGTGCCAACTCCCTGTTAGGCTCCTCATTCTGAACCTCCTCTGACTTTCTACCTTTTGGCGTCACTAAAAAAACCCTCCTCCCACTTACCATCAAAGTCAACGGTACCGGAGCCATCGGTATCAATTTCAGCTATAATTCCATCTAAATCATCGCTGGTAAGTTTATCGTCTAGTGCGGCTAAAATTTCTCGGAGTGTTGCTGTTGTTATGTAACCGTTACCTTCCCTATCGTACAATCTAAAAGCTTCTTTGAGTTCTTCTTGCATTGCTTCGGCATCTTCTTCTTCTAAGAAGTGTGATGCTATCCTACAGAAACCGTCGAAATTGACTTTACCAGAGCCTAAGGAACAAAAAAAAATAAAAAATCGATGTAGATTTAATGAAGATGTATAGTGGTGGCATGAGTTAAGAAAAACATGGCCGCGAAAAACATTTTGATTTACATAGTGTAAATCAAAGAAGATACTTTGCAGTTCACTCTGCAATTATCGCCGGTTTTGTTTATCATAGCTGAAGGAGTGTTTTAGTTTATGCTTGAATTTTTATTACAATCCTACGTTTCTTTTAAGTTTTGGAATTTTAAACAGTTTCAATATTTTTTTTACTGCATTTTTTTTCTTGAATATTTTTCATTAAAGAAGATTCTGAAAGTTTTAAGTTCAAGCTTAAGAAATTAAACATCGAAGTTGAACAGACGAAAGATTAAAAATATTTATGAATTGAATGATTTGGCAGCTTGTAATTAAGAGAGAAATGAACTTTTACCCCTGATGAAATATGAGCAGATAAAATAATTATTGTACAATCTTTAGAAAAACTAAAATGGCGCCCAAACCAAATCTCGAGTACTGTAAAATTTTTTCCGAAAATTAGAATTGGCAAGAAATCTAATTTTAAAACATCTATTTCAACTTAAGTTCCAAGCAAATAATTTTACTTTAAAAATAAAAAAAAATTCCGCTGCCGCCAGATTTTTTTAACCCTCAAAAATTCTTTCCTTGCACTTAATTTTAATAACTCGAAAATTTCACATTCAACAATTAATCCTCAAACCTCTGAATCCTCATTTAAAATATTTTATTACTTTCCAATGTTATTTCACTTCTCCCATTTTCTAAGAAATTTAAGAAACTCCCATTATAATTCAAGAATCCTCTTTAATAACTCTCCAACAGCCTTCTCCCGGATAAACTCTTAAGCAGTCAATATGACCCTGGAAAATGGGTCATATCCACCTCCGCGTTTTCCATTAACTTACTTTCTGGATCGCATTCCTCTATCAAAGCGTTTAGTTCAGCATCATCGAAAATCTGGCCCATTGTATTCAAAATGGTGCTGATTTTCAACGTTTCTATAAATCCGCATTTGGTAGTGTCGAACATTTGGAATGCTTTTCGCATGATTTGCATCTTTTGCTCATCTTCTTCCTGCAATAAATTAATTTTCTTTATTATAATTAAAAATATTTTAATCCTACACGATTTTTTTTTTAAAAATGAGTTACACAATGCAGCTTATATTTTAATTTAAAAACGAGGGATCTTGCTCAAAAGCGTAGGCGATTAACAAAAATCATTAACACGAAACTCAAAAATACAAGGAAAATGAATTAAACGTTTTTTTTTAGGATTTTTTAATTTAGCGTGAATTTTTTTCCGTCACTTTAATCGACAATACTTTTTTTTTTGCACAGACCTCGAGTTCGCGAAATGGAAATTTTCGTTCCTTAACAGTTTGTACGATTTCCATAATAGTTGGAAACTCGCTCGTTCCGAAATCAAAACTGAATTATAAAAAAATTTCATTTTTAATTTTTTGTTAATTTTAACTGGAATTTGTGACGTACATTCCAACTGTTTATTAAAACACCTGCGACTCAAATTTTTTTTCCTTAGCTATTTCGAGATGATTTAAATCTTTTAGCTACATTTTATAAACTCATAAAAAAAAAATTTTTTCCCTCTCGGAATTAAGAAGTAAATAAATAATAAAAATTCAGCGCGCGCAAAAAAAATTCAAAAAAAAAAAAGTTAAGAACAAATTACTCACCATGTTTTCCTGAGAAAATTTTTTTTATAAATCTATCACTAATAACGAAATTAATGCGGACGTCTTCAGATCTAAATTGACACCAAGGCTGTATTTCAAAAATAAGAAGCTTTTATAAATCACAAAAAATAAGAAATAACCGAAATGTATAATCGACTAGAAATTGATATACACATCTTCCGATTACATAAAGAAGGCGTCATACATACAAAAAAAAAAAAAAAAAAAACGTGGAACTCGTAAACTAGATGAAATATTTTCACACTCGGAGGAGGGAAGGGAGAAGAGCCAGCGCTTATGGTGGGGCCAGGGAAAAAAATATTGACACTCACTTTTTTTTTTTTTAATATACACTCGCGAGCATATTCGAGAAATTTAAGAAGAAATCAAAAAAAAAAAAAACCTCTTCGTGTCATTTTTAAATGTTGATGACATGGTGATCCTTCATTTTCATTAAAAATAAATAAAAAAAATTTAAAATTTTTAAACGCATTAATTTCGAAGCAAGGAGGGCGTAAATTTAAAAAAAAAATCATTCCCAATGTTTTATGTTGCTGACTTGTATTTTATTTTATCGCAATCAATCAAAATTTATCTAGAAAAAATTCATCCTTTCGGTCAACCACACCAAAACCCCAAAACAAAATAAAAAAAAAATTTTTCAAAATTTATAACCGACCACTTGTCACCTAATAATAGATTAATATAAATATCTTCATAAATATCCCATTTATTCGTGTGAACAAAAATTATGAGACGGCAAGTGTTTAGCTATACAAAAAAAAAAAAATAATAATAATAATGAAATCAGACAAGTTCCGAATTAAGCAAGTCTGATACGATTATGGGATAATTAATCGTAAATCCAGCTGCTCAAATAATCGTTCTAAAATTTTCGATAGTTTTTAAGAATGAAATTTAATTCGGATGAAATATGTACCGGGGGGGAAAAAAAGAAGATGGAAAGATTTTGAAAGAGAAAGATGAGATGATGTGTACGAAGGTGGGTGTAGTCAATATTTTTTACGGAAAAAAAAGGGGGGGCAAAATGTTGATGTTTTAATACAGCTGGTTGCAACAAGTTATGAAAATAATGACAGTAACGAATATGTGTTGATGATATTGAGAATATCGGAACGTTTTGGGGATGTGAACACGCCGCTGAATGTGAAAGTCCTGCTTTCTTTTTAACAAAAAAAAAAAAAATTATATATATAAATTCATATGTGTGTCCTGTGAGGGAAACGTCAATAATCTCGTCAGTGTCAGAGGCACAATGGATTTTTTTTTTTTAAGAGATGTAAAACTCAATTTTAAATTTCCAATTCGACATAATGTTCTAATCAAATCAAACCCGGAAATCCTTCGATCTTGCCCTCGTTTTTTTTTTTTTTTTTTCATCTCGCTCTTTTCTTTTTTCGAAGATGAAAGTAAACGGAGAAATTCAAGCGAGAAAATCTTGAATTGAATCCATTAGGAAAATTCCGTGTGCTTTATTTTTCCACGGCTTCGGGATTTCTTTTCATAATTATTGTAGAGAAATAGATGTGGGATTAGTGAGGAAAGATGGATATGAAAAGCGATAGAAAACGTTTATGAAAATGATTTTAAAAACAGGAAAATGCTGAATTTTTTTTTTTTTTTTTTTTTTTTGGTTTCGGGAAAAAAGGTTTAGGCGAAATGCTAAAATTAGTAATGAATGAGGAATCAATATTGATCTTCATATTCAATTATTTAGGGCCAGGAGGAAGGCTGTCACACTTCTTGAATTTTATACTCTGATGTACTAAAGTGTCTTGGTGATTTATTTATTTATTTAATTTAACTTCAATGTCGCTTCCTTTTTTAAAGAAATCTTGCAGGGTGTCTACCGGAAAAAGAAAGGTCCAGGTTAATTCCAAGGATTTGATTCGAATAAATATTGAAATTAATGAAGTCAATGCGATGATCCAGAGTGGAAACGGTTGCCGTCAAGCCCTTGGCACATCTTCTGCAGCGAGTTCCTATCCCGGAGTTCCAAATTATTTACAACTCCGTCCTGCGGACTTTTCAACATCTGGTAAGCAACCTGGGTTTCTCTGGTCCCTGGCTATCCCAATGTCCGGCTAACTCTCCTTCGGTCATACTATATCACTTTCTTTGGATTAGCCTCAGTAACTTTCTTGAGTGTTGTAGCCCCTCCCCCGAAAATGCCCGGAGAAGGTAATAAGAGCTGAAGTGTGCCTGGCTACTACAATAAGACAATCTTCTTATACGACGTTACAAGGCTTAAAGTGTATTGCCGCATCGCAGAGTTTCCGCCAGTCAGATCTATCCTGGACCGGCGCCCCCACTCGACCTCCATCTCTCGCTACGGTATCCTCCCACCTCAGCAGCAGCCTTCTTACCTACCTAAACCTTCTTAACTACCTACTCCACCTAAACCTCTACCTTAAGCCAAATAAAGCAGTTCACATGCCAATTCTCATTTTTAAAAAACAAACAATGATTCTTATCTTTTCACAATCCTAAAAAACTTTACCGCATTCAAAATCAGAGCACTCAAACTTTTACTGCTTTTAATTTTTTACGTGAAAATTAAACCTCAAAGCTCGAATATCCATATTTATAATCCTGAAAACAAAAATTCAAGATTTATGCCCCGCTATTATTACCGCGATGATCGAGGGATGATTTCATTTTGGCCACAACTCAAAAACTTTGACGTCGATTCTTTTTTTTTTAAACGCGTGATCTATTTTCTTTCAATAACTTTCGTAAGTTAATATTATCAAATTCTTTTTCAAGTCAAGGTCATTTAAAAGCCCTTATACACATGATGAACGATCCGAAATAGATAGATAAACAAAAAAATTGAAAGCAAATTAAACCCCCACTCAGTCATGCCTACTAAAAAAAAATTCTTCAATCGACTAATGAACTTGATGAGATCATGTAATAATTCAAAAAAAGAATAAACGAAATCACTTTTAAAGAGATCCCGTTGAAAAATGAAATCCATTATGAATTAAATTGGCCATAAAACAGTTTGGGACAACAATACTTCCTTCACTCATACATTTAATGAATTTTTCATAACTCTTTATTTTAAATGAGCTTTTATAACGTTTTTTATAGTCTTCCTTTGAAGCTTTTTTTTTTTGAAATCTCTCAGTCGTAAAATAAATTTTCATTCAAGCTTTCACCTGATAAAAAAAGGATTGTAACAATGTCCATTTAAAACTATTGTTGCTTTTCATTCCCTTCACACACAAAAAAATTATAACATATTTCAACTCTTGGAAAAGCTCCAAATTTAATTATGTCACCTGAACGCTTTTACCGAACATAATATTTGTATACATTTCAAAAATACTCATCAATCATCTTGTTTATATGACAAGGTCTCCTTTGTCACGAGCTATTTCGGAAAGGTAAGTATAGAAATTTATAAATGAAGAAGGGGGTTTTTTAAGACACACGTCGGATTGTATATTCCGTTTCTCTTATTTTCTATTCTGGCGCATCCTTAAAACGAAAGCATGCACTCCGCGAAAAGTTTGGAATTCATAAATAGAACACCCTTCATCCAGAAAAAAAGTTTTTTTTTTGACTTAAGACATACTATAGGTGTAATATTTCATCGATTTCATTCTCAGTCATTATTTGTTTTTTGAAACCACTATAAATTTGGCAAAGGTTTTGACACAACACTAGTTTCTGATCATTTTCAATGTGGATACTGTCAAAGTCTTTATGTGATCCTTGACAAAAAGTAAATTGAAGAAAAGAGAAAAATAATAATTATAATGCCAGATGTTCTTGCGCAATCATGGATAATGGGATGTCTAATTTTTAATATGTAAATATTTGACAATAGAAAATTAATTTAAGATAATGGGAAAGATGGGGTTGCAAAATCTTGCTAATGTGTTTTTAAAACCAAGAAAATGGTTTAAATATCAAATGGAAATTTGGTTTGATGCTATTATACTGTAGAATCAGAGAATAAGAAACAAAGATTTTATCAACATTGTACAATGTGTTGGTGATTAACGACACAATGAAAAGGAACATTAAAATGATTCGTATTTTTTAAAGCAGACTTGACAGACAGGATTTTCAAAATTTTTATGCTGCTGTCATTATTATGAATAATTAAAGAAGCTGATAAATTGGTTTTGAGAAAACAATACGACAAACCAGTGCAAACAAAAAAATTTTTATGGGGGCTTGTCAGGCGATTGCTTTAAATTTGTTGAAAAAAAACCCATGGGCTGTTTCATTGGGTTTAATTTAAATCAGTTAAAGTTCTAACGTGATGCCTATTTAGCTTTTAATAGGTCTAGCTACAACCAGCAAACAAAAACAACAATAATTATGAATTATGACAATCGAAGAATGATAATTATTCATATTCTTTCATTCAAGCTAGCTACCTAGCTTGCTAGCCTAAAACTCAAAACTCAATCAGGCAACACTTGATTGTCAAATCATTTACAATGGCATTGGCAAGATCTTTCCAACGATTAATCACACAATCTGAACCAGAAGTGATGCAAGAGGGCTACTGTCACAAATCTATGTTATGGTTATAATAATCTAAAAAATGTATACTGAGCCTCTGATTTTAAAAATCAACCTTATTAAAAATCAAAATGCTAACAGCTTGGTTAGGTTATGAATACTGCTTAGTCAAGCCTGAAAATTCAATTTTTTATTGGCTTTTCACCTTCTATATCACGTTCACGACCCATTGGTAAGCTTTGTGCTGTATTTTTCTAAAAAATTGTAGAAGTTCTTTGCTTTCCGAAACGATTATCAAGAAAAATCTTCATTTTTAAATTTTATCGAGGTCACTACATTAAGGATTAAAATACTGAAAAGATATACGAATCCCATATGACGAATCAAATATGGCATTTCCCCTAAATGGCTAGAATCTCAGTTTTCAAACGCGTTCGTGACTTTAATAAAGAATGCGAAGCAAAACTTACCGAGAAAAGCATCAATTTCTAGCTGTTAAATATCAAAATGGCCGCAGCTCAAGCCACCCTATCCCTTCACTAGAACACGTTTCACAAACAACACTTTCACGTTTGATAAATATCACAAACCTTAGAAATCACATAACAAATAACACTTACATTTTAATTTAACAATATATAATGTAGCAATAACTCCAGTACTTCAATATCTACACTAACGGTACTCAAACCGAATCGCACACCGGATAACGGAGAAAAGCGGAAACGGAAGCTACGGGAACCTGAGACTAACTTTGCAGTGCTAAATTCACACCGAGTGAGCACTCAAAAGTGTGCTGTTCAGTTATTGTGAATATAAATTAATTTGATTTGTTAAATTCTCTTTGATTTAAAACTGAAGCAGCGCGATCAAGGTAAAAAAGGAAATATCGTTCTTTTTTTTTTTTACCTAAGTAATGGAAAATTAAATATCACTATTTTGCAAGCAAACAATAAAAATACAATTAATTGGTTTAATAATCGAGAGATTCTATATTGATAATAAAAATATCATGAGCATTACAAATGAATTATTTTTGAAGTATAAATTCCAAATTTATTGACAAAAATTTAAAGATTAAAGTTCATATTAATATATGTAATTTACACATCCATTCAAATAGTATTGTGCTCTGATTTAGCATTGTTTGTCTAAAATATTTTCACTTTGCACCGATTTTTCAGCTTAAAATTATTTTTTCAACCATTACTGTCCAATAATCATTTATTAAAGATAAAAAAAATACATACACCTAAATATTTCATATTATTGCATTATCAGGGATAACTGAATGCTAAAATGCAAGCTGCAATGCCAACTCTTGTATAAATATTACAATCATTAATAAATTACAACGATCTTAGCTTCTAATAGATTACTTAGTTTAAATTATTTCATAAAAAAAGTCCTTAATTCAGCAATGGGAGTAAATTTCCAGAAGCATGAAGTTGTTTTACATCACTTCCTCCGCCGATACACCTGCCATTGACAAATACTCTCGGAACTGTCTTTGCTCCTGTCATCTGTCCAAGGACAGCTTGGATATCAGCAGCGTCATCTCTTTCATCTAATTCCACTACTGTGTACTTTCGATTAAGTGAATCAAAAACCTTGAATATAAAAAAATTTTGTTAAATTTTAAAGATTGCAATAGCTTAAATTATATTTTTTTTTTGGATTTGAATTACCTCTTTTGCCATTCTGCAATATGGGCAATAAGTTTTTGAAAAAATAACAACACTGTCACTTGAAATGAGTTCGTTAACTATTTTAGCAGTTGGACCTTCCATGTCGACTTCAACTTCTTTACTGAATAAACCTAAACCCATTGATATATTTAATACTGAAACAGAACAAAAGATAAGATTTGTAAGTACAGGAATTTAAAAGGTAAAAAAATTGTAGATTAGATTTATTTAAACAGGTAAAGGATTACCTTTTTAGAATTAAATGCAGGTAAATGAATCATACTTAATTACATTAGTTTTTGGAGGGTAATCCGCAAGTCATGCAAAATATTAATATGGATTCAGATTTTTTATAGAATGATTCATATTAAAAAAAAAAAATAGAATGCAACACATTACACAAAAAATTAATCATTCATAACTGAAACGGTGGATTTCGGTGATAGAAATAATTCCACGTTTACAGAAACGTGTCCACTTCAATATCACGTCCAATCATTCAAGTTAAATGAGATAGGATTGTGAAAATTTACCTAACAGTTCCAAAATAACAACAAAAATAGATGTCAATATTCGATCAGATGTGGGCATCTCAGTGTCAGCAGGGGAGAAAATGAAAATGGCAACAGCGTTACGGATTCTGCTCACATTATCATTAAAATGATATTAAATTAGTAGAGTTTCTATTCGAATTTCGGAAAAAGGAAAATATTTGGTTCACCATTCATTTCGAATCTTGAATGGCATTTTAAATTTTTTTGTTATTGATTTTCATGTTGCCAATTTTATTCACGCGTCGTCTGCATCTTGTTGGATTTTGAGATACTTCCACGTTTCTGCCAACGTCGTTAAAAATGTCGACTGTCAACATAATTAAATTTTAAATTTTTTAATTCTTTTTTTTTCCTGTCACAAAATAAAATGCCATGCACCGCGAATGGCTTATACGTTGTACAAGGAGAGATGGCAATCCTCCTGACAGCGATGAGAAGGGGTAATCGTTGGTCATCTCATTCCATGCAAGTAAGTTTTATGGGAATCAAAATAATCCAAGGGGGGATTTTTTTTGAAGATTTTTTTCATCAGGATCTTTTGTTGAGATGACGTGATTAGAGGATAAATGCATGTAATTAAAAGAGCTAAATTCGAAGATTACTTAACATTTAAATGCATTCTGACGAATGATCTGATACTGATAACATCTGGACAAATATATTAGTGGTTTGGTTAATTACTGATAATCAATTTACTGTTTCCAGGATTTAAATCATGATGTTTTAATACAGAGTTTTAACGATTTGAAAGATGTTTTAAATCAGTTGGGAGATTTAAAAGATTTGGATCCTAATCATTACTTTGATCCATTTTTGGAAGTGATACGAGCAGGAGAAACGACAGGACCAGTTACTAGTCTAGCATTGTCATCTGTTCATAAATTTCTATCATATGGACTTATAGGTGAGCATTATACTTTTTATTTAAATTAAGAGCATGTTTCAAGATTTTATTTGGAATAGTAGAATTTTATCCAACTTTAGTATTCAGTGTAATTACATACTATTTTTATATGATTTGTAGAGCCTACTAATAAATCTGCACCAGGGACTTTAGAGAACATAGCAGATGCAGTTACACATGCTAAATTTGTAAGCATAGATGAAAATAGCGATGGAGTTGTGTTAATGAAAATTTTACAAGTTCTTCGAACATTAGCGCTTTCACCTATTGGCTCCATGCTTACTAATGAAAGCATGTGTGAAATTATGTTGAGCTGCTTTAGGATTTGTTTTGAACACCGGCTTGCAGGTTAGTAAAAAAAATAAAAAAACCTAAATTTTTTTCCTATAACTAAAAGGTTTTTTTTTTTCAGAGCACCTCAGAAAATCTGCCGAGTTTGTTTTAAAAGATCTAGTGCAACATTTATTTGTTCGTTTACCAGAATTTGCTGAAGACTCAAGAACATCCAATCATGTTAAAAAATTTAAAATGAATAAAGGATCTGTTGATCCAACTTCTTCAAAACAAAGACGTAAAACAAAATCAAATCAACCAAAGAAATTAGTAAAGCAAAATCAAGAAATAATTAAAACTGAAGAGGTTGAAAAATCAAAACCACCCGAAACAATACCTGAAGTTACAAACATTCTCGACATGCAAGGAGATTTACATCAAGAAAGGAACCAGAATGAATCTACAGAACAATCGCAATCAGAACCTGCATCTAATAATACAGAGGAGCAAGTCGAACCAGCAATAAAAGTAGAAGCCAAAGAAGAAATTCCTAGTCCAGAAGAACCTTTCGAGCCATCTTGTGTTATAAACGTGGAAAGTAGCCAATCAGGGCAGGAATCCCTAGAATCGAGTGTTCATAATGAAGAACAGGAAAAAGTAGAAATCGAAACTCAAAATCAGGATTATGTAAATCCGCAGGGTGTTAGATTTACATCGGAAATGAATGAAACGGAAGTGGAAAGTCAAATTAGGTTACAACCTTATGGATTAGGGTGTATAAGAGAATTGTTTAGGTTTTTGATTTCATTAATTAATCCCATGGATAAACAGAATACAGAAATGATGATTCATGTAGGGTTAACGTTACTTGGAGTCGCTTTTGAAGTTGGTGCCGATGCTATCGGAAAGCACGCGTCTTTATTGACAATGGTAAAAGATGATTTGTGCAGGAATCTATTCTCAGTAAGTAAAAATTAAGTAGAAAAATCTATTTCAACCAAATTCGACCAAAATTTATTATGAAATTTTTTATTCTTATTTTTTTTAGCTGCTTCATGCGGAAAGGATATCAATATTTGCATTAGACATTCAAGTTTGTTTTCTTCTGTTCGAATCATTAAGAACTCATCTTAAATTCCAATTAGAATTTTATTTAACAAAACTAACAGAAATGATCGTTTCGGATTCCGTAAAAATTACTTACGAACAAAAGGAAATCGCATTGGAAAGTGTTGTGCAATTATGGAGGATACCAGGTCTCGTCACTGAGCTCTATCTTAATTACGATTGTGATTTGTATTGCCCGAATCTTTTCGAAGATTTAACTAAACTGCTTTCAAAGGTATTGGAAAAAATTTTTTGAATGTTAAAAATTTTTTTAGACCGATTTTAATTTTTTTTAAATATTTTAGAACGCGTTTCCGGTCGCTGGCATCTACAACACGCACCTACTATCCCTAGACGCATTGCTTACAATTATCGATTCAATCGAATGTCATTGCCATAATCGAATTCTAAGCGAAAGGCAAAGCGAGAGTGAAATCACACCTGATATTACTGGTTCGGCTGCTTTAATCGCTGCTTGTAATGGACGAGCAGGAAGGCATAGAATTTCAAAAAATATACCGAGTCACGAGGAACTAATGGCTGTTAAAAGGAAGAAAAAATTATTAACGACTGGCACGGAGCAGTTTAATTCAAAACCGAAAAAGGGGATCCAGTTTTTACAGGAGCATCATTTATTATCGACTCCGTTAGATCCTCAAGAAGTTGTGCATTTTCTTAGGGAAAATCCACGGTTAGATAAAAAAATGATTGGAGATTTTATTAGCAACAGGGGTAATTTAGAAGTCTTAGATGCATACGTTAAGTAAGTTTAAAGTCGCGGAAAATTTTTAAATTTTAAAAAGGGGGTTATAATTATTGATAATATTTTTTTTAAGGTCTTTCGACTTTGCCGATCTTAGAATAGACGAAGCTCTGCGTCTTTATTTAGAAACGTTTCGGCTACCGGGAGAAGCGCCTTTGATTTCGCTTATAATGGAACATTTTGCAGAACATTGGCATGTGAGTATTTATTTAATTATGATTTCGCATATTAAGATAAGGGATGAGTTCAGTTTGTTCCCACACTCTTCCCCAGCCAAAAAATTTATCCTACCTTCAAAAATCTCTAAAAAAAATATTTAATCAATAAAAGATTACATTTTTTTCAAAAATAATTTTTTTTTGACAAGAAGAAATTGTTTGAAAAAATTTTTGGCATGATAGATTAATTCTACCTTTTTTGACAAAAGAAAGGTCTTACCGCCCCATGAAATGTTGGGCGGTAAACTGTAGAAAAAATCCACTACAACAAATTCTGGGAAAATTTTAAAATGAGGCTACTGTAAATTTTTATCTTATTTTAAAATTTTTTTTTTAGAAATGCAATGGGGAACCTTTTGCCAACGCGGATTCAGCATTTACATTAGCCTACGCAGTTATAATGTTAAACGTCGACCAACACAATCACAATGTAAAAAAACAGAACAATCCCATGACGCCTGAGGACTTCAAAAAAAATCTAAAAAAAGTAAACGGCGGGGAAGATTTCAATCAAGACATGCTCGATGAGATTTACAATGCTATCAAGTAAGTGAAATCGTATTCACTCCAAAATTTAAAAAAAATTTCTAACTTAAATTTTCCTTTCCAGGAATGAGGAAATCGTGATGCCTGCGGAACAAACCGGCCTCGTAAAAGAAAACTATCTCTGGAAAGTTTTACTCCGACGCGGTGCGAGCAAAGACGGGATATATCTCCACGCTCCAAACGGTTTATACGATCACGATTTATTTTCCTTAATTTGGGGTCCGACCATCGCAGCTCTAAGTTTCGTTTTCGATAAAAGTAACGACGTTACCATTTATCAAAAAGCGATATCCGGCTTCAGGAAATGTGCCATGATTTCGGCGCATTACGGGATGAGCAACGACTTCGACAATCTCACCATATCTCTTTGTAAATTCACGAATTTAGTCAATTCCGTCGAAACACCGGATAATATCACCATTTTATTCGGTTCGAATCCAAAAGCTCAACTGGCTGCTAAAACTTTATTCAATCTCGCCCACAGACACGGGGATATACTCAGAGAAGGATGGAAGAACGTGCTGGAAGTTATTTTACAATTGTACAGATGTAAATTGTTACCGAAGTCTCTGATAGAAGCTGAAGATTTTATAGAAAGCAGCGGGAAAGTTCTTTTAATAAGAGAAGAAATCCCATCGCAAAAAACTGAAACCGGATTGCTAAGTTCGCTGTATTCGTATATAGCGCTAGGAGCAGAAACTGCTGGCCACAGAGCGCCGTCACTAGAAGATCAAGAACACATGAAAATAGCTCGGCATGTTATAAAAGAATGCAGGATCGAGCAAATAATAACGGAATCTAAATTTTTAAGAATGGATTCCCTTCAAGAACTCGTTAAGTCTCTTATTTCTGCGTCGCATGGGCCTGGCAGCTCGCTGTTTGATGAAGATGCCTGCGTTTTCTTTTTAGAACTATTAGTCAAAGTTGTTATTCAGAATAGAGATAGAGCTAATGGGATTTGGCCGAGTGTGCGTGATCATGTTTATAGTTTGATAATGGGTGCGTCCGCTTGTGATCATCATTATGTAATGGAAAGATCGGTGGTTGGATTGTTGCGTTTAGCGATACGGCTAATGAGAAGAGAAGAAATGAGCCCGATTGTTTTGCAAAGTTTAAGGATGTTGCTATTGTTGAGGCCGACGACTTTGCAAAGGGTTTCGAGGCAGATAGCATATGGGTTGTATGAATTGTTGAAAACGAGTGCGGCGAATATTCATACGAGCACGGATTGGACGATTATTTTTACCTTGTTGGAGTGTGTTGGGGCTGGGGCCCCTCCGCCGAAATTTGTGGGGGATAATAGTCAGCCGAATAGCGATCAGGGTAAGCACCATAATTAAATTATGGAAGATTAAAAGCAGGGATCAAACTTGATTTTTTTTCAAATGTTAAAAAAAAAAAAAAAATAAGCTTTCAGAAACTTGTAAAAACCAAACATTTTTTTGGCAAATCTTGATTTTTCTAACGTTGATAGCTTCAAGTATTTTTGAATTCTAAAGCAAAAATTTTCCAAAAAAATTTTTACAAGCAAATTTTAATTTTTTTAAAAATTTATTCTTGTGTAGCAAATTTTTTTTTTAAATTTCTTGTCAAGGAATTTTTTTTTAAAATTTCTTATCTAGCAATTTTTTTAAAAATTTCTTGTCTAGCAATTTTTTTTTTAAATTTCTTGTCAAGGAATTTTTTTAAAAAATTTCTTATCTAGCAATTTTTTTAAAAATTTCTTGTCTAGCAATTTTTTTCAAAAATTTCTTGTCTAGCAATTTTTTTCAAAAATTTCTTGTCTAGCAATTTTTTTCAAAAATTTCTTGTCTAGCAATTTTTTTCAAAAATTTCTTGTCTAGCAATTTTTTTCAAAAATTTCTTGTCTAGCAATTTTTTTCAAAAATTTTTTATCTAGCAATTTTTTTTAAAAATTTCTTGTCTAGCAATTTTTTTCAAAAATTTCTTATCTAGCAATTTTTTTAAAAATTTGGAGCCAAGTTTGATCTCTGTCCAAATTAAAAATCTTTATTCACTTAAAAATTTTTCTAGGTGGCACCAAATCCGACGGCGATTTAGGATCCGGAAACGAAGATAGCGGCCTAGGTAACGACAGAGGATATACATCCGACTCGGAAGTGCAATTACGTCAAAAACCAAGTCAACCTACCAGCCCGGAAATGTCACCCAACACAGGAGGAGGATGGATACTAGTCGGAAGGGAAGGAGACATCCAACCACTACCTCCGAAAGGAAGTCAATCAAACGTTGAATTCGATCAAGAACTATTATTCCATGACCCTTTTGCTTTAGTCAAATGTTGCGAGAGTTTAGCGTTTTTAGTTAGGGATGTTGCTCATATTACTCCGTTTAATTTCGAATATTGCGTTCATTGTATTCGAACTTTCGTCGAAGCTAGTCTCAATGGACGTAAGTATATTTTCCTCAAAAGTACAAAGCTCAACTTTAGTTTATAAATAATTTTTTTTCCCTCGTATTTTTAGCAGAGAAAAAACAGAAGAGATCGAATGCGAATAAAGATACCAAAACGCGCAAGAAATGGAATAGGAAGAAGGAAGATAAAACTCGTAGTCCTATCATGAGCCCGACAAATGCATACGATGCGGATGAAAGCGATTCGGAAGAATACCCGAGTGGCTATCATCAGATTTGTATTCAGTTATTAGATCTTATGCATACGTTACATACTCGCACTGCGCAAATATTCCGTTGGTGGGCGGAAGAAAATGGTGATACCAATTTTACTTCGTTGTGGTCGCAAGGATGGTGCCCGCTTTTACAAGGGATAGCCAGATTGTGCTGTGATTCAAGAAAACAGGTAGGGGTAGAATTTTTTTTAAGCTCAAGAAAATTCTAGGAAAAAATTTTATTTTATGAAATATTTTTTCAGGTTCGGATGACGGCCATTACCTATTTACAAAGAGCTTTATTGGTTCACGATTTGCAAACATTAACAGCGGACGAATGGGAATCATGTTTCAACAGAGTGTTGTTTCCCCTCCTCGGGAAACTTTTAGAATTGGAATTTTTAGATGAAGCTCATTTGGAAGAAACTCGAGTTCGAGCTGCAACTGTTCTTTCTAAAGTCTTTCTACATCACTTAACTCCTTTATTATCTCTTCCCAGCTTCACGACGTTATGGTTAAAGATATTAGATTTTATGGATAAGTACATGCATGTCGAACGAAGCGATTTATTGGTGAGTGGAATTATTTATTGAAATATAAGATGACCGTAGACTTATTTTACTATTCGTTTTAGTTTGAAGCCATACCCGAGTCATTGAAAAACATGCTTCTCGTAATGGACTCCGCTCAAGTTTTCACTAGCTCAGATGGATATCTCCCATTGTGGCACGTGACTTGGGACCGTATAAATTCCTTCTTACCGGGTCTTAAAGAAGAATTTTTCAAAGCTCAGTCGTCTGTGCCCAAAGCCGATGAGCAAATATCAGGCCCGGTTCCGGTAAGCATACCGAGCACGCTTCCGGAACCAACGCTAGCGAAACCCAGTACAAGCCCACCGCTGCCACCAGTTCCGCCATCATTCCCCACATCACGCTCTACGAGCATTATACTTCAACCTCCGTCTTCGTCATATGGCCATACATACACAACACCGATTTTCAACCATCTTGGGCAACAGGTAAATATAAAGACTTGAACTTCTCGAAGCTAGTGGCGCAATAAGAAACTTACAGAACGTTAGTTTGTCAGCTCAACCAATAGATGGTGCTGAACCTTGTTAATGTTAAGCTAACGAGTTTTACTGGGATTACTCCCAGGGCCATCTCTTCGATTATTTGACGAACTAACTTTTGGAAAGTTCCCCATAGGGAGCCTTTTAAGGAGTAGACACTTCTCTGGAAGCTGCCATAATCTCGAATCGAAAAATCTGCCAATAGCGATGCTCGCTTTTTAATTCAAGGATGATGGCCTCAAATTCGAGATCATGGCAGCTTCCAGTTTTTAAAATGGCGTACCCCTTAATAGCAGACGACTCGTCGATTTGTCTATTCCCAATTTTTGTGGTTGGAGTTGCCATGGCTACCCATAAGACAAACATTACCAACAACTAATACAAAAATTTCAATTTATAGATGATGACAACTAGTATATCAGGACAACCCCCATCAGTTTCTCTAGTGCCGTCTACATCTGAACAAAAGCCCTTCCTGATTCCTTCAATCGTTCCAACAATTCCAGTAGAACCTGTTACGAAAGAGGAAAAGGAGGAGGAAGTAGTTGAAGAAGCGAAACCTCAGCCTCAGCCTCAACCCGAAGTAGAAGAACCATTACCAGCAACCGTGCTTTCGATATCAGAAGAAGAACCACCTTGTCCAGAAGAATCCCCGCCACAAAACATTTTACATCATGGAAATTTCGGTTCCCGTACGTCTGCTTTTGTACCATATGTTAATTTAAATAATTTTATCCCGCATCGTACCGAACCTATAATTCCGTCCTATTCAACAGCTGAACCATTGTACATTCCGCCTACGAGTAATATAATAGCCCCTGTTCAGATGTATTCCACGGCTGGTCTCGACAACGAAGCTAATAAATCGTGGAATATTAATAATAACGGAGAAGCGACAAGTGCGGATTCGAATTCGATGTCGGTTTTGTCTCAGTATTTCTCACAGCAAAGTCAGGTAAGTTAAGCAAGTCTTACCTGTAACATCCGGAGGTTGTTGAGGTCTCGGATTACGAGGAAGTCCCATTTAAACTTCGGGCTGGGATCTAGAAATAAAAAATGGTCGATATTAGAAATTCGGGGAAAAACTGAAGATTGGGTTTTGGGGCAAGAAATCAAGTTCATACTAAAAAAACATCTCTTCGCTTCCTTGACTTTTTAAGAGGCCTAAGACATATATTTTAAACAGTAAATCCATTCTCACTAAATATTTATTTATTTCTCATTTCAGCATCACGAAGCTTTTGACAACTTAATATCAACCAGCGGGATAAACAAAAACTCGGATCAAGAATCATAGATTCAACGTCAATTCAGTGGTTTTCATTATTTTCCAAACCCTAAAAAAAAAATCAAATTCTGACTAACTTTAAGACTAAAATGTGACGACAGTTTATTTCTATTTTTTTTTTTTTTAAATGTTTTGTCAAGAAAATAATTTAATCAGTAAACAATGTCCCATATTTTTTATTTTTAGAGAAGCCTTCGTGATTTAAAAATGATTGTTAAAATATTCCCGATTAACGTGAGATTGAAATTAATGAATCAAAGCGAGAGATTGAAATGAGTTCTTCCATATAACGTGAGAATTTAAATTAATTTTAATTTTAATTTTATTTCTTGCGTTAATTGTGGATTTATGTTTTTAACTGCTACAAATATGTATAAAAAAAAAATAATAATAATTCCCTAAATGTATACATAAATGCATAATTGTGTTATTGCTTGTATACAATATAAATCATATTATTTGTTTTCATAAAATTTTTAAGAATTTTTCCTATGAAAGCCTCTCTACATCTAGTTTGTTAGTTTGCTTGAATTTCGGTGCAAAAGGATACCTGAAATTTTTTCTAGGGAAAAAGAAATGCAGCAAAAAAAAAAAATTCACTACAGAATGTTTTTATGCAGCAAAAACTTAGTTTGAAATTCAAATTTTAAAAAATTTGTGAAAAATGACTGCGTGTTATGCTCTCAATAATGACGGCACAACTGAATCGCTTCCTTTGTTTCTGTTGGAAAAAATTTCCCGCCAAAAAATCAATTACTGAAGTAAAGGATTTAAATTTTAATGTGACGTCAATAGCCCAAGCATAACTAAAGGGTCTTTTTTCGCAATATTTTTAAAATTTCAATTAGAACCTGACAAAGATATTAGTGAGGCTTGTTGATATCAGTCAGCGCAGATTTAAATAAACAAAAACTTTTTTTTTTAAATTTAATTATATTTTTTTACAAATTAAAAATGATAGGGACTCCTCAGGCAAACAGTTACAAAATTATAGCAAGTTAATTAGGATGAAAAGGAGTAATAAAACAAAAAGCATATAAAAAAATTGTTTATATGTTTCCTCGTGAAGCTTATTATTAATAGGCTAATAAATTTCCCTTCTTAGTGATTAATTTTTTCGGCAGAGACAAAAGTATTTCAACTTTTTTTTCTTTTTTCTTTTTTAATGATTCAAAATCTGATTCTTTTCTTTAATAATTTATCTATTCATAACATTGCCCAGTAATAGAAAAAAATTATAGAATACGCCAATAATAAAAGTATAAAATTCATAAACAACTGCATTTTCAACGAATATATACAAATTTTAACTATTTAAGATTCTTTGATAATTCAAAGCTGTGAAAAGTTTGTAAAAAAAATCAAAAAAAAGTTCGTGAAGTAAAATAGAACCAGAAAACTAAATTAATTACAATATTATCAGGTCCGTAGCCAAGTTAGTAACTAAAGCCGGAAAATAACGATCTCAGATTAATAAAATCCGAAAACACACGATACTCTGACGAGAAACTATTCCGCTAGACTTCCTCGTCTGCCGGACATTATTATTTTGGCTTAAAGATAAATTAATAATACTGTATAAAGTTTTTTGCCAAACTTCTCTCGCTCATAATTTTTCTGGCATCGTCTTTGCAGCGGCCCCAGCCCAAACTTCTGCGTCTAGCCATTAGTTTCCTCCTTAATCCCACATAAGCAAAGCCCAGAAATAAATTTTAAGCCTATAACGAGTCCCTTGTGCCTAAAATTTTTAACGAAGAATAAAATTTCTAATCACCCATTTATTATCACTTTTCCATTCTGGCTACGGGGCTGATTATTTTCAAAAAAAAAAAAAAAACCGTAAAACACTCAATTAATACGTCATACGGGTTCATTTAAGAGCATTACATAAACGTTTCTATATTTAAAATGTCTACGTTACAAATCATCGCTCTTTAACTTTTAACTGCCTTTCCCAAAACAAATTTCCTTTAAAAAGAAAAAAAAAATTAGCGAAGACCCCCATGAAAGAGTTGATTGACCCGAATCGCGTTTGGCAGTTGAATTATAAACCGGGAACTTGTCCGGTCTCGGTCTGCAACAAAAAAATTAAACAACAACAGAAAAAAAAATAAGCTGAGAATGTAGAAAAAAAGAGAAAAAGTACTAAAAATAAAATAGCTAAGAATAACGTATTGAGCTTGAGCCGCGCGAGATGATATTGTTATTTCCGAGGAACGTTTTCTTTTTTTTTTTTTTTTTTCTTCTTTTTTCCTATTATAAAAAAGCTACTCAATTTGATTATGAATATTTGGCAAAAAGTTTGCCAAGGACCGCAAGGTCTGGGAATCTAAAGATAAACCCTGTCTGTGACTTATTCACCTGTTATTCGCTTTATCAATATTGTGTTTTTTTGACTGCGACGATATTTCGCCCTTTTTGTTTACTTCGATATATAAAATTAGTTTTCTGGCTCTGATTTCTTTTCTTTTTTTTAAATGTATTTCTTAAGGGTATGCAGTACGGTCGGACCAACTCCACCGAGCGTTTTCAATAGGACATAAGTGGTTTTGTTAAAGACCCAAACCTGAATTATAAGTTGACCCACCCTTATACCTTTACACCCTTTGGTGTGAAACCAATTTTTATTGAACAAATGCAATGCTACCTTAGGTTGGCTATTTTAACAAAATTTTGAATTTTCCATAAGAACGGATAACATCTCAAGAGGTTTTTATTTTAAGTTGCGAAACCAGAAGAATTGACACTTTCATTGTTCAGTTAAAGAGCAGGTGGTCTGGCGAATTTTAGCAACAAGACCAAAGTACAAGTAAATCTTATTTTTATTTTCAGATTTTATCCTTTATTTTTCTGAATTTTAGGATTCTTTAGCAATCTGAAGGTACCAGGTTCGAATCTACATTATGGCACAATACCGTTTAGTTTTTTTTTTTAGTTTTTTTATTTATTTGTCCCATAGAGCGTCTACCTTATTACTATTTTTATTTACTTATCAAGTTTAAGACTTTTTTTTCGAGATATTTTAATTTTAATCCAGATAAATCGACTTCTTTTTCCTTTAGTTTGAGAATTTTTACTTTTCGTTTTTTCTTAGAGAAAGGTGAGGCCTCTCACCTGACTTCATTATTTTTAACTTGAAGGTTTTAAAACCTTTTTTGCAGCAGAATTTCTTAGGCATAAAGACCGTTTACCTCAATTACCGCAGGAGGCAATATACTGTATTGTGGATACACTCCACGAAAAAGCAAACCTCTCGCAAAAAATAGTTTGCCTCCGGCCTTGCACTTTGCTTAAGTGCTCCGACTCAACAGCGTATAACTTGCGCTTACGAACCTGAAATAGAACCTTGCAAGCTACAGTAAAGAGCTTTTTTTTCGCTTTCGTAAACCTTCTGCGCTACTGCCTCAATTCGCAAGTGTTTTGAAATAAAATTTAAACCTTCAAGAGCGTGAATTTCTTTGCAGCTGGAAATAAGAACTTGTACAAGTTTTGTCTAAAAAGTCTATTGCTTAAAAAATCATTTTTTCCCCGGATGGTTTAGGTCATTTAATTTAAAAAAAAATTAATGCATCGCAGATTATCTATAATCTACAACTTATTTATAATTAAGAATTAGCTTTAGAATAGGAGAATCTTGGAATTTTTTATATCGTTTTTCTCAGAATTAATGGAAGAATCTAGTTTTTTAAAAATTAAATAGCCAAACCTAAAAACAAAAAAAAAAATAGATTCTTATTCGATTAAAAACTTATAAAAATATTGAATGTATTGTTAAAATGAAGTCATAAACTCATCTATTGTGACGGACCCTAGTAATGTTTGGATCAATTGTATGAATTACCAACAAAACCTTTTTTGAGTGCAGAATTTAATTTATGACTACCAAAAAACTAATTTTTTTTAAGAAGAATCCTTCTCGTGGGTTATCTTTATGCCACTTGAAGGAATATAACAGTGAATTCCTTTTTCAAGAATTTAAAAATTTTAAAATTCGCAAATATATCCTTATTGCATTTATCAGCCTAAAACGAAAAGCTTCAATAGCTTCCAGCTTTATCATTTCTCAGCAATCTGGTTGGTATTTTAAGATTCTGCACGATCCAACGAACAATGATATGTTAAAAAATCTGCAAAATTGTTAATATTCTGCGAGAAAACTGAAGTTGAAAAAAGGAGTAAAAAACCATTTTTTTCCGTTTTTATTTTCGTCGACTTTTTTGGGGCTCCTGATAAAAAAATGGCACAAGTCGTAACATAGATTGATAGAAGAGGAGTTAACGAATAAATCGGTCCATATTTTGTCGTTCTAAGTTAATATCGAACGAAACTATTGAAGAAAACTCTCTTATGAAAAATTAACATTGGACACGACCGCACTGCATACCCTTAAATACTAATTTTAACAAAAAAAATGCTGAACCCTTGATTTCATTATTTTTTTTTTTTTTTTTTTTTTAATAAAATTGAAATTGAAATTGAATTAATATGGAAATAAAAGTGTAGATTATTGAACTCTTCGGCAGTAGTAGCCTAACTGCTTGCATTTTTCACAGAGTTGTTGAGGATGTACTTTTGATTGGTCGGAGACGTCCAAGCCGTCCGGTTTTTCTAATGATCTCTGAAATAAGAAATAAAATATTTTAGAGCTTTTAAGAGCCAAACAACAAAAACACAACAATTTTCAAAACACGAAAATTGGAGCTATATCTCGAAATAATTTTTGGGGTCTCTATTTTTTAACGTAGCTCGCACGAAAATTTAATTAATAACAGAAAAAAAAATTTAGAATAAATTTTTGGGAAAATCTACAATAAACTTGAGGAAAGAAAATTACAGAAAAAATGCTTGAGCTTCCTCTTGTCGAAAAAAAAAAGTTTCGAATAAAATTTTTCCAACATAGAATTTTAAAAGTAATTTTAAAAAGTAATTAAAATAATTAAAGTAATTTTTTTCTAATGGCCAAGAAAATGGCCAAGAAAATTTGGTCCCTGCACTCAACTAAAAAATTATTCTGTGAGAAAATTAAAATTCAACTTTTGTAAATCACAATATAAAAAATTTGATTTTAAAAATTATGAAAAACTTGCACTTTATCAAAATTTTGAATAAAACTAAAAAAAATTTTCGAGTCATTAATCAGATTCGCACATTCATTAATCTTAGCTGGGTTAAAAATTTTCTCGATACGTCTACGCTTATTAATATACACTTCCGTTATCTACTTTCACTTCCGACCCGACGTAACACGATTTCGCAAATTTTTCCCTTTGCCAAATTTTCTAAATTCGTGGAAAAATAAAAAAAAAATTACCTGCTTATGCGGATAAACATTAACATGGCATTTAATACATTCTTGTCCCATGTTCGCCCAGGAGTTCCCGGACATCCACTTCCTTTTACATTTCGGACACTTATACTCTCCGAAACATCTTTTCTTCCCTTGATACGGGGTTAAACTTTCCCCTTTTGGTCTAGCCTGCGAATTAAACAAACGTGCGTTAACCATTATGATTTTTTCACAACTAATAAATTTTCATTTGTTATCATTATCATATGTTATCATATTCATCGAAATTTTCATTTGTTATCATTATTTAAAATGAATCGTACGCTTAAGAATTCGTGTGCTAATCGTTTAGAATGAAAGATAACCCGATGGTAATAAAAACCTTTGTTTTGACTCGTATTGTTTTCCCTGACCAGCCTCCTAGTGACAGAGACGTAGAAGGGGTATTATGCTGCTTATCTTAACCTAGGTTTTCCATTTCAAGGTCACAAATACTTACAAATAAGCAGTCTTTAATATAATGGCCCTGGCGAAAGCATAAATGACACATATACGATGGCGGTGGCACTCGTAACGGTTTCCTTGGATCTAATGTTAATTCCTGAATTTGTTCAATAATATCATTCATTGGATCTAAATTGCTTCTTAATGCGTTGACTATTTCAGAACCTGATAAATTGTATGTTGGTTGGGAGTGTGCTGGATAAATCGGCGGCGTCCCATAGTTGTTAATTGCTTGCTAAAATAAAGTTTTAATATTAGAATCATCGGCAGGTAAAGTTGAGCTAAATTTTATTGGCCCAGCTAAGATGTAATTATGAAATTGTTTTTTCAAGTTTCCAGCCCGTATTTAAAAAATTTTAGGCTGGTCCCCTTTTGGAAATTTTGATAGTTTTTTATTCTGTAAAAAGTTTGAGGTAAGTAAGCTAGTTGACGCGCAAACTTGCACTTACTTGCTGCAAACTTGCAGCAAACTGTTGTTGCGGTCTGGGACAGAAAAGGTATAAGGTCCCCTTCACGTTTTTGCGTCTAAGATTTATTTTCAATGCAGCAAAGAAAATAAATATTGCGATTGAAAAATGCTGGTGAAATTGATTCCCTAATTTCATTATTGCAAAGATCGAACTTATTGGTCCCTGTTTTCTGTAAAAGTTCCTTCTTTTAAACTAAACCCTTGTGCTCTGTCTCCATTTAAGGGTTAACTAACGTTGTGTATTAACTTTCCTTGAAGATTAGTTTAATTTCCAACTGAAGAATTGTGTTTTATTTGATCTGGATCTGTGGAACTTAAGAGCTATTGGATTCGCACCGTTAAACATTTTAAAAAAGCACAGTACTTTTGCTTCGAGAGAAAATCTTGGAGAAAACTTAACCCACAAGTAAAGACAAAGCATGAACGTTACTATTTTTACGAGAAGTCCTTGAAAATCCCAATTTTTAAAAAATCGTAAACATTTTGCGCATTTTCTAGACGAGGAAAATTTATTCAACATTTTCAAAATTGAGGAAAATTTATTCATAATGTTCAAAATTAAGGGATATTTATTCAAAATTTTTTAAGAGTCAAGATATTTTCTTTTCGGAAATTTTTTCAAAACTTTTTTGTGTTCATAAAGTTTTAGAATTTTTTTGAAAAGTTTTGTTTTCTGAAAAAATTGACTGGGCAAGAAAAATTTATCAAAAAATTTGGTAAAAAAACAAGAAAATATTCCGAAAAAAACTTCTTTGACTATATTAAAATTTAAAAAAAAAATTCCTCAAAGCAAGAAAATTTTAAAAAATGAAATTTGGCTAGAAGATTTTTTTTTGATTTTGATACTGTAAGTCACTGAAGAGACCTTACTTCTCCTCTCAGACCCTAAAAACTCAAAAATTTAGGGGAAACCAAGTTCGACGAATGTGATTGATTGAACATTGAAAATATTTGTTTTATTAAAAATGACCGTGGCAAAAATAATGTTGACAAAAGTTCGCCTCCTAAATTCATTCATTGGGAGTTTTAGCAAATCTTTTTAACTCTTTCTGTCTATCCGAAAAAATATGTTCCCTTCTTTAACGCTGTATCACTCTTAGCCATATTCAAAGACATTTTTGTTAATTCCAAGTTTTCTCATTTTAATCCCAAATTTAAAAAATTTACAGATTCTGGTTAAAAAAAATCAAGAAAGGCACTTTTTTAATGTTTCGCTTATGGCAAAAGTGCCCTTCTTGCACCTAACTCCTTACGTTTTCTCATTATTTGGACGGATTGAATTGATTAATTTTAATACTAACAATACACTGCGTTGCCAAAAAATCTTTTCGAAAATTCGATAAAATTTATTGTCTTTTCGTCTTCCCAACCCCCGAAAATAACGAATGCATTATCCACTATTTTAAGTTCCAGGGGAAAATGTAGCGAACTCGAGCACATTTATCAAGTGCTACCCTAGACAACAATTTAGCACTTTTCTTACATCTTACCCACCACCAATATTTCCAAAAACCGAACTGTCAACTCACCATAGGCATCCCATCCGTAACGCCATAATTAATCTCATATGATGGGAAATTTTTCGAAGGAAGACGTAAACCATGTTGATAAGCTTCTAAAGAAGTTAAAACTGTCCCGGAGCCACGACCCGTCACTGCTGGCGCCATTATTTCACTAAACATTTGCTTAAATTACAAAACGAATTCTCAAAAAAAAATCTAAAAACTTCCCCCCGTTTTTTATTTTAAATAGCCCGCGAAAACTATCACGTGGCTACGCTGCGACACATCAAACCATTAAATTATCATCCTTGTAAAAAATTTTACACCAAAATAACACATGCCAGCCGTTCACAACACTTAAAAACATTTCACGCACAATCCCGCGGTTTTCTATATTAAAAAAAAAAATAAAATAAAAAATAAAAATAAAGTCACATGTCCGTATTTGAGATCAACAAGCCATCTAACGCATTCGAAAAGCACTGAACGATTAAAAAGAATTTCTGTTGCTGCACCATGCCAAACGTTAGTTGTTTTAAGTATGATTCACACTTATGCTCTTGAAATTTAAATCCTTTGATTAAACTATTTTTTTTTAAAGCATTGTTTCATCCGATATCTTGTTAACGGATTAGGTTGATCCCCGGTAATAATTTCGGAGGTATTTGTTTTTTTATTGTCGGGGTTATTAAAAAGTTAAATTTAACGTGCTGTTAATCCGCATGGAAGAGCCTTAACAATTAAAACTTGGCGTTGTTTTTATTCTTTGCCAAAAACTATTCGGTTTTTATACATATGCTACGTCACTTCTCATGACTCTTTGCAGATAAAAATGTTTCAATTATAACTATAGCCTAATTCCTTTAACCTCTTTAAATCTGCACCTACACGCATCGTCTGCTACTTTTTTTGTATGATTAAGTTTTAAGGAAATCCCGTGATGAAATTGAATATTAAATAGAAAAAAGATAAAATAAATTCTTGACAAGCATAAGGAGTATTTCCAAAAAGCGCGAGGAAATTTTTGAAAGTATGAAGTGCCCCAAAGTATGACAACCACGGGGTCCCTTCGAGGCCGCTGGGGTGGTTTCCATGCTACTAAGGGAAACTGACGAAAAACTTATCAGCAAGGAGTCTTAAGTGAATATCGCCTGTGATAGTAATTATGGTTTAATCATTGACGGCGCCAGAAAAAAATTCTGGATGAGCTGAATCCAGTGGCGTAACAACCGGGCCCGCTAGTTCCCTCTTGCGGGGGGGGGGGGGGGGGAGGGGCGGCATAATTCATTCTTCATGGGGGCTCCCCAAGAAATTTTCTAAATCTTTTACGGGGGCCCCACTTATTGAATCTGCGGGGAGGCCGAAAATATTGTTACGCCACTGGCTAAATCGGAGTTGTTCGCAAGGATTTTCGGCTTAAAGTGGCTGGCTCGCAAAATAGAAACTTTTGAACTTGCGAGCTAGCCCTTACAGCTAAAATATCTTTGCGAACCCGACCTGATACATGTTCATCTCGTCAAGTAGAACCAAAATCCGATTTACTTAGGGCCGGTGCAAGATTTGGGTGCGTCCCCCCCGCCATAGGAAACAATTTAACGTTTTTTTCCCCTCTAAAAAATGTTAGGCTTTAAGCAATAAAAAGGTCTTCAGGTACCTGTGCACCGTTTTTTGCTGTTGGCGCCCCCTGCGGTGCTTACAGTGTTGCCTCGGCCCTGAGTTTGGCTCGCAATGATTTTCGGCCTAAAATGGTTGTTTTGCAAAACAGAACTTTTTGAACTTGCAAGAAAGTTCTCAAAACTAAAAAAACCTTGTGAGCCAAACCGGATTTAGATTCTTCTCTTCGTTTACAACCGAAATCCGGTCTGACTCGCCAAATTTTTAGTGTCTTAAGGGCTGGCTCAAAATTTTCCAACTTGCCATTTTAAACCAAAATATTTTTCTCTTCTCAAATAAAACCAGAATCCGGTCTGGCTAAAATTTTTTTCCTTCAAAAGAAGTTTCTATCTGATACACAAAATAAGAGGTCAATTCTTGGGAAAAACCGATAAACATATTAAAATATTTTTCAATTACACCATCAACAATAAGCTCCAAAAAATCTTTTTAACGGACGTGTTTCGACCCGTAAGCTTAACACTGCTTTGCTTTGAAGAAGAAAGGGCATATGTGGGAGCATCCTCCTCTTAAACAAACTTACCTTGCCGCAAAAGAAAATCAAACATCCGCGTGCAAACTTCGAAATCCCAAAAACGCCACGTGCTCCTCGTTCACCGCGCAATTCCAACAACACGTCGGTTTAGCAAAAGAAAATCTGCGGGGAAATCTGTCAGCGCACGTAACAACATTTACCCTCATTTCCCTGCAAACAAAAAACGACAAAACATGACAGCACACAATGCTTTATAATTGTTTCCCCTACATTGACATTTCCGAAGCGAAAAACAACTCTGATTGACGCCCCCTCCCCATTTGATTATTTTAACCTAATTACAAAAATGAAAATGAAAATAAAAAATCAAGAAGAGAGGAGGGGGATAAAGCTATCATTCCATAAAACAAACTCAATAAGACAAGTAAGACCGGGAGACGTCAATTCAATATCTAAGAAACATGACATGTTTTTCAAAAAAAAAAGAAAAAGTTCCCCTAACTGATAACCCAGGTGGATCCACTAGTTTCCAAGTTTGTCTAATCGATATTTTCTGTTTTGTTAGTTTCTTCGTAGTCAGTTGTAGTGCATTATTATCCGTTCGCGGTTATAAAATTTACCTGCGTAGTTTTCGAGATCGTTTTGAAAATTTTTCGTTAAAGTGCGTGGGTCGGAGGATTCACGGATTAATTATTTTATCTCAATGAAGTCAATTACTGGATGCTCGTACATCAGATTATGTAAAATCGTAAGTTTGTGCAACTTTTCCTTCAAAAACAAAACGGAAAAAACAATTTCTGTTTTGAGGTTATGAAAATATTTTCGCATTTAAAAAATATTAAAAATTTTTTGATTTAATTTTAAAATTTTGCAGGCTAAATTAAATAATTTTTCTAAAATTTTTATTTCAACCAGGTTAGGTTAGAATTTTTTATTCTCAGAAAATAATAATAATTACATCTTATCGATAATTGATACAAGGGGGTGAGTTTACACATTTTTTTATCCCTTACACGAACCTATTACTAGTCACAAAGGGAAAATAAAAAAAATAAACATGAAAACATTAAAAAAAAAAATATGGCTATAGCGATATGATCTTTATTGCCATTGAACAAGAAAAGCGATATAGTGCACGCTGACAGTTCGTTGAAAGCTTCCACACATACAAACTTTTTTTTTTTAATCTAGCCGATGTACAATCGATTTCCTATCATAAAGAACATTAATTCATAATGTAACCGAAAGTTTTAGGACTTTGCGTGAGAAGTTATCTGTTTTGTTTTTTCCAATGTACATTTCCGGCAGGAACGTCTGCTTTCATTCTCCCGTATCTCCCTAATCATTTCATATCTTTTCGAAAAAAGAGAGTATAAAATCTTTCGATCACAAAGGTTAAGGTTACCCATCACATAAAAAGGAGATAATATAATTTTTTTTTTCGGGGGTATTTTTGGAGAAAAAAAAATATTTACTGGGGAAAAAATGTCTTCGAAAGTGATTTAATATTCAACGAACGCACATCAATCAAAGTTGTTATCAGTTTCTTTTTTTTTCTTCCCCCCGTGATTTTTTTTCCATGTTTATTTTGTTTCCTCCCAAAAAATGATTTCCCTTGGTAGAATTTTTTTTTAGAAAAACATTTTTTGTTTGACTTACCTGATGTTTTGCGATTTGGGCGATTTTAAGATGTATTGCTCAGTGGCGTTAGAGTCCTCTGAGGCCCAGGGGCCAAAGGAGCCCCTATCTGTGAAAAATTGAGAAAGGGGTCTAGAATAAACTCTGGAGCTCCGAGGTAAAGGGAGACTAGTTGGCTTTTGTTTCGGTGTTTACCTTATGTAAACAAAAGATACTAGTCTCCCTTTACCTCGGAGCTCCAGAACTTTCTCCGGAGGGGTCTCCTTATAATGCTACGCCATTGGTTGCTGACAATTTGAAAAGGTGAATTGTGGCCCAGCTTTTTCCGATCTGAAAAAAGAAGGACCCACCGGGGACTCTCAATAAGACAAAATCATTTTGCACACAAATCAAGTGATGTAAGAACTACTCCCTCACAAAGTCGAAAATCGCCTAATAGTTGCTGTTTAGGGAAGGGGAAGAAGTAGGGGTAGGAGCTGAATTGGCGACAGAGAAACATTTGTCATGTGCAGTGGTGTATCAATGTTAGAAGAGGGCCCCCCCGCGCAGAAGGTTTACTTGAGGGCCCTTCCTCATTTTTTTACAGTTTTTATCAAAAGCAAAATTACTTTCCTGCTAAACAAACGGAGAACCACGCTCCCCCCTCGACCGCGGGGGTGGTTTCTACGCCACTATAAATGTAAGGTTCCCGAACTTCAATGAGGAGAGCACACTCTTGACGAGGAGAACTTAAGCTCACACACTTCAAAACAGAAATTTGCCTTTAATTCTCAACAATTAGACGTCATCAGATTAAAAATGGTGACCAAGTTAGGCTAGAAAGAATCTAATTTTTACTTCCCCTTAAATCATCTTGGCTTTTTAGGTAAAGTCAAGCATTCACAACCACAACAGGTTAAGGTTGAATCGTCATTACGTCACAAATGTGTTCATTAAAGTCATAACCAAACGACACTTTGTCGTCACACTTGTTGTTTGATTTATGTTACCAAAAGTTTATTGCATCGACAATCCAGACGTTTTCTTTACTCATCCTGTCGTATCCATGAAAATGGGCCAGTTATGCAATCGGCAATTTTTATGGCGGAAACGAGGTTTTTCTTTTGTAAAACAAGTATCAAGCATACGAGCTTTCCGTTGCACCAAAATTGAACTGAGTATAACTGTCCATTTTTGTGGATAGCCCCGTATGCTTCTGCAACTATTTTATGCTCTAACTCACAAGTAGGATAGTTCTCTAAACTGGAGCATAATATAAGCTCCAGTCTCTAAAAGCACAAATATTTAAAAAAAAGTTGCTTTATTTGTCTATCCTCAATTATGTTTTTATAAGTGTGCTTGCAAGCGCAATTTACTAAAGAGTACTTTCTTCAATTTGGCAAGTACCCTGGTGCTCCAAGGCACTACTTTTGCGCGTTCTTGAAACCTCCAGAAAATGAGATTTAAAAAAATAGTAGGAAAAGCAAAAGTTACCGCACTAAGAAACTGCTGCTCGATCTCGATCTCTAGGCAGAACATGACAACTCACCTAAGGCCTCCTACACCAGAATTCGAGTGACGCACCAAAACAAAAAGTGGCACCGCATCCAAAACCTGAAAACTTTCTTCAGTTGAAAGTTCTCTCCAAAAGCAGTTCCTAAATATCTTGAAGCCAAGAGTTAAGTTCTGAGACTGGATAGTATAGTCAAACATTTGGAACATTCATCCTCTGACAAACATGATTGGTACTTCTCACCTTAATTTGGATGTCCAGCGCAAAGCTTTTCACCTCAAATTTTCTTTAATAATCTTTCTGTCGATTTGGCAATCGAATGCCATTCAGAAATTTGTGATCTACGACGTGCAAGACTAGCAAGCTATATTTCCTCAGGTTATAAATGTCATCATTGCCATCAAAAGATCATCATAAAAAATGAAACCACTGTAAATAACGACCATCTTTACAAAATGCAATCTAAAAGATGCTAGTAAACAGATTTGAGGAGTTAAGTGCAAGAAGGTCACTTTCTTAATGTTTAGCTAGAGCGAAAGTGCCCTTCTTGCGCTAACTCCTCATTAACTTTCTAACTCTTTCAACCAGTGGCGAACCATCCAATGAATTTCTTTTCTTAGGCCTAGGAATTTAACTTTTCGAACGCTTGTGCCGCTTACAAGATAAACCTCCCTTGCATAACCAAAAAAAGATCTTCTACACACGTACACCAAAAATATACCATTCTTTCTCAACGTCAAATTGTCAGCAAAAGCTTCATACCCAATCGAACCAGCGAATGATAACTCACGAAAGTAAAGCATTTATAGAACTTCTTCGAATCCTCCATTTGAATTATTTTTATATAATTCACGTTCTCAGAACACGTCTTTAAGTTTGTCTATCATAATAAATGGCCTTGCAGTTAGACATTCGACAGCTTCAATCCCAAAACTGAAGAACATTTTTTCCTGAGAACCTAATCAAATATTTGCATCAGAATAATGTCAAATCACAGGAGTTGTGCGACTGAACGTGAGAAAAACACAAGTTGTAACTTCTTCCAAACGTAAATAATAATAAAAAAATAGCTTCGAATATCAACAAACAAACTCCATGATATATTTATCCAGCCTATGTTTTTTAAATAAAATAATGGCGTCGTTTATTATTATTTTTGTTTAAAGAGTTAACGTTGGAATTTTTTTAATTTTGTTTGAAGAAGTCGAGCTATTTGTAATTAATTCACATCGAGGTACGTAAGGAATTATTTTTATTCGGAGTAAGACTTGAAATCCCGACGGAGGAAAAGAAAGAAAACACGAAACCGAAGTTAATTAATAGAAAGCACCATGTTACCACAAGTAGAAAAGGCTAAATGATAAAAGAACCGTGAAAGGTTGTCGTTTACACGAATCGATAGCGTGATGCCTGACGGCATCCACATCGATTGATATTCCCAACTCAAACACAATGCTTCCCTGTTTGTATACGGGTATCAAAAAGCGTAAGGGATGTTTCCCTGTAAACAACAAAAGGTTTAGCTGACTTTTTCAAAGTTAAGAGTTGTGGCTCAAGGTTTTGAGGTTGTACAATGTTCAGATTTTGGGTGAATAAGAGATGTCAACATGTTTATGCCTTAGCGTCCGAGCTACATGTCTCGCCTAATGAAGCCGACGTACTTTGATCATAGTTGTGATCAGCAGCTGTCCCGTGAGCCTACAGATCTCTTCATTAGAGCGCATCCTTAAAAACCCCATTACCGGATCTCTTCTACTCACCACCTTCATTTCGAAGACCAACAACCTCTCCTAGGCGCAGACGGTCAGATTCCATGATTCAGTCATAAGTGACCGTTGGGCGTAAATTACAACTGCTCCACAATATTTTGGAGCACTCTATCTCCAAATTCTTTTTATGGTGACATGCAAGAATTTTGCAGTGCATATCTTCCAAATTGCAAGAGCTCCAAAAAAAAGTTAGAGGAGATGATGTGTGGAGCGCCTGCTGCAGACCTATTTGGTCTTACCTGCAGAAACTAGTGACCCTATTTTGTAAACGAATTCTTCTTCTTCTTCAGCATGTTAGCATCCACTCCTGAATATAGGCCTCTCCCAAATTTTGCCATGTCGTATGGTTCTCCGCTCTCCTGAACCAACCCCTTCCTGCGGTGTCAGATTCAGAGCCCAAGGCCCTGTTCACCTGGGGTACTAATTGTGTTGTAATATTCGACATGTTTATATTTGGGAAGTGTCTGCGTTTAAAGGTGATAGTCTACCAAAATAAGAGCTTGGTTGCTGCCATTGGCCTGTTACAATGAGAGCTCCTCCGACATTAAATCTGAGACCTGCCCACCACCTTTGGACAGGCTAACCCACTGAACCTTTTTGCAGCTTAAACGAATTATCAGCCCCTTTTCCTTTCTCGACAATCCTTACTAAAACTATTTTCTTTTGGTTGTTCCAGACAAGTAAACTCAACTCCTGTGCTACAGGAGACGACATGTGCTGATGGAAAAGTATGAAAACATCGGAGTCGTGGGCGAGGGGTCTTATGGGCTGGTAATGAAGTGCCGGCACCGAGAGACAGGACAATTAGTAGCCATTAAAAAATTCATAGAAACCGAAGAAGATTTAACAGTTCGGAAAATGGCATTAAGGGAAATCCGAATGCTCAAAAAACTACGCCACGAAAATTTAGTCAATATGATAGAAGTATTTAGACGAAAACGAAGATTCTACCTCGTGTTCGAATACATGGACCACACGATCCTAGACGAATTAGAAGCAGCGGAAGGAGGATTAGGAGAAGAGAAATGCCGGGAACACATATTCCAAATCATCAGAGGGATCGACTTCTGCCACCAAAATCACATAATCCACCGCGATGTGAAACCTGAAAACGTGTTAGTGTCCGCATTGGGTGTTATAAAATTATGCGATTTCGGTTTCGCGAGGTTGTTATCGGGCAACGGAGAAATTTACACGGATTACGTTGCTACGAGATGGTACCGAGCGCCGGAATTATTAGTAGGAGATACAAAATACGGAAAGGAAGTCGATATTTGGGCGATAGGTTGTTTGTTCGCGGAAATGATGTCTGGAGATCCATTATTCCCCGGAGACTCGGATATCGATCAATTATTTCAAATAATGAAAGTAATGGGTAAACTTTCGACGAAACATCAACAATTAGTAGCTAAGAATCCCGTGTTTAAAGGCCTTAAAAGAACTTCCGATGATGGATGTAAACCGTTATGCAAACTATTCCCGAGTTGGTCAACGTTAGCTTTGGACTTTGTTGGTTCCTGCTTGAAAATGGATCCGCAGCTGCGTCCGAGTAGTTCAGAACTTTTAAGACATCCTTTTATAATTAAAGATAATTTCGCGGAGCAGTTTTTACCGGAGTTAAGACAGAGGATCCTTCAGGAGTTTCAATGCAACCCGCTGTTAAGGAAATACCAATCCGCTATTCTTTTGGGTTCGGCTCCGAGGAGGAGTAGAGAGACGAGCGGAGGAGCAGGAGACGAAAGGAACATATCCGTTAGGAGAAGTAGTTTTATGGAACCGCCAAGATGGAAGATTAATTTAATAGGAGAGAATAATTCCGACGATGGTAGAAGGGCCAACGTTTTAAATAATAGAAGAAAATTAAACGAAGCCATGGACATGTCGCCGGAAGAAAGTGAAAATCGACATTTCCCGAGTTCGTTTCATAGTTCGAATCAAGGAGAGGAAGCGAGTGCGCGTGAGGTTTTAATTGATGTTCAGGCACCGTCTCCCGCTCCGTTTCAATCCCTTCAAACGTTTACTCAAGGTTCTCAAACTCCCGGTAGAAATTTAAATGATTTTTATTCGAGTACTCCCGTTCAAAATAATCTTCAGGTTTTACATCCGAGTATAAATAATTTAAGTTTCGGAAGTGGAGGGACTAAAAGATCTCCCCTTCCGCCTAGCACGAGGAGGGATTCTAATTTTATATCGAAAACGCTTCAAACCGGGATTAATCCGAATAGCATACCATTTGTACCTAGGACGCAATTGATAAGAAGGTTGGATAGGCCGCCTGGTGGGATACATTTAGACGCAACTGTGTTAGGACAACTTGGGGAGCCTACGACGCCTCCGCCTTGGCTTTGTAGGAGAGGACCGTCGAGGGATGGGACTCAGTGGAGAAATTGCAAGAATGTAGATGATTTTTCTCTTCCGAATGTGCCTGGAGGTTAGTATTGTCTTTAAGTTGTATCATTACAACGGATTTGAGATATGAAAGTTAAGTAGGAGAGATTCGGGAAATTTCAGACAGATCTAAAATTAAATAGAATAAAATCGACGCCAGATTTTACTGTAGGTAACTAAGTAGGCCGAGCTTGTTTCGTAACAAGAAAGGAGGGGATTAAGACTTATATTAAATAAAATTTCAGAATAATAAGTAAAATCTATGGGAAGAAGGCAGTGATCCGAGATGTTTGGGACTTTAAAGGGACAAAGTAGGGACTTTTCAGAAATTATATTATTATAACCAAAAAATTTTCTGGCCAAATTTCAATTTGTCAGATTTTCTGGCTTTAAGCGATTATTTTTTTTTCAAAATTTTTAGTAGTCAAACAAGTTTTTCTAGAATTTTTAGTTGTCAAACGAATCTTAATAATTTTTTCGAGAAAAAAATCCCAAAAAAGTCTGGGAAAGAATCTATAAGCTCAAGAAAAGTTTTAAAAAACATGTTGATAAGAAAATTAAAAAAAATTTTAAATGAATCTCCCTTACCAAGAAAGTATTTTGCATAAAATTTCCATAATTTGTGAAAACCTTTTGTAACCTTTCGTGAGAGTAATTACCTTTAAAGATTTAGTTTAAAAAAAGGACACTTTTATGGAAAATACGGACTAAGTTCGATTTCTGGAAAAAGGCCAAGATAATGTCTAGGAAAGTAAGGAGGTCCCCGTGGGTGCAATTAAGATTTCTGTAGAGGTCTCACAATAGTTCGAACAAGTCTTTTAGATCCCCTAGCTTCATCAAAGACCAGGACCAATTCAGTTCTAGAAGCTTATTCTCAAAAATAGAATTAGTTCTCGCTTCATTTAGAAAAATAAATTCTTTTCCCAATAAGTTATAACGGTTGGTCCATGTTTTGTAATGTTTACGTGTAACGTTTGTCTTATGGGTAGCCATGGCAACGCCAACCACAAAAAACGGACCACTCGGTATAAATCAAGCCTTACTTTCCTCCGGCTGATTCGCTACCAGTGACGCAACAACGTACCTCGCAGCGCCCATCAAAAGAGGGTTAGAAATCTTTAAAAGCTTCGATATTAGCCCTAAAAAATTTCACTTCCCTCTTGCTGAAAAAATCAGAAACGCCGCACGAATCTAATTCTTGCGAAAGATCACGTGTATTTTGTTACGTCACTATTAAAAACTAACTACATACTTTTTTAAAACAAACCAAAACTACAAAAATCATGCTTGAAAAACCATACATTTCGCCCCTTCACCACACACACAATTCAAGCTACTTTTTGAAAAACTAAAAACTCCTCTTTTTTAAAATTTTAGCTTCAAGTAGCCCTACAAAAGGAACCAAGAAGAAACTAACCTCAGTCTCTATTAACCAAACGGAAACATTTTCATCTCCGGTAAGTTTGAATATTTCAATTATTTCCCCCATTTTTTTCCTCCTCTCTTTCTCTCATACGCCTTTCGGATTCATTCCACCTTCCTCAAGCTTTTCTGGTTTCATTTTTTTCCATTTCGATCTTTTCAGAGAAATAATACGTCGCGACCACCGTCGGAGAGTTCGAGATCGAGATTCAGCTCCAATTTTCCATTCATGTGAAAATCAATTTCATAACATCATCCACCGCTTATTTCGATTTCCTATTTACAAAAGAAACAAAAAAAAAACTGTGATAAACATATTTTTCAATTGTAAATGTTCCTTCGAATTCTATCATTATAAATTTATTTCATCATCATAATTACTTTACCGACACGACTAAATTTTTTTTAAACGGATTTTTTTTTCTTTTCGCTTTAATAAAAGGGAGACGAAACGCCGCGCCTGAGTTTGTCATCGATATCAGACGATCAAAGCGACAGAAAAAGGAAAAAATTTTCAAGAGAACTCCCTGTTATTAAAAATAAAAAATGAAGCCAATTTTTTTATTTTTAAAAATAATTATTAGTTATTTATTTTTCAATAACATTTAAATTAATCGCGGTAAGACTTTTTGTCTTAAATTAATTTTCTTTTTATAAGTATTTAAACAATTGTAAGTAAAGTCAAAATATATATTTCTTTTTTTAAACAAAAAATTTTGCATTCTAAAATTGGTTTCACCGGTTATTTTAATATCGGCCAAAAAATGAAGAATTATATTTCGCATCAAATCGAACCAAGCAGAAAAGATTAGGGTTGCTTGATTTTTTGGGTTTATGTCGGCTCGGTAGCAATAAACGGAAAAGGGAGCTACAATTTTATAAAAAAATTTAACCTTAGCAATACTTATACTTCTATAAACGGATGCTAGATGGCGCTGGAGTGACTTTAGTTCGTAAAATGGCCGTTGGAGAGATGTAGTTGTCGCTTTAGTTTGCAGATTGGCCGACAAATAGTGTTAGTGCTATTTTTAGTCCACAAAATGGCCATAGATATCGCTACAATCACTTTAGTTAATGAAATTGCCGGGAGCGCTAGTTGTCATTTTAGTTTGAAAAAATGACTGATGGATAGCGTTCTTGCCATTTTACCTTGTGGATTAGTCTAACTGACAGCGCTAGTGTCGTTTTAGGTAGTAAGATAACTGGTTATCAGCGCTACGATTGTTTTAGGCTGCGAAATGGTAGTTCGAGAGCGGAAATGTCGCTTATTGCATGAACTGACTAGTAAACAGCGTTGCTGCAAGATAAAATCGGCAAAATTGACAATAGCAAACTTATAAAATTTTTTCCAAGCATGCTGCTTTTTCCATTATTCATAAAAGAATGTTTATTACTAAATTATAAAATTCAAAAAGATTTACTATTAAGCTTTCTTGCCTAAAATCAATATTTTTTAGAAAGTTAAAAGCTAAGCAGCCCAGACAAAATAAATAAAACCTGTCAAAAACTGTTTAGCTATGCCAAAAATAATTTTTTCAAACATTTTTTTTTTTTGCAATAGGAACTATCTAGATTATATATTTAAGGCCAAAAATCCTTATATCTTAAATACTTTAAAGACTTCGGGCAATATTCAAGATATCAAGAATTAAAGTGCTCGATTTGACGTGGAATATCTCTAAAAAAAATAATAATAAAAGCTGAATAATACAAAAACCATTAAATTATATAAATAATGCACCCTGCGTGGGCTTCATAACAAATTACGAACATTTGATTGTTTCTAAAAATAAAAGATGGGACTTACGTGACTTTTCTCATTATCAGATGAAACATTTTCATAGATAAAACATTTACTTTAACGATAAGTCTTCAATCTTTAGCCGACTATCCTTTCTTTACATATTTTTTTAAAACTTAATAGTAAATATAATAAATTAATTTTTCGATTTCGTTTAACGAGAAATTCATATTTTCTCGGAAAAAATTTTCTTTTTAAAGAAAATAAATTTTTAGGCACTTGTTAAAAACACTTTTCAACTAGAGCCTAAAAATTATCTAATTATTTATAAGAAGGTAAGATGAATTTTGGATTGTAGGCTACCTGGCAGAGAAAACCAATAATCCTCGGAAGACCTCAGGAATTTGTGCAGGGGGACAGGGTGTCACTAACAATTCGCCGCCCAAAACAGTAATCGCCTGAGTCTTATGGAAGGATATGAGCTCACCTGAAAAATTAAAGAAGAATCATCATGACGATGAAGAAGAAGGAAACGTTTTAAGAGGCTTTCGCTAAAATCAGGTAAAAAAGTTTAGTTTAAAAAGGAAAATGCTTTCATGTTCGCGGAAGGCAATTTGCTTGGAAATAAAAAAATGGGCCCCTTCCTCCTAACCCTTTTAAAGAAACTAGTTCCACATTTTCTTATTTCAATTATCAGATAATAAAACTTCCGGGATTCTTATACGGAAAAGTTTTCCAAAATCCAATTAGTTTTACTTTTTTTTTTCGTTTTTCGTACACACCTAAAGACTTGTGAGGAATTTGATTGGCTCCTAAAAATTGGTAACGATCGTTTGATGCGTCTATTAGGTAATGTTTACAACGATCTAAGTCTCTGTAACTTATGGCGTATCCCCAAATTCTTTCGGATATCCGGACTAGAAAACTACCGACGGGTTTGTCGGATAAAAGCTCCTCCGCTTCTTGCCTTGATATTAGACCTGAAAATTCAAGAGACTATATTAAGATAAAATCAGAAGCCTTTTGGTTAATAAGATTAGAGCTGCTGAATTGAGCTTAGGTTTTTCTGTTTTTGGTTTTTAAAAAGTTTTTCCCATTGAAATATTAAGAAATTTTTACTATGTAATAAAATTTACGGTCAGAAAAAAATTCTTTCCAACGAAACAAAAATTAGCAAAAATGACACTGATTAACAGGCACCCCTCTTCATTTTTTAATCATGGTAAAAAATCCCACTCTAACTAAAATATTTTAAGCCAAGTTTGCCAAATCTTAAGCCTCTTAGACCAAATATTTTTAAAAAAGGAAGCCCACTCTTTTCGAACTTTCGAAAATTTTTACAAAAATAAACCCCCAATTTTTTAAAATTTATTTTTTTCATTTAAAAATTTTTAAGAGTTAGAAACCCTTTTCTTACTCCCTAAAGCGCTAAATTCATTTCTTAATTAATCACCCTTTTTATCCGTCCAACACCCTCGATTAATCACCTTAATTCCCTTTTTATTCTCGCTTTTAAAACCTATCCATAAAAAGGAAAAAACAGGGGTAGCTAAGAGATAAAAACTATTGTTACAATAAGTTATTCAAAAACTTCAAGCCCTTTCGTGACTTTAACTCGTCTGCAGTAATCGTGATTTTAATTAACGCTTTGCAGTTGTAGCTATTCTCTTTTGTAAAAATAGAATTTTTTAAAAAAAAAACAGATATCATCGCTCAAGATGCATTTTCAACACTCCAAAAAAAATTATTTTTATTTCAGATTACCATGAAACCAAGGAGCGACTTGATTTTTTTCGTCGATCCCAGCCCGTCTTTCGATTTCGCTAGTTCTGAACCAGTCGGTAATGGCATCTCTGCTTCTAGGACGTGTGGCACCCACCGTAATCGGGCTTGGCGGTTTTATAACACTAAAATCGAAGGAAAGACCAGTAAGTATAAATTTTTCTTTTAAAAAGACTTTTATCAAAACAAGAGCATTGCGAAAAAAAATACACAACAATGCAAGGAAAAGGCGTGATCGATCAAAGAAGGAAAAAGACAATCACTGGTGATTAGAATGGCAAATGATTCAGAACGCTCAAGGTCTTAGCCTTTTAAAAATCCTTACTTTTTCGTCTGGTGACAACTTTCGGTCGGGATTGGTAACTCCGGCTCGCAACAGGATGTACGTCTGTGTTCCTCTCGTGCTCTTCTGGCTATTTCACGGATTTGCTGTTCGGCTTCTTTGGCTTTTTTCTCTGAAAATATAAAAAATAATTTAGTTATGGTAAATAAATGGATGATTATTACGTTTAGATAAGATTAAGAAGCATAAAAGGATATCAAGTAGGTAGTAACAGAGCTAGGCAATAATTTTGCGGTTAAATTTTTTTGATTACATTTTTATTTCTTTAATATTATTCAATGATACTTTATTTTAGATAAGAGGCCATTATAAACGGCGGAAGTAATATTTGGATCGAGTGTAAAATGAATCAAGATGCTGTTGAAATTTTATTTTCAGTGTAAAAGATCAGGTTCATTTAAAAAAATTATAGTTATATCGAACTCGATTTTCCCCCAAACTTTTTGGATTATATGGTCCTCTCAGTGGAAATAACAGGACTTTTCGGGAACTTACAGTAAAACCAAAACATTTTTATATCAAAATCTATGATTTTGAGCAATTTTTTCAGGATTTTTTTTGCCTGCCAAAATTTTGAGACCTGAGGATTAAACTGTTCTATCTCAGGTTTGAAACTGACGCTAAACATGCGACACTGGAGTCATTTGCAAACCAGAGATAATACAGTTTAATCCTCAGGTCTCGATTTGTCAGATTTATTTTGTGTTGTAGCAGTTTTCCCATAATTATTATTTATTATTTATTTTTCAGAAACCTTCCCAAATTCTGGGTTGGCATCCCACGTCAAAATATAATAAAATTCTTCTCTGCATCGGCTAACACTATAGGAGAACTATCGAATATCAGTGTTGATAATTAAAAACCAACTCTAACCCTTAAAACAAAAAAAATATTGGTAAGTTACATTTGATATCATTGCGATTTAGCATCCAAATTAATTTCAAAAATTTTTGGGGCTTGAAATAGAACATAGCTTTTTGTCACCCGAAAATGTTCCCATAAAAAAATATAAACAAAAATTCTTGACCTGATAATCAAATCTCATCCCGCATTTATGGAATGATTTCTACAAAGTTTTAGCTAGAATTAGCTGAGCTATCGGGTTACCTGGACTTTCCCAAATAAACAAATATTTTTCTAGGTCGGTGAAACCAAAATTTTTATCGGCAATAACCCAGCGAATCAGGTAGCCCCGGTTGGACCGGACAGTAGTAGTCTCGTCCAATCTGAGATTTCCCTATAAAACCATGATTTCAAATGACATTTCTTTCTACGCCTTTCAAACAAAGATTTTATTGCTTGAACTACTTCACTTAAATTTTTCCATCCAAAAAATTTAACTCTACCTTAACTGGGAATCAAAATAATTCCTAATTTGGCAATTCTAAAGTCTATAAAACATAACTGAATTAATTCAGTTAAGTAATTAGCGAAAAAAATTACTTTTTTTCGAAAGTAATTGCTTAGCTCTGCTCCATAGCACGTATAAATATACAAAACCCGTTATACAATTTTTTTTTTCCAAGACTCAACCGCCAGTCTTAAAAATTAAAAATTATAAAATCAACTCTTATAAACGTCTGAAGGTACGTGCCGGTAGAATTCATCACGTGTATTCTTGAATAATTCATCACGGCCAATCGTCAAGTACGCTCAACCTTGATTAAATAAGATTTGTCTCATCGTTTTAGGTATAGTTAAAAAAATCTACCTGCCTACCTTGTTCTCTCCATAACGTTTCGTGCTTTTTTTCCGCATCTTCGGCTTCTTTAGCAACCTCGAGTTGCTTTTTCTGTAATCTATTAAATATTTGACTAGTTCTTTCTTCCATCACTCTTCTCTCCCACTTGGCGACGGTTTCGGATACTTTGTTTTTATATTGAGGACCGTTATTTAATGAAATTTTCTGGAACATATTGTCTATCCTGTCGTTTTCGTTTTTGTACGGATCGATCACTTCCACTTTTTTACGGAGCTCGTCAACGGAGCAATAAACGTCCGAAGAGTCGTCTTTAGTAGGAATGATAGGAGTTTTGTCTTTGAATCGGTTAAGAGTTTTTGCGGCTTCTAATTGTTGAATTTGTTTTTGATTCATGTCTAATATTTCGCTTAGTTCCGCTTCCACGCTTTTCCTGTAAAAAAAAAAGAAATAAATTATAAAGTATGAAGATTATATCTAGCAAAAAAAATTTTTTAAGAAGCCTAGAATAGTTTTGTGGGGGGCAGCGAAGCGACGCTGATGGCCGATAAAGATGCCGGTTGCGGCCTGCTAAAAATTCTATCGATTCCGATGCCGGCAGATAAATTCTTTCCTACACCAATAGCGGTTTGAAAATTTTTATTATGATTCCAGTAAAATTTCATCGGCACCTTAGTTTTGCCAGACAGGAAAAACTTTAAAGAGTTGGATTCAAACCAAATACCATTAGAAAAATTTTCATGAGCCTGATTGTAAAATTGCTTTTCGTGTTAGGAATTTTAGCGAATCTTTTTTCGCATTCAAGAGTCTTTTTGGGTCTATGGAAACTGTCAGATAGGTTATCTAACAGAATCCGCATTTATACCCCCCTCATGCGGAATCTGTCAGAATAAATATTTTTTATTATTCGGACAAAGTATTACTGAAATTGAAATATTATTAAAAATTCTTACGGATTCTGTCAGATTCCTCGGAAGTGAAATTTTTTTGGATTCTGACAGAATCCGATTTTGAAAATAATAAAAATTCTTTTTAAAATATGTAAATAATACGTTTCTTTTAAAAAATCGCCAATAAGTCAGTACGTATAAGTAAACCAATAAATAATTCTATCAGAGGTGAATGGGCAGTATTGTGTTAGAAACAAATTTTTTTTATAGTTGCGTAAAGGTAAATATTAACGCCTTACAGATTGGGCACGTCAGTGGCTCTAATGTATCTGTATACACATTTTCCTCTATCATTGAAGTATAGTACTTCGAACATAGGATGCTCGACGCAATCCCGAGCACATTTGCCTCAAAAAATTTGTGCCTGTAGGGATGGGCAGTCTGAGTTGGTCGGTTTGTCAAGCAAACAACGCAAGCATCCTCGTCCCCTACTGCTTCATAATCTGTATTGTCAATATTTCTTGCACACAGCTGTAGATCATCGTAATGCGATCTCAGAAAATTAACTTCTAGGCACCGAGCCACCGCCTCCCCATACTAGCTAGGCAAGGTCTAGGCTACCTTTACTCATCTATAAAAACAATACAATACAACAAACATCTTACCTCAGTTCTTGGGCTTCTTTCTCCGCTATTTTTCTAGCTTTCTCCCTTGCTTCATCTTCCAATATTTGCTCAATAGATTTATCATCCGGATGTTCGCCCATGACCCAGGTCCAAGGTTCCCCGTCCAATCCCATTAAAAATTTAACTTTCGCTTTCCTTTCGGGTTTACTCCCATTCTTCTCGCTTGATTCCTGTTGCTGGCCGTCCCATATTCTCCATCTCCTGACTTGTTCCTCTCTCATCTTACAAAATAAAGTCTGTTTTTGATCCTCTCCCAATTCAGCCAGCAACTCAGGATCAATGTACATATCCCTCAAGATTTGCTGTAACATTTTGCCTGAAAACAAAAAGAAAAAAAATATAAGAACCTTGACGATAAAAAAAAATGATATTAAATAAAAATGGAAAGTTCGACCGATTTGAATCTTTAAAAGTTGGGTGTTCTTTACATTAGGTAATTGCCAAGGTTTCCTTTTTTAGCAGGAAAAAAAAATGAAAATTATCTTAGTCATGTGCAATTGCAAAATGCGAGATAAAAGGAATGCACAGAGAAATCATATTTTTTATATATAAAAATTTTCAATCGTGTATCGATTCGTAAATTAAATGTTAATTGATTGTTTGTTTAGATATGGTCATTCATTTGATGCGGAGAATAACTTTTTTTTTGATTAATTAACATAATCGTCCTATTACGTGTTATGCTCTCTGACTTTCACGTTCACACGAGGATTGAGGTAGTTCGAATGGTTGATTCACAACAAAAAAATTCTCAACCAAGGCGGAGTATTTGTTTTTTTTAAAAATAGTAATTTTATCTATAAATTGATCAAATGGAAATAAGTTGTTAGATGAAAAATGATTGAACGAAAAATAAAATGAATTTTTCGTTAAGTGGACGAGTTCATCATATATTTAAGTATGAATAATTAATTAGAATAAAAAATGTAACGAAGGGTTGACGACCTTAAAAGCCTTCTAAGTTTATTACTTTTTTTGTCGATTTTAGTGGCTAAGTGTATTTTTCCAGATTATGCGCCTAAAAAATTTATTCGGCTGGAAACTAATTAGTGTGCGTTCGATAACATTGCAGGAGGTCCCTGAACTGCCAAAGCAAAAAAAACGTGACTGCACCATGATTGAGCAAATCTTCCTTAATAGGAAGTGATCAACCATCAGGAATATCATCACTGAAAGGAATATTGTCCACATTTAACAATACTCCTCCTTGATCTGCTCTAAAAAAGGATTTTCTTTTCGAAGACAAAGAATGCTGTTCTTAAAGTCTATGGGAATGTAAATATTGACATCAATTGAAACGTGGTTGACAAGAACCAAAAATTCAATTAGATGCTTGTTTTGAAAAGCTCGGCAAAATGACCGTAAGCCATGTTTGCGATTATAACCAGTGATCTGTAACGAAACGGTAACGAGAAACGAAAAACGTTAAATAACGCCCTTTTTTAAAATTTAGAAACGTTTCATAAACCAGTAACTGGGAGCAGATTTTGAAAAATAACGGGAACGGAACTTGTAACGGAGTTACCGTTTACAGAAAAATTAGGAACGGGACAAAAACGGTACAAACAAAATCAAATTTAAATGAACCTGGTAACAGAACGAAAACCGCAATACCGGAGGACCAAGCCGGGGCCAATACTGGGAACCGAGATGAAATTAAAACCTTAACTAGTATCAAAACCGAATTTACGAATCCGCAAAATAGTAACGGGAAACGGAAACAAAAAAATTTCGAAAAGAAACGAAACGGGAACGGAACGGAAACGGAACGGGAAATCGTTACTGTTCCTACAGTTTTCTTTTCGCGCTCTGCTCTGTAAAGAAAGAGCAGTCATACAGTATAGCACTATGAATTTCGCATCATTTCTTGTAGTATTATGAAAGCTTTCTTTGTTAAAAATGACATAAGACTGCAACTTGCATAAGTTAAGCATAGATAAATACGCTCTTTGCTCCTTTATCAAAATTATTATGCCAAATTATTCTTACGATGTGTCCTACAAGTTAAGACTTCTGTAAAGTCGAAATTAATTTTTTCTTCGCAAATTCGGAGAGAACGGCATTTTTTGTATTTCATAATACAAAATTAATCATAATTTAATAATCACATGATCTCTTCTTAAGAGACCCCTAAACTTGAAAAAACTCAAAAGAACAGGATTGTTTGAGCTAAACCCAAAGCTTTCACTCCCTTTGACCGCCAAAGCCAAAGCAAAAAACGGAATCCCGATGATAGAAACTTTGGTTTTTCAATTGCGATATTTGTCTGTGTAACGAAACTGTAACAGAAACTTTGGTTTTTCAATTGCAATATTTGTCTGTGTAACGAAACTGTAACAGAAACTTTACCCAACACTTTTTTAGGAACGAATCAGTAACGAAAATGAAAAATAATTTTTAAAAGGAACGCCTTTCAGGAACGGATTTGAGAATTTGAAGTTCAATGAGGAACGAAGAGAAACGATTTTATCTAAATCATAGAAACTAGGGAACCGTAAACCAAATTTGGAATTCGATTATAATGCTAGTAACGGTATAGAAAATATTTAGGAACGCTGAGCGGCACTGGTAACACGGAACGGAACAACCAGATTTCGTTTGGCACTTTAAGAAACAGTAACAGAAACGGAAACGGGAACTTTGCGATCGTTCCAGATCACTGAATAACATTATACTCCAGTTAAATTTTTTAACTTCATTTAAGGAGCCTGATAGGGAGTGGACACTTTGATAAGTCTTCTGCTGCGCCATTTTAAAAACTGGAAGCCCCCATGATCTCGAATTCTTCATCTCCTTCGTAATGTGCTACACTGGTGACCGAGTATCGGCGACCCCTCTACACGTATCTGTGTAATGCGGTAATGTAATGCACAGATACGCGGGACCTATCGACGCCGAATCCGAACGGCAAGTTAGAAAGGCTGTATTAGACATGTTACAACTTGCTGGCTAGTCATAACCTTGCAAGTGGGACAAAGTCCAAACGACAGCGCACGAGTCGTTCTAACTCCTCGAATTATGTTCACATGACCAGATACTGATGGTCGGAGGTGAATTTCAGTCGGAAAAAATCCAGACAGAAACGTGGATTCAACCGCTAGACTCCCCGATTGTGAGTCGGGTACGATACAAGGCTGACTCGAATTCGATGGCCGCCAATCGCAATGTTTGATCTTCCATTCGAGAATGGCGGTCGTCAAATTCGAGATCATGGCAGCTTCCAGTAAAACAGATGGCGTACCTCTATGTAGCAGACGACTCATCGAAGTGTCCACTTCCTACTAAGCCTACCTGCAGTCAAGAAGACGTTAGCGTCATTATTTTTCAACGAATTTCACTATGGGAACTTGAAACTCCTGAAAAAGGTAGCAAAAGATTATCTTGCCTGGAACAAATTCTCCCTCAATGCAGGGCTTCCAGCCCACTGTAGAAAACGGAAAGTGGGGCTCACAATGAAAGAAAAAGTGAGCCCAGCTAATCATAAAAGGAACAACCTGAAATTAGCGGTAATTCTCTCCTTTCGGCCATCTAGTACATTCTGTGGAGCTAAAACTTTTAAAACCAGCTTTTGCGTGTTCAGCAGAAAGCGCACACAGTCACATTCCATCCTCCACCCATTTTACTTAAAGAAATTTCGATATCTAAGAGATGATGTCGAATAAAAAGAATTTTAAGGGTCATCATTACCAATGAGCTTTTACAATATTTTTTGAAAAATTTTTCGTAAAGGTTCCAATTTTTTTTCAGGAAAGAGAAGAGGACAAAGGCGAACCTCTGGTCAAAAATTGGCTGCAAATCAGAAATCTCGACCTGCAAAAATGTGATAGTTGGGTCACGAGTGCAGAACACTTGCGATTAGATCCTCGGGTGCGTGAGGTAATATTTTTTACATACAAAAATATTTTTTCTCTTGACAACTAACTAAGCCAACTAGGCAGTTAGCTGTGAAGTATTTTCAAATACCTTTGGTGATGTCACTATATTTTTTGATATTTATCACCATCGAATCGCCGCAAGTGCATTTATTTTGTGGCTTAGAGGAAAGCCCCCATATTTCAGAATTGTGCCAAAGTTAAAAAATTGATTTTTAAAACAAATGAATCAGAAAATTTTTTTTCTCCCAAGCACCGTTTTATATCGTTACTAATCAAACCGAAAAGACCAATTATATTCGAAAAAAAAAATAACGAGAAGAATCAAACCATAACTCGTCTCCATGGCAATTTACGGTTTATTAAAAAATTTAAAAGAAAATAAAAAAACAACTTTTTTGTTCAATTTTTTTTTTCTAAATCCCTTTGAAATTAACGATCTGGGTCAAGAATGCTACCGTATTATCAATTTATGTAAATAAAATTTACATAGATTCGCAGTTTGCTTGATATGATATCCAACCAAATAATTAATTAATTTTTTATAATTAACCAATCACATAGAAATCATTTTTTTTCCAATAAATTCTACCGACCTTGAAATCAATTTTTTTTATCACTTTAAAAGAATTCCATCTTCACTTACATTAGTGAACGGACGTAGTGATAAACAAACATTAGTCATCCATATGTATACACTCTTTTAAAAAAAAATAGTCTTTACTTAAATGATGAATACGATTGTTACTTATGGCCAAATGAAGGTCAAACGAGATAAGCGACCTTAAAACACTTTAATTCTCACTCTGACCCGGGTCTATGTAAAAGAATTATGATTGATAGTTTTTAATTACGAGAAACGTTCGAGATATTTGAAGGTCATTGTCAGTTTATCGAGATGAGCTTTGATTTTTTTTTTTTTTTTGTTAAACGAAAGCTCAGCCCTTGAAAGTGTGCGCAGATTTTTTTTATTTCAAACGCACACAGTCTCCCCGCCCAAGGTCAAAATAATCACGCGTAGAAAATTAATACCTGGAATGGATATCTCTACGGTCGCCATGTATCTGGATCCCCTTGACCATGGCATGGTTAAATTTGTTTTCTTATTTTTTTTTTTTTTAAAGAAAAGGCGAGTTTTCACAGCTTTTAGCATGTGAAAGTTGTACATACGTTCAATCAATTCTAATAGGAAGAGATTTTAATCATATGAATTTTATGGCTCAATGCTTTGTTTATCAAGCAAGACGAAGATGATTCGCAAAGTTGATATTATTTCTTTTTTATATACCGGGTCCGGTTAGGTTTGTTGGTTTGAGGATGTGCCAGAGCTTATAAGTGGCGGATTGGAAGTCTTCTATTAACATAGTGTCAGTTTGAGTAGTGTCTAGATGGAAGAGGCTGAGCTGGTCACAGACCATCAAAAGGATGCCTCTCATATTAGAAGAGGTAAGAGGAAGCTGGCTGGATTTGCTTGCTGGATTAGAGACCGGAAGAGAAAACGTTCAAGCTTATTAGAGACCGCAAGCAAGTTGAATATGAAAGCTGCAGGCCGTAAGAAAACAAAACTTGGTCCAAGATCACGATTTGAGTATGGAAAACTTGGTCAAAGCCAGAGCAAGCTATCTCAGTTTTTCTTCCTTTTTCTTTAGCTTTTTTGCATCCACTCCTGAATATCTTCTTCTTACAGTGCCTTCCCGCGACAGGAATTGGCGACCATCATGGTTACAGAGCTTATTGCGGTGGGCAAGAGACCCTAGCCGTGGCCGTTCCCCTTAGCCTGTCTTGGGCCTTGCACAGCAAACCCTGACCAGTACTGGTAGGACTGCTGCCCCCTACCAGAACCCTTACCAGATTGCTACCTCCCGGGTCAGAAGGAATCTGGAGCTCGTCAAGGGCAGGTGCGCCCAACCTGAAGCAGGACTGTTAATGTTCTCACCGACTACCTACTTCCTGAATATAGGCCTCTCCTAATTTTTCCCAAGCCGTTCATCCTCGTCTCTACGGAGCCAGCCCCTTCCTCCTGCTTGGATTATGTCGTCGAGACACCGTTTTTTTTAGGTCTTCCTCTGCTTTTCGCTTATTTAAGAGTTAACAACACCTCCCAAGGCTCTTTGTCCTGCCCGGCCACATGCCACTTACGCTCTGCAGCGCGCATTACTAAATTCATCACTTGTACCTGTCCGAGGATCGTTTCATTTCTGATCCGATCTCCCAGGATTATGCCCAAAATGGGTCTTTCCATTTAGCGCTGCGCTAAGCGGAACTGGATGGCGCTCTTGATAGTCAGTGTCATTGTTTCTAGGCCAAAGATAGGAACTGGCAGATGAGATCTCGGCTCACCAGAAGGGCAGCTATTGCCGCTGGCAATAGGCGCCACCAATATCACCATCAAAACGCAGGAGCCAAAGACATTTAAGTTTAAAATTTGAATCAAGAAATTATTAGGCTGATTAAAACCCTGAGCTAAGTTCCAAAAAACTATTCAGACCAGATCAGAGACAAAAACTGGACTTATCAGGAGATTAGATGAATCCTATTGGAGCCAAATGATTACTTAACACCTAAACAATATAAATTTCGCCTTGCGGATTAGCCCACGGGATTTTATTTTTTTGGGCTAGAACCCCTAGGGGCCTTAAACCCAATCCGCCACTGTTACCTTTTGATACAACGCAATAACAGCGAGTCATTTTAATATTTTTTATTCCTTTAATGACCTAATAGTCAGGTGCTACATATGTACATACAATTATGGAATGATACATTTTAGGCTTTGATATTTTTATTTTTTTCTCCTTATCTTGAATAATAAAAAAAAATTACGAACTACGAAAAAAGGATGAATTTCAACAGTCGTTGATTACTCATGAAGACCGTTAAACATGCAACGATTTGGCTGAATGCCACAACTGTCATCGACTCCAGTTTTTTTTTCTTAATTTTTTTTTTTTTTAGCAAGACCTTAATTACCCACACTGGAATCGATCGTTGCTTCCTTTTTAGCTCACTAAAAATTTTGTCTGGAGACTATAAGTCGGGTTGACGTCATAGTCATTTTCAGGGGGACAATATACGATTAATTCGTTGTACAGATTTATTTAAATCCGCCATATGGATGACAGGTCTTGTCATGGGAACAACGATCTTACTATTATGCGATATGCATATGGCAGTGGAAGACTTTTTGATTTTTAAAATCATTTTTCGTGAAAATCAGGCCGGATTATTATTATACGGTTGAATTTTGTCAACGGATAACAATAGGAATGTTTACCAACATTACGGAATCATCGGTGACCCGGTTCTTGATGTGACTTGGTTTGCTGGTCCGTTGTGTAAGAACTAAAGGAAAAAGATCCACTTGAGAGAAATGATCTTGTCAACTAGGTGATTATTTTAGCGCATAAAATCTACTGAACCTAAAATAAACAATGAAGAAATACGATGGTTTAAAAAGTGAGGATTGAATGAAAGTATGAATGGTGTAAATTGCATGAGGAAAGAATTTTAAAAAAAAAAATTCAAGATCCTTGGATGAGAATTTATCGTAATTAGAATCGCAGACAGAAAGGTTAATTTTTATAGTTTTGAAATGTTTATAAGCTTTTTTTTTTTAAAGAGATGCATGTCGGTTTAAGTGAGACTGCCAATTGCAGCAGTTGACCAATCCGACCTCACTAAACTCTCTGACACTAAAGCGAAGACCTCTACGTTTAAGGAAGGGCAAGTATTGTACTCCTCAGCCAGACCTGTAGTGGCTGCTGGAGTATCTGGCTCAAAAAATGAAAGATTATTTTTTCTGCCGGTCTTAAAAGATTTCGTCAGGTCGTTTAATAAGAAAGAATACTTTCTAGGTGTCCTTTCAAGGACGAGGTTAAAGAGAAAGGGTAATAAGAAGCCTGAGTCCACGGACGTCAAAATGTCTATGGAGGCGTGAATGTGGAGGGACCTGTAAAGGATTTGGGCTATGCCGGCGTTCTTGATATACTTGGGCAAACCCTGGAGGATGTTCGAAGGCTACTCTGAGCTTTCATGGTGGGGTCTGAAAGCAATAAGAGGAATACTGATAGTTTGGTAATGGAAGAATAGACAGGGTGAGGTAACTTTGGAAATGGCCGGACGGAGATTTGGAAATGTCACTAAGTTCGTTACGTGCGAGCGACAATGATATCGGATATGAAGTCACGTCGAGAATTTAAAACGGTATCCTGTGTCTTTTTTCTCTATGCTTTAATTCCCGCTCTGGGCCATCTTCTCCGCAGCCGAGTGCCCTAGACAAGGCAAATTCAAAATTAGCCCCAACAACAAGTCTTAACTCGCACTTCCTAAATCCGCATTCCGCCACATTTGCATCACGGTTCCTTAAAAGACTTAGCAAGGGCGATACTACCTTTCCTGCCCCCCTTTCGTCTAATTTCTGTGAACCAGCCACTCTTGCGAGCAATTAGGCCACTTCCCTATACAAACATTGATTTCTTAGTATTCCTCCATCCACATCTAATAACCGGCTTCATACTCAAACCCGAACAACCGAAAATTTAAACACGCAAAGCGGCTACCGATCTCCCCCCACCCCCTTTTCCCCGAACTTGTAATTTTTTCGGACACCACAATAGGAAGTTGTAATCTTGCAAGTCTTACGCGCAATGTTAAATAACATGGAAAGTGATTACAAGCCTTATGGTCGAGTAAAGCGAGACAAAAGTTAAGGAAGCATCAAAAACAAGAAACGAAAGTTGATTAAAATAAGAAAAAAATTGTAATATGACCATCTTCTTATCAAAAGAACAATAACGGCAGACTGCACTATTTTATATGTGCCAAGTAACGGCATATTACCACGATATAATGCGTTATTAATAATACCAGCGATGACAACCAACTTCAATAAAAAAAAAATATATACTTTTTTTTAAGAAGAAAATTTGTAAATATACATTTCCGTGCTGTTTGTAAGATTTGGTTAGTTTAGTCATAACAAAAAAAAATCGAAGCCTGTAACTCGACTCCCCTTTACCTCATTTGTATAAAATGCTTATGTTGCATGCATACCTTAATTTCAAATAGCTAGCAAAACGACCTCATTCCATCGAAAACCTGACAGACATTTTTTACGAGGATTTAAAAAAATGTTATAATGGGCCTCCTGCCTATCGCGCCTCGCATTTCGATCTCCCCAAAAAAAAAAACATAATTTAAAATATTTTATTGGCTTTCACGGAACGTATATAGAAAGTTATGCAGTCGATTGCGTTTCGCAAGATGAGCTAGTTTTCATACTCGCATTATATGTTATTTAAATCCAATTATTGAAAATGTAACCCGACGACAGGCCAAAAGACGAAACAAAAAAAATAAGGAGAGCATTTTCACTTTCGGTTTCGATCGAATCCTTTAAAAAGATTATATCAATCGTGCCGATAATTGCCCTGTTGAGAAATTTTTCAGCGTGTTTCTTAACCTCTCTAAAGGTTACAGTGTATTAGTAAACCTAAATTTTAATCGATAAGATGTTTTTTTCCAAGCAGATTATGCTTTTGTTATTATTTAATAATAAAAAAAAAAATTACAATGTACTGTATTAGTAAACAGTTTTAATTAGGGCTAAACTTTTTTTTTTTTTAATGCTAAAACGTTTATATTATGGCATTGTCATTGGAATCAAAGTTCGAATATTTTAGAAGCGCATCTATTTTTTTTTATTTTAGCATTGTAAGTTTGACGGATTTAAATTACTTAGCAAATCAAATAAGATGTACTTTTCCTGGTTGAGAGCATGACCTGGGAAAAAGATAATGAAGGTAAGATATACTTAAAAGGAGAAAAAAGAAAATTAAAGTTTGTGTATTATCTTTTCACTTTTATTTTTTTTATTCGCTCGTTAATAAGATGAGAAGATGGTATCTTGTATGTTCGCGGCGTGACAATGGGACCCCCTTAGGGTTTTACCTACGGGAAAGTTTCAGCATTAAAGGATCATCGGATTAGCGGATTCACTTTTAGTTGAAGTCGCATTAGATATTCATTGGTGACTAAATTAAATCTCCAGCACTAATCTACAGCCAAATTTAGATGTGCAAATATTAGAGGTGGATTTTTTAATTGCACAAGAAATTTATAAATGACTTCAAAGGAAAGTCGGGCTTAATTAGGCAATGGATCTAGTTAAGCCTAATAACTCGCATAGTGAAGGAATCAGAAGAAAATTCTGGATGGAGCCAAGGGTGGGCCACAAATTTTCATGTGGGGATAAAGTCTAACAGTGTTACATTATAGCAATATTACTGTTCTTCCCAAATGCCAAGTTGGGGCCAAATTTTTTGCCCCCCCCCCCCCCCCTTGGCGCAGTCCATATAACTCGGCTTATTTTTATAAGCAGCATGAAAATTTTTCCCACGGTGATTCTAACAACTCATTTACTTGGCACCTGCGTATTTTTATGGATTCAACGCTATATCTAAAGCTTTATTCAGAGGCTGAAAATTGAAATTTGAAAATTTTTTTTACTAAAAAATTTTTTCTTATCAAGACAGAATTTTTTTAAAATGAACTTTTGCTTTTGAACAAGCTTTCCAAAAGCAGAGCATCTCACTACTGCATTATACGGGATCCATTGTTCCTTAGGCCTGAATAACCCAAGGCTAAAATTTCGATCGAAAAAGTCAACTAGCTGGTCCCTTTCTTCTTCTAAAAAATTTCATTTCTTTTTCAAATGAAAAAATTAACAACATCATAAAATGCTTTCGCTAATGAAACTCCGACTGACGCCACTGCCTCAGGCTTAACAAGCTTATCTTATGGACCGGTTAGAAGCTACCAAACCGCCACAGGAAAAATCAAAACAACTAGACGCAAATGTAGGCAAATGTTTTCAATTCAACTCCTCGGCATTCATGCATCAATTATCTACTGTTACTTGACATCATAAGTGAAAATGATTGCTCACATATTTTTAAAAAAATCAATATAAGCCTCTTTCAATCATACAGTAAAATATAATACTAAATTCAAGCACTATAATAAACACGAGATTACTTTTCTTCAAATTTAGGCAAAGTATCCGGGATGTAAATTTTTATTTATATAAAAAGTAAATATTACGAACTAACAAGATACAAAACACGTAATTTCGTGAAAATCGAAAACATTTTCTCATTAAAACGTTTCGATATATTAGTTTTTTAAATAAAATTTCATGAGCTATAAAAATCACTTTCCCTATCAAAAAAATGTTTTCTTTGTAATAAACTAAAATTAATTTTTTTAAAATAATTTTACGATTCGTTTCAATGGATAATTTTTCTAATTAACACTATCTTATCTCAAAATTAACAAATAAACTGTCTCATTGAGGTTAATGGGCGAATTTTTTTGTTTGAACTTCAATGTATGATTCTACGATCCTTTATTTTCCCAGGATGCTTTCAAGGAAAATTAATGTTAATCAAACTCACTCGAAAGATAAGAAATCAGCCTAATTCACTATCTCTGCAAAATAAGATTTTTATTCCTGCAAATTTTCCTAGTTAAAAGAAAGAACAGATCCGACCCCAAAAAATTACAGCACGACGAAATCTCAATTACATTTTTTTAAATAAGAAACTCTTTGAAATATTCTCTCAACAAAAAGAAACAATTTATCTACCATTATAAATCATTATCAAAATTTTATTACTTTTTTTTTCAACAATGCCTTAAGTCTATGACAAGAGAATAAAAATATGATCAATTCAACCTTATTCATACCACCTCAACAACAACTGACAGCTTATCCCATTTTACAAGATTGAAATTCACTTCACGCCTACTTAGCATTAGCCGGTTGAGATTCAGATCCCAAAGGCAAGTTCCTACGAGACTTATTGTTTTGTAAAATAACTTTTTTTCAAAGCTTGAAATATTTTTTTCCCTTTCCCCAAAAACTTCCACAATCCACATACTCGTACCTGATTTGCACTTTCGTTATAATCCAAATTAGTGTATTTTTTTAAAACACATAACACCAATTAACGCGACTGCGCTAAAATATAAAACATTCAAAACAAACAACCGGCAAAGTATTGTTTCGTTTTTTTTTTAAAAAAAAAACTCCGATCACATTTTTAAAAGTGGCTGTTTATATTTAACACGCGCACAATTTCAGTGACGCGTTATGTTAAACTAAACTTGAACTTCATATTGTAGAACAAGCATAATCAAGTTAGCTCCCTCCACATTGAATCTTGGGCTATGTGGCGCTATCTTATGGGTACGAGATTTACTAGATCAGTCCTGTTATCTCATTCAGATTAGAATATGCATGGCCAAATTTCCCTTTCAATAATTTATTCTTTTTGTTTCAATACAATAACTTTACGTCAGCTGCTTATCAATAATCAAGATAATGATAAAAAATTTGATTTATCTGATAACTTTCATGTTATAGTCAAATCTTTCAAAATGCCAGTGCGATATTAAGAAGAAAAATGGCAAAAACTCAAAGAATATATTTAGTCGGTGTCTTAGTTTGTAGTTTAGTTAGTATAGCAATTCTTATTGTTTCTTTCGTGACAGAAAACTGGGTAAAGGCAGATCCTATTATAGTTGACGTATCTTCAGCTCCAAGTCATGTGAATTATGGATTATTTTTTGGATCACTGGAAAGACGAACAGCATTCAATAAGACTGAACCATTCAGACTATCAAGTAAGTTTGCTTATGAATTAAAGCAAAAATTTTGAAAAAGTGCCCGTTAAGTATTGATATTTTGCGTTTAAGTTGCCTGTGTGATACCAGACAATGTCTGTGCTTGGAGTTGCTTGTCATCAGCTGATGCTCGGACTGAAGAAGTAAGACAATTATATGAAGAAGGAACTGGTGATTTTTCTTGTTTACCAATAGACAATAGCAAATCCTACCATCAAGGACCAGTTAGAAAATCACCAAGAGATGTGCACAAGAAGGGTAAATATACCTATTCATGAAAATGTCACTTCAAACTAAAAATAGGTTCAAATGTAATATTATTTTTTAAGATTCAAGTAGATTTATAAACGCTGGTATGTGGATTTCTGCACTTGTATTCTTATCGACATCGCTGTTTTTCAGTACTCTTGGCTGTGGCTTTACAATATATAACATTTTCAGTAATCCAATAGAGCTTTATGCTAGTATTTTTGGCTTATACATTTGGTTTGGAGTAGCAGGTATGTTTTAGTTCTCATAAATGAATCAAGAAACATATTTTTTATGTACTTACATTCTCTACCTTTCAGCTGTAGCTGATGTCATGGTCCTTATTCTGTGGGGCAGTGAATTTGGCGTCCGCATCACTAACAATGTAGCTATATTCGATACAATCCTTTCCTCTTCAAAATTAGATGGCCTCGCTTCACTGGATTATTCGTATTTTCTTCTAATAGTTGCTGAATTTGAACACCTCATGGCGATTGGATTACTGTACTATCGAGACCGCGTCCTGAATAGAGAGAGTAAACAAAAAACGATTGCGGTCGACTCTAGAGCTGACAATAACGACTTAATCTATTAAATCTATTTTCTAATTATACTACTATGTTTCTTTACCTGTACCAGCCACCTCCACAGACATTTTAACACCTAAAACACACGGGACGCTTGAAATAAAATTCACTTCTAAAATCACCATGATGATTTCTTCACAGTGTTGCCAGATTCGTACTAACAAATAGTCGTACAAAGTACGACTCTTTTTCAAAAACTGTCGTACGTTAAAACTGTCGTACATTTGCAAAAAGAGTCGTACAAAAATTCTAATAAAGTCGTACTTTAGTCGTACTCAAAGTGATTTTTATCACATTTTTTCGCGTCAATTTCGTCATTTTGGTTGAGTTTTGCCATGAAAATACAAATAGTCGTACACTGTCGTACGTTTTTTCAAATAGTAGCGTACGACACCCCCTTTGGTCGTACTGTATGCACTTAAGTGAAATAGTCGTACGTGTACGACTATAGTCGTACGTCTGGCAACGCTGTTTCTTCAACGGAATCGTACTGGAGCCGTACACCGCCTTCTACAAAATGGCGGCGTTTTTTGCAGAATGAACTTACGGTTGAAACGATCTACTTTTTTTCCAATATTTTCTCGTAAATACAAACTAGCATTGTCTGAAATTAGAATCATTTAATGATACTTAACTTTTTCAGTGAATTTTATTTATTTCTGAACATTAGCTTCGATAAAATATTAAACTTTTTCAATTTTACTTTACGCTTTTTGAATAAAATAGAATTGGCGGGCATAAAATTGGCGAGTAGATGATTTTGTAAAATTCATTCTTCTTTCGAATAAATATCTCCTATTTAGGTTTTTATCAACCAAAAAACTGTTTTTTAAAAACAAGGTTATCGATTTTACTTTATAAAACGGGTGAATTCTATTAATAATTAAAAACAAGAAATTCATTTCAAACCCTTTGAACCGTCTTCTGCTTCTTGCGTGTTTATTTTCTCTGTGTCTATTGATTTCATTGCCGATGTTTAAATGTGAGAATTAAATCAACATTGGTTTGAAAAAACCAAAATTAATTGGTTTTAAGTGTTAACAACGAGTGCGGCAATGGATCGCCAATCAGACCCTTTGCCATCTAGTAATTTAAACAGTCAATCAAATGCTAACACAAATTCTCTTTCTCGAAACGGAGTTCAAAATGATTCGGTGCCAATATCAGAAGATACGGTAGCAGCAGCAGGATTTAATGTACAAAATCCTATAATGAACGCTTTGATAGGTAATATAAAAGGTACATTGCCCGTTAAAAAAACTCCTAATGCTAATGCTGTGAGATGTGAAGTATGCAACTGTGAAATGTCATCTGATGTCGTAATGAGTTTTCATATCAATGGAGCCAAACATAAGAAAAAAGTAAGTTGACTTTTTATGAATTAAAGCAATATACTGACAATGTAAAACAAAAGCGTAAGAGGGTTTGTGTCACTTTTCAGATGAAGGCCTTGGAAATCGTTAATCAATTAAAAGAATCAGGAGAAAAAGGATTGGAACTGGGAAAGGAAGATGATCCGAATGCTTTTAGATGTGAAATTTGTTCCTTGACTGTTAATTCTGCACAGCAATTAGAAATACATGTTGCTGGTAAGCTTTAAGGTTTCCGATTATAAATAAGCTAATTTACATTTATCAAAAGGGAATTTAAAACTTTTTTGATGATTTGTGTAGGTGCAAAACATAGAAATAAAGCAGCCAAAGCTGGTTTATTGGTCTCAGATATATCCAGTATGGCATCTAGTTCAGTACCTGTTAATGATATAGGTAATGTACTACTTTGTCAAAATTTTCAATTAGATAAATAATGAAACATTCAATAACTCAATACCAGTCAAGCCCTTCCTTCGGTTTGATTGTCACATTGCTTTGTTATAATTTAAATGCAATAATGTATGAGAGAACTATATTAATTGTTAAAATTATTTGCAGAGCAAGGAGGTCCTCCCTCTAAAAAGAAAAAAAAGGAGGAGGCAACTTTGTATTGTCAAATCTGCCAAATAACTGTAAATTCTCAACTTCAATATGATCAGGTAACACTATTTCAAAAAAAAAGAATTTAAAATTTGCAACCTAACTCTTAATTTTTTTTTTCTGTTTTAGCATTTGGTTTCCAAAAAACATTTAAATAAGTTAAATCCACAGAAAAATCCTGTAGCCAAGATAAAAAATAAAGCACAGAACATGAGATTTGTAAATTTTAAAAGCGGAGGAAAACAGACTTTTAACACAAATATACCGAATTCGTTCGACGAGGGAAACGACCGACCAAACCAACCGGAAAATTTCAATAATCAGGGGAATTTCGTGAAACCGGGGAATTTCAATAATCCAGGGAACTCTTTTGAACCTTCAGGAAATTTTAACAATCCCGGTAATTTCCAAAGACCGAGGAATATTAATAACCCTTCGAATCCTGAAAATTTTAATGATCAAGAAGATTTCGACGTTGAAGAAAACATTCAAAAACCGATTAAACCTCTGTTGGCCATTGGCAGGTTTAAAAATCCGGGACCTCAAAACTATCCCGGGAATTTTAAAAATCCGAGGAATGATTCTAATAATCCTGGGCGTTTTAAAAATCCTGGGCATTCTCAGAATTCTGATTTCAATCCTAACAACAGTAGTAGTAACAGTTTTAATAATTCAAGAAATTTTAGCGGTAATAATAATAGTTTTAATAATAACGGTTCGAATAAAAGAAGTAGGCAAGATTTTCAAAATCAAAATCATGACAGGATGGGTCCTCCTAGGAAAAATATGAAAAATAACTCAGGGCAGTACAATAACAATAACAATAACTTTAAGAAAAATATGCAGAACAGCGAAATTCGAGGCTTTCAAAGCAGGAACGCACTTATTAGTCCAGGGAATAATCATCATAATAATCGAAATTTTAAAGGGAATAATCAAGGCCCTTTATTATCGAAAGGCGCTATGCGACCTCCACCACCGCCACCACCACTGCTACTTAGCTAAAGTATTAGTTTAAAGAGTGGTAAGTGAATTTTCCCGGTTGAAAAAAAAAATCGTAAAAAAACAATATAAGCAGCAACTTGAAAAAAAAATCTTCTATATATTTTTAATTAATTTAATAATTTTTAATTAATGTAAAAATATATCGAAAATTTTTTTAGCCTATGACTGGTTAATTTTTTTGTATGCTTTGATTTTTTTTAATTTTTTCTACCCTAGATGACTGAATGAAGTTTACAATTATTTTATCTTTTTTGTTTGCAGGTAAATAATGGACTCTTAAAAATTTAAATCGATCTCTATGTTCAAATTGAAATGTGCAAGAATATTGTTTGGAATCTCATAATTATTAAAGTTTTCTCGATGCAGAATTTTGAATAGTTAAAAAATTTAATATTTTCATTTTTTTATTAGATTTTAATTTTAGTACAAAATTTAACAAATTTTAAATTTTATTTATGTAATTACTGAATAGGCTCAGAAATTATTGTAATTTCGTTTTTGTGTTACTAAAGAAAACACAAGCTTAGAATTTAAAAAAAAAAATAATTGACCTGATATTAACTTGGTGATAATTTGTTTGTGGTAAATAGGAAATTTAATTTACTACTTCGAAATTTTTAGATGTATTTGAAAGTTATAATTGTAAATAAAAGAGACTAGAAAATTTAGTCTGTGTAATTAATTAAGCCTCAATGTAAATATTCATTAGCTTATTGGTATTCTGGAGCCTGAAACTGACATTTTTAAAGTGGACGCTACGGAAAGCTTCATAGAGAGTTTGAAAGGAGACAGTCGTCAACTGAATTAACTGCTTTTCGATTGGAAAGCAGCAGAAGACGTCTGACGTCATCACCAATTTGATTGAAACAGAATTAGTCACAGCCATTTAGAAGCCAGGATTTCAATGTGAAGAGTTGGCGACTCTTTCCTGTTAGGCTCTCTTATAGTTTCAAATATAGTGATAGTAGCTTAAAATGACTGTTGGATGTGTCAAGTTGCTTAACGGTCGCCTAAAGATTGGCATTGACGCCTCATTAAAACTTCTTGTAACACTGTCAAGAAGACATCTTTATCCAAGGATATTAGCATAGTATCTTACGCTATAGATATTAGCGAAACCAAGAGATCAAACATCTACGATTATATATGTGCTACTTGGACACAGTTTTGAAATCTCTAAAGCAAAGAAACTGACCTTCGGAAAGTCTTTTTAAAAAAAACGGATGCCTGCAAGCGGTTTAATTACCGGCTTATCGTTCATTCATGAATTATTTTTACAAATCAAGCAGGGCTAGACACTATTTTCAAAATCTACAAGGTGGTTACACATTTCCCCACTAACCTCGATGTGCAGCTTTGTCAAAATAAATCGTGTCAATAAAAATAGATTGGCGCCATGTCCCCTGCGAAGTAAAATCAAACAAAATCATAATTTTGACTCATTGATAAGCCATCTAAAATTAGCACGAGAGAAAACATAGCAAAGCAAACAAACGATAAGAAAAAATTCCTAGAATTTAAAAAATAAAAAAAATCCGTTTACATTATGACGTGTCACTAGAAACGAGAAAACAATCCGGCAACGTCCGCACCGAGGACGAGGAGGGGAACAAACGGGGAAGTGAGTCTGGGAAACTGTTTTGGTTTGTGAGGTGAAAATCGGATCGAATTATATTTATCAAAATTAACAGGTTATCTTCAATAGTTTTCCCAGATGATATACATTTCTAAAACTAGGAAATTTCGTACGTTTCAGTGATACGTGTTATTTAACCGAATTCAGGAAATCCCATTTATAAATTTGTGTGTAACATTTGTTTGCTTTTTTATCAATATCGCGTTTAAGTTTCACCAATCAGTGCCGTAATTCCATTCCATTTCAAAACATTTTCTTTGATTGTATTATTGTAATCGTTATAATTGTATCACCGATGATGACGTCGGAATTGATAGCTTTCACGGAATACGAAGAGGAAATATGTTTCGATATGGACGATCCAGATTTTGTCACCTCCGCTAAATCAGCTCCTGGAGGCGGTAACGGGAACACGTTACGAGCAAACCCGTTAACTTGTTCGATGGAAGCTCGAGGTATGTAAATTTTTATGATAATAAAAGTCAGGGATATAGCCAAACCGAATGTGGAACATTTATTTGGGTCATTTGGAGAGAAACCGTTGCTTCGCGAAAATATGCAAGTCACCTAATGCTTTATGCATTCTTGAAGGAAATAAAAAAAAAAAGAGTATACATATAATATTGAATTTTGCATTCTATTTTTTTTTTCTTGTATGGAGTGAAAGTGAAAGCAGAGAAAGGTAGAAAAAAAACAAGGTCTTAAATTTTTTTTTTATCTATCGCCTGCTTATTTAAATATTTACTCCACAATTGCATAATGAACGAATATAAATTACCTTCTTAAGACAATGGATGTTCATAAAAACTAACAGACGTTTATGATATAAATCAAGACATCTGTTGATATTAATGTGGTTGGGAAGGGGATTATTTATCATTTCGTTATTTATAAAACTGATATTTGATCCTGTAATTGTGCTCTGCAGATAAAAGAGAATATAATGAGAGTGCCAATTTTAGAAAGGTGTACCTGGTATCAATTACGCTAATTAACTACTGTCGTAGACAAAATAAGTTGTTAATTGGGAAATTTTCTACCTAAGGAAAGTGATGAAATTATTTATTAGTTTTTAATTGCTCCTATCAGGATCGAACTTGATTTTTATAAATGACCTTTGACGGTCCCTTGGTGGTCGAGTTTATTAAATGATCTATCAAGCTGAAAACAGTGCTGATATTTTAAATAAAAAGAAAAAACAATGGGTCGGGTCACGAGACGAAAGCATTAGGAAACATGTGACTGAAAAAGAAAAAAAAAATTGGCATTGATTCTATTGAAATTTTTTGTTGACACAAGCGATATCATGTCCTAATTGAGTCCCGCTTTTACTAATAAGATTCCCCCACGCCCCCCTCTTGAATTTTTTCATATAAACAAAAATTCACGACGATCGGATTTTTACAATGGGTAACGGCATGTCACGTAGGAATGTGTATGTAATTTTAGAAAAAAATAATATATTATTGCATAAGTATTTTCAGCTCGTGGTAGTCTTATGCAAGAAAGCTGAATTCGCATATACACACGCTTTACCGGGTACAATAACCAATTAGTAAATCAAATTTTTTAATTTGGATAAATGAAGATTCTCATTTGCTAATTTAATTAATTTGCAATTTTAATTCTGACATCTGTTTTTATGATCGATTGAGTTTATGTTTTTTTTTTCTTAATACATTCGAAGTATGAAATTCGACACCTGGATTTTTGCAGTCAAGGTTACGGTTAAAATAAATCGAATCGTTTTAATTCCAGCTGGGTTAAATTCGGTGAAAAATGTCGTTGCTTTGAATCTCGAAAATCGAAACCCTCTAAAAAGGGTAATTTTAGGTTTCATTCCCGAAAGGTTTCGAATTTGTCACGGTTGAGGGACGTTATCTATTGGGAGTTTCCCCCCCGTTTTGAAAATACTGCACAAGGTACAATTTTCAAGTGAGATTTTCCTCTCAGATTGCGGTTGTGGTTTTAAAGGAAAATCGTTGTATTTTAATTTGAATAATTATCAGGTTTTCGATGTATCGTTAAAATATTTTTTTTTTTTTGGCTATAATTAATAAATTAAAATGATTCGAGACCAATGTAAAGGGTCAGGACCGCTTTTAGATAGGGTCGATTAAAAAAAGAAAAAAATGTGTGACTGCTGTTGAGATTTTTCTGCCCCTTTGTTGATTTGTGATTTTGTTCAGGCTTCCCGCATGCAAGGACGAATTAGTAAAAGGCGGTTTTTCTTGGATCGGGTAAAATTAACTTTAGAGGCGTGGGTTCTAGGAAAAACTCATTACGCAACCCACTTACACATACCCGTCTTTTTTTTTTTTTGTTTTTGAACAATTGTCTGAACAACGAACGATCTTGACATTCAGGATATAGAAAACTCAGACTGAAAGAAAAAACTTGACGACCGTGAAGTTTATTTTTTGAATCGGAATCGAAGCCACGTGAAAAATTTAATAATAGATGCTTTCTACTTGGGAACAATTGTTGACATGTGTCGATTATTGAGTTTAATGTATCAGTAATTAAAGTCATTACAGGAATTATTGTCGATAGGCGCATGGGGACTAAAAAAAAAAAGGCCTGAAAGCTTTTTGATAAGATCCTGAGTTCAAAGTAGTTTAGTTTCTTTTTTTTTCTTTTTTTTTTTTGCGTAGGCATACCTTGAGAAATTTGCTTGAATGAAAGTGGTCGTTGCTATTTTTAGAGCTCGTAAATACTACCTGAGTTATAATTAATAGCAAAGTGGCATTTTGATTGTTGTATGTTAGCACTTTGATTTTTCAATTAGCAAAGGAACGCCCTTCAGCTTTTGGATAATGTCCAGGCGCAAGATTAATCTTGAGGAAAAACTTCTTAGGCGCCTTCTGGCCTTAAAAAAATTATTTGGGAGATATTCAATTTTTAAAAAAGAACTGGATATACCTGAATTTTGTTTTTGAATCGCTTAGGCATTTTTCGACCATAACATTTTAAAGAGATGACCCACTGCAGCCAAGGTCGGCAATGGTCAATTTGATAGGTTATCAGATAGAGAGGCAAAACATGCTCAGCTGGGCCAAGATTTTTTTTTGAGTTATCACAAACCGTGGACCAAAGGAAATCTTCCTCTTTTCAGGGGTGGCACCAGAAAAAAATCCTGTCCACCAGAAATTTTCATATGGGGCCAAAGTTTCACTGTCCTTCGTTGGGGGAAGTTTCACTTCCTTCGTTTTCTGGAATTTAAGATGTCGCTCTGGATTCCCCTCTTCTTCTTTGGATGCCATATTCGTTTTCGAGCGTAGGCGACCTCTCTGCATATAGCTGGTTTATGTGTTTCGAGTTGACACAGCTATATGGGACCTACCGTTTAATGCCGGCTCCGAACGGCTAAGTAGAGAGGCTGTTGAACGCAAAGTTCTAAGCAAGTTATCACTTGCTGGTTTGCCATTGCCTTGCAGAAGGGGTAAGACCGAGTGACAACACACATTAATCGCTTTTTCAGAATCCCCAAATCCTCGAATTTATTTCATATGACGCAGATGACATTGGTCAGAGGTGAAATACGGTCGGAAAAAACCCGAACCGTAGAGTGGAATCAAACCCATAAACTCCCGAGTGTAAGTCGGGGACGCTATGCACTGAGCCACGAGGCTGGCTTCCCGTAGGAAACTCTTAATCCAGAAGGAAGCCCAGAGACGGCGCCAAGGTGGGTGGGGATGGGGCCGTGTTCCCAGCTGGGAGAAATTTGGCCCCACATGAAAATTTGTGGCCCACCCTTGGCCCCATCCAGAATTTTTTTCTGGCGCCGTCACTGATGCAAGTCTAAACCTGAACCAAAATCTTTGTGCCAGGTTCTGGGTCTAGCTCACCGTGGCCCTTACTGGACTTCTACTCAGCTAGCTTGGCACCAGAAGAATAAAACTGGATTCTGAAACTGAAAAGTCCAATCTTGCATTGAAATACAAGACCTACTACAAAGCTTGGAGTGTTTTCGTGCTTAAGATCTGAAACAATAGATTGACCCAACCTAAAATAACACGCTTCAGATAAAAAACCAAAGCCTTTAAAATTACCGAACCCTTTCGTGAATTAGTAACACTCTTGCCAGTCTCTTCCAGCCACATTCCTGCACAAGTTTACCTTACGAAAGAATTCCATTTTTTCATCTAGAGGAATTGCATTGTTGCAATGTTGCCACATTTCAATGCATCTGCGCCAGTGACATAACATGACAGTGATTTCTATTTTACACTTCCTTCGCATAGTCAAACACTCCTTCGCATATCTCTTCCTTTTTCAATTCTCCGAAAACCATTCATAACATCTTCATTATTTAGGTTATTTTGCAATGCACTTTTCGTAATTATCTAAAAGTACTTGATAGCGGAAAAGAATAATAAAAAGAAAGTAGGTCGTTAATGTCTTGCTGGCTTTTTTTTCTCGTCTGCTTTTATTTAAATATTTGAACTTGGCATATCCCATGCAAGTCGAGACGAGATTATTTTTTTTTTTTTAATGTAAAAATAAAAAAAAATTGGAAGAGTTCACTGGCTCGCTCTATCTGCATTTCAATTATTTTCCCGATGTCTTCTTCCGTTACCAGTGTTTAAAATCCAATGTCACGGTGCCATCGGGTTCACTGACAACAACGCATTTGTAAATAAACTCATGCGTTGAATGAATGATAGATCGGCACATAATTAGGTGAAATCGAATTTTAAACGGGCATTGTAATGAATTAGGTAAAAAAACTGCATGCGTCAATTGGATCTATTCCGATGGGCTTTGTTTACAAATTTAGGGTCGAGCCTTGCGGGAAAACCATCCTGAAAATTACTATTCTACACATATTTGTATGAACCACCGAATCGTGAATGACAAGTTTTTGATTCAACTGTTTAAACAATGTTAAAACAATGCATTTATTTGTCGCTTTTTTTCAACCTCGCCTAGCAACCGCTGTCATGTTAGTAATATTGCACGTGGTTGCCAAGGGAATGTGACGTTTCCTCGTGCGTAAAAGTCAGAAAAGTGGGGAAAGCTCCAGAGGAATGGGTTTGATAAATGAGGTTGTCCTTGCATGAATAAGAAATTGTTTATTAAGATTATGACGATAAAAATAAACTCGATTCGAATTTCGCTGACTATTATTTACATATTAAAAAGTGATTCGGCAAATGATTAAAAATGATGGTTTCCAATGGCTGATCGTTTGTTATGTACTTAAAGATGAGAAAGTATTAGCATTGGCGCAAGATGCAACATGCTCTTCAAATTCCTTTTGCTGGTTTTAAAAGTCCGCAGTCCTCTATCGGACTCGATCCTTGGTAAATCTCTTCCAATCCTTACACTAAGGTCTTGCCAATCTCCTGACATTGTCAACCTGCCGCACCCTTGGCCTGGTTTGTTGCCAAGCCAACCAGGGGTTTCCATTCGCTCCTTTGTTATTTTTGCCATACCGAGAAACTTGTCTTCTACTCGGCATTCAGGTACGATTTCTGTTTGTAAAGTTCTTCGTTTCACTTTCAATATACAAATCACTTAGTGGACACTTGCAAGAGATCATTTTTCATGAGATAGACGATTTGCTTAATGCTCATATTTGCCCGTATCGGTTAAATATGAAATTATAGAAGTAGGTTTCCAATATAGTTGGAGTTTGGCCTTGCTTTTGCAATGGCATTTACTGACCTTGCACACAGACCTGTATGTAAGCGTAGTTTTGCCGATTGCCCCCAAAAATAATGATGACTCGATCTGTTGTCTGATCTACTTTTATTAGTACCTTTTATAGTGATACAATTTGACGTTAATAACTTTGAATCTCATTATTGCTGGTTAGTTAGCGTTAAATTTTTTTCAATGAGAAATGATTCATTTACAGGGAATGATTCATCGTAATAAAACTTATTTGACGTAGGTATGTACCGGTTGCGGTTGAATTCGTGAAATTATCATTCTTTTAGCTTGAGCGCACAATTTGCCGGACTGAAGCCTTCTATTGAATCCAAAGTTTACTAGGTTGATTGCCCATCGTTGGAATCGCGTCTCCAATTATATTCTTTCCGGGAAAATGTTCCAGAGCCTGCAGGATTCGTCCTTGGCCAAGCCTTGTGCCAAGTATTTGATCGGTTGCAACTACAATGACAATCTACTTAGAACTGAGACCTTTTAATATGTAAATCGACTTGATTCTTTGCTTTCGGGTTATTTGAAGAAATATTTCTCGTAGGGAAATTTTTGCAGGTGAGATCCCAGAGTTCTTTCAACAAGATGAAAGAAGACAAAACTATCGTCTCGTTCTCTTGTCTTTAAAAACGCATCGCGAAAATGTCTGATTTTTTTTTATATTTTAAGCTATTACTAACATTTCCTTGTTCTTCTAAGTCAGCAAGGGGTCTTTTGTTTGTGTCTTTGAAGAAATCACATCTGCCTCAACGGTATGATTCTGCACTTTCTGGATTTCCTTTTGGAAGTCAGCCAAATTTATCCTGAGTAAAACTATTTCTGCGAGCAAAAACCTTTTTCCTTATTCCACGATGAAAGAAGCCCTAAACGTCTAGATTAACGCTTTAATTCTCATTGTCAGGCTGCGGAATTAGGTATTGCATGTTGAAACTTGCGCAATCACAATTTGCAATCACAGAAGCATCAGACCATTCTCGTGCCCCGATTTTTTTTCCAGGATGGAGCAACTTTGGTTTTGCCCAAAACAATTTTGAATAGCTTTGGATTTGGGCTGCTCATTGTTTTTCGTTTTTGCTGTAATACTGCTACACATAAAGCACACTCATTCGCCCAAGTTAGGTTAGAAAGTGAAGCAAAAAAATTTTAGAATTAAGACGAACTTCCAAATGTTTTTGGACCTTTCTTTGAAAATGTTAATCAATATTCCGAGAACTTCAGCTGGAAATACTGACTTGAACAAAAGAACAGAAAATTTTTTACGATTTGTTGTGCATGTCACCTCTTCCAACTTAATTGTTTGCGTTTGCAGATAAATTTCCCAGCATGCTTCTTCGTGGAATTCCAACGATCCATCTTGCAGCTAGTTTCCATCTCCAAAAATAACTCCCCAAACTAATTATTAACTGTCCAAAAAAATCCTTCTTAACTCTCTTGTAGATTATCCGCCATATTGCCGTTTATCCCTTGGCAAAAAATTCCTGCCACGACATTTTTGTTACAGCCACGACATTCTATGTAAACAAAGTTACTTTCATAGTTTTCATTTTTCAAATGAAAGCTGAACTTGACTTGATTCTTAAAAATAACTTAAAAATATTTTTTTTTAAACATAAGATGAAACAAATTTTGAATCGTGACCAAAATAAATGATCTCAATGGAAATTTTCATTCATAACAACATTAAATAGTTTCCTTTTGAAAAGCAAGTTCACTAATATTTTTCCCCTGTGACGCTGGCAAAACGGGCGGTTTTTTTTCCTCTTCTTTTTTTTATCCGATTGTTAGATTTAATATATTAATAGCAGGTGATGGTTTCAGAATCCCATTACGTCGCGACGTGTTACGTAACTACGTCACGATCTATTGAACTGCCTTGATTTTATCTCATGGGATCCACCTCGTTCTGATCCCGTGGGATACGCCTTCAGGCACGAATAATAAAATCATTTTTATAAATAAATTCAGGATTTATAATTCCGAGGAAAAAAAGAGAGGAAAGGCGGCGTTGACGTCAGGAATACCAATGCCGTGCGAGCAGTATAATCTCTCTATCAACAGGCGTTTTCTGATTTAGTTCACGGAGCGTCCGCCAGATGGAGCGAGTGTGCAACTCGCGCGCAAGTTTGATAATAGTTAAATAATATTGGGATTGTTATAGCATGCAAGATTAATTTGGAATTGTTATGGGAGAGAAATCGGTCGGTTTCTTGGGAATTTTTAATATGGGAAATAAATTGCGTTTTTATCGATGTTGTGCATGTTGGATTTGCCTATAAATATTCTCAGGGCGAAATGGAAAAATACGAAATTAAATTTCCTGTTATTGGAAGAATTTCATCTGGTGAAATTCCTAGGCTTTGATCTTGTCAAATGTGAAAAGGAAACGGATTTGTTATTACTGTATTATTATTTTTTTTTTAAAAGTTTCATGGGTGGTTTCCACGGCCTTGAACTTGCTAAGGGAAAAGGTCAGGATTTTAAAATTAGATGGAAAAGTTTTGGAGTGAATGTTACGAAAGCTTTTTTTAATTTATTTTTTAAACTAGCGATATTTTCGAGACATGCACGGCTGGGTTAGGAAACAATGTCTGGAACTTTCGACTGATCACAAGACAAGGGAAATTTAGCTTTCAGCTGAAGAAAAAACTTAAAGTGAACAAGCGGAAATTTTGAAGCAGAGATGGGTCGAAGAGCCGAGGTATGATCCTCTAGCCAAAAATTTTTTTTTACACATCTGATTAGGCTCTAACTAAGCCAGGCTTGACGTCCTAAAAACAAACCCTCGCATCCTTTATTCAAAAAGGAAAAAAAAAACTTTTCCATCCCATTTTTTCCCTAATACGTCTTTAATTAAAAAATCAAGACGCCTTCTTTAATTAATGACACGCAATGTGATTGACAGTCCTTATCACATTTTTTTCCACATGTCGGGCTGAGCACACTCACCCATGCTTACTTTCAGCTCGTAGGCTTTCCTATTCATTTTTTCCTTTTATTATTTCCACGCTGCTTTTAATTTAGTTGTGCGGTTCGTTACGATTCCCGAATGTTTATTTTCAAGGTCAAGTTCGAAAAATCCTTGAACGAAACAAATTTCTGTTAATTTTTCGTGATTATCAATCGCACTTCTTTTACATAGAATTTATCGCTAAAACCAGCGATTACCTAACAGTGGCTGTTGAGGTTTGTTAAGTCTCGCTCACACTTAACCTATAAACCGTTTAATTCGTATGAAAATGTTATGCTTTGACCTAAGGGCTCGAGATCAGAACCTAATTAATGACAGCGCATTCTGAGAACTGTACAATGTTTGTGATTAATGATAAAGAGAGCGTGGGCTTGATATTTACCTTTTTGCATGCATCATCTTTTGGTTTTGCTGATTGATCAGCGGATTTGGCGAAAAACGTTGCTTGGTTGTAGCTGCTTGTTGGTAATTCCGAAAAATTTAGAACTTTGCTGGGAACCTTTAGTTTACTTTTTGTTTTGTTTATGTTTTTTTCGCTTATTTACTCACGATTTTAATAAAAAGGTGATTGATATTTATTCTGGGAATATATTGACAAATATTGGCGAAATTGCTTTGCAAAATAGGCTGAAACATGCCAAGGTTTAATAAATCTTTTTGCGTTCAATTTTTCAATAGGCTTATCATTGATTTTTGGGGTGTTATTTATAAAAAAAAAACAATATGATTCACGTAATGTCGTATAAAGCTATTTACAACTAGCCCATAACAATGTGACCAAAGAAACATTAAGTCAGAGTCAGGAGTAGAAGTCGAATTCCTAAGATAAAGTCCTTGTTCTTGCACTCTTTTAAAGAAGTATTTTGGCGCGTCTTCGTCTTCTTCCTCTTTTATTTTATTAGACCAAAGTCCGATTTCTGAAGGTCGTCAAGTCTAGATTGAGTTTGATATTCAACTTTTCCCTTCACCTTTTCCCTATAGTTTTTTCTGTATTTCTTGAGCTTCGGATTCTTTTTCTTCGATTATCATGTTTTGTTTCTAACAATTACAAGGAATCTCCTGTAAGACCTAGAAGAAGAGAGTGGTCAACTGAATTTTGACGGATCTCCCCTCTGATTGGTCTATTTTCAATTTCTTTCTTAACCAGGTGAAGTTAGGGTCGACCATATCATTCTTACAGACAGGAAATCAACCAGTCGGAAAAGATCTAATGTAGTTTGCCACTCTCTCCTACTAGGCTCTCTCTCTAGGCACAGTTAAATAAAACCAATGTTGTTTCCAAACTGCTAAGTAAAGAGAGATCTTACTGGACGAGTTGCGACTTGCTTCCTTGCCAAAACTGTGCAAGAGTGAACGGCAACACACATTAATCACTGTGTACTGAGTATTCAGATTCTCGAGGTAAGTTCACATGACGCTGATGATATTCTGAAGGTACGAAAACTTAGCTAACAGAGAACAATATTCCGATTTCTTTTGCACTTGTGCTTCTTCTTCTTCTCCGTACATTCCTGAACGTAGTCCTCCCTCAACTTCTGCAAAATTTTTTTATCTTAAGCTGTCCGGAACGGGGTTCCGTCGGTTCGACGTGTTCCAGAACGGTTTGAAAATATAATGTGATTGTCGATTGAAATTAAGATGTCGGATGTAAATAAAAAGAAAATAAAAGATTTGATTAATTAAAAGGAATTAGCAATTATTATTGGGACAATCGGGAAATAAGCTCTCTGTATTTTTTGGAATACCTTTTTTCATATCGCCGCGCCAATGCAGTACTATCGCTCCTTTCGAATGCGCACGATCTCTAACTTGCTAATTTTCATCGAATCCTAATGGGCGACATATTCTGTTGATTGTCAATCATCTGTCGCTGGCCGCAACGCGATAGGAAGTTAACGATCGACCGCGAAGCTGAACCGAAAAATCGGCGAAGGAATTGTTCCAGGCCTCCTGCGATCATGAGGTTTTCTAGTCTGCCGCAAGGCTTGGAACTTACAAATTTTTCTTAGGCATCTGCCCTAATACTCCTTCAAATCTCTTCGTTTTAAAAGGAGATGAGTCACCCACCACATAGTCTTCCAGTAGGCCAATTTCTTCATTCAGCAATCGATGCCCCATTTAGTCCTAAAAACTTTACTTGCATTTACTTTCAATCCTATCTTGGTCTCACCATCAAATGAGGACATGTGCTTAGGTAGCTAATCTACATAACCGCAAATCCCTAAACCAGCTTCCTATTTCTCTTAAGGAAAAAGCTAATTATAAACCAAATGACTTCACACATTTTACCCATTTCATTTTTATCGTTTTTCCTCAAAACATCATTTTTTATCGCTTATTTAGCTCATAATGATGAAACTAAATGTTTATATTGCTTTCTGAACTTGCATGATTTTTACAATCATTGGACCACAGCACGTTTATACAACCGCGATATCGTTACCATCTCTCATTACACGGAAATAACAAAACCGAACAGAAAAATTTCAAACAGCATATTTGTCAAGACAATTTTGAATGACTTGTTTTTGTTTTTCAAATGAGAATAAGTAATATATGATGAATCGTACATGTCACGGCTGAACCATCCCGAATTCGAGGAACTCTGGCTGTCGCCCAAACGCAGAAGAAATTTCCTTTTGACCTTGTTCATCATTCCCGACAGGTTTAATTTTACGAGGTATGCAATTTTTTGATATACCTTCGCACAATTCCCATACAACTCCCAATCGGAACACAAAATGATCATTGCATAATTATTTGTTGGGATATGTATGAATTTATCCTTGCGTAGGTTCTTTTGTGTGCTCACGCGATCAACCAAGTTCAATGTCGAAAAAAAGAGTTTTTTTGCTTATTCGCACGAAATGTTTTTAGAAACGGGATTAGGCTTCCGTACAGAAAAATCTATCAATATGGGTTAGTAAGCCAAGACATTCGCCTGATATCTTGTATCTTATTGATGATTAGCCTAACACAGAAACCTTCAAATTTTTTAACAGAACTGATAAAGGGTAAACTTCTTTTTCGTGCATTGATTCGCCCTTGGTAGCGATGGTCTATAGTATTCAGAACACGTTCCATTTCAAAGTAAAATAAATGTAGCCCGAAGGACATGGCTGTTGAAAGGTCATGTGCGTTCGGGATATCAGCCAGTTCGGTTAATTGCTGAAATGTATCCGTATTGTTTTCGTTTGCTTATTTCGGCAAGGCCGCTCGCAAAACACCTTTTTTCTATTTTTTCTTAAAGTGCATTCGGGGTTTCAGAAAAAATAAAACTCATTTAGATTGTTTATAATTGTAGACGACAACCGACCTTGGGATCTAATTTGATTCATTAATATCAATGCTTTTTTGATTTCCGACGGATAATGCAAAGTTTCGACCATGCGATGCGAAAATTTTTTTTTCCGAATCGCTAAGGAAAAAATTGTTACTTTTACTATACTACATCCCGACCCTGTCGGTGAAAAAAAAAATAGACACGCGGTCATGACATGACTTATTTCATTCGTTAGTCACCCACTATTCAGTTGGTTAATCAGTATAATCGAGATTAGGTCAGAGTCTCTGGTCGTTTAGGACGTGATTGCCCTTCCGCATGCGGGGGATTCGTGAAGTCTGAAGATTTTTTTTTTTAAAAGAACGCAAATGGTTCGAAAGGATTAGTCAAGGTTTTAGACGTACAGTCGTTATGTATTAAGATTAGCCTAATTGATCATGATTTTAATTGGGCTGATCTAGATTATTCTGGATTAAGGCTTTAAGACAGATTAGCAATGCGTTGGTATAAATAAGGCAATTTAAAATTATAGGCTAATCTAATTCTGATTCTTCTAATTTTTAGTGATTGTAATAGCTATTCGTTTGACGGCTATAAATAAAGGCGCAAGACTTACCGCACCAGTTATGAAGAAAGATTTAGGGACCTAGACTGTTTTCCGTTACACTTTCCTTCCCCCTCTTTATTTCTAACGGGTGAATGAAAGCCTTTTTTAAAAAATTGCATGGGAAACGGATTTTGCGTTGAAGCTGGATTGGTCGGTCCGAAAACTTTGGAAGAAGGAATGCTTCAAGTACATGATAACTTAGTCTAAGTAAATTCTGCTTCACATCAAAATCGAAAGAAAGAAAAGGATCGGTTTTAAGAATTTATCTTGGTTGCTCAACATAGATCGACTGGATTAAGTTGATTGTTAACTTGAACTGAGCTGACCTGTAAGGTAGCTTAAAAGTTTTCAAAACCCAGTCGCAGGAAGTCCGTGTAGTCTGATGAACAACACTTCTTCAGTGGACAACATAATATCCGATGAAAAACAAGGTGGGAAACAGTGTCGTTAATGAATAAGACGATGGGAAACAGTGTTCTTGATGAACAACACAATGAAAACCAGTGTTCTTGATGAACAACAAGATAAAAACCAGGATTGGTGATGAGCAACACGATGAAAACCAGTGTTTTTGATGAACAACACAATGAAAACCAGTGTTTTTGATGAACAACAGTATTGGAAACCGTGTCGTTGATGACCAACAATATGAAAACCAAGATTGGTGATGAGCAACACGATGAAAACCAGTGTTTTTGATGTACAACAGTATTGGAAACAGTGTCGTTGATGAAAAACAGTATTGGAAACAGTGTCGTTGATGAACAACAAGATGAAAACCAGGATTCGTGATGAACAACACGATGATAACCAGTGTTGTTGATAAACGACACAATGAAAACTATAGTGTTTTTGATGAACAACAGTATTGGAACCAGTGTCGTTGTTGAAGAACAAGATGAAAACATGGACTGGTGATGAGCAACACGATGAAAACCAGCGTTTTTGATGAACAACACAATGAAAACCAGTGTTTTTGATGAACAACAGTATTGGAAACAGTGTCGTTGATGAACAACAAGATGAAAACCAAGATTGGTGATGAGCAACACGATGAAAACCAGTGTTTTTGATGAACAACACAATGAAAACCAATGTTTTTGATGAACAACAGTATTGGAAACAGTGTCGTTAATGAACAACACGACGATAACCAGTGTTCTTGATGAACAACAAGATGAAAACATGAATCGGTGATGAACAACACGATGAAAACCAGTGTCCTTGATGAACAACTTGATGGAAAACAATGTTCGTAATGATCAACAGTGATGTTCGAATGCTGTTCATAGTATGAAAAGTAGTATTGTTCATCGGACGACACTAACCACCTGGACCGGAAGGACACTGTGAAGCAATCGTCATATATACTGTTTCAAAATTATTTTTAAAAAATCCCCAGGCTTGTGGAATCGTCACTGACAATGCGTTTCTGAGATGCACATCCTGACAGGAAATTTAAAAAAATCCATAATTACTCTAATTAATTTCCAATCATCTCGAGCGATGTACAAACAAACGAATTATAAACTTTAAAAAAAACTTTCCCAAGATCAATCAAACGTCAAAAACTGTTATAAACCCGAGCACAAAAGGAATGACATTGAGAGCGGAAAATAGAAAAAGAAGGAAATTAATGAATAGGAATATAACTTAAATTTATTATGAATATTCTGAATAGGAATAGAACCGCAAGGTAAAAATAATATTGTTTCGCTGCTGTTTACTCAGGAAGCCGAGGGGAAAATACTTTTCAAATTCTATTTTTAAATTTTTTTTTCACAAAAACGTTTACGCATCATGAGGATAAATGAATTTTGCAACTAACCATTTAGTCATTCAATCGAAATCTTAGTATAAATAGATCAATTACTATATTTTGGCGCCGATGATGTGTCACATCAGACGATGGCGATCTTTCGCAGCTGCGAAAAGAAAAACAAATCCTGTTATTAAAAGCAATTAACTCTACGTTAAAAAGAGATAAATTTCCCGTTTAAAACGCGCCTTTTTTGTTTAATTAAATTTCTATCACGAGGAATGAACAATAATTGTTAACATGAGAAGGGAAGCTTTAAACAACTGAGTAAATATTTTCAATTTTTTTTTAAAATTTGTAATTACGATTTAATTAGATATGGCGTAATTTAAGTATTCTCTGGGAGTGAACTAAAAGGATATTGACAGTCGGGGATACAAAGTTTTACGGTTTTAGCGTCCTTTGAACCGTCTCATGACAAAATCGTTACTTTGAACTTAGAGCGATATTGCGTCTGGGGAACATAAGATCACTTTTGAAGAAATATAAGTTCTTATTATTAATTCGATATGAAGGCGGTTAAGATGATTATGTTTAGACTAAACAAAAATTTGAGATTTGATGTTGTCTGGGTGCTAACGTTACAATCATAAGGATAAAAGATACATGTAAGGGCAATTAAAAAAGTTAATTGCTAACTCGTGGGCCATATGAATTATTCGAGGGAATTTTGACAAGACAACTTTTTGCTGCCTGAAACTTGGATTTCTCCGAAATTGGTTTTCAGTGATTGAAGCGAAACTGATTTTCTGATCTGTGCGTATAGAAACACTCAAGCTGGTTTTTGGAAATATCGGTCGGAACGCTTTCGTTGAGATTATCTTGCAAAATACAATCGCATTTTGCTGATTGCTTGAACGATGCGTAAATTTTCTGACCCACTCCCTCAACTGTCTAGAAAACCCGAAATTTTTGAAAAATTTCTTCTGGAAAAGCTCAGAAAAAATTAAAAAATGTTTTTAATCTTGATATTTGGGTAAACGGTGTAAAAATCTTGCTGACTAATCCTGAATTAATGTTGCCTACATCAAGAAGTGTCAAGGGGATCTGAATTTTTTTCAAAAATCCTCCCGGAAAAGTTCTGAAAAAAATAAAAAAGAATTTACTGATTTTCAATTTTGAAAAAATTGTAGGTTTCTTGAACAGAAATCCGGAGTCGGTTAATAAGACTTAGGTACCGTTTCAGTTATCAGGGAGTCAGTCCCTAAAAGGCGGGTACAGGTTTTGCTCATGCAGGAAAATTTTAAATTAAAAATAAAGATAGGATTATTATGTTTTATAGACCTCAATTTCTGTTATCTTAGTTCTACTAAATATTATTCTATGGATGGGAGGAAAACTTAAAAAAGTATTAGCCTACCCTAACCTAGTCAATAAATTCCAATTTATCTACTTTTTCATTTTCCTTGAATTTGTTTTTTGAATACTGCAAGACTCTGAGGAAAAAATTTTTTCCTCGTAAAATTCTTAGCAATATAATCAATTTCAATACCCATTAAGTTTCGTAAACCCATAAACAACATCTATGCGCATTGAAGAACAACCAGTTTTTTTACTAAGATCATGGGATAATTTCTTAAACAATCAAAAAACAAATAATATTTACAATTCAATATAAATACATCGCCTCCTACCCAAAACAGGAAAATTTTCGCATGTCAAAATCATGAGAATCGAACCATGGCGTGAAAAAAAAGAAAATCATTCAAACCAATCAAATCGCAACGAAAAAACAGACGACGCATACGGTCGAAAGATCATCTTTAGAATTTTCTAATATTATTTATATCATGCATCCCGCATGTTACTGAATGATGCAACTTAATTAAAGTTTTCTATCATTATGCTACACTTATCGATAAGACGATTTTTTTTTTTTCACTACTACGATTTCGGTTCATTCGAATCCACGCTTGAGCTATTTTTATTTATTTACGTTCTTTTACAATCGGCTCGTGCTGGAAATTTTTGCTTCATCAGACGCACACGAGTAAAGACATAAACCTAAAATCAACGCTGGTGCATGCAAATTTTACGCCTCGAAAAAAGGACTTTAGCCCCGTTGATGAAAAAAAAAGAAAAAACATTCATCCAGAGTCCCTCGCGCGAGGAATGTCAAAGAACTCCTGTTTTAAAATGGAATCTGCCTTGTCAATGATATTTTTTTCCAAGCGCTAAAAATAGCTAACAGGCTGATGCCTGAAGACTAAATATTAAAAAATAAAAATAAGGTCAGACGCAGCCTTGATTAATTAAAGAACGTAAACATTTACCTATTTATTATTGATTATTGATTTCGTAACGGAGGGGGAGAAAGAGAGGCAGAAGTTCAAACTTGGGGGCAAAGCACACTTTCACTTTAATCGAAAAGAAATATTTAAAAAAATGTCAAAACACCGGAAATGAATTGCCAAATACGTGTGGCAATGCGTTTCTTATATTAGCTAATCGCTCATTTTCATCGTCGCCAATAGTTGTTTTTTCGTATCTTTATTTATCCATCTGATGACGCTCTCTTTTATTTTTTAAAGAAAAATAACAAAAAAATATTCATTTTGCGAAAGATTCAAGTTTTTTTATTATTTGTTTTAAAAATAAACTGCGTCACCGAAACCATAAACGCGTTCAATGACATTTTATTTTAATAAACCAACATCGTAAAGTGATCAAAAAAAGCTCGAGCCCTTGATAGATCTGACATGCGTCGCAGTTATTATTATCAGCTGGGCTGTATATTATCCTTAAATAGTATTGCAGAAAAAAAAAAACGACAATAGTTTAGGCCTAAAAAACTGTTTGTAAATATTTTAGGAATCCCATCACACGATGGCTAGAAATCTCGATAAAGCGATAAGGAAAAGCTTTTGAAAAGAAGACGGTGACTAAGCTCGGGTGCTTCCCGATGAAGACAGGTTTTTTTTTGGCCGAGACGCGTTTTTTCTTTCCTCTCGACTTTGCTCTTCATAGTGTGTTCACATGTTCCGTTCGTAATCTGCGATCAAATTTGTCCACACAAGTTTTACACATGAGGGAGAAGGCTGAAGAAAGCATAAGATTGAAAAATGTTGGTGAAGGTTATAAAAATTTTCAGGTCGCAACAACATGTAAATGCGCTCTTGAACCGGGTTAAAGCAGTTTTAGCTACTTAGATTAGATTTCTTCATCCGTATGATCTCATTCCAACAGTCTGCAAGGTGTTAATGTGCGTCATTTATTAAATTTCTCTTTTGTGGACTTTTAAGCCTTATGGATTTGCCAGCAGATTTGTTGATGACGTTTGATTGAGGATTTTGAGTGTTGCCATCCGCGTGTAATGTTGTCGGGAAGAGGTCAGTTTGGCTGAGAATGTGGATGCGTTTTAATGGCAAGAATCGAACTGAAAAACTCTTGGTTTCGAACTTTTTAGAAGTTTATTTTAGAGCGTTCAGGGTACGTGTCAGCGTCCGCAGTAAATAGCGTGCTAGAGTTACATTCAAGAGCCTAACGGTCAGTTCCACTTCCTAGTTAAAATTTTTCCGACAGTATTTCACCTCTGACCGATGCCATTTGTGAACTTAATTTGAGAACAGTGATTCATGTGTGTAGGCGTCCCCTTTAACAAATTATCTAGTGGTAACTCGCGGAGTACTACCTGCCTGCTTAGCACTGTGGAACCGTCCTTTTCAAATGGCTTATGAACTTGAAAAGACACAAACCAACTATATTTAGTCTGCACCTGGGCACTTGAAGAATAGAGAAGAAGTAGATGCGTCACTTTAAGTTAGGTATAATTTGTAACGTGGAATTTTGGAATTTGACTATCCGCGCACGAGAGAGGTTGTTGATCTTGGAAATGAAGTTGCTGGGTCGAGTATTAGAACCGAAGAAAAATCCGGTAATTGGGTTCTTGAGAATGTCCTCGAAGGAAGAGATTCATGGGCTTTCGGGACACCTGCTGATCACTAGTGCAATCAACGCAAGGCGGCTTCAGTGGGAGGGTCATGTAGCGACTTCATTCCGTCGTAGAACGATAAGGCAGGTCCTTGATGAACGCCCTACAAGCCCACGATTTGAGTTTCCATCAAGAAGATTCATCTTCTTGGTGGAAACTCACACTTCTACCATTTTGTTTTTATTCCGAAACAAAGCTAAGACAGAGTTAGCCATATTTAATCTGGCTTACATTATTTCCATGGTGATCCCTCCTTTCATGTTTTTATTTTGTAGCAACTTGTTGGAAAAAGACAGCTCCGGCACGGTTGGCGTCCACTGAAGATTTCTGCATCCTAACAAGCTTTACTCAGAGTCCTCGGTTGCAGAAGAATGACCGGCCAACAGTAAAATGTAAAGAAAGCTGAAATCAAAAAGAAGAAATTAATAAAATGGAAAAAAATATCTTCTACTTTTGGGCTCAGTACTCTGACTGACGCAGCTTGATGCCGTATTGCCCGTTCCCTTGCAATGCAAGGAAATTTCATAGCCAATGACCTTGAATGTGTCAAGTGGCTAGCTTGACTGCAGGTTCACTCATGCCGCACAACCACTGTACGAACAAGAGCGGGACCTACTATGTTTAGACAGGGAATCCGAGCTCTGTGACCCATCAGTCTTATTATTCACATGATACACTAAAAAATGTATTCGAAGAAAATTCTTAACTTTCTGAAGGGAAATTCACCATAAACGGCCCTGCAGTCGAATAACGGTCACATCTTTGACATGCAATGTGATCTAGAGACCCTCAATTACAAGAGACTGGCAAACTGTCAGCTATTACAAAAATTGGACGCCATATTAAGTATCATGGCGACTTTCAAAATAAGAATATTCTGCAGTCATGATGGTGAACTTGCAGATTCATGAAAATAGGAACTTTCACTTGGAGGCTTTGCTCAAAAATTGTGTTTCATAGAAAGCGGTGTTCACCATCATGGCAGCCCAGGTCTTGCAATTTGGGGTTTGTGTTGTGACTCCGATTTCGAATACGAAAATAGTTTATGGTTCACCGCTAGATGATCCGGGTATCGTAGCAGCCAGCAAATCACAAGCCGGAAGAGTCCCAAATTAAGTTGGGCATTACTAATGGGTTTCTAGAGCGATCAGTTTTATTGGTCTGTCGCTGGATTTTAGTTTATGCAGATCCAACTGGTGTACCAGCGGGCGCTGTAGTGTGTCACCAGTAGTGTGACCTGCATGAACTAAAATCATGAGTCAGCGTTGCCATGGAGATCAACAAGAGTTTCAAGGCCTGATGATGGCAGCTCCCAGTTTTCAAAATGGCGTACACCCCTACGTAGCAGACGATTCTTCGAAGTGTCCACTCCTTATTAGGCTTCCTAATGTGAGCCTCTAGATCTGGCCACAAGAATATAATGGGGTAAGCATCCCGAAAACTCATCCACCAGAATCGCTAGTGAAAAATTGTCTGTCGTAGCGGTCATATTGGTGACTTCGTGTAAGAATTTCGTTTATTTACAACGCCACAACAGTGAGGCTGCTATAGCAGACGATATTCGCTAGCGCCTCCAGGTGTCCAGGTTTTCCATCATTTTCCTCATTATTGATCACATTCCAAAATTTAAATTTTAAGCTTGCCTTCTTTATTAAACTTTATTTGTTTTTCAACTCGACCTTGCAACTCAAAAAAAACTAAGCCAAAAAGCTCATTTTCCTGGTTTAAATTTCCTCCGACACATCCTGGATTCATTAAAAGAAAAAATGAGGGCGCCAATAACCTATCTTTATAAAAACAATCAACATCCTTTCCTAATAACCGATGACACCATTTTAATAAATTGCAAAGATTTCTATCTGTAGGCGATTAGAATCGAGGGCATGGCAAAACAAACTATTATTTTGGTTAGTATTGATTGAAGCGCTACGATGATGATAATGATGATGAAAAAAAGTAAAAAAAAAAAAAAAAAAAACGTTCATGACGTTGTAACCCCTGCCTTCAATCCCATGTGATGCAATCCTGTCTTTCTACGTAATGAATGATAATACCGTTGCTTTGTAGCTCTCCGATTGAAGTACGGTTCAGTTCTTATATTTCTCAGTTACGATTCAGACGTGTTTTTTTTGTGGAGCTTTTCATTTTGCTCTGTGGCGCCTAGTGTCCCATTGGATTTTTAGTGATAGTTTTTTTTCCCCCTGTCAATTTTTGTAGGAATTTTTTGAAAATTAGGTAAGAGTTTTTTTTATAAAAAAAAATTTGAATATTTTTTTGTTTTCACCCTTGCAAGAATTTATTTCATGTCAGTAGGTCATTGCGACTTGGAAAAACGTATGCAGTTAATATTTTTTTATTAAATTTTAACGGTTATTGTTTCTTTTTATGGTAAATATTGACGATTTGACATCTATATTATATGTCGGGCAGGATATACTTCACCTCCGGTTTCTCCAATTAACAAGGTTGTCGTACAATAACAATAGCAAATGTTTTGCTTCGTTTTTTTGCCCAAGGTTAGAAAATTTCGTTTAATGCGCTATTAAGCTTTTGTTTCCATAAAAAAAAAAAAAAAGGTGAATAAATTTGCTAATTGATGGGAATGACGTAGGTGTAGCTTTTCATCTACACGAAATTCTTGCCACACTAGTTTTTTTCTTGCACAAGTGTCATCAATACAATTGCTTTACGTAAATATTTTTATGAGTTTTAATATTGGGCCACGTTTCCACGTGCCAAAATTTGACAAGTAAAATTTTTAACGTCAATTGAAATCCCTTCGATACCTTCCAAGAAAAATTATAACAGATGGGAAATCAACAATATTCGATTAATAAAATTTTTTTTTCAAAATTCATGACTAGAACCTCATGATTCCTAAATCATTTAATATTCCCTCAATTTCTCTTATTGCTTCTCAAAACAAACATGACGTAAGGAAAACTTCCCTTCGCTTGTTCAACCCCCTCATTTTTCCGAGTTTATAAAACGTTACCAATTAATTAACCAAGAGAAAATTTCTCTGTAGAAAGGATTCGATTTTAAACTTTGACGTAATTTCTCGAACCATTGATTGAATCTATCAATTGATGAAAAGTCATTCAAGGTTGGGTGTTTAATATACGTCATGCCTTATACATACACATGAACATGCCTTTAAAATTTGTGGCAGATATGGGACTAGGGCGTCCTGTTTTATCTTTGTTTTTCAAAACTTTTTAAATTTTTTTCTAAGAATTAATAAAGTAAAATCCCCGGTTATCGCGACTTCCTTGTTTGCGATTGTCTTAATTATACTTGTCACATGTGCCAGAAATGTGACTCCCCGTATACTGGTTCGTTAAATATGTTATTTATGAAAAAAAATGATATAAAAAATCCACTTTCACTTTTGTAGCGTCTTCTTTTTACAGGCTAGAATGGATTTCTTGGGTTTTTTGATATGACCTCGATTTTTATTTTTTTTGCGCCAAGAAATGGCGCCGAATTTCTTTCTGGTAAAGGGCTTTCCATGTTTTTTCTTAGTAAGGTCAATTGGATCGGTCAATTGTGGATAAGTGGATATGTCATCTTTTGTGATTGAGATTTCCTTGTTTTCTTATCGATGCGGTTTTTAGATAAAAATAAATTTCTTTTAATTAACGAAGGATGCAGTTTTTTGATAATGAAATAATTTAATTGAACCTAAAAATATTTTGAGGAAATTTTTTTAAAGGCCAAGACTCTTATGTGCCTGACTCATCTTGAAGTTGATGAGGAGCACTTACAAAAATTTTTTTTAATGCAAACGAATGATATTGATAAGAAATCGATGAGCGTATTAGAATTATGATCGTAAAGACACGCAGCGTGGTATGTTGCATCGTGATAGAAACATGTTATTAAAATTTTCCCACTTGTGGGTTTTCGTCGTAATAGCTGGAATTTAAATTAAGCTTTGAAAATAGCCACGAGCGAAAGATGTTTTTTTATATTTAAGAAAAAACAAGAAAAAGGAACTCATTTCCTGCAATCTTGTAATTAAGGCTCCAGAATTTTCTAGATTGGGTGATGATTTGACTGAATTCAAAAGTAATCTTAATATTCTGGAATTTTTGAATTGAGGTCTTTAATGCTACGAATTCGACTCCATGAAAATTCTCAGAAAATTTTTAATAATAACTATTAATCCTAACTTGTCACTTTTAAAGATCCCGGATCTTGGAACCTGCAACCCGCTCCCATGAACCTCTCCCTAATCCACAAATCCAAAGCCTTGAATTTTTAAATTTTATCCCGCCCTCCTTACTCCGTCATAGAATGAACTCATTCACACGTTCAAAGTATGAAATTCCTAAACTTTGATCTCACAACTGGAATCCTTACTACGATTCAAACACCGAACCTGGACCTGGAACTTATAACTTAATGAATCATTCTTCAAACACTCCGTAGTATAAAACCCAGCTCAAGAGTTCGTAACAAATCGTCAATGTTTTTTCATGATTAGGTGAATAACCGGAAATAGGACACGGGAATTTTCCCCGCCATATCAAAAACTTATTTTACTTTTTCTTTATTTATCAACAAACCGATCACGATATGAACTTCTTTTAATATATTTTCGATTCCCCCTTTTGGTTCATGTCACGATATCACGAATCAATATGTGTGATAAATATATATGGAGTGTTAATATTTTTTTTTTTTTTTCCTGTTTGCAGTTCCTTCTCCAATGTCGCTGGCAGGAGTTCACCCACTCGAAATGCACGGAAGCAATTCTAGCGAATTAATTAACCGAAGTCAAAGCTTCGGAGCGTTAAGCGCACTTAGCCGAAGCTACGGAAGCTTAAGCTCTCTGGAGGATGTTCACCATTTTTTGAGTCACTCGGAACAAGCAGTTCTTTCCATTGAAGAAATTCGACTTCAGCTTAATTCCTGTTTTACGTAAGTAGAGTTTTTTAATAAAAAAGAAAAATTGAAAACTTGGTTTGAAAGTCTTAAATTGTCTTCAAAGGAGTGTTTAAGTTTCCTCCGCTGTTTTAGGAATCTCTCCTTTTGGCCAATTATTAAAAGATCTGTTCAGCAAAAAAAGAATGTTAGACTTGAAGGAAGAAAAATTTTGTCAGAATTAGTTCGACAAGAAAAATTATCAAGAGATAAGTTTGGTTAGAAAAAATTATAAAAAGATTTGCTCGACAAGAAAAATTAACAAAAAATATTAGTTGGACTAGGAAAATTGACAAAAGATTAGTTCGACAAGAAAAATTAACAAAATACTAGTATGACTAGAAAAAATTATCAAAAGGTTTCGTAATCAACAATGTTCAATAAGAAAAATTTTCTGAGAATTTGTTCGACAAAAAAATTTGAACCCTGAAAAGTCCTTATTTTTTCCTCCGAAAGACCTTAAGGCCCCAAAAATTTTCTTATGACTTCTTTTCTTTTTCGGCTTTACACGAAGTCCTCACGTTACGTTATTTCTCCCTCGGTGCCCATTACTTGCATCAGTAGCTTTGCATGTGCCTAAATATATTCCTGAAAACAAAATTTAAATATTTCACTAACCAAAAATTTCTTTTCTTTTTAGGTGTGGAGTAAGTTGGGTAGAAGATCACGTTTCCCTCGACTGTTCCGAATGCGGGGGTTATTCCCTCGAGAGGCCCTGCCCGATTTGCGAAGGGCAATGCGAAAGCATTTGGAAAAGGGACTTGACCATGACCCACGCCTCGGGTAAAGCGAGATGGGAGGGAGAATGCGGACTGGAAAGAACCCAGACGAGACTTCTACTTCAGCCTTTGACCATTAGCCCAGATAGTGAAGCTAAATTGTGTCAGCGGTTAGAAAATCTCAAATCGTGATTCAATTTTAGGAATTTATTTATTTATGTACACTTGTGTTCAAGTTCACACGTTTTAAAGACTGAAATAATGAAGTTGATGATCTGTTTCATCTCATCCCCCCAGCCAGTATTTGTGAACGCGTTTTAATTTATTCGGATTTCGGAGATCTGCGTTTGTTGATCAGGACGCAAAAACGTTGACGAGGATGGGAAAATCGCTTAAAAGATTACAATTTTGTTTCCGTACGTTGGCCTCACTCACTTGCTCACTATAGTTAAGGAGAAATTTAGATTTTCACTGTGGATTTTATTTTTTTATTTTGATAAGTGAGATGAAAGCAAACGAATGTAGATTATTCTGTGTATAGTTTGAATTATTATTCTTAGAGAGATTTTTTTATGACAAATATGAGGATCAAAGACGAAGATGTTACAAGTAGCTAGACTAACAAGCTTTTTTTGTTCCTTTGATGCCTTCGTTTGGGACCATTCATCTACCTCCCATATATTAAAATTTTCCTCATATTTTAGCTAAAAATTTTGTCTGCTAAAAACTCTTCGACAGACGTTTTTTTGAAAATTACGTTACCGAAATAAACGAAAAATAAGCCTGGATGCTTATTGCTTAAATATAGAAAATTTTCTACTCTCGATCTCTTTTGACAATTTTACGGTCACAAATTATAAATAGTTTAAAAGATAAAAAGTTAATATGAATGTGACCCCGATTTTTTTTTAATCGATTCGGTTGAATTAATATTCCAGATAACGAAGACGGAATTTTTTCGCTATTTAGAAATGGGATTCGATGTAAAAATAAAGGAAATATTTTCAGTATTATCTTTTTTAAATAATAATAATTAAGTACGATTGCCAAGTTTTTTGCTGTGTAATTTCTAAATGTCTTCCTTTTAAAATTTATATTTAATTAAAATCACCTGATGTCTTCGTTGCACAAGGTATAATAAAAAAAAAAGAGAAAGAGAGAGAGAGATCTGTAGTAAAATTAATTAATAGTTTTTTTATAAATGAATGTAGTTAATAAGGTTATTTTTTTTTAAAATCAAAATGTGTCGATTGTAAAATCTAATGGCATAATTAAATCAATTTTTCAAACATCCGAAAATTTAGATGTAAGATTTAAAGTAAAAGCCATGAAAAACTTTAATTAAATGTTGAAATGTTTTTTTTAAAAATACAAATGTATTAATAATGTAATATTAATTACCTTTTTTAACAACCTTCCTTTACTTGTTTTGTTGCCTTCAAAAATGTTGACCCTCAGGATTAACTCGAAAGTTGCATAAGTTTGAAGTCTAGTTTTCATAAAGTGTTAGTGAACTGGCTTCATTCCTGGCCATCCCAATCTTCCTTTCAATTAAGGTATAATTTCTAGCAAAAAGTAAGTTTCCAGCTCTAAAGCTTTGGCTGGTTTTGCATATCGGATGGAAACTTCAGTGATACTTTTGACATTTGTGCTATTACAAATCACACTAGGAATTGAACAAAAGAAACCGCTAAGTGCTTTGAATAGAAGTAAAAATTAACACTTTCTGAACAAATCCCTGAAATTTAAGACTGTTGAAGAAACTGGCGAATTAATTAAACAAAAACAAGACACACTACACTTACTACACACAACATTAAACGCCATCTTTTATTTTTTACATAAAAACAAAAACTAATGCCACGTTTTTTTTTGAATCTAGTAAACAAAAGAATTTTTGAAAATGTACGCAAAGAGAATGTTGAACTGTGGCTCGTAAGGATGCTTATACACCTAGTTCAACTTTCGTGTTCAGCTAGTTGCCTAAATGCGAATACGGTCGGAATGAAAAACTATATTTAAAACGTAGTAACGTCGGTTTGTGTCATTTGCAATTTAAAGACATCATTTGCTTTTTTACTCCTGCTTCAATTAACATATTTACAACCAGAATACATTCAAAGGTATAAAATTAAAACAACCAATCTGTAAATAGCCTTTTTATTTTTAAAAAATCATTACAAATATTGAACATATTATTCAAACATGTGAGCAACTGTAATGATGACCTTTTGCTATTTTTTTGCACAATCTTTGCCTTTTATCATGCATAGCTCTGCATTACATTTGAACACAGGCAAATAAAAAACCTATTCTAGTTATTGACCCTTAATTATTATGATATTTTTACATTTGTATTGACAATTAAAACCCATTCCCTTCAAATCATCAAACTTCCTTGAATCTTAAAAACATATTTTTAAAATACTGGTGGTTCATCTTCATCTGAATCAAATTCTACATTTGGATCTTTTATCCAATTCCCAGATGGATCTTTTATCCATCCAGCTTCTAATAATTTGATCTCAATATTAGCAGCCTTTTTATTGTCGTCTTTGGCAGCAGATTCAGTATTTTTTAAATTAATTTTTTCTGTATTTTCCTCAGTCTTTTGTTTTGGATTTTTTTGAGCTTGACCATAATTTTCTCGTAATTTATTTACAGTTTTTTCTAATGGTCTTTTTCTAGATAAACTTTTTAAGTAATGACGAACCTGCGAATTAGCAGATGGTTCTACAATTATTTCTGCAGTATTTACATTGTTCTTAATTTTCTCACAAGTTTCTGTAATATCAAGAACAAGCTTCCTGTCGTGTTGTAAATTACTGTATCTTTTTTTCTTAGCTCTGTTTGAGAAATTTGAAGAGAAGGTTATGAAGGTTAATGAGGGATCTTTTGTATCTGGTACAGGCGAAGCACTTTCCCCAGTTCTCTGAATTTGTTTTGTTTTCCTTAACTCCAAATCTCTTTTGTATTGTAGATATTTACTGAGCTCTGCAAAACAAGATAATCGTTGCAATTTATTCACAGCTTTGTTTAAGCATTTTAATGAACACATACCGTATAAATGATTTTTCCCTTTTCTATGTATAGATAACATTTGAATGGTATCGAATATTGGTCTTTTTGAACACACCGTACAAGTTAATCTAAAAGCAAAACAAATAATCGTCAAGGACATCATCACAATAGATCCCTAACCGGGACATTGAAAAAAAAATTTCTAACCTTCCATTGCTCAACAGCTTAGCTTCATCATCAGGTATGTGATCCCCCAAAATTTCGCTTACCCTCCTGTGCTGTAACGTTTTGAGCAGGTTTGCGTCATCTCCATCTCTTTTAAAAGACATTTTTTCAAACTACAAACCTAAAACTTCGTATAAATAAATAAAAACAGTCATGTGAAAAGATAAACACTTTACCGCAGTGTGTTCGAAAATTTAAATGATCGAATCACTTCTTCCACGTCATCGTGCCAGTAGCAAGTGACCTTGAAAAGTGAAATCCGTTGCTAAACAATAATATGGCGCTCACTTGGCTGCCACAGAAACGATTTAGTTCTCTTGTTTTGAAAATATTTAAGGAATACAATGTTAATTATGGTCCGAGACTGCCAAAAACGATTCAGGGGAAAAGATATGCTCATTTTACCTATTTCCCGGATTCATCACCATCTACTTCAGGTATTTTTTATTTGATTTAAATGTTCATTGAGGGGGTCTTATCGTTATCGTTCGGTGGGAATTGATTGTCATGCTTTATGTTTTTATACCCGGTGATTGTTGTTGTGTTAAAAATTTAACCAACGTATGATGCTATAATGAATTTTTTTTCTGATTTCAGGACCGGTGTCAAAAATGAACATGTTTCAAGCCGTTAATAGTGCCTTGGATATTGCCTTAGAAAAAGATGAATCAGCAAGTAATTTTTAAAGCTGTTAGCCTTTTTAAAATGTTACTTAGGTAAATATTCAAAATGTTTACTTTCAGTTGTGTTTGGTGAAGATGTGGGGTTTGGAGGAGTTTTTCGATGTACACTAAATCTTCGTGATAAGTATGGGAAAGATAGAGTATTTAACACTCCTCTTTGCGAGCAAGGGATAGCTGGATTTGGAATTGGTGTTGCAGTGGCAGGCGCAACTGCAATAGCTGAGATTCAGTTTGCTGATTACATATTTCCAGCATTTGATCAGGTGTGTAGAATATTTTTTGTGAAGAATCGAATACCAAAAACTTTAATGCAAATCTCATTTATTGCAGTTAGTCAATGAAGCTGCCAAATTTAGATACAGAAGTGGAGACGAATTCAATTGTGGGTCGTTGACAGTAAGAGCACCTTGTTCAGCTGTTGGTCATGGTGCTCTGTATCATTCTCAAAGTGTTGAAGCATACTTTGCACATACTCCTGGTTTAAAAATTGTCATGCCAAGAGGAGCTTATAAAGCAAAGGGTCTGCTTCTCTCCTGTATTCGAGATAAGGATCCCTGTATATTTTTAGAACCAAAAGTTTTATATAGATCTGCAGTGGAAGATGTACCTAGTGGTGATTTTGAATTGCCTTTAGGAAAAGCAGATATTTTAGTTGAGGGTAAATTAAGTGACAGTTGTTAGTAGTTATGACTTCAAAAATTGAAATTGATTATGTTCTAATTATAGGCAAGGATGTTACATTGATCAGTTGGGGAACACAAGTCCATGTTCTGAGAGAAACAGCAGAATTGGCCCAAAAAGAACTTGGGGTTAAATGTGAAGTCATAGATCTTGTTTCTATTTTGCCATGGGATTCAGAAACTGTTTGCAAAGTAAGTTCAGACTAATTTAAGGCTAACTGAGGCAAATTTTATCATGAACAGAAAACTGCTGAAAAATTATTTGCCCATAAACAGTTTTGAGGGAAATTGGATCCTTAGGCCATAGTTTAATCATCTTGATGGTAAATAAATCCACCAGCAACCATATGCAATGAGGAATCCTCTACGCTCGGAAAAGGACTAAGTTAAAATATGTAGGCGCGTCCCGATAAACCAAGAGACAACTCTTGATCGTTAACTTGCATTTATTTAGGAAGAGAAAAAAAATGCTATTCGTAAACATAATAAAATCATCGGAATTAGACCTTGTAAATTAATTAGTGACTCGATAGAGATAATGTAATAGTTTTTTTTTTCTCGCACCAATTACATAATGGTGTGTGCAGTCAGGTTAAAATGGTTTTATACGCCTTCAAGGTACGTGATGTTTTCTGAATAGTAGCGATCGATTTTTAATTCGGATCGCTTTTTTTTAGAACTGTCATAAGGAAACCTAAAAGTTTCATTGACTTGTCGCCACAAAAAAATTAGGAAAATAAAAAAAAAATAGATCGAGTTCTTGCGCGAATTAATCATGGTTATTATAATTTACTCAAGGTCAAATTTTTTTCATTTTTTTTTCTTTCGGAAAAATATGCGTTTGGTAAAAAATTTTTTTTGTCATTTTCAGTCTGTGAAAAAAACAGGGAGAGTGCTGATATCTCACGAAGCTCCTTTGACTTGCGGTTTTGGTTCTGAAATAGCAGCTACTATACAGGAACAGTGTTTCTTAAATTTGGAAGCGCCTATTCAGAGGGTCACAGGGTTCGACACTCCTTTTCCTCTAGTGTTTGAGCCTTTTTATTTGCCTACTAAATGGAGATGCTTTGAAGCAATTCAGAAACTTATCAGTTTTTAATAGGTTAATTGGTTAGGGAAAGATTTCAAGGGTAATCCCCTTGAGTTAACTGTCAGATTCTGTAATATGGTCCTGTAAGAAGTTCAGACTGGAAATGAATCTCTTGTCATTCATTTCAACCAAGATGAGCAAGTAATGAGTACGGGAAGTTAATTTGAAAACATTTTGCCTTGTTGAATTTTTGATCGTTAATGAACTCAGGTCTGAACCAATATCCTGCTAATTGATTTTTCATATTGTATAGACACTTTAAGTGTAATACGCAGCAGATTTTTTTTAGAAACTCAAACTTTAAATAAAAGTTTCCTTCCAGAAATAAGGTATATTAAACTTAAATTATAATAGTTATTTTATATTTTTGGAATATATTTTTTTTTTTTTTAAATTAAACTACATTCATTTTTTGTACTAAAACCTCAATCAATCATTGACAACTTGTCACCTCTACAATACAATAATCAATTTTTAACACAAAAAAATATTAAATTGCTAATTCATGTTAATTTCTAATTCTAATACCCGTTCTCACTATTTAATCATGTGGTCTGCATATTTTTACTCCCATTTTAAAATTCCATTCCTATTTTTTTTTCTCTTCTTGTTCTTTGACGTACATTCAATTCCTGCTAATTTGATCATAACATATTTTCAAGGTTGATAATCCAGTTACTCGTGGAGTGCATGATTGACCACAAACAAATCATAACAAGGAAGTTTTACACTTTTTTTTTAAAATAACAGTAATTGAAAATCAATCATTCCTTATTTGTATATACAGCTTTGTTATTTTAAACTGCCATTTAAATGCGTTTTTAATTATTCGTACCGTTTTTTTTTCCAACTATTTATGAATTAAACATTGTTTTAGTCAAACAAACTTGCCTGTCATTCATCTGAAAAGAAAAAAAAAGATTTTAGGCGTGATTCGATAATGAAATGGACCTAGTAGGGAAAAAGTTAATGGATGTCATTTATTGAAGGTTATGATTTGAAAGGACGGTTGATGCCCTACAGGTTTTTTATTCAAATTCCCTTTCATATTGTATTTCACATGCTGATTAATTATATAAAAAGTGAAGAAAAGAAGCGACGCGATATAGGCTTTAAAATTTATCACTGCTAGTTTGATGAAACCCCCGCCTTGCGATATACCTGTTTTGATTTATTTTCCTAATTAATTAATCGAGAATTATAAAAAGTTTTTAATGAGTCTTTAAATCGTCGACCACCAGGAATTCACGTCGAGTTTGTTTTTAGGTTAGAAATCTATGGGAATCATGTCGCGACATCTATTTTCAATTTTGCACATTGCAATTTTGCTGTACCAAAGCGCAATGTTGCCAGACCTACAGCAATTATTTATTATAAGTCTCTTTTAGTTTGAGAAGTAATATGATGGTAACTTACATCTTTTCTTAAAAAATACGAAATTCTACTCGGACAGCATGTAATCGTTTTAAAATTTTTGTATGTGTATTAAGATAATTTTGGAATTAAAAATCGGCGATTTTTGAATGTCGACTTGGCAATCTTGATCTATCAAACGTCTTCCATTTTGTAAAATTTTCTCCGGCGTCCTTCTTCAATGTATTTTTTGAGTGACGATTATTCAGTGAAAAAATGCTTTTGGCTTTCGTTAAAGTGCGTAATTATTATTAGAATGAAAGAATTAAAATGATACGACTGTTTTGCTCGCTCCTCCCATTAATTAAAAAGGTATAAATATGCATTTTTTTTAAGTCCAGGCGGCATATGAAAAACACAACCGCGCCCGAGACAGCCACAGGCATTGCAAACGATACCGTATGCTTTGATATGAAGGTTTACTATAATTACTATTTTGTGTTACAGAGGCTGACATAATGGAATAACTGACGGTTCAAGTTTATGCAGTTGGTTAGATGAAGATTTATAATCATGTTGTAGTCTACAAGTTCCCATTATTTTTGGGCAGCTTTTTCCACATTGAAGTCTCCATGATAAAAAACTGGTCCCTCAGGTAAAGTATATGTTTTTGTTTTTTTTTTTATCACTTCCATGTGATAACAATGTAAACAACTGCAACAACAAAGTTGCACGTAACTTCCCTGGTAGCCAGCTTTTATAATTTATGGAGTGCAGAGAATTTTAAGGACATTTAGAGGAGGTTGCTGCATTAATTGAGGACAAATCACCAGTTTAGTGCAATTTTTTAAGATATGTTGATTTTAACTGGAAAAATTAGTGGATGGTTTAATGGGAGACAAATGTAACTATTTAAAATAGCATTGTGATGATTACTGCCTCTGCTTATGATTTCCACTAGTCACAATTAAAGTAAATAAGGACGTTCTATATCCAATAAACAAACAGATACCTCATAATTTTTTGCAAAAATCAACATAGCTACATAAATCTTTTTCCAATTGATATTTACAGTCAAGAAAATTTTATTTGTAGCTGTAATGAAACTTTTTAGCTTACATTGTATTATCTAATCGTGAACCATAGTAATTATCATGAACTCTTAATTAGCTTAATAACATCTTGTAAAAATTTTCTTGTTAATTCTTGATCTTAATTTTCTTCATTCTAACTTATCCAACATCCAACCATTAGGCCATCATTTAGATCAGACCTTGTTCAAATGCAAAATTGTATTAATTAAGCAACTTTACTGCACTTTAAATGACTTCACTATGCTAATCTTTATAAACACAAGCACAAGCGTCACCTTTTCTGCATATTATCCCTTCCTCGGTTCCAATAAAATTCCAAGTGCAATTGTTTTATTTGTAATAGTGCAACACATTTTTTTTTTTACAATCACAACGATTCATCCATTAAGTTTTGCTGGATCTTAATTAAAAAATTTTATTATCTGCTAATCGTTTTCATGTTTGAAGTATTAGCAAGATGTATTATGTCAAGTTAGGAAGTTGAACATATAAAAAAATAAATATACCCTGATTTTCTCGCGCTTACCTTTCACTTACATGACAGTATTTTTTCCCTGTTAAACATCTCCATTCTCTAACACGTAAAAATGATTTAAGATGAAATTAAACATTTGAACAATTAAGTGATTGCTCAGTTATGTTTCGCATTAATAATAATAGCAATCATCATTATAATAATCATAATGTATGAGATTTGATGATGCAATGAAAGCGGTCGTTTGTAAAGGATGTATTGTATGTCGGTCTTGTAATTGAAAAATATTGATTGATAAATCTTAGAAAGTGTAATATTACCGAGATTACCAACGAATCACGACTCTCAAGGACTTTTAACGTTATAAAATATTAAAGTTAGAGTAATGGATATTATTCTTCAATGGATGCTTTTCTAATTGGCGATTTGCTATTTTCTCTTTTAATGTAAAATCGTTACTTTTTATAGATGTGCAAGTGAAAAAAAAAAAAAATACACCAAACTAGTATAAAGGTCATTAAGTAATCTATGTTTGAAGGATTACTAAGGACGCCAACACGTCAAATGTTCAAATATTATAATTACTCAGAGGTTCACGGTAGTTTGATGTGAAGCTTTGGGAAGAAGGCAGACAGAAACAAACAAAAAAAAACTTGATGAAATGTACATGAATGAATATTGTGGACGAAAGGCAACTTTGTATGGACGTGTTTAGTTTCAACGTTTCCATCGTGACTGCTAGAAAATTATTTCCTGATGCTACTCCATGTTTAATTTTTTTTTTTGTTTGTAAATAATATACGTAAAAATAATTTTTACATGTTATCGGTGCCATTTTGGTGTAAAGTCAAAAATTCCGTTATGATTAAATTCGAAAGGGGATTTAATTCTTTTCTTATGCAATCTCACTCTTACTATATAATTACCCGATTGTATAATTTTAAAAGATTGCTTTTTTATTGTTATTTTTGTTTTCATTTCTTTTTTAAAATTTGTTCAGATGCTAATTTCCGGGTGAAGATATTTTGGGGGAAGAAACGGTTAATTTAGTAAGACAATACCGGTTTGTTAAAAAAAATAAAGATTTGGCTAAATTTCTTTCCTAGTTTTAAGCTTGAGTTTGAGAATTTTAGGGGTGGTTTGTTTGAGGTAAAGTAGAGATTCTGGTCAAGTCTGAACTGGCTTGGGCAATCAAAACCTGGTAGATTTTATCTGAACTTTTTTATTGGTGAAAAAAATTCAGATAATTTTATTGTGAAAGATAAATTATTAGATAAATTTTTTGAAATGAAATTTTAAAAAATTTAATTGTCATTAGACAAAATTTAAGTAGTTACTGTGATCCCTTTCTAGCTTCGATGTTATTGTCTTTTTTTAAATTTTTTGTTCAAACTATTTTTTAAATATTTAATAATGCTAATAATTTTTGAATTTTTTCCAGGTTGAAGAAAACCTCTAGATTTTTTTCTGGGTCTGTAGTCAACTAACTAAAACAATCAGGAATTTCGTTGGAAGTTTGATGTAGCTCATTTAAGAGTTTGTGGGAGTTTTGAAGACTAAGATATACCCAGGTAAGCATATTAAAGCCTTTAAGACATGTTGAAGACTGTAGCTAAGCTTTGTATAAGCTTCTTACAGCCGTTTATAATCTCTGAAAGTCACAGGCTGACCAGAAGCCTTTTGTAAATTGTATATGCTGCGAATTTGGAATTTATTAATTTTAAAGCTCAATTATTGGCACAAACATTTTTGATCTTAGTGATTGTGCAAAGTACAAAAAAAAATTTGATCGGTCTTACAGCCATCCCTCTATTAACTCAGTGATTTTCATTTGGCACCAAACATTCATTCTGCCTCAATTTAGAAAATATACCCCAACCACAATAATTGAAATCCAACCTTATTAAACATGTTCGAGCAGTCTCATAATTCTCCAACCTATGACCTTGCCTAAACGTCGATTTTCTACCGATCAAAATATATATCTAATGACTTAAAATCAAAAAAATTATCTAGACCTATAATTACATAAACTTATATAAAAATTTTCGAAGCAGTCATAATTCAAAATCGTTTATTTTTTTTTTCTCTCTCTCTCTCTCTCTACTTCTCCCCAGCCAAACACGGTCACCTTTTACGTGCCCAAGCCAGTGGATCGTCGATGACTATGCAAGGAAATCCGTCACTCAAAAGAAAAACGATTTGTGCTGAGATATAAAAATGAGATATACGACGTACTTATACAATGTAACTGCCCTCTTCACCTCCTTCTCATATGTTCCGATCATCACATTTTTATTATTTTTTTTATCTGACATTTGCACGCATTCATTTAAATATTTCATCACTTCTATATAAAGAGCTACTTTTATTTTAATGATGCAACACCAAAAAAAAACGGTAAGGAAAATACCGGGGGAAAAAATAATTATATAACGAAAAATTTTAAGGGAGGAAAAATTTTTTATTTGTTGTGTTGGAAAAATATTTTAAAAGAAAAACAGATAGTGGATTTTACAATATATAAGTTAAATATTTTATTAAATAATACCTCGAGGCATAACTTAGTCCTACTAACTAGTAGAAACAGATTTTTTAGTCATCTTTAAAAATATTTGGCTGAAAAAAGTATGAGGATTAAGATTTGAAATAAGTAGCATTGAGGGATTAATTTGGATTTCATTCTAAAATTTTATGGAAGGTAAATTTAGTGTGATTATACATAATTAAAATAAATGAGGCTATAATACCTTAAATGAACGATAAGAAAAAATTATGTTAAAGACTATTACTAAAATATTCAATAAATGATCACTTCATTTATTGGTAAATTAACTTGTTTTTATAAAACAAGATGTGTTAATGTTTTTTTAGTAAGTATAGTCGTTGCACTTTGACCAAGAGTATCATTTCCTGAGTGCAGTAAAAATAATAAAAAGAAGAGAAATGCTGAACTGGGTTGTGGTCGCTTTTGAAATGCAGTTGGGCTGGAATAGAGTTCATACACGAAATATTTTGTTTGAATGCATCATAGGCAGAGTTCTACTCTTCTTCTTTGAGTGCCCTGCTTGCACACGAGATTCGACTTGAATCTTTCACGATCGGCGGCCATGCGGAAGAGCTCCTCTACGGTTAACTCGGCCCAATTCCGGATATTCCGCAACCAGGAGAGATTCTTACGCCCTAGTCTTCTTTTACCCTCGACCTTGCCCTGCATGATCGTCTGTAACAGCCTGTACTTGGGTCCCCGCAACATATGCCCAAGGTACTCAACCTTTCTGAGCTTTATGATTGCAAGTAGTTCACGATCTTTGTGCAACCGACGATTCAGTCCAATTCAAATTCTTCTTTTCCTTGCTCTCAAACTCCACATCGTCTACCACCAACCGACATTGATACTAAAGTGTGAATATAATTTTTTCCCCACGTTGTAAATTTTTCAACAAGACTCATTTGATTGATTAATTAATTAATAAACTGTTTTTTTCTTTTTCGAATCCTCCAACTTGATTTACCATACAAGGCATGATTTCATAATATTTAACATTTTAATCTGTATTACTTGAAGATGGGTTTAAATCACTGTCATTGTTATAATCATTTCATCGGATTTATACATCTTCAGGCTTTCACTTTTTTTCGGTAAATTTGTAATACTGGTCATATTTAACTTCCTTGTTTCTTATTGCGAATGATAGGTGAGAAGATAAAGCATCATATTAAAAAAATGTTGACAAGTTTTTATCTGTTTACAGGAAATGCATTATGTCCAGTAAAAGCTAGCCCGGATGCTGTGATCTTGATTTTCTTCTTTAAACGTCGATTTAAATATTCTTCCTATAAATATCGCCGATATGACTGCACATACATGATTAGTCTATACAGTATATGAGTCCTTTTGGTTTTTTTTCTTGAAAGCGACTACTCAACCAGAAATCTTGTTTATCATTTCGGTGAACGTTGTTTAATAGCGCTTTAATGTCTTCATACCGCTTAGTGCCCCATCTCCTTTAACTAATAGTCTGATATATTATCTTCTCATGTAGCTTTACTTTCCTTCATATTTTTAATAGCTCTCTCCACTTAACTCTTAAACATGAATTTATCTTTTTTACTGAGTTTTGGGGTTTAAATACAATGTTTTCATCTTGATGAGATTTATAAGTAGCGGACGGTCAGTTATATTTTTTTTACAGAATTTTTTGTTTTTAGAAAAATTATTTAGAATTTTAATTTGGCTTTGATCTTTTTTAGAGCTTTTCAGTCCCTTATTGTTTGAGTCTGGTTGAGCACTCTAAAATAAAAAAAAGTCCAGCTTCGCATGCAATTTTACCATTGCACATTTTGCTACTTCTACATTTTAAAATTTTGAAATCCCAATTGTTTCTCTTAAAACTTGCGCCATAATTTTTTTTTTCGAAAGTAATTTCGTCTGCGGTCGCGCTTCTGTAATTCTCTCAGGAAAAAAAAACCCCCAACAAAGACGGTAGTAGCCGCGACTCATATACATGTCGACACCAGGCGACAAATCAGCTGATGAAGTTTTTAAAAAAAAATTCTCGCACGGTTGATCAAAATCATTACAAAATATCTTCGGTTTAATTTTTTTAACCACAATACAACAAAAGGCGTTATTGCTATAATAAAATGTAAAGAGAGAGAGACATTTAGAGAGTGGGAGAGAGACTGTATAAAACTTATTAGTGCATGATCTGAATTTCAATGTGTTGCATTTCGTTATGGTAGGTTCTAGTCCGAACGACCTTGCCAAGGACTAATGTTACAATTGATTAATTTGATATGGTTTCTTGATAAAAATGTGTGACGTAAAAATGACGTGATCGTGATTTACCTTTCTCCGTACATAAGAAAAAAAATTTTGCTCAGAGCAAGCTTCTGAAAGGCACGATGGGATACTTTGTCGCAATTTTCGACGAACGAGTTAAAAAATTAAATTGGATTTTGATTTAACTACCTGAATCGAATGGGGAAAAATGTTGATCTTGTATCGATTAAATATAATCGTGCTAAATAATGATAATAGATCACTTAATCCGTGCAAGCAGCATCCTGGATTCTTTTTTCACAACCCTTGAGGCATTAAATCTAAATGCGCATTTATTTATTACGTCTATAAGTCCGTTTTTCCTTTTGCTCTAGTATTTAAATTCCAGCTAGAAATTAAGTCCGCCTGGAAATATAAGAAAAAATATTTTTGTCTGATATCGCTAGCTAGAGTCCTGCACCGTTAAATTTTTGCAGAGGCGCCTAACTCGATGATGGAACTTAGTTCCGTTCCAGATTTTCGAGATTTTAAGGTATTCTGAAGAAGAAAATAAGAATTTTTGAGCAACTTTTTAAAATCTAAACATTTTTTGGCCAAATATTCCTTTAGACTTCTTTGAAAGAAAATTCTGAGCAAATTTTTTTAAAGTTTCTTGTCGAAAAATTCTTTTTAAAATTTTCAACATATCAAACTTGTAAAATTTGTTGAACAAATCTTTTGATAATTTTTTGGTAATTTTTTCTAGTCGAACAGATCTTTTGATAATTTTTTTTAGTCGAACAGATCTTTTGATGATTTTTTCTAGTCGAACAGATCTTTTGATAATTTTTTCTAGTCGAACAAATTTTTTCATGAATTTTTCTTGTCCAGCAAATCTTTTAATAAATTTTTCTTGTAGAATCAACTTTTTATCGAAAACATTTGAAAATAATTCTAAAATTCTAAAAAACTTTACAAACCCAAAGAAATTTTTAAAAAATTAATGAAAAGAAAATTTTAGGAAACACCTGAAATTTAGAAATAAAAGAATCATCAAAGAATCCTTTTTCTTTGATACTGTAAAGACAAGCGATTTTTTTATTGCAAAGACTTGACAAGCTTCCAGTTTAATGCAGAAAGAAAATCAACATGAACACCTGACTCGAGTTATGTGATAAAGTGACAGTAATTATTCCTATTTTATTGACAAGTTTGCTGTGGCCGTTTTGTCACATTACAAAACAAAAATAAAAATAAACTTGATTTAATTTTATAGCTCAGGATCAAGTTTTCTTTGATTATTAATAACAAATTTTCTAAAATCCATAACCCTTCTTCATGTTTATCATATAACCCACCCGATTCTTTTCAAATGAACTAAATATCAATTTTATGGTACCTCTTTTCTTCTCGACTGAAAAGACTTAACATCTTATTAAAAATCATTCGCAGGGGATATAATATTTATAATCTGTGCTATTTTTTCGTTCTGCCCAAGGTCGCGCACAACATATTTCTTCGACGAGGATAAACTGGAACAAATTTTCTAAGCGAGATTTCGTTATAATTCTCTCTTTTTTTTTTTTTGTGGAGATTCCAAAATAAATTTTTTTAAATTATCCCGTGAAGGAAAAGATATTATTATAAAATTTCTCGATATCATCTTTTTGCAAAAAGATCCAGAGCTAAGATCACCTATTGCTTTTTTAAAAAAAAAACTTGTTTTGACCTTGACATTTTGCCTGGCCGATTTCTACAAATGAAAATTCTCCAGACAGGTTGTTATCTCTCTCGTTTTATATTCAGGTCCAGGTATATATAGCATAATGATGGGCGTATGCTGATCGAAGCTGACAAAAATTCATCTCTTAAACGCATGTGAACATAAATTTCGTGTCAAACAGAGGCAAACTAAGAAAAACTAGTTTTTTTTAAATGCGCGTGAAAAAAAAATTATTTATAAAGTGCATTTGTTTTGTACAGGCATATAAGGCTAATTACCGAATTATATGTGTGTAAATACCACGTCGGAAATGATCAAAAATTTAATAGGTTGGCAATGGACTAAAAGGTGCCGAACGAAATCAGAGTTAGATCTTTATGAAACGAAGGACATCTGCTTCGTGATTGCAAATCATATCGTGCCATTATTGACCCCCCCCTGCAAAACCTCCTCCCCCAATAAATCGCAAATTGACGTGCCGTTTTTTTTTCTCTTTAAGAGGGATGTAAGGAGTTCGTAATGGGAGATGAATGTTAAAATTATTAAAAGAGGAAGAAGATTGATTGATGGTCATATATCATAGGTTGATCTTTTTTTTTCAGATGTTGATTCTTAAGCGGTTGTCATTGGTCGGATAATAGTCATGGTAATGCTCATTAGCTGAGGCGAATCGACTGACATACCGTAAGTATTAATTATGTAATCATTATTAAGTCTTTGTATCTTCATCAATATTAAGCAAGTTGTGGGTTTTGAATTGATTTGAGGAGGAGGGAATATGGGTGGCCGGCTGAAAATTGAGTTGTGGAATCGCTGAGCATCAGGGGTGCAAAGCCGATTCCGATTTTTTTAAAACGCTTGATGCCGATTGAGATTACAAAGAAAAGTCCGTGCATAAGCTAAATATAAGAGCAACCATGGTGATAAATGAAGGAGGCCCTACATCGTGCTGGAGGGAAAGATTGAGAGAAAGCGCAGACCGGGTCGGAGGAAAACATCCTGGCTCAAAAATCTAAGAGACTGGTACGGCCAAGATTCGGTATCCTTTTTTCGTTCGGCAGCCTCTAAAGTTAAGGGGGCACAGCGCATGCGCCTTGGTTGAGGATGATACAGCCGGTTTATGATGAGTTTGGCTTCGAAGGAAATAGCATGCGGATCGGTTGGGAGCCCTCAATTAATGATCCTGTTGTCGGTAGAGAAAATTCAGTGATGCCATGATAGAGATTTAGGCCCTGTAAACCAATGATTTGAAGCTTTGACTTTCATCTAACCTCTCTCATGTTTCTCTACGAGAAAACTCCGATTTCGTTAGATTGCTTAAATATTCTGCCTGGAATCCTAAATCTGGATATTCAGTCCTCGTAATCCTTGCGATCCAATTTTCTTGATCCTAACCACATAATTCGCGAGTGAACGAAGTAAAATTGATAAAATCTGTCCTTTTAAATCCGGAATATTTATCATTTATTTAACTTGTCCTACACCGCTTGACGATTGCATTATTTCTCCAACAAGCATTTTAATTCGCAATATAACTAATGAGTCCACATCCCTATTTTTCCAGTTTTGCTAAATCTCTGGCTAAGGTTTCTTAGATACCTGCCAAGTTAAAGACCTTGAAGCCTAGATAATCTGGCGGAATCTATCTGTCAAGAGCTTCTAGTCTAGATTTTTTTTATTACACCTTTTTTTAGAAAAATACAACAATACGGTCATTTCTTCATTATTTAAATATTTCCAGTTTGCCAACTTTCCTATTTCCAGTTTGAACATTCGCATTCTTTCTTAAGTTAAAGTATTGCAGAAAAATGTCCCGGTTTAATAGAACCCACGCCCGGGCACTCTTTGACCCGAATGATTCTAAAAAGAAAAAAAATCCTATCAATTTTTCAACTGATTCTTCCTTTTCCTCTGTGCCATAACAAGTAAAAAGGAAAAAAGCACAAAATCCGATCAACAAACGACAATAGGATTTCTCGAAAGACTTTCCTTTTGAATACCTACTAGAAAATCTTGAAAATTTCCTCGTTTTCAAATATTACTATCAATTCAATAACAGAATAAAAATAAACCGCCCATCTTTTTGATTCTTTTGTTGTAGCTTAGCAGGAAAAAGAAAATGTAAAGCCTTTGCATTCCTTATTGTCAGTATTTAAGTCGAGATTCGCTGGAAAATTTATTTCGCCTAAAAAAATACAATATTATTTATCATTTTGAGAAATGATAAAAAAATGAGCAAAGGTTAGGAAAGCGATTTAAAATTTTTCCAATGCAAATAAAGCATAGAGAACAAGCACTGGGTTATGGATGTTGTTATGCGGTAATTAGGTATCGGTTAAGAAACGGGCATCCGCGGGTTTTTGATACACAAAATTTGCGATAGCTTTCGTCGTTTTTAGGCTATGGTCAAGGGCGGATCCAGAAATTTGTTTTGGGGGGGCACAAGAAAAAAATTTGAAGTGTCAGAGAAAAATCATGGTATTATATCATGTCAGCAATTCGTTATCATTTTCAAGCCCTTTATCTCAGGTATAATTTTTACCTTCTGGGGGGGGGGGGGGGGGCACGTGCTCCCCCCCCTGGATCCGCCCTTGGCTATGGTGGATACTAAAAAATCGAGTAGTGAATTCAATACTTCGGCCATCTTTGATGAGTGCCGAAGTAAAAAGGTCTTAGTAGCTGCGGAGCCCCCTGCGAAGCTCACGTCGCTTACCCTGTTGCTTTTTGCCCTCTCTGCCACTGACAAGCCGAAGGACTTTCATACCCTATGGCCCTGCCATTACCTGTTGGGCCAGACACCAGTAGAGCCTTATTAATTTTTAGTTTTTAAAACAGCCAAAAATTAGCTCTGCTAAAAATAAATATCGCCTTAAGGTGAGAATGAATTGGAATTCGATACTCGAATGCCAATCATGCATCAAGTGATTTGTGTTGCCACTTTCAATCACTATACCACGACTTACCTCCTATATTTACTTCTATATCTTTTTAATTCGGCATTTGAAATGCTTCACGTATAATTACATCATATGATAAAATTACATGTTGAACGGGTTACGTTTTTACGGATTTTCCCTCCCCCAATATTTTCGTGTACTAATTAAAGGAGGAAAAATATAAAGGAAATGACCGTTCCGCTATAGTCCTGGATGGAAAATCCTCAAGTGAATGGATTTTTAAAGAAATAACTGAGAAATGGACCATGATGGCTTTATTTGTCACATTCATGGATCATTTAATCAAACACGGGCCATAAAATTTTACTATTACTTTTTTTTTTTTGATTTCTGGGTCATGGTGCGATTTATACATTCTCAAGTTTGTATATGTGTATGAGAAAGGTGATGGTTTAGCATCAAATCAGTTTTACGATCAAGATGTCATTTAAAGAGTAAAAGCGGTAATGGGTACCTTTACAAAGAGCTATTGTAAAGGAAACCGCGAACTTGTCAGTTGTTGTTTTATTGACCGCAATGCAAGGAATAGAAATTGGAGAGGTCGGGTTCGGTCGTAAGTTGAGGTCAGAAGCTTGAGGTATTTTTTTTTTAAAAGATGAAGGAGGATTTAGGAATTAGCGGGGACTTTTACTTTGATGGCTTTACAGGATTAAAGTTCTACCGATGTTTGTATTAGATCCTTACGGTGAATGCGATTGATGCCCATCATTTTCCAGCCTCTTATTTTTAAAATACCAGAGTCCTTAATTTCTTATTTTTTGTAAGTCTCGAGAGCGATTCCAGAGACGGTGCCAAGGAGGGACCAGGACTTGGAAAAAATCTGGCTCTAGCTCAGTGGCAGTGTCCGACCAGCCTTTTATTACAAGCGTGATAAAATCACGAAGGCTACGGTGGGGGTGTAGCTCGCGCGCCGCCGACGAGGACTATCAAGAAGGAGCTGGATGGTCGTCCAACGAGCCCTAGGGTATTGGGAAGACCGCTGCTGAGGTGGGAGGATACAGTCGCATGGGATGCAGGTCGTGTGCGGGCGGCGGCCCAGGATAGGACTGAATGGCGGAAACTCTGTGATGCGGCAAGTTACAGTGGTATTGCTGCCTGCCATCATATCGTAACCCTGAGAAGAGACCCTTACCATATTGCAACCTCCCCCGAGTGAGAAGGAATCTGGAGATAATCGAGGGCAGATGCACCAACCTGAAGCGGGACTGTTCAGATACGGAGTTCCCACAAACTACCTATTATTAATTTGATTTCGACCAGATCAGGCTCTTGAAAAGCTCTGCCAAATATTACAAATTTTAGTTCTCACCAAAAAGAATTTTTTACACCTTGGTAAGGTGTCAAATTTCTCAAAATCCACAGAAAACAACTGAAGTAATCAATCTTTTTTTTTTTCATAGTTTTGCTTCACTAATCCGATTATTTGGGCATTAATATCAAAATTTAAAAATAAAAAAAATTCTTAACCTTGCGTTGGTGACAGATTATCCTATGGTGGTCATGTTCAAGGTCTTTAAAAAACTGACATGCGGTTTTTTCGATTATTATTGTCCCTGAAGGCCGTTATGATATGCAGCAAATAAGCTGCATTTTAATTTTTTTTTTGTTTGAATAATTTTTTGGGAGGAGACAGATAATCTGCCAATCATAAATTTTAATCCAAAGTCGAGCGCACGCAGTCGTAAAATTGCAATAAATTGACCTTCTCAGCGTATGAAATATATAAAGAAAAAATTATGGTCATATTTAATCTCTGCAGGTGGTTCGACCCGGTCCTGTTCTCTCGAGTCTAATTAACTTTTCTACTTTACGGATTTTTCGTGTGTATGTGTGTTTGTTAAGATGGAAGAGAAAAAACCTAATGGGCAGAGTAAAATGAAGCGGACATTACCGAAATAAGCCTATGCCTAATAGCATGCGTTTAATCATAGGGTATGATTTTAAGTAAATAATAGGTTACAATGTGAATTAGCACCTAATATGGTTTTGCCGCTCTCTGTTTTAGCGGCAGGCTATGTTAGGAAATGAATGAAGTTTATGATTTTGGATGAAATTAATTCTTAGAAAAGAAAACTGGGGCTTCGTTAAGAAAACAGTGAGGAGGTGCCGAAATAGGATTATTGTCATTTTGTTTTCAAAGCAGATTTATTGAAAACAAAGTTTTACAGGATTTATTCTGTTCAAAACTTGTCGAGTTAATTATTCAAAATTTCTTGACTTATTAATTATTTTTAAAATTTCTTATCAAGAAACTTCTTTTCAGCAAATTTTTTCAAAGTTAAATTTCTTGTCGAGCAAATTTTTTTAAATTAAATTTCTTGTCGAGCAAATTTTTTCAAAATAAAATTTCTTGTCGAGCAAATTTTTTCAAAATTAAATTTCTTGTCGAGCAAATTTTTTCAAAATAAAATTTCTTGTCGAGCAAATTTTTTCAAAATTAAATTTCTTGTCGAGCAAATTTTTTCAAAATAAAATTTCTTGTCGAGCAAATTTTTTCAAAATTAAATTTCTTGTTGAGCAAATTTTTTTAATAATTTGGGATAGATTTTCCTTGCTAAGAAAAAACTACATAGTTTCCATTCTCAAAAAATTCAAAAGTTGGTTTAACAAGAAAATTTGTGTGAAATAGCTGCAGTTATTAAATTCGATCTCTGTAATTAATTATTTTTGAAAATAGAAATTATTACGTAAGCTTATTTAAGCAATAAACTGGTCATTCGTGGTGAAAAGAATGTACACAGTCTCAATCAAGTTTTTTTTGTCTTGTCATAGATCCAAGTTACTGAACAAATATGAATAAGTTAAGAATCACGTATACAATCCCGCCAATTGATAATAATTCAATGATTATGTTTACATTTCGCCGGGAGGAGAAGAAGACGAAGAAGAAGAATAAACCTCCCTAAGTTAAATATACAAAACCCATTAAAATGAATGGCCATTTCCGAAAGACCTACGCCACTGATGAAAGATTGCGAAATAAATCGAAGATGCTTAAAAAGTCAAACGAGTTCATTTTAAAAAGAATGGGGTCATACAAAGAGGCGGTGGCGTAATATAGGTTACAATGAGAAATACATTGAGCTTTCGCTGAGGGACTTCGCCTGCTTAATTTGCATGTCGACACACTTTTTCTTATTTTATTATACGGTAACATCGCCTTCTTATTTTTTTTTTTCCATCTGGAATTTTCTGAGTCACGAACCCTTATTAATATCGATTATCAGAGATGAAAAAAAATAAGAACGGAAAGTATCGTCTAAAGGTATTTATACAAACGAAATGACCTCGACCCCATAAAAATACTCCATTACACCTTTGCCATATGAGTGCGTAATGTGAGACGATGTTAAAATTATATTTCAAGACCGAATTTTTTGTGGTCATTAATCTTTTTTAATGCATTTTCATGCTCTTTAAAGAAAGATTTAATAATGGAAAGAAAAAAATCCTTATGTAAGGATGATAGTTCCAGTGCCTTTCTCAATGATTTAATTGAGTGAAGATTCGACATTTGAACAATTTTTATCACGTATTTCCGGCTTTTCGTAATTCTCCCCAATAGCGACTTTCATATCTGATCGAAGAACAATGAATCCTTGAATGAGGGAATAATTATTATATTAATGAAAAGGCTAAATAAGAAAATTATTTTTTTTCCTTGTAAAATGATTATTTTGAAGAAAAAATGAGTTCTTTTCCTTATGAGGAAAATTCTCATTTTATTTTTTTTGTAAGTTTTCCTTAAGTAATTAAATAATTTATCTGTTTACATTAGATTATAACGGATTTAAAAATGTAAAAAATTTTTCGTATGAAATATGTTTGTAAAAAATTTTCAAAGGATCAATTTGTAAGTACGTTAAAAAGATAGCTATTTGCTAATAAAATTAAATTCAATTCAATTTAAGGAAAATATTTAGCCCTGATACGATTTTTGCTGGGCGGGATGGACCATGGTAAAATATAATGTATGGGTTGTTTATGTTTGATTTTAAGATAAAATCTCTTGTTGAACAGGGCGAGGAGGAAAATTTCAATAGCTGCATATGATAAATATTAAAATTATTTTCTTATTGGCAAGTCATTGACATATTTTATTCAGCTGTTAGTTGATTTAGTTTTAGCCTTATCTATAAAGTTTGCGTTGAACAGATTTTTGGGGCAGCTAAATGTAAAAAATTTTTATTCGGCTAAAGTGACTCGTCAATATTTATCATCAATGGTGGGTAGTCTCAACCATGCGGAGCAGAGCTCTAACAAAAGATAATCCGGTGTGCTGCATCTACAGGGATTTGGGGCGAGGATGAGGATATAGGAAACCATCCACGCCAGATAGTATAAGACTACACTAGTTAAATTAATGTAAGAACATCGGGTGAAGGCTGGAATATTTTGACCATATTATTTGTAACGGTGGCTGTGGCTACGCCACTGCAAGCAGCCAAGACTGGAAGGTTGTTAAATATTCCTGGTAAGGGCAGCAGCCTTACCAGTACTGGCTTAAGGCTGAAAACAATACTGTCGGTTAGGTTTAAGACCAGACAGCAGAAGGCAGAGTTGTAACAACGGTATCGCTCCTGTACTGCAGCACTGCGATGCGGAAGATGTTGGAAAGCCACCGTATTAGTTTCTCATAGCTAAGGGTTTGCTGCGCAAGACCCAATATAGTCGTTTCTACCGCCATACGCTCTTTGGCCGTGATGGTCGCCGATTTCCACATCGGAGTGACATTGTAAGAAGATTCGTAACGGAAGGTACCACCTCCTGCAGCTGGTGATGGAGAAGGCAGACCGGGTCGGAGGAAAACATCCTGGCTCAAGAAACTAAGAGACTAGTACGGCCAAGATTCGGTATCCCTTTTTCGTTCAGTAGCCTCCAAAGTTAGGATCAACATAATGATCGGCCATCTCCGACGAGGAGCGGGCATTTAAAGAAAGAAAAGGAAAAGGAACATGGGGCCTTTGTCTTTAACTCCGTAAACTTCTTTGCGCCGCTACTTCAGCAAGATCTGCTGACAAAACTTGGTATGCTGGAGTCCAAATAACTGCGTCCCACTATCACGAGTTTATTTTTTCGTAGTCGATTTGTCTCAGTCACTCACATAATCAATGATCCCGCTGCTCGACCATCGCGGTTTTTTTACTCGAGGTCTTTTCCGTATTTCTTTAACCAAATACTTTTTTGAATCTTTTCTTACCCTGGTCCTTGTGGCTCTCAATCTTCCACATCCCCTTCTATGCCACTGACAATGAAACACCGTCATCATTGCTACTGCCATATTTGGAGAAGACCAATCGTTTTCTTTACAGACTCGGGTTTCTATTTACCAGACGCTGAAAGCTGAATGCTTCCTGCTTGAGTATGACCCGACAGGTTTTAGCTTGTAAGAATCCAAGACCTCCGCGGTGACCGCGGCTTTACTAGAAAGGCAACATATCTTGGAATGCGGATTGATTATTGCCTTCCCATTGCTGCTACATCTGATTGCAGATCCGCCTAGAGAAAAATCTTTGTTGCGACAGTACTTCAGACCCTGTGAAGCCATCGATTTTGTGCCACCTCACCTTGTCCCTCTTCAGCCGATTGCAACCAACAACCGCTGCACTTTGAACATCAAATCCGGACTTAATTAATTCCTTTGACACTTTCGTAATCTACATTCATGGCGCATGGAACTAATAAAATACTGTAATATCCACTTAATTTATTTGAAAAAATGCCCATAAAAGTGTTGATTTGCTAGGGCAAGCCCATTTCAACATCAATTACGCTACCTATTGGTGAAACTATTAGCAGCGTTAATTTGTGCGTAGGCCTCTGGAGTATCCTCTCCTATATAAAAAAAATAAACGACGTAAAAATGCAAACAAAAACTCACGAAAATCCCAAAACCAATAATGGTAATGAACGTTAAAGTGAGCAGAAATTTATATGCGAAGGGCGAGTGCACAGAAGAAAAAAAAAACTCGATAAAATGTCAATAAATCGTGCGCGTATTTATTTCAAAGGACGATAAATTATCATAGAAGTTAAATACGGTGCAATTGGTCACACTGAAATGAGTGTACACTTGTAAACAATCATTATCGAGTTCAGTCAGTTTACTTACCATTAATTTATATTATTGTTATCTCTGACAACCATCGTATCAATGTAATTTAACAAGACTCTACAGGTTGTCGAAAAGCTGATTCGCGTCAGGTGGATTTTTATATTGATCCGTTTGCATTTTAAATGGAGACTTATGGTTTTTCCAGGTTTTTTTCGGGGCGAAAATTTAGAAAAAGGAAAAAATGCTTTGTGTGATTTGCTTACGTCAATTATCGATCAATTTTGCAATAATGCAGTCACTGATTTTTTTTAACCTTGAATTATGTAAAAGAATATTTCCTAACGGTGTGTTTTTACTGTTGTGTTGATATTTAGGAGAAAATAAACGGGAAATATTAATTTAGTTAAGGACGTAGTAAAAGGGAAGCGATGAAATCATTTTTTTTTTTGAAAAATACGTTTAATTAGTTGCAAAATAATAAATATGAGATCTATATCCTAATGAAATATCATGGGGTAAAAGGACGTTCAGGATTCACTTAAGAACTTTCTGAAAGGCGGGGGAGGTTAAATATACTCATTGCCTTGTTCTAAAAGTCGGCGCCTCTACCCACGAATTTTATTCTTTCTTTTTCTTTCTCCGCCCCCTCTTAGCTTTGCTCACCGAGATAACACAAGACTCTTCTTTATAATTTAATTTTCAGACTGTTGTATATGTGACTGGAATAATTTTTTTTTTAGTTTGGAGGGAATACAAGAGTGCTTAAAAATCGGGTAATGTTTGAGTTAGGTCAAACGAAGGAAAGAGCGACTTTGAGTTTGAAGGAAAATCTAAGTCGAATGAGTTAATGGCAAAATCCTAAAAAACTAGGCTGATGCCCTGATGAGAGGCTTGGTGCTCTGTTTTGAGTTGGTGAGTTGTAGCTAATAGCATGGCAACTACTTTAACAGACCTTGCAGGTGTGGAAAGGTCCGCAGGTGTAAAGGATCTCCTTTAGAGGCTTGACCTTTATTTTCAATGGAATATGTGCCGGAAAAACCTGAAAAAGGAACCTTCAGAAACTTTGTGGTTAAGAATCCCAGTCCGGTACTTACAACTTTGAGAGTAAAAGCCCAAGGAGCAAGCAGTGGAAACAGGGACGGCGCCAAGAGGGGGCCAGGTGGGCCCCACCTGGAAAAAATTTGGCCTTATCTTGGTCTCCCCTATTTAAAAAGAACAGTAATATTGCTGTAATGTAACACTAGTAGACTTTGGCTCCTCATGAAAATTTGTGGCCCACCCTTGGCCCCATCCAGAATTTTTTTCTGGCACCATCACTAAGTAGAAATTCATGGTGGATTAATGATGTAATCCACTTTAATTTTAAAACTTCCACGAAAAATTCTTAAAATCAACGAGGAATAATCATTAATACACCTCGGATTTCCACCGCTTGTTTTCTGGGAACTTTCTGAGTGGGGTTCGGGTGTATTAGAGATGAAAGGAAGGGAGTAGAATGTAATATTGAACTCTAAATTTCTTAGTGGCCCTCATAGTTTCAAGTTCGGTCACTAAATAACCTCTTGGCTCAGTGGTCAAAGACATGCTTTTTTTTATGTTCACAAGTAGATTAGCAAGCTATGCTTGGAGATGGGAATCCTAAATTAAGATAATATGATGTAGATAGTCTGGTATGAAAAAATCTGAACTGAATAGACCTGATACCTCCGGAGTGTGAGCCCTCCACTTCGTTCCTAGCACTACGGATCTGAGTTAGAAAAAAGCCGGCCTTAAAAATAAGAAAAACTATGGTGGTCAAGCGTATAATTTATTCACCGAAATGTCTGCAAAGAAAAGAGCACATATCTAGAAGTAAATCATGAAAGCCTGAGCAAAATGAAAATTACATAGTGCACCCTTTACAATATTCATCACGTGATCATTATGGCTGCACTGACAGCTGACGTCACAGTAATGTTCAACCAATCAAAAAGTACGAGTTTGATCACAGAGAATGACGTTGTGGCAGTTCACGTCACACGGCCTCAAACCGAGCACACTTTGTATTTTTTCACCGTGAGGCTAAGGAAGAACTAAAAATTTTTAAAATCCATGCACGAGCTCAAACAAGGGCTTGGCTCTACAACTCGCTTTTACATTTCCCGATCTTAAATTAATTGCTACTTTCAGTCTAGCCGTACAGAGTAAATTTTTTTTTTCCAGATTTCCATAGATCAAGAACAACACACACCGTCTACAACACAATTACAGTAATATACAGTTTGTCCAAGCCAAGGTCGAGGTCATTACATTGAAGAAATAGCAGCCGAAACACTAAAAAAGGTAGGTGGCTTTTATTTTACACAAGAGTTTCCAAGAAAAATGACAACTCAAATTTTTCCGACTTCCCGTGGAAAATACAACGACTTAGAGTTTTCTCTTACTACGTACGTCATCATCATCATCTGTTTACGCTTTTCCGCCCACCCACTACCCATCCACCCACCTTTACAATCGTCTAGCCTCGATTCTTCTTCCCTTGCACAACATCAGTACACTTCACCCCTTTCGAATTTTCTCGCAAGAAAATTTTCGAAATTAATCCCATTAATCAGATAATCGGTGTTAATGACATTTAATTACGTAAGTTTTTAAATAAAAAAAGTTCGTTATCGTTACACGCATTTTTGAATTTCATCAAAGAATGCGCATTAAAGCAATGCGCATCACCAAGAACAGTCACAGACTCGCTATGCTTTGTTCACGTATTGAAGCAAGAAGCCGTCGTCCTAGCGTTATCAAGCTGCGCATGAGCCGGTCTTCTTAAAGCCATGTTTCGACCCGTCGAAATCTAAGATGGCGACGGTCGTTATTGAATCTTGTAGGGATTTTCCTTCCGTTTACGATTGAATCGGTGTTTTTACCCGGATTTTTAAATGACCGGTGGGGTGGGATGTTTCTCGTGTTAGCCGGGGTCTTCTTAGAATAATTTTGATATGAATTCTCTTGCAGTAGCGAGCGAAATTTCCGGAAGGTCAAAAACTGTCGCCACACGCTCGGCAGTGTGTCGTGCGCTTCCCTATCTGTTGCAAGCATATCGGTACTTTCGAATCGCTATTTCTCATTTATTTTTTTGAGTTTTCAAGTGAAAACCAAACGAAAATAGTGGATTATTCGTGTCGTAAAGTTAAACGAAAGTTAATAATATTACCAGCACGTTCGCCGGATTCCGCGAGGAACACACTCATTTAGTTTTTAGTTTTTTTTTAAAGATTTTATTTTAATTTAAAGTGCGCTTTTTTTTTTGTAATGGCCGATACATCGACAAAAAGTACAAATAACGAAAATGTGACTAAAACATGTGAATCCCCGGGCGTGACAGATTCGGTCGTGATTAAAAGTGTTAAGTCAAACGTCAACGATTCAAAAGACAAATCCAACAACGAGTCTAAAGACATGAAACAGATTATTTGTGATACGGGTACGAAAACGACGACGCCGGTAGTGTCCGCATTATCCGATAACGAAAACAATAATAAGAAATTATTAGCATCGCAAACGACGCCGACGGTTTCGGCGCTTGATAATTCATCGAAAAATAATAATCGGGTTTACTATCGGAAACCGAAAGTTCAAAACGATCAGAAAACGGTGAATAATCGGAATAAGGATTCGAAAAATAACGGTCACGTTCAAACGACGCGATTCGTCCCGCCGCAGAAATTCAAAAATCGTTCGAATCGACGTAATGATGATGACGTCACCAGCAGATGCTCGACACCTTCGTCTACGACGTCTACGTTGTCCGGACCTGATTTGGATGACAGGGATTTGATGCCCACGTGTAAGACTGTTGCTGAAGGAGGAGAAGGGCTGCCGCTAATGCAGGTAAGATATGAATTTCAATTACCAGATGTTTGGCTGTTTTGATAAATTGAAAATGGGGAAGGTTTCTATTGTGTATTTCGTAATAATTCATCTTTTCAATGTGATTTTTTTTTTTTGGATCTTATTGTTAAATGTCTTAGGTTCGTACAATATTTTTCCATTATTTTTATCGTTTTCGCTTTCTTTGATATGATCAGCTGACAGTTACGGTGTTGCGGCTAATCTGAATCATTCCAAGTTGTCATGCCTTTATGATTATGTCACAGCGATTTCAAGGTCGTTCTTATGATTTTTTTTAAATGTTTGGTGAGGCAAGTTGGTTTTCTATTTATTTAATTTTGTGATGTGCTTGAGCACAGGAGATCTCTACGCGTGTATTTGAGTTGATGACTCAGCTATATGGGACCTAAAGTTAAACGCCGGTAACAGCTGAGTTTAGAGGTTGTAGTAGGCGGTGGGGGGTAGGGGTAGGCAGGGGATCCCTGATTGGAGGGTTTCGTGCCAGGATAGGTCCGCCTGGCGAACGATCTCGGATGCGGCAATAGGGCTTCAGGCCCTGTAAATGCCATAGTTAGTTAGTTTAGTAGGCAGTGGCGTAACAATATTTTCAGGGCCCCCCCGCAGATTCAATAACTGGGGCTCCCGTTAAAGATTTAGAAAATTTCGTGGGGGCCGCCATGAAGAATGAATTATGCCGGGGGCCCCCCGCAAGAGGGAACTAGCGGGCCCGGTTGTTACGCCACTGGTAGTAAGTAGGCCCTGATTGTCAGTCAGTAGGCAGTTTCATTCGTTGAAACTCGGGTTTGTTTCAGGTATTCCTAATTCATGTACAAGCAACACATTTTGCAGTGCCTTATTTCGGAGATGGTGTAGGCAGTGGCGTAGCAATGCTAAAAGAGGCCCCCTTAAGCAGAAGATTCACCCGAGGACCGAGGTCCCTTCCTTAATTTTTTACAGCTTTTTATCTAGGGCAAAATTACTTTCCTGCTGAAAAATCGGGGGCCCCTTGGATCTCAAAGCCCTTTCGCGACCAACTGGTTGTGGCTGAGGGATGACTCTAATGGTGCTCAAAGTCAAAGAGTTCTTTTCGTAGGTTCTGCCAGGCTCAGACGTTTTTATTTTGAAGCTGTGAGCGATCCATAACTTGTGTCTTTCTAAGTCAGATTGTGGCAGGCAGTTGCGGATTTTTTGTAAACGCAGTAGCGGTTTTAGGGGCATCCGCGAGGATCCTCCCACTTGTGGACTAATATTAAGTAAAGCTCTGGCCATTTACCAGCCTAAAATATTTACCTACGTTTTTGTCTTGCCTAGGGCCTTCTGGGTCTCTGCTGAGTCTGGGTCTTCTGGGTCTCTGACTTTTCTTTATCTTTTGCACTGTTCCCCTCAACCGAAAATTTTCCATCCTCCTTCAATTTTTATTTTAATTTTACATAAGCCAAAAAAATTGTTGAACGTTTTCGTGCGATCGTGCCCCAAAAACTGATTATTTAAAAAATATTTCTGGTCATCCACCTTGGCCCTCCACGAATTTCTACTGGAAATGAATTTCTTACAGGATGTTCCGTTCGAACGGAAACTAGAAACGCCCAAAAAATTTACATTATTGAGGAGATGATTGAGAAATTTGGCACGAAATCGAGAAAAACAAAATTAAACGATTTTAAATCGGGTCAGATTTTTATAAATAGGTGAAGTTTGAGAAAAGAATGAAAGAAAATAAAAAATTTTTATCGCCATTTTGAAGGACGGATGAAAGAAAAGCCAGGAAAAGGGATATGGGTTCTTGTTATTGGTGCGTTAATTAAGAAATTGAATTCACGATCATGCTTCTTTGATGATTGAATGGCAAATGAAGTCATGCGGTTTAGCCTTGTGTACTTTAAGCATATATCCTGAACTTTTGCTCACATGAAATGTGAAAGGGAAAATAAAAATCCCAGTAAAGGGCTAAGACTTTTTTTTAAAAAAGAAAAAAAAATTTGCCATGGTAACTGCTGCTTGAATTTCGTGAAAAATTTGGCTTCGAATCTTTCGATGAGATAACTACCAGGCCTATGTTTAATTTATTTTAATTTTTATTTATTTACTCTTGCTATTGTTTATTTATTCGACGTTAATTTTACAGATTTGTTTTTACAAGTGCTACTGTATAGCCCTATTCGTTTGAAAATGATATTGATTGAGTAAATATGGTTTGAGGCTGTTAATAGAACAATAAGTTTATCACCTTTGTAGTGATTTAATTTTAGCCTAAAGGTAATTAAAAGGATTCGAATTTATGGTTCAGTGTTTTTGAATAAGGAAAAGGCGCTTTGAGGATTATAGTTTGAGCGAAGACAAATATGAGAAAGATTTAATAATAAATTAAACTCCTTAAATTTCTTAAAATTTATGATGCTATTTATTATCAAAGCGACAGTCGCATGATCTATTTTTTTGAAATTAATTTTTTAATAGATTCAAACGTATTAATAGATATATTTACAAAATATTGTTTAAGAATCTTTTTAAAAGCACTAAATCCTAATTAATAGTTTAAAGGGGGAATATGTTGAATAATTTTTTTTTTGAGTTGCTGATTTATCATTTTTTAGCTTTGAGGAGTTTTTGGTTGATGCTTTAAAATTTAAAAGAGGTTTGATGTATTTTTTTTGACCTTCGTCTTTGCAGGGGCGTCGCTTAGGGGGGGGGGGGGGGGGGGCAACTGCCCCTGCCAGCCCCCCCCCCCCCCCCAAGATTCTGAAATCCCCATATAGGACACACGTTCCCGGAACGTCAGAAACGTTCCGTTTCTTCCGTTTTTTGCTCTCCTCAAAAATTTTTTTCTTGTCCCCCCCAAGAATTTTTATTTTTGCCCCCCCCCCCAAGCTAGAGCTGAAACGACGCCCCTGCGTCTTTGACTTGTCTTTTTTCTGACCGAAATTTAATGACACCTGCAAAATAAATTCTACTGAACTTAAAAATCTTTGAAGCCTCTTTGAGCCTTTTGAGCTTATTTGGCCTTACTAAAGTTCAGTTGTAATTACTAAACGTTTGGATAAGCTCTGGGACTACTTGACGATTTTAGTAACCAAAACCAAGTAACCAAGTTTTTCTCTTGCACACCAGCTTCTTACCCCAAGCTCAAAATTTTTTCTTATAAATAAACGAATAGTATCCATAGATTTGTTATTGCTAGTCCTTCGCTCGTTGACTGAATGAGTGATTTCGTTCAATGAGCCTAACATATATATCTCTGAGTTTTGGTATAAAACGTTACAAATCCAATCCACCACACAATAAAAAAAACTAAATCTTTCCATTTGACCTTGTTCCTCAGTGTAAATCGGACACGGTCTTATACAGGTATTCGTTTATCGAACCTCTTATCTATATTGTTCACCTTGAACAACCTTTCGAATTAAAATCAATGGAATTGGATTTCTGAATGACTGATTTTTTTTTATACATTTGCGGGGGCGGTTAATATAAATGAATGGGGAGGAAAGAAAGAGATATGAAGAGATCCGGGCCCTTTCGTTTCGCTCCCTAGGAACGCAATGTTTTTTTTTCTCTCACAATTGAAACGTGGGTCGAGTTTTTTTAAATGTCGATTGCGGTAAGCGATTGCCAAGTATTCTATATTTAAAAAATAGAAGAAAAAAAACGACGGTCGACTGGACTGTCTGCTCTGCTGTTTGAATGGTTTACGTGTAATATTCGTGATTGAATCGTCTTTTTATTTTGAATAATTCATGCATGAGGATACTTCATCTCTGAACCAATGAAGAGCGGGAGTGTTATGTAAAGAAAACGTCAAATTGACAATGACATCTTTAATTTGACTCTTTGTAATTAACCAAGCGACATTGTTGTTTGCTTAAGTTTATTTTGTTTTGTTTGTATTAGCTGGGAGGATTGTGGGAGGCCAATTGTTGTTTTTCTTTTTGTGCATTATTAATGAAATATGCTCATGCGAAGTTTTGATCAGGATTCAATTTAGTTTTCGGTTTTTTCTTCTTTAAATGACCATTGATTGACGATCATCATGGCGATCCTAACTTTGAAGGCTGCTGAATGAAAAAGGGATACCGAATTTTGGCCGTAGCAGTGTTTTCGATTCTTGAGCCAGAATGTTTTCCTCCGAGCCGGTCTGCGTCTGCCCTCAACGCCAGCTGCAGGAAGCGGTGCTTTCAGTTATGAATGATATGGCCGAAGTACTCAAACCTTGCAACAGCTAAGTGGCAATGGACAGATCATGTCCTCAGGGAGGGTTCGGATAGGTGGACAGCATGAATTGTAAATGGAGACCTCGAGCGTAAATGGAGACCTCGAGAGTTTAAAACAAGTGTCAATAGGCCACAAAAGAGGTAGTATGACGACATTAAGAAGATGGCGGGACTTAAATGGTTGGAATAGCCCAAAAGAAGGAAGTGAGGCAAAGGTTGAGGGAGACCTTTGTTCAGGATAGGTTGAAAGAAGAAGAAAAACACTTAAGCCTTCTCCTTTTTTTAAATTCAGAATTTATTTGCCTGATTTTCTTGTCTGCTCCTGAGTGAGAAATTATAGTTTCATTTGGAGCCATAAGTCATAATTTGATTTCATTATAGATTTATGTTTTAATGTAGAAATCCTGAATCAAAAGGGACTGGTAAACTGCAAGCCATTACAAAAATGGAACGCCATATTAAGTGTCTGGCACCTGCCACAAGAAGAATATTCGGCAGCCATGATGGTGAATTTGCCCGTCCTGATTCTTGAAAATAGGACCTTTTACATCGATCTTGGAGGCTTTGTTTTTCATTGATAGCGGTGGGTTTAACCAACTCAGGTCGCTGGGTTCTTTGAACATTTTAAGCATAAAGGTGTCCCAGGTACAGAAGGCTGTCTGGAGCCTTCTCTTCTCTCTTTTTTTCATTACAGATATTCTAGATAATTCATGGCGATGTAAAAAAATTGTTATTTACGTGACTTTGCATCCTTAAAAATCGAAGTCGATGTAAATCCAAAAAAATGCGCAAAGTATTGAATTCATAGGGAATCCTTGTCAATGTATTTCCAAAACCATTACAACGAATTGGATTCTCCAGGAATCCTTCTCGTAGATATTCCGTGGTCCCCAGTTTGTCAAGTCTCCTTTAATTTAGGGTCTCCATTTTAATTCTGAAGAGTTCTAATCGATTTTCTCGCAATCGTTAACTCTTAATTCTTCATAAATTTTTGCTAGTATTTGGTCGCCGAACCCGAGATTAATTTGTCTTTTTTCCGATCGTGAACATCTCGAAAAAACTTCAATTTTAGATGGATTAGATAAAGGTGTAAGCCGATTGCAGAAAACTATAGCCCCCGCAACCCCAAACCTCGTCTCAACCCCTGCACTCAATCTTCTTCTTTTCAAAGAAGACAAACTTCCTGAAAACATGTTTAAGCAACAAATTTAACTTCGCACCTCTTTCCACTGATTAAATCCTGGACTGCACGAAATTTCAACACCCCCACACCGAATCACTTTAAAACTTTCCCAAATTACAAATTCTCGTCCGCTCCATTTACAAATCTTACCACGTACATAACGAGTAGCCGGGTCAATGGGGATCATCATTTGATCGGTTCTGCATTTTAATCTGTAAAATTAATTACGTGGAATGTTTACAAATTTATAAATCTATCATCGAACGTTAAGAAATCTCAATCGATATCGAAAAACAAATAAATAAATAAAAAAATTTATTAGGAGCTCATTGCAAAGATCTTAATTTATAATTCAAAAAAACTCCACAATCGCGCATGTTGATCATGCTGATTTATTCCTTTTATCAGGTCATTGTCCGCTTTTGTTTCTATGCCAGTTTTTAAAATTAATAATCCTCGGACGTTAATAATCCACATTTTGTATCTATGCATAATATGTTTTTTTTAAATTTCCCGATAAATCGGTGTTTATGGTTATGGCGTCCCAATTTAGGCCTTTCATCCACGATTTTACGTGTTTCTTCGCCTCAGCGATTAAAATTTCCCCCATGGGATGTAGCTTATTGTACTGTTCTTCGCTTATTGAGTGGCTCCTTTTCCTCGGCCTGCTTCTACTTGGTCCCGCATCGTCGTGCCTATCGTCGAGGAAGTCGGGGAAAGTACTGACCGGAGACGAGAAGAGCAGTTCCGCGTGTTCGATTCTGCTCCTGACTGCGGGCCAGGCAACCAGGTCCAACATGCGCTTATCAGACAGGTCACGTTCCCGTTTTAATTCCGCCTAAAAATATAATAGTATGTTTGTACGCATTCCCATTAAAAGTTTATTTATTTAAAAGGTATAACTTACGTTTTCTGCATTTGCCTTCTCCAGGTCTAGTTTGTATTGTTTGTGAATTTCATACATCTCTGTTATCTTGGCCGTTTGTTTAGTTTCTTCTTTTAGGCACTTTCGTAAATAGAATATTTTGGATGAGGGCTCGGGCATAAATGCCAGGTTCTCATCGAAATTCCTCATTTTTTCGTCGACCACGGCATCAATCCTACTCTCCTCATCCATAGCATCTGCATTAATAATAATATAATTACAATTCAGTATTAATATAATATAATAACAATAATAACATAATTCAGCGTTTACCTGATATTTGAATAAATGAATATTATATATATTAAATAAATGAATATTGAAGCTGGCTATGATTAATAAAAAAAACAGAGTCAGTCTCACAGAACACAGAGCAGAGTCACTAGTCACTCCTCTCTCTATTGACACGACTAAAAGTACAAAGGAAAACGTGGCGCGAATTTTGAATTTGTGACGAACCTAAGTGACGAGAAGACAATGTTGAAGAAGATGAATTACAACGAAATACAAGATCTAAAAAATTTGAAATTTGGATTTGATAATGATAAATTGTGATAAATTAGATAAGGATTGAAGAATGCTAATGTCCGTCTGTACGATGTATACCCGATGATCGTGTTATATCGGGATAAGTAGGATTAAAAAAGAAACATTATTAGCAGAAAATTTGTTGAATTAAAAAGGCGCGAGAGCACGATTACGATCAGGATTCGTCTAATAAACAACGCAAACCGAAATAAACAATGACAAAACAAAGGCGTTAGCAAATCCGCATTGTTCCACACATAAGGAAAGGTCATGGTTTGACGTTTAACCATAAGTTTCATCTCGTAAATCTTAAAAGGAGGAAAAAGGAGTCCTTGATCAACAAAAAAAAAAACTTTCATTCGTCGAATAACCTTAAATAGAAGAAAAAAAAATACCGATTTCCGTTGTTTATTCAGTGCAAGTGCAAATTTTTCTTTTTTAATCTGACCCGGGCCTTAACAATACCTTGTCCAAGGTCACGGATTTATCGATCAATTAGAGAACTTTTCGCTTTTTAAAAAAAAAAAAGAATTAGATCACATGTCATTATCATAAGATGTTGCCGTCCACGTGACTCATTGTACTTGACCTTCAAAATGTTTTTGGGCAGCTAGCCATGATTTTTCCTCTCCTAGGCGCTTTTTTATCGATTTGGCCCAAAGCGAATCGTAACCAATTATTCCACCCCGCCGAGAGACTCCTACGCTTAATCGATATTAAGTTAATGACCAATCGCCATGGCCAATTTGCGATGTTCAATGACGGATTGTGAAAAAAGATTTTTAAAAAAAACAAGGTGAAAGGTGAGAAGTGAGTTTAGTGTTTTCTAATTATAAATCAATTAAGGCCCCTCTAAGTAATTTGATTGATCGTTTAAAAGACTCAAGACGCAATTTACGATGATCCTTATTTTATTTTTTTTCGGTTATGATGTTTCAGGGGCGGAGCTCGGCATCTCTGTGAAATATTTTTCAAAGGGATTCTTTCTCAATACGTCGGGTAGCCTTAACCTTACGTAATAATACTAACTGAATGTATAAATATATTTATTTACTATTTGTTTTTATATTATAAATTCCGTAAACTTTACACAATGCGTAGGAGCGGCGTCACTAAAAGAATCGCCTTTCTTTGACACCATGCTCGTCCTACTTTCTGTGACAGCGAATCTATTTAATTAATGGGTCATTCCATGTCTAATCAGCTGTAGATTGAAGAATGACGTTCTAGAAAGCTTCGGTGAATGTTAACTGAGGATTTAGTTTGTTTTAGTGGTCGTAGTTTTGTGGCGATAGAAGCTTTTTTTGTAATCGAGGAAAGGTACCTGGAAGCCTGATGAACTGCAGCTAAAGGCCCGTGTAAGGTATTTTCTTCGTCTATTGTCGTAACTGATTAGTGTGACGGTTTTGAAATGTTTTCCAGATTGTTAAAGGTTTGATTAAGGGCTTTTTTCACGATTCGCGGTCACTCTCCTCATTTTCTGCACTGGGGTCACTGTAGAAGCTTGTAATGAGTTAACTGGATTGTTTAGAGCTTCAGCTCCTTCCAACTCTTTGCTGCGACTCAATTTCAAGAGCCAAAGAGTCTTGATTTATCATTTTGTTTTTTCAAAAAGTGGCTTTGCCATTTAAATTGGTGTAGTGCTGATTCTGGTTGTATAATTTTTTTGGCTGCCCAGAATAAAATTGCCAATGTCTTCTGCACACATGCTTAAATTTTTTACATCGCAGCTATTGTTTTAATAACTTCCCATTTGATTAAGAAACACAAAACCATCCATTCAAATTAGATAAATCAGTATTGCTCGTCTGAAGAACTTATGAATTCCAAGAAATTCAACTCAAGATTTTTTTTAAAGATCATCGAAAGAGATGATTAAATAGTTCAGCCTATTTATTATAATGCCCTTGACTGCAAATTCTTCAATATAAGGAATGTGTTGTATTCCATTCGAGGTCTGGTGGAATAGAAAGACAGTCGGACTCTCTCGCAACTCTTTTAACATAATCAAATAAAATGAAAAAATCATTTTTTTTATCTATGCACATATAAGCTGTTCAAGATTAGTTCAGATAAGTTCACGAAGTGTTCAGTAGCTTACAGATCGTGGTGAACTTGTCCTGTTTCGGCTCTTCGTTCTCTTGATAGAAATTCTTCTGAGGTTTAGCCTGATCCTACGTTTTGGCAACCGAACTGCGTAGAACTGAAATTGCCCGCACGAACTTGTTGAGCATAGGTCTTTGAACACCTGGACACCTTACCGGATTCGTTGCTGTCTTTCTGAACTAACACTGAAATAATTTTCGACCTTTTTAAAAATTCTGTGGCAGGCAGAGTTTTTCTTCATTTTTGCTTGGTCTTGTGCTCCAACATCAGAAGTTTATCTGACCCTTTTTCTTCTTTTTGGGCTCAGTACTCCGACCGACACAAATTGAAGCCGTATTACCCGTTCCCTTGCAATGCAAGGAAACACTAGCTTGGCTTGACGATACTCATGCCACTCAACCACTGTACGAACAAGAGCGGGACCTACTACGTGTGAGGACTTCCATTTAATATTCACATGTACACAAGATATGTACAGCGGTGCGGCAGTAGAAAAAATCCTGGCAACGAACTGGTATCGAACCTCGACTCCCTGGACCATTCGTTTCGGAGCCAGAGACTTTACCACGGACACCTTCCTTTTTCTTACCTAACCTCTTATCAGCTCTTTTGTCGCAATTGCGAGATTTAACGAAAAAGTTTCAAAATAATGTGCAATATTATAAAATCGGTTCAACAAGCAAACTCATCCTCTGATGATAAAAAAAAAACGAAAAAGATAACTTCGTATCGGGTTACATTAGACGTTTAGGGGCCCTTAGCAACTGAACAATGTCATTCGGTAATGTTTTTGCCATAGTTACCCGTGAATATTCTTATCAATCTGTCATTTCCTTTATCACTTAATTCTAGACATTTGTTTTTGTTTAGAATATTCGCTTTAAAAGAGATAAAACGTCCCAGCAGATCGAATTGGGGGTCATTGGGCAATAGTTGCGTAAAAGGCCTCTAGATGTTGCTGGTGTCTCGTGTCACCGGTAAGAACCCGGCAGCAATTTCAGGAATGAAAATCCCGTTTTCAAAACAGTTGATTTTTGAACCAAGAGATACTAGCGACATCTGGTTGCCATCCGCAGAACTACGAAAGTCCGACCACTAGTGTCTCGTGTGGCCAAAAGTTAGCTGGCAGTTATATATGTTCCCCAAAAGAATACCCAAGGTATATTCAACCATTCTTGGCGACACTAGCGCCATGAAGTACCAACTACATCTGGCTTTACCACGCTGAACTAAAATCCAATGGCTGACGTCTTGAGTCGCTGGTGGGCAGTTTAGGAACTTTCTTCGAGAAAAATTAAAGATTATCACCCATTTCTTCCGCTGTCATTCGATACTAACTACGCTCATGGGGCATCCGCTGAACTAAATCCGATGATTTATTCCTTCAGCTCATCCCATTTAACAAAAGGAGTTATGGTGGATCATTCAATATCCATTTTACTTTAGAGTGAAGGAGTAGGTTGGGAGATATGTCATCCTGGCGCCTTGTTCTTTATATTTTTTTTATAAAGTCAAGGATGAGAATTCAAATCGATCATGTAATGCAGTCTTTTCTTATTCTCTTTTTGTTAAAGAATGCAATGTTGCAGTATTTTCATGCATATTACCGCACGTTCTCTTTAAAGAATGTGACATTGACTCGAATAGTCTGAATCCAATTGATAAAGTTTACTGACTTATTACATCGTGCTTTATCTCGTATCCTCCCGATCTCCTCGACGACGACGTTTCCATGCCATCAATTCCCAACGACGGAAAAAAGAAAAAAAAAAAGACAAATCAAATCCAATCAAGTTCGTTCCCCTTTTAAGCGATGTTTCTTCTAATTTTTTATTACCGATACAGGTGCCAGCATGATTCCTTGTCGCGGATTTTCTCGGTTGATAAGAATTTAATAAATTAAACCGCGGAAACATTTCCTGAAACCTTTTTAGATTATATCCCGATTTTAATAACCCGTTGAATGAAAATAATGATGTAATATAGTGTGCTCGTGTGTTTCCCTTATTTTTAAACGTATAGGCAATCGCGTGTCGTTTTAATTCTTTAACAACTTAAATGACTCGAAGGTGCGAATTTAAATGGGCGCGTTAACATTTATCGAATGGGTTGTGATTTTTCTTTCTGGGAAATTTTTAATAGCGACATTGAATATTGAATTAAAAAATTTGTCATTTTAGAAAAAGAATAGATAGTTTCTATGACATTATAATTAAATGAAGCATTGAAGAGAAATGGAAGGACGCGGGAGAAGGTCGTTGTATATTTCTTAAGTCGGATTGGAAAATATGGATTAAGCGTCGCGTCGCGGTGCAATAAACACGGAGATTTTTTTTCCGTGATTTATTTTTAGAATTTAGAAACTAAACTCTAAAATAAAAATGAATTAAAATTTCTTAAAAGTAAAATGATCACATTGAAAAAACAAATCGAAAAAGTTAAAGCAAATTAAATTCACGAAAGGAAAAATTTTTTCTTCGAACGTAAATGAATTGTTTGTTTGTGCTTCGGAGTGGCACGGCAGTAAAACAGATGATCGTCAGCGTTCCTCTACGTGATGCGATCGAGATTGTTCCTGATTTTTTTTCTGAAAACAAAAACACTGTCAGCGATTTTAATTCTGTACCTCAGAGCTGGAACGTCGAATTTGAAAATCTCAAAATGGCGATTTTTCGTGTTTACCTTATGAAAATCAGCCATCTTGGGGTTTTCAAATTCGACGTTCTAGCTCTGAGGTACAGAATTGGAATATGAACAGGGAAAAAAATCCGAAATCTCGTTGCTTTTTATTACTTACAAAGATACGTTTCACAGGTTTATTCGGTGATATTACAAATATTTCTTCGTTCTCCGAAGAATCGCTTCCGACATCGTTTCGTTGAGATGTTCTGCGACGATCACGGAATGCGGTCTACAAAAAAAAAATTTCATTCCTTAATGTTGAGAGCGAATTTCCAATCTATGTTGCCGATCTTCGGAGATTGTCTCTGTCGTAAATGAAATGAAAAACTGCTTACCGTTTTTGAAGAGCTGATGCTGTTGCTCGTCTGTTCTCTTCTTTCATACGGGTGACCGTGGCGACCCAGTTCGGTGACAAGCGTTTCTTTGGTCTTGTTTTTCTCTTTCACGAGTCCATCGCATTCCTTTAATTTGTAATTGGTCGTTGTCCTCCGGAAGCATTCTTTCAATGAGAGATAAGTAGTAGGAAAGGCCCTCTTTTGAAAGTCCGAATCGTAGGAAACCGTGAACAATGCCATAAACTGATGTAACATAAAATGTATGTTATATTTTATATATATATAAAATATAACATATTTAAATAGAGTATGGAGACAAGGTATAAGTTTTTAAATATTAGGATTTTCGTCGAAAGTTTGTAAAATTCCCTATTTTTTTACAAAAAAATTTCATCAAACGGTTTTCTTGGAAAGAAAATTTACTCAGAATTTTTGGATGTCAAAAAATTGTCTTTTCAAAAAATTTTCGAAACTTTATTGTGCTTATAGAATTTCCTGAAAGATTGTTCGGAAAAAAAATCCATCAAGAGATTGGTGACAAGACAAATTTATCAAAAGATTTTAAAAGGTTTGTTCGACAAGAAAAAATTCTGGAAAAACTTGTTCTACTATAAATTTATTCTAAAAAACTTTGTTCGAAGCCGAAAAATCTGAAAAAATGTTTGGCCAAAAAATGGTTTCATAAACGATAAAGTTTTTTTAAAATGTTATCGTTGAAGCCCATTTTTGTGTGAAATAGAAAATTTTTGAATAATCTGTTAAATTTTACTTTCGAGAGGATTTTCATACTATAACTTACCATGTAGTGGAATCCACTAAATCACTACATCACTGCTCTGCAATGAAGGCAATAGCAACATTACTCCTTACAATATTCACATGGATTACCCCCTACAGGCTCTCACATAAAAAAAACGCATCATACAACCAATCTTAAATAACAAAATCTCATTAGCTACACAAAGCCCTACATTTCCTATTACTACCAAATTTACATGCCCTTCTCGCGACTCTATCCACGAGATTTTTGGTGCTTCGTCACTCTCGTTAATTAAAATCTATTCATGCCGTTTTTTCATCAATAGATCCGACTATAATTACCGAAAAGTACCAAACTGGTGCTGAAAAGTGAAAAGAAAGAAAAATTTCAAATAGAATAAAACAATCTGTATGATATAAATTGCATAACAACAGAAAAAAAGAAGAAAAGATTAAAAGGATATAGTGGATCGTAAATTCAGTTTTATTCTAAAAATAATTTTAAACGTTGGGACTATGCCAATACTAAAAGTGTTATCCCCATTATATAAGAAAACTGTCAAACGCTGATAGCACGAGGTTTCTTTTTTTAAAATTAAAGACAATGGAAAATTGTTCGTTTTTTTGACGTTTTTTTCTAAAACAAAACGATTGGCGATTTCCCGAAAAAAATAAAATGAGTCTGCGTAGATATTTCGCCAATTTCTTTCAAGTTTAAAAAACTGTAAATGAGCCGCAGACGCGTTACTGCAAAGAATTTATTGGGAAACTTTCAAAATTAAAAAGGTGTTGAAAAATTTTTTAAGTCGGTGTCGAAGTAAACACTTGTTAAAAGTTGTGTACGGGGACCGGATTAAAAACTAGTGCGGTAGTCTTTAAAAAGTCAAGGAAGGTCGAGAAAAATCGAGAAAAAATAAATTTAGCTTAGTAGTATTCTTTTCAAGGACATCAAGATGGGATTCAGGTCCTTGCACCAGCTTCGCCTTTTAATTTGAAGTGTGAGGTACAGTGGGAATAAAATGAGACCAAAGTACAACTTGCTAAAAAAAAAAAATGTGTGTTTGTATTTTTTTAATTGATGAGATTTTTTTGTGGGATAGCTTTCTTGAGTATCTTATTTCTTGTTGGAGGCCTCTGTCCAAAATTCAAATGTAGGAAAAAATCATTGAGAAAACTTTGTGCGGAGAGAAGAGGGGACACTCGGTAGACAAGGAGGCTTCGACTTCTGCGGCAATCAAATTTTTTCGGTGGTGGCTGATTTCAAAAAATTTTATTCGACGGGGGCTTTTCAGTGCGCCCGGCCAGTTCTTGGCGGCTAGCCGGTCTAATTTCTAAACAGGCGGCGGTGGCGCGGCTGAGCAATATGTGAAGATTATTTTTAAATTACCCAGCTTAATCGGCCAACTTCTTTGTAAACCAAAATTTGAAATTTCCCAGCGGCGGAGGCGGAGGCTCTGGTAGGTTTTTTTCGGAGGCGGTGCTAAGAAATCCTAAAAAATTGTCGGTGCAGGGCTCTAAGGAGGCTTTGATGTGCCATTTTTTCAAAATTTTAAAGTCTTTGTAAGATTTCTGAATTTTTGTGATATTGTTTCCGTCAAAAAATTGACCCCCTATTTTTTTATTATTTTTTTTATCAAAGTTATTTTTTTGGATCATGGAACTTCGCTCCTCCTCCTCATCCTCTTCTGGAACCTCAAAACTGTTAAGAAGGAGGTGGCACAAACTCAACTTTTCTCACCTCCTGCAAGGCGGCTGTAATTTAAAATGTGGCTTATTAGAGGCTTATTAACTTTAAATCAACTTTCTGTCCATTTTCCGAGAAGATTAAGAAATCTGCTGGCAAGAAAATGCTTTCAGCTCGTTCGCTAGGAGGGAGCAAGTCGATGTAATCTACTTGGATATTGCTAAGGCCTTTGACCGCCTTAATCACGACTGTTTGTTAGCAAAGCTAGACAGGTTTGGATTCCATGAGTCTAGTTTGAAGCTTATTGCTTCTTATTTATCCAATAGGAGGCAGTATAAAGGCCATGAATCTCGTCCTTTTACTGCGTGGTCTGGGGTGCCGCAGGGATCAATATTGGGTCCACTTTTGTTCGTATTAATGATCAATGACCTTCCAGACGCTGTGCAACATTCCCGGATTCTACTGTAAAATGGATCTTTGCCTTGACTTTTGTTGAGTTCAAAGTACCTGGGAAAATTATATCTTTAAAATTTTCAATCCGGTTAGATGAACAAAATATTTAGCACGAGCTAAAATGAAAGATTGCGTATCCCAAATGAATTTTATCGACTGTGTAACCATTCCGGAGGAAAAAAATAAAATGGGTCAATGGAAAAATCCGAACCCGTAAATATGCGATAAAAATAAATAGGGGCTTTTATTAAATCGTATATATATTGAATTCCCCGTTTTTCCGTTCAGTCGGATTTACTCAATTCATTTCACTTAAACTTCAGATAGATTTTTTTCCTATCCTTCCAACAAATTGACCAAAAAAATTTTCCCATAAGAAAAAAAATCCTCAACATCCAAACCGACAATCCTTTTTTTTTTTTTTTTTTTTTTGCTTTTAAATAAACCGTTAGGAATGAAACAGATAAGGTTAATGGCTAACCCTTGAACGAAAATTCTTCCGTTCGGTAATTAAGCATAAGATGATGGAGAACAAGAAAATCCGTGTTGCACTGTAAATAATATTGCCTAATAACATGAGGATGTTACCGTTGCCTTAGTAACGAGTCTTTACGCCGCCATTTCTATAGCAGATTCAGTTGCATAAATTTCCCTTGGCTGCCCACATGGGGAACTTTTCCATTAAAAGGAAAAGGGCTTAATCGTAGGTGTTGGAATGGATAAAAAGGGTTTTCCCTTACAAAAGATACAATTGATTTGCTAATTGTTATTTCTCAGCTAATCTATCGTGAGTTTTACCGAAAGCGATTAATATCTTTCGCAAAAGGAAAATCATAAAAAAAAAAAAGAAATTAATGATACAGACGTCGAGTTTTTGTGTCTTACGATGAAGATAGGACGGGGTCGCCACCTAACCATTTCGAAGCAAAAACATATTTAAAATAGAACTAATTTAGATATTCGAGTAACCTTGGACTTCTAAATTGATTTGTTATGTCCCTCTTAAGATTTTGAATGAAGTTTTTAAAAAGCTAACAGCGGTGGTTAAGTGATGTTCAAATATGTGAGGAAATGTCTCATTTTCCTATGCTGCCCTAATTTTTTTTTTTTTACGTTTCACCCGGTAACGGAAATCGTCGCGGAACGACCTTTGGAAAAAAAACTAGTATTGTTTGTGCGGTCGCAGGTAACGATCGGTTTAATCGATTTAAACACCTTTATTGGTTAAATATTAATTATGATGGAATTATATTAATTGTCGTCGTTTATTTTTTTTTTTCGTGGTAACCTTGGGGGTGTCATTATTGATGGTTTTTTGTTGTCATTAGGCGCGAGAAATTGATAGTTTTTTCCGTAATTTGTTGGTCCGCCGTGGTGGTGATTTTCACTTTATCGCGGTCGGATAAAAAAATTGAGTCATAATGTCTTGCGATAAATGCTTGTGGGCAGTTAATACGGTTTGAGTGTGATAGCGGGTTTAATATCGAACGGCTATTAAGGGATTCGTTTTATTGTTAAAGCTTGCATTGCTGTGAGTAAGTCGAAATGTGATAAGAGCTGGTAATTTTTGAGCTTAATGAATTGCTTTTTGGAGTAATAAAGATAAAAGTATGATTGATAGAAGAGGAATGTTTAGAATTTTTGAAAATTTCGTGAAGATTAATTGAAGAAAGGTTAATGTTCAGATAGAGCTTTCTATGAAACGATGTAGACTTCTGCAGGCGCCGATGAGGGGACCAGGTAAGGCTGTAGTCCCAATGGAAAAATCTGGTTCCACCTTCTTTGCGAAGAAGAAATATTTTGAGAATTTTTCGCTCCCGAAGAAAAAAATAACTAGTAAATAGCACCATGTGAAGCATGCTTTATACTTTTTGGTTAACTCTATGAATCAACTTGTAAAATTCTTGAAACTACGCTTTAGCAGGAAATCTCTGGCCCATCCTTGGTCCCGCCCAGGATTTATTTTCTAGAGCCGTTCCTGGACTTTTGCAGAAGTTTTCGTTGTTAACTGGTTCTTCAGCAGACGTTCCTGGTGTTAATCAAAGTTCGCTACCACGCGAATAGTTGTACACTTATACACGTGTGATAGAGCGTATTGCTGATGGCCATGTTGGGAACCAAAAGTTGGACGCAGGCAAAAATCACGGGTCGGCCGCAGAGGAGTTAGACGATGGCATTAAGATTGGAGGAAGAGATTGGTTCTGAAAAGCAGAGACCCGGACCACAAGGAAAATACAGGAGAGACCTGTGTCCAAAAGTGAACTACAAACGGCTGAAGAAGAAGAAAAAGAAACAGTTATAACATTCACCTAACTTAACCTCAAGCTGGAACCACTAGAGGTACTTCAGCCTCGAGATAAACCTGTCTTACTTTTTTGGCACAATCTACCTGCGCTACCTGCACAATGCTACCTGCTCCGAAATTCCTTTCGTTGGCTAAGTGTAGTCGTATGAAAGCTACTTGAGACCCAAGCTATGCATGATCGTGCATGAGAAACGAAGAAAAAAGATAAAAACCATTTTGCTGAACTGCTTTCCCATCCTTTATAAGAAGTGAAAATGGGAATGGGAAAAGATCGACATATCACATTACAACGATGTAATAATCCATGATTGGATGAGCTTAATCTCTCATATGCCGGCGTCAGATTACCAAGACTCGGAAATTTATATTTACAAGGAAACTGGGAAACATTCCCTTTCAACTTTTTTATATAAAATAGAAAAAAAAAGAATATGTTTCACTCCGTCATTCATTCACGTCTTTCATTTTATGATCCCTGCCTTGTATGTTTAAGGTATTTAATATCTCGTGCCTGCTTTTGTTTTTCTTATCAAAAAAAGAATCCTTCAAAATATTTATTTATTGTAATGTAAAGAGCACTCGAGAGATAAAGAATAAATTTCGGGCAATTCCCATAAACGTCCGTGCTTGACTTTATGAAAGACATTGTAAAAGGACAAACCTGAAACCTAGTGAGGAAAATACTCGAATAAATGGGAGAAGAATAACAATCCGTGACAGCTAGAATCATCCAAGAGAGACCTTGCTAACCGATGACAAAACAACGAAATTCGTTCATCGACACTGATTCGTATCATTACTCGACCGATCCCATTATAATTAGAGTCACATAGCCTCCCCCTCCGAACCCGATCCATCAAGGTCCTGCTTTGGTTATTTATTTCTTTTTCGCATTTTTAAATTTTTTTTATCCTGATGATTCAGAATTATTAAACGGCCTTGAGGTGTTGAATTCGATCAGGTGAAATGACAACGTAATAAGAGCGTGATTCGCGTATTTACGAGGATTGTTTTTGTGACGCCCACCCCGTATAGTAGAAAATACAAAAATACCACGGGATAAACTCAAAAATATCCCAAACCACGAGTCTCTGCTTCCGTTTCCGTTATTGCGGGGTCCACGTGGCAGATAACGAGTCTGAGCGATTCAACAGGACGTTATTGAACTTTCAACGGGGGGGAAGGTTCATATCACGCATGTCGTAGGCAGTCAAGCCCACATCGCCTCGGATCTTCTTGTGCTCCCCTCCGGTCTAATATCACTATTAGAGTAAACAAAATAACGTGCTCAAATAATCTACGCAAGTCCGGGTTTTTTAATAATTATTAGAATCGCAATTTCTCCTCCCTTTTTCTCCTTCCCGGTTTTGATTCTCGATTTCCTTCCCCCCCATTACCCCAATTTATGAAGTGATTTAGCGTCGGTTAAAATCCCGTATCCCGCTGCTCGGAGAGAAAAGCCCGCGTGGGAGTTCTGGCGTCATAACTATGAGGATCAATATTGATGACGTCAATTGATGTAGGTTATGCGAACGGACTTTCTGATGCGAAGCTTCTAGACTTTTCTCGAGTCTAGTAGTACGCAAGTCTGGGATGTTGTTTTTACGGGTTTTGCTATGTTTAGCTTACGTTTAGGGAATCATATAGTTCGTCTTTTCGGTTAAAGCGATTAATTTGGGATTAGTTTAAGAATGGGAGAGGAAAAATAATTTTTCTTTTTTAAAGACGATTGTTTTTGTTGATTTGGAATCAATCAAACCATTTAATCGTGCCATAGGTTATGTACTAAAATCAGAATCATTATACTTGATCATTTTTTAATGGAGCTTGGAATGTTTATATCGTTGATAAAAAGCCATATTGTTTGCTTCTGCAAGGACGTCTTAATACAGTTTTGAGGAAGTGTAGGTCTGTGAGATAATTGAGTTGAGACTTATCTGAGATTAATTAACTAACAAAACGTCCCATTAAATTTTTCATGTCTGTTTTGACTTATGTGGGCGATTAGGCAAAAGTTAGCTTCAAAATTAGATTCAAAATTAAAGATGAACGGCGAGACTTTCGAAAAATCGCTTAAATTTCAGCTCCCGACCTGAAAACATCCATCCTAAGATTCCAAATCTGGTTTTTTCTCGCCAGGTCTCGTCTCGAAATTTCTCGAGCGGATTTGGAATCGTTGGATGGATGTTTTTGGGTCGGGAGCAGAAATTTAAAGGTTTGTCTTCATCGATTCTGTCATTTGGAAAAAAAAGAACTTGTTACAACAAACGCATCGTCAGTATAAAGCTGTTCAATGGCAGCTCGGTAAATTTACCTGACGTTTCCGCAGTCGTCGTTACCGCCGTCGTTTGTGAGATTTGATTTGGGCGATGACGGGGATGAACTGGTTGAAGAGGATGAACTGGTTGAAGCCGATGAACGAAATGAAGGTGATGAACTGACCGAAGAGGATGAACGGGATGTAGGAGGTGATGAATTGGAACAAGATGGTGGCAGCACGGCTTCCGTTTGAGTTTGAACGCTGAAACAATAACGCTATTAACAAATGAGCAACAGTTTAAAATAAGTAGGGTCCTCAGGGGTAAAAATATGACACCCTTTTTCGGAGTTTCTATCTGGAGTTCGACTGTGGAGATGTTTAGAGGCATGACATGATCGATGAGGCTGCCGGGCAGGTCAATATCCGGATCCGCTTGATCCATACTTGTTAATTCCTTGTAGAGATGGGGAAGCAACTTCTTCGGCCACTTTTACAGTTAAGTTACTTTTCGACCATGCTTTATACTCAATACAGCCGATAAATCAAAAAAGCAATCCAATACATTTTGAATCAAGGTAATCTTTCTTACCAATGACAATAAATTCTAAGCCTCGCTAAAAGATTTCTCGCCCTTTTCATTTTGAAAATATTTCTTCTTTCAATCCCTAAAAACCATTCATAACTCCACCGCCTTTTCTCCGTGATGACAATCATTAAGAAGAAAACCCTTTAACAGAGAAAGCTTTTCATTTTCAAAATCACTTTCCACGAGCTAAAATGTACATTGAAGCGAAGGAGTAAAAAGAAAGGAAACCGTTAAAATCCCACTTCCACGTTTACGTTCCAAAGAAAACGGCTGAGGATTATTTTTTCCCTAACCAACAATTCAAACGAAAAAAATCTTAAGACATCATATTTTCTTTTAGCACACAAATGTCATTTCACTCCCGCGATTCTTAAACAAGACTTCACTGGTTCACCTTTTCTACCTTATAAAAAAAAATATATAAATCTCTTAATCTAGAATTAATCAATGTAATCATTTCCTTGCTCGCGCACGATCTGTACAAAAAAATCCAAATGATATATTCTTTTCGGTTTGTTTGTTTCTGGATATTGCATGTCAGAAAATGATTTTGACCACTTCATTTCATTACGAAATAACCATAAACATGTCTCGTGAGCTCTGGCTAATATTATAGTAATCTTTATATTTAATCCCAATTATGCATTTAACATTTATGGTAGCCTGAGTTTCTTTGATTCTCCCTCCCCGATTATTATAATTACATGAAGACATCTTTATGGCGCTTAATTCGTTTCGATTTTTTAAGGCCAGGTCATTCCAAAGCACGTGCTTTAGTCTTAAAACTAACCGTATACTTTGACCTAAGCCACGATAACGATATAAAAATTTTACACACACAAAAAAAAAATAAGTGGATAATAATTTTATGATTGCGCTGAAAGAAAATCAAACAACCTGCGCGAGCATTTAAAGAAATAATTGTCAGTGGTTTCGAGACCGAAAATCAGTGGCGTAGCTGAGTCAAGCAAGAGAACAACCAGCAGCTAGAGCCCTGCATCGGGTCGAAATTTCGGGCCCGAACCCGACCCGACACGTTATCTCGGAACCCGAACCCGACTGCTGGATCTGACTTTCGGACCCGAACCCGACCCGACCCGAAAATGAAATTAGCATGCATTATGTCAAAAAAATTTTTATATTGCTTAATGTTTTAAATGTTTGTTGCAAAATTCTTGTTCCGTTCTTTTTATTAGTTGGTTCTTTTCATTACAAACTTTTAAATGTTTGTTCAGAATTTGGTGTTCAGACCCAAACCCGACGCTTATCCAAAAATTAAAACCCGAACTCGACCCGAACCCAAAGCAGTTGAACCAGAACCCGACCCGAACCCGATGCTTATCCAAAAATTAAAACCCGAACCCGGAACCCGACCCGTGCAGGGCTCTACCAGCAGCCTATTCGCTGCTTTAGGCAGTGGTCTCCCTCACGGGTCGTGGTTGCTACGCCTCTGTCCAAAATGCGTATGTCATGGATTGGTAACATATGTAATCTTCTCTCTTCACGCATATTAATTCCTCATTGTTCATAAAATTCACCTTCTTGTGTCTTTATTAACCTTCGTTAGTGACTAACATAAAACAAAATGGAATTTTTTTTTTTAAATTGGGCAGACAGCTAGGCGACAGCGATAGAATGAAAATGTTAACTTATTTTCGCTTTCGGTTTCTTGTAAGTAGTAGTTGTCTTTAATGAATCTATCAAAATCGCATTAACTCATATGTGGTCTGTTTTTATCATCCGTCGAATAAGAAACACGGCCCAAGGGGGAAATTCGTTAATCGCATATTAACGACACTCCTCGCGTATATATGGCAAAAACGAAACAAACGAGGGATTCGTGTCATCTCCGTTATAGTTCCGTTTTAAAAGTAAAGTTTTCACTTTTAATGAATTTATTTGCTTTTGGATCTCTTAATTAATGTCTTTTAGAGCATTGTCCCTCAAATTGTAGATAATTGTAAGCCATTAAGTAAGAAGAAGAAAAAATATGGATGGAAAGTGGTTATCGCGTGAAAATTAATCGGCGGTTTTCTACGATTTGGTGGGCGTTGAGCGGTGTGTGTCGGATTTGGTGATTGAGATCCAGTTTTCCGAAAATTGGAATCTGCGAAACCTCGAGGGGATTCGGTTGTCTTATTCAGAACATGTGAGGTCGGTGTGTTGTACTTGTCATCAAGCAAATAACGTCTTATCACTTTTTTGACACCGTCCCAAGTCTTTGAAGTTGTTTGTAAAAGTTGAAGTTATGGTCGTAGAAGACGAAGTCGCTGAATTCTCAGAAAGGTTGGAGCTCGGTACCTGAACACTCTGGCTCCTTTAGTTTTACTGGTCATGTGCAAAAACCAATAAAAGCTCGACGGGGATATCTATGAGGCGAAGCTTATCAACCGCGAAAAATCAATGATTTAAAACATCTAAATCTTGAGCTTCGAGTGACGGAACTTTTGAGGCCTGCTGAAGAGATAGTACCGGAAGATCCTTTAGTAAAGAGGGGAAGCTAAAGAAGCCATGAATTTTTTGATTACCTTAAGGTCGTTCCTTCTGCCAATTCATATATGAGCTGGTTCATTGGGTCATTCATAGGCTGCGGGTGTCTTGCCATCATGTCATCAAGCAAACAGCCTAGAGTCTTATTGGTGCGCCACAGACTTCTTTCTAGATTGCTCTGTCTGGCAAATCGCCTGTCAATAAGGAATTTCCTACCAATTTTCATTCGTTGTTTTTCAAGCGAAGCTGCGGCTGCCCTTGCTTGACCAAATTCGTTTCAATCAAATTGGGGATGACGTCAAACGTCTTCAGCAGCTTCATACTTAACTTACGTTTTGTCACAGCCAATCAAAAAGCAGCAATTTAGGTGGCAACTCTCTCCTTTCAGTCTGTCTACACGTGGCGCTCCTCGTAAGGCATTTGCGGCAAATTCTTTCGTCAGCGTTTTTGCATCTACTCTTTTTAAGTTTCAGAAGGTCTTCATTAATTTTTTTAAATATTCGTAAACATTTCCTCGAACTGCTTTATCAATTTAATCCCTTCTTAATCAAACTCCACAAAACGGGGAAAAAAGAAGCACGTTAAAACCTTCGTTTTAAGTTCCATGAACTTAAAAACAACAAAACGGAAGGACAAATTTTCAACTGGCAACTATAAGGAAAAAAATGAAAGCAATTAACGTTCCATAAAGATTGACCAACAATATTGTCACCTTGATAATATCATGACCGGTTTTCGGCCTTTTCTTTACTAATTTTTTCAATATTTTTTCCCTGTACTCGAATTTCTACGTTATATTTCTTCTTTCATCACATCCGGAATTTTAATGTTCCCCCTTCTTACATAAACCAACACGAGGATCGCGCATGCGCCCTTTATCATAACTGCTTACACTCTTGCCCTTTATCATATAACTGAGCCAACTCAGCCATATGATGAATTAAGAAAAACAACAAATTGATGATTAGGTTTAGGAGATAACCGGCACGCGACCGGATTGTATAGTTTTCGCGGATTGTTAACATTTCATTCAAATAAAAATTCAAGGACCGTATCCACGCACCCCATGGGTCTTTTTCACCGTAACAAACAAAAAAGAAAGAGCAGACGAATAGAAAGGAATCAGGCGGTTGCACAAGTTTTTCAAGTTAACGTTATTACATCTTCACCAATAAAATCCGCATTTATTACCAGGTGATTAATTAATTAATTACGTAACCGAAAAAAACGTGTCAGTAGTGGTCAACTAGTTATAGGCTAATCATCAAACTGGGATCGGATTCGGTTAATCTCATTAGCTCCACGTCTGGCGTTCCTTTTTTTTCTCTTTTTTTTTTCGTCATGTCAACGGCAACTTGTTTGTACGAAAAAAGTATAAGAAATCTCCGTGCGGAACGATTCACGATTCGGTTCTTGGAATAAGGTAGTTAGACGAATGAAAAAATAATAAAAAATGATTATTTTTCATTTGCGCACAACTCCTATAATTGATTCCTGGAATTTAAATCTGTAAATAATGCAAATTTTAATATTCCGCGACTACTTTCATTTTTTTTTTCTTATTGAGATGTGCGAGTGGGTTATGCTTCCAGGTTCGCAGGTCGGGTTAAAAAATTTGTGGCAAGTTTTTGTAAAGGGAAAATACGTGGATGTTGACAGGAGTGCGTCATGATTTTCTAGATTACTTTTTTTGTTTTTTTTTTTTATTATTATTGAGACAGTTAATACTGATAAGAACCGGTAAATGCTCGTGTTAGTTTCATTAATATTTATGGAAATTGATGTGGGTCGGATGAAAGATAGGACGAGATCGTGATTGATAAGAAATGCATATGAAAGGTTTGGCGCAATGAAGTGGTCAAAGATTGCCATGAGCTAACTGGGATACGGTAATTTGAGGTTTGTGGGGTATTCTAATAGAAGCGATTTGTATGCTGATTGTCGTCGGTCTTTCGCTCATTTAGGAGACAATGGGAAAGTGAATGAAATTTTTTTTAAAGTAGTACAGTTTCCATGTATCTTTTTTTGGGTTTATAGTGAAGGTCCCTCAGTTTTTTCGACGCAGCTCTTGTTCAGCAGCCTAAGAATAGGATCACCTTTTTCAGAGGAAGTTGCTTCATTGTGTGGTTCATTCAAAACGTTCAGCAATTTTTTAGCTCAGCCACTTAAAGCTTATACCGGTTGAGATTTGCTGGTGCCTTTAAATTTCATTAAGACTGTAGAGAGCTCGTGCGACTGAAAATCTTTCTAAACGAAATTATTACTTTTAGGCCTGGAGCTAAAAATGCAAATGCTTGAGGCAGAGCCAAAATAATTTTTCCAGAAACGTTTGATTCGAAATAGTTTGCGAAATCTTGGTACATAAGATCGTCCCGATTAATACTGAATTTGCCGTCCACCTGAGGAATAGTTCCCGACGTCTCTGCTGTTTGTCCGCTTTTCCCTCGATTTGCTTTTAAAAAATGATTAATTAACGTGTCGTATTTACTCCGGAAGTTATAAGATTGCACTAATAGTCATTGCACTCGTTAAAAAAAATTTAGGGTCGTCGAAAACCCGTTCGATATCAAGTCCTACTTCATATTATCACCGAAAAATTGATGCCTTACTGTTCAGATTATCCAAAAAAAGCACAAGGCGACGACCTAAATCTTATTGATAAATTCCGTATTGTGAACTTTAGTTTTTCGTGCTATTTTAAACGACTGAAACTTTGGCAAGTAGACTTGTCTTAGCTAGATGACTGTACATTCATTGCGTCGGTCTAAGGCTCTACATAAGTTGTAGCCGGAGTTGCTAATGGTCATCTGAAAGATGCGGTGTTGCCACGATCAACAAGGTAGACTCTAATAAAAATTCATAGACCCAATTTAAAAGCAATGACAGTAAATCCCTTAATACTAATCCAAATCCAACAGAAAATCTTGTGAATCGGCATTGATGTCGACAAAAACAAGATCTAGTAAAAACCATTTGGCAAAGATGCAATTTTCTTGATGTAGCAACATGGGCGAGGTAGCGGCGACACGCTAAGAACACACTTGTTGGACCTTGTCGAACTCATAAAACAAGACCGATTTTCTCAAATTACTAGGAAACCAAAAACCTAATTAATCCTCTCCCATCATCAGTACGACTTCTGCAAATCATGTCTGAAGAAAAGACCATCAGCCTGAACTTAAAACAAAAAGAAAATCCTTTCTAAATGAATATCGTCGAAGAAGAAAGACGCTCCGAGCGAAAGAGATGCATTTGGAAAACTTCCAAAACTACTTGTTACTAAATTGGCTGGTTAAATACCTATGACGCAATAACAAAATATTAACAAAACAAATGCATAAAATACTAAATAAATTTGCCCGTTAACAGGAGCATAAAATAGGGCGCCCCTAATTTGCTATTATACACTTAAGGGCGCGAATTGATGCCTCCCTCATAAAAATTGCATTCATCGAGCTAATAAATAAAGATAAGAAGCTTGAATAAAAAAAAGAAATGTAGTTCATTTTCGTTGACCTTGACATATTCATTACGGGTATGAGTTAACCATATACAGGTATGATCAGACTACCACGCGGAGTTCATACTTAAATAATTAGCAAATAGCATAATGAAGTCGATGAGTATATAGGTGTAAGTAATGAAAGAATTCGCGCAGACGGTTCGGCCACGAACCAAATACCCGCAGACGGTTTGATTTTTCTTTAAACAAAAAAAAAACGTGTAATCCTTGAAGATGAAACAGTAGCATCATGCCTGCAGGTGGGCAGTTTGTACAGCGCATCACGAAATGCAAGGGCACTACCTTGATACACTGCCTTGCGCAATGAAATGAGAAAAAATGAATCAAGTTTTGAGGTCATACCGAACTAGTGCAATCTTGACCGTTTTTTTTTTCACCCATATGGAAGAGCGCTATTTAAAAAAACAAAAAAATGGTGAACGACCCGCGAAGCATCAAATAGGGAAGGACGAAACCGACCACAGTTTCCTAACTCAATTAGTCTTTAAACGTTCGAGAAACGTCATCACAGGACGTCCGAGCTTTTTTTTTTTCGTTTTAAAAATTATGAACCGTGGAAAAAAGGAATGCATAATTATTTTAATAGCAAACAATGAAGTCACATCGCGTGTAATAATGTTCTTCGCCAATAACATGTTTTTAAATGAGTCATTATAGCGATAACATGGTACCGTGTAAGCAATTTGATCTACAGCTCGTGGTTGTGGTTGTGGCTCGTGCTGAGTGCATGGAAAGTGTCCTTGTTTGTAACTTTTTTTTTAAACGTTTAGATTGATAACGGTGCCCTATATTATTAGAGGATAGATGAACGGTGTTGTTAATAAGAACATGTAAACATTAGGCTGAAGAATTGTTTATGTAGAAGCATCAACACTTAAAACTTGAGAAGTAGCTTTATCAGAGGCGCATGAGCTAGTGGTAAGATGCGGACAGATGGAGACTAGTGGACGTGCGGTAAGATGGAGACCTCGAGCGTCGAAAAGAAGCGTCGGTAGGCCACAGAAGAGATGGTACGACGACATTAAGAGGGTGGCGGGACTGAAATGGTTGCAAAGAGTCCAAGACAAGAAGGTGTGGCAAGATTTGAGAGAGACCTTCGTCCAGGAGTGGACGGGTATAGGTTGAGAGAAGAAGAAGAAGAAGATGATGAGCTAGTGGACTTATCAGGCGGTCTGCGTTCCAGTTTTGGGTTAGTCCAGACTTAAATCTCCTTTGCGCACGATAGTGATACAAAGTATGAAGTTGTGGCAAAGATCTAGAGGGGAAATCATAGTCTGGAAGCCATGAGCAACCATATCAGTTCGGAAGCCCTTTCCCACCAAGCTAAATTTGCCGTTTGGATTTCTAATTAATAGTCATCAACCGTATGAGCACAGGAGAGGCTGCTGGTCTTTGAAAATCGAAGACTTTGGAGGATGACCGAGAAGCCAGATGAGTGCGAGTCAGAGTGAACAAGAGATCTGGAGGCTTAAGGACCAGCCGTTAATCATGAGGTTGAAGCAAGCGGGTCATTTGGCACACGCTCCGCTGACGCTGATAATTATACAGATCCTGGACAATCCATGTTCTTTAGGTCTCGTCCTCTATAACAATAAGAGGATATTGTCTGTATGTCTAGTGGTTCATTCGGCTGGCTTCGAGCTTACCAGGATTGATCACCTGCGATGCGGCTTCAGGCCCTGTAAATATTAAACGACCGAGAGAGTACTTTGATTTTAATTGAGATTGGTGATTGTGAACCACAGGAAACGTAGCCAGGAAAATCCCATCAACCATTCACCCTCTTGGTTAATGAATGAAAAAATTCTCATTCAGCAATTTTTTATTTTATTTTTAGATTACTTTTAAAAAATTAATTTCACCCTTCAGCAATGATTTCGAACATTGACTTTGAAGCAACATTGCTATTATCGAAGACGTAGGCGTTTTTATTCAAAATATAAAGGCGTGGATCCATTCGTTATAATAAAATGCAAAACAATGAATTTTCTTACTTCAGAAAAAAAAGCGTGAGCGAGTAAAAAGAAGGGTTAATGAAAACTTACGATGTGGGAATCATAAATTTGTTAGCAATATTGGGTTTGTATCTAGAAGCAATGGGCCGAGCGATATTGGCGAATTGGAGCGAGTTAATCAAAAAGCTTCTTTTTTGAACGTGAACTTGCAGCAAATTGAAACAAGAATAAAATTTTAAACTTTGATATGTCTAAAATGAGTGTTTTGATTTCTACCAAAGAGCTGGTGAATTAGAATTTTACGAAACGGGACTGGATCATTTATATATCAGCCCAAGCTTTCCATTTTGAAAGGAAAAGTTAACCGAATTTGAATGGTTAGAGCTTTGTAATTTCATGAATATTAGCTTTTGCCAAGTATAATTTTCAAATATGTTGGCTAATAAAAGGGGTTGAAAAATCCACAACTTTGGGGATTGAGGTTTGCATAGCGATTTTAGAAAGTTGTGAAAAGTTAATTTAATCAATTATTGAGGTAAACTCGTGGCTCGATCGGATCCCAAAAGGAAATGTTTTTTTATCTCAAACATGATTTTTTTCCAAAATTTGAACCTGCTGCTGGATCTTTTGAACTTTTTAAGGAATGAATTGAGACAGTGTTAGAAGTCAACCAGCGACAGTGTCAGAATTTCATTCTGTCGATGTCAGAAGTCCGCCCAAAGTAGGATACTTTTCTGGATCGTTTTAGTTTCGTTTTTACCAATTGTCGACGAAAACCCCGTCTGACCGATTATGGCTTATGCTGCTGAGACAAGATCTGACACAAGACCAACACTGAGCCACCAACAGAACAGACGGCTGGCTCTACTGTTGACTATCGAACTGCCCTGCACTGTGCGAATTCCTCCTCTCTGCTGGCTGACCAAGTCTATCAAGATCTTGTGTTTTCCCTTAGCGTCGTATTTGGAGATGTTTCAGACCATCCGAATGTTCAAGTCCTCGAAGCACACTAATCGAAGATTTAGTGCCCTCCGGATTCTAAGGCTTCAAAAAATATTCATGGGACGGTGAAAAGCTCCTAGAATTTCCAATGATTGACACAACCTCAAGTCGAAAATATTCGACCATTCCCTGCGTTGCTGTTGATCGAGCAGGCGACACTTGCTGAACACAAAATTTCTGAACTCGCCACTGTAAAAAAAAACCAATATTACTTTTTGTCCGCGAAACTGACGAACTATGATTTCTCTCTCAACTAATCACCTACTACCTTAAAAACAATTTTAATTAGACCAAGCCTAAATATAATTCTTAACCGTAATTAATTCATCATCATCATACACGCTGCATATTTTTTTTTTTTATATATAAAACTTTTAATTCTAATTCGATTCACCTAATATCCGAACGACGTAATCCCCTTAAGAGATTTGAAAACTGAAAGTGAATTTAAAAAGTAACTTAGTAAGTCTAATGTAATTTTTTTTCTCGCCTGCACATCATATAAAAAAAAAACCCAACCAAACTCAAAGTCTGCGCAGTATGTGTACCTGCCTTGAATTTGAAAAGGGCAGTCCATCTTGAATGGGCATAAGAGAAGAGATGTGCGGGCCATGAGCTGTCATGAATAAGAGTCTGCGATTTTTTTTTTCTAATGCGCTAGAATTTAATAAGCTAAACGTCATCAAATGATTAATGACCCTACTCTTCAAGGTGCTAATACGTGCATTTTAACGTAATGACCAAAAATGTATTTCTAACCTCGTTCAAATTAAATCCCATGCATGAATGAAATGCGTAGCTACAATGAGGCTTCTTCGTTTTTCTCTTTTACAATTTCCCAGGACTCCCGCATGAAAACTCTACCATATGGAAAAGATTTTCTTTTTAAAAACATGGCGACTCCGACTAAAAAAAAAAAAACAAACATGTAAGCATGCTTATCTGTTGCATAATATAAAAGAGAGGGGATCATCCCAGGAGAGAGAGACATACAAGATTTTTCTCAGCCCACACACTTTTCCTCGATAAAATCCCGGCCGACAAAACATCTAGGGCAGCGGAGAATGACGTCACAGGAGAAAACGTGGGCGGAATGTTCGATGATCCGGGATCTTGGAGTTTTGTTATGTATACCTTATATGGGACTCGGTCAATGGAAATTCGACAGTTTTCGTTTAATTCAACTTTTTCAAATAAGAAAAAAAGTGAAAAGGAAAATGACCCTTCTTGCTACGATGAATTGTTTACTATGACGTCACGACCGTCTTGATTAATATAATTTTTTTCTTCACCGTCTTTCGGGACGTCCGACGCTTTTATTTCTCTGTCTCGGTCGTGAAAGTTGAGATGAGGGTCAAAAGCAAGGGAAACGGAGCCAATTCCTTACTGATTTCGTTAATTACGCCTGATCATGGTTAATTATACAAGGAGCTGACTAAGCTAGTTCGAACTCTTCAAATTCTTTTTTAATTATTTTTTTCGACTCATGATTCTGAGAATGAATATTGCTGACCTTGATTTTTACCTTTGAGACAATCGATCGCTTTGTTTGCGTATTGAAGATATAGTGAGAAGGATCGTCAATAACCAAAGCGTTTAAATTTTAATAGGGGAAGGTGTCTGAGGTTGACATTGCGACGTTGGCAAATTCCTATTTGGGGTATAATCTGAGCTGACCTTTTGGGCGCCAATCGCTGACCTGACAGAATATTTTCTCGGTAAGATTTTTGCTTGGCGTTTTTTTGGAGTGTTTTCCCTTTAAAAAAATTTATTTGAAAAGAAAAATTATAAAAAGGTTTGCTCGACTAAAAAAAATATTCAAAAGATCTTTTCGACTAGAAAAATTAATCAAAAGATTTGCTCGAAGAAAAATTAATCAAAAGATTTGCTCGAAGAAAAATTAATCAAAAGATTTGCTCGAAGAAAAATTAATCAAAAGATTTGCTCGAAGAAAAATTAATCAAAAGATTTGCTCGAAGAAAAATTAATCAAAAGATTTGCTCGAAGAAAAATTAATCAAAAGATTTGCTCGAAGAAAAATTAATCAAAAGATTTGCTCGAAGAAAAATTAATCAAAAGATTTGCTCGAAGAAAAATTAATCAAAAGATTTGCTCGAAGAAAAATTAATCAAAAGATTTGCTCGAAGAAAAATTAATCAAAAGATTTGCTCGAAGAAAAATTAATCAAAAGATTTGCTCGAAGAAAAATTAATCAAAAGATTTGTTTGACTAGAAAAATTAACAAAAGATTTGTTCGATTAAAAAAAATTATCAAAAGATCTTTTCGACTAGAAAAATTAATCAAAAGATTTGTTCGACTAGAAAAATTAATCAAAAGATTTGTTTGAAGAAAAATTAATCAAAAGATTTGTTCGACTAGAAAAATTAATCAAAAGATTTGTTCGACTAGAAAAATTAATCAAAAGATTTGTTCGACTAGAAAAATTAATCAAAAGATTTGTTCGACTAGAAAAATTAATCAAAAGATTTGTTCGACTAGAAAAATTAATCAAAAGATTTGTTCGACTAGAAAAATTAATCAAAAGATTTGTTCGACTAGAAAAATTAATCAAAAGATTTGTTCGACTAGAAAAATTAATCAAAAGATTTGTTCGACTAGAAAAATTAATCAAAAGATTTGTTCGACTAGAAAAATTAATCAAAAGATTTGTTCGACTAGAAAAATTAATCAAAAGGTTTGTTCGACTAGAAAAATTAATCAAAAGATTTGCTCGAAGAAAAATTAATCAAAAGATTTGTTCGACTAGAAAAATTAATCAAAAGATTTGTTCGACTAGAAAAATTAATCAAAAGATTTGTTCGACTAGAAAAATTAATCAAAAGATTTGTTCGACTAGAAAAATTAATCAAAAGATTTGTTCGACTAGAAAAATTAATCAAAAGGTTTGTTCGACTAGAAAAATTAATCAAAAGGTTTGTTCGACTAGAAAAATTAATCAAAAGATTTGCTCGAAGAAAAATTAATCAAAAGATTTGTTCGACTAGAAAAATTAATCAAAAGATTTGTTCGACTAGAAAAATTAATCAAAAGATTTGTTCGACTAGAAAAATTAATCAAAAGATTTGTTCGACTAGAAAAATTAATCAAAAGGTTTGTTCGACTAGAAAAATTAATCAAAAGGTTTGTTCGACTAGAAAAATTAATTAAAAGATTTGTTCGACTAGAAGAAATTATCAAAAGATTTGTTCGACTTGAAGAAATTATCAAAAGATTTGTTCGACTAGAAAAAAATTTCAAAAGATTTGTTTGACTAAAAAAGATTTTGAAAGATTCTTGGACTAGAAAAAATTCTCAAAAGATTTGTTCGACTAGTAAAAATTGTGGAAAAATTATTTCAACAAAAAGATTTTAAAAAAACTTGCTCAAAACAAAATAATTCTAATTAAACACGAGACCAAAATTTTTTCTAAATAAGTTCTTGAAAAATTCTTATTTTTCCCCTCACAAGATCCTAAAGTCCCAGAAACGTGGGGAAAAATCGATTCAATTACTAAAATTCATCGGCCGCGGCGAAAAATGCATGTTGCGAACTAAATCTCGGTATAACACTCGAAACTTTTTAATTAAATTGTTTTCAAGGAAGCCCTATTAAAAAAAAGATTGTCGATTTAAGATAGTGAATGACGTATTGCCTATAAATGCCTTTCAACGTGCTTGATACGTATAACCTCACGTTTCCATGAGACAATATGCTTTTTTTAAATCTCAACAATTTTCCAACGAAGTTGTAATCATGTCAATAAACTAAAACAATCCCTAGTCATTATTAAATAGACGAAGGGCGTTACGAGAAAATATTCCGAGCTTTAATCACGTATTGAAAAGTTCAGAATTTAAACTTGTTGACTTCCTAACATCATCAATATCCTACAAAGGAGCGACTGACTTTTAATGAATATCTTCAAGACAAATTGCAAGGTTACATCAAAAAACATTTTGGCCATTCATGATGTTATGCATTCATGGTTATGAGATTTTATATTTTTTAAATGGGGGAAAATATATATGGCTAATCAATCAATTAGCATTAAATGGATTGATTGGGTAACGATTTTTATTTTATTTTTTTTTTGTGAATGGGTTAAGTAATTTCAAAGAGATGTGCAAGAGAAAAAAAATTTTAGGTTCCTTATTAAAGTGTGGGATTCCCATTTATTATGCGAAATGAGATTGATTAAAGTATGACGTAACTAAATGCTGTTTGCTATTGTTAATGTACGTATTTCATTATTCACTGCTTCGCGTCACCTGATTTTATTGTTCGTTTTGATTTGATCTTCAGTATAATTGGATGATATTGTTATCTATTTTTTTGTTCAAATATATTTTGTCAGGTTTTGTATGAAGCGATTACTTGTCACGCGATTTTTTTTTTTTTGAAACTGGGTTTTTGATGTACGAAATCGTGTTTTAATATCCTGAACTTTGTCATTCATTCTGTTGTGGTGTTGTTTGCTGAAATATTGAGGCAATATTCAAATCGTATAATTTTGATGTGTAGCAGAAAGGCTAAGTCCTTACAGTCAATTAGTCCGAATTCGTTAAGACCAAGATGTTGAAAAGGATGAGGATGAGGATGATGTCTGGAGCGGCGACTGCAGAAGGCTTTATTTGGTCGCATAAATTGTACATAGTAAATTTTTGTCGAGCAGTTCTGTGCCGCGAGCTTCTGTCGACTCGCCCGATGTTTTATCTACCACAAAAGTAAATGTATTTCTTATAGGCAGTATATTTGTGTGGTTTACATTTACTTTGGTGGCAGATGAGCTATATCTATGGCGAGGGCTACGGATTTATTAGGTCTTCGCCATAAATATTCACCCGAATTTTCATAAATTTTCAAAACTTGATAAAATTTGAGGAAATTAAGAGCAAACTTTCAGATTTTTGTGAATTTTTCGGAAATTTGCCGAATTTTTCTAGTTAAGAGGAGGCTCTAGCTGAGGACTCAGTCCGTCGTTGCGGAATGGCTGTTTTTCCAAAAATTGCTTGTAATTTTATTAGAATGCAAAAAATTAAAATTCTACAACTTTAAAGCACTTGCATTTTTAAAATTTCAGTTCCTGGAAAGTCTTTCGCAAAGTGATTGACAAAGTCTTCGTATCCAAAATGAAAGTAGCTGCCATTCCCCATTTCTTCCACCGGAACCTTTCTCGTTGTTTTCAGAAGGGTCCGGCTACCAACAGGCCAATCTTTGAACATTGGGTTTTTGTGTAGCCAATGAAGCAAGGCAGTGCCAAAGTTCTGGTGAATTTTCCTTTTTTTTTGAACCAAAATTTGCTCTTTGATCTGACAAAGGACATTATCATAAAATTTTATTTCGACAAGAAATATTTATCAAAACCGTAAACTGGGGTGGCTTTGGCCGGGTGGGGTGACTTTATGCCACACGTTTTTCGACGAATCTCGATCTAAAACACTCAAAACTTTTGAAAAACGGGTGGCAAAAAGTCACCCCTCCCGGCCAAAGTCGCCCCGGTTTACGAAATATGGTTGTCGCAATGACAAAAATGAAGTACTTCATTTTTTCGATCATTTTTGGGATGAGGAATTAGATTTAAATAATTAAATCCTTTGTTTTGTTGCCAACTAGTTTCGACACTTAATATTGTCCTTATCAAGGCTAGAAAAACACAGAGATTATAATAATCTTAAGACCCTCAAAGCTGACATACAAAAATCATTACAGAAAACATACCTGGGAACAAAAAGAGTCGAAAATAAAAAAAAACAAAAACGCTATTTACAAAACTGACTAAAGCAAAAGACACTTAAATCAGGGTAACAGTTATTAAAATACTTGAACTACAAAAATTCTAAAGAAATTTTCTCAAAACCAGAAAATGTGAAAAAATTAAATTTGACCAGAAGCTTTTTTGTTTTAACATGTTCTTGAAAAGTCCTTATTTTTCCCCTTTCACGACCCTAAAGTTCTTAAATTTGGAAAAGGATTGAGTTCGATCAGTGAAGGGTTGAAATTGTCATCAAACATCGCCATTTGTTAAGAAGAGATTTTTTCCATGTAAATTCGTCATTTTAAATGAAGTTTTCACAGTGAGCAATATTTTATATTTAAGCTTTTCCAGGATGAAACTCCCCCATAAAAACAAACACTTTAAAAAAAAAACCCCCGTAGGAACAATTTTATAAAAAAAAAAAATTAAAAAGTTTTACGCAGTAACACTAAAAAAAAAAAAGCCGGAGATAGCCAATTACCGTTTCATTTTCCTCTTAATCCACGCTCTTCATCAAAAACAATGACATTTTCAAAAAAAATTAATCCTATAAGCAGGCATGAATGAATCGCAAACAGGTTGTGAATCGGGCGTCTTTTTTTTTTTTTTATTTTACCGTGTCAGTAGTAATGTAGTTTCCCTTTCACTGGAGAGAGAGGCTCGAGGCTTGTTGTCATGGAAACGGATCTAAGCGTTAAGCGAAGTGACTGGCGCATGAGCAAACAAGTATCGTTGCATTGCCTTTAGTTAGCTCGCGTCTCTTGTTTGGATGAGTTGGGATCATTTGCTTAGTTTGGAATAATATTGATCGGAGCTTGTCATAACGGTCGAAAAAAGTTTTTAAAACATTTGCAAAAAAAGAAATTTAAACGGTTTCAACGAGTTCGTTTGAATTTATGTGAAAATTTGTGAATTATTAATCAATTTTTTTTTAAAAAAAGAAAAAGGAAAAATAATCGAAACTTGAAAACAAAAAAATATGACAGTGGAAAGTTGTTGAAGAAAAAAATTTTGATTGAGGAATTGATTTTTCGAGGAAAATTTTTTTTAAATAAAGACTGAGTTGATTTGTCAGTTTTATCGAACGTTTAATTTGGGGTTTTTTTTTAAATTATTGAAATATTTAAAAAAAATCAATATTTCGATCATTCGTGATTATGTTTTGTTTTTAATCGAAATCAGTGAATTATTTTCGATTAATCAGTGCAGTATTGTGTACAATATGGTAGAGAGAAGCTTTGATCTTCAGACATACATCTAGTCGTTTTCGAATTATTTTTTATTTGATATAGTACAAAAGGATTTGGAAAAGAAAAAGGTAAATTTTTTGTTAAAAAAAGGGAAAAGTATAAAAAAAATTATTCTGGGTTAGTTACTGCGAAGAAAAGTGGAAAACTTCATTCGTGCGTGTTTTTACTGATTTCGAGTCTGTCAGCAACAAGTAGATTGGAAATGGGGGAGGGTGAATGCGTCGTGCATTTAAGGTTCCAGAAAAATGTTTTTTTATTAAAAAAAATATTTTTTTAGTGGCGTGATTATTATTATTTTTTTATTTCGTATTGTGAAAGTGGTAAAAACCCTTTTTTGGTGGTTAATCAGTCACGGATTTCTGACCGGATGAAAAGCGTGTTAATCGGCATTTTTATAAGTATATCCGCGCTTATGGTCACCCTGGATTTTTTTTTTTTGAAAGCATCCGAAAAATCGGGCTTCTCATCAAAAGTCTAGACAGATGCTATTACGTCGTTAAAAGTAATTAGGTTCATTGTGGTACAATATTGACCGTAATTGACCGTAATTACGAAAACAACTTTGATGCATGAGGATAACGTGATTTCGTTTTTGAGAAGAGAAAACTAGAGTCATGTATGTGGATGCTAAAAAGTCATCCCGGATGAGGACGCGGTATTGAATTTATTTTTGGGATGGTGAAAATAGTGTCATAATGCGTGAGAATGTGGTGCCTAAAGGAAGAAGACCGGAATCAGGCCCCGGTTTAGGCGTGGACGTTTTTTTTTTTTTTTATTATTATTTAACATAATGAGAAAGAGAGAGAGAGGATCGGAATTATAAAAAGTGAGAGGCGCACATCATAATCATCAAACTGTGCATATTCGAGTATCTTCATCACGATCGTATCAATATTCTTCCAGATTTTTATTTTTTTTTTTTTTTACTTCCTGCAGTTGCGTTATTAAAGTATGGCGTAACTATTGTTGGGTAGTTTGGGTGCGTAAAATATAAAGCTATCGACGCTTTCATCTTGTTGTAACAACGTTGGAGATATTAATCAAGTTAAACGATCCTTCGCTGAGGTCCTTAGAGAATAGAAGGAAAAAAATGTTGTCACGGTGAATGAGAAATCGTAAACAAAATCTTTGTGGCAACTTGTTAATGCTAATGTTCCTCGAGTTGAAATATTCTTTATTTGGTAAATAAATAAATTGTTTTTATTACAGTTTAAAACTAGCTTCGTTTAATTAATAGCGAATCAATGATTTATTTTGGGAAATAAATTTGGATTGAAATCTTATAGCTTCTTCTAGTTCGTTAATTGTGCGGGAGACGTTGATCGCAATTGATTTCTGAACTTTGCTCGATGCATTTTTATCTAAAATAAAAATTGTGCTCTTGTTTTGCAAAATTGTTAAATATAAATTGTGACCCTTGAAAACTGAGCAGTAATTCGATTTTTTTGTTTAATTTAAAACTGATCCCTCTGCGTTCTTGATCTGTGGTGCAAAGTTTTCTAGAAATTTGGACTTATAGATTTTCTTGATTTTCATACAGAACAGCTTGAAAAATCTTTTATTTTGTCAGGAATGTTTTATGGGGTCCTACTGGGGAAAAATTGGGTATATTTTACTAGAACTGTAGATGTTCTGGTAAGATATTCTTGCCAAACTCTTGAAGTTAGACAGGTTGAAAGCAACTATTTTTTGATGTGGCTACAACTTCCTTTACATGTCGGCTTTGGCTATATCCAAAAAACAGAGAAAAATGCAGAATATCTTATGATTTTCAATCAGCATAAAATGTTCTTTTATATGGGGGGAAAATCATTTTCGACTTAAAAGTTTCTGTTTGAGTAAATATTTCTGTTTCAAGTTCAAAAAGTGTATTTTTAAATTTTTTCGAAAATTTTTTTTAAACATAAGTGTTTTGTGGAAGTATCAACAAAGACTCCTTTGGGCTAACTCTCGTTTTAAAAAAAATATTAAATTTTTAATTTGGCTGAGTTTTTTGCCAAAAAAATCCCCAAAAAGATGGGAAAAAAGAATTATTGGACTAGAGCATAGCACGTTTTAAGCTTTAGGATTAAGGTTGGTTGCCCTAACTTGGTTGGTTGTCCTCTCACTTTAATATCCCACTCCTCCTTCCAATCTTTCCTCATATAGTATTTAATTAAATAGAAAAAATCAGTGTACGGAATGTCCATGTCAACAGGTGTACCATTTGTTGAGCCTTCCTTTGCCAAGCTATCAACTATCTCATTTCTTCATATTCCCTTATGGGAGGGTGCCCAGGCTACGGCAATGACTTTATTCTGATGTTTGTGTAAAAAGGAGAGCTCAATAATATCATTTGATTATATCGTCAAGATTTCGAACTGGGGGTATACCCTGTTAACCATTATTTCGCCTAAATACTGCCAAACTTAATTTTTTATTTTTAATCCACTTAGTATCTCGCTCCACTCCCCTGTTTTACTCTCAAATCGTCTATCCGTTCAGCTGTCAGTCTGCCCAGTGCAAACTCGTCTTGACTCTTCTTCAATTGACTCCAAAAAAAATTTTTCAAAATTTTTCCCTTTCTTAAAAAATTTTACTAATAAATTTAAATTAAGAAAGGATCAATAAAATAAACATAGATAAAAAAATTTCTTTTGTCCTTATCAATTCTTGTCACCCAATAATAAAATTTAATAATATTTATAAGCTTTTAGCAGTCATTAAAATGCTATTAAGACCAATAAAATTTATAATCAAGTGTGTTTTTTGAGATTAGTATAAGAATTCTATTATTTTTTTTTTTTTTTTTTGATGAGGAATCTATAAACCCCAATGAAATTTTTATTAACATGATAAAACGATAGATATTATGTGAAGAAAATATTCTGCAATAAAGCTTTATCAATTGCAATTTCACACGCTAATAAAAGGGCTTAGTTACGTAATGAGAGCTTTGGGTAAAGCGGAAAAATTAAATAATACATAGTAGATAATCGCCGGGCTTAGTGTATCGTTTGTTTATGACCTTTGGTATGAATTTGGTTTAATTGTTGATATTTATTTATATCAATTTAAAAAGAGTCATCGCAGGGAAATCTTTGCACGATAATTACGAAATTTGGGTTGGATAAGAAATGATTAATTTATTTTTGTATGGTAGGATTTCCTCTTGACAATTTTTTGACTTATGTAAAGGCTAAACATTTTAATAGATGCTGAGAATAAGCCTTAGCACAAGTGAAGATTTAATGTTGTTATTATGCTTATTGATAAAAGTTAGTGATTGTAGTTTGGGAGAATTTTTTTTAGCCCATTTGTAATTTTGCAACGAAGTTTTAATGACATTGACTGCAAGTTGAAATATAAGGGAAAAGGCAATTTAAATAAGAAAAATGGGGGAAAATTGGCAACAATACACTTCTAATTAATTACTGATAGTTTTGTTACACACTTTGAAATGTAATTTTTAGAGCGACGAATTTTTTTTTATAGCCAAAGAAAGTAGTTTTATTTGCACGATCAAAATTAGATAATTAAAAGCTGGAAATAATTAAGGTATAAAGAATTTTATTTTATTTTATGGAAAGTCAAAGAAATAATTCTTTCAAACGAATTTTTTTGATCTGAAATTAAACTTTTTGGAATTTTGGAAATCAATCAAAAGTTTTGCAGTACTAAAATAATTCCTCGAGTGTGAAGACTTTCCTTTAGAAAGCCTGAATGCTCTTTGCTGTTTAACTTGGGATTCAGTCAGTCTTTTAATTTATTCATTAGGTTCCTTCTTTCCCGATTCTTCTGGTTGGCATAATGATTCATAATTTGCTAAAACGTTTCCAGTCGCAATTTTCTCATGTTGTGAAAACGTGTTAAGCACGTTAATGAGTTAAAATTAGGCTAAAATTCTTTATTGACACAACTGCAAATTAAATTAATATTTTTCTGCGAAGGTCAATGTTTTGCACTTAAAAAAGTAAATCTGGAAACCATCATCGGTTAGCGGGTGACTCGAAGATTAAAATAAAATCTCGAAATCGGCTCAGCAAAAAATAATATTTTCTTCTTTTAGAAACTAAGTGTGACTGAACTAAAGGGAATGAATTCCAATGTTCCTTACTTCTTGCATGCGGTCTCCACGATCTTGAAATGGTTTTGAGGTTTCTTACGATTTTTTGCGGGTTTGGCCAATTACAATATTTAATTTTATTTGAGAGACTGCGGCCAGTTTTTTCATGATTTCTAAAATGTTCTGTTTAATTCGTGTTTGCTAATTTTTTTGGCGCGAAAACTGGAAATTTTAAAAAGCTGTGTCATCATTCTTGAAAATAAAGCAAGAGGTCGTTTACTATTTTAAGTGTCAATGTGTTGAAGTTTTTTGAAATTAGCCAAGGGGGTTGAGGTTTTCTTTAGGGTGCCAGGTATAATTGTCAGTGGCAGCAGTCTCACTCAAGGATTGGCGTGTTTACTTCTTGGCAAGCTTTTTACTCAGGAATATGAGCTAGACAAGGGTAGGAATAACCCTTAGTGCGTGAATGACGCGTCCAAAACATTTTCTGGGAATAGTCTTTTTACCAATTTCTGCTGACGCTGGAGAATTCTCTCTAATCAAGTGCGGAACCTCGATAGTGGGCGCAAAACAAATTAACAGAGAATCAATGAGTCGTTCTTTTGTCTCGTGTTTTCTTTTTCCTTAATTACCCTTCTCTCAAGACCTGTAATTGAATTTGGATATTTTCATTTTCCCAATTTTGTCAAACAGGAAATTTCATTTTTATTTTTTTTGGTGCCCAAAAACAGTTTTCAATGATTTCTTCCCTAAGCTCAAATTTGATTATCGATTTAAAAAATTACAATCGAGAGTAAATTTACCTACTGAAAAAACATTATTAAAACGCGTAGTAGGAACCCAAAAATGTCTGTTTAACCAAGAGGAATGAATTCTTATTAACACTTTAAAGCATTTTCAGTTGTAAATTTACCTACTTTATTTTCTCTCCAGCAAAAATTTTAATAAACAATCTTCCCCGCTTTTAAAACTGCCCCGACTTGTAATAATTTCCAATTTAAAGCACGAGTATAATAACTTCTATCCTATTGTCAAAATCGAGCAAGTCGCTACACGAAACAATCCTTTTTTATTACCCACCAAAATAACAGCTACGCCCCTGCTTACCATATCCTTCATTACATAACATCATGCCCATCGGAGAAAATTTTCACTCGTCCTTTTTCACATTATTTTTTTTTTTTTGGATAGAGGAAAAAAACCATTGACCCCGCGATCTTGAAAGTTACATGTCAAGGTCAGGGTCTCATGTACGAAAATGTGTCATAATGGATTATATTTAAAATAAAAATTACAACGCAGTTATAATCACGATAATCATAATAACCGTGATTATAATCATTCAAGCGCTTTTCACTTTCGTACCGTTTAAACGAAAAAAAAAAACCCTCCAGGCAAAATACTTTTTTTTCACATTTTGACAATATTTCGCGTCGGTCGTAAACAAATCATGGCCACCGAGTTTCAGGTTAATTTTTTTTTTAAAATTTAAAACAACTGATCCAAATACCTTTAAATAATATTAGGTCCGTGTTTCTAACTGTTTTTCCCATCCCATTTATTACATGGCGCCAGTTCATTTACTGTTATCGTATGGAGGCAAGGCCCACGGGCCCCCCGTCTCTATCGTGTTTAGAAAGAAGAAAAAAAAAAGAATCTGAACGGATTCTATCCCTAGACATTAACGATCACGACCTTAATTCATTCAAGGATTTTTTCATGTAAAATGCGAAGGTTAGGCGTTTTCACATGAAGAGGATTTTTTTTTTTTTAAAAAAAGACTGAATTTTTTAAAGGACGTTCTGGGTCTACCGCAGGCAATGATTACGGTGATTATGATACTATTTTATTCGGTGAGATAACTTTTTTAAGTTGAGGCCATTGTTCTTGTAACCGAGTGATTTGTTACAGAATAATAATATCTAATTATAAGTTAATTATTGTAGTGCAGCGCCTATGCAACATTGTTGCATTCGCGAACCGCAAATGTAGGCTATGCATTTTTTTTTTTTTTTTCAAAATGATTAATCGGTGTGACTGCATTGCCGGCCGAGATGGAATCGGAGAAAAAAATAATGATCGTTCCGATTGGGGAACTATTGTTTCTTGCGAAAATTAATGACAAGAATTTTTATGCTGGCTTTAAACGACAAAAGAAATTGTTGCAACGGTTTCAGTTTCGCTTTCGTTTTTTTTTCCTCTCTCTCTCTTTTTCCTGTTTTAATTGCTGCTCGTGAAACTTTTTAAGATTGCTTAATTTTGTATAGAAAACGGGGTGTTCTTATTACACATCCGCCATATTTTTTTTTTTTTTTTTAAATGGCAGATTATCAAAGGAAATCTGTCAACGTTTAAATAAATATAAGAAAAATAAGCAACTTGCTACATAATTAATGCAGTCGTTGCATAATATAAAAGATGGGTCACGGTCGGATAAAAATGACGTGACGTATACATCGGCTTAGGTTTGTCAATAAGTAATGTTTTCTTTAATTAGTTCGCGATGAGTGTATAGAGGATGTGAGATGGTTGTTGAAGGATTGTGATTTTGGTTGTTTAGGATTTGTATTAGAGAAGGTTTGTTTGAAATATGGAGGATGAGGTTTGATTGTTTACGAAATTGTAAACAAACTAAGAGGATCTGTTTGGAGTTTGCTTAGTTATTCTCTTGGTAAATGATAGCGATGTAAGGATAAATTGATTGCTTGTTTTGGAAACGTCGTTTGTATAAATTGTGGATTGTTTAATTATTTTAACGTGGATCGGTTATTTAATGAGAAATAGAACTGTTAGTTTTTGATCAGGAATGATTTAAAATCCCCTTAATTTTTTGATAAAAAGCCCTTTTGAGTTTTGTTTGATTTTTGCGCCTTGATACCGGCGTTTAGATTTTTTGTTATACTTTTTTTGGGGTGGAGTTTTCCTTCTGCCTTTAGTAATACACTTCTGAGATTCTCCCAAAGCAAGCCAACTTTTCTGCGGTCGTCCGGACTGCTTCTATGTTGATAGCCATTTCATACATTGAAGGGTTTACCGCTTTTTAACTCTACAGAGCTCTTCTTAAGATTCATCCACCCCCATCTGCCTGAGGGTTACTTTACTTTCCTTACTTTGAGCGTTCAGATTTATCAGCCTCATTTTCTTTCAAATATCCACTTTTTTTATTTGAACGAGTTGACTCCTTGTTCAACAATTTTCGTGCTGAAACTTTTTGATAGACTTTCGGTTATTGTCATTCCATTCAAAATCGTTTATCTTTACTTCGCCCCACATTACTGGACTAATCTTTAATGCTCGGCCCCATAATCTTCCAGGTCTTCGGTTCCAATCTTCCAGGTTCTTCGGGTTTTTGTTGTGACTCAGATTTTGAATACGAAAATAGTTCATGGTTCACCGCTAGATGCACTGAAAAAAAAATTTCCGTGTAGTACACCAAATTTGCAACACCGCAGGTAAAAAGTTTACTTAAATATGGACACGTAAATTTTGACCTTCCAACCGAAAATTTTTTACCTGGGAATATTGCCGTACTGTACGTAAACGTTGGTTACATTTATGAAAAAAAGTTTATTGCTCTACGGAAATGGATTTGGGGATGTACAAGTAAAAATGTGCCTATTGTTATGGAAACCGGTTTTCTAGTCAGGCAGTATACCTGAAATGGCTGGCCTACGTAAACAGTTTTTGTAATTTACGAAAAGTCATTTTACTTATTTCTAGTAACCATTTACGCCTAGTAAGCCAGCACTACTTACTTTGTTTAGGGAAACTGTTGACTCTATACTGGGAATATATTTTCTTGAGGAAAGCCAACAGTATTTACTTTTTTCGTGGAAACGATTTCTTATTTAGTGCGCATATATTTTCCTAAACAAGGTTTAAAAAAGTGGTAATGGAAGTTTTGAAGGAATTAATTTTTACAAATAATGAAATGAATTAAATTTAAAAAAATTGTATTTAGCATGACATTAAATTTAAAAATGTTAATGTACTGGCTTATAATAATTACAATTAGGTACAATGTTTTTATTTACAAAGCTTGTCGTAATGTTAAAAATAAAGTACCGCAAGGCATCGTAGCGGCTATCAAAGGAAAGGGATGAATTAGATTTTTCATTGGTACAATTATTTCTGTGTTAAGATTACTCTCTATTTCATAACCTCGATATTTGTCATTAAATTTTAATGTTTTTTGAGCTTCACAAACCAAAATAATCTCTTCTACGTCACTACAAAAAAAAGCTAATATCCTACCAAACAAAGGTAACCCTTCCTCAATGTCATAATCTATGACGACGTAGGAGCCTTTTCTATACTTTGTTCCTTTAAAATCAACCCACGAAATTTCAATACATCTAGACTCAAGTTCCGGAGGAAGAAGGGATGCAAACATGTTTTCTTTAATCAGATTCGTCGGACCCAATTCTATCCTATTACAAAATCCTTCTTTTGAACTTAATCGATAACATAGATTTAATTGTTCTTTAATAGCTAAAGTCTGAGTAATATTGCGTCTAGAAGATGTCGATCTTGCGCAACTGACTAATTGCTTATGTTTGGACTCAAAACGCATGGAACTCAAATTAATTAAAAGCCCCGACTTCTTCATTATGGTCCCATAATGAACCATAAAATGGTGTTTTGGTTTTAACTTTTCTTTAAAACATTTTTGATACAGTTGATGGTGTTCTTGCACAAGTCCATCCAAAATTTCATCACAACCTTCCTGAAGGTTCGTAGAGAGCACTATTTCTAAAATTTCCCTTAAACTTAAATAATAAGACCAATAATCGTCTTCTGGAACAAGATGACCGATAAATGCTGCAAAACAGAAGACAAAATTTAACATTTCAGAGGCTTGCATTCTTAAAGATTTATTTTTAACTTCTTCAATTGTTACTAGCGGAGGCCGATTTGTAATATTATTGGCAGTATAATTAAACGATTTCATTCTCTCATTTAACACATTTAGAGCAAAAGTTTGAGTTACTATAATATAATGATATAACAACAACGCCATTCCAAATTTAATAATTCCTTCCTGTAAATCATGCATTATGTCGACAATGAAATTGGAATTTACGTGGTAAAAATCGACTTCATTCCACACTGACTTCTCTTTTATACCCGTTTTTTCAAGTCCCTTTTCAACGTCTGCTTCATACTCCTCTTCATTTCTCATTTGATTTTTCCTTTCTTGGATGTCTGATTGAGCAAATTTTTTTTGAGTTTTGCAAAGTCTACAATAAAAGTTGGCGCTAAAAGACTCTGTATAACCCAGTGCAGAGTTAAGCCCAAGATTGTCCCCTAAAAAAAGACCCAATGCAAAGTATAAATGTGAAATCTCTCCATTAACATTAATTTCAATTCCACTTTTTTGTAAGTGATTAATTTCATTTATTAATCGTTGAAAAATACTACGGTTACCAAAGTTTGTTCTATCACTTGAATGGAACAGAAGAGTTAAAAAAATATTTTCTAATTTGGAACTATATTCTGGAGGTAAGCAAGGGATATAAAGGTAGACAGCTCCCAATTTCTGAATTCCTGCGCGAGAACCAAGGGGATTATTTACTTCAAAATCGTCGAAGTAAATAAAAAAAGGCAGTACTTTTTTCCCTTGAAAATGAGATTTTACTTTCTGTTTCCACAGCTCAGAAGTTATAAAATTTGAAATGACGTGACTCTCTTTTTCTAGTTCATCGATATAATTTAAAGTACTTTGCAAAACTCCCGGTAAAGAAAAGAAAGTTTTGAGAGTTTGCGATATAGGTATATATTGAGCAGCCAGTGTGCATATTTCCTTCACCATTCTACCATTAATAAATTTATTATCAGTTACTTCTCCTATTACATGATTAATAGGAGCTACATACAATCCGCTTTCCGTAAAATATTTTAAACGTCTATATTCACTAGAAAAATTATTAAAAGGATCAAGAGCATTGTTGAAAAAATTTTCCATTTCCGATAACTGGTCGTCACTATTTAATTTTTCATCATTGACTAAAACTTTTTTACTAAAGAGCTTTACGCATTCAATAACATTTGCAAGTAATTCTTTAGTTTGATCTACCGCAACTTGAGCATAATTACGGGGTAAATTAAAATTAGCATAGATTTTTCCAACGATACCTTGCAATGATTTTTCTATCACATTTTGAATGCTATCAATTTCTGAAGGGGGCAAATTTTTTTCAGGTTCAACTTTTTCTTCAACGTAATCAGTATATTGTTCACCAAAACTTTCTGGCTCGTTTAAAGAATTATCTATTTTTGAAAAAGTTCTTTTTCGTGACGTTTGAGGCGTGGATTTCGGAAATTTATGAAACAACAGTAAGTGCTTTCTAAAAGAACCCCACTCATCAAAGTCTCGATAACAACCATCTTCTGCACAAGTAAATTTGCGATTTCCGACAAATTTTTCTACTATGTCAAAATGCAACTTCAGTGCAATGACGCTTGCAAAATTTAATTTACATTTTTCACACCGAGGCATATTTACAATTTATTCTCAATTGCACGTTGAACTAAAAAGTTTTAATTTATCTATAAACCATTATTAAAAGTAGTCAAGTAGCTGGTCCACTCTCTGATCAATATCGTACTTCAATTTAATTTTATAAACCGCCTGCTGGAGAAATAGCCACGCCGATTTGCTTTGAGCTTGATATTCTGTATTTAAAGCAAAATTGACCTTGAAGCATACGTCGACTGCTCTAACTATAGATTCAAATCTAAATTGCTTATCATCAACAACGACGTAAGATTCCGTTATGCTGCTTAAATCCGTACCGACAATGATTACTAAAGGTTGCAAAGTGAGCTTATACTCCAATAACTTGTCCTTTTGCCGTTGCAAGTATTCATAAATGTCGCCAGTACTCTGAAACATAAACAAATAAAAATTTAAGATACAGTTCTTTAAATAAAGGTTATTCTGGGCCATAAATTACCCACAAATTTTAAGAAATCCTCATTTATTTATTTATTAATTTAATTAAGATAAAAGAAAAATGTATTAATACCTTAACATGGGCCACGAATCCATCCTGAATTTCTTGCCTTGATACCCTCCATACTTTCTTTTTGGAAAAATTGAGAGTAAAGGGGCTGAAGAGCTTTCCAATCGAACTAAAAACTTCTGCCTGCAAGACACCTGGAAAGAAAAATTAAAAAATAATACATACACTGTACAGACACGAAGGAAATTAAATAAGGACAAATATAGGACTCGCGCAGTTAAAGCTCAATGATGCTAGTTGAAAAGAAAGCTCTATAGCTTAAAGCTAGATGGTTCCACTTTTTTCTTAAAATAGTAGCTTACTGTCAGTGGCATCCGGTGGTATTGTCAGGTTTAATTTTTTTTTAACTTTTAAAGCAAAGTCATCCTTCCATCCCAAAATTAAATTATCCGATACATCACCATATTGTCTGTCAAAATCCATAAGTAACTAAAATGAAAAAAAATTACATTAGAAGAAACACGTTGTAAATTATTATACCTGGTTGAATTTTTTTTATAAAATTGACAAAATTATGTAATGAAATTCTGAAACTTACATATTGGTACCCTGTAGCATTCCTTAAACATTTGAATTTTTCAATAATATCTGAGCTTCTTTTTAGTCCTTGAAAAATTTTTTGTCGTTTTTCGTAAGTTTTTACCCACTTTTCCTTTACTATGGGCACATCCTCGCCGATTTCATACAAGTACTTTAAATCGTCGTCTTCGTAATAGGTACGTGCATTAGGACTATCTGCCTCGTTCGCTTTATTCAGTCTGTTTGAATTTCTCAGTTCTTGGGCTCTTAATTTTGCAGTATAACTTTTGTAGGCTTCGTACAATTTACCTTTGGGATAAATTTTCCTTCCGGTTTCCGTTTTTACATAGGGCGTATAGTAAATACTCTGAAAATAAAATAAAATAAAATAAGTAATTAATAAAACCGAAAGAATCAGACAGAGAACCAATAAGATTTTCAGTCGCAATTAAGAAAAAGTAAAATTTAAGTTCATCGTCAAAATTTTAAACCTAAAGTCTTAATTGGACCTTCTAAATAGCAGACACTTACAGCTTTTTCTTTAGGAAAACGATTTTGAATATCTTCCGCCAGCTTCATGAACTGATGTTTATGAATTCTGAAAAGAGATCTTACGTCAGTGGGGTCAAAACTCGAAGTTAACACGATTTACTCTCGTACTATGAGAGACTTCAAAAAGATAAACAGTATGAAATATAGTCAGAGTTCAAAACATACTTGGAAATTCATTTTATAAATCAAATTTATTAAACTTACTTTTGATTGCAATCTTTTAGCTCCTCTTTAATAATAGCTAATGCAAATCCATTTCTTGTAGCTTTGCTTAGAGCCGATTTTGAAGCCTCCTTTTTTATACTGTCCCCGTACGAACCGACGAGCACTGCCGAGACCGAGTTTATGTTGCTATCTTTTAGTCGTTTGCTGCTGGGTTCGCCGTCTTCCAGGGCCCTTTTTTCTCCTAATAGATTTTTCTCATTAGTTACCCTGGAGCAGCCTGCTGTTGTATCTAAAAATTGCGTATCCAAAGTTGGTACCAACTGGTTGTTACTTTCCAGTTCTGCTGGCTCTGTAATCACTTCTGCGCTCTCCTGATGTAAAGACTCTACCTGTAAAATAATAAAATACAATTAAACCTGGTTGAAGGAGTTTTTAAGGGGCTGAGTGAAAAAAATTAATGAGCCGGGGAGCAAATTATCCGTCAAAAGGGATGATCCTGTTTCCGATAAAAAAATCATACCTCAACATCGATTTCTGCTTCATCTTCCATTAATTTGTCCGCAGTATGGTTATTGGTTTGTTCATCTTTCCTTTGATCATCTTTCTTTTGCTCATTTTCCTGTAAAAATGTAAACGAAGATAAAATATCGACTTATATCTGGACGTAATAAATAAATTACAAGTCAATTATAATAACCTACATGTATATTTAGCTAGTAATAATTATGACCCTTATTATAATATTATTGGTTTTCACATTGAGAACGATTTTTGTTAAGCAGTTCTTTTTAATAATTCTATTTGCAAAAAAATCCTTCTATATATTGCATTAAACCGATTTTTCTTTGAATTTTCAATCTTGAAAAAGGAGCTGCTACCGAGTTTTGAATACAAAAAGTTGAAACACTGCGGTCTAGAATTATCGAAAAAGCTGTGTTGGTCAGTAGATATTTGTTTTGTGTAAGACAATTAATTAAAAATAATTCACCTGCAAAACTTTTAGTTTTCTAAAAAATTGGTCGATCCTAGCCATTTTAGGAATTATTTCCTTCGCCGATTCTCGGGTTATGCATAGGAACGATTCGAAATCATATCCTTCATCTTAAAATAAAATAAAAAAATTTCAGAATTCGTTTTTTTTTTTGTAACTATGAAATGGTTAACGTCGGAGCAATGGTGTAAAGCAACAGTACAGTTCCTTTAACTTTTTACTTATACACCGAATAAGAATAGGAAGACTAATCAGCGGATCAACTTTATTTATTTCCCGCCAAAATCGAAAGTAATGTAAAGAAGCTTAGCTTAACAACAACAAGTTAAAACGTGTTAAAATGACGTAGAGAATCGGAATACCTGCCTAATACTCGATCAAGATTCAATTTAGGTTTTTAAATTTGTTTTTATGATTTTTCTTTTTATTAGCTACATGAATTATACTGTAGAAAGGGAGGTCTTTGTAAATACGCACAAATATCACAATCCGTCTTAAAACACATAAACATATTTACGGACTCTCTTTACTTGATAGTTGAAAAATAAAGGTATTTTACACTACATTTGAACTGAACCAATATTTAAATTAAAATGTTTTTTTATATTTATATAAAAAACAAAAAAAAATTTAAAAAGATACTCACTTTTAAATGCTTCAATGCAATCCTCGAAACCCCATTCCGTTAATATATCTACGGTTCTCTTATCCATAATGTTCCATAAAAGTATTATTAATAAAACACTATAAAAAAGTTATTAATAAAACACATAAGCACTATTAAAATAATTTTTAAAAAAAATACAAGCATCAAAAACGTTCTAACCTCCGCTCAAGTTAAAACTGAAATAACGAAAAACCGACAAGTCAGGTACTGTCGCCTTTATTGAAAAAGCAAACGAAATTGTTTTAACAAAAGGCGTCGAGGAGCAATAAACTTTCTTTAAACGTTCACAGCTGCTTCGAAAAGGATTATTTGCCACCATTTGTATGACCTTGGGAACGAAGGACAATAGGCTGGTTATTTTTGGAGAAAAGATCAAGTTTAAAGATGTTTTTGAAAGTTTAAAAAATGTTTGAAGTCATGAATTATTTTTTACTTATTAAGCTTATTTACTGTTCTAATATTTGCTTTTGGTTTAAACGAAAGCTACAAAAAAAAGATAAAAATTATTGCAGAAAACACGAATATGAAATCGAAAAAAAAACTTTCTTGTTAAAAAACAGAATGAAGTGAATCAAATTATCTTCTGTAATGGCAAATTTTTTTCGCCCTTAGGTTCTTCCAAGAAAACTTAAGTAAATAAACGCCTCTGCTCTTGACAGATCCGATGTCAAGAAAGGACACTTAGTATCTAAATATCATTACATTTATTGCCCTTAAAAGTCATGACGATATTAAAAAAGACATTGTCAGTAAGGTGATTTTGTATAGACAGCCAAGATTTTCTTAAGATATCTCTCTTAAAATTGGTACCATTTTTGTATGAGATAAATTACAATTTGATTACTTTTTGTGAATTTTGATATTATACAATCACTTCAAATCCTCATAACACTTTTTAATGGGAAAAATAACTACAGTTGGACCCGGTTATAGTGGATTTGTCGGGACCAGAGTTTTTTGTCCACTATAACAGAGTTTCCACTATAAAAGGGTTTGGTTACTTTTGAATAAATAAACCCAATTTCTTGCACGAATAAAAATTCTTAGGTTTATTACGTGAAAATTAAACAGTACGGGTTCAAAAATTGTTGTCAAACTCAAAACTATACACTAGCCGGTGGGATGCGATAAACTTCCTGGTCCTGCTCAATGTGATAAACTTTTCGAAATGGATTTTCTCCGTAATTCCCTGTCAAATTGGTTTGCGTCTCGCCATGGCGATTACATGACTGATTTTAAGAAGAGAAAACCATACGGGTTAACGAACCAAAAGAAAAACATGTCTAGCACGAGTGGTAACATAAATATTTAGACACTATTCATTGTAAAACCATAATGACAAATCCATCGTACTCAATTTTAAGAAAAATTGATTGAAAAAATTAAGGGAAACAGCCGTAAAATACGACTTTTTTTTCAAAAATCCGTTGAAATTTGTCCATTATAACCGAGTTTAAATAACATAGTTGTATATGGAATTCCTTCCGGGCCAAGTAAATTTGTCCACTATAACCGAGATTCCATTATAAGCGAGGCCACTATAGCCGGGTCCGACTGTATAATCGTAACAAGAAACCATGTTGAGGAAATTTTTAGTCAGATCTTAACTTTTATGGTTTTTATTTTACTTGATCAAAATTATAACCCATTAACTAATTATTATCCTGGAATCCCATATTGTACTGAAATCAAGTTACTGGTAGTGCATATAAAAGTTGAAAATTGTAGCTCATTAGGCTTTCGCTGAAAGTCAGCATTAATTTAACAGTTTGGCGCAGAAATTTTGATCTCTTAAGAATTGTTTTTATAGATTTCGAAATTATTGGTCCAGAAGTCAGAAATTCTGTTCTGAATCCGCCAGTGCAAGCTAGAATAATTTTTTCTTCAGAAAGTCAACGGTTTCCATAACCATAGTAAAGTGCTTTCCATTTTCACGTAAATAAAATTTACTATTGACACATAAAAATTTTTTCTTTCTCTAGCAAAAAAAGTTTCTTTAAGTTACGCCAATGTCATTTTATTCCGGTATGAAAACGTAGAAGTCCATAAGGCAAATTATTTTACCCTCCAAAAGTCAACGTTTTCGTACATTTGAACAACAAGATTAAGAAAACTGAGTTTACGTGCCAATAAACTTTATTGAGCTAATGGACGACAATACTTCCGTGCCACTGACCTAAAGTAGCAGGTAAAAAATTTTCGACGGGAACCCCAACATTATTCTTTTAACAAGTAAATTTTTACAAATATAAAGGGAAAAATTGACCTCTTATTTGTAAATGGAGTCAGGTAAATGAGTTTGCGTACCGATTGGAAATCCTTTTTTTCAGTGTGGTGTGATCGTCGTAGCGGCCAGCCAATCACAAGCCGGAAGAGTCCCACATTATGTTGAACATTACTAATGAATCTCTAGAGCGATCAATTTTATTGGTCTATTGTAATCTGGATGAACTAAAATCTTATTCAATTTCGGAGTCAGCGTTGCCATGGTAATCAACAAAAGTTTAAAGACTTGGAAGACCTTGCTCGGCCCTCTTTCCCTCCGTAGTCATATTTCAATGGCAGCAGGTTCACCCGGTATTATTGCCAGAATTCTGCCAGCAAAAGTGCTTTTGACAACTGTACCCGTAAAATACTCAAGATGAAGTCTGGAAACAACAAATGAACGATTTCTAGGGCAGTAGGAAGTTTGGACCTAGGACCGAAATTACTGCGTTTGAGTTTAGCACCGCAACCACATTTTATAATTTAACTAAATAGCCTTTTTTTAATTTAAAGATGGCACCAGAAAATATTGTAGGAAATTTTTTGTCATCTCTTCTATAGCGTTTCTATTTTCCTGATTGAATTGACCAGAAAGTTTTTAGAGGGACAGAAAAAGAAAGAGATCTTTTCTTTAATTTTCCTCACGGAGAAATTTATTAGAAAGGATTGGTTTTCGTTGTAAGCCAAGTTAAAAATTTGAATCTTTTGAATCCAAGACTTCCTCCATCCTCCAATTTCTCTATTTGATTATTTGAATTCACCTAATCTCCTCATAACCCCAAAACACTACCGTCAAATCTTTTACTTACCTCGATCAATTCCTGATTTTTTCTCATTTTACAAAATAAATTTCTGTGTGAAGAAAAAAAAAACAACACTGTTATCCCATGCAAGTTTTGTCTAGTTTAATTTTCAAGGACATAAACCGTCTGCAAAGTCGAACCGCAAAATGTGGGTGGGCACCGCCCGCCTGGTTGACCAAAATGAGGTTTTACTCTAGCTAACTAAATAAAGTAACAGAAAATCAATCACTTTGTTTACTTTGTAGTATCGCAGTATTTACCTTGATTTTTCTAACCCGACTTTTAATGAAGTCGTATTATTTATTACCGGCCACAAATATCTCTCGTTTGTATTTCTTAACAATTTTCGCATACTTGCTTTTAATATCGATATCTTTGCCAAAATGATTTACTACCCCATGAAATTTTTTCACCGTGATTTTTTCGATGACAACATAATTATATCGTAGTCTTTCAATTTTGAAATCACAGTACGAAATCCTTTATAATTGGAAAGATTCTAAACAAAATTGACTGCACTTTCTTTCACCGAGCCGCATTATCCTTTTTAATCCCGTTTACAATGGGCTTTTTTATTGGCTCATCTTCCTTTTATTTCCGTGTCATAAAATGATTAATAGAAACATCGCTCATTAAGCACGGTAAATATGAAAAGAAGTTGTAATATTAGTTTACGTAAGGATTGTGCATTCAATCGCCTGTGTCCATCAAACACGCCATATGTTGCTGTCAAATCCCTCATGCCTTATCGAGCCTCTTTAAAAAGAAAAAAAAAGCGAAATTCACGTTTGAAGAACCGCACACGTTGTGTCAGATTGTTTATGTTTGTTATGATTATTAATGTGTTCCGAGCAAATTAAAACATTAAGGAACTTGTAAAGTGAATATTTTAAAAGGGAATCAAACCGCAACCACGGTTTGATTTTTGTCCATTACATAATTGTTATTTTGTTTTTATTCTATCATGATTTTAAATTTTTAATTCGGTTCGCAATCACAAACCGTGAGTTGGAATGCCTTCTTTTTATGACTTTGCATCATCGGAAGATCATTTATAAAAGAATAACGCTCGACTGGTTGTTTAATAAAAACGGGTTTTCCCGTGTCGGTTTGGCAATATTGCGCGGACATCCTTTTCTAGATGTGTCGAATGTCAAATCATGCCGTAAAGATCATGGCCGTTTGGAAAGAAAAAATTATGCTGGATTTTTTTTCTGCTTTTATTAACAAACCTTTCTTATTTGTGAAGATTGAATCAAAAAGTTTTGCCACGTGATTGGAAGGAGGCCCGTGAAAGAGACCATCGTAGTTGTTCTGTAGTATTTATCTAGTTTGGAGTGAGATTAAATTTTTCTACTGTATTTACCTGTGGTTTTACTGAGCCTGAAGCCTTGTTTCGCAGGCATAGTGCCTCACCAGTCGGGTGCTTCTCTTCTTGTTCTTTCAAACTATATCTCCTGAACGCAGGTCCCTCAACCTTTGTCGCACTTCTTGTTTTGGTCTCTTTGCAACCACCTCAACTCCGCAACCTTCCTGATGTCGTCATACCACCTTTTTTGTAGCAGACTGAAGCTTCTTTTTGACGCTCGAGGTCTCCATCATATTATCCGTGCTGTCAACCTATCCGGATTTTTTCCTGGCGGATTTTTCCTTGAATTCCTAGATACTGCCCTTCCCAACTTTGGACTGGTAAGGCGTCTTTGCAGAAACTGCCCCATCATTCGGATCGGGGCGCACGCGCTATCTGTCACACCCACTGAATTCGGGGCAGCTTGATCACAGGGGTTACCAGCAGCTGCCCATTAAGTTTTTTGATCTCTTTATTGGATCCCATGCTCAAATTTTAAAATACAGATATCGAATTCTTATCAAGACTTTCTGTGCATGGATTGCTCTAAAATAGACAGAAAATTTTGCAGCTGCCCATTTTCAGAAATAAAAGTGGCTGACTAATTGATGTGAATACTGTTAATTGACTCATTTTTTGTATGATTGGTTCTAAGTCGAGGGCATGACAATTTGTTGAGAGAGGCGAGAAAAATCTTAAATTCAGCGCTCGTACTTTCTTTCTTTCTTTCTTCTTACAGTGCCTTCCCTCGACGGGAATTGGCGACCATCATGGTTAGAAAGCTTATTGCTGCGTGCAAGAGACCCTAGCCGAATCGACTGTCTTGGGTCTTGCACAGCAAACCCTCGGCCTTGATGGCTATACTAGGGAGCTAAACGCGGTGGTTTCCCAACACCTTCCGCATCGCAGTCTAGGAGCCACCACTTTTCCTGTCGGGTTAGTTGAGCTCGAAATCGCCTTCCTTCCTTCAACAATCAGTTGCTATTACCTGAATTACCTAGATAGTTTGACTTTAGGGTCTGCGAAGCCTTGCGCCCAGTTGATAGGCCCCTGCACAGTATCGATTGTACAAAAGATATATTGGGGTCGCGAATTGCCATTTGTCTAGATTTGACAAGGCGAAATGGATGAAAAGTTGAATGTACTATTGTGTAATGTTTTCTTTTCCTTCTAATGAATTTTATAATAATTGAATCACGTTGAAATTAAATTGGTGACATGCACAAATGAGACAGATTTAATGTCTAATCATGATTGTCAAACCTAATAAGTAATAATAATTTTGTTTTGGTCAAGAAAAATTTAAGAACAGTAGCTGTGCTTGTCAGGAACTGTTTTAATTGAAAAAGATTTTGAATAATGTTATGAAGTCTGCCTAGATTTGGTTGTGAATGTTTAAAGAAAAATGTTGGGGGAGGGGAAACTGAAGTTTGCTGTTGTTAGCCGCCCAACCTTCGATAAATTCTTTTGGCCGATTAGTCTGGTCAAAAGCAACGTGCATTAGGACCCGTGAATCAAGTGTCGTAAGTACTCCACGTTTTGATAAGTGCAGAAAATTCCTGGTGTTTGCGGAGAAATGGGGAGGCCACTTGCATTTCTTCATTCAGACCCAAAAAATTTTACCGATCCAGGCAATTCTCTGTGGACCAACCGGGCTTGGTGAACTCAAACATGCAGAGCCTTCCATAGTAATAGGAAAGACACTAAGGAGTATGAAGTTTCAAATGTCGCTAGCCTGATTTTTTTGTAGGGAAATTAATTTAATTTATGACACGACAGTAGCTGGTGTCAATAATGATGGTACAAAACTAGTAGTTGCAGCCGAGCAGCTCATTTAAACTCGAAGGGCAATGTCAGGAATGAGACTAAAAGACCGTTTTTGGAAAGAAGAGATTTTGCGTACCAAAGCAGACTATGTTGCAACCAGTAAATAGGTAAAGAGCAAGTCATTTTGTCTGAGAGGATCTAGAGAGACTGGTAGAGTGAGAGTTACTCTCCTTCAGTCAGTAGTATATTTGTACCTAGGCCGTCCTGCAAGGGTTGAGCTGGATATCAGGGGGCGCGAAGTGGAGTTAAGACTCAGTCGGAGTTGTGTGATCGGTCGTAAAACTTTAGCTACTGTTATTTTTTGTAGACCTGACCTGTAGCTGCGGTCTACAGGTCTTCCGAAATGGTATTCTCCTATTCCACATTGAGTAAAGATGAATTATTACGCTTTGTTTTCAATTTTAAGAACAATTTTCACTTGGGAAATTAGACTAATCTTCTTTTGTTTTTATTTTCAGTGTGGATTGCTTGAAGTCACACCCGAAAGACGTCAACGAGTCGCAATGATGGACTCGCTGGGGGTTAAAACAAGCTCTGAAGGAGGACAACGCCTAGCAGTGCTTAGTTGCGAGCAAGTGCGACGTCTTAACGACGTTATGGAAGAAAAAGTCAGCATCTACGGCAGAGGAAACTTCCCGACGTTAGAAGTCAGGCTTAGGGACTTGGTGACCGTTGTCCGGACGAAACTGGAATCCGACCAATCCGCCGGCGGAGCCGGTATGAAAGTTCGGGACATTCGGTTAAACGGTGGTGCCGCGTCCCACGTCCTCGCTACCGAGTCTCAGCCATATAACGATCTTGATCTCATATTCGGAGTCGAATTATCAGGCGGTCGGAATTTCGATCGCGTTAAATCCGCCGTTCTTAGCTCCCTTTTCGATCTACTACCCGAGGGTGTTAGTCGCAAACGTATCACGACATGTTCTCTTAAAGAAGCCTACGTCAGCAAGATGGTGAAAGTGAATCACGACGGGGATCGTTGGTCCCTTATATCTCTTGGGAATTCAAGGGGTCATAAAAACGTTGAATTAAAATTCGTGGACACGATGAGAAGACAATTCGAATTTTCAGTCGATTCGTTTCAAATCGTCTTAGATTCCCTGCTTTTATTTTACGAATGTAGCAAATTGCCCATCGGGGAAAATTTTTATCCGACTGTCGTCGGGGAATCCGTCTACGGTGATTTCCAAGAAGCCCTTTACCATTTACAAAAGAAATTGATATCGACGAGGCATCCGGAGGAAATCCGCGGCGGTGGCTTGCTCAAATACTGCACCCTCCTCGTTAAAAATTACAAACCGGTCCGGCCGGATCACATCAAAACATTAGAACGATACATGTGCTCACGTTTTTTCATCGATTTCCCGGATATTAATCAACAACAGGCGAAACTGGAAAATTATCTATGGAATCATTTCGTCGGGCCCGAAGAAGAAGCTTTAATGTATCAATTCTTGATGCTGCTCCATAAAGTCGTGGAGGAATCCACCGTTTGCCTGATGGGACACGAACGGCGGCAAACTTTAGGTCTTATCGAGGACCTCGCATGCCGGGTCTTGTGCCAGGAACAGCAGAAACTCCTAGCTCAGCATCGGCCGCAGCTCCTTTTCGCTAACGGTTATTATTACGCGCCCTTAATTGCCGCTCCTGTTCAGCCATGTTACCCAGTTCCGTGTACCTGTCCAGCGGGTTGGATGGCGGCTTGTTCATCGTGAAAAACCCGCGAATTCAAACATGACGATTACTATTAAAATAAAAATTTATTTCATTTGAATTTTTTTCAAACATGGCTGTGGGATTTTTCATTATTATTAATTTTTTTTTTTTTTTTTTAATTTTTTTGGACTGACTGACATTTCGCTGGAGGAATCGTGTGAGTTTCGAAAAAGTAATTGGTTGTGTTGAATTACGCTTATCGGATTAAACGGTTGTTCGGGCGGCATTTTTTTTTTTAAACTGCGAATTGTCGACTGAATTTAAAATAACCAAGATATTTATGTGGTCTCATTTACAATACACCTTACGTTTTTTTTTCTCTCATTTAAAAAAAAAAATTCAATACCAGTTAATTTTTTTTTTTTCTATTTGTACATTTATTGTATTTTGTATCATTTAATTTGTAGATTTGTAAGTAGACATTAATAATTTAATTTTATAAAACAAGAAAATCGTTACCATCGTTTTGAAAAAGAAAATTAAGTCATCGTTTGAAACGTATACTCCATTTAAAATATTTTTACAAAATAATTAAGAGTTTTATCTTTTTTTTTTTTTTCTTGATGAAAAGTGAAAAGATGAAAAAAGAAACTTAGCACGTGCCGGATGTACTTAGAACGGCGTGCAAAACATTCCTTTCGTACGTTTTTTGTACTTAAAAAAAAAAATGGAAAGTCGTTATACAGAAAAAAAGGTCGCAATCGTAGCAATAACGTAGCTTTTTGTTTGTCTAGTTTAAATATAAATATCAGCGGCTAATTTTTTCTTGTATTTTTTCTGTAAACGCGCTTATATAAAAAGACTAAAATAAAAAAAATTATATTACATGAAAAAAATAAATAATAATAATAATAATAATGTAATGTTATTCAGTCGTTTTTCCTATTTTAGTTTTTTTTTCTCTTTCCTTTTATAACAGACATTATTGTTTTTACGGGAATTATATAAAATGACTGATAGTTGTATTTAAATAAAAAATTTTTTTGAATGGGTTTAAACGACTGAGTAATAATCTGCCTAATTGTTGATGAGATTTTCTTTCCTGATTAGTTTTGCGTTCGAATGTTTTTCTTAGGGAAACGGTCTACGTCAGCTCTTTGAGAAAAGAGTTGAGTGGTAGGCTGTTGGGGATTTTTTTAGAAGACGTCGTTAAAGTTAACATTAGGTGAAATTTATTTCCATATACATTTTTTTTTAAATTCATGTGAGTCAGACCTTTGATATTTTCTTGTTCGAGGCGAAATTCAATAAATATTGTGGATAAGTCGTTTGCTAAAAAAGAAAATTAAGTGTTAGGATTTTGTGCTTCTTTTGTTGAAATAGTAAAGTTCATAACCAATTTTTTGAAAGGCTTTTTCAGTTAAAATTTCTTTTGAGGAGAATTAGCCAACAATTTTATTACATTAATAAAAAATGACCAAGAGTTTTTCCTGTAAATTTTGAGAAATATTTTCATTGGGGAAAAATTTAAAGAAAATTTTATTTTAAAGTAATTGGCTGAGAAAAATTTTTTTTGGAAAAGTCTGAGCTAGAATTTTTTTAAAAGAATTCATAGCAGTTTTTGAAAGCATTTTAGATGCTCCTGGAGGGGCTTAGAAACGCCATATGACGATTAGGCCCTCCTAGCTTTCTTCTAGTCCTTGCTATGCACTAAGCTTTCTTCAACCAAGAACCTTTTCACTGGGGAAGGGGGCTGTAATAGTGCGGGATAAAGAATGTTTTTAGGGCTGCTGTGTAGCATCCTCCTCCAGTAGTTTTCAAAAACAAGATTCCAAATCTTTTAAGAAGCAATTTTTTTTTAAAAAAAAAAATCGAGATCTCAGACTTTGCAAAATAAAATTTGGGGGTCCTTGCTTCAATTTCTTAGTTTCCAGATTCTCAAAAGTTTTCGGGGAAAAGAAAATTTAATTCTTTTGAGGAAAAAATCCTCCAAAAAGCAAGATATAAACAATTTCGAATTTTTAAAAATTTTCGAGGTTTGAAATCTCGAGCATAACCTCTAAAGTTGTCTGTGTCTTTTTCTGTTCGAATTTAAAATAAATTCTAACGGCTATATTCACTCGACAGGACACAAACACACAACACAATTTTTCCAATGACACAAAAAAGGAATTGTAGCTGAAAATAAATTCATTTATACACAGTATCTGCTCTGATCCCAATTCAGCTTCACCGAAATCCCATTTTCAAATCCCGCCTTGAGCAAGAGGATGGTTTTTACATGAAAATACACTCTCTGTTCTCATACGGAACGTAACAATGTGGTTGCATGACCATAAGCCAAATGCAAAACAAAAAATATTTAATCGGAAAAATGATCTTCAGAAAATTTTACCTTGATAAAATTTTCTGAAGCTCAATTTTTCCAAAAACTAATTTTTGAAAAAAATAAACATTTATGATTTCCACGCCCTTCTTACTTTAAATGCCTCATTCATATTTTTGCACAATCGTGCAAAAAGCTCTTGAATGACTTTCCTAAAAATCGAATTGACGTAATTCTTATCATTAGCTATCTGTTAATCCATAACAGCTGATTTCGTCTATTTTCATTCTCAAAACAATCTTATCTCAAAAGGATTGACTCATATGATGTAATAATAATAAAAAATTTGCAAAACCATTATAATCAAACCCATAAACTCCCATATTTTCCTTTTTCCACTTTCCAATATATAATTTTCTCTTGATATATATTTTCATCGCTCCAGCCTATATCATATTTTATTATCGGAGATATTCCGTTACGCAACGGCGAAAAAAAAAACCATGAAGTCGATAACTCGAATGCATTTTGTTAATGAATCCAATATTTCTTTTTTCTTTATCGCCTTATTTTGCATAATTTTTCATTAAATATGCGTTTTCGAAAACAAGGAAAGAATCAACGCAGCGAAACAATAATTATATAACGTTGTTTCGTTTTGTGCATTTGCTTTTTTCTACGTCTAAAAGAAAATTTTTAGCAGACTTTAAAGTGCAAAACGCGGGAGATTATTTAAAAAGAAAGAAAAAAAAGTGATGCGAGGTAATGAACGGAAAATTGAAGGTCACTATCGATGTTTTAATCCGATTAAAAGTAATCGTTTTAGAATCATTTAAACACGCATGTAATTTTTCTTTCTTTTTTTTTTTTTAAAAAAAAATTTTCTTCGAAATTTCTTTATTAACGCTTTCCCAGTTGGAAATAAATGGAAATGAATTCATGCTTCTTATAATGGAATTTTAATGACGCGATACTGTGTTTGAAATTAAAGTAATATACTATTCATATTGTGACTGTGCACATACGCATCGTTCATGGAATTAATTTTTTTTATTTTGGGAAAATTGAGAGAAAAACATTCCGGGAGAGGGAAAGTTAATGAAAAAATGTAGTTTACATTCCATGCGAAATAATTCTTTTTTTTGAAATTCAAGTTTTTTCACCAAAGGGAGTGTTATCCATCTTCAATTTTATTAAAGAAAAACATTCGAATGCTCATTTTTTTTTTTAAATTCAGAAAAATAGGTTCAGGTTAGCTGAAAAAAAATATAAAGGTTCCACATATCGAAAGTTGAGATTGAAATATCTAACTAATGTTACCCGTTTACATAAGTTTAATAATTAAATTTTTAAAAAAAACGAAAAAATCTATTTAAATTATAATAATGAAAAAAAATTTGAAAAAAAACGAAATAATTGTATATTTTTATTATTATTAAAAAAAAGAAAAAGAATTCTTACGATTTATCAATTTTTTTGAAATGTTTAAGTACGTGATAAGGGAAAAGTCAGAGATTTATCAATTTTTTAGGTGTCATTTTCTGTCTGAAATATAAAGTGATGAAGGGGTGAATTTCTCTTTAAGAATTTTTTATTTATTTAAATACGATTTACGGCCTAAATGTGAAAGTAACGTATGTACCTAAATTAAATGGCCTTTTTTTATGAATTTTTTTTTAGATAGAAACTGACACGTGAATATTTTTTTTGGCTTAAGTTTGTACAGATGTATTATAAGATTTTGTCTGGGATGTGTAAATGGATAAAAAAAAAATACGCAAATGATTTCATTCTTTTTGGTTTTGTAATCAATAAACGGTATTTGTGATATCATTATTGTACAGTTAAGCTTTCTGCTTATGCAAATGTACGAGGAAGGAAAATGAAAATTAGTGAAAGTGTTCGTCGGTGATTTTATCGATTTTGTAAGATGGCGGGCTTGGAAGAAAAAATTGAAAAGATTTAAAATATCACCTTAAAAAGATCTCCATAGGGTAAATATAAAAAATTAAAATATGCGCATTATCAAAAATAGCTGTGCGCATGCTTAGAGACATCTTTTCGAGATTCATTTCTTTCTTAGATCTTAATTTTTTCTTAAAAGAATTTTTCAAGAAAAACATTTTCTTATTTCTTGATCTATAATCTTGTTTAGCACTTCGCCTTGTGCGCATGAGCAGAGAAAATTTTTTGTGAGTTGCAGAACTTGAAACACAGTGGAGAGCTGTTCCTTTATTTGACCATATAGACAGCGCCACTGTCGCCTTAAGTTATCTGAAGCGAGAGTGGCGCCATCTTTACCGGCAAAGCGAAAACAACCACTTCTTGTAATAGAGATCTTTTATTTTTTCCTGTAATTTTAGTCCTTGTTTAAAAAGTAAAGAAGTATGATTATTTTTATATATTGGATCATCAAATTAGCGCCATCCTCTCTGCGCATGAGCTGAAGAATTTTTCTGGAATAATTCAGCGCCATCTTGCCAGTTTTGTCTTCTCCAAAAAGACCTCGTAACCTTTTCTGGCGCAGTTCCGCCATCTTAGCCGCCATTACGCAATTTTACTTAATCCTGCCCTTAACTTTTTCATCATGAATGATTTATAAGCAATACAACCTGCTCTAATAATGATATCGGTCACCGTCCATTTTTTTTTCTCTTTACAGTAAAACACGACGGGGAAAAATAGCAAAAACAAAATGCACGCTTATGATAATTATTTTTTACAACAAATATATTTGCATGTATTAAAAGTTCAATCGCAGACGGGATAATTGCAGTGCATTTTACTTTGTTGCCGTCCTTGCCATATGCAATCACTATAATCGGCAAAATCTATGAATATATATTTTTTCCCCCCATTTTTTTTCGCGCAGGTTTTTTTTTTTTTTTTGAAAGTCGATATAATCACCGAAGGGCATGATTCGAAAATATAAATGTATTGGTTGTAATTATTTTTTTATCTATAGCTAAAAAGAATCATTAAATAAAATTATTAAAAATTTCCAAAAAAAAAAAGAAAAAATAATAATAATTCAGAATAATATTTGATGTTAGACTTTAGTTGACTGTACAAACAGGTTGAAAAAAAAAATATTGTAGTATTTTTAGATTAGCGTTTAAGAAAAGAAAAACATACAAAAAGGAAAATATATTTTAAAAAGAAAAAAAAACCTTTTTAAATTTCATGTGCCAAAATTTAAAAGAAGTTTTAAATATCCGCTAAAAATGAAGGTTTTGAAAATAATTTAAATATAAGACTGCTTGGCTTTGTTCCGCCATTTTTTTTTCTTCAAAATGTCTACCTGCGTAGATTAGGAATTAAAAAAAAGAAAAATCTCAAATGCATGACAATTTTTTTCTCCCTACGGTCGGATTGAAAGAATAATTAAGAAAAAAATCGCAGTTGGGAGATTCAAATTTTTTTTAAATCTAGTCCAAGAATTGTTTTTTTATTTCTCTCCGAATCAGTATTGCAAAATTAACGTCAAAAGAAACGTCTCAATTAAAATGACTTTTTTTTCTGTTGGAAAATGCTAGGGAGGAAAGTTGACGTGTGGGCGGTAAGAGATTAAGAGAAGCAGGAAAAGGAAAATAATTTCATTTAGAGTGAAAATTAAAGGAAAAGCGAGAAAGTGTATTGGGGTTTTTTTTTTTAGATTTTTTTCAACCGCTCCCAACTGTGATTAATCCGTTTTTTTTAATGGTCGATGTATTCTTTCAAACCAGAGGACAATCATGTTTTGTTTATCCATCGCTTAGTTAATGTTTTTTTTTTTTTATTATTCTTGGGATTCCTGTACAAAACTGATGACGTCTAACTTATTGTAATTTTTTTTTTAAATTTAGAAAATAACCAAAATTTAATATTATTGTACTGTATTTTTTTCTAGAAAAAAAAAAAAAGATTACTGTTTATTGGTTATTTTCAGTGAGTAACATTTTCTTTGATAGTGAAAAAATGAAAAAGAATGAAAGAGAATTTAAATAAATAAATAAATAAAAAAAAGTAAAAATCTCAAAATTTGAAAAAATTAAAAAAATGTAAAATTTACCGAAAAAAGAAAAAATCTCGAATAAAAAATCTGAATAAAGATATGAAACAATAATTTTTGTCTTGTTATTTTTATTTGTCGAGTACAGAGTGAGTCGTCAATAAAACAGAAATAGAATCAGTGTCACAATTAAAGAAACGATGTGAAGATATTTACGGGGAAGTGTAGATTCTACACTGTAGAATGAGCTAGGCCAGCTGGGGTCGTTGAATTTAGACCTATTAGAGCTGTTAGTGGTCCAAAGTAAGACTGCTGCAAGAGTTTAAGTTCCGCCTGTTTAAGAATTACTAGTCCAAGCAGGGCTCACTGCTTTTAAGTTAGATCTTCTAAAGCCTTCGACGGCTGAAGATGTGATTTTTTTTAAAAGCTGGGAACCTAATCTAGGTTTATTAGACCTAAAAGAATTCAAAGCTGAACCTCTTGGAGGGTCCAGGTCAGGCCAGCTAGGCCAACCTAAGAGCTCTAGAGGAATTACAAGCCGATGACATCAGCTGGAGTCTATAGTTTGACTCTTAAGAGCCGTTAAAAATATGGTTAAATTATTTTCAAGTCTTTGAATGACCGAGCTAAGGGCCAAGAGATACTCTACAGGCGTTTGAGACTCAAGCCAGGCCTGTTAGTGGCGCTAGAGACCCGATCTAAGATCATTAGAATTGTTAGTGTCCAAAACTACATCTGCTCAAGCCGTTAGTGACTTGATCTATGATCACTAGAGAGTTCGGAGACTCAAACTAGACCTCCCAGAGTCGTTGGAAGCTCAAATTTAAAAGCTGCAGGCAGGTAGAATGATTCCGCATTAATTTGTTAAAGATTGTTGAATTTTTAAATCATCAAGAGCAGGGAATCACTAAACCCGTAAATTTCAATAATGAGAAATCTTTGAATGAAAATCATCGCCATTTTAACGACGCCTCACTCCGTACATAAAATCCTCTTCAAACCCAAGCAATTTTCCTTGGGCAAAATCCCAATTACTCACTTTATTCGATTATGCCAACTACAATGAACCTTCCCCGACAACGTACGTAATCACTAAACTCGAACTTGTTATCGAAAGTTCACTTAAATTCGCCTAATTATAATGGTCCTAATATTAAATTACCCGTGGAGGCCGACGAAATGTATTCGGGGTATATTAATTGGCTTCGATAAGAGGTTAACAATGTCTTTTTGGAACATAACTGATTAGAAACCCCTTCCTCGTTATCCATCATATACTCACAATGACCCGTACGAACGAATAAAAAAACATTTGACGATGAAAAATTCTAGATCTGGTCCTGAAGAGTTGTTTTATTGAAATATTTAGGACAAGGTCGATATGCACGCTGCCATTGCATTCTAGACCGACTGGAGTGCTACCAGACATCACAGAAGCTGCTCCTCTTTAATTTTCTTTATTATTTTTTTCCTACTCGAAAAAATATTTCATATTAATTTTGAAATGATTTTATTTCTTTTTTAAAAAAAATTGTAAATTGCCGTTAGGTGTGAACCGATAAAAATCGATTAAGTATAAAAGTTCCAAGAACAGCAAGCAACCCGCTGGTGTAAAACGAGGCCAAGGTGGCTCAATCGAAAGTGTATCTTACTCGGTGTGTATCGGTTACAAATGCACCGCGTGATGCATTCAACGCCAATTTTTCTCCCGAAAAAAAAATTTTTGAGATCAGTGAACGGTTTTCAAACAAACCGGAAAAAATTATTAATAATTATGGCTTAATGACGGACGTGGGAATTAATCACGATGCGAAAGGAAAGGGATACGCGTCTTTTTTTTTTTTTGGCTCACATCAAACTCCTTTCTTTTTCTTATGGAAGATTGAAGATGACATAATCTGTGATAATAGTTGCCGCACCCAGCAAGTTCACAAGTCACAAGTCTTGACCATCGTCCATATACTTTCACTCATTCTTTTGCTGCCCGGTAACATCGGAATATGTTTCGTTTGAGGAAAAATACCGAATTATGACGCAATTCCGCGCAAGCGCGCATACAAAAATTTTTTCGTAGTTACGTTCGTTGTGTTGTGGAATTATGTCGATTATATGAGGATTATGATTGTTGTAAATGAGTAAACAAAATGACCCAAAGTAATTTCTTTTTTGTAGGTATTTCTTGTTGTGGAGATAACGTCGTCATAGTGACCGGTATGAGTTCGTTGTGTCATCTTAAATAGGGTTATTAGGTACAATGTATTATTTCATGTACGTTACTCTCCTTAAGCTTGTTTTGAATTTTAATTGTAAAATTGATCAAATTAATTTGGCTAACGTTTCGTCGTTGAGATTAATTTTGAGTGGATCCTGTTTTAAATTGGTTTTGTTGTTCTGTGATAAAAGGACAAGCGGTGTTGTTATTATTTGATTTATTGAGAAGTTTGATGAGCATTTGAAGATTTTAAATTGATTTATTTGAGATAGAACGATGTGAGAGACTGAAGATTTATAGTCAGCCCATGGTTGGTGCGTTGAGGGCAAGTTGGGGCTTGAGGAAGAACTGTAAGCAGGTGAGCACTTGTCGAATTCCAGCATGAGCTGTATCAGGCTAGGAGAGTAGATTACCAAGTTATTTCAGCTTACAAAATAAGTGCATGAACTTTTATTTATCTATCAATGGCTCTATCGCCGCATCGCAAATTCCCTTCCAGACGGCTATATCCTGGCTGGTGGCGCATTAGTTGGGGACTTCTTATCAACCCGCATCCTTCAGTACGTTGTCTTCCCAACGAAGCCGCGGTCTATCCTGAGATCTGTCAATGACCTGCCTTATCGTCCGAAACGGGGGGCACGCGCTACTTGTCCCGTCCACTGAAGCCGACGTGCCTTAATCATAACTTGTGATCAGAGGCTGTAACGGATCTCTTCATTCGAGTGCATTCTTGAAAACCCCGTCACTGAATCCCTTTTTGGCCCCAAAATTCGATGCAAAATCTGATTTTGGAAGACCAACAACCTCTCCTGGGCGCGGACAGTCAGATTCTATGATTTACGGCCATCCAGTTGTATCATTTGACGGACGATTGAGCAGTTGCCCTACCCTAGGTTCCATGAAGAAAGTGTTGGCGCCACTTTTTGGATGTTCCAGGTTTCTATATTTGCCCTAGCCACGAATAAATTTGGTGGAACATGTAGCATGCGCGCCGCTGACAACGACTATCAGGAAGGTGCTGGATAGTCGTCCAACAAGCCTTTGACCAATGGGAACGCCGCGGCTGAAATGGGAGGATATACAGTCGCACGGGATGCAGGTCGTGTGTGGGCACCGGACTGGAGGGTGGCGGCCCAGGATAGGTCTGAAAGGCAGAAACTCAGTGATGCGGCAATAAGGCAAGTAAGAATAGATTGAAACGACGCCACTGCAGCCATAAGTGACCGTTGGGCGTATGACTGCATTATATACCGTAAGCTTTGCTCGGACCAAAAGGACCGCTGAGAATATGGCCCAAAGCAAATAGACAACGGTGTTCACTCTGAATCCGGGCAACGACCTCCCTGTTCATATAGAGATCCTAGATACCGAAATTCGGTAACATTCTTAAACCTCATCCCTTCCACCTCCAAAGAAGTCACATCCTGCCTCATCCCCCCCATCTGTTGGTATTCTGTTTTCCCCTCATTCAGCAGAAACCCAAAGCTTCCGACTCGATAACTATTGCAAAGCGTGGTTCCCCAAATATTGCTTGAATTAAAATTATCTGACCATTAACTATCAGAGTGCAGGAAAATCTATAGACTCACATCAGGTTGATTTTCGTACCCATGCGGAGAAATTTGAAGGTCTTGGGCGAAGGGCGGTTCGTCACTCTCAAAATGTCAAACAATGCCCGCGATTACTCCCCCTGGCTATGGAAGCAATTTTCTTTATTTAAACGTATTGTTTATTCTTTTGAAGGTTGTCATTAAAAAAAAAAAAAAAAAAAAAACAGCTGTTAGTTAATCGATAGCTTGTCTGATATCTTGATCTCTTATATATGGTAATTCGAGTCCGAGATATTTACGCCCTGGTGCAGTGGATTGATTAGATTCTGCACTTTGTTTTTGCAATGAAAAATTGTAAGTACTGGAATATCATACTTGGAAATAATGGCGGTTCTCCTTACAAACAAAACGCTTGTACTGGATGTGAAGGCCGGAGCGACAAGGATTACCGGCTGCTGTTTTAGCCAAAACATCGGTTAAGGTGTGTTGATTATTCAGAGATAGTAGAGTTCTAGTAAATATTTTTCACTCGTTCGGGCTAGAAGTTTAAATTGAAATGTAAACTCAGGTTTCAATTCGTGGAGGTTTGGCTGTCAGGCACAAGGAAGAGGAATGGTAGTGATAAAGAACGAGAAGAAGGAAACGGAAGAGGAAGAGAGGAAGGAGTAGGGAGAGGTTGGAATGGGAGCGAGCGAGAGAGAGAGGAACAGGAAGAAATGAGAGTATGGGTAAAAGACAAGGGTATCATGGAAAAGCAAACAGAAGAGCTGGAACGATTAAAAGAATTGTTCAGATTTTCTGAGCAAATGGGGAAACAGTCTAGTAGAGACCAGTACATTTTCGAGTTTTTCAACATCCTAGGGGTTTTTTGGGTACGTACCTTTTCAACATGGCCCTCCTGAGTAACTGCACCATTATTTTCTTGCTTTATCCATCTATTTGCTTTTAAATGAGTACAAGCCAGCAGAACACTGACATCACATAATTCTGATATATAGGCCAGATCCCACGAACAAAAATTACAAACCCTCAATCACACCGAATGATTAATATCATAGATTAGTACTAAAAACATCATTAGGGTTTTTAATGCCAAATCTAGGCCATTCAAATTAAAATACTTACTACTCTTCAAACCCTGCAGGACATTGCTCAGCAGGCATCCACCATTTTTTTTTTTTTTATTCAAATCATCTTTTATCTTAATAATCTTTATTATTGCAGCGCCTATTAAACGCAGAAATCCATCTTTTTAAATGATAGATCTTTAAAATCGATAACTCTTCAACATGATAATTAATTTGTCACATAACAACTCGTCTTCACACCTGAAACTGGATCTTCAATGAAATTATATGATTTATTAATCTATAATCATCACGTTAATAAAATCAAGTTGTCTTGCATTTCATTTTTAAAAAAAAATGAAGAATTCTTGCAAGGCCTAAAAAATTATAATTAGGAAATTCTCGTTACGTGATCAAAAAAATATCAATTTGATATGATCTAAATTTTTTTATATTTTTTTAAAGAAAAATTTAAAAGATGCATTGGCCTCATGTATACACGATCGTTAAAGAGAAGTGGGTGACATTGAGATTGGTTTGGTTGTCATTCCACAGCGCAAACGGCAGATTTGTCGTTCCCATACCTGATTATAAAAGGTGTGTGTATGTCTCATAACATGATCTGTCCTTGCATGTCATAAATTATCAAGCGTTGTTAGGCATGACTTGATCAGGATCTTTTTTTTAAAAAATGTTTATTTTTTTTTGTTTTGTTGAAATGAGGACACTCTGTACATGAGTTTTAACATGGAGGGAAAAAAATGAGCTTGCATAATGTTTATGCAAAACGCAAAAAAAAAAAAAAATGTTTTCTTATTCGACGAAGATGTTCATTGTAGGTCACATTCTGCCAATATGAGAAATTGATGAATGCTCATCAAAAACCTAACACATTACATTAACATATGCGGTCAATAAGACTGGTACAACTGTATACCGGGTTTATGCAACTGCAATCTTAACTGATAAGAGGTATTTTTTAAAAGATTTTTTTTTATTTAGCATATAACCTGGTTATATTCAAGTGGGTGCGAGATATCTTGTCAAGCGAATATTCCAAGGAAGTGAAAAAACATCACAATAACAATTTACGGTTTAGAAGAAAAAAAAAAGAAAAACGGTTTCGCAATCAAATTAATTGTTTATGTCTGATAAATGCTGTACATATTAATTTAGGTAGTTTGCTGATTATAATAATTAAGTGTGGTACGTACGTCGTGATTCAACATGGACAGGGATAAACCGAAATTAATTTCAACTTTTTTTAAAAAGACTTTTTATGAATGAGTAATTATTAAGGTGGAAGATTTTTTTTAAAGAATGAAGTGTTTTGGCTGCCGAAATGTCAGTTTGTCAATAGATAACATCGAAGCTGAAGATTTGGGCTGTTAGCAGGGACGACGTTTGGAGTCTAAGTGTATGCTAAAGTTGGGAGTTGTAGTTGGCCTTGAAGAGTTCGAAGAATTCGGAAAATATCTTTCATAGCGCTTTTAGGAACTTGGACAAGAAGTAGTGTTGAGTTACCGTAGGGATGGTCGAGGAAGTGGGCGTGGCGGGAAACCACGTGGAGACATCAAACATGAGAGACTGTTGGAAGGCCCCAGAAGCATTGGTACGACGACATTAAAGATGGCAAAAGTCGTCAACTTTTCCCAAATTGACTTTTATCTTTCTTCGTTATGCGGTCCATTGTTTTTTCGGCTCTAAAATCGTGGCTATATGTGGTGCGGGCGCCGGTGAAGCAGGTCATTGTCATGGCGATGAATAAGGAGGGTGAATGCATGAAGTACGATTGATGTGGGGACCTAGGACATTGTGGTCAAATAAAGTGAAAGAGGACATTGGCAGAGGGTGGCCCTCGAGCGCATTAGTTGGAAGGCGCAGTAGCTACGGCAGTAGGACTTTTGCCTCCTTTATGAAGGGATCGAACATTCCACGTAGCTACCTTGTGGTGAGCATTCACCATTTCGAGCTGGGAGATTCTTCGCATCCCTGTCCTATTTTTAAGGGACGCCCATGACTCTGGACCATTTTTTGTTGCTTCCTTGTCATGATGATCGTTCCAGGGACATAATTTGTGCAGTGATGTCCCTCTTGCCTTCTGCACCGCTGTACTGGCGCCGTTCTGGTGGTTGCCACCCAGATACCCAGATCGCAGCCGTTCCGATCTTACAGAATTCCGCCTAGGGCCGGTACTGAAGTGCCAACTGTCGCACTCCACTTGGCTATATGCAGTGGAAAACCACTGGGCGGTTGGAGCGCTACGTAGTAGGACTATCTTCTTCTTTGGGTGCCATACTCGTTTTTGAGCGTAAGCGACGTCTCTGCATGTAGCTGGTTTGTGTGCTTCGAGTTGACGCAGCTATATGGGACCTACAGTTTAATGCCGTTTCCAAACGGCTAAGTAGAGAGGCTTTTCTAAGCAAGTTACCGCCTGCTGGTTTGCCATTGCTTTGCAAAGGGGTGAGACCGAGCGACAACAAACATTAATCGCTTTTTTGGAATCCCAAAATCCTAGAATTAAATTGACATGACGCAGATGACAGTGGTCAGAGGTGAAATACAGTCGGAAAAAATCCGAACAGTAGAGTGAAATCGAACCCATAAACTCCCAAGTGTGTGTCGGACACTCTATCCACTGAGCCACGAGGCTGGCTCTGTAGGACTATAAGTCTTGTAAAACTATCAGAGTAAGTAAGTGCTCCGTGGACTTCAACTTGCAGGACATTAGCACTTGACTTGCCTTGCCATCCGCGACAAAACCCACTAGCTAATTCCTACTGATGGAAAAAATTCAATTGGTGCTATGGTTTATCGGTTCTTATCAAAGCTTCAAACTCTCCATTAGCCAAACAATTTTACGATGAAAAATTCCTCGCATACTGATTCCCTTTCCTTATTACTTACTTCCTGGTCCATCACCATCATAAACGAAAATGTAAACAAGAAGGACCCCGAACTTTCAAAGTTCAAAAGACAAAAAATATATTTAACAAACTTTGCTATAATTATTATTTCACATTTTTTTTATTTTTCAAAGGAAAAAAAATGGTGAAAGTTTTCGAGGATAAGGAAATCTCATCCAAGGCCGTTTAATAATAAGTATTAACATTAACCAAAATAATTATTCATGTGTCATTTTTGGTTAATGCATTTTGATTAAAAGAATTTGATAACCGAGTAATCGTCTTTAGAACATAACCCGGCTCTCAATTAATTTTTTTTTCCTAAAAATATCCCCAAGAGGGAAAACCCGACCACTTGGAAAAAATTTCTATTGGAATTATTTATCTGCAATTTTATTAATCCGCCTGAAAATTTTTAGAACACAATGGAGACTACTTTAAAGAATTTACCAAAAAAAATAATACGAGATGAACAACCTTGTACATGTCGGACAATAAAATTTCAACGTCAGGTTTGTTGTCAGGAATATTTTTTTTCCTCTTCTGACCGGCAAAAACACCGAATTGTCGGGTCGCCTCAAGGCAGTAAAATATGTGTTAATAAAAAAAACTAACACAAAGACACTCTTGTTTTGATTCCGTAAGTAATGCAAGGTTTTTACTACTTTTTTTTTTTAAAACATATTTTTATCAGAAGTAATTAATTTTTCGGTTGGACGATTCATTAGAAAATTGTATTATTTGGTCAGCAGTGCGAAGCGACGAGCGACTATCCTTATTATATAAAAGAAAATTAACATATGTCGTGCCATTGATGTCACGTCTGTTTTGCGCAAACACGCTGTCAAATATTTGTGAAGGTATAACAAAGAACAAACAATATTTAGGACTGATGACTGTGACGATGATACCTGAGTTAGGTTTAAAACTTTTTAAATAGAAAAAGCTGATGCCTTTAGGATGGTTTGACCTTTTTTTCAAAAAAAAAAAAAAAAAAAACTTGTTTGGCTAATGGTTTTTCAAAGTGCTTTCGATAAAAACGATTTTTATCCAAACATTTTTGTATGCGACGCGGTATTTTTCCCTCCCCATATTTTCCCCGCGGTTTTTTTTTCCTTGTGAAAATATTTACGTTTTAGGAATGGATGTAATTGCATTGCGGCAAGCGGATTTAATTTTTTTAATAGGGACAATGGAGGGATTTAAAAAAATGAAAACGCGTTGTAACAACTCGTTTGTTTATTTGTTTAATTTTATAGTTTACGGCCTTGCCATCTTTGATCCGAAATAAATTTTTTAATTGTGTTTGGACATTTCTAGGAAATGAAGTGTTATGAACTGAAAAGTATATTGCGTATTAGTTTTTTTTATTGTTCAGTCTTGTGGCGCCGATGCCGCGGAGTATTAGGTACAGATGTTCGTGTTGGTAATGTTTGATCCTGAAGAACTGAAGACTTTATGATTAAGATTTAATTGTTGCTGTGTTGGAATCATCGGGTAAATGTACAAACAGGTTGGGACCTGTCGAATGAAATTTAAAGTAAGCAATGTGTTAGGCAAGAATGCGCGCTGTTTTCGTTTAGAAGCTTTGGATGGATTGAACTACAAAATAGTTGTCAAAAACGAGATCGTGCAGACGACAAGGTCTTGATCGCTGAAAATGCTGAAATCTTGGAAAATCTATGCACCTTCTTAACCCGCTCAGGATTGCGTGTAGCCTGCGAATGAACAACAGGAAGACAAAGCTCATGATTTTCAACAAGGAGGTTGTTGAATGTGGACGCTTTCTTGTAAGTTAGAATCCCGTACAACCACAATTGTTGCAGAGATATTGCTTCAACTCTCTTCTTCTTCTTTCAACCTATGTCCGTCCACTCCTGAACGAAGGTCTTCTCAATCTTTGCCTTGCAACCATTTAAGTCCCACCATCTTCTTAACCCTAGTATGACATTTTCCTGGAGTTGTCCAGATTTCTTCCTCGTGATATCCTTAGTGGACAACAATTATCCTATGGACATCCGTGGGATTTTTATTTATTTATTTATTTATTTGGTTTACCGTATTACCAGACCGAAGTCCAATATAACAGTAATTGAAGTAACAATATCACAGCAGATCTTTTTATTGATAACAAGCAGATTGTCTCGTGATTCTAGGGAATGTCGTCATACCACCTCTTTTGTGGCCGACTGACACTTCTTTTTGACTCTCGAGGTCTCCATCTTACTATTCGTACTACAACATTACTGCAATATCTCTGACACATTAGTGGTTGTAAGGAGAGCCTAACACAATCTTCAATGGTGGAGGCAGAGCGGTGGATTCCACGAGGATTTTAAGACTTCTTTGGTGGATGGTGGAAAAAAATCTTAAGATCCACGGGGAATCCCAGGGACGGCGCCAAGGGGTAGGGGGCAGATGGGGCCCCACCTGGGAAAAATTTGGCCCCCCTTGGTCCCACCTATTTGGGAAGAACAGTAATATTACTGTAATGTAACACTGCTCGACTTTGGCTCCACATAAAAATTTGTATCGCACCCGGCCCCATCAAGAATTTTTTTCTGGCGCCGTCACTGGGGAATCCACAGCTCCGCCTCCATCTTTGCAGATTGGGAATAGGGAGTGGACTTTTTAATAAGTCGCCTGCTACATACGGGATCACCATTTGCAATTCTGAAAGCTGCCAAGTTTTTGAACTGGGGAGGCACCATGTTTGTTTCATAAGCTAAGTATTTAGCCATCATAGCGACTTTAGTTTCGAGATCATGGCAGCTTTCAGAATTTCGAAATGTGATCCCCTATAGAGACACTTATTAGGCCACTACTTATTAGACTCCTTATTGTCAGTCACTGGTGTCTATATCAATTGTGTGAGCGCAAAGAAATAAAGCACAAAAGAAGAGGAATTCGGAAAGGAGAGAAAGCGATTTGCAGGAAAAAAATGGTTCAGGGCTTGAAGGCAGCTGTCACCATTCTTAGAGCTTAGATAAAATCTGAAATAATTTTTCTCGGTCTTTTAGAGCCACTCAGATTCTTCATTCTTGACCTATCCTTACAAATTTCGACAGTTTCTTTTTCGGTTCGCATCTACTTTACACATCCATCATTCTCACTGTACATCTTCAAAAAAAGGATCAGCAAACGTCTTCATAATGATTTATTACACCCCGATTGCATTATTTGGCCCGTCGTGAAGAAACAAAAGATCCGACAAGTCAAAAACAATATACCTTATGATTATGATTTCAATTGATGGGTGCAAAAATATCATAGTTGACTGGTTATTTTAATCGTGGTCAGGTTAATTGTTTTATAAGAATTCGCAAAACAAAGAATTCAAATTATATAACATTGCAGACAACAAAAAAAAGAAAATAACGCTTAGCTTTTAAATCTGTGCGAATTTGATAACAATTTTAGCTAATTAGTACCTTTGCCATGCGCGGTCTTGGTCTTTCCGTTTGCGGTCAAACTAGTTCGGCAATAATGAAAGGGCCAATACCGATGACAACCAATCACAGTTCAAGATTTTTACACACCGATAACCGATTTATCATGGTTTGGATGTATCAAAGGTTGAATTCTTTTTTTATTTTATTTTATTATAATACTTATTCCTTTTGAGGAACCAGTTTAACCAGGAGAATGTTAGCATGTGCATTAGAGCAAGTAGGTGCCGATGAAATATTGCCTTGCTTCAAGACGGGTTACGCAATGAGACGTCTGACTGTTGCCACAGATTGAATACCGACTTTTCATGCGAATTAAATAGGATGGTTTTTTTTAAAAGGGGAAAAAAAAATGGCGAAGAAGATGAATATACACACATGTGGCGAAAAAAAAGTTAATTTATGTTTAATTAATTGAAGTTGATCAAGAAGCTTAATAAAGAAAACATTGACCCTTAATTGATGGGTATTTTGTAAATGGTGGCACGACATCTTATCTTATGCACCGTTTTGCATGTTTGGGATTTACGACAGGCAGGTGATTAGGCTCTTTTATTTTTGTCTAGGCTGGGAATTGATTTAGTGTGGAGATGGCTTGTGAACGGCCTTGGATGGGTTTTCTACGAAAAAGTTTCGTTTCTCGAAAGGAGGAAATCCCCAAGTATTAATCAAACGTCTATTCATGTTGCGAGTAAATAAAAGGGAATTTGTAAGACAAAATAAACGAATGTTAAATACCTTGGCTTTCAGGACCGTAGCGTAAAAGTTTTATTTATTGTGTGTATTTTTATGGGTTTTGGTAACCTTAACCTAAAGCTTATGTGATGTTAATAGAATGTTTTTTAAGCGGCGCTAGTAGGGTGTGCTTGGAAAATTTGAGATCTCAAATTTTCCAAGCACACCCCTTTTCTTTAAAGAAAAAATGTAAATTAAAAAATACTTACAGTGGCATATTATTTAAGGCCTCCTGGAATACACTTGTGGCAATATCTATTGCCTTCTTAATAACTTTACGGATCTCCTGTCCGTAGCACTTCGCGATTAGATGGTCGTCTGACCTTGGCATGCGAGCAAGCCCGTTTCTTAAACGTCTGTTTTCTTCCCGTTTCAATTTCTTCACAACTCTTTTCAACAGGTCTTTCAGATGCCTCACCCTCTCCCGTTCTTCTTCGTTCAACTGCATGTTTAGGCAGGCGTTTCCTATTCAATGTATATATATTGTATACTGTATATCCTATTCAATGTATATACTGTATATATGTACCTGTTACTCGATCAAGACCAAGTATTTTTTAAACAAAAACCGTTTACCATATTTCGCAGGCTTAAAGTTCTATAATCTGCTCCCTCACACAAAAAAATAATTCGAGTCCACACCTGAAAAGATTAGTTTTTTTCAATCAAATTAGATTAGTTTCATTGATGACTCGTCTTTTGTTTTTTGTCATTTGTTTGTTTATTAATGAAAAATCAATCTTTTCGGCTTAGAAGTTAATTTCGCTAGTGTGGACTTTTTAAAATTTTTTTGTGTGCTCGTTCCATTTTGGCCTTACCACTCGGATCTTTTAAAAGAACAATTCGATCGGAATTGCTAGCTTTAGCACCTTACGATTTTGGAGAGATCTTGGATCATCTGCCCAAAATAGAAATCGAAGTTAAAAAATAAAAATTAAAATTATAATGTCAAGGCTTCGATTTCTATTTTTTTTTTTTTTTTTTTTTTTTTTTTCAATACGTTTTGCTGATTTTGATTATTTTTCATTGTTATTCTTTTTCAATTATTCTTTTTTTTTGTTAAGGGTTTTTTTTGTTAACGCACGCCAATAGTTCCGAAAGGAACTCGAACGGCGCATTAAATAAATAAATAAATAAATAAATAAATAAATAAGATTTTTAAAATATTGTGCTAGGAGGAATTGTGATCTTCTGCAATTGTTAATGTGTTCTCTTGACATATGCAACGGTAATAAGTCCTGAGAAGAGACTTCCTCTTCCTCGTTCACCCTTACAGAACTGTCACATACTCGAATACAATGAATTGCATTTCTAAGAAAAAATAAAATTTTTATAATTTAAATACCGTACGAGGGGGCTGCTTTGGCAGATTGCAGGGCTTCTTTGGTGGTTTATTTAGTTTACATTATAAGACGTCATTTTTTTTGGCCCAGCACAAAGTAGCCCCCTCAACGGCACACAACCATAATTGCCACTTTAATAAATATAATATTACTTACGGACAATGCAGAATCATAGACGCAGCTTGATTTCTCAGCATTTTCAGAGAGTGTCTATAAGATCTCTTATTTGGTTGACCATCTTCCTTCTAATGAATGATTTTGGTGACAAATATTTTTGCACAGACATGTTTAAGAGCACGAATTAGTTTGCACAAATACCCATGTAAATTAAGATACTGCTTGTATCGCCTAAGTAAACTTACGCAACGACTTTTTCTCCGGATCTCATAGGTTTCGCGAAGTCCGATTTCCCAACAGCTTCGTTCGGCCATTTTGATTTGCTGTTAGAAATGAATTCCTTGCTACAGTGAATAGCCGTCATTCACTGTTTTCTGCTATCTGTTGCTTCACTTTTGTTTCTTGTTTCGTGATTAAGAAAAACGAGTCATTTAACTCGTTTTTTGCCGAGCTACAGCGAGACAATTAAAAGTGTGTTGGCGCCTCAGCCACTGGCTGGAAAAACCAAAAGAATCTTTTTGTGAAAATGAGAAGTTTTCTGTGCTGTTAAACCTTAACCTTAATATCTTTCTACTTCGTTTAGAACTATAAACCTTGTCCACAGCAAACTCTTAGCCGTTCAAAAAATTCCTGACTCCTTTTAAAAACAGTCGTCCTCTCTTTGGCAACCCTAAAATTTTTGCAGACGGTGCAACATCTGCAATAAACCTTCCAATCAGATAAAACTGCATCTTCGAAGACTTTTTCTAACCTTTTCAAAGCGATTTGCAATTCACGTTAAGAAATCTTCCTGTGCAAGAAAAAACATATTATCAATAAGTCTTTCTTCATCCTCCTGATCTAATTCAAGCCACTCTCACTACCTTTTCATTTATGAAACATATTTAAATAATTATTCTATTCCACGCTGATGGGTAATCTATTGTATAATATTACAAAGTAACTAAAACTATCTCTTTATAAAAAAAATTGATTAAGAGCAAATGATAAAATAATTAAATGCATTTAAAATATATCAAGCGGGAAATTACTTCAAAAACCTACTTAAAAGGGATTATGCCAACTTGGACGCCTTGAGACACAAACTTATTGGAAAATCGATTATTCAAACTAGAAAAAATCAATTTTTAAACTATTCACGCGACCTTAAAATTGATTTAAATTGCAATTTTATAAGTAAAGAATGATTACTTAATTATGACTTCTCTCACCAACAAACTAATAAATATTCCAAAAAAAAAAAAATACACGAAATTATTAATTATTCTTAATTACTTTCAAATTATAATTTTTTTCGATGCTTTCCTGGAAAGATAAATTTTTTCCACGCGGTCCCGCGTTCCTTGACACGTTACTGATCAATACTCTTTCAAAAAAGTTTCACGTTCCTTGACACGTTACTGATCAATACTCTTTCAAAAAAAGTTTCATCTTCATCGGCGATTTTAATTAAATTAGCAACGAACTCAAAGCATCCGCGTCTCCTCTCTTTGCTACGCGATTTCTTTTTTTTTATTATAATTAATATTAAGAAAAAGGGCGTCGGCTCAAGTATCAAGGTCACTGAGTACTCAAAACTTTATCAGTAGCATTATATTACATTACTACAAAACGTGATTCAGGTACCGGATTAAAAATGTGTAATAAAAAGAGAGAAAAAAAAATTAATATTATTTTTTTTTCGACGACTTGCTCTCTTTCGTGTTTTTTTTTCTTATTCATTTTTATTTCACGGTTATTTATTTAAAACGCTCGAAAGGGGGGGATAATCCTTAATCCCGCAAGATGCGAGCGCAGCCTAGCGGTGGCGTCACCCAACTAATAATCCTTCATTTTTTTTTAATGTGAAAAATTTCTGACACGAGATATAAAATGAGTAATCAACAAAAGCTTAATTGAATTTAATTTGTAATTGAAATAAATGAACGGTCATCCACTTTATAAAAGATACAGATGTTAAAAACCATAATGCCAACTCAAGTGTTTACATAATGACAAAACGCGCGAAAATAATTGTTTAATTGAATGACGCTACCGCCAGACGGCGTTTAGATAAAAAAAAACAAAATCTTCCGGCATAAATGCAGTGACACAACTCGTTGCATTAAAAACATTAATTCAAATTAATTAATAAAAAATTTATTTTGATGAGTAATTAAATGTTTTGTAACGTGAATGTGTGTGTGTTGCGTTCGGAGGTCATGCAGCTTCTAGAGAGTCTATTTATTCATCTTTGGTACCGTCCGTCATTTGTTTCTCTTATGGGGTTTTTATGTATTTATAAATTCATTGATTTCAATGGGTCTTGACATTTTTTGATGGGAAGGATTATTATCAATTAAATCGATCGTTTTCATCTTTGGTATTATTAAGATTTTAGTTGAAATTAATTAGAAGAGAGGTTTGACCTCCGATCATCACGGGGCTTACGTCTACGGTTGAGGCTTTTGAAAAACACCTGCGACCTGTCACGTATTTTGCCTCATAATATTTTTTCTTACCGGTTGGTGAAAAAATATAACGAGCGTATCAACGTGATCGGAAATGTTTACATATGACGAGGATTAATCATGACAATAGGGAAGATATGCGGGGAATAATTAATCCAGGGAAAAGATTTACAGTAGAGAAGATATTTTTGAAAACAGTGAACTAAAGGTTTTTTTTTACATTCGGAATCTGGAGCCGAATTAAGGACTGGAATAACTCTGGAGGTAGATTTGTTTGTGACCATGAGATGGCCCCAGCTTTACAGGATTTAAAAATGAGCTGCCGGTTTGCACTGGTCGCAATTTGGGGTGCTCTCGAGAAGGTCTCGAGCTAATATTTTGGGAGTTCAGGATGAAGCAGCTGTACGATTAACTAAGGTGGCTAAATTTCGGTAGCTAGAGTGAGAAGGGCAAGGAGCTCAATACGGGCTGGAATAGATTGGATCGTGATAAATGGGCTGGCGATTGCTGTGGTGAGTGAAGTTGAAAAAGATGAGACCTAGGAAACTTGAGTATTTTTCTTGGGACCAGCACAAACGTTTCATGTTTTTTTTTACCGGAAAAATCCAAGAATATTGCTCATTCAAAAACATTTGAACAAATTTTTTTCAACAAATATATTTCAGGATTTTTCTTAGGCGTCGGGCATAATCTTTCGTTGGGGACCAATGGTGCCCAAGATCTGCTTCTGTTCTAATAGAAAAATTTTTTCATTTTTTAGATGAAGAAAATTCCAGAGGAATTATTTTTTTTTAAATAGAAGAGATGAAATTTACCAATTTAAGGGCCCTTGACAGTGGCGTGACAACGGCTTCGCCTCTTGGGCGAGGGAGTACTTGAGTCTTCTATAATTTTTCTTTTCTTAGAAAGAAAGGAGATAGAAGCTTTGACTCTTCCTTACCGAAATTTAGCTTTTAGCCAAAAAGATTTTTAAAAGGTTCTTTTGGGAAAAAAATATTTCAGAGCGTTTTTTTTAAAAATCAAAAATTCTAGAAACAACTTTCTGACGATGGAAAATTTTAACAAGTAGTTTTGAAAAAATTTGATTTAGAGAATGTTATAAAATATTTCTTGCCAAGAAAAAATGATGCTGAAAGTATTTCTTGCCAGACGCCAGTGAAGAATTTTAGTATGCCGAAAAAAATTCTCGTAAAAATTTTAAGTTGACTCCTTGAAAAAAATTGTAGAAAATATTTCTTGCCAAAAAATATCTCTCCCCTTCTTTCCTGCCAATAAATTACTAGTAAAAAAATTCTAGAAGAGTTGTTGACAAGAGATGCGAGAAAAAATTTGTTGTCCAGGAAAAATTCTAAAAGAATGTGGGGGAAAAATATTTAGAAAAATTTTTGCACTAGAAAAAAATTTGTATGAAAAAATTAAGGGGCTTCGAATTCTATGTGCGGTGGAGCCCTCAAAAGATTGATGCGCCACCGCCCCTAGACTTCCATCTTTTACTTGGCTTACCATCCCTTCTTCTAACAAATTGTTCTAACACTTGCATATATTCTCTCTCAGATCCCAAGTCGAGGCTAAAATCTCGCTAAGCCTCCTAAATCTCCTGGGGCTTTGAGCTACAGCCTAAAAACGCCCTTACCGCGTAAGCCAGGGAGCGGATAAACCGGCGAGGGGGAAAAATGATCTGTAACGTAGCACTTATGAGGGTTAAGTATCTCAGTTGTAAGTAAACGCCAATAGCCATCCCTTTCTTAATCCTCACTAAAATAATTACAGAACATGCCAATTACAAAAATATTGGCAGTCTTATACAACCATCTTTCTAATAAAAAAATAAACTCTTGATCACTTAATCGCTGCAATTTTTTCTCAAGTATATTATAAAGGAAAAGTATATTAAATGAAATTTATATTTTATAGCCATATTAATTTCACATAAACGATAAGAAAAAGTGAATTTAATGTAATCGAACATCCTCTACATCACATGTTATCTCGATATGTGGAAACAACCTCACGATGACATGAAACCGGAAAAAGAATCTCCTTTAAAAAAAAAAATAAAAAAATAAATCGTAACCATATTTTCGCTGATAGCATGACAAAATAATGAATTATGCCGATTTTTCTTAAACGGATCTCGTTAACTAACGTAACACGTTTTCAATCAATCACTTACCTGCATGATTAATAAAGAGTTAATAGCAGGGTTCCAGCCGTAACCGTTTTCGGTTTTAGTATTCGTAAAACCGCAAATTAGTCTTGAATTTCAATTTTAAATGTTTACTTTAAAAAAAAAAGAAGTAGTTTCAAGTACCTCAAAGGTTAAACTTTTGAAGGATTGTTTTCTTATCCGGCTGAAACGTTGGAGGTGGCTGGAAAATTATTAAATCGCACTATTTTTGTCAAGTTGAAGTATTGCCAAGAAAATGAGTAACCACAACCATAATCAAGACATTTATTAGCGCCGTAATGAGGATTATAAAAAAAAAATTCATTTGTGAGATTTTTTTGCTGAATTTGACAAAAAAATCATAAGTCATCCTCTTTGAGTACAAACGGAAGATTTTAACTTTGACAGAAGAATTGATAGTTATACACGTAAAGCGTTGGCGTTATGTAAACGATAATCTCGGTTAATACACTTGTTTCATAGTTATGTTGTAAGTATGAGTGCCTCGGTAATTTATTGTTAGGGTTTGGAATTTTATCCATTTTGCGAATGATGAGTAGATTTTGGCCTGATTGAAAAGTGTGTTTTTCGGAATCATGAGAATAGTTCATAGGGTCGTGCGGATGAAAAAAATAATGCAGCGGAGAATGTTTCTTTAGCTGATATTGGCGAAAATCCTGAAATTTTTTCCCTTGGCCAAAAATCCTTACCATAGTTATTATTATTGCCGATGCGACACCATAGAGTCATTACATTGCCAAATGCAATGATGACCACATATGACCGTATGCATAATGACCACATTCACTTTATTTTTCTTCAGGAAACTTTCACGTTGAATTTCATTTTCAAAAATATCGGCCAGAAATTCCAATATAATTTCCGCCTAAAATCTCATATTTACATTTCCTGCTTTGAAAAAAAGAAAAAACGATGCATTTAAAAATTCCGATGCCACTGACCCAATTTAAAAAAATCACGCATGTAATATTTTTTCTCACAACAACAAAAAACCGGTAATTATCAGTGCTGCCTCTAGCGACGGCGTCACCGAACTAATCCCAGACGTTCCACCATGAACGTTTCCTGTGCATCGTGACTGATACCTCCTGTCAAAAATAAGCGTGGCGTTTCCTTTTTTAAATTATACGCGTATAATTTATAAAGGAAAAAAAATATGATCGGGAGCGTGCTAGCGCCGTAAACGCGTACATAAATCATGAATTTAAAATTAAATTGTTTTCATGCTGCTCCCAGTGACAGCGTCAGTGAACTATTAAAACAAACACTTTTTTCCCCCGTGTTGCTATTTTTTCATTTCCCAACAAAGGGATCTCGAATCCGAAGACAACCTTGATAGGCCATTTCGACCTGAAATTAATTCAAGCAGAGAAACTATAATAATAAGTTAGACAAAAAAAAAAAGTAAGTTAAATTAAACGAGGGCCATTAATAGAGTAATGACAGTTTCAAGGATTTCGTTATCCAGACATTGTTCTTTTTTTCAAATCTTTCCACGTGTGCCCACCCACCTTCGGGGTATCAGGGATTTCGACATCGAAAAGATATTTTTTAAGAAAAGTAAATAAATGACATTCAAGTTCATTTCTCGATTAAAAAAAGTGCGTGCCGAAAATCACGCAGCAACCTGATTTTTTTTTTGTTATTAATCAAAATAATTTTTAATATACTCGCCTTCTTTTGTTTTCATTATGTCAATGCAACTTTTTTTTTTTTATCGAAGAAGGTTAAAGAACAAAAAGTTATTATGGCTCATCATGAAGGAGGTTTAAATGATAACATTTAAAAGCCTAGATTTGCGGTGAGAGGTTATCTGATATGATCCTGCTCTCTATGGTGTAATTATTTCTTTTTTTTTTTTAAATAAGAGAAGTCATTGAAGAAATTGTGAAAAATGTATTCATATATTCCAATATTTGACAGGTTAATCATAGATGCATGAGAAGAGAAGGCATTTGATACAATGTTAGTGGACGTCCTCGGAACACGGTATTCTTTTACATAGACACGCAGAGACGTTGACGTGTTTCGTGCCACGACTTTTCCGTTATTACAATAAGAGGAAAAAAAATTCATTAGGCTACTTTAATCTTATTATTAAGTTGACGTAATATTAATTTTTGCCCTTAAAACTTCCGGGTTTTGATTTTTTTTAACGCCACCCGATTAATTATAAACAAAAATTAATCCGGTTCCCTTTGCGCAACTGCGCAATCAAATTTTCACCTCCCACGCGCTCCCATTTTTTTTTTTTTCTAAGATCCGGTTGACAGTATATTGCCAACGCAATAACCCAAGATCGAATCAATTATTCAACCGTATGAAATTCCAAACCTCATGTTATTCCAGGCTGGATGCTTTTATAAAAATAATTTACAAAAAAAAAAAAAAACTAAAGAAATGTAATCTAGATTATCGAGAGGAAAGCAATGAAATGCCTTTTAAAATATTGCATTTCCAATAAGGTAATTATAGATGTAGTGGACATTATTAACAAGTTAACCTTGTGTCCAGCTCAAGGTCGGAGCATGTTCCGGTTCTTCGAGCGTCGCGGATCTAAAACATTTTACGATTGAAATACACACATTTATAAGCAATAGTTTTTAAGCCCGGCCTTTGCAAGGTCAGAACTCAAATCTAGGGTTAAAAAATTTTTTTTCTACAAAGTCTAACTTGCTACATCAGGATTACCTTCAAATGGATCGATTGTGGACGTTCAACTATCTCTTTCGATTTCCATTTATCCCAATCATAAATTTTCATTATAAATCGTAAAATAATTTTAATTTTTTTTTCAAGGCGTATCAAGAAAAATGATTTGTGGGGTTAATATGAATCAAATCGACACGTGTTTTCCTAATTTTAGCTTTGTTTTTCCTTAACTCGTAAATACATCAAACAATCTAATGAATAAATGTGTTTACTATTCCAGAAATGATCTTAAATATCAAGAAATGAATAAAATCAAAAAGAAATGAAGTTTCTGTGATCATTTTAAAAACAACGCCATTTTTTTCTCTTTCTAGTGACACGACAAACCGCCATCTCGTTGATTTTCTGAACGCGGAAAGAAGACGAAAACCGCCATTTTGAGGTTAGCTTTTCACCTTTTCACATCGCCCAGAGCATCTTGATAACCGGAATGGATTATTGTGAATTTTCAAACGTGTTTGGACGTGAATTTTCAATTGTAAGTAAAGATTAACAACCGCTTGAACTTTTTTTTCGTAATTAGGTGAACATCATTGACATTTTTGTCAACCGGATTCCGGATCGGGATGCATGCTTACGAGGTTATATATCCAGCATTCGATTAACATTTACGAAGCTTTTGTAATAGCTACAAGATAATGCTATTAAATAATAAAGTCTACACAATCATGAAAAACCTGTAAATATTGATTTTTATTCTCAGGTTTTTTGAACTTGGCCTTATTCTATAATTTGAAGAACTAGTTTCATTTTCAGTTTCTATTATAACTAGTTGACACTGATTGCATAAAATTAAAATATTTTTCCATTGTAAAACGTTTAGCGTAATTACTTGAGGGTATTAATTTGTTGTTTAATCATTTTAGTGCCATGTTATGGATTATGAAGTGAAAATGATCTTGTCTAATGCAGTGGATGTATTTACATGATGCAAGCAATCGTTACAAGGCGAAGTCTTTTTTTTACATACAGGAATGATGTTGACAGGAGCGTAATAACCTCTCGAGCATATGTAAGGTACAAGCATGGTTTGTCTTATTGATGTTTGTGTCATTGACATCTTGTTATTATAGAAATGGTTTTTCTTAAATGTTTTAGATTTTAGGAGCAGAGAAAGACATGGCGTGACATTTACATGGGAAAGAAGCTTATTATGATTTAAGTAAACTGCTTGTGAAGGATTGTTACATCATACAAAGATAGAAGCACCCCATGTTTATGGATACACAACTGTGGTTCTGTTTTTAAGACTGATGCAGAGCTTTTTATTTCAAAAAGGTGTTGTAAATTATTCGAAGGTGCTTTGCGTGATCTTAAAAATGTAATGTATGTCCGAACAAGATTTTATTCATTTTTCAGGGTTCAGGGCTGTGAGATTCACCTGGCCAGCTATCAAGTTTCATGAGATGAAGGTCTGACATAAACTCTGAAGCAGGCAACTGAAGATACATTCTTAGGAGTAGAGGTAAACTTCACTAACTTTTAAGGGAAAAAAATGAGAAGGGCATAATCAGATTAAAATATTGAAAATCTGATATTACCAGGGTATCAGGTTTTACTGCATTTGTCAAAGATTTTAATGAATTATTACAATGAAATGAAATTTTGTTAAACATTTTTTTGGTTTTAAACATCATACTAAATCGTTTAATATTAAGACTGTATAAAAGTTCAGTGTTGTTGTGATGTGCTCAATTAATTTTTAAGATTTTGAGGAAATGAGTTCCCATAATTGAACGTGGCTTGCAACTGACTTTAGAAAATGTTGCAAGAGCAAAGCGACTTGCTTAACAATGACTAGAGGAATAGAGAGAAATGACAAGCATTTTTAATACCGCTTAAAATTAATCTTCTAATGAAATGCAGATTCTGGTATTGCCATCAGATTATGCTCTTTATCCTCATTTAAGTTTTCTAGAAAGTTAGTGTGGTGGATCTCTGACACTCAATATTTTTTAAACGATTTCTATGAAGCATAGATAATAAGCAATTACGTTTTATAGGTTTGCTGCAGAAGTCCCTCACATTTTTATTTGTTTTACACCTAAGCCTGAGCCATGGTTCCTTACTCTGGTGAAAACATATTAAAAATTTGTAGGGTCTTCTCCTGTAGCACTAAAATGATTCAAAAAAATTTGAGGTTAAATCAAAACAAGTAAGATTTATTGACGTGCAGTCTCCACTTACAAAAAAGGTACCAGTAGCTCTTGAATGCCATTACCAGTTTTTATTAAAAACAAAATGAGAATTAATGGCATTTTTACCCAGTTTGGAGTCTGTATTTAATTGAATTTTATTTTTTTACTATCAGAAGATTCCAAAACCCATCTTTTAATTTTTTTTTTTTGGAAGTTGGTTTTTGGAATCGTAAATTAAATTGTAACATTTAATTTATATTAAAAAAATGATTATTACAATTGGGAATGGCGCTTGCCCTGCAAGTGTTCATAATTTATTCAAACCATTTTTACGCTAGTAAATACAAGCGGAAGATGTTAATTTTAAAATCAGGTTTTCGGTTTCAAATTATGAAATCTACGAAAAAATTTTAAATATGCAAATGTTTTGTAATTTTTAGGTAATTTTGTCCTTAAACGTACGACATTAAAGCAAATCTAGTTTATAGAAAGATTCAAGCAAATCATAGAAAGAGTCTTGATTTGTCGGGGCAAATAATCTTCCGAATAGTTCTGTATTTTTATTTATATTAAATAATAAAAAGTTTTTGACATTCCCAAAATGTCATTTCGCTTAAAGGGCCCAAAATGAGATATTTTTATGTTGCCTGAATCTGAAATAATGGGAGCCAAAATTTTACAGTGTTGGCAACTGAACTTCTGATTATTTTAAAGTCAAGGAAAATATGTTTTTAAGAATCATTTAAAGTTTTTCTGTTATTTTTTTTAAAAATTGAAATCGTTTCTGTCGTTTTTTGAACCGAAAACCTTGCTTACTTTTAGAAACTTTTCGGATTTGTAGATTGATATACAAAAACCGCCAGTCAGTGAAATAAACCTTATCACTCTTGAATCGTTACATTTCTCTAGCCCCAACAGGTGCATTGTTTTGGAATTCGGTTGGCAAATCCAAAAAGTTTATTAAATCTTACCGCAATCCAAGTTTTGTTAATTTTAGGTAAACATAAAAAATCGTGGCTATACACATTCTGCTCTAACAAAACAGTATTACTGAATACTGTATTGAAGTACAGTTTGTGGTGGTAAGTGCTACGTATGGTCCTAAATTTTTTTATCCTGGTTTGGTGTGTTACCCAGCACCATCTTAGCGCGGTTCGTGCTTAAAAGATTTGCATAAGTGATTCTCTAAAATTTGAGTTAAAAGTTTAAAAAATTGTAGCCTTCTTCCTCATTCAGATTATTGTGTTAAAATTTGGCGACACCCTTTTTTCACCTCTCACTCTTTTGGAAAATAAACTAGAAATTACAAGTAGCTAAATCATGTGCTTTTTTTAACTGCAGCCGTTTCTAATTTCTAGTTTATTTCAATAGGTGACTAGAAGAGAGGCGAAAAAAGGGCCTAAAAATAAAAAATTATTTATTTTTTTACAGATTATTTATTAAGAAGAAAGAAGTAAGTAGCTGATAAAGAAATTTCGCCTTTTTGAATTGTGCTGAGCATAGTATTAGTCACGAATTTTTGAAGAGGACCAACATGATCCGGATTGTTAGATGAAATATGGTAACGGACTTGTAACTCCAACTTTGTCGATGTTTATCTACTCTTAGCTTTTACATTGCAAAGTTTCAGCTATCGACAAAAAACCAGGTATGCTTTTTTAAAAATCATGTTTTTCTCTTGGAAGAAAAAATTCAAAATCTAACTTTTTATGCGAAAAAATATCGTTTTTGGTGTTTACTAAAGCGATTGTCCTGAAGCGTTTAGTTCTGGCCTAGACGGTAGACGTCAAATGGGAAGGGCTTAGGTTTTAAGTTTTTGGGTTTCAAATTCTTTGAAATGAGTATTTTTTTGCTTTTTTTTCACTTTTACGCGGTTGAAAATTTATTTTGTGGGCTTAGGTATAAACCATTGCTGTATTTTATGATGAGGATGATTTTGATTCGAGCTAGATGTTGACAATTTTTTTTGCCAACTGGACGCGATTGAGGGTCTTACGGATTCTAAGTCAAACACTAGACCACGCCACCGCCCACCCCGGCTGAAAATTATTTTGAAAATATTTGGCTTGGTCATTTCCGCTTAAGGACGGAACTTGAAGACGAGACTTTTGACGATTTACTTTTCGCAGAGTTCAATTCACGATATACTAATCCTTTTCGTAGAAACTAATTGTGCATTAAAATTGCAAAATTTCCTAGCCGATTAAAAACATAAAAAATAACTAGTTTTACGTCTCACAAAACATTCCTCGTAAAAATCTCCCAAGATTATTATCAACATAAAGGTGACTATCAAAAGGGGCCATGTTAGGCGCCGTCTGCGTAATCATTTTAACTATGTTAAATTATATTATTATTAACTTTTTACTGCGATAATTTTGCGGTCTCATCCACTTTATCCCAGAGAGAGAGAAAGATATATTAAAATAAATGCATTAATACAATACACGACGGGCTCTGGCTATTATAGATCAAGGGGGTAGATTTATTTCTTAATGAAGGCAACATAACATAAAGCTTATTAACTGGATCAATGTTATAATAAGTTATATTAAAGTTATGACATTTTGATAAATATACTCTAAACCCTTTTCAGAGCGATGACGTGAAATCTGACAGGGAGCTACTCACATCCATATGTCCACTTTCTTTTGCTACATTTTGCATCTCTTCCCTAAAATAAAATGGCTTACCACTAAAAAACGAACGGGAAGCCCGATGATATTACCAGACACCCTCGGTCAAGAGGTTTTTCCTTCGCTTTTCGAAGACAAAGGGAGAAAAAAATTTCAACAAAAAATTGTCATAAGGGGAGAAGGGGAGCGAAATCCCAAGTTTAAATCGGATAAGCCTTAAATGAAAATTTCAGTAAGGGGGAAAAAGATTCTGAGGGGAGAGAAATATATATTGTGTGCAAAGGAGCAAAATGCGTGTGTGTGTGTGTCTGAATATTTAGAGTTTTTCGTCGATGAAGAGGGAGGCTTTTTTTTTTCCTTTCTTACGATGTACTGTCTCGTACTTTAAGGGGTGAAAAACTAGCGAGTGAGTGATCTCTTAGACGTGACCTAGGAGTAGAATTTTGAGATGAAAACCTTTGAGTGTTTGTTTTGAGTAAATAAATAAGGGCATCTTATGTTTATGAAAAAATAGTAAATCTGTTTAAATCCTTTTGTAAGCACCGAAACAATTTTTCATAATTAATGAGAAAATCCCTGATACGTGTTTTTGGAAAGTCAATAAAGTTAAGAGGAGAATTATACGGGAAATTTGATTTCGTCAGCTTAGACGAAAATATAATAAAGGGCGGAGTCGAGTTATTATAAATATTAGATCTGAAAAGCTTGGGTGATTTTTTTGTTTTATGAAAAATTTTTCAGGCCTTGTAGATATTGATTTGGGTTGTATTGTTGGCTAATTGGCTGTAAGGCCAAACCCTTAAATTTGAAAAGAAGGTTGGCAAGAAATTCGGACCTCAGGTTTTGTGAATTTAAGATGGTGGAACAAATAACTTTTTCTCTGATGTCTGGCAGAAAAAGCCAAACGCCATTTATTCCTCCCAACGTAGATGATTTATAACCTCATCTGGTTATATTGTCAACAAAAAAACAAGGCCTAAGTTAATGCTTTCATTCCATTTTACTCTTCAGATTTAAAAAAAATGGCGCCCCTGGATGTTGCCTCAAAAACTGAAAACCAAAATTTCTTTCCAGTCTCTAAAATTTTCCCTGATCCTCATTCTGAAAATGAAACTTTTACGATATTTTTTGCTAAACCCGAATTAAAAAAAATCGAACACCCCCGAAATGATTTTTATTTGAATGTCAAATGAAATTAGAAAGTTTTAATTTGAATTTGTTTAACAAAGATCGTATAGTAGAAATCGATATCGGAAAGAAAGAAACGAATGAAAGAAAAGGAACAGGTAATTTCACGTCAGCAACTGCGAAAACTGAGATAGCGGAAAACTGATTTAAACTTTTACCTAACTCAAAAATATTTCTTATTATTAACTTGATTTGTGTTTTCATTTCATTTTCAAATATTCCCTGTGCAACATAATCTAATCAGAAATCGAAGTAGATTTTATTGGAAATCACATAAAAATTACTTCTTTCGGTCATTTCTTCTTTTTTTTTAAATTTCAAAATACTCGGAATCCGATTTTTAGGCCTTTTCCGTTCATGTAGTCGAATGGAAAAATAAAATGATTTTTAGCAAAGTTTACTTTTCCATCACGGGAAATGAAACGGAAACCAATTATATTATTTTTGATTTTTTTTAAATTTTAAAAAAGGGTAGGAATATTAATAATTCCTCATTTTTTTTCCTCTCTTTCTTTTTTTATTCCCGATTTTCTGTTTCACTCTTTCGGTCATTCCATTTGAATTATTGTGAAAAATTCATTACAAAAATGAAATCAACCAATTATGTTAATGAATCAAAAAATGCCTTTCGTTTTCCCCCTCTCTCTTAATGATTATTTTAAATGGAGCTTTTTGCGAGTTGGGAGGTAAAAACGATTGAGTAAGGCTTATGTTGAGCCAGATAAAAATTTTTTTAAATCGAGAATAATTCCTTTTAAAGAAGTTGGAGGAATTGATCTTAAAAAAAAAGCTAAGGATTGGTCAAAAATTTTAATGCAAAATCAAATGTTAAGAAATATTAAAATTAAAAAACCAAAATCACTTAGTCCCTTAAAATTCATGCTCTCACCGCAGCCACCAGTTGCCATTTTGATCCCAGAAGAGATCAGCCTCGGTCCCTTAAATTGCCAATTTTCGTGAGCAATTAAAAATTTTGTTTTAAAAAAATTGCTCAACAAGAAATGTCAAAAAATTTTGCTCAACAAGAAATTTCAAAAAAAATTGCTCGACAAGGAATTTTTAAAAAAAAATTGCTCGACAAGGAATTTTTAAAAAAAAATTGCTCGACAAGGAATTTTTTAAAAAAAATTGCTCGACAAGGAATTTTTAAAAAAAAATTGCTCGACAAGGAATTTTTAAAAAAAAATTGCTCCACAAGGAATTTTTAAAAAAAAATTGCTCGACAAGGAATTTTTAAAAAAAAATTGCTCGACAAGGAATTTTTAAAAAAAAATTGCTCGACAAGGAATTTTTAAAAAAAAATTGCTCCACAAGAAATTGAAAAAGAATTTTCTCCACAAGAAATTTAAAAAAATTGCTTGACTAGAAATGTTCAAAAAATTTTTATGTCAAGCATTCTGGAAGTCTTGCAAAGTCTAGAAAATATAATTCTAGAAAATTCTTTATTGAATTTTGCTTTCAAAAAAATTTTCCTTCAGTAATTTTTTATTTTTATTAAATTTTAAAAAGTTATTTATTTTTTACTCGATTCTAAAAAAGAAAGAGAGTTATGTGTTTCATTTCTTTAAAAACTCAAAGGTCTTTTAACATGTTGGCATCGAATTTGATCCCTACTTTAGTTAAGCTGTTGAGCTTTCAGTGAAATGTCTTTTAACCAGTTTCTCGAGTTTATAAGTAATGGGCCAATTAAATAAAAAAATTAAATTTTTCCCTGCTGCCACGAAAATTTACTCGGAGCAGCACTCCAACTAAGGTCAATCTAGCCCAGTGGGGCTATATCTCAGCCTTATCCTTTGGAATGCTGACCACATAAGACCGCACGAAATTAACGAAACAGAAAGAATTACGTCTAAATAATAAAATTAAGGAATCGAAAAAAAAAGGAGATGGAAATAATCTAAGTAGAAAGGTAACCCCGAGGTATATAAATTACACGTACAATGTGGTACGTATCGGTACCGCCACAAATCACGTAGTATCCCGTGAGACCAAGTGTCATCCGGCATTACTGTCTGTGACCTATGCTATACAAACCCTGTTCGGTCACGGACTTTCACATTTTTCCTTAATTAAATTCAGTTAATATTTTTTCTTTTGTTTTTGTTTTCATCCCAAGACAAGCAAATATTTTTTGCTACAACTACATTCATTATTGCCCTGAAAAATTTTTTTTTATTTCCCCAAGACCGCAGTAGGTGGTATAGGGATGACAGCGAGCAATAAAACAAACCGAGAAAAAAGCAGTATAAAATGAAAATGGACTGTCCTCTCGTGAAAAGTCCATCCGTTTTGTATTCGATAAATCCCTGTCAGGGTTGATATCCTAACAATTCGAGACAACTTTCCACCTTAGCTTAACCGCATAGTATCAGGTGTTCCGGCTATCTTAGAATTCTTTCCATATAACTTTGGGGGGCGAATTATTGTATTTCTCGGTATTACATTGGAAAATTACGTGCTTCGAATTTGATATTTATTAAATCGGTTTCGTTTTTTTCCCTATGTGTTCTTTTCTGGCATAGATAAGAGAAATTTTATTTGGAATCTTGGTTTTTTTATTGATTTCGATTCTTGATTTTTTTTTTTTTCCTTTTCTTTTTGTCGTCACGAAAAGATTTCCTCACTGAATTGTAGTAAAAGAACAGCATATTGTAAATATCTTTTAGTCGATCTTGAGGTCGTGATAAGATTAACCTTTTTTTTTTATTATTTCATTTTTGTTTCTTTCTGAATATTAATAATTCGAAGGAAATCTTTTTTTCTGCTTTTCGTTTTCTTAATCGATTTAATGTTATTCAATAATTTAATCGGGATCGTTCTTGCATTTTAAGAGATTTTTTTTTTTGTTAATCGGATTTTGAATTGGTCAAGGTTGCTCATTTAAAGTGTTACGATGTTGGACGTGTTGACTTGAGATAGGCTTACCTTTTCATGTTGGAAGTACTCTGCTGAGCAATTGTCAAGTTATTTGTTGCTTTGTGCGGATTGTGTATTGCGTATTAAGGTTGTTTGCAAGATTCTAAAGCCGCGTCATGTTTTCAAAAGCTTCTGGACAGGTCATTGTAGGGATTTTGAGTGTCTGGGTTGTGTTGCTGTGAAGAAGTGTAGGCAGGGTGTCATATTAGTAAATGGATATTTTAAAGACATGATAAGAGGCGATTATTCTCAAATGGATAAAGGCAGGTTTAGACATTTTAATGTCTGAAGATTTACTAATGTTGAAGGAATTGGAATTCGTAAATAGGTTAGGTTTTTTTTAAATTATTTTGGAGTAGATGCCCTATATACATAGAAAAAATCTGGTGAACTCACCTAGATAATAGAAACTATAGGTAGAGCAATGTCGGCCTTCGGGTAGTGAAAAGTGAATCGACTCGCCAAACAAGGCTTCGCTTATGGGGCACAGTAGAAAACGTTCGAATTTTTAAATGCACCGACCTTATGCCGTCTGCCAGCCGAAGTTTCTCTACAAGCTAAAAATGGGAGAAACCCACTTGCACCGACCTTCCGGAAATAGCCGAAGATAATTGGAGGTAGGTGCCTCCAAATTTCACTTCATCCGAAATTTTTTTTTGGAGGAAGTGAAAGTTTCCTCCAATTTGTGGATGAGAACGTTAACTAAACTCTAGATGATTATATTTAAGCTGATAACAGTGACGGCGCCAGAAAAAATTTCTGGATGATGCCAAGGGTGGGCCACAAATTTTCATGTGGAGCCAAAGTCGAACAATGTTACATTACAGCAATATTTTTCCGGCAAATTTTTTTTTCAGCTGGTGCCACGCCCCCCCCCCCCCCCCCCCCCTTGGCGCCATCATTGGCTAATAAAACTTATCACAAAACAAGAATAAAAAATGCGTAGCAAAGGATGTTTATGTTGACCGGAAAATCAGAAGACAAGTTCATGAACATAAGGTAATTGTTTTTCTTGATGACATTCAGGGTTGGCGATTTGCTAATGTCCGGAGGTTTCGAACGAGGATTATGCCGGTGGCGGCCGCCACTTCATTTCACTTCCTCCAAAAAAATTCTCGGAAAAAGTAAAATTTTTTTGGAGGAAGTGAAAGTTTCCTCTAAATTTCACTTCCTCCTAAACTCTTTGTCAAACTGAATGCATTTTGGGCTCTTCTCGAACGTACTTACTTGCCACTCACTCAATTTGTTTTGACTTCAAGCCCTCCATTAATATGTCGGAATCAAATCTATCTCTAAAGGTCTTTGGTCTCTTCCTTTTTAAGGTCTCTATTTTAAAGGAGGTTCATAGGTTAGCAGGAAGATACCTCCCTTTCCAGTAATAACGAAAACATGAATCACATTCATCAATATTAACTTCACATATACACAAACTATAATTCATGTTATTTCTTTCCTACCCCATCTATTTTTTTAAATTTTAAACATCATATTATGCATAAGAAGGGATTCGAAGACAAAAAGAAACCCCATCCCTTTTCTTCTATTTTATCATGTCCATCGTTATTGTGATCACGATTGCAATATATCAAATATCTTTTTCTTGATTTTATTTTGATAAAAAAGAATAAAACAACGTCGAAGCCAAATGGTGTCATGATATTTTTCAAAAAAATAAAATACAACGGCCGTGTCCATGACTGAGACACGTAGTGTACACTACTTCCCTTTTTCTTTTCTTCAACAAATCGACGAAAAAATTGAGCTTATGTTCTGTTGTTTTTTTTGTTTTTTTTAAAAAGATATTTCTATTTCACAAATCACAGTCGTCGTCTTTTTAAAGCAAATATGATAAGGGAGGGAAAGACACAGGATGCACTTGAAAGAAAAGAGGAAAATGTGATATTCTTTTTAGACTATTTGAATATAAACTTTTCAGGGAATAACGCCAACGAGCAACACAAGAAAATTCCATGCGGAAATGAAGCACAAAGAACACGAGATAATCTCTCAAGATTATGATAACCGCAAAAATGTTTTTACCCCTCGTCGGTCCTTTGTCTCATGTTTTGAAAGGATTTTATATATTATAAAATTGCAACACGACATAAAATAAACCCGAGAGGAGCGCTCTCCCGATTCCTCTTCCTCGTCAAGCTTTAGCTGATTGCTTAGGAATTTTTACAATTCGGGTCAGAAGCAAAACTAAACGGATTTGTCGGCGCTTAGAGTAAAAACCCCTAACGGGGAGAGAAAAATCCTCCGAAAAAAAATAGAATTTAACAGATTGTTGAATACTTTCAACCCCTTTGAAATCGGGGGATTTTTTTTTCATCCTCCTCTTTCTCTTTCTCTCTCTCTCTCTCGCCCTAAATCCCTATAAAACAAAGTAAAAGAATAAAAGGGCAAATATTGTTGAAAAGGGAAGTTAAAGATCTGTTTATGAAAGTTCGAAACAGCTCCAGGGAGAAGAGCTTATGATGTTGCTGTCAAGAATGAGAACGTAATCGAGCGTCAGTTCTAATCGATAGTAGCTATCGGCAAGGTTCAGCCCCGACATGGGCTAATCAATTCCGAGTTTTGTGGAAAATTTTTATTTGAAGCAAAAAAAGCGAAAAATAATAACGGACGAGGATTTTTTTTTTTTTGTATCTTTTCCTTTTTTTTTTTTTTTTTTAAGCGAGATTAATGTGACCGGAGGATTGTTTTGGCACAATTGAGGGATTGGATACAAGCACATGGCAAAACATTTTGAGGCGATCCAAAACATGGAGGATTCATGCAAGCTTTGTGGTGAATGTCTCATCTGTGGTCTGAATCTATACAGTATGTCAAAACCATCTGCATAATGCATTTATCATGAATGTCCTTTATTTTTCATCATTGTGATCGACGGTGTTATGCATTTTTATCGCTAAGTGGGTATCAGAATGAAGGGTGAAGTTTATTTCATGATCCTGTTGTATACTTGATGATTATGCTGTCGATTAGTTTGAATATGGGGATTAAAATAACTTCCCTGTGATAAGTCATGACAGTCGGTTTAATGCGGTTCATTTGCATGCGCTGTTTCAACTTCGGTTTATCGCATATAAGAATAAGTCTGGACGATTCGGTGTTTGCTTGATTGACCGGCGTCTGAGATTTGCATTAGAGACCAGGATAGAACTTAAGTCAAGTTTTGTGTTAGGCGTTTTTTTTCTGGAGCGGATGTAGCAGAAGGAAGGAGATGACTAGGTTAGTTATAGGGCTGAATAGGGAATTCGAACTTGGTTTGGGAAAAATTAGACTGATCAGAAATTTCAAAAATATTTGGGTCCGAGCTGCTGTTGCTGAGTTGATTGGAGGGAGACTTGTCTGCAGAAGTCGCAAATGTAGCAAAAAAGTCGTTTTTGATATTTCATGCACATTTTAGAATTGATTTGCGCTGGTGGAAAAGGCAAGCACACATGGTTCGGTAGACTCATGGGCCGATCAGATGAAAAAATTCTAGTAGATCTGGGCAGCCCTTGTCCGGCCCTGAACCTCTATTCATAAGGAAATACAAACCCAGTGGGAAACGCGATTTCAAAATATTTGTAAACATTTGTAAAATATTTTACGAATATTTGGTGAAACCCACCACTGAAATATTTGCAAAATAAAATATTTACATAATATTTTCAAAATATTTCAAAACATTAATATTAAATTCGGTTTCACCAAATATTTGTAAAATATTCTACGAATGTTTACAAATATTAAAATCGCCTTCCTAGTGAGAAGCAGATAATATGGTCTTCTTCTTCAGAGGCATCAAATTTTTTCCCACAACTTTTTTTTGATAAAAAAGTTTTTCTTATTATTTTCTCTTAAAATTTTTCCTATAATTTTTTCTTGATAAAAAATGTTTCTTGAATTTCTTTCAGCTATTCGTTTTTGTGGGAGAGAGTACTTTTTTTTGGCAACAATTTTTTCCCGAAACATTTTTATTCGGCAATAATTTATATTGAAATTTCTCTCTGGCGACTGGCAAGAAATATTGGTAGCATTTTTCGGAACTAGAAATTTTTTGAAACATTTTTTAAAATTTTCTATCGCCAAGAAATTGGTTCTAGAATTTTTGATTAAAAAAAATCGATCTCAAATTTTTTGGCATGAAGTATTTGCTAGAATTTTAAGAAAGTATATGTATACTCAGCCTAATTAACCATCTACGAAATCGATAAAACTGGCCAGGTTAACATTTTCTCACTCGCATGATGAAAAAAAGAAAAAAGAAAAGAAGAAGGAAAAAAAAAGGAAGTGGAGGGTGTGAGCAAAGGAATGTAATTAGAATTGATGAAAAGTTTTGAAAAGCTCACATAACGCTCAAAAATTTGTTCCGTTTCCAATTCATGAAAAAAAAGTAAGCCAGCAAGGATTTCAAACCCCGGTGAAGAGGGAGAAAAGAGCTTTCAAGTAAAAACGTGAAAAAGGGCAGATTTTCGTAAAATAAATAAAAAAAGCTGAATATTTCGAAAGTTATATGAGACGTAATATCAAAAAAAAAAAAAAAAAAAAAAAGAAGGGGGAAGGGGATGGGCAAAGGTAAACTCGGAATCGAATCGATCCACCTTTCCTAAACGCGAGAGGGGGGGGAAAGAGAAGAGACTTATAGATTCCAATTTTGAAATGGTACCTTTTATCAAAACGCACGTGATTCTGGCACAAGGGGGGAATAAAATTTTTTTAATGTTATGGCAGCCGGGAAACGATACCGGACACACAACCGGGGAGGAAAGTATATAAACATGCTCGTATAGAGGGGGACATAATGAGAATAATGAAGAGACAAGTTGTCCTTAATGTGACTGTCACGTACGTCTATTCGTCAACCAGAATGAAAATTTAATCATTAAATTATCACCTTTTTTGCATTCAAATTAAATTTTTTTTTTTTTGAAATTCGACATTCCTGAGGCTTAACAAACGGGGAGAGTGGGAAGGATGATGATGATGATTTTTTTAGGATCAAAAGCTGATAATTTTGACATTGGAAACAGGACAGGGAAAAAAAATTTTCTCATTTTCCCGTGAGAATAAAAATGCATTTATAGCGCATACGCCGAGAGTATATTTATTGATAAATCCCTTTTTATTATTTATCTCGGGATTTTGTATTTTGGAACATTTTACAAAAGCGTAAACCGCCTTACAAAAGATGTTTAGATTATTTCATCCCCGGATGCATTAAAAAAAACTAAACGATGACGTGCGGGCGAGCCTTGCGCATGCCCGACCTTGTTTGGGGCTATTGTTCGTAAAAAAAAGTTTTTCAAAAAAAAAAAAGTCGCAGGTGATAGCTGATAGAGGGAGAGAAAAATAAAATAAAAAAAAAAGAGATCAGGGAATGATACTGGAACCATTGTAAAGAAGACATCGGACTAATCTAAACTTGGACAAAGATTAATGAACGTTACTTCCGGGCTTTGAAGGGAAAAAGAGGGAAATCAAGGGAAAATATCCTTGGCTTATAATTTTTATCTTTAAAAAGTTTAGCGGTCATGTTCATAATAATGTGTAGCCAACATGACCGAATTTGAAAATGTTTTTTTTTTCCTTTTTCGATTAAAATGAGATTGAGAGCTAATCTTCCATTATGCAGCGATTAATTAAAAAATAAAAGGAAAGGGGAAAAAAAAAGAGTTAAGAGGGAGAAAACAAAAACAAAAAGTGAAGTTTAATTTAATTCCAATCGAAAATGAAATCCTAGTCGATACATCACTGCTGACCCAAACCCCTAACACTTTGGAAAAACCTTTTGAAACTGAACTAACGAATATCTGTTTTAACCATATATTAGTATTAAGTTAGGGGTTGTCTTTTACGATAAAAGAGATTACATTTTGTCAAACGCAAACATATATCCTGCATTTTCGAGAAAATCGGGATAAAAGGGAAATTTTATCAAAAACTTTCATTTTAGTCGTGGGAATAAAAATAAGCAGTCTCGATTTTATTTAATGTTTTTAAATTTTTATTTCTTTTTTTTTGGATAAGTGTTTTTTGGCCACGGGCCTGATTTTGTTTATTGATTATGGTGTTTTTAAGGAAATGTAGAAAGGGCGTTTTTTAAACTTAGGCTAAGGTTTTTGTAAATGAAAAACATGGTTTGCTTTTTTAGGCTTGTATTGCTTTGAGGGATGTTCTATATGTTTATCCAATTACGAAGAAGTAACGCATAAAGAATCGAGGGGGGAAAAAATGTTATGAGGATGTTTTTCCAGTTAATGTAAATATTCGAATATTTTTATTAAAGTATCGTAAATATAATATCGTAGGATATATATGAATAATATTGAAACAGTTAGGGAGGGAAATATGTTAAAAATGGAGCGTGATAAAATTGGAAAAGATATTTAAAGGAGTTATGATTTAAATAGAAAGTGTAGGCAGGGCGTGAAATAATTATATAGGTCTTGGTATTAGTGGCTAAGGCATGATTAATATGATCTTGCTAAATTCTTAAGTGATGCTAAGTTGTCGGATTAGCCTTGAACATTTTTGAGGCCTTGCTATTCGAGCCAGAAAAATAATGAGAAATTTTTTCTAGAGCTAAGAAATTTTTAATGTAGTTATCGACGTTAGTTAATAGTAGCTGAGGAAAAATTTTGAGCCGAGAAACTTCTTTTGGGATGTAAAAATTCTTTCCAGTGCCAAGAAAATTTTTTCTCGATCAAAAAATCTTTGTTGGCAGCAAATGTCTCCCCGAAGCCAAAAATTCCTTTTGAATTAGGAAAATTTTTACAGTCAGCAGAATCTCTGTGCTAAGCTTCATGTTTGTTAAAAGTCTGGCATGAGAAATGCGAGCCGGGCTGGACTATGCTGTGATTGCAAAGAGCCCAAGACAAGGAAGTGTGGCAAAGTTTGTGAGAGACCTTCGTTCAGGAGTGGAAAGCAAAGTTTGCAAAGAGAGACCTTCGTTCAGGAGTGGACAAATATAGGTTGAAAGAAGAAGAAGATGTTGTGCAGGGCTCTACAGAGCGCTTTAAGCTTAGGTCACTTTTCTGCTGCCGAAGAAACTGTCCGTTCCCACTTATCTTGAAATGCTTAATCAATCATTTAACAACTTTTCACTTTCATCTGGCCATATTCCTTCACTTCAACCCCTAAAAAATTTCAGTTGACACTTTTTTGTTTATTTAACTGCACCTGGCGGGAAAAAGCGAACTTTATACACCTTTCAAAAAAAAGTTAAAAGAAATTTAAGAGAGTTTTAAAATCTTTTGACTTTATACCATGAAATTTGGGTTAGCAAGTCAGCTATTGGAACAACTTTTTTATAAGTTTCCTTTTTTTCTTCTTCATCTCATTTTTTTCCCTTTCATCTTTTTTTTGTCGTCTCAAAAATTGTTTATAATACGCTTGGTAATAATTATCAGTTAATACAACCCGAAGCTTTCCCCCCCCTTTACGATTCAACCTCCCCTTTCAAAATCCCATATCTCATGGTTTTTTTATATGAAAAAATGGGGGAGCGAAAATATTGAAATATTGATTTTCTGCACCTGGAGTCATCATCAGTGACATCCTCCTCGGATTTATTGATAGGAAAACTTAATATTTTCTCAAACCCTACCAGAAGAAAAATCTGAACTTTTCGTTATCTTCTGTTTTCCACTCTTCCCATACGTCATCCTTGCATACATTTTTAAAATTAAAAGACGATTTTCGTAAATTTTGTTTCGTTTTTCTGTTCTCATATAACCTTAGCCATGTTTTTTTTTTCCTTCAATAAAAATAAGAAAAGAAAATGATAAAAATTTAAAATCGGGTACTTGTGCATAACGACATCTTCACCGTTAGCAACTTGACTATTGATTGACTTGTTAATAGAAAAAGAAATCCTATTTTCCATTTCCTAGAGTTAATGCGTATATAGAGCGAAATTCGAAAAAAAAAAAATCCGTCTTTATTTCTTGAAATAAAAAAGTCTTTTTTCCGGAAATATGATTTTTTTTCCGTTCGAAATTGGAATTCAATATTTTCCATATGTCCCCCGGTGGGTAAAGGTTTTAAAAGCTGAAGTATAGAGACTTTTCCTGCTGTTGTACTTCCATTGTTATATTCGAAAGCAATCTTTATAAATCAAAGTGGTCGTGAATGACTTCGCGATAGATTTTTTTTTTTTGCAAAAGGTGTTAACTTTTAAAGCTGTCGAAAAAGTTTTTTTTTTCTGATTAGATTTGAATATTGGTAACGCAATATTTTTTTTTAGGTAAAATAAATCTAATGTTAGTTGAGTTCGAAGAAATTTAACGGCATCGAGTCCGCCTCTGCTTCGTAACAGGCGCCTACGTTTCCCAATCTCTACTCGAAAACGATCAACTAGAAGAAATAAAATAAAAAGAAATCAGACACCCATGGGAAAGGATAAAAATTGTCTAATAAAATCAAAAGGAATTAAGAGAAAGACAAAAATGAAATGGTCAAAGCTTTATTTAGAGACGGAAACAAAGCGAAGAATAATCTCGTGAGATTGAGAGAATACTGCTGACATTGAAATAAGTCAAGAAATTTAAAAATGAGCGAAATAAAAACTCTCGGGAAGAGAGAGAAAAATGGAGACGCGAGAAAAAAATATTATCATGAATTTTAAAATTGCATTTTCGTCATCATTCGATTGTTTTGATTAAATCTCGGTAATGAAGTAGGGGAAAACTAACCGAATTAATAAAGGAAAATAAGGGTACGATGGGGAAGAATAAGACGAAAGTTCTCGCGGGGGCAATCCAGAGTCAAGGAGACTAATTAGGAAAGAGTCGCACGGGACGCATCCCGAAATCATATTAGATAGCAACGACATTTGTCACATTATCTTTCATAACTTACTCATTTGCTGAATATTCAATTATTTAACTGACTTGTATTTAAGGGAAGGGCGTTTTAACTCCCTTGAATTTACATAAAATTAAATCTTTTTCTTTTTAAAAAATTACATAGGTGATTACTGGAAGTTTTAAATGTGGTAATTGTTTTTTGTTTTTACAGGTTGAGAACAAGTTTTTGGTGCTGAGCGATTTTGAAGCAAGATGTCGTCTTATAAAGTTATTGGAAGTGGATTTGTGGTCTTCCAGATAGAAGAGTAATTGTATGGCTGTAAGTAAATTTTATTTTAATTTTTTAAAGAGTGTGGAGAGCAAAAAAGGTCAAGGAACATCGGTTCCTCCTTAGTAGTGATGCACACCAAAGCAAGACAAGAACAAGATATGGCTGTAGGTTTTTTTTTTTTTTTGCTTCCTGAGCATCAAGAAATTAAAAACGCGAAAGAAGACAAGACGAAGACTCTCGAAAAAAAACTGTGGCAAGGGATTCTTGACTTGCAAAATCTGATTTTTGTAGAGACCATAAGAGTAAAGATCCTAAAAGAGATTGGCCATAATGGTTTCCAGTTTTTCTGTGTTACCGATTTTATAAAACGGAAGCTCCGCTTTCTAGGAATTTCCTCTTCCGGAATTTTTAAAATAGATAAAAAATAGACAAAAGATTCTAACCTAAAATAGGTTCAATAAAAGGCAAAATAATTTTTTTTTTTTTTTTGAAGTAGATTGTTCTTACCGCATGAACTTGTGTGGCTGCATGTCGAAAATCTTGCAATATTTGTCTTTTTTGGTGGTTTTATTTCTTGTTTGTAAACATTGTCGTCTGCTGTAGTCTGCTTTTGAAGAAAATTTAAAAACTGGCTAAAACTTTTGGCGCGAAATAAAAGTTGCTTTTTATTCCTCTTCCGGTTTTCAATATCGTCTGCTGTGTTTGTGCCTTGTGTTTGCCAATTCTTGGGCAAGAGTTAGACAAGGTCTTTAGCGGACAAGGCCTTTAAGAATACAGAATTATTCTGTACGAAGTTTCCACATGATTGGACCATGTGGTCGAGAATTTTGTTCATAATTTTTTTCTTGGTGTCACTTTGAAGTGATAAACTTTCCTGCCCAATATCGGGCCCCGAATTAGGTCTAAAATTCTTGGCTAATACAGAACCTTATACGAAAACCACTCTTGTTAAAATCTGTCACTGCGAAAATCTCCCAAGGCGAAGCTAATGCGACATCGAATAAAACAAAATCCTTATTGCTTACAATTCAATAAACTTTTCTCTTAAAGAAAAAAAAAATCAAAAGCTTATACCTTCGATAATACAATAAAAAAAAGAATAAAATAATAAATTAAGAGAGAATAAAAGAGTAAAAATGATGACTTTATGATGGAAAGCGAACCGGGAGAAAAATGGGAGGGGAAAGGGGGGGGGGAAGAAAGGTTCTTAAGGGTCTCGTCTCTATTAAAAATTTGTGAAGATAAAACTCGGTTGTTAAACGTGATCATCAAGACATTTCTAGAACTCAGCAATTATCCTGATGGTCCTCGTTACTCACTCCGTTACTCCATTACTCCCTTAATGAGAATCATCTTTTCTTCATAAATATTCTTTCATAATTCTTTTCTTATAAATCAGCGTATTGCCCTCCCCCCATGCGTTTTACAACCTGTTGTCGTCCAGGGTTATTCTTTCTTAAAGAAAAACTTAAGATCAAAACGATCGTGACCTCACGCATTGCTGACAAGGGAAAAAAAGCTGACGCCGCTTAACGAAGAGACGAAATACTCGTGGAAGACAAAGGCTTTTATAATTGATTTGCCGCCATCGTGCCTTCTATTAATCTACTTTTTTTCTATTTTACTTTTTTTTTCTTTTTTCCCCTCCACCGAACCCGGAAAATAGGTCACTACATCAATATATAAAAATGACACTTGAATTGAAGAACCAGAAAGAAAGAAAATGGGAACCCGTCATCGGTAATGAATAAATCATTCGGGTATCGCTTCTCACTTGGAAACGCTTCTCCGGTAAAAATTTCACCAAAGAAAAAAAAATTCGAAAAAGAGACGGGAAGAAAAAAATATATCTACTCCATATATGAAGATGAAATCTTAAGTGATAGGCTTCATTGTTTGCGAAGGAAACAATAGAGTTTTTCGGTTTTTTTTTTCTTTTTTTTCCCCCCTTGCAGTGATTTACTAAAACCGATTCCTACACGAAAGGACTTCTCCCATCACGAGATTTGTTGCAGTCTTTACGGATACAATGCAAAGATTTTAACTAATTCCTAATGGCCGGGGGGGGGGGAGTTTTCTCTAAAAAGTGAGAGATATTTGAAAGCTGAAAAGGACAAGACGAAGTTTGACCGAAGAAGGAAGATGCGATCGGTAGCCATTATTGTGATTGTCTAAGCAACGAGTTGAACAAGACTTCTCTCGTCTTTGTTATAGTCCCTTTGAATGCCATTCACAATTACCTTTAATTAGAAGGTTATCTTCTTGGCTCCTTGCTCAGATTCATTTCAAGTTAATAACTTTATTTCCCTTTTCAACTAAATAGCCAGTTGGTTCTATAGAAATCCCTGGACCCGATCAATCTCCTTGCGCATTTATTCGACGGGATTAATTGGGACGAAAAAAATTAAGCTTATGTTAATAATAATAATTCGTTGGTAAAATTATGTAATCGCAATAAAACGGACGTTTTCTTACGGGCAATTAAATTTGTCAGCATGTTAAACTGCCCATTAGCCCGTTTTGTCGTTTTCTTTGATGATGATAATAATTATTGAAAGATTCTAATGAAGAGAAGAATTTATTTCTACTCAAGAGGAAAGAAAATTTTTCATTTACTTCCGAGAGAATTGCTGTCGGGGAATTCCCGGAAGTGCGAAGCTTTCGGATTTCAAGAGCGTAATGAATTCATAACCGCAGTTTAGTTTGAGGCAATCACGGTCGTCTTCCTTTCGATTAAAAAAAATAAGGAAAAAGAGGAGGAAAAAAAACAAAAATTTAATGCTAATAGGGAATTTAAAGGTTCATAGTTCGGGATTTGTTATTTCAGCAAAGAGCAAGTATCTGCTTTGTAAAATGAATACCTGAACTGTCGATTTTTTTATGTCTTCGGGGCATTTATTTATTGGCAGGCATCTTCTTGTCCTCGAAAATAGGGATAGTCGGAAGACAAGACAAGAATTGTATGGTTCTTGTTCTTGTCTTGCATTTTCTTGTTTCAGAAACATTGCAAAAATGCAAGACTTTCCTCGCAAATTGCTAAAAAAAGCTAGTCTTGTCTGGTCTTGCCGGAAAAAAATCCAGTTTTATTGTGTCGCTTAAGACAAGACGAGCCACATTCTCGCAGATTCGTCCATTTAAACTCTCAAATAACTGACGAAAGTTTAACTCGACTTAATTTCATCTGTGGCCAAGAAAGAATCTTAAGGTAGCTTAAAAAGTCTGGAAGTTCGCTACCTCAGTATTGCAAAGTTCCATCTCCACTGCTCAAGCTGACTCTAGTTCACCATTTGATAAACATACAGGATTGGTATAAACCTCTGCAGTAGAGATGGAACCTTATAACATTGAGGTCACAAGGAGTTGTTCTAGAAAAATATCTTGGGAAAAATTTCTCGCTCAAAAAAATTATATATGAAAGGAAAAATATCTAGATAAATTCTCTTACCAAAGAAAAGTTATAGAAAAAAATTAGGGGCCCCAAATTCTGTTTGCGGTGGGATCCACAGAAAGATTGTTACGCCCCTGCAACTTTTATTTACAATCTATCGAACCTTGCAATTCCCTCTAAAAAATCAAAAAAAAAAAAAAAAAAAAAAAAAAGAGAAAAAACGGCCAGCAGATTTCGGAAAAGATTAATCACACTTAAATCGTTAAAAAAATAAAAAAAAGAATCGCGGATGAAGCGACTGGAAAACAAACGTACCCTCTTCGCGGAAACGGAAAAAGGCTGTTTAATGGGGAAGTTTTCCATTGGGAAGTAATTGCATTTAACCCTGAATAGCGGAACTTCCTATTAGGCATATAACCATCGTACTTCATTACCGCGATAAATTACTATTCCAAGAACCAAAAAGGCTGCCTTTAGGTTAACTGTAACGGTCTGATACACCCTTATGCTCGTTAGGCGTTTTGGCGTTACGCACATACACGCATTCCTAATCCCCGACTTTTTCCCCTTCTTTTATACTGTAACTTTTTTTTATTATTAAAAAAACGTAATATTTCCCCACGTCATTACTCATGTTTGCTTTTCTTCGATGTTGACATTATGGGCGATGGTAGGCCTAATGAATTTAAACAATACGGTGATGGAAAATCAATTCTGCTTTTCGCGAACGTAAAAGTACGTATGCTTTTTTTTTTTGAAATTCATTGGCTAAAGCAAGAAATATACTACCACATATTTTTTTGACCATTTTGAGAACAAACAAAAAAAAACCGAGAGAATAAAAAGATAGGGAAAAACTGGAGAACTTGTTATTTTTGAGAAATAGCATTAATTTTATTCTTTTTGAAATTTTTTTTCTTTTTTTTTTTTCTGGGGGAGGGAAAAAGATTTAAGTGCCGAGAATCCCTTTGACTTTTTGTTTTTGAGTAAATCCTAGCGGAGATTTATAAGGTACTCCCAGCATGGTTTCGTAATGAAATACGTGTATCCTTAGCTCTCCGCAAGGGATCAACTTTTCCCGCATTTTCATTAATCTTATTTCATTATTACTGTTATCATCCCGAGTTATTATAATTAATGACTTGATATCAATTGTGATTTCTCATTTTGAGGGATGACAAAGGTACAGGTCGGCGATGAAGGTTAGTTTTGGGGATTATATCGAGTTATGAGGTAATTGAATTGGTCGAATTAAGAGTAGTTCGTTTTGGATGTTGACATTTCATATGAAAGGGGAACAGTAGGGGGCAGGCAAGAAGTGCAGTTAACACTTGATTTTATTTCTTCCTTGCGGACATTTGCTCAATTCTAAGTTTGGGGGATGATACGATTTTTTCATCTTCTGCTGAACATAGACAAGTAGCAGTAGTACTTGTGCTGGTTCGACTTGGATTTTTGGGTCACAATTCTTGAAACTGACTAGGGCTAGAAGAATTTTCGTGCCCGGGTCGGATAGATTTTTAAGCCACAGCATTGCAATACTCATGCATCAGAAATTTTCGTTATGCTGACAATATCGCCATTCGAATAAAAAAGAGAATCTCCGTTGTAGTGATGGACGAGACAGCGAGAAAGTGTCTCGTCTCGTCTTGTTTGAAAAAAACGAGATTAAATTTTTTGTGTCAAGACTAGACAAGACCGGTTTTTTTAGCAATTTGCGAGAAAAGTCTTGCGTTTGCATTGTTTTTGAAGCAAGATAATCCAAGACTTTATTGCAAGACGAGTCAAGAACAAAAACCATCATGCATCAACCATCATGCGTCTTGTCTTGTCTTGTCTTTCGTCCACCACTTCTCCAGTGTTTAATAAACAAAGTGGATTGGATTTCTTCTTCTTCGGGTGCCCTTCTCGCACACGAGCTTAGGCAATCAATCCGACAAGCTCCTTGAATCTTTCACTATCAGCGGCATTGCGGAATAACTCCTTTGCGGTTAACTTGGTCCAATTCCAGATATTCCGCAACCAGGAGAGATTCTTACTACCAAGTCTTCTTTTACCCTCGACCTTGCCCTGCATGATGGTCTGCAGCAGCCTGTACTTGGGTCCCCGCAACTTATGCCCAAAATACTCCAACTTCCTGCGTTTTACGGTCGCAGGTAATTCGCGGTCCTTGTGGAACCGATGCAATTGGATTTGAACAAGATTTAAATTGGCCATTGACATCGCCAAGACAAGTTTATGGTCGTGAGCAAAGTCGACGTTGATCTTGCTCGACTTACCGCTACTTATTCGACTTACGTAGAATATTCGGCAAGTTACCCTTTTAAAGTAGTTGGACGCATTATTGAATGACTCTGTAAATCCGAACACAAATTGTTTTACGACCACAGCTCCCCCCAAAAAATGTTTCTAGCTCCTCCCAAGCTCTTGGCTCTTACCTAAGACCTTTTTTACTCAGTGTTTCATCTGCCTTTCTTGTTTTTATTGCTTTATTACGTTACGGGACTTTTAACCTTATCTCTTACAACGGATCGATTTTTTAACCCGATTCAAAAAAGCTTTTCCTGGATTTCCAAAAGTCAAGAGTCGAAAATATTAATAAATCAAAAGTGAGATGACAATGTTATGGGTAAAAAGAGAAAAGTTGAAAGATCGAAAGGGCAAAATAAAGCAAGTAAAATATTGTGACAAAAAGTGTAAGGAAGGTCAATCCTGGTTGGGAAGGTGCCAGTCAGAATAGAGAAAGTAGGAGGAAAGAGGCAAACTGACGAAGTGACAGCTGACAGAATCGTGCTTCATGATTCATCGCTTTCACAATTCTTACTCTCTTAACTTTTCCTAACAAACAATATACAATTTTTTTATTATTTATCGAAAAGTGTGACCCGGTTAATGTCAAATTCAAAATCTCCCCTCCCCCTCAAGGTAAAAAATTAAAAACTTTATTCAACAAAAAAAAGTATATCCCATTCTTTTTTTTTATACCCCTCAGATATACACACATGAAGCCATAATTTAATTTTGTATAGCCCTTGAAACAGAAGAGTTAGTAGAATGCTACTGAAACTTTTGACAAATTTACTATCTTTTAAAAACAGTTTTTATGCGTAAATGAATAGGTTATTGTATCCGTGGAGTTGACAGTATTCATACAACTTTAAATCAATTTATCAAACTAATTTTTAACCGTCCGAATTGAGCTATTAATCTTTAAGAGCTTATATTTTGTATGGGTCGACAATGGTGAATGGGATTTACCCATCCCGATTGACATTGTTTATCAGGTCATTTCATGGTCCCTTTTTTTTTTTTTTATTCATTGCCGAGGTTTATTCGAGAGACTTGCCAGTCTTCCTCACAAGTTAACCCTCCATTCGATCAGTTTCAGCCACAATTTAACTTTGGGTAAAAAGGAAAAACAGGTCTGCGGCAAGTATTCGACATTTCGGGTTCGACTAATAAATCTTGTCCTCCTTTTTCTCCCTCTGAAATTTTCTCTCCCGGTTTTTCTTCCCTCTAGCTCCTTTTACACATATTTTGTTTGGTTTCTTGGATCAGATAAACGGTATTGACATCTTTCCCGCGTTCACACGCCTGAAAATGTAAACACAATAATTTAAGATTTTTTAACCGGTCGGGGGTGCGAAAACGTGGCACGCGGTGAAAATTGAGGGAAACATGTTCCCGTATCTGAGTTTCCGGGTCATCAAGCAAGGAGCTCTTGGAAAATAAAAAAAAAAAAATATTATTTTCATCGGTTTTACGTTGGTGAAGTATACACGATTTTTAAACGAGTCGTTTCGGATTATCCCCGTCGACACTCGACAGGCCTCCGTGCACGGCTTATAACGTTTCGTCTTGATTATTTTTCCATTATGCCTTTTTACAAGTCGATGTTTTGTAAGGTCACCTTTAAAGGACTTCGACTTGGGGAGGGCGAAAGGAAAAAGGGAAATAATAAAAATTCTATTTCCATATCTTTGTAGAAAAAACTGACCGAGATTTTATTGAATAAGCTTATTTTTTTGTCTCTGGAGAAGTATGTCGTTCTTTTTTTTTTTTTTTACTAAAATTTTACCGTTGGTAGTTTTTTTTATTGCGTTGTTTATTTTAAGGGAAGACGTTTCTACTGGAATTAAGAGTATAAGGTTCTTCTCGCTTTTGAAGACGCGTCATAGCCGCTTTGGGAATATGGAAAAAAAGGAAATTTATTTTTCAAGATTTTGCCCATTTAAATATCCCGGTCGTGTTTTTACCCAAGAAGGAAAGGAAAGGAAAATAGTAGACTTTGGAGGATATGGCTCGGGTTTTTAATTTAAGTAGGTGAGATAGAAAATAATGGGCAAAATAATAAATAGAGCATTGACCTGGGTTTTTAGATAGGAGATGTTTTTTGTCACCAAGGAGTTCGGAGCCCAGTAGGACATTTCAAAGAATCGTCTATACGGGATCTCCATTTTTCATTCTGGAAGCTGTCGTGTTCTCGAACGAGGAGCCCGGATGCAAATTCACCCAACAGGATCGCTAGTGTATATCGACTGCTGTGACTTGCTGGGACTGCTGTGACCACTTGCTTTAACAATTCAATAGCAGCTACATTGTTATGATACAATCAAAGCTATTTTTACTTAAATTAGAGGTCTGCATGGGCCGCCGCAAGTCCGCCAGCCCGCACGGCCAGCGGGACGGTGCGGGCCGAAAAAATAAAATGGTTTATGCGGCCCGGCCCAAAATTTTAAAAACTAAGACTCTAATAATCTACCCGTTTTTCCCCCATTTTTATAAATTCTTGTCTCGCACATCGAACTAAAAAAACAAATCTACACAAAATCACAAGCAAATAGTAAAAAAAAAAAAAAAAAAAGGTTTTTAGTATTGCGGGCTGGTGCTGGCGGGTCAGCAAAACAGACGCGTCCCACGGGCCCGGGCCTGACCTGCAATATTCGACCCGCGCAGACCTCAAATTTAAATTACAAAAATGTAGCCGTCCTTTTACTGTTAAAGCAGTTGTATTCACTAGAGTCTGTAGCGGATGTCTTCGCGCCAGGGTCCCTTACAGGGAGACTACCATGACTTCAAAAATTCAATCTCAGTCTTTCAAGTTTTATTACTTTATAAGCTAAGCACTGGCCATCAGGACATGGCGGCCCCTTAGTTTGAAAACATGGCTGCTTCAAGAATTAGACATGTTTTTGAATGTACTGAACCTAAGAGGGGATTGCATCCGCTAGACACCGCAACAAAAATTGGCCGTAGTCTGTATTCAGTTTGTCGATTTTAACTTCCTCTTCCACTTTTTCTCATAAGGTAAACATTAGCTGAAAACGTGGAAAAGTTCAATGGGATCTATAGTACCTGCTATTGCAACCGGCAAAATTGCCTAACCGAAAAAATAAAAAAAATTCTAATATACTATCAAATAAAATGAACAGATGAAATCGAAGTCACGAAACATAAAAAAAACCCAAATGGATCCGGAATAATGTTTAATAATTTGAAATGGAAGGAAAGAATTACTAAGTAAGAGAAGAAAACAAGGAAAAGAAAACAAGATAAAACGAAGAACAAATATTAAACGAGGAAAAAAAAAACGAGGAGGAAACCGAATGAATGGGAACATATTAAGTGCAATATTGCAGAATGAGGAGGAAAGACCTTTAACTTCAAAACAATCTTCAGTTTAAGTGGTTGTATCATGACAAGAGGGGAAAAAGAGAGGACAACGAAATTTAAAAAAAAAAAAAAAAAACGAAAATGGGCGGCTCGAAAAAAAAAAGCGCTAGCATAAAGTAAACGACATTGCTTTCTTGAATATTGTAAGAGTAAAATTAAAAAGGTGGGATTCACAAATCAGTGCATAAGCACAACACAAAATAATAAGGAGAGGAGGCCGTAGGAGCTATACATATAAATGAGCCCCTGGGGGAGAAGTCATCGTCCCCGTCGGTTTAAGAAGGAGAAAACTTTGCCATCTAAGTGCAGGACTGCGTCTTTATGGAGATTAACCTTCCAGATTAAATTTTATTTTCTTTTTTAAAATGAATTTGATTTAAAATTACATCCCTTAAAAATTTAAAGGGAAAAGACTATTTTTTTTTTTTTTTTGGAAAATTTTCGGGGGATTTTGAAATAAGATAAACATGTAAAATGAATCCCAAAGTCTTCAACTGTTACCGTAATGTCTTCTTAAAAATTGCAAATCTATGCAGATTACGAAACGTCTTAAGAAAAGCTAAAGTAGGCATTATTTTTTTGCAAAGTTTTTAGTTTTCTTAAGTTTTTAAAAAAAAGAAGAAAAGAAGACAAAAAAAAAAGAATAAAAAAGTGGTGCAGTCTGTTTTAGTTCCCATCCATTCTGACATCAAAATGTAAATAAATTTACTTTAGCTAAATAAAATTCATCAGCATGAGTTTTTGATATTGCAATCAATTCTGAAGGATGATAAAGAGATGGAAGAGAAAAAAAAAAAAAAAAAAAAGGAAAAGACAAAGAGAACGAAAAAGTTTTTTCGGGGAAGCTTTTATTCGATTGGATTTCTATGTTTTCGGGACCACAAGACATTTTCTTCCCGCGTCAAGCATATAACAAGTGTTTCCATTTTAGGAATGTTTATTCAGTACGAATGCAATAAACCGTCGGTGTTTGAAATGCGGTGCGAGATTTGCATCGTGCGTCGTTGCTGGAAAAGCTGAGGGAAATTACCCGAGGAGGTTCAATTAAGAGCAAGGTGCGGTGCGATTAGAATGTAGCCATAGTGACTAAGAACTAAGATCTAAACATTGCTTTATTAAAAAGTTGGTGGAAGACGAAAATTTTGTTTCAAAATAAGAGTAAGATATTCCATTCGTTCGTTGGTCGAGATCAATACTCTGTATTAAATTACCCCCTCATCCTGTACACAAGGTAAGAAGGAAGAGCAAGAAAAAAAAACGAATAAGGAAATTGACGGATATGATATCTTATATCTGGGCAATCTCCTCCTTCTTTCTCTATCTACAACGTTAGAAATTGTGCTTAGTTAGTAGGTCTCAGAGCCATTCTGTTTGAATGCCAAAATCTTTAGGGCATTGAGGAAGATTTAGTAGGAGTTTCCCGTAATCTATGGCCCCTTTCAGTTTGAAATGAATTCCTTTTCGGTTTTAGGGAACGTTATCTGATCAACCCGAATCACTAATGGCGGTTTTTAATTTATTTCTTTATTTTTCCCTTAATTTGATTTCGGTTTAATCTTTTAAATTGAATGCAGCATCGTTTATACGGTTTTTCCTTTCCCATCTGCGAAGTCTTGATTTCTCTATTTATAACGTTCGACTTTGAAGTTATTACGTTTTCTTATGCTTCTCTGAAGCCCGGGAATATCTTTGCAACGGTTCAACGGATAAGACGAATGCTTTCTCCGTTCCTCGATATTTTACGAATCTCTTGTAACACTTCAATCCTATTTTCAAAATGTTCATTATCTTACGGGATTCTGAGATCGATTTCTTCCTTTTTTTTAAAAAAGGAGTATGAAGAGTGTTCCTAGTGACGTGACTTGTATAGGAGACATTCAATTCAAGATCCTGTAGGTCGAAATGCAGCAATTTCTTTGCCACAATTAAAGGACTTTAGAAAAGTTTATCGTTAGGAAAAATTCTGGAATCGCCTTTATTTGCCTCCCTCAGTATTTATTTCTCCCCGCTTTGCCTTCTTAGCTAGAAAGCTCTTCATAGCTAATGCCAAACTATCGCAGGCAATAACAGAACTCTTTGCTGAATAAATATTGGTGGCAGCGGGTCAGTTAAAACTTTTTTATCCGACGCAAAACTGAGTCGCTATCAGCTTTAGCTGAAAGAATATGGCGCATTGCGCTAAGAAGTCTCTCTATAGATTTCTGAGGCGAATCGCTGCATTAGCGTCGACGGCTAAAATTTCAGACAGATCGCTTTCCTCCACCAAAGAACCTCATTTTCATCTCTTTAAAATTTTTTTATTATATTTTTTAATATGAAAAAAGATAAAAGGATGAAAGCGAAAAGTTAATTTCGAATTTTAACTAACTTAATAATTCCCCCGATTGTTATCTTGTTAAAATTATGGCTACAATTTATCTAAACATAATGTTTATGCCAGAAACTTCGAACTTTGCTATGTAATGGCAAATACCGGCATTTAATTGTAAAAAGGAAGACTGAAGGACAACGCAGACCAGGCAGAAGAAAAACCTTATGGCTTGAAAAAAGAAACTGGCTTCGCTTAGATTTTATTCGTCCTGTTCAGGGCAACTGCATTTAAGGTATGTATCGCTGTGATGCATGCCATGCTTTGAGCGTTTGTCTTGCTCAAGGAATGGCGTCCTTGCCCTGTGGTGAGCTCCCTTCTTAAGGTTATGAGTTAGTGGGGGGCAGCAGCTTCGCTAATACTGACCTAGGGCTGAAGATGGTAAATAACCATACATCGAATTTTAAGATGTTTTTATTTCTGATGATGGGCGGCTACGTGGAATGTAAGCCCGAAATGCGCATAAAATAAGCGAATATATTGAAATTTTCATGGACTGTTAAGGAGTATTATTCATTCAGATTTTACATTGGGTCCATGGTGCTCCAAAAATAAAAATAATAGCTGAAGATGGTAATAATCGGCAAGGCCTAGGCTGAGATACCGGGAGGCAGAGTTGGATCAATGGTATGGCTCCCGTACTGCGATGTGGAAGATTATGGAAAGTCACCACATTATTTGATATTCCTAGTAAAATCATCAATGGTTGACCATGATGATTGCCAATCTCCGACGAGGAGCGGGCATTGAGAGAAGAAGAAGATAGAACCAACTGGACCTGTCAAATGCCTGACCCATCAGACTCCGATAAACTCCGGTGCGCCACAAGTGTCAAGCTGGACTCGCTACCACTTCTTTGATGAATTTGCTGAAGACTGAGTTGATGCGCAATCCTAGGAAATCAAAGAAAAATCGGCAATGAAAATAAAAATCTTCGCTATGAAAAAGCTCTAAACCGACGACTTCTTTTAACGTTTTATAGGCGAAAAAATAATAAATCATCCTTGAACGCCTTTTCTTGAAAATCATGTAAAGGAAGAGAGAGAAAAGAGTGAAAAAAAAAAAAACAACGGATGATATCATTTGTTGCTATTGGATCGAAATGCATACAACAAGAAGGAAGGAATCTCCCGAAACAGGAGCATACATCAAATGTCAAAAAAACACATAAAAAAGTAAGAGGTAAAAATAGTAAAAGTAAAGTGGAAAATCACGTATCGAGAAACAATGATAGACGCCCCAGAGACGCTGACGCCCTCCCTCTTCAATCTTCATCAATTTTGCATTCTCTGCTCAATCCGTTTCTTCTCGCCTTTTCAGATAGTGAAATTACTCTCTCCTATTTCTTTCCGTTTAACAAGGATTTATGTAAACGATACCTCATTTGCAATAGACCATTGAATATGACTTCTTCCTCGGTGATAATGTCAGCCTTGGTTTTCTTTATGTAGGCCAATGTTTTATTCTGCCTAATCTAACCCGACCCGGACTTTATTCCCTATCGATCTTGAACTATTTTTTTACCCGGATCCTAACCCCTTGTCGGCGATACTTTAACTTTTTTTTTATATGGAAATATTCGATGGTCTTGAATTGAATAGCACGGACGAGGTAAAAAAAAACGAAAAGGAATCTTTTTATTTTCATCTAACCGCATTAACCTAGTCGTATTCCCTTTTTAAACTTTATCCAAGTTGTATGGTTTACCCTTTAGAAGAAAAAGAAAAAAAAAGTGATCCCTCGGTTTCACCCCCGCACGCACCCAACCCTGCAACACGGAAATTATTCTTTCTACTGGAAAATCTCCCTTTGCATTCCTCGGTTAAGTTATTTTATTTTCTCTTCTGTCTTTCTTCTGTTTTTTTTCCTCCTCTTCATTCCTTGGAAAATAAAGAATAAAAAAAAAAGTAAAAAAATAAAGGTCCTTAGTGACTATCATAAGTCATGGCGAAATTTGAATAATTCTCTAGATATTGCAATTTAATATTTATTAAATTCCGGTTTCGCGCCGATTAACTTCCAGGTGATATATGGTCACCATCGCTTTTTTGGTTGACGACGTTATTTCTCACTCATTTATAGCGCGAGATTGTGACTTGAGGCATATTTCATGGAAGGGAAAATTTACGGTTTTTGGGATTTGTTTGTCAAGTCGTATTTTGCGAATTAAAGGAGCCGCGATTTTATTCTTAATTTTTAGCGACTTAAAGCGGTTTAAGATTAAAAAGTTTTAAAGTTACTGTGAATGCAATATGGGCTGAAAAAATAGCAAAATCGTCTGCAGCTCGATTCGAACTGATTTATGAAAAGAAGATTCGTTACTGAATTTTTACAGCTTCTGTTGAGGTAAAGATTGCTTAAAAATTTTTTTCTCGGAATTATTATTTTCTGAAGATTGTGAACATCATCAACTCAGTCAGGCCCGTATCCAGAAAGGGGGGGGGGGGGCTGAGCCCCCTCTGCCTCAACCTTGGGCCCCACCTAGGAAATTTTTTTGCCCATGTGTTTTCCCTATCCTCCATGTTGTAAGAGGTCATTTGGAGCCTTTTCTAGTAGATTTTGTGCCCCTCCTAACCTGGATCTTTGGCTACAGGCCTGAACTCAGTTCTCTCAAGCCATAATTATGTGTATTTGCGCATTGTTTTCGCCTTCTACATTTCCTTCAAAAACTGAGCTAACATGGCTCTTTGGTGCTGCGAGATCTGATTCATTCAGAGATTCATTAATATTTAAGCTAGGCGGGTAGGACGAGCATTTTATGATGCTTAAGTGCGAAATCGAAGGGTGACTCGAACGAAAAGGGAAAAGTTAATTTTAAGAAAAGAACTTGAGGGTTTGGTTAGCGTAGTGTCGTCTTAGTGGCTCAATCCGTGCGAAAGCTTTGAAAATGGTTATTGGTGAGATAATTGCCATTCCTCCTTCTTTTATTTAATTTAGCTCTTTGTTCCTATTGTTGTAGCGTAGATTTATTTCATTTACTTTTCGAAAGGTCTTTATGTAACGATGTATGCTGTTGTTATGTCTTCAAGACTTGCGTGTTGAACCGAAATTTTTTATTCTCCTCTTGTCTAACTTCATACCTTCAGCTCTTTTCTCTTGTGAGGTTTCAGCTTATTACTTACCTTTTATTTGATACTTTGAGGTGTTGTAAGTGAGTCAGACTTGTCGTGGACTGATCCATTTAAACGAGCTTACCTGTCTTGAAAATAATTTTTGGCAAAACCTGCTGGCAAAAATAGCAATGTTATGTGATGTTGACGACGGAGGAAAAGAGTTCTAATGGGGTCACGCACAACCGGGTGCCCAATGCTTAACTCCACTTAGGTTAAGCTTGGGATGAGTGGGCCAAGAGTTTTTTTCGGGCCACTGGTAGCCAGACGGCTCTATGGTGTTCGGGTGAATAGTATATCGAATTTTCGCTGCGACCTACGGCTTTTTTTGTTACTGCTTTCTGCTTACTGTTTTTTTTTATTACCATTTTTATTTTAAAAGCCAAAACTCGTAGGTATCAACTTTTCGCAGACTCTTTTTCAGTTTATCTGATGAGACACCAACAATGTGACTACTACTGACTACTGGATTGCGAATGCATTAGCGGTAGACTTAAGCATCTGTTTTTCACATTTCTCGGTCTTCACTTTTGCAACCCCAATATTATTATTTTTTCTATGTACATACTGCGCAGGTTGAAACTTGTTCAGTTTATTTACTTCACGGCACAAGACGTACATCACCCTAAGACCAGACAATATTGGGGCAACGACTTCCTATTCCACTCTAACGCCTCTTCCCCTACAGATTCTTCTTTCCCTTTATTTTGCCTTTTTACTCTTTTTACTTTTCCTGGCTCCCCTTCTTTATCCTCTTCTCAAATTTATTATTTGGCTTTTCTGGCTCTTTTCCTAGTTTTTATAATTTATTGCAGCTTACCGAAAAGTTCCACAGCAAGGAACTAACCGATTTTTCCCACATTTTAAAAATCCGTATGATTGATTGACAGAGAAATATTTTCAGGGAAGAAAACAAGAAAGAATTTTATTTTTCTCAAACCATCCCGCTGTCCGGCGCGAACCATTTAACTCCCACCGGGAATAGTGAAACAAAAATCCAATCCTTAAGCGATTTTTGCATTCCTCTTAGGCACGATAATATTGCCGGAGAGTGATAGTTGCTACAACGAAAACTTTTCTTGTACTACGTGAGACTTCCTTCTTTTCTTCTTTCTTTTTTTCAAAACTTTCTGGAATTATTATTGTATTGGAAATAAATTTGTGGGAAAAGGGGGGAGGGGGTGAAGTGAAACGGTAGGGAATCCCCCTGGCATATAATATCTCGGAGGGGTTGGAAAATATAAAATTTTCCGGGAAATTTATTATTTTTAATTTTAAATTTCATTCAATAAAAATATTGGAGTGTGAATATTGGGAATAAATGTGAACACTGATTTTTTTTTCTTCGGGGATAAATCTATTTATTTTTTTATGGATTCTAAATAACCGAAATCATTTTTTTTTCCTTTTCCCCCGAAATTATTTATTTACTCGGTTGTTATCGGTTTCCGATCATTTGCCCGGGAGTCGTCTTTTATCAGGTTTTTCTTCTGTTTAAGGTTTTTAATTGACCGTGTATTCACGTAGGTTTTTCCCCTTCATTTTTTTTTTTTACCTAAAAGATTTGATTTATCTTTCCTGCCAATAAACGGGAAAAAGGGGAAAAGAAGAAGTTGAAACGGATATTTGATATGAATTTGTGAAAAGTTTTTCTCCCTCCTCGTCCCGAGTGAAATGTAGATCGTGCAGGTGTCTGATTGTTTGGGCGGGGTCGGGGGAAAGGAAAAAGCAAACTATAAAACTCACTTTAAACCGTAGGATTTTAAAGAAATATTAAATTGAAAAGAGAGGGAAAATGTAGGTGAAGAAAAGTTGTTAAAGACAATTTTTCATATGAATATTGAACCCGCGAGTTGAGCGTCTGTAAATTACCCCATTCCACTTGATATTTTTCTCAGCTTCTGCTCTTTTCTTTTTGGGTTTCTTTTTACATTTTTTTTTTAAAAAAAACTCGATTTTTGTTTCGTGCGTCCTCCTTTTATCGATTCGTTAACTACGCACATTTAAGGAAAGAAAAAACTGGAAAAAGCAGGAGGCGGAGAAAAAAAAAAGTTAAATTAGATGGACATGGCCATAAAACCAAATCGGAACAATAAGGAAATGGTCAAACTTTTTAAATCACTTTATGCTTATGGATGCAATAAAATCGTTGAACCCTGTCGAATCGAGAGTAGGAATTTATGGCAGGCGAATTAGAAAATATTGATTACGGAGAATGAAAAGAGTTATTGGATCACTGAAAACCCAGAAACCCGTAAACCTGAAATCACCGCATATACTCGCATAAAGGATTTATACGAATTAAAAGGGATTATTTGGATAATAGAGAAATCATTCAACTTAACATCTTCGTTTTTTTTTTTTCCTTTTTATCGGAATCGGCTTATCATTTTTTTTCCCGACGAGGAAATAGGGAGTGAAGGGAAGAAGGGTTAGGAGTTTTTTTAGGTTGAATAAATAAAAATATTCGTCTTAAAAATATATTTTAATAGAGTACTCATGCTATAAATCAACATATCCAACAGCTATACAATTGTCGTGAACATGTGCTTTGATATGGATTCACAACAATTAAGAAATTAAAGCGTTAATTTTTTTTCGTTATAATTATCTAGCATAATTGAAAAAAATAAACAGTATTATTTTAATTGTACCTACAATTCCGTTATCAATTTTTTTGTCATTTCTGAATTGTAGGAAAAATTGGGAAGACTAGAAATGAAAGAAAAAATATGTGAGGAGTCAGAGGATTCGAGTTTTTGGTTATGGACAAAGAAAGGTAAAAGTCGGAAGAAGATAAAACGATAAATGAAGAGAAAAAGGAAGATCAAGAGATTCTAAGAAGAAGAAGAAGAAGAAATAAGATAATAAGAAGAGGAAAGAAAAGAATGAATAGGAAAATGGAAGAAGAGCTTCAGTAAGAAAAGGGAGAAAGAGAAACACAAGCATTGATGAACAAGAGGGGAAAAAAAGAGCCAGGATGATAGAATTCATTAGAAAGAAACATAGGTCGGCGGGAAAAAGGAACAGGCTGAGGAGAGAAGAGCGAAGAGAAAAATTGGTGGCAGCGGTCGCAAAGCCAAGTCTTCTTGGTAAAAGGAGAAAAGTGATTTTTATCAACAACTCTTAATTTTTAAAAAAAGTCGAAGGAATGACGTTATTGTAGAAACATTTTCAGAAAAAAACAAAAAAAAAATTTAATGTCATGATTTATTTGGAATTGATGAGAGGAAATAAATCTTCAAAAAAATACGAAGTCTCTGACGTTTTCGAAACACTTGCTTCGCCGATAAGTGCATAAAAGTTAAATTCCGAAAAAAGCGAAACGTTCATATAATTTCCCATTGGAAACTCTCTTTAGTTGACACAAGTCCCCCGCTTTACAACATAGTTTCTTCGCTTTTCCAAATATTATACTTTGCTTCTTTGTATTATTTATTTATAGGCTAGATTTAATTAGTGTTTAAAAAATGCAAAAGTTCTTTAAAAAAAAACTTTTTTTTTTAACGAGAAACGGAAAAAAGAGAAAGATTAACGAAATGCGAAGCAACGCCCGACCAGTATAAAGCTTGCGGGATTTTTCCACGGCCTACTATAATTTTTCTTCCCTTAACCGCGACGAAAATATAAAAATAATCGTAAGAAAACCGTTGGCCGTTCGTCTGTTTGTCATCGCGATTTAAAGCTACTGCTCCGGGCTAATTTTTTCCCCCTGTAACAAGAGGAAAAAAATTCCATCACGATCCTCAATCAATGTTTTTGAACTCGAATGTCGCCGTCTCTATCCGACATATTAAACACCTTGTTATGGCTAATGGGAAAATCAAATAATTGCGGGAAAAAAACATTGCACTTTTTTTTTAAAAAACCCGAACACGTCATTTGGCTTACAGCAATGAATGAGTAAATGAATGAACTTTTTTTTCCAATACAATCCAGAAATGAATCCATCCCTAGCTTATTTGAGCCTTTTCGATTAGTTGAAAAATATCACAAGTACTTAAATACAATTTTTTTTAAATGAGAGCATATATCGGTGGAAATTTAATCTATCATCACTATTATTCGTATTGCAAGTGCATTTACGAATTTAATTAAGACGTAATTAAACGCTTTTCATCATTTAATCTCACTCAACACGACTGATCAATCCATTTTTTTTTAAAACCTCGAATGATTTTCAAATCTATATTTTTTTATTCGTGTGTTTTTTTTTCTTCTAACAAAACGAATTTACAAGCAATTTTTTTTTAAAATTAACATTCCTAATTTATAACTAAATTTCTAGGATTTCCTTTATAATAATAATAATTTATTTATTATTATTTAAATGCTAAATTTACATTTATTGTTCGTTTAATAACACACGTCACATGACTATTTTTTTTTAACACAGTTCACGTTTTATTTTATTTTTTTATTAAAGTTCGTTTAAATTTTGATTATTACAAAAAAATTGAGAAAAGAAAATTTTTTATAAACGATGACTGCACATTTTTGGAATATTTAAAAAGCGTTTTTTGTTCAAGATAAGCGTTTCTGGCCACTTACGCAGCGCAAGCACCAAAATATCCAGCGTTAGTAACAATGATGAGTCCTTGATAATTATGCCTAAATTTTTATACTCATCACTGTTTTCGTTTCTCGTTACCAGATATGTATAAAACCAATATCTCAAATCAAATTGTCATTCTTTTTTAAAAATCAGATCCTTATAATTAATCAATTAATAATTAAATAATTCAGTCTTACGATATCCTTCGTATTAAGGTTTCTTTTTTTTTTTTCGTGATTAATATCTTCCATTAATTTTTTCCCCCTTGGAAATTTTTTTTTCGAAGAGAGAAAAAATTAAAATCGGCTAAAAATTATTACAATTTAATATTCTTCAAATATGGCAATCATCTGCATAATAAAAAAAATAATGGGAGTAATAGAGTGAAATATCCGCTATTTAAGCCGGCTCCTCTTCCGTTTGGCGGCTTTTGAGATGGAAGCGTAAAATCTTCGTCCCCCATTTCTGCAAAAAAGAATAAAAAAATTTTTTTGCTTTATGCGTGGAAATTTTATTTTTTCGGCTTGAATTAATCTTAATAAAAGGAAGTAAATTATATATAAAATAAAAGGAAAAATCAAAATGGAGAATAATAAAAAGGATGACTTGAGTGTCGGGTTTGTGATAGATGTCAGCCGAGAAGTGATTCAAAATTTAATATCGGAACAAGTTTAGTTATAAATTTTGAATAATGGCTCACTTGTGTCTTTCCATTCCTCCACTCCGAAGTCACCAAGCACCTGGTTCTCGGATTGTCCTCTTTCCTTCCAGTTTTTTCCTTTCCCTGAAAAATAAATTTGATTTCAATTACTTTTTCTCAGTATTCAATTGTTTTTTTTTTTTTTTTAGAGAGAGAGAGAGGGTTTTTCCTTTTTTCTTTGTTGCGGTTAAATCGGATTTTTTCTCGAAAAAAAAAATGTATAAGCAGAAAAGGTTGTTGGAAATGCGAGATGTTACGCAAAATGATGCTTTTACAATTTCAAATAAATAAAACGTGATTTGTTTTCTTTTTTTTTGATTTAGGTTGTCATTGGGAATGGTTTGGGGATTGATCCGTCGCGGTGAAAGTTCCTTAACAAGCAGCGACGGAGTCCATCAAGATGATTAGAGAATAAACAGTGGATTACTTTGGGAATCAAATAAAGAGGAAAAAGAAGAAGGAAAGAGTAAAGGATTGAGGTAAGTAAACGAAGTAGGGTTGAAAATAAGCTAGCAGGCCTGTTTTCATCAAATAAGGAGTTTGTGAAAAACCATTGTGGAATTTTTAACTGCCTACTTTTTTTTAAAAAAGAGTAGTTTAAAGCGCTACTGATAATTAGCTGGATATGACTAATTTCACGGCTAGAGTCTGTCTCGCTTATGACTTTTAAATCTTAAGAAAAAAATTGTCCATTCTCATAACTTAAGCGACCATCTTATTTGCTTGAACTTCCAATATCTTTGCTTGAGCTTCTATTTTCTATTCTTGAGCTACCATTTTTTGCTCGAGCGTCCATTATCTTTGCTTGAGCTTCTACTATCTATGCTTGCGCTTCCATTTTCTTTGCTTGAGCTTCCATTTTATTTGCATGAGCGTCCATTATCTTTGCTTGAGCTTCCATTTTATTTGCTTGTGCTTCCATTATCTTTGCTTGAGCTTCCATTTTCTTTGCTTGAGCTTCCATTATCTTTGCTTGAGCGCCCATTTTCTTTGCTTGAGCGTCCATTTTCTTTGCTTGAGCTTCCATTATCTTTGCATGAGCGTCCATTATCTTTGCTTGAGCTTTCATTTTATTTGCTTGTGCTTCCATTATCTTTGCTTGAGCTTCCATTTTCTTTGCTTGAGCTTCCATTATCTTTGCTTGAGCTTCCATTTTCTTTGCTTGAGCTTCCATTATCTTTGCTTGAGCGCCCATTTTCTTTGCTTGAGCGTCCATTTTCTTTGCTTGAGCTTCCATTATCTTTGCATGAGCGTCCATTATCTTTGCTTGAGCTTTCATTTTATTTGCTTGTGCTTCCATTATCTTTGCTTGAGCTTCCATTTTCTTTGCTTGAGCTTCCATTATCTTTGCTTGAGCGTCCATTTTCTTTGCTTGAGCTTCTATTATCTATGCTTGAGCTTCCATTTTTTTCCTCGAGCGTCCATTTTCTTTGCATGAGCTTCCATTTTCTTTGCTAGAGCTTCCATTTTCTTTGCTTGAGCTTCCATTATCTTTGCTTGAGGGTAAATTTTCTATTCTTCAGCGTCCGATCTCTTTGCTTCAGCTTCCAACTACGACCCCGTTCATTTGCGGACGCCTAAAATCTAAAACGATTACTCTATAACCATTCAGGTCTTTCTAACTCTCATCAGAATATATCTCTTTTACTTTGACATTTTCCTCTCGGCAAAAAAAAATAATAAAATCTCCTATAATTAACTCATTAAAACTTTGTAAAACTCAAGAGAGTGCGTAAACTATAAATTTTTCTCTAATCTGACGTTAACAGTCGTAACGGCCCTTACACTCTCCACTCTTCCACTACGTTAGATTAACAAAAATTACAATTTTCCGCTTTTTCCTTTATACGCACATCGAACTTATTAACGGGTCCCATTCGTACGGAAAACAAACGTGCGGCTGGTGGATTTCATTTCGAATATTCCACGGAAACGCGGGGAGATGAAAATGCAAAAGAAGAAATTGTTCATTGTCATATCTTCCATTTTTGTGAGTTTTCTCGTGGCGGGAAACAAAGCATGGAAAATTGTAATTTTATTTTTTTTTCCCTTTCTCCTTTCCTGTCCTCCCTCTTTTCCTCTTCCTTTCTTTATATCGTTCATCGATTCGATTTGGGTGCGGGAGGAAAGAAACCATTTATGAAAATTCACTTTTGAATCGTTACGACTTTTCCTCTCTCTCTATTTTTTTTTTAAAGGCCGATATCTTCTTTTGACGTCTATCAGGATCCCTGTTTAACATTTTTATACTTCATTTTCTTATTTCTTTCCTTGACGGATCGATAAAATAAAATGCGCAAAAATTATCATCGCAAGCAATCAAAAAAAAAAAGAAGGGGGGAGGAAAGGAAGCATATCGGGAGAAAAAGGAAGGAAGGAAGGAAAAAGAAAATGAGGGAACGGGGAAAAGAGGTGAGATTACATTCAAAAATAAAATATCTTTCCGTTCAATCGAAAAGAAACTTCATCTGACATCATAATTTCAGTTTCTAAAAATATTTCCGATATCTAATAACGTGAATTTTATTAGCTGCGGTTCACCGAGCGTGTATAATAGACCTCGGCTACTGAAAGAGAAACCGAGAAAAGAAAATCTGTGATAAGGGTGCATAAAAAATTGACGGAGAACCCAATTCGGGGATAAGAAAGGTGAAGGAGAGGTTGTTTACTAGAAGGGTGAGAACGAGATGGTGGAGGACGGCGGAGGCGGAAGCCACTTCATTAGGGGCGAAATGACTGCGAAGGGAGGAGGTGAGGTAAGGAACGATTTATGAGAGGTGTTCATCTTGTCACCGACATCTTAACAAAAACATTGCCAGGAAAATATAGATGCTTTCTCCCCCCTTCTTTTTCGAATAAGTTTACTTTTTTTCACCCTCTCGACACGGTTTTTTTTTCTTCAGAGAAAAAAGTGTACAACTTTTTTTTTTCCTCTCCCTCCGTCGAAGATCATTATCATTACATTGCTTTTTTACGGTAGTTTATATTAATGTAGATAGGAGAGAGGAAAAAAAAGAAGGGAAAAAGTAATTTGGATTTTCGATGGGATTGAAAAATATTTTGTCGAAAGTCTGGCGATGTTGAGGAAATTAGGGGAGTTTTAGAAAAATGCGAGAATTTAGTTGAGTTAAATAATTGAAAATTTAGGATTTTGTTGAGTTTTTTGCATGTTATCAAAGTAATTTCCTTTTGATCATTTTGCTGGCACAAAAGGGCTTTTGCTGGCAATTAAATTTGGATACAGGCACAGGCAAGAAAATGGCATACGCAGATTCTGATGCAAAGTTTCAAGAACAAGAACTTAACCATTGTTAGTGTCAAAAGTCCCAGCTAAACTTTCAGTTAGTTTTTTTTCTTTTGCTGCACACTGTGCATATAAGCTAAGTCCTGTTGCGCTTTTTGTCAGTGTCTACAGCAATCATTACAGAAAAGCAAATGCCAGGTTCAATCTTTTCCAACGTTTATTATACTGGAAACTGCCTGAACAGTTTACGATTTTAGTTCGTCTTAGTAACGCTTGAGGGCGCTATGGTCACTTGCAGCTCTGTGAGATATTGTTAATAGAGCCCCATTTGTCATCTCCATCCTTACCAACTTTTAAAAATCTAAACCCTTTCACAACCGTGGACTACAAACAAATAAGTAAAAAAAAGCCATAACCGCAATCCGCAAGGGTCACTCACATTCTTCGTTAACGTAACTTTTTTTTGCTCTGTCTCTTTCATCCAAGCTTTTTTTCCTCCTCTCCTCTCCTCTCTTTATACACTTTTAAAAAAGTAAAAAAGCTAAAACAAAACGATGAATATACTAGGTCATTAAGTTCTAGACGCTCCATTGTTTATACGTTTGAGGCTTTCATTAGAGAAAACCTCGGTTAAAAAGGTTTACCTTTTCCTAAGTCATTACAAAACAACCATCGAGATTAAACACATTTTGCTTTTTAACATTTTCTTGTTTATAGGGAATGATGAATGTACATCCGAAAACTTAACCCTCCGAATTATGTGTCCCTTTCTCGTCCTTTCAAAACAAGGATTTATATACCACCGGAGGAAATGCTTCGCTCGTTGAATCTTTTCAGACGATTTTGTGGTAACATATGCGGCTTAAAAACAAACAATATTTCGCCAACTTGGCGTTTTGTAATAAAAATATGTCGTTTTCTATTTATAAAGTTATTATAATGTATAATGTTCCGGTTGCGACTCTTGACGGGGCCAGAAGGGTTACAACCCTTTGAAACCGTCTCAGTTTCCTTGTAGAAGTTCTTAGCCCCTTTTGATTATTTTGCTAAGCAGTGGCGGCTTTAGGAGCAGGCAATGTGGTTACCGCCTTACTCCTGCAACGGGCCTCGTGCTGGTAAATTGAAAAAATAAGTGGCCAGTGGCTTTTTCCAGCTTAGTTATTTTTGTCTTAACTAGAGATTTGCGGACCCTAGAGCTGCCCTGTTACTAACTTTTCACCTATTTATAGGATTTGTAAGGACCGAGCTAGAACAGTCAGAAGAAAGCAGATTTGGGACTGACTCCATCAAGTACTGCCCTTATGTAGGGACTCCTGCCTCATCATCCATCAAAAGGCTGTATAATTTAGTGGGAGCCCCCTGCTGTACGACGCACTGGCCCAACTTTGAGCTGAAGAGTTTAACCCCGAGTGGACACTTTGATGAGTCGTCTGCTACTCAGAAATACGCCATTTTAAAACTGGAAGCTGCCACATGATTTTGAATCGCACTGCTAACATCGTCTTTGGCAGATTTTCTTAATCTGACATGAGACTGATCAGAATTTTGAGAAGCTTCTGTGGGTTGAAATTTCGGATTCACGTTTGCACATGCAGGACTAAACCTCTCCTTTTTTTTTAGGGAAACTAGTGCCCTCTTGTTTCTCTCTGAGAAATCTCCCGGCGATGATATTTTATTTTCTCGATTTAGTCGCTTTCATACCAAATTATCTGAAGAAACTTTTTTTATATTTAAAAAAAATATATATTTCCCTTGGCAAAAACTAATCAATCAAATTAATCTCAGTACCCGGGAATTTAATCTCTTTGCATCTTGGAATTCATTAAAGCCAATAGACGGGATATATGACATTAATTAAAAAAATGGTAGCTTACTGGAGATGGAATAATCTCTGCCCCGTGAAAAAAAGCGAGAGCTAACGAAGCGGTTTTTTTTTATATTTGTTTACCCATCAGGTTATGAATTTTATCATTCGGAGTTGATTTCTTTCCGATCCACAAATCAAATATAATTGGTTATGAATCCTCACTCGAGGAAATATATATTACCAAGCTTGGAAGTGTCACCCGGAATAATTGACTGCGGAACCCATTTTAATTCAAAACTAACTTACCTTTTTTCTTCAAAATCGATGTAGGTGTTGTGGAAGAGGTAGATGTTGTTGAAGGCGCTGGGATCTCTGCGGAAAGAAAAAATAAATTCAAAGTCAAAAGGCGAAAGTGAGATCGTGTAGTACTTAAGGGGGATGGGAAAACATCAATCAGAGAGTAAACGCAGGAAATGCATCGGTCGCTTCAGGAAAGTGCAAGGATGAGACGATCAATCAATTTATTAGATTAAAGCATCTGGGCGCGCTAATTGTTTCTCGAGGGGATTTTCGCTTTCATGTTTGTTTCTCCCTCTCTCGTCTCTCCCGACGCGACCTCGTCTAGCAAGAAAAGGAGGGGGGGAAAAAAGTTTTTTAATAAACATTTCTTTAACTTTTCCATTTGAGTTTTTACCGTTGAGGGAAATGGAGGTATGATAATGATTTTAGTTAGTTTATTGCACTTCGATTCTTTTTTGTTTGGAGAATATTGTTGAGATTTGCATAATGTAGTGTTGTTTCCTTGTTCTGTAGTCTTTTGTGCGTGATGACGGGCTCGTGGTAGGGCATGTTGTAAATTTAGCTTTTTCTTGTTTCACAATGTTTAATTCTTGTATAATATTTAGTTTTTTAGGGAGTATGGATACAAGTGGAGGAGGAAAACTTCTTTTGTTGTTTAATAAGTAATCTTGAACACAAGACAAGAATAATCAAATTCTAGAGGAGCACCATGGACCGATTGAATGAAATAAGTAAAACTCCTTTAAAGTCCATCATGAATATAACACACAAGACAATAAATAACAAATTGAATATAACAAGACAAGAATCAAAAGAATGGGTTTGACAAGAATAGTTTACAAGAAATTAATGAAACTTTTACTTTGAGCGTACTAGATTGGCCAGTTCGAGAAGCCAAACAAGACAAGAATTCTTGTACAAGATGTCTTGTCTTGTTTAAACTGTATTTTTTTAAATGCGATTTTCAGACAGAAAATTCTTTTTAATATTTTTAAAAATGGCGACTGTTTACTTTTTAAAAATAAATCAAACGTGGTTCCGATTTTTGAAAATATCTTAGCTTGTATAGAAATCTTATCGAAATCGGTGCAACGTAATCCATGATCACAAAAGAACATCCCATTAAAATTTTAAGTAATTCTGACTGAAACCTGGAAATACATTTACATTTCCACATTTCTTGGCAAGATTAAACAAGATCTTGTATGAAACCCTATTGATACATGGTCGATAGACCAAGATAGTGAGCGGAGATGAAACTAAATTCTTACAACTTACCATCTAATTTGATGAGTCCGTCTGTCTCACCCAGTGAGTTTTTGGCAACGCATTTATACGAAACGAAATCCGATCTACTAACTCCACGTATCTTGAGCATCATATATTTATTGTAACCATTGTCAGAGAAGACCGTTTCGTATTTATCACCTGCAAAACAATCCCAGAAAAAAAGAAATATTAAAAATCATTTTTCTTTCCCGCATTCAATTTCTTTTAAAAATTTTCTTCTCGTTCCGATTTTTATTTACGAACCCGAAAAAAAAAAATCATGATTAATTACGCTGCAATTTTCTTTCCTCCCTTCCAACCTCAAAGAAATGGTAAATGTACTTTTATAATTAACTCATTATCAAACAACATATTTTTTTGATGAAAATAAGATTGTCGAAAAGAGGGAGAAGAAAAAAAGATTTTTTTTTTTTAAAAGAGAGGAAAATAATAAATAACAAGATTACATAATGAAAATAAATTAATCACGGCGAAGAATTAATACAAAAGAGCTGCTAATCTTATCAAGTGATTATTAACTGATTTGTGGTGATGAAATGATCATTTATCAATTTATCTAATTCCTTTGTATCACTGACGCTTTCAGGGCGGGGGGGTTTTCTCTCTAAATTTCTATCCCGTTCAGTGAATGTTTATTCGCTTTTAAGAGTTGAAAAATTAAAACAGAAAGAAAGAAAGCGGAAAAAAAAGAGTCGATACCGACGGGCAGGTTTTTTTCGTCTCGTTAGAATTGTAAACAAAATTATACATTACAAGAGGGAAAAAAAGGTGTGGGAAATGCGTTAAATTTGCTTACTGACCCATCTCACACGTTTCCCAAACAATACACGCCTTTTAATGATTAAAAAACTTTTGCCAACTACAAGGTAATTATTTACAGTTTCTAGCGCGCTTTTTTTTGACGAAACGGAACAAAGAGAGACAGGTGGTGTTTATTTTCGGGGGGGAAAAAACGTCAACAACGCTTTGTATTTTTCAAGCGTGATAAAAATTCAAAACTATATCCTTGAGACGATTTCCCATATAAACACAGATGTCGGGGAAAGAGTTTGTTTTTGTCCTACAATCGAATTTGCCAAATCGTTTTCGTTTTTTTTTTTTTTGTGGATGTAAGGGTATTTTACCGAAGGATAGGGGCTAGTTGGCACATGTTTTTCTTTGGATTTAGAAAGAGGAATCAAACGCCGTTGGCAAAGAATAATTTTTAAAACCGGAGTTAGTAAAGCAATCTGACTCGGCAAACTGTGCGAATTGGCAAACTTATATATTTGTTAAAGTGCTGGCAGCTAAATCATTTAATGATCGTTCTGTTTAGTACAAAGAAAGTAGCAGTGCGGGATTTTCAAGACTTAACGGAGGTTTTAAGATGTGGAGCTAATGGATATGCTAGTAATTATTCGAACAAGTCAAGGTCGCAGGCTGAATTATGAAATGCATTTTAAAATGAGCCGAAAATTTTAATTTTTTCCGACAGCATAAAACTTTGTGCCATTTTTATATTAAGAGATTTAAGCTCCCAGAAGCATAATCCGTCGAAAAAATGGTGGCACGATGTCCCCCCTGTCGACAGCAGAGTTTGTGATCCCCAGTTGGCACTTTATACTAAAGTAGCCTCTTTTCGGAGACCCTGAAGCCTGTTTTCAGCTTACTAGCTTTACCCAAAAGAATTTAATGATAACCGCTGCTGCATAAGTCGATAAAGCAGTCGTAATTAGAATCGTTGAATTTCACCTGTAAAAGGCGAAATTAAAGCTCATTCGATCTGCTCTTCCTATTTTGTTGTAAGTTTCTCTTTTGTATTGAACATTGCTTTTGCCATTGCATCATTTTCAATACAAGATTAAAATCCCATCATTTAGATTCTGATCCGACTGAAGGTTTTCCCCGGAAACGTAGGAGACTTACCCCTTTTCTCTCTTGACTTGAAAATTTGCATACTAACCAAACGTTTTGTTATGAGAACAATAAATTTAAAGGGAAAGTTTACACTGTAATACACATTGTTGTCGAACAAGATATTAACGATGAATATAATGGAGACGTTATGCCCTTGCCCCTGAAGAAATAATAACAAGGACTTGCAGTTTCCCACAGAGAAGGAGGGATCAGATTTTAACATTTCTAAGGGTGCAGTTTAAGATAACGTTGGATTAGTGAGACCATAATGCCTTTTCTTCTTCTTCTTCTTTGCTCTTCTCTCTCTCTTTCCCTCCCCTTTATTCATTTCCTCTTAAGCGAAAAGCAATGTCCTTGAGATAAATACGTCGTGTTGTTAAAAGAGGGGGGGCCGTTAAAAGTCTTCCTGTAAGGATGGATGGCTGATTTAAGAAACGGGGTAGAGGTTTATTCTTGCGATAAATATAAGAAAAACAAAGAAGTGTTTAGTTTCAAAACTTCTTGAGCTTTTTTCTCGTCTGAAACTTTTTGTTTTGTTGTTAGTTGTATGGTTAATCCCTTTTTGAAATCCTCGGGTTAGATGAAGTTTTACGTATCGAGGGAAGGATGAAGAGTTGTTAATATACTGTCGAACACATTTATTGGAGTTGTAGCGAGAAGTTAAAAGAGGTTTTGAGTATAGTAGTAATGTGATTGATCTGATGTTTGGGATAAATCGTTTGTGCGGTGATTTAGAAATGATCATTGTGGGAGGTTTTGTTTAATTTCACTTTGGTGACTGTAGAGGATGTGAAGTTTTATTGCTGCAGCTACTGCTGCCTTTCCTCGATATAGTGGGCTGAGCAGTAGGCTTCCCATTGCCAAGCCTGAAGTTAAGTCCTAGTTATATCGAAGAAAGGCGGCAGTAGTAGTCTGAAGGGATGACGTAGAAATGAGTAAGGCAAGTTGCAATCAGTAGGGCATGTGGCCAGGCAGGTCTAGAAGTAATAGTTTTGTACACCAGTGGTTGCAAAAAAACTGAAGTAGAAGAACTTTAGGCTGCTGGTTGCATCCACAGGTTGCGGATAGTGGAATTTTAGCTGGTGTTCTCATAAAATAAAGAGCCGCAGACAGTATTGCGGCAATCACAGAAGCTGGTTCAGGAAAAGCTAAAATATCCACAGAGGTCGCTGGTGCGTGGCTAATGGTGCTGCCACTAACTATACACCCTGATATAGGGCAGCAGCTGTGTTATAATCGAGTAGTAGCGGAGACGGGAGGGTCAGTCAGTGCGGTGCGATCGGAACCCGCGTACTTGAACTCATTGGAGCTACGGTGACTGACGAAGCCCTCAGTTTTGCAGATAAGGAATGATCATAAAAGGCCAATGGAGACGTTTTTACAGAAAATCAGGATGCTGGAAAACTGGGAGGCAGACCCATCATCTGGAAATGAGCTTGGGCTAATTAGTCCGAATCTTTTTATAATCATGAAATAGTTACTGCAGCAGGACTTGAATTCCTGTAGCACCATCAGATTGAGCGTGAGTGTGCCGGTGGAAGACAGAAAAAATCAAGTGGATTGACACTAGTATTATTACAAGAAGTCAGGGGAAAACTAATAGGAATACAGGACTTGACAGAGGCACCCTCAAAATGTTTGCTCCAGGCCCCTTTCTCAGTTTTTCAAAACTTCTTACCAGGTGCAGAATTACATTCCTACTCGGAGAGCAGAAGCAACTTTAACTCAGGCACCCCCTGTGTGTGTGTGTGGTTCCTATGCCAAAAGTGTGAACGTAACTTTCCATAATAAGGACCATTTTGATGAAGAAAAAAGATTAACGGAAATTTGAAGTATTCAGCAGAAAATGAAACCGTATGTATAGAGGGAGCGACTCTTACTCAACAAGAGGCAAGAACCTGCTTTAGCACCAAACACCGATTATTATGATTAATGCAGCTTATCAAGATATCGATGGGGAAATGTATATTTTTAAAATACAAAAAAGCAAAGCTTAACACGGTAGTCAAAGGTTCGAAACGCATGAAGGGAGATGCAGATTAGCAAGGATGACCGAAGTAAAACTGACAACATGACGTGTCATCACCGCCTCGCGTTGTAACGAAGCTTTCTCCGAAAAATTTTTTAATCACCATTTTTTTTTTTTTTTTGATATCAGTTCATATTGTTTAGAAAAATAATTGGGGGTGTTTGCTATTTTTTTTTCTTTTTTTCGCTTGTAACCACAAGCGGTAGTTTGTTTAAACCCGACGGCATTACGTGCAATAACGATAGACAGCAAACAACATGCGACGGAGGATGTTCCTTTTATTCAACCGGAAACTTAAACCGTTAATAAACCAAGCTTTGTTTTAATTAAAATACCTCCAAGTTTTTAAATTAAAAAATAACTTATGACTCTTTCCTGTAACAAACAGGGCAACGTGAATTTTTTTTCATGTAACCTACGTGCTTCTTCCCTAGACCGCATTTCTCGTTCTCGTTTTGTTTTCGTTTTTTTTTTCCCTCGGTCACGTGTGAACACTTTTTTCGTAAATGGGGGATTTTACCTGAATTTCTAGTGCCGAACGATAATAAATTTTGAATAATGAATCTTTTCTTTTTAAGCTTTTGACCAAGGTTAATATCTTGCTGCGTAATTAATCATGTTTTGATGGATTTCGAGCTGTGTTTCTTTTTTTTTACTATTTTTAGATTAATCGATCATTTGCTTAAATTTAGAACGAGATAATTTGTTTTCTTTTTTTTTGGTTTCGTACTGACCTGCAACGATCATATCTCCTTTCTCTGTCGTCCAGTAGTTAATGGAAGTTGGATAGGCCTCAGTGTGACATTCTAACGCGATGTCTTGACCTATATAAGCTCCTTCCAGTTGATTTGGTATTGAAAGCATCGGCGGGACTGTAATTAAAATATGATGAGTTAATATTAAATTTAATGGAAAGTTTTTTTTTTTGCTTGACTTGAAGGTATTAGGTTTTGTGTTATTATTGATGACGTAGGTTTTAAGTAAAAGGGAAAATCGAAGGGTTCAATCAATATTTTATTAGTTATCAATAAACCTCAGTCGAACAAAGCTGAATGTCTTTTTGTCTGTGCTCGTGAATAGTAAATTATGCATTGGTTTTTTATTGTAATATGCTCTTTTGATAAATTTTTATTTTTCTTTATTTTTAAGAAACGGTAGATTTGAGGCGGCTGTCATTTTGAAATTGATAGGTCTAAGACAAATTTTTACAGGCTTAGGATTGCCATAATTTTTGTAAAATTTTTTGATTTTGAACTATTTTAAATTTTATGACGCTGCTGAACATTAAAATTTTTTTGAAATCAAAATTTTAAGAAAAAATTTATTTTATTTCAGAGTTCATCATTAAACGAGGAAAACCAATTTTGAAAGTTTCAGTCTTCTGGCGATCAGTTAGCGATAAAATCATGAAGTTTGCATAAAACATCAACATCAAAAATATTTAGCTGGAGTATAAATACTAAAAAAGGACCTGCATGGAAAAATTATCTGGTGGCAGACAGAAGGCTGATATATTGGTAAGTCACTTTTTAATTTTTTAAGAGTTGTTGGGTGATGGTTTCCTCTCATCATGAGAACTACTGCGGAACTGGCTGAAAAGTGATTGAGATTGAGATGAAGGGTTTTAAATATTAAAGCAGCAGAAAGCTAATAATCTCCCATGGCTGAGCCATATTTACTCATTTTCCCAAATTAGTTGCCGCTGGACCCGATTGCTTGTTATGCGCAATTGGCCGCTGCCTAGAGAGGGAAATGTCTTAAGGGAGAAATTTTTGAGTTAAAATAACTTAGCTAATTTAAAATTTAGAAAGAAAATGAAATAATTTTTTGGTTCGTGTCTCAAAAATTTTTGAGAAAAATGAGCTAGTGACGTAGCAATGGTCAAAGGAGAGGCCCTGTCGCTGAATGTTTGCTCGAGGTCCCTTTCTCAGTTTTTCAGAGCTCGACTTAGTACCAAGTTACTTTTTTACTCCAAGAACGGAGGCCCCTTTTAATCCCCGAGTCCCCCCGCGATCGCGGAAGCCCCGGAGGTGGTTTGCTAAGCCTGCTAGGGCCAAAAAAATTGTAAACCCAGAAGTGAATTTTTCCTAAAATCGGCCTTTGAGCCCAAGAATTATTTGTGCTATCTCAAGTTTCTCAAAGAAAAGCCACATACAGATATATTCTGACGCATTATCCCAATACCGATCGAGTTCTACCTGAGTGCAATCAAAATTCAGTACCTAACTTCTCGGGATATTCCTACGTAAAAGCGCATTCCTCGACCTAAGTCCTTACAAAGTTAAATCGATAAAGGAAAGGAAATCTAAACCTTATTTCCGGGGAGATGAACATCTCGAGCATCGAGTTTTCAAGCTCGGAAATTGGACATTTTCCGGTCGTGTTTTACAAGTCGACATCCGGTTATGTTTCCGCATCGCAATAACATGTTTTCACTTTTGTCTAACGACGTTTAAAAAAAATAAAACAACGGCAGGGAGGAAGCAAAAGAGGCAGAGGAGGGGGGGGGTGTAATGGAAACCGTACTTACGCAAATAATCCGAAGATAAATCAAACATTATGAACTTAAAGAAAAACATAACCTTATCTTATTCAAAGTAAATAAACATAAACATCGCCATTTTTATCAAGAATTCGAACTCGCTGCCAACCTAAGAAATCTCAAGAACATTAAAACCACGAAACCACAAAGTAGCAACGGAACATCTGAAGATCAAACAAAAGAAGAGCTAATGATGAACGCCATGAACAAAAGAAGAACAATGAAGATAAATGAATAACAATGGAGACATGCGCAGTCCGCAAATGAAGAGCGAAGCTCAGGTATAAATTAAGAAGCACAGAAGCAAAGATATCTCATTCTAGTAACCGCGGTCAACGAAGAAGAACTAAATAAGTGAAGTAAAAGCCTAATGCTCAAACAACATCATACAATATCATACGACTAATGCAAATCAAGTTATAATAGTGAATATTGAGAATCAATTAAATAAAAAGAATAGTTAAAAAGTTATAAAAGCCGTCTCGTTACATATTTTGGCGTCCCGAACAAAAGGACTTTTAGCGCGCCATATTTTTGCGCTCTGAACAAACGGATTTTCTTCGCGAAGCGAATTTTGGATTAAAATTTTGGATTTGGATTTTTGGGAGTGAATTTTGATTTTATTTTATGGATTTTTGATACGAATGTTGGATTTCTGGATTTAATACGGATTTAACAGGAATTTAAGGATCTAAATATGGATACGAAGCCCAAAGCAAAAAAAAGAACATCAGCAGAAATATGTGATGAAATAATAAACTACATAAGAACAGAGTTTGACGAAATTATGAAGAATATTAGAGAAAAAAGTGAATCGAAATTGGACATTGTAAAATTAGAGAACAATATTAAGGAAGAAACCAAAAATGTGACAATAAGTGAGGAAATGAAAAGTGATTGTGATATTTCTGAACAGAACAGCGATCAGGAATTAATGCCAAAAGAAAAGAACAGTGAAACTGAGCAACCGACTGCACAAGTAACCGCTCAAGAAATTAAAGGACCGAAAGATGCGGCAATCGACTTGTTGGATGATCTCCTAAGAATCTCAAAGCAAACTCAGCAGGTTTTGGAGAAAAAACAGAGCCTCAAATCTAAACGATCCAATCAGATGAAAAGAAAAAGGAAAATTAAAATGAAAGGAAGCAAGGAAAACATTAGAAATCGAAAGTGGAAGGAGAAGAAAAAGAAGCAGGATTTAAATATGATCGAAAAAGTGAAAAGGACGACTAGTTACTACTTGAATAAAACAATAATAAACAGGAGAGCTACGTTGACGAAAAAACGACACGAAAACCTAAGCAAGCTTACGAAAAAAAGTCAAGATATTAATTTTAGCCCATACAAAGTAAAGAAAAAGGGCATAAGAACAAGTCAGAACCTGAAATTTTATAAACTGTAACTGGATAGGATGCACAAACTTAATAAATTCGACGACTTAAGCAATGAAAAAGGACAACGATTGGAAAAAACTGTAATTGAACAAACAAAAATGAGAAAAATCAAATTAATGAGCAGAACTCAAGTAGAGGCAATCACTCAAAATAGTGGCGGAAGAAAGAAAAAAAAAATGGCAATACAACGAATTAAGGAGAACCATATACATCAAGTAAAAAGAAAAAAGGAAGGAAGAATCTTAAAGTAAAGGAACATGGAGAAAAGATGAACTCAACTGAACGCAGATTACCGAAGCCGAGGAACCGAAAGTACGGGTTGAAGAAGGAAAATATCAATTATAAAAGAAAATTTTAAATTTTATTTGACATACGACCCAGCAATGAAGACTGAGGCAACGTATGAACAAACCCCTACCGCAGCCGTTGATAACCCACAACTAGGGCAACGGTGAGCTATTGAAAAAAAATAAAAGAAGAAGAAAGAAAATATTATAACTGTTGTTAACCCATGGATGGTCCAACAGTGAGAATTTGAAAAATAATATTATAATAATACGAAACTTGAATTGATATCTACTTTGGAAATCAAGGAAACCGACTCTGAAGCCGAAGATGATTTGTCAGTAATTGAAATAATCCGACCGAAATGTTCTGAAGTTAAGAAACTACCTACAACAAACCGGCAAATGACCACGAGATAAGAAATTTCAACTATAATAAACGAAAAAATATAATAAATTAAGGAAGATTTAGTCACATACGACGAAAAAAAATGAAACTATTGAAAAAAAATGAAAGAAGAAGAAAAAAAAAGAAAAATACTGAGACTGTTGTTAACCCATGGTCGGTCCAACAGTGAAATGAGAAGATATAATAATAATGAAAAATTTTCGAAATTTCTTCGAAAACTATTCCGAAAATTTTTTCTTTTCGCCGGGATAGTGGTCCACTGTGAAACACTGCAAGAAGAAAGAGGAACCTAATTAATTTTTCGCCGGGATAATGTAATGGAAACCGTACTTACGCAAATAATCCGAAGATAAATCAAACATTATGAACTTAAAGAAAAACATAACCTTATCTTATTCAAAGTAAATAAACATAAACATCGCCATTTTTATCAAGAATTCGAACTCGCTGCCAACCTAAGAAATCTCAAGAACATTAAAACCACGAAACCACAAAGTAGCAACGGAACATCTGAAGATCAAACAAAAGAAGAGCTAATGATGAACGCCATGAACAAAAGAAGAACAATGAAGATAAATGAATAACAATGGAGACATGCGCAGTCCGCAAATGAAGAGCGAAGCTCAGGTATAAATTAAGAAGCACAGAAGCAAAGATATCTCATTCTAGTAACCGCGGTCAACGAAGAAGAACTAAATAAGTGAAGTAAAAGCCTAATGCTCAAACAACATCATACAATATCATACGACTAATGCAAATCAAGTTATAATAGTGAATATTGAGAATCAATTAAATAAAAAGAATAGTTAAAAAGTTATAAAAGCCGTCTCGTTACAGGGGGGGGGGGGGGGGGGGAGAGAAAAAAAAACGTTTAAAGTTTTACTGCACGTCACACCTTTTCGTCACATTGAGTTAAAATCCGTGACACTCTTAACTCTCCCATTAGCACGTATCATGGCAGCGGACTTGCTAAGGAGGGCCATAACAACAGGACGTGTATTTCTCTTACGTCGATTTTTTTTTGACCAATTTTTTTCCTTTAGAGAAGAAGAAAAGAACACTCACTTTCCCCCCTTCCCCCCATTTTCCCTTTTTGACTTTTTTCTTTTTTTTCGCAATGTTCAACACTTACGTAATAATGAAAGAAATATCTTTCAACATTTTTCAAGTCGGCCGACCCTGGTTAGCTGCCCTGTCGTAATTTATTTTAATTATCTCCTAAATGACCCTCGATTTTCGTGAAATCCTAGTTAAGTGTTGTTTCTCTCCCTCTTACCTTTTATCTTTTTTTTTTCCTTCTCACTTTCCCCCCTACTTTTCTTAAAACTATAGTATTTAGAAGTTTTATCTTTTCTTTTTCATGTGATTAAGCCGCCAGCCAGTCCCTCGCAATAATTTTTTTCACGAGAGGGAAAATCTTCTTTTTAAAAAGGATTAACTTTCGATTTCAATCTGGGACACTACTGATTATTAAAGACTCGGACAAATCATAACAAAACTGTTTCATAACATGTTGAACCCCCCCGAAACAATCAAGAGTCAAAAACGCTGAACGAGCTATAAAACGAGCCATTCGTTGGTGATAAAGTCTCGTAACAACTCTTTAGAAATTTCATGGCACTCGATTTCTAACTCGGGGATTTTTTTTCTTCTTCTCCCTTTGCCATTTTCCTATATTCAACCCCCGTATGTTCGTATCGTTGTTTTTGACGTTTTCAACTCTTTTAAATAACAATAAGAGTTTCTTAAACGATCTTTGAAAACAGCGTCAAAAAAGGAAAGACGGGATTTTGAACGTTCCGTTTACTTACAAAAAAAAAAAAAACGAACTTTATCGACGCTGAATTTTTTGCTTTATTTTTTGACTAGCTAAACTACGTAGGTGGACACGATTTCTGATTTCTCTCTTTTTCCTCTTGATCGACTGGAAATGAAATCTTTTGACCTCCGGGCAAAAAAAAATGTTGTTTTTGTTTACGGTAAATGGATGTGCATTGTTTTGCGAATGTATTTCTTTTAGGATCGGAATTTTAGGATAATATAGAGTTGAGCTTTGGTTTACTCATAATCTTAAGCTTCTGCAAAGATGTAAGAGCTATTTTCCGAAAAATTGAGTTCACCTTAAGTTGTCCAAAGTCTACGTTTAAGCAGGATAATTATCCATTCGTTCTTTATAATTAAGACATTCATCACTTGGAAAATCATTCTTTGCGTAATTAGCTATACTTTTTCTTAAGCTGACAGCTATTCATCCAGCTGGTTATGGCCAGGTGCTATTTAACCGGTAAGTCATAGGTAAAATTAAAAATTATCCAGAAACAATGTATTGTCAGTAAAACTATTTTTATTCAGGAAAAATTCAGCCAGTAATACTGAAATTTAGCTAGGGAAGAAATTTCTTTTTCGGCCCTTATGCGACCCCAAAGAAAAATATTGATTTCTCAACCCTTTTCTGAACCCGATAAAAAGTTTGATTCTTCGACTCCAGGAAAAAAGATCGATTTTTTGACCCCGAGGAAAAGGATCGATTTTTTTACTCTTTTTCAATCCCGAAGCAAAGAATCGATTTTTTGACCCTTTTGCGTTCCCGAGGCAAAGAATCGAATTTTCGACCCTTTTGCGTTCCCGAGGCAAAGAGTCGATTTTTCGACCCTTTTGCGTTCCCGAGGCAAAGAATCGAATTTTCGACCCTTTTGCGATCACAAGGCAAAGAGTCGATTTTTCGACCTTTTTGCGTTCCCGAGGCAAAGAATCGATTTTTCGACCCTTTTACGTTCCCGAGGCAAAGAATCGAATTTTCGACCCTTTTTCGTTCCCGAGGCAAAGAATCGAATTTTCGACCCTTTTGCGATCCCGAGACACATGATCGTTTTTCGACCCCTAGAAAAAGGATCGAATTTTGACTCTTCTCTGACCCCTAGAAAAAGTCTTGATTTTTTTACCCTTTTTCAAACCCGAGGAAAATGGTAGATTTTTCGACCCCCAGGCAAATGATGATTTTTCGACCCTTTCCCGACTCCGAGGCAAAGGATGATTTTTCGACTCCTTTTCGACCCTTTTAATTTATTATTTTAATAAATCGAATTTACTTTGCCTGCATGTGATGACAACTGGTGAAAAACCTCCAGCTACAGTATTTAGTTGCATCTCTAAAATGATAATTGACTATGAATCTTTTAGATGAATTTCTAATGAATGAATTGCTAAAGTGGATAAGTTTACAACTCGATAAAATGCAAATATCAAGACTTGATGTTTTCTTTAGTGGCTGATGGATAATTATCTGCTGACTAATTGAATCCTGGCTAAATATCCATCAATCTATAAATCAATAGTACTTACATTGAACCCGCAGCGAAACCCTCTTACTGACCGAAGGAGGTACGCCATTGGATGCTATGCATAGGTAGGCACCCATGTGTATGCGACTGACTCGCGTGATGTGAAGAGTTTCACCGTCGACGACGTTAACTGGAACGAAAAAAAGGGCGAGAAAAAAAATTAAGAAAAATCCGTGGAAAACAAAAGGAAAACACAAATCTTAACATGACAGTCGATAACAATGTCTTGACAGATAGACACACAGACAGCAATGAAGCTAATGAATGAGGTTCTTTTGTATTGGTGTCACGTTTTGGAGTGATGTACTGAATCCGCGATATACAGGTATCGATTTTTCATCCGTAAAAGGAGCTTGTCTTAAATGCGAGTGATTGAGCGAATGTTTCTCTTTGTTATTCCCTGTTCCTGACAGGAGATTAGGATTTAAGTTAATTAAATCCCGACGTTATGTATCTACGTTAATTAATAAATTAAATTCCTTTGTGAATAAACATATTCTTGTCGCGGAATTAGAAAACGGGAAAGGGAGTGCAGAAAAAAAATTGCACCCTATTCCGTACACACACTCGCACAAAGACGATTTCGAAATAAGGCGCACATCTAGGTTTCCTTCTAATGTAGAAACTTCACAAGCGACGATAAATCACAAAAAAAGAAAGAAAAAAAAATAGTAGAGATGCCTCTAAAGTGTAGGATTTCAATGTAAGACCCGAGAATTCTCTTTTTTTCTTCTCCTTCTTCCTTCCCTTTTGTACTCCCTATGGATATGCCTATCAATAAAGCAATTGGAAGAATGGTTACAACATCCCAAAGGAAACGAATAGTTCAATGCATCTTATCCGGGAAAACTTCCTACGAAATAAAACAATATCCGGTTTCGAAACGGATTTGCCGTAAGAAAAATCTGATTACGGGGAAAGGGAGGGGATATTTAAACAGGAGAAATGGTTTAAGGAAAGTAATTTATAGTCTATTTGAGGCTGTAGTTTCTTTTTTTTTTTTTTTCTTCAATTAACTGGATGCGTTTGGATGAGTGTGATTATTGAATTTTTATTTTCCGTGAGAAATTTTTTTGGGGTGTTTTCTGTTCGGCTGGGTTTGGCTTCTTGGAACTCAAATCAGGCTCAGGCTTTTCATATGGAAGGTTGGAAATTGGTCCCGTCTTTGAGTGGAAGAAATCCGATCAAGGGACAGGCACTGGCTGGCTTTTTTAAATAGCGCAGGTGAAAATATAAATCTTTATAGCATTAATTCTCCACTATTTATATTCAAATTTTGTAAATCATTCATTGTTATTTGGTCGGTTTTTCCCCCCCCCCATTATTTTGTAGGAACTAAATTTTGTACCTTGTCAAAAGGCACTTAGTGCTCCACTGGCATACAAAATTAAAATAAAATAAAATACCATATGCGGTGTTCTAAACTGGCTACAGAATTCCAGTAGAACTGTTAAAAAAAAAAATTGGCTCATACTCTAAATTGACGGTGTTAAATATTGACTAGTTCTTTAGTGCTCTGTTTTTTAGAATTCCAGTGTAAATTTTTGCTTTAGCGCGACCTAAGGAACGCTAAAGCTTGGTAATCGTGCCGAAATTTAACTTTTTCGTTTTTCCGAATTTTCCAAGTTTTCCGGATAGCTTACACCGAGTACTGTGTGTGTGTGTGTCGGTCTGTCTGTCCGTGACAAGCATCTGTCTCAAGTTTTCTCCGGAACGGCGAAAGCTCGGAAAGCCAAATTGGGTGTGAAGGTAGTCCTTGGTAAGCCCTAAAGCCTACTGAGTTTTCAGCGATGTCCGATCAGCAGTTCGAAAGCTACGTCAGCAAAAGTGTTAAAATCACCAAATGTATGTCTCACTTTATTTCCGAATCAATACAAGGTAGGGAATTATAACTTGGAGTACAGGCCTATATTTCATCAGGGCGTAGGCCCCAGTTCTCCTAAAAGGGGCCCTTGATTTTTTCCGAAATTTATAATAACATAGCGTGTCCAGACGATTTTAAGAGGGCCTTTTTCAAAGGGGCCCCAGGGCGGTTTTAAAAGTGTTACGGTCCGTCCAAAACCTAAAGCAACCTCGACATGGTTCGTTTTGTCTCATAGCTATCCTTCCGAATCGTTGTTAGCGTTTATCCAAAATTTCGAAAAAATTTATGGTTACAGGGCATGTTGAATTGTATTTGCTCAATTTTTCCCTTTCGCTCAGCTGGTGTAGGAAAAAAATGGGAAGCCGTTTTCCACTTATTCCCTTCATTCCAGGTTGCTTTACATTTTGAACAGACCATAATAGTGCCAATATTTTATCAAAAGGTGTAATATCATCACAGGAGCTTATTTGTGAACTCTGCGTGATGCCTCCAAATAATTATGGAAGGGCGGCCCTTTTCCCTCCTATGCCTCTCCTTGGGCCACCTTCGAAAAAAAGTGGATTGCATAGAAAGCGCTAAAGCCCGAATCGGTGGTTCCAATTTTTTTTTTTTTTTTTTAAACTGTTGGGAAGTTGTCGCATTCTTCTGTGAAAAATACGCCCTATTCCGCTTTGTTTTCATTCTTCTTTGTTCAAAAAACGAAAATTCACAAAAATATTATATTTGCTGAATCAAAAATTTTTCCTACTTTTAATCACTGCGCAAAAGCGTGCTGTAATTCGAAGGGCGCACTGCGATTTTTCGCTTTAGCCCGGTGGGCCAATCCGTGCCTGCCCGTGTTCAAAGATGGTATGACTATATTTGTCTGGGCGAATTTTCCCCAATGTTGCCTGGTCTAGTTTTGATACAGTTACTTCTTTAACTGGATAACACCTTTTGTAAAAGCAAATTCAATCCTTTCCCGAACAAAGCTATTGATTCTGAAATCGAATTCTGAAAACGTGTACAAGTGGACGCCGGAGTTTTTCCTCCCAACAAGAGGCAAAGCTCTTTTCTTTTTGAACAAAAACAAAACGAATGTTATTTAATACAATCCAAATAGTAGGCAAAACATCCGAAAAAACACTCCAAACGTCCTCAATTCTCTTCTTAACTTTATTATGCGCTTTTAAAATTGAAGTCAAGCAGCCTGGTCTAGACGAAACCCTTTTTATTTCATTTGTTCACACTTCTTCTCCCTCTCTTCAAAAAAAAAAAAAAGAAAGTCGGCTTTAGTCAAGTTATGAGAGTTAAGATAAGTAGCATTACTAAATTATAAAACCAAGTTTTGTAAGATAAGTCGGATTTCTTTAGAAGATTTCCCTTCTTATTCCCAAAGAAGATTTTAAAAAGATGAAAAAAGAACTTAAAAAGAAATGACCGGTTTTCAAAACACTTCTACTCATCCTCCGAATACCGGAATCTTAAAACATAACTCACTTTCAATGTTCTCCATTAGCCGATATAACCCACATGCTGCAGATTTTATCGGATTTAATCGATAAAGACTTATGGTTTTGGGCTGAGATCTTCGTTTATTCTCATCTCTTTAAGGGGAGAAAAACCAAAAACCTATTTTATCGTGTCGCAATATTTTAGGTCCAAGGCAGCACTTGAAGTGAGGCTCATTGAAAATTGCTTTTCCCTAAAGATGACACGGGGAAAACGAAGATATTTCCATGCTAATCTTATGATATGTCATAACAAAGTAGGACCAGAGGAAGGAATACTTGAGTTGAAAGCTCCTTCAGTTTAGAATATAGATTGTATTGAGTTTAAAGCCCTGTAGCTATTGTCATGTTACTCAAACACATTTTCTTTAACTAGTTTATTCATTTCCCTCAGAGATCGAATGGTTTTCAGACAGACTTTCGCAAGCTAATTTATTCACAGACTATTTCCGAGAGTGGAGTTTTCTTAAAACGTATGAAAATAATGCGGGGGGGGGGGAGAATACATCAAGGGAGATTATTGCATTGTTGTAAATGATGTTTGATTAGTCGAAGGGAAACGTTGAAGATTAAAAATTCGCAGTCTTTTTTTTTTTGCTTTTTTGAACAATAACTTTTGCGAAAGAAAAAAAAACTTCGACAAATGTTTTGCTGAAACTTCGCGAACCTAACTTGTTCATTGGTTTTTTTTCTCTCTCTTAAACTTTTTCCAGTAAAGATACGGAATGACATAATAAAAATATTAATTTGAGAAAAAAAAGTTATTCTTTTTTATTTCTTTAAAAAGAAATTTAAAGTGGCAAACTGGAAGAAAGGGGCTGGTGATTTGAAAGAATAAACGATGTAAGTTTTCTTTCGTCAGGTTGTACAGTACAATTAGCCAATCAGGTCTTGTATTTTTAGTTTGTTTTTTCATTTTTAAAAAAATTAATATTTTCATCAGAGATATTTCCAAGCAATCTTGCTTTCAACCACTCATTACGTAAATACGTAATGAGTGGTTGAAAGCAAGATTGCGGATTCTACTTAATTAAGTAGAATCCGTACTGCCATTCAGAATCTGTGAAATGCGAATTTTTGGCTAAAATAATGGCTAGTTTTAGTAATTTTACTTACCTGTTCTACAAATTTTCAATATACAAATAAAAAATAAAATTTTAGATATTGTTTCCATCTTCCGTGTTTGATCTTAATTTTTAATCGGCCAGAAATTTTTTTTTGTCTGTCTTTCTGAATATTAAAATTGAAATTAGGATTTTTTTATACTTTAAATTTAGACGTGATTTAATTTTTCCTTATAATTTAGTCGCGCTCATATATCGAGTAACTTGCTTTTAGTTTAATAAATTAGGAATGAGAGTGTAAAGAGATTGTGAGCTCGATGCCCATTTATTTGCTGGAAGGGAGCAGATTCTTTTCGCATTTGCAATTTTTCATGATTAGCTTTTGGCAAAGTATTAAAAAAATAAACCTTATGTTATTTAGGATATCTCTTTAGCCCGATGACCTTGGCTGTTACCTGAAATAAAAAATGCAAACTTTTTCCTTATAAAATTAATAAGGAGTTAAGTACAGAATGTTATGATGTGTGCAAGAAAGGGTTGGCTAACCATTCAATTTTTTATCTTTTTTGGTCTCTCGTTAAAAAGTCCACGTGTTTTTCTTGAACTTTTGGTGTAAAATTTTTGCTTGCTGACCATTCGCATGGCGACAGTTTCTACTGTTGGGCGTCTCCATATCAATTGTTTCTAGAGGTGTTTGCTAAATACCAAGGTTTTGTTTGAATTAAAAATTAGTGTTACTAATTTTGGTAGTGATATTGATATACCTTGTGCTTGTTCAATACTAGCTCTTTTTGCTGGGTCAGGAAAATAAACCTATTTTTGGCGAATATTTATTATAATTTTATGTATTTTACTACTAGGTCTTTATACGAAGCCAAATTCGTAAATACTGAAAATCCTGTTTCTCCTTGGCATACTTTCGGGCCTAAACTAACAATACCCCGTAGATAAGCACGTGAGTAAGAGCCTGGTGCTGTTTCCTTGTAAAAGATAAGACCACCACCGCTATCTCCCGAGCAGACATTGGTTTCTGAAAATTTTTATTTTTTATTAAGTCATTAAAGACATTATAATGTGAATAGATAGAAGAGAATGTGAAAGAGTGTAAATTACGTGAATTTTTATCTCCTGCACAGAATTTGTCGGGTTGTACATAAGTAAACAATGTTTCTTCTATGTTCAATTGGCATTCTTCAAAAGAAACAAAAGGCATTCTTGTTTTCATCAATTTTTGACTAAGATCGTGTTCGTTTGTTCGTCCCCAACCTACAATCTTTTAATGAAAATTTTTTTATTAAATATTGTAAATACTGTGCATTTTAGCAATGCAAACTTTTGGCTAACCGTTCCCCATTCCATCCCCGAAGCATCTTTATTGAAGCTCGTGATTTCAAGGTCAGTGCAAATAGGAATAACCGCCCATGTGTATGTGACTCTTCTTTTTAAAACTACGAAGGCTATGTCACCTAAATAAAGAGAATACCATCCTCTATACGATGGGGGAATGTGAACGTAATCGACCTGAAAGAAAAAAGTGTATTGTTTCTGTTGGGTAAAAAAATCAAATTTAAAAATACTTTTTGGAAAAGAAAAGATTACTTCTCTAATTTGGGCAGAGGTGGTATCACGAGGATGGTCAATATTTCTATACCACTTTCCGAATGTTACTCTGATTTTCGAAAAATCTTTCAATGTAACATTTCGGTAAATTTTGTTGTCTGTGGAAAAACAGTGAGCGGCTGATATGACAACTTTTTCAGAAATCAATGTTCCGCCGCATTTGTATTCAATTTTGGGCTCAACAAAATAAATCCCGGCGTGCCAAGGATAAGCCCCGTGTATCGTTTCTTCACCTTTCAAAATAGAGGGACCTAATTTTCCATGTAAATGAACAGGTCGTCCACATTCTTAAATAAAAAAAAAAGAAAATCAGGTTATTCGAAGCCTCCTGCTAAAAATCGTTATTTATAAGTACTTGAGTCAGTACTTGCCGACTTCACAGAAGTCATCTACTAAGGGCCGATCCCATTCTCTATTTCTGCAAGTAATGTGTGTGTATTCTGGCTCTTTTATCCTCTTATAAGGCATAAGGCAATCGAATGTAGCATGAAAGTTTGTCTTCATTGTTTCGTCGCAGGATGTTGTTTCGTTGTTAGGTGTAAGACATGTTATATCAAGCCTTTCAGAAAACAAGCGTTCGCATTCAGCTAAAAAAAAAAATGTCGAATTCAGACTGCTGCAAAATGTGGAAATATTATCTTCAGCCCGACTTATCAGAATTTAATAGTACTTGCCAACGTAACAAAAATCATCTATCAACTGCTTATCCCATTCCCCATTCTTACAAGTAATTTCAGTATAATCTGGCTCTTTTATTTTCGTATAGTCATTTTTATAATTACAGTCGAATGTAGCTCTGTAGTTCGCCTTCATGTGTTCGTTACACGGTGCTTCCTCGCCGGAAGATGTGAAGCATTTTATTTCTAGTTTTTTCGAAGATAAAGATTTGCATACAGCTGAAAAAGGTTTTCAAAATTTAGTAAATTTTTAGGCCTGCATACAAAATTTCGAGAAATGTAAATTGTCCTCTTCATTTTTGGACAAATTGAAGATTTTTTCCTTCATATCGAAGAGAGTACCATTATCTTCAGGTGGAACTACCCGAACACGATCTTTAAATTTTTCATCTTGCACTTTTGACAGCTCTGAAGCTATTCCTTTGAAAGGAGTTGCTATCGTGTCAAAAAATTGATATACCGGTTTATCTTTATCTGCACCGGAGTGGTCAGTGCCGTCGACTTCCTCATAATCATCCTCTAAAAAAATGAAATATTGATTTTAAAATTTGCCAATCCAATAAAAATAGATTTAATTTGTAACAATAAAAAAAACAAAAACGGTAACCATTGAAATTGTAAATTTTTCAGTTTTACTAATCGATTAAAATCCAAACATTAATAATGAAAGAAAATAATTTTACTTTACCTACCAGGTTTGCAAACTCTAATTAAATAAATGAAAATAATGCTTGTGAATATTATTTTCATTTTCCTTATACAGTCTTTACTGCATACGAAATTTTTTTGCGTTAAACATCGTCTGCTTTTTTAAGTACGGTAGCTAAACTGGAATTTTATCATTCATTTTTATTTTATTTAGAAACCTGATTTAGTTCAGATGCTTAGCAAAGGAATAGTTTTACTTTTAAAAAATTTTTTTATCGATATTGTGCAAATGCTAAAAAGAGGCGTCACCTATAAACACGGTTTGTTCGGTGTCTAACATTTGACTGGAAGGGGGCTGATCCATTTTATCTAGGTGATTCTTTACGGTTAGCTTCATTAAATAAATGTTATCCGAATAATTTTAGTCTCGACGACCTTCGATGCCATTCTGAATGAACTGAAGATGTAGTTTTTCCTTGTACGAATAAGGTGTAAACGCGGTTATGTGTAACTAGAGAGCCTGAAATCAGAGAGTCGTCAAGTAAATCGGAGCTCTGTGATTGGTCTGAGATCTACATGTTAAAAATTCTATGTAGATTTGCCGACTTTACATTAAACGTGAATGGACTTATGTTGGAACTGGACCCCGATTCTAACTTCGTTCTAACGAGAATTCAATTCGTTACGCTAATGTTTTGCTTATGGACACTGCCTTTTAGATTTAACGAATCGGTAAGTTAGAATCGGTCACCTGGAGTGTTCGATGGTTCGGGAAGGGTCGTACAGGGAAGGCGGTGAGGGAGTGATGTCATTGATTGTAAATACAAAAAAAAAAAAATATAAGGAGAAAGTTTTTTAATGATTTTGTTTTAAATTAAACGGGACAACTTATATGGTTATGAGATTTCCTCCTATTTATTTACACAATAATGGCGACTTGCAGTAGATCTCAGACCAATCAGAGCGAAGCATTTTCAGAAACAGAGTTGGCGACTCTCTGATTTCAGGCTCTCTAGGTGTAACTTTTAATGAAGAAGTTGGTGTTAAAGGATGTAATCATCTTTCAATTTTCATTAAGTAAAAAAAAAATTTATTGCAGTTAAACATATTCTTCTACAAAAGATTTATATGTCATTAGATTTGTAAATAATGCATATGCTTTTTGTCCATCGCATGAGTTAGGGCCTAGACTAATTACCCCACCCAAATAGTATTTATACTTTTCGTCTATTTTACGTGGAAAAGACAGGCCTCCTCCGCTATCTCCTTGGCAAACGTTTTGAAATTCATCTGAAAATGGTTGAAGTATTAAAATGATTTAGCTATTTCACAAAGAAAATATTGGTATAAGAAAATAATGATAAAAGTGAATTTTACCCTTTTCTTCTCCAGCACAAATTTTATCATGAGTGTAATATGGAGACCAGTGGTCATCTATTTTTGAAAAGCACTCATCTTTAGGAACAAACGGCATTTGTCCTTGCTTTAGCTCGTCTGCTCTTACTGTATTATTCCAAAGCCCCCAACCAACGATCTAATAATTAAAAATAATTAAATAGCGGAACAAATAAAGAATTGTTGGCATTTTTCAGGTGATTGGACTAACCGTTCCCCGCATTCCTTTTGTTAGTTGAAACTTATCAGAAAAATCAATGCAGACAGGTAAAACAGTCCATGAATATACTAATTTCTCATTAAGAATTACAGCAGCGACATCACTTGAAAAAGACGAAAAATAATCTCTATATCCTGGAGTTTTTACATCAACAACCTACAATAATGATTTTTAAAAAAGACACTACTTAATAAGTTCAATTGTGCGATGAATTAGAGCTTACATTTCTGGTTTGAGCTCTTTCGGCATCTCTGACATCATTGAAAGAATAATGGAATTTCCCAACCTCAACTTTAAATTTTGATAATACTTCTGGATCAAGTGGTCGCTGGTAGTAATCACGGTCCTGGCCAGTTTGGTAAAAGCAGTGTGCTGCTGAAATAATCACTTTCGGAGAAATTATTGTTCCTCCGCATATATACTTATATTCGTCATTTGAAAATCTGTAAATCCCCGCATGCCAAGGATATTCTCCTATTTCTGATTTTACAGCATTATATACGTAATAAAAAGTAGTCCAATTGCTCTTTGGTTGGTGTTTTGTTTCAAAGCTCGTTCCGCAGTCTAAAAGAAAATAAGGTATAAACCTTCGAATCTCTCGTTCGCCTATTCATCTTTCAAAAATTTCATTATTCACGTACCTGCCTCACAAAAATCGTCCATTAGCGGGGGATACCATGCTCCATCCCTACAAGTAATCTCAGTGTATTTTGGCTCTTTTATTTTGACATACGGGTCCTCATTGCATTGAAACGTAGCTCGGGAGTTTGTTTTCATTGGAACGTTGCATAGAGTTGAATCATTAGACGGCGTGTAACAAGAAATGTTAAGTTTTTCCGAAAATAAAGGTTGGCAATCGACTAGAAAATGTTCAGAAATATTAGATGATGGCTTCGTTGGGGCATTGAGCTTTTCTTAAATCAAAAAATTTACCGTTTGCATTTTGAATTAGATTTTGACTATTTAAGTTTTGTGTGTGTTGTGATAATGGTTGTAAAAGATGGGCGTCTTCAAGTAATACTTTCAGTTTTATATATTCTTCTAGTACATCGTGAATAATATCGCCTTGACTTTCATTTTGTTTTTCTCGCTGGTATTTGAGGTAGTGGGTTGTTTCTTTAAAAGAAAATAAATAGAAATAGCTGCTAATGTAAAACTATGTTAGGGCTGTTCAGTATTTGAAATACAAAATACTATTTGTATTCGGTATTTGAAATACGTCTTCAAGAAGTATTTGGTATTCGGCATTTCAAATACTTATTTGGCAGTATTTTGTATTTGATATTTGAAATACTTTAAATCTGAAAAAACATGAATTATTCGCTAAAAAGATTGTAAGCACAGTTTCTGAGAAGTTAGAGAGGCAGAAACTTGAAAATTTATAATGTTGAAACGAGGTAAAGAAAAATAATAATTCAGGTTTCTGAAAACCCTCAAAAATTTTGCGCCTTATTTTAAAAAAACTCGAGCGTTAAAATTAGGAATTTGTAAAATTTAAAATTAATCTGGCAAAATTATGTTTTGTATTTTGCATTTTGAAATTGTATTTGAATTACCAAATTTTGGGAAGTATTTGTATTTTTTATTTAAAATACTTTCTTCGCCAGTATTCTATATTTTGTATTTGAAATACTGATATCTGAGTATTTTATATTTCATATTTGAAATATTTTTTTTCCTGTATTTTGACCAGCCCTGAACTATGTCTGAATTTTTATAAAGCTTGTAAAATTTCTTGCCTTGTTCGCAAAAGTCATCCATTAACGGTAAATCCCATTTTCCTATCTTACAAGTAATTTGAACGTATTCTGGCTTTTTAACCCTGACATAAGAACTGTAATCGCAATCGAATACGGCTCGTGAATCAGTTCTCAGCGTTTGGTTACAAGGTGTTGATTCATTTAAGGGTGTGAAGCATGAGATTTTTAGCTTTTCCGAAACTAAAGGCTCGCATTCGTCTAAAAAATAATCAAAAGAGTTGTTAATAAAAAAATGGATGTATTGTTTTTAAAGAAAAATCACGCTTACCAATTTTACAAAAATCATCTAGTAGTGGGCGATCCCATATACCATTTTTACAGGTTATTTCATTATATTCAGGTTCTTTTATCCTCAAACAGAAAAGATAATTGCAGTCGAATACAGCTCGGTAGTCTGCCTTTAACGTTTCGTTGCAAGGCACTTCTACGTTAGAAGGTGTATAGCATGTTATATCAAGCTTTTCAGAAACCAAAGATTTGCATTTATCCAAAGAAACTAAATGAAACATTAAAAATTTAATTTTTAACTTTCTGCACATTTTGAGAATCAATATGACTTACAATTCAGGTCAAGAGTTTGTAGAATAGTAATTTGAGTCTTTAAAGGTGCGGAAATAGTCAAACTATCCGGTGATACACGAGAGAAGTTGAATTTTTTTAAAAATTCTTCGGCTTTCTTCGGTATCAAGTCAACAGTACCCAAAATGTGGTCAGCTATGACTTTTAATTTATCTACTTCCTTCAATTGTTTTGTTTCTTTAAAAATTATAAAAAAATTAACAGCTTGCCGCTTGCCGAAAATTCAGCAAATGATAAACCAGTTGAATTATTTGTTTAGCTAGGAATTTTAAAATTTTTTCCATAACGATTAGTTTTCATTTCAAAACGATGCATGATTATTTTACTTACTTGGCTTACAAAATCCAGTTGTCCAGTCTTGCTCTCTATAGCAATAATTAGAACAGCAGTCTTCATTAATTGTGCAAAAGTCATTCTCAAATTCTTGACAACCGTAAGATCGAGGAAAAATATAAATAAAAATAATAACTGTGAAAAATTTCTTCATTTTTCTGTATAGTTAAACCTTTTTGCCAATAAAATTTTTTCACAATCAACTGCCCCGGTCTAAATACTGGAACTGACTAACAAATCTGATATGCAAAGTAATGAATCAGGCAAAATGAGTAATAAATTTTCTTCCTTTTTTTCCTTTCATTCATAATTGTGCATATGTTTAGCATAATATCAAGTTTTGCTTTTGCCTTTTTTTTTTAAATAAAATTTTTTAATTGGCCGAATGCGTATGTTAAAAAAAGGTGTGACGCACAAAATAAAATTAATTTAGTTTGTATGCGTAATACCAAGTGGGAAAATTGATCGGTTTAACCTCTTTTATCATATTTAATTAAGATCTTGGTAAGTTTTACGATGGGTAGATCAGTGGCACTATGGATTGAAATGGAGCCTGACGTCCTTGGATAAGCAAGCACGTGAAATCCAGTGATGATACAATTTTAATTTTTCCTTATTAACCTTTTGGTGATCGTGAACCATATACTGGACCATTCTCAAACTTCGTTCCTTTTTAAGTTCAGCTCCAATAGTTCAAAACTAATAGGGTTTTTTCACGTTTTTTTTTCCAGCATTAAAATCTGCCTTAAGATAAATTGAAAGTCCTAAACTATAATTTCACGTAAAAATTTGATCGATTTTTTGCGCTTTTTTCTTGGAAGAAAAGGCTTGAAAAATTCAGGAATTTTAAACGTTCCGAAATCGTGGATTTATATTGTGACATCATTTGAGTACTACTGTATCCGGTTTTCCTGTGACTTCGATTCGAACGCGACTCTAAAAATTTACTTTGTTTACTTTTAATCGGGACCAAGTCTGATGTTTTCATATTAATACATTGTTTTCAATTGAAAAAATCACATTTGCGGTGCCATTCAAAAGAAAAGGTAAGCTTCCAACCTTTTTGAAATCTTATTCATCTTGTAAAACCGGAAACAGTAGTACTTAAATGACGTCACAAAATGAATCTGCTATTTCGGAACGTTTAAAATTCCTTAATTTTTCCTTATTGACGAGGAAAATTCAGGTTTAGGGTTCACAGCTGCCGGATGATTTCTTGTATGTTAATATTAATTTTAAAAAAATCGTACCAGAATGGCGCAGTTTAAATTCCTGACATATATTTTAAATGCGTGACGATTCATTGAAACGAATAGTAAACTTATGAAAAGAATTAAAACGATTTTAGTTAAGGTTATTGGCTGATGTTAATGGCTACGAGGAAATATGCAAATCCGGGAGAAGTAATAAAGTGCTTATAATAATCATTGTAATTAGCGTTTATTATATTCAAGACAAAAATTAATCACTTTAAATAAAAAAATGAGGGCGTGTTTTTTAGGCGCCGAAATTTCGAATTTTTAGTCCAAACCCGAGAAGGGGATTGACGAGTTTAAAGCTCTTAGGCTGCTGACAGGATGGAATCATTTCAAAAAATTTTAAAATCGAATTAAGCTATTTTTAAAGTAATATGCCAGGGATGGCTATATACTGTTTGCCTCTATTTACTACTGTGCCTACCTTGCTGCTGGTGCGGATGTTTCTTAATTTCTGTCCAATGCACTCACTTGAAATTTTTAAACCAAACTTATACTTTTTTTCGATGCACGTTTCAAATCAAATCGAGCTTTTGTTTACACTTCATGAACACAAATAAAAAATTTAAAACATTTATTGTAGGTCCTGTCAAATGTTAAATTAGCTTCATTGCGTCTGATTTACAAACGGTGCTACGAACTGATGATAACGACTTAACTTTAAACTTACCTGAAAAGAGAAAAGAAAAAAGATTAATAAGTCTTGCTTTGTAATTCAATAGGTCTTAAAAAAATATCTTAATAAGAAAGTTTTCTGCGACTAAGTCGGTAATTTCAAGCCAGCGGCAATGCTGCTGACAAAACCGATGTCCGTCATAAAATTCGTGAATGTGAATATTAGTCAAATTTTTGGCGAACGTCGACAATGTTATGCTACTGCCATTTTACTACCAGAAAAGCTTTGTTCTTGCTCTCCGTTTTCAGTTACTTTCAGTAAACTCAGCAGACGTAAAATTCTACCGCTAAGGTCACTAGTTGCTTCTAACAATGCTTTCTTTTATGTTCAATTAGATAAGCTGGTTTTTGGCTAAAGACCTGCACGGGCCGAAAAATAACGGCCCGAACCCGACCCGAATTAAAATTTCAAAACCCGCCTCCAAATTTTTTCCTCAACCCGAACTGAAACCCGAAACTTTCTCTAGTTTAAAAAGTTGAAGCTTACTGAATGATTAGTTATTAAAATGATTATTTATCGTTCCCTATCTTCCGCCCAAAACTCTGGCCCGGAGGACTTTTTTTTAAAATTGCAGCAGAAATTGAGTAGAAAAATCTAAAATATGAAATTGAGAGAAAAATCTCCAACCCGAACCCGACCCGAACCCGACTTCAAATTTTTTCCTCAACCCGAACCCGACCCGAACCCGAAACCCGAACCCGAGCCCGAGCCCGGCCCGTGCAGACCTTTATTTTTGGCCATATTCTTCGCAAGGGAAAGTACCGACTCCTGCAGCTGGCGATGGAGGGGAAGACCGAGGGCAGGCGCAGTTCAGAGCAAAACACTTTGGCTCAAGAATCTAAGAGACTGGTACGGCCAAGATACGGTATTCATTTTTCGCTCGGCAGCCTCTTAAGTTAGGATCGCCATGATAACCGCCAATCTCCGCGTTTAAAGAAGATAAGCTGACATTAGCAGCATCTATCATTACAACCTTAATGACAGGAGTTTGTAGCTGCTTCCACAATATTCAAGGTACCATCCGTAACTGTAGCGACCAGTCCTACTCACTGTCTGATCACTGTGGCAAAATGTAAGTAGTTAGTTGTTTCCAGTTTTTTTTTTTTTACAAAAACGCTCCCTTCGAACTGCACGATTTTACTGATGCTACAATTCAAACAAGTGCTCTTGGGCTAATTGCCTCGTCTTTAGCTAAAACCTTGCTTTTTCCATTAAACATGTAAAATAAAACGAAAATACTCCACCGCACTAATGCTTTTCAGGCGCCGAGAAAATCTTAACCACCAAGAATTTCCTCAAGCGAAAAAGTAAATAAAACGGAGAAAAAAAACCTAAAGAGATAATGCGAGTGTCTGATTACTGTGGAAACATTCGAAAAATAATGGAAATCGCATTGAAAGGAAAAGAGAAGCTCCCGTGATTGAAAGAAGATTATTAGCAACTGGTTTCGGTTCTTGACAAAATAAAATGTTTGAAATCCGAGGAAATTTCGAAGGGGAATATAATAAAAGGAGTCGTAATTAACGCGTGGAGCCATTGTTCCTTTCGAATAACAAATAGTTATTAACATAGTCTCGATCCGAATGTCTTCTTGAAACAATTTTCATTCAAGCCCATATCGAACACGAGGATTCCTTGTTTAACCCCGGGAATCGAGGCATCCCCGCGATTTTTGGTTCAAACAACGGAAGCATATTATATTAACGTAACCTTCAGCAAAGGTCATAGAAATGCAATGGAAAAACGCAAAAACCGCGGAATAACAAATGATTTTCGATCCGGAATTTTTGTTTTTTAAATATGCCTCCCCGGTTTCTCCCCCCCTCGTTTTGCATCTGCGCATGAGTTCTTACCTGTTTCACCGTTGTAGTTGAAATCTTCACCGTCTTCCCTCCTCCACATTACGTAGGGTTCGGGATAACCGGTTGCTTTGCAGACTAATGTTACATTCGTTGATTCACGGACGACCATGTCCGTGCTTGTTTCTTTGTCGATGATGCTCGGCGGAACTGTAAGAGAAAAAAATGTTTAATGAAAGGTTTATTTTTTAAATCATAGGATTGGTGAAGTCTTAAGGAAAAGTTTTTTTAAAAACGGAGGAATGGATGAAATTCATTTCCACGTGTCAAACTTGTGCCACTTTCCTCCTTTTTCTCTTCATTCTTCTTGTTCTTGAAACGAGAGGGGATTGGCATGAATTATTTAGGACCTATTCTTTCGAGTCGTGATTCTATTTCAACTTCATTGATTTCAACCGAATTTTCTTTTCTTTTTTCCTCTTTTTAAAAGAGTTCCTAATGTAGAGATAAGTTATTCTGTGCCAAATCGGACACGCTGTTGCCGGTTTTATAACACTAATTGATTTCATTGGAACCAATGTAGGTTTAGAAAGTGTGTGGATTTTTAGGTCAATTTCCGAATTCAGAAAATCGCTTATCGATCGGAGAAACCCGGTTATTAAAATGTTGATGCTTTGATTTTCCGATTTTCTATTTTGAAGTCCAGAAAAATTATTTTGATGCTAAACTGAAATTGGCACCACTTCTTCGTTTACAAAACGGAAGTTTGAAGTTTAAAAAACAGATTTGGTCGGTCTTTTAATTGCTTCTGTAACTTGACGCTATTAAGAATTGTTTAATCGAATGTTTGAGGAATCATGTAGTGTGCAAAAGTTATAGATCGCAGAAGCAATGACGGGGCCGGAGCAAATCGTTTGTTAAACATTCAATATTAATTAATTGAAGTAAACCGACAACCCGAATTCGATAAGTTCTGGAAAGTCCCCGTTTTTCCAACTGACCGGCCAATAATGGATTGTAAAAAATAATTTTTTACTAATTCTTTTCTTTTTCTGTTTTAGGAAGAATAACGGAGCTCAATTACAACGTCACAGTAGTAACGAGCAACAAGACAGTGAAGGAAGTTAAAACAAATAATTAAATTTTGCCAGAATTATGTCGACAAAGGAATCAAATTTTTTGAAACAACAGATTCAGAATTCAAAGCTCAAAACAAAATGGAAGCATTTTGTAAACGGAAGTGAAGTCTAGGTAAGAATAATAAAAAACCGTGTAAGTCATGAACAGTCTTCTTCTTCTTCTTCTTCTTCTTCTTTAAATGCCCGCTCCTCGTCGGAGATTGGCGATCATCATGGCCAACCATTGATTATTTTACTAGGAATATCAAATAATGTGGTGACTTTCCATAATCTTCCACATCTCAGTACGGCAGCCATACCATTGATCCAACTCTGCCTCCCGATTATCTGAGCCTAGGCCTAGGCCATTTCATGGTAAAATACATTATTTCCAAGTTAGTTACTCCCTACGGTCTCGTTCAATAGACAAATAATAGAAATATAAAAGCATATTCTTTAAATTTGATGAAAGCCATGATGTGAATATAGATTGTCATGTTCGAATTTCTCTTGTTTTACAACTTCTTTTGTTTGCTTTTTGATATTACCCCTAGGTTGTACAACTTTGCTTTCCGAGGAAAACTTTTTAGCTTAAACATTGTTAACTTCTTACTTGTTTTGATGTTCGGTACATCATCAAAAACGGAAATCTTCCGTTTTAAAATTTTAAAATCGTAATGCTTACCTACTACTTGAAGATAACCCTGACGGCTCCTCATCGGATCAGTGTTAACTTGGCACATGTACCATCCCCTGTCGCTTTCAACTACGTTTTTAATGTGAAGGTACCATGACCTGTGATCGTTGTACGTTAATGATATCCTCGGATTTTGGGTTATCACGTTGTGGTGAATGGAAAGGATAGTTTGAGTGTCTACCCTGACCCAAGCCACCTGAAAAAATAAAAAGGAAGTTGAGGTTAGTAAATGAGAGGGGATTTTAGTGGCGCCGTTGTTTTTTTTTTTTTTTTCGAAATCATTATCGGAATACTTAATCACTTCAAGGGTTGAAAAAATGCAGAGTCAGACCTTAATGCATCATTAAAATGCGATAAGGTCGATGCTTTAGTTTTTGACAAATGAGTGTAGTTTTTCGTCAATGAGAAATAGGGAAGAGAAGGAAATTGTGGAGAAATGAAAATTTTTTATCAAAGTTTTGCCTATAAGTTTTTATCTTACGCTTAAGTCGTGCGTCAAGTTTGTTCAAGCTAGGGAGCCTAGTAGGGAGTGGACACTTCGATGAGCCGTCTGCTACAGGCTCTGTAGGAAGTGATCAACACGGAAACTGGTCAACTTTTTTTCGACCAGTTTCTATAAATCAGTTTCCGTGTCGACGAGTTTCCAGAATTTCACCAAAAATATTGGAGTGGCCAATATTTCATCATATGATGATTTAAAGAAAATAAATGGAGGTCAGTTCAAGCCACGGTCTTATAAACAGGTCCGAAATCTTCCCTCTCAGATTGATCCTGGATCATGTCGCTGAAAATAGTTAATTTTTTAAAGCTTGTGTCGCTATTGTTTAATTCAGAGCCAATAGCAGAGGCAGTCTTCTTGGCAAAACATGGCCGACTTTAACATTAGATTCCTATTGGTTAAAAATTGTACATGCAACTAAATTCGGCTACAGAATTCAGGACGTATGGTTACCATTGAAATGAACAAGAGTTTCCAGACCTGTTTATAAGACTGTGGTTCAAGCTTTCGCGCTAGAGGAGAGGGGGAGAGGCCATGTGAAGGATTTTTAAAAAATTGCGGGGACACTGTGTTATTCTACAACATAATAAAGGAAAGAGGATTCGAAAAAGAAAATGGGAGTACCTTTTCCCAGAAAAGGACTTAACTTTTTCATAAGTTTGCTAACAAACTGAGTTTCTGAACTGTTGAACGATTTTTACTGGAAAGTCACTAGGGCTTAGAACTTATTAAGGTTTTCCTGCATACCCTTCTTCTTCAAGTGCCAAACTCGTGTCCGAGCATAGGCGACCCCCCAAATTTTATCTATATTCTCATCTATCCGGCTGCTCTAAGGGAAATAATAGTGCAGTGGTTCCTTTCTTGCCTTCTGCTTCTTCTACCTTTTAAATTTTCCTAAGTGGAAGCAGAAAAAGCAGAAGATATTTTAGAACAAGGCCTTCGTAAAACAATGAAGATGTGCTTTTTTCTGCTGAATTCAGAAGGCCGCGTATTGCTTGTGTAGCTCTCCATCTTGCTCAATATGGCGTTCAAATTTTTTAATGGCTCACAGATTGCCAGTCTCTTCTAATTCAGGACCTCTAATGGCAGCTTCCAGTTTTCAAAATGGCGAACCACTAGGTAGCAGACGACTCATCAGTGTTCACTCCCTGTTAGGCTTCCTAGTTCAAGCAAATCCTGGCAACCGGCCTGAAATCCGAAACTGCAAAAGGACAAATGTTGACAAGGAAAATTTTTGACGTTGAACCCTCACACCTGAGGAAACTTAAAAGCTTAGGAATAAGTGAAAATACTACAATTAAGATTCGAATCGTACGAGAAACGAAGACGGCGGTTTTCTGGCTCGACCCCAAATTGTATAACTCCTATTATCCTCTCTGATATGTAAATTTAATACTTTTAATTACCAGAGTGTAGCAGCAATACTGCTTGCCTGAGTGGTCGTTAATGCGCTAACTGCTCTTTCCACTTAAGTCCTTTTCGTTGATTTTTCCCCTCCGAGTTAATACTCATTCCATTTGAGGAATAAAAAAAGTATACATCAAGTCTTTTTTTAAGGTTTCGCGTGCAACTTCCTTTTGAATAACTAATTTTCTGCGGCGGAGGAAGAAGAAAAAAAATGAGCGGGAGAGGACGGTTTTAAAAAGAAAGAAAGTGGAACAAGCATCAAACAAGGTGTCAACAAAAAACCATTCCTTAACTCGTTCCGGAAATCACTCTTCGTTCAGATTTCGTTTGACTCAGAAAAATTACACACATTTAATTTAGACTTTCCCCGAGATAAGAAAACAATTTCAAGAAATAAAACCTCGCTATTTTATTGTGAGCCATTTTCCCTTGACTTTTATTCGCTTGAAACTTGCTTCGCTTTTATACAAATTATATTCGTTGAAAGATTTTCATTCTTGTCATTTTGAATAATTATTAACTCGAGAGGCGGAATATATTTCGATGACGATTTCGTGTACTAAAAAGTTAAGTTTTTTTTTTTCTTCTCTCCCTCTCCTCTAATTTATTGCAGCCGGCGGAAAAAGGGTTTTGTTTTCGGTGGGAGGGAGGGGAGAGTGCGAGTTGGTGAAAATGCTCGAAGCAAAGGCGAATACTTGCATCGTTCATTTAAAAACTTCCTCGTTATATCCGCCGCTTCATTTCCCAAAAGGGTCGAGTTTAAGTTTTCGCATAATACCCTACATCTCGAAACTAAAGTGGAAAACTTGGAAATACTGGACACACTGTTTGACGAGGGAAACATTTGAATATGTGAAAGGAGGTAGGGAGACGGGCAGAAAAGGTGATCAAAACTTTCTTAAAGGCTCCTACATTCTCCTGACAAGGATAGATGTTTCAATTTCATGAAATTTTCATAATTTTCTTTTTTTTTTTTTCTTTCCCCTCTCTCTCCTTTTTTACTTTCACTCTCTCTCTCTCTCCTTTCTATTACCATTTACAAGGAATTGAAATTTGAAAATGTATCATCTCCGATTTCATCATTTCTTTTGACGTGCCTATAAATTTCACGATAGAAGGAAAATCTAGTTAAATATTAATGGTGAAATGATTTATTTAGTTTTGATAGGCTTTCAGACGAGGAATAATTTAAGAAAGTTGGTATTTTAAGATTGCTTTACTGCAATTTATTTTGGTTTTCTTTACTGGGGTAGTAGCTTTCGTAGGTGCATGCAAATGCGATATTCTCTATTGAATTTTAAATCCTTAAGGGAAATCTTTATAAACAAATGTTAAATAGAGGATTTTAGTGCTAAATTTAAATGGTAATGGTAATAATTGTCACTTTAGACTGCATGCTGTCTCAGGTTTTAATCAATCTAGTTAATCAAAAATTGGTTTTAATACTTGTGTAAAATTAAGCAAGGTGCACTCAATCCTTTTTTGTAAGAAAAGAATCATCAAAGAAGTTTAAAAATAATTTTGAAAATATTCTAATTGGATATCAAAAGCCAAGTATTAAATATCAATTTTTTTTAATAATTTATTTTGAGCTTGAGATTTTTCTTAAATTTTTTTATAACTAAGAATTTTTGTTTTTTTTCTAGCTAAAAATTTTTTTGACATTTTTTTTTATGCTCTGAAATTTTTTTTAGATTTCGTTTAACTTTTTAAATTTTCTCGGTTTCTTAACGAGTAAGAAATTCTCGAAGACATTTCTTTGTTTTCTCAAATTTTTTGAGAATAATTTTTTAACCGAAGTATTTTTTTTGAATTTTATTTTTATTTTAAGTCTTGGTGCTTCTTTCCTAGATTTTCACGTTGCTTGGGACTTTTTCTTATTGCAGAATATTTGTTTGAAAATTATTTACGGCTCAAAAAGTTTAGCTTTCTGGTTACCCAAAGAGAAGTAAAAATTTAAAAAACATTTATTAAGTTTAACAAGTAAAATTATTAGAAAAAATTTTTTAATTCTTTAAACTCAAATTTTAGCGACTACTAGAGTCAGGCATTGACTCTAGCTTCAGAGTTTTCCACCTCTTTTCGCCAATAATTAACTATTATTTTTTTTCAGTGCTTTTTCCTGGAATACTAATGTCGCTCAACAAAAGACCTGAAATATTCGGTTCTAAAGTACGGGCAAAATCCTCGATCTGCTTTCACGTTCGACGAAGAATTTGACCAATGATTTCTGCAGGCTGCAACCGTGTAAATGCAAAGACAAACATTTTTAGAAAAAGCATTCATCGATGCAAGGCGGAAAGTCAAAAGGAAAATAAGGTAATTTATTTTTTTTATTTACCAATTCGTGATGTAGAATCCAAGCGGTGCATATACTCACTATTTAATATTTACGGATAGAGAAAGGAAAGGTTAAAAAGAGGAAAATTTTACTTCGAGAAAATAAGGCGTTTCACATATTTTTTTTAGGTTAATGATTATTTATGAAGTCCTTTAGGTAATATGAGCATTTGCCTTTCGACATTTGGTCATTTGTCTCCCTGAAATTTACGAATTTACTTTTCAAGGGTTCCATTTTTCCGATTGTTTTGTAGCTCCTTTAAAAAATCGCTTTGCATCCCATGATCTCATAAATTCGCCCCCTTAGCACTTCTAATTTTGACAAAACTACTTGAGCAAACTATTTATCGAAGAAAGGGAAGATCCTCTGTCGTCGTTAGGGCCGTAAGGTGACTGATTTAATTTGCCATTCAATCTCCCTTCAACTTGCACCATTTTTCTTTATTGAAAGTTGTTACAAGGGTTCTGCTAAAATACTGCATAACAAAGTGATCGCACGCCTTCCAAAACATACATCCTTTTCACCCCCTCCACGTTCCACCAACAATAAAACCCATAAACGATCAAAAATGAGCTGTTTCGAACATGTGTCTTCAACGACGTCTTTAGTGTCCGTACCGGTAATATAAACGAATGAAACACGTTCCCTCGTTCGATTCGAAAAAAAATAAAAGAAAAAATGAAGGCGCTGGTGCCACAACAAAAACAGTGTTTTGATGTTTTGATTCGGTTGCATTATTTTTTGATAAAAATTTTTTTTCTTATGTTTTTTTAAAATTTTTCGTAAAGAAAAAAATGTCTGGGGAGAAAGGAGCGACCGAAAATATGGATGATGCAAGTCAGCAACAAGCCCTGGAAGCGATCCAAAAGTGTCAAGACGAAATCGTTAGGTTCAGAAGCAAATGCGATAGGGAAATATTCGAAATCGAAAAGAATTATTCCAGGATAGTGAAGCCTTACATGGAAAGGAGGAATTCTCTCATACGTAGCGTCCCGCAGTTTTGGTCTAAATCATTGTTAAACCATCCGCTAATCTCTACAATATTCGAGCCTGGCGAACGTGAAGTTTTGAATTATTTATCTAATCTTGAAATCGAAGAGGATTTGTTTCGGCCGGATAATTTCAAAATACAGTTTTTCTTTAGGAGGAATCCTTATTTCGAGAATAGAGTGTTAACTAAACAATTTAATGAAAACGGGTCCGTGAATACGGTTATTAGATGGAAAAACGGATATGAATTTCCGAAGTTAACTGAACATGAATTATGGGAGGAGGATGATTTAGGATTAGAATGCAAAGGTTTCTTTAGATGGTTTTTGGATCCGGATGAGCAATATTGTGATCCCATGGCTGATATTATAAGGTCGTATGTGTGGTTTAACCCCCTAGAATTTTATTTAGATAATACGTTGGACGAAGAGTCTGATGTACCAGTTAAAGATACGGATCATTCTCGTAATATAAATTTATAATTTATTTTTGGTTTGATGATTTAAAGTAAGAATTGTGGAAAATTTGAAAATTTTGGAAATTTTTTTAATGAGGTAAGCGCAGGTTTTGACTTGTCTATTATTGCAAATAAGTTGTCTTAACTTTTTTTGAGAAAATTAGTATTCTCAATATCTTAGAGGATTTATATTTTTGTATGAAATTTTTAAAAACAATTTTAGCCCAAATTTTTGATTAATATTAGTTTTAAATTTGGAATTAAAGGAGCTGCAGTGTAATTTTATTTTTATTTTATGGTCTACAGGATGAAAAATATAATGGAATTTGCTGGTCCAAAATAATTTTGTGCGCCCATTTTAAGGATGACACTCAATAAACATAATAAGTCATTTATTATAATGACGTCTCTTTTTCTTCTGGTGCCCTGCTCGTGCCTAAGGTGAGGCAACCTTCTGCTTTCAAGGGCATTCTATGTATACGGACCTAACGAAATTTTTCCAACCGAAAAAATCGTCAGGGACAGGACTGATCCAAGTTCTCAAGCTGCTCATTGAGAGAAGCTTTTTTTAGGGCCATCTCACCTTGTTCTTCGATTCTATGCCTTAGATTGGTCTTTGGGAGGTTATTGTGATTTTCGCATTTAGTGGCCAAAATATTCATACGAGGAATTTCGCTTTAAAGTGTCAGGAATTTTCTCACTTTTTTTGCTTTTCAAAATTCATTTTTTCAGAAGACCTAGAAAATCTGGTCAGAGTATACTTTGACCAAAAATCTATAAAAAGTTTTGAGAAAATTATTTTAATAATTTTTTTTCTTGCACAGCTTCATAAACATGTCACAGCTTCACTTTGCACTTCTGCAAATTTCTCAGTGAAATTTTTAGGAGTAAAAATTCAAGATTAAAAATTATGAATTTTTCTGCAAAAAATGCTTTCTTAGCAAAAAAGTTTGCACAAGCTTTGGCGTCTTTTCTGTTCAGTTAAGGTAATTTTTTACTAGGAACTCAACTAGTTTTGTCAGTCGGTGTGATCAAAAATGGCCTATTTCTTTCTCCGAGAAGGAAATCACATTCATGAAGCTAAAATACTTCTGAATTGCATCATTTTCGTAAAAGGGAACTAACTAGTAAGTGTGTGAATTGACTGGGTTATTTAAACTCCCTCGATAGCTATGCGACTGTGTCAAAGCGAAACATTCAATGAGTTCTGGCGTGTGGTTTTGTTTTGAGGTACGTAAACTTCCTGAAATCGATCCTCTTAGTTATATGGGAGTTGGTGAAAAGGAGTATGACTTATTTATACCCTCGTATGTTTTAACAGTAAATCGTATTTGCCCTTTTTTTTAAAAAACTTTTTTTGGTTTAAAAACTTGCCTGGCCTTAGATAAAGTGCTGATACTTTTTCTCCGAACATCACAAAGTTTTCCCTCGACCTAATTTACTTAAATAAAAAGCAGGGAAATATTCACAATCTAGCTTTATTGATAATGAAAAAGATTAATCAGTAACAATAACTTTCACCTTATCTTCTCCCTCACCAACACCAGCATCACCTTCTGCACCAGGAGGAGGAACATTCCCCTCATCTCGCTGATCCACGAGAGCATCTGTCTGCCCCGCAACAACACCAACCTAACCTGATCATGTCATCAACCAAACCTTGCAAAGGGGGCTTCATTTAATCGGATGACAGAAAGATCTCTTTCGGCCGAACTCAAGAAGCCTAATACTTTCGTGCATTGGTTGACCTTACTGTAACCCAAACTCGGCTCGTCCAGGCTTTTACCTACGTCCCTATTTCAAGCAGATCCAGGCTAATTTTTCTCGCTGAATTAACATTTTCTAGAATAAACCAAACAAGCCGCTTTTCATCCCTTAACAATTTTTTAACATAGCTGAAACCCTAATTCCAAATCCCGTTTATCAAAACGCATTTAAAAAAATTGACAAAACTGCTATACAAACCCTTTATGAAAGGTGAAAATCGGAATCAATGCAAAACCTATCATGGAAATCCGAAAAATTGATATTTCCAATTTTATTATAAAGCCCCTCCGGCAAATGGCGAGAGGGAAGGAAAAAAAAGGAAAATCGAAGTGAATGAGCTGTGCAGCCACTGGGGAAGACACTGTTGTTCTTCGCTATGCTCGGCACGGGGGGCTCTTGGGACCCGTGGCTCACTTAGGCCCACCATTCTTCTTTTTTTTTTTTTTTTTCCTTTCCTTCAAATAAATTTATTTATCTTCTATATTTTCCTATCATTCTCTTTTCTTTATACGTTTTTTTTTATAATTTGATTAGTATCGCCTTTTCCGTTCCTGAGGGAAAGGAAAATCGGGCGTGTCCTTGTCAGGAGAAAAAGAAGGAAAAAAAGAAATCACAGGAATCCGGCACGAAATGACTCCGACTCCCGTGCAGATTATATTGGGAGAAAATTTTTAAAGATTGCGTAAGAAAAGTTATTTTTTTTTCTTCTTTCATTTTTATTTCCTCTCGGCCGCCAGCTGTTTTCTTAGGGATCTGATTCCAGATTCGTGTCGCGTATTTTTATGAACTCCTAAACTCCCAGAACGCAGCAGGGTCTATACGGGAAATTCGAACCCATTTTCACGACAAACAAAAAAAAACGCCACCCCCTTCCCCCGTAACAATTTGTTATATTTTTTCACGACTTTTTCCTCTCGGAAGACAAAAGGTCTTGAGAGAGAGAAAGGCTTTAATGGAGAAATGCCTAAAGTCTGAGTTAGTATAATTAGTATCAAAAGCATGATACGGCGCAGTAATAATCCTAGTATATCATTTAATACAGTTACACTTCAGTAACTAGTGTAATACCCTCAACTTGCTCCACCATATTCGAAAGATTTCATTTAACTTGTAATTTTGGGGAATAATAATATTCTAGAGATTCCGAAGTAATCGGATTTAATCATTTAGAAACTAAGATTTGCGTTGTGAGGAACCTCGACTCCGCGTAGATAAGACTTCTTACCCTTTCTCGGCAATTGATTATGGCACCGGGCAAACGTCCGCATAAATTTTGAAAATAGGAATTTGCCCCCGGGTCCGAAAACGTGGAATTCCGGGATCGCAAAACGCAAACACAAACTTGAAAGCTAATTATTAAAACAAACGTAAAACAAACTGTTATCGTAATTTTTCTAGGCTTTTGTTTGCTCGTAAATTCCGCAAACTGGTTGTGACATGCATCGGCGCGTCGAAATTCCATTGATCCTTTTTTTCATTTTTTTCTAAATCCAAGTTTTGAATTTTTTTTTTCCCCTGTTGAAGCATCAAAAGGGGATAAAATTGAAAGATATTTGAAATGGCGTCGAGGAAAACTCTTGTCGGATTCGGACGCCGAAGACCAAAGTATAAATCTTGTTCTCCCGTCAAAGTTTTATGTTCGATTCTATAAAGTCAACTATACAAGGATTTTCAACCTAAAGCGAATTTACAAAATCTCCAGCAGCGAAAATCTCCTCACCGCAAACTTTTAGGCACTCAACTTAAAGCTCAATTTATACAAAACTTTGGGTTAAAACTCACTTTACACAACTTCTCATGGTTTAAGAGACGGGAAAACTTTTCTGTGGTTATCGGAACATCGTGTCAATAGAGAAAAGGATGATTTGCTTTTGAAGGGAAACGTGTATATCAAATATGCTTTATACACAGAGCGTCCAGCTTCCCAATCTGTTTCATTTACTTCAATAGATTTTCTCATACATTTTTTATTGCTTTAGGAAAGTGTTATCCCAAGTGTATTGTTTCTTTTTCAAGCCGAGGTTCTGGTAACCTGTTGAATCTGAATCGGAATTAGTTTTGGATATTGGTGAATGGTTATTGAGAGGTTATTGAATTGATTTGGGATTGATCCGGGTTGGATTTTATAGAGAGGAAATTGAAATAGGCATCTTGCATAAATTTTAAAATTATTTATTTATTAACATTAATTCTTCAATTATTAATAAAAACTGAGCATAAAAAATTTTAAGTAACAAAAAAATTTTCTTTGAAATTCAAATTTTAGAAAGCCCGCCAAAAACAATCCATGAATTTATGACGTCACAACTGAGTTGGATTCTTTGTTCTGATTGATAGAATTTTCGCGCCAATGAAATAAAAGAATTCAACTCAGTTTTGTCATCATTAACCCAAACTAGAGACCCTACTTTAAAAGAAACCGGCATACTGTCAGCCATTTTTATACAAGAACGCCATGTTAAACATCATGGAGGTAGAGTCCTGCATCGGGTCGGGTTCGGGCTCAGACTTTTCGGGTTCGGGTCGGGTTCTGGTCTTATTTTTTTTTCATCCCTGCAGTCATGACACTGCACTTAAACTTTAAGGATGAAAGGGGGGGAAAAGGCACAAAATCGGTTAATAAAAGAACACGGCAAAATGGACAAGAAAGGGGAGGGGGAAAAAACAAGCGGAAAACCCTCATTTCTTTGATTTTCCTTTCATACAATTTTAACTCCATCTTGAAAGATGAAATTAAGAAAACATTTAAAACTTTCGAAATAAGAAAATACTGTAAAAGTTACCCGAAGAGTTGTCTCGACTCCTTTTGGATTGTATTGAAGCTGGCGAATCAGAGCTTGACTTAATTAAGTGTTGCTGTTTATAAACGGAAGAGCTAAAACCGTCTAAGTGCGTGGTTTTATCAAACTTGAGAATGGGATCACGGTTCACATTTTCATACCTCAAGTGCGCCCGGATAGTGCTTACAGGTGAGGGAATAAATTTCGTCTGTGGGAATTAGCTTAACTATCGTTACGAGTTCCCCTTGTTTCATTTCCGAGATTGTGTTTCGGAAAAACTGGAAATTATCCGATTTTATACACATACAACGTTTCAAATTTTCGGTTTTATCCGTGGGAAAATGATTAAAAGGTAAAAGAAGGAAAAAGAGAGAAAAGACTAAGGGTCGGAGAGGGGAACGAGAGAAAAGATTTTATGTTGATTTTCTTCTTAGAATATGAAAATAAAATTAAAACCGTGAAGGTTAATTATCCTTTGCGGGGGACGATCAAATTAGAAAAAAAAAAGACTGCTCAATTATAAAGATTGCGGATCAGGTCTAGATTTTCCTCCCCTCCGTAAGTCGAGTTCTTATCTTGATTCAATAGGCGTTGTTCCTTGTAAAGCATAATGGCAATAAAGGAAAACCGTGTTTTTAATGAGAGAACGATTTTTAAAAAAAAAAAAAAGATGATGATGATCGATTTCGAAGTTTCGAGTCGTAAAAATTTTTATCCTTCACAAAAGAAATGGAAGCCGGCATTTATTTTTTACGCTTCGCGGTTTCATAGTTTTTTCACTAAAATTTTCATATTCGGAGAAAGTCGAAGGGATGTCTGTTCATGAATTGAGCAATTGTAATAAATTCAGATAAGGAGATGGCTTGAGGAAAAAATGAATTGGAGTTTAAAAAAATTTTGGGATGTGGAATGTTGAAAATTTTCAAAGAGTCTAAAAAACTAGTTAACTGAGTTACAAATGCTTGAGAGATGGATTTACCGTAGCCTTACATCAAGATTCGTTTGATGATTTTTACTTTCAAAAAGCTAGCCCGCCTACACACCATTCATTTAATTGAATCTACAACTCCAATAGTTTATTTAATCTTCAAACACAAAGCCTAAATAACCAGAAACCAAATTCTCTTAACGTCTTTGCTGATTTTATCTCACCTTCAACTGATAGCCCCTTGAAACTATGAAAAGTTACGGCAACTGTGACTGATGAGGATTATCTCTCGAAAACAAAAGGAAGATCCCTTTTCTTAAGCCCAATTTCCCAGTCCAAACTCTTTTAACAAGAAAATCGTTTTCATTCTGAATGAAATCCAAAGACTTTACTTTACCGTACATCGGGCTTTAGAATTACAAGCATCAAAAGATCAAAGATCCTGTCCTTTTTCGACCTACAGTCCATTCGGTATCGCGGTTTTATTATCTTTTTGTATCATTCATTCTTGACGTTAATCAATTACCGGTTTAAATTAATTTTTGATGATCGCGGTGGGAATTTCGTAAAAGGTGATTTTATTTCCTTACCTTGAATCCTCTGAGATTGTCGACGACGCATGCGAGAAGTGCGTCTCGCCCGACCGTAACAGTTACGTTCAGGATTCTTTCAGCAAATCTCGGCATCAAGGCATCTGAAAGAAGAAAAAAACGAGATTTTTTTTTTAAAAGGAGGAAAAAAAAATATCAAACGTTGCTTAAATTTGGATTCGGAATTCCTGAACTCAATTGTTTTCACGTCTTAACTGTATCAAAAAGGAATGTAATTCCTTTTAGACGATAGGAAGTCACGTTCCGCAAAATTAATCCAATATAAAACGTCGGTTTTCTTACATTCCTCTTCGGGAAAGTATATCTCGTTGATTTATTTCCCTCTGCGCTAGATAGGATAGTCCGCCAAGTGAACTCGAAACGGTTACGGTCCGTCTGTGATTCACGATTCCAAAGAAAACTGGATATGAAAATTTTTAAAAAAGGAGGTGGTCGAATGAAAAACTATGCTAAAGAGATTTTTTTTCTCGTTCTAGTTCAACCGAGATTTGTTTGGAGCTAGTGTCCGGCGTTGAGTTTCCTTTCTTGGGAAGTTGCTGGTTGACAGTAAAAAATGTTGCGCATGGTCATTAAAGTGGCAGGAAGAGACTGAAAAATTGGTTCATGGCTTATGGACTCGAGAGGCGTCAAAATTGCCACGGAAGGACGCGCAAAAGGAACCTGCACAAAAAGAATTATAAAATTTGCTTATGGAAAGTTTAGTTCAAGAAATCACATTTATATGAATAACTTATTTTCTGCAGGCGCGCAAGCTTAAGCTCGCTATCGACGAAGAAAGAAATTTTTTATCTCAAATTGCAGGCTATAGTCAGTGAGCTGTAAGTTTAGAGTAGTTTGCCCACAACTCGAGATAGTAATTGTTTTCATCTTTCTTCTGGGTCGAAATTTGATGGCTGGAGACTAGGGATATGACGGGTTCAAGAAGGTGGCGGGGCTTGAGGGGTTGCAGAGAGCCACAGGGAAGGAAAGTGCGGCAAAGGTTGAGGAGACCTTTGTTCAAGAGTGGACGTAGATAGGTTGAAAGAAAATGACCTCTAGTCCCATAGAATGTTAAATTTCAAGCAGTTCTACGTCTGAGTATCCGATGCTGAGTTTTTTGAAAGATCCTTCCTCGTTGCTCGAAATCTTCAGCCCGGGATTTCTGCCTTTTACTTTCTAGCTATTGTGAGAAAGGATTTCGATCAGATTATTACCTCTTGGGAGAGGAAAATAAGGAGCCCATCACAGCCAGGTGTGCTGAACCTGAAGCTAGACCGTTTTGGACTCTTTGATTGTGAGGTTGCGGTTAAGAAATGGGCAAAACATGTCATTCCTAGCGCCATATATACTTACCGGGCATATTCTAAGATCTACTTGACCGACTGCTCGGAAGCCAGCCACCTGTTACCCGCAAGGAGCTATATCAGCATTATGCTATGCTATGCCATGTGCTGGCTGATTAAACTTGGACAAGATTAGAATGCTGTGGCTTGGTTTTGAGTAAAGAATTTTTCTTCGTGAATTTGTTTGGAAATCGTAATTGCAAGATTTTTGTCTGCATATGAGTATGAGATAACGGAGTAGAGTAGCGGCCGTTGAGTTACAGAATGCTGAATGTCTATTAAGTTTAAAATTCTTACGGGAAAACGTTTTTAATAGACTTTGAAAAGAACTTCACCAAACCTTTACATCTAAATTTCAAATAGTCCATGAAATTCATTTCGCATTAAAATATATTTAAACACTTACTTTTTTTTTTAAAAAAAAAAGAAGAAAAAATCCCGCTTTTTTCCTCCTTTTCTTTATTCCTCGACACCAATTTCATAAAAAGTTAAGCAAGTTTCAGGAAAAAAAATTCTTGAGAGTTTTGAAAAAGTTTGACGATTCTAATCTTCATTTACAGAGAAAAGTTGTTAAGGAAAAGAAAAAAAATGCTGCGTTCTGTTCGGGGTTGACAATCCCTACCTCACTGGCCCAATGTAATGAATAATGTATGGCCCTGAAACAAGTGTTTTCTTTCTTGATATTTATGTCGCCTAGCTCTCTTCACTCTCGTAATAATAAAAAATGAAAAAAAAAAAAAAAGGAGAAAAAAAAGAAGAAAAAAAGAAAGCTTCTCTGATTTCTAGCTTGAGAATGGAAATTTTTTTCGATGCAAATTAAGGAGGGAAATCGCGATTTTTTTTTCCCCGGATTTTTTTCTCCCGTTTATTCAGCTCATAAAAACCCATTTTACGATGCCTGTAATAATTTGGTTAAACATAAACGATGCACAAATGAATAAATGTAAAAAAGAGGAGAGTCGATCGTGGAAATGGTAATTTTGTAGCGGTTTTTGATTTTTGGGTGTTTTGTGGAGATATGTGTGGATCAAGTAAAAATTAGAGGGGGATTGAAAATTTGGTGAGTTTTGAGGAATGATGTTCCAGAGGAAAGTGGTTGCAGCTGAAGTACATTTCTGGCATTTTTTTTTAAGGAGAATCAGGCGATTTTGGGTTTTTTGTCGATGTGCAATCAGAAAAAATCTAAAATCCATTGAAACTCATTGTGGCCCAGAGTAGACTGAACCGAAAATTTGTCAATCTGTGGAGTGCATAAGGTTGGATCAATGCAACAGAGAACTCAAGAATAAAAAAATTATTTGAGTAATTAATCTTAATAATAGTCTTGACAGTCTGAAGAAGGAAACATGATCTACCATGATATTAGCTCGGCTTGTCGCTACTTGCATCACGGGCAAATATTTGAGCATCTTTTAGTAGAAGTATTTCTGTCAGGAGCTTCATAATGAGAAATCCCTCCTGTTGCACCTAATTATGTAAAGGAAGACTGAAGACAGCTTGGGCAGGGCAGAAGACAAACTTCATGCCTTGAAAATCAAAGGGACTGGTTTCGCTTAAATTATAGACGCCCTTGTCGCTTTTATGATCACAAATCTGTCACAGTCACAGAGGAACTTAAGGCCATCTAAAGACATTTTTTTAGCCCTGTGAATCCTTGCTATATTAAAATAACGATTTCATCTCGACAACATTTTCACGAATATCGAAAAAGAAAGTTCTTATTTCTCCAACTTGCCTTTTAACTGGTAAAAAATATTCAAGAAGGAATCAATCGAAATTTCCCGTGACTTTATCGGGAAAAAAGGGAAGAATTGTTCGATTATAACCTTCCCTCGTAGAATACGTTTATTCTATTTGAAATCGATAATATCTGTTTATAGTAGCGTTGGGTTCATCGGAAAGCTACGTGTGGTAATTCCGCAAACATCAGTTCGCTGAATGAGTAAGAAGGGAAAGAAAAGAAATTTTTCATACAAAGACGTGAAAAGGATTGAAATTCTCAATTTAATAAGATGAAAACCGTGGTGCAGATAAAGAAGAGAACGTAACTGCAAAGATAAAAAAAAAAAAAAGAAGAGAAAAAAATGAAATAAAATAAAATTTTCTATATAGCTAGGAAAAGAATCGAAGATTTTTATCTTGTTTTTGGAAGAAAAACAAAAGTCATGTATTAGGGAGGTCAAGGAGGTGTTTTATAAGGGGAAGTTTAAAAAAAAAAAAAAGAAGGGAAGAAAAAAAGGGACTTTGTTTTCCAGACATAAAACAGGAAGCCATTCGGACGGAAGCAATATTGTTTAAATCTTGTCCTTTGAAGGAAAAAAAATTCTTCAAAGGAATTTTTTACTTTTGACGAAATTAGAAATATTTCTTTGACGTTACATCTCCATCTAAATCAATTTCCGGTCACCTTAATCGAGTTTTTACCAAGGGAAAACCCGTTCTCTCCTTTTCTTTCTTTTTTTTAACGGCGAGTGGTTCATTAAGTATGCATGTGTTTCCCGACAAGTGGTGTGAGAATTAATTATCTTCTCTTAACCAAATACAAACCACATTCACACACATTTTCCTTTGTAAAGTGAATTCGCTTGGTTGATGTTGAATGAAAAGAAACTCGTAATCGAACGTCCCAGCCCTGTCGTAGTTCGGGGAGGTTAATCCCGTCGTGCGCATTCCTTTAACCTTTCCGCCAATTTTTCGTCATTAATCATCCGAAAAAAAAATGAACTTCTCAATGCATGATTTGTTCCGGGAAGTAAGCGGAAGAATTAGTTGCTGACGTGAAAGGTCGATTATTTTTTTTTTTTTTTAAATATTTCCGTTTTTCTAAAAAAAATCAGTAGCGAAAAGAAAAATATGGTCCCGGGGAAAAGCATGTCCAACCACGTAAAGGACGTATAAAACCTTTTCTCTTTAACGGGATTTTAGAAAAAAAGAGAGAAAAAAGAATAAAGATCGGTTTCCGAAGGTTTCTCTAGCAGTTGATCCTCTTTAATAGAGTCAAGATATCGGAATTTCCCCCAACAAATCCTGAGCTGATTGCCGATACTTGCTTGTCGGGAGTCTCTTTAAATATTTCACAATACTATTCAAAACATTCCAACCGGTAAGCAGATCTTTTATTTCTCTTACACTTTTGGCGGAAAACTCGTATGATACGACCTTAAATTCTATTCTGGCTTTTTATTCTTGTTTTTCTTAGTTGTTCCATACCGTGACCAATTTGTTATGGCTACCTCAAAAACTATGGTTTGAAGAAAAATTTAAAACAGCAGGAAGGGGTGGAACCCAAAGAGCGGAGAACCGAATAGCAAGGATGTTTATGTCCACAACTGGATGAAAAAATCAGAAGAATTATCGACTACACCAAAATGGCCGATTCTTTGAGACTGCCTTTCGTTTGCGTTGTTGCGGCAGACAATTATAATTTTTGTTGCATCGGCATTGATCTTCAAGTCACACTGGATTTTTTTCCCCTATTGCCTTTACCAATTTTTGTTAAGGGTTGTTGGCCATGAGAAGATTATCTTTCATGGAACGAAGATAAGGAATGATACTCACCTACGTCTTCAGGTGAAGATGGAATTCCATTAGATTCTAAGTTACGGGTTCGTCTTCCTGTAAAAAAAAACAAAATTAGTGCTTTGGTTCAAAAGTTGACCAAATTTCGTCAATTTCTTTAAATTAGTTATTTGTTTGATAACTCTTCTGTTAAGGGAGGTTGGCTAGTTTCGAAAATGGGACTAAAATAATTTTAGGAAAGTCCTGCCGCTGTGGCCCTGATTCTGCATTTTATGAAGATGTGCTGACAGCTAAATGATGGTGGTTCGAACGCGACTATTGCTAAACTCTTCTTAAACATGAATTGGACGGCTTACTTAAAAAAGAACCCGTGAAAAAAAGGAAATACATAATTATGTATCTAAATTGGCGGAATGGAATTATGTATTTTTAAATGAGTTTTATCTATTTTTGCTGATAATTTAATAAAAAAATATTAAATTTTGGGTCGTTAATTTTTTTTTTTTATAAAGAAATACTTAAAAACTTACTAAAAAAGCATAAAAATACATGATTCCATTCCGCCAATTTAGCCACATAATTATGTATAAAATAGGTAGGCTTTTTTTTTCTCGGGAAGGATTAAAAAATTAGGGATTGTTACAATTAACCGCGTTGAAAATGAATTCTAAACAGAAAACAACATTTTTACATTCACTCTGACGGTTTATTCTTGAATATTGTATAAATGCTGAAAACTTTGCATCTGTTCGAGGGTTTAGGGAGAAAAAAACTCCAACTTGTTTTACGTAAAATATTTAGTTACACTGGAGGTTTTTGACATAGCGGAATCCCTTTTGAGTAAGCTGAAACAACAGTCAAGTTCACACTTACATCACTCGGCAGTGTTATTTCATTTTTACGCCCGGGTTGAAAGTCTTTTGATTCTAAATACAGGCGTACATACGCGTACAGGGTGTCCGAGATTAAACGAAGGATCATTTCGGATGTATGAACGAAAGCTGAGAAGCATAGGGAAAATGTATTGCCTGCAGGATGTTACTGCGGTTCTGGATAACGTCCAGGAAAAGCGAAAAAGACTCGTTTTATATATCTCTAAATGTGTTATAGAGACACAAGTTAACATTAGTACGGTCCCGCCTTCCGCCCTCCTGAAATTTTCGCCTTAGTTTGAAATATTTTTCACGTCATATTTCTTCCTTAAGAAAATAAAATTTTTTTCCTGGGCATTTTTAGGGGTGGAAACGGATTTAGGCGTGAAGAATATTGCTTGGGGTTTTTTTTTCCTTTCATTCGGAACGAGGAAGTGGAAGGAAATTTGCGTTTGTGTTTATGCTTAATGCTTTTGCTAGACGGGTGTAACCGCTGGTATGTAGAATGTAGAAAGTTGAAAGAATAATGAGGTGCCAGTGTACAACTCCCTGTTAATTTAATGGATAGGCAACGCTTGAATAAGAAGTGCTCACGAAGGTCATGCGATTTTAATAAAGAATTTTTTTATACCGGCAATTGGCTCTTCCGCTGGAGACCTCCAATTTTTTTCTATTTGGGATTTTCATGATGCTTTGGTTAACACTATCTGGTCTTTTTACATTCAGTAAAAAAAACTTTTGACCAGAGCACAAAGTATTTTTTTTAAATTTTTGAAATTGGTTCGGGCCATAAACCAACATTAGTTCCAAAACCCATTTCTTAGGCTCAATCCCACAATATTTTTCAAATCAAGCTTGAAAAAAATGCAAAAAAGTCCGCGTTTGAAAATTGAATCCGCGAACATAATTATCATACCTTCCAGCAACAAGAAGAGTAATGCTGTCGTTCCGTTGATAATTATTTTACGTTACAATTTTTAACGTCGTTTTCATATGAATGACGATTTTTCATTTTTTAATTTTTAATTTTTCATTGTTCCGTCCTAAGGCAACCCGTATGATTCGCTTAATCACGCTCAAATTAATTCACTTTTCATGAAGCTTTTCACGCTTTCATATTTTTTTTTTCCCTCCACATCACGTTTTCCCCCTCGGACAATTGGATTTTTTTTCTTCTTGTTTTTTTTGTCCTCCACGCTTCTTGGAAGTAAATCAATGAACGGAAATAGGCGACGACGACAGAACAGAACAAAACAAGACGGTAATAAATTTACCATATATGAAAATCATTAATCAAAAGGGAAAGAGGGAGAGAGAGAGAGACGTTGGCGACAAAAACAATGCAACATTAACCGAAACTTGGCTAATTGGTGACTACCGCAATACTTGAGATGCTCTATCATTAATCCTCGGTGAAATATGTTTGGTCGCAACAAAAACACAATGAAATACCGTCTAATTAAGAACTGAAACCGATGGCGAACGCTTAGATTTCTCTCCCTCTTGTCGATGATTTCCCCTTTTCTTCCTTTTTTTTTTTTGTACACGCAAAAAGTTTTTCATTTCGCTTCCTCATATTTTCGGTCCTATCCCATCCGAACGCTGGTTAAGTAGTTTCCGACATTGTGAAAATGGGAAGCCATTTCATATTTAATAGGGGAGTTGCTGACGGGTCCTTGTTTGGCCCATGTGAACCGAAAATCTGTTTTGCGGTGCATTGTCCTCTAATCGACCGCACGTCCTTGTCTCGTTTCCCTCTCGTTGCGAATGTTCCAAATATTGCTTTCGTCGTATATTTCTTATGATTTTGCTGACTGTTGAAGGAAGATTATATTCAGCGAAAATTGTGTGTGTGAGTTTGTGGCGTAAATGATTAATGGCTTTAAAAAAAAAAAAAAAACTAATCAGTATCGCGCTTTAGCTATCGATCATGAGAAAGAGATCCCCTCTTTTAAATAAGTTAAAATGAAGAAAACGAAATGGAATAAATAAACACCAGGGGGAAAATTTAGTCCTAACATTTGGAAAATGGTAAATGATCTTCGGAAAACGGAAAGTTTTAATATGCCTTTGAAACTAGAAACTATCTCTCTTTATAAAATTACGCGAGCAGTTCACTTTTGTTTTTCGTTAATTACTTATTACTCACTGATGTTTCGAGGGTTTGAGATTCAGGGGCGGAAAAATGAGTGCGATTGCAGGATTGCTTAAGATAAGAATGTTTGGAAGTTTGGAAAAGTTTTTGGAAAGTTTTTTTGAGGAAATTATAAAGGACATCGCGATTTGCATTAATTCAGAAAGATAGGCCCAGTTAGAGATTCGAGCATTCATTCAAAGGGAGAGAAAATGTTTCATTAAGATGAGCCCATACTTTACTGCATGGTTCCCTATCAATTTTTCCTAAAATTTTTAAGGAAGCCCCTTGCTGTGCTTCTGCCCTGCCTTGCCCCTTGAAATGGCTTGCCTTAACTGTCAAATCGCTGCTCTCAATTACGAACTCATGGAAATTGGTTATCATTACGCGACCCAAACTCACGTAATCAACGTAATTTTTGATAACGGACGGCAGTTCATGAACGTTCTCTTTCGGGTAAGATTTTTAATGATTTAGATTTTAATGATTTGAAATCCTTTTTTTTTTAAGGAAGCCCCTTGGAAGGAATTTGTAAGGAAGCCCCTTTTTTGGGACGGAGAGAGGAAGGGGGGGGGGTAAATAAATTTGTAAGCCCTTTTTTAAGTTTTTAGGAGTCTTTCTAATGCCTTTCATGTTCCTTAAAAAAACATTTGAAAGTTGTTGGTATAATTGTGGTCCACCCCTCGAAAATGTACTCGAACTGTAAATAGTCTAAGTGATTCACTGGATACGCTTGAATTAACAAATCGTTCCTCTCTTTCTATAAAAATTTAAATCGGTAGAAAGCGCATACAGGAGACGAGAAGAAGGGAGGGGAGGGGGGGAGGGCATGGGGTTGGGATTCAACACCTAAACAGTTAGATATTTTAGTATTCAGAAGATAAATTACAAAAAAATATCGAATAAACCAATTTAAGTGAAGATTTTTAAAATGATAAGATACACTTCTTACAATAAACGTTTCCTGTAATAAGAATTGATGGAAAGCTATTTCGAAGGTTCACGAGGTAGGGGTTTTCTTAAAATAAAAAGATAATAGGGGAAGAAATAGGCATTTAAGGAAAAAAATAGGAAAGGGGAATGGAAAGTCAGTTCCGAAATAAAGAATGGCGAAAACCAAAGTAAAAAGAAAATAAAATTGGAAGCAGAATGTTGAGAGAATGAAGTGGGGTGAGAAAGAGGAAGACGGAGGGGGGGCCAAAATGGGGGGGGAAACGAAAGAACATGGCTAGGGGGGGCGAGTTTGGGTAAACACAGGGTGAAAACAATGCTCGGGGAGGGTGAATAACTCAAAATAAACAGAACGATAATGGTTCGGGTTACGCAAAGGAACACTCGGGAAAATATAATGTATAAACAAAAATCTACAATTATTAAATAAGAGATGAATCCAGAGCGGTTGTTATTGAAATGTGCTAATTACATTCCTCGAGGGGAACGCAAGTTTATTTCAAAAGTATCGATTGAAAGGAATGATTTGTTGAGATTTAGAGTCGAAGATGATTTTAAAAAAAATATAAAATTGAAGTAAAAGAAAGTTGGCGGGTTCAGGTGGGAAACTCGACCTAGTTAAATTGCATGGTTTACGTTTCGTAATAAAGCAACGCTTACCAAGTTTTATGTACACTTTTCATTTAAATGTAAACTAAGAGAAACGAAACTTGCCGCTGTTCTTTTTTTTTATTTCTTTACAAAAGAAAAATATTTTTTATTTACCATAAATAAATTTCTCTTTAATATGTTTGTTAAAAAGAAACAGAATGATATTTGCGAAATAATGCCGATTTTGAGGCAAAGGTGAACGCTTAATCTCTTAGCTTGAAAAAAAAAAAGCTTTTTAAAAAATTTAAAAATCCCGAGAGGATGAAAAACTCCTCGCACCGTTCGTCTTCAGCTTTTGTTTTTTATTATTGTGCCTCCGGAATGTTAAAGCTTGAAAAAAAAAAAAATCAACGCGGTGCATGTGTGGATATGTATTTTTTTTTTTCCTCCTCTAAAATTAACCACGCGTATCCAAACGGAAAAACGACACTATTGTATAACGAAGTATCAAGATGGAAAAAATGTCGCGGAAGGAGAAAGAAGGGTGTGAGAGGGAGTGAGAGAAAAAAAAAGCAAATAAACGATATTTTCTGATGACAAAATAAAATTACAAAACCTGGTGTTTCCCTTCATAACTAACTTCTGAATCAGTGAAACAAATGAAAAATTAGATTTACATTTTTAAATTAGATTCCAGGGACAATTATGGCATGTATTGACGTGAAATGAAATGACGGGGTTGATGAACACGCGGTCGGTGTCTTTTTTTTCTACCTTGGTAGTTTTGTTTTTTGGATGCATTTTAATGAGGTAGCCCAAAGGTCGCAGGCCAAGCTTTGATCACCGTGATCATGTATTGAGGGCTTCAATGGGCGGAATATGTCGCACGTGCCGCTGACGAGGTTTGTACATCAGGTCCGGGATGAAGACCTCTAAGCAGGCCGAGGTTTGCTGCCTCCTTTGCCTTCTGCATTTTATTGCACGTAAAATAATTACTAGGAAAAATAAATTTAGAGGTGTGAAAGAAGTGAACACTCCGGTTCAAAATACGACTGAAAAAAGGAGGACTGGAAAAAAAGAAATTCATTAGAAGTATTGTTTAGGTTGAATGATGGAAAAAAAAATCTTTTGAAATCAGCAAAATCCGTTGCGTTCGTTTTAAAGACGATCCCGTCAATGGGGGAGGTAAAATTGGATGTGAGGAAATGTTTTTGGAAGGGAATATAGTGATTTTTTTTGTTGGAAATTTTGCAGGTTTACTTTTTGGTGAAATTTTTTTGGGTTCGTTTATGACCAAGAATTATCTTGAGGAATTTCAAGGGGATGATTTATTATCGCATTTGAAAGGTCATGATTATTTCATGATAAACTTCCCACTCGTAAAACGATTTGAGCCTTTATAAAAGCAGCAATTAATATTGCTTAAGAATCGTCGCGATGTTGGTGGTCGTTGGGATGTTAGGGCAATATTTTGAAATGTTTCAGCGGTATTTAATGTTGTCATTTTGGGGTGTTTAGAAAACTATATACTTTTGCTTGCAAAATGGTGTTTTGGTATATGAGTAAAGTTAAAAATGCGAAGAGAAGTTAAGAATTATCGACAGAACAGAATTGGCTATCGAACTTGCGACTTTGTGAATGCCTTTTTCGTTAATGAAAAATGATAAGATTCTGCTGACTAGTTGGTTGACCCATGACCATGAGGAGATGTTGATTATTAGAGTTTCAGGCTCTAAAATTAGATCACCGAACTGAGTAATTGCAGATTTGTCTTTTGTGCCAGATTTTAAACCGCAATTGGCCATACATACAGTTAAGCCAAGAATTGAAAGTCCTCGTTTGGATTCGAACTTTATTAAAGACTATCAAATGTTCAGTTTGAAGTGAAAATACAAGTGGCCCTAACTCGATCCTTGGGGCACACTTTTTTACTTCAATTTTTTTGTTGTTTAATTTTTCCTACGCTAGGCACAAAAATTTTTATTAGTAGTAATTTTATGTTAACAATTTTTAGAGTGCTTGGAAAGGTTAATGCATAGCTGGAAAATATTTCTTAAAATTTTCAGTTCTTGAGCACTTTTTCAATTTTTCAATAAACGACTTTCTTATTTGAATTTTCCCGTTTCAAAAAAAAAAAAAAAAAAATTAGAAATAAAACAGGAGTTAATAAGCCCTTTTCCTCCTTCACACATCATTATTAGATATTTACCAGAAATAAAATGGCAAGATGTCGGGTTAGAAAGGGAAAATTTATCGCCAACGGGAGCCGTGCAATAAATTTACACAAATTCAAACGCCAAGTTACGTATCCCCACTAATTTAGCTTTTAAGTTACGTGGCAGGGCACGAATTTTTTTTTTATTTATTTGATAAAAGCAGAGAAAGAGGGGCGGAGCTGGAAACCTTTGAAAATAGACAATAAAAAAAATTGTGAAAAGAGAAGATAACAGTGACAAATGGTCGGCGCTGTGGAAATGGAGTTGTTTTCACATTTGCGGATGGAATTTAACTTGACTAATTCAGTTTGTTTTAAATTTTGATTCATTTTCCACCTCGGTCCGCCCCCTGTATATAAAGCTCCCCGTGCTGTTTTTTTTTTTTTTCGAAATCCAACCCCCCGCACATTTTCCCAGCGAGAGAAAACCCCGAATAAATCTGTTATCGATACCCTCTCCCCTTTTTCATATTTCCAGCGCCTCTGTACCAAAAACCATTAATAACCTTTTTTTGCTATATTTTTCTCTAATTGATCGAATTTCCCAGAAATCGGAAGTTCAACTGTGAAAACTTTGAAAATTCGTATATGGGAAAAACATTTGCTGGAAAATGCAGGGTTTTGTTTTACTTTTTTTTTTAAGAAACGGAAGGGAAATAAGATTTATGCTGCATCTGGTATAAGGAATCAAAAAATCGAAGGGAATTTGTTTTAATCTCTCTTAGGTTTGTATCGATAATAATAAAACAAATGATTAAGTTTCTCACTCTGCTGGATTCGTGATTAATGGGTTTCAACCGATGTTGCACGTTTTGACTCCGGAGGAGGAAAACGAAATCTAATCGCATTTTAACGCATTTTCTTTTATCGAAGAATTTATTTATTTTTTACTTTTCTTTTTTTTTTTTTTAGTTTTATTTTTTTTAATCGGATAAATTTTAACCGGGGTCTTTTTTTTTCAATTTTTATTTTCTAGGAAATGGACGCGTCATTAATTAAAAGGAGGAGATAAAAAGTTTTAAGAGCGAAAAGTGGAACAAGACCGATTGAGGGAATCGGCGTGACGTCAAGAGGGCTTCGGAACGAGAGTATCGGGAAACGGGGACGAGGGGAAAAGAGTGTGGAAACCGTCAGCGATCTGACCCGGTGCGCTGACGAACAAGTGATAATTGTAACGCGATGTATTGTCTATAATCATCAGCTGCTACGGATGCTGTCATTGTTTGTCATCCGGCTTTTAATGACCTCTTTTGTCTCCGATTGAGGAAGTTTTTTAGAGGTAAGTTGCTGCAAGAAGTTAAAATATTTTTAGAGGTTTGCATTTCTCTAAAATGCTTCGAGAAGCAAGACTTCGATTTTTTGCGATTTTAGATTTTTTACAAATACTAGTCGAGGTAAAAACAAAATCAGGTGAAGAATTTTGATCCTTGAGGAATGTATCGAGGGGAGACCAAAGCTTGAAAGAATTGGATTTTCGGAGAATAAATGTCGAGGACAATATGCGAATCGAAGTGCAACTTTAGAATTTGCCGCGAAAGCAAGTCGATGAAAAGCAGGGGATTCTTCCCAATTTTTCACAATGGCTAAAAACTTCAAACAGGTTTCAATAAGGCAAATTTTTTTATCCCATTTAAAATCTGGTTTCCATTTCGCGACAAGCTTTAGACAAGTTGTACCTTGTCTGAACATGTGCAGAGCAAATCCCATTTCATTTTTTTGCTTCGCGACAAGTTTCGGCAAGTTGGAACTTGTCTGAACATGAGCAGAGTATATCTCATCTAATTGTTTTTTACTTTGTGACAAGTTTGGACAAGTTGAAACTTGTCTGAACATGAGCAGAGCAAATCCCATTTGATTTTTTTGCTTCGCGACAAGTTTGGACAAGTTGCAACTTGCCTGAACTTGAGCAGAGTAAATCTCATCTAATTTTTTTTTACTTCGCGAAAAGTTTCCACAAGCTGAAACTTGTACAAACATGAACAAAGCAAACCCCGCACTTTCATTTAAAACCGTTTTCTTCAAGCCATTAAAAAATATTTCAAAAAATTTTTGAGTTGATATGAAAATTAATTAAATTAATCGAAAGTTTATTACCCGATGCACTCAATATAATTGAAAACAGAAACGTTTCTCCCCCAAAAAAGTGAATGAGTCTTGGCCGGGATCCATATTCTGTTTTACTACCAAAATGAATAACAAATTTCTGCTTTCAACTTTTTCCTCCTTTTTTTTCTCTCCATTCCATTGTTTTTCCTCTGATGGAGTTTTTATTTGATTACGTCAACCGTCGTCCGATTTTCTTTTTATCACGGACTATTTTCTTCGATCATGTCAATAAACACAGCCATACTTTTCCCTCGAAACGAAAAATCCATAACATCAAGAAAGAAAGGGGAAAAAAATTAGATTTGAATTAATATAAATAGAAAAGAGAGAAGTTAGTATATTCTATTTCGACAAATGGAACATCCCCCCGAGGGCAGATTACTAATTTAAATTTCGAATCTTTCTCGGTGAATTCTTTAACGTTGAAATATAAATTTTACCATCATTTAATTAATAGAATTAGCTTTTCTCTTGTTTTAACTGGAAATCATTCGTAAGAGGTTTGAAGAGGTGAAAAAGGAAAAAGGAAGAGCGCGTAAAATATCCGCGGCTTTTTTTTTTACACCGAGCTTATGAAAAAAGCTTAAGAACCTTGAATTTTTTTTTTTTTACTTTTAAATTTTTCTGCCCTTCGCCCTCTTCGTTCCCCTTTTCTTCGGTAACCCGTCGGAAGACTGAATTAAGAAGAAGCTTAAAACTTTGGAGGATTAAAAGAGCTTCTGAAACATTAGGGTAAGAGGCGAAGTAATCGATTCTTCTTTTTGCCATTCAGGTAATTAACACGAGAGGAGGTTAGAATTTCTTTTTCGTAAAGAGAAACGGGAGGGAAGAAGGAAAAAAAAGCGAACGTGAGGGGAAAACCGGGAATAAATTGAAACGATGAGTTGCAGACGAATGAGTTACGAAGCGGAAATTTGAACGGAACATTTTGCCGCAGTAATGCACTTTTACAACTTTCCAAGACTTCCTGTGCTGTTTTTTTTTTCATTCGATAATTTTCTTGCGTAATCGTAATAAATTTTCAACAAAAAAAAAATGCAGCGGGAGAAAAATTGCACTCACGGCAACGTGGGAAATTATGCAAAACACTTTGCAAAAAGTTAACTAGTCCGTGAATATGTTTGTAATTTTTCTCCTCGCTTCACCTCAGAGGCAGAAGCAACAGAAACAAGTTTCGAGAAAAAAAGGAAAAACATTGAAAAACAAAAAAGAAATTTAAATTTTAAATTCAGGAAAAAATTTTGTTGCATAGGGAAGAAAATTTTCCAGCCTAGATGACAAGCTCTTGAGATGGGAGATAATACTGCAAAATGAATGATGTCTGGAGATGGAAATTGAAAGTTAGAACTGGGGGGAGAGGGTTTCAAGAGTTCAAGTTGGTTCATCCTTGAAAATAGAAAGTCGGGGATTTAATGTGTCTTATTCTATAGAGATTCGTCTCGTGTATTAAGTGGGGCTGATAGTAGATCTTGCCGGTCAAATGCCGGAAGGTAGACTCGTGGAAAGGTAGACTGAAGCCCAAGTTTTGGAGATCTTGCCAGATTAAAATTGTTGGAAAAATTATTCAGAGGCCATCAAATTTTTTCCGAATCAAAATCCATGCCATCCGATTTTTTTGACGATAAAATCCAATTATTCGAATTTGGAATTTGACTTTTAGCAAAGTTTCATGGGAAATCTCGATCGGGCTTAATTTACAAATAATTTTTTAGCCCAAAAATGATAAAGCCACTAGTTGTTCAAGCGAGGTGGGGCCAAAGCCTAAAGCTTAAGATAAACCTAAAGCCAGAAATTAATCTTGCTTTTTCAAAACCATCTACGCCCCTGCTTTTATAATAATAAAATACTTAGATTGAGCGAGTTTGAAAAGTGACAAAACATAAATTAACAATTTTCCTAAACTTTACACGATAATTATCTAAACTTTCCCGCAAAATAAAAAGAAAAGGCAATTTTCTAAAAAAAAAAAAGAAAAAGAAAAAAATCGCATTCGTCGTGTTTACAAGAAACGTGATCAAAGCTCTAACCATTTATAAAAAAAAAATCAAACCACAGCCAAACCGATAATGGCTTACCTTAGAAACTAAACTCTCTCACACACACACACAAAAAAAATACAATATGGTTTTCTCCGACTCGAATCATCTTCTCATCTCTTAATGATAAATTGTTTTCGGTATATTAACTTTTCTTCGAAAGCACCACTCACTGCCATTAGTCTAAAATCAATTACTTTGTGCTCTGATAATTTTTTTTTTTTTTGTATTATCAATTTCCAGGCTGATCGGTTTGTGATGGTTTAAGTTTCACGATTTTGTGCTTTCATAGATGAAAACCATGGAAGCTACTTCATTTAATATGGCGGAGCTTTAGCGAAAGCTTTCATAATTCCAAATCCTTAGAATCCTCTTATCCGGAGGTTATGACGCGTTCTGGGCGTTAACCTGCAGACGATAAAACGAGTGGATTAAAAGAACTTTACCTACACGTAAAATACTCCCCAGGGGATTAATGAACATAGATGCTACTTCTTCGTTTAAAATCGGGAGCTTTATCAGCCGGTTGATAATAGATTGTATCATAGTGAGTCTAATCAATGCTTATAAGGCGGTTTTAATAGAAGCGATCGTTTTTTTCTGGATTTAGCTAAATATAAAAGTTCGACCGGGTTTACAACTCTTAGTTTTGACAGTCTTGACTTCAATGCGTAGGGAAGTGGCGACCTTACCGTCCAGTGGCTGTGACTAAGCCACTGCAAGCAGCTAAGACCGGGAGGTCGTTAAATATTCCTGGTAGGGGGCAGCAGCCTTACCAGTACTGGCCTAAGACTGAAAACAATACGGTCGGTTAGGCTTAGGACCAGATAGCAGGAGGCAGAGTTGTAACAACGGTATGGCTCCTGTACTGCGATGCGGAAGATGTTGGAAAACCACCGCATTAGTTTTTCCTTGTTTAGGTTTGCTGCGCAAGACCCAATATAGTCGTTTTGGCTGAGGTTTTTGCTTACGCTCTTTGACCGTAATGGTCGCCGTTTTCCGCTTCGGAGTGGCATTGTAAGAAGAAGGGCCAAAAATTCCATTTACTTCTAACTGGATTGCAAACAAACTTAAAGCCACAAGGTTAGTAAAAAGTAAGATGGCCAGGTTTCAATTTTTTTTTGGTAATTCAGAAGTGTTAGGAAGGCTAAAAAATTTGATTTATGGCCAATTTGATCTTAAGAAAACTCGGTATGTCCTTTGCCGGGCTCGGAATGATTCTAGCTCAGACTCAAAGCTTCAGGCATCAGTCTTAAATTCTTTTAAAAAAATCCCTACCCAGTCTATTAAAAGTTTTGCTTAGACCAAAAATCGTCAGCCTGCAGGATTTAATTCCCAAGAATTCTTCTCAACCGCTGCCACCATAAAAAAAACGAATCTTGTGAAAATGATGATGATGGCCGGTGATAATAATGATGACGATATTATTAATAACGACGATGATAATAATAAAGTTGGAAGTTTAAGATAAACCAATCGAAAAATGTCACGACATTGATTGATTGAATTCCGATTTAGATTTTTCTTTCTTAGAATGCATCCCAGTTCTTATGTAACTCGAGATTTTTTTTTCCCTTCATCTCTTCCCTCGCTCATTCTTGAACCTTGCTCCCAGGTATATTTTTGACAAGCATATGATTAATTTACTTTTTCAATAAAAAAATATATATAATATAAAAGAGGGCGAAAACGGGGGAAAATTTTTCATGCTTTGCGATATACTGTTCATGTTCAGCATTTCATATTTTTCTTTTTTTTAAACGGCTGCAAAAATTTTCGATACATACGTAGGTTTTTCCTAAATGAAGAATGTATAATTGAAAATATTAGATTATAATTGGAGTATCGATAAAATTTAACAAGCTGTACTGCTTCGGCTTTTTGCGGTATTATTATATAACCAACAAATAGGGATTTACATAGAAGGTCGGAGATTTTCGAAGTTCCCTTCTCGCGCGCGCTCTATAATTTCCATTTTTAATGTTTTGACGTTAAAAGTTTGGAATAATTTCCGGTGGAGATTCCTTTATTTCGATAATTATGTAAAATAATTCACCGGGTCATTCATGTATGCTAAAGGTTTTTTTTTTATATAAACTTGGCGGTAAATAAAATAAGCAGAACTAACACAGGAGAAAGCTCGATGTTGTTTTACTTATTAATTAACTCGGGCAGGAACTGGAGCGAGTCAACCTCCGGAGCAAGTGACTTTAATCACTGTTTCTGTTTCGACTTAAATGCTGGTTTGACCGTGACGTAATCGTCTCTCTCTTTTTTTTTGCAGGGGTTTCCGTAAATAGAGGGAAAAAAAAATCTCTCGCAAGTAGCAGATGTGTAAAATGTATCAAATGAACTGTGTACGATGTCGCCGAACGGGGGAAAAGCGGGTCAAGATCCATTCAGTTCGGATTTCATCGATAATCATATCATCGGCCTTGAGTAAGTAGTATTGTAAAGCATGATCTCGTGCACATGTTTACCCTCGTAATTTAACCATTAGCGAATTTCTTGGGATTTTAATCTGTCATTAAATCGATGAGTGAGAGCTTGCTAGGTAGCACGGTGAGATCGTGTTAGTTTTGAAAAAATGGGAAGGAATCAGAGCGATTTGTTATTTTAAACGCAGATGGAAAAAAAAAACGCTTCAGTAGTTTAATGCTTTGCATTTGAATGAATCCATTGTACGATTCACTTCACCAGATTACTGAAATATTTAGATAGTCGTAGATGTCGTTGACGAAGTGGGCCGTCGTCGCCGTCGTCGATTCAAGTGGGTTCGACTTTTTTTTCTGGGAAATTTCTTTTTTTTGGCTTGGGACCAAATGTAGCTTAAATCTATGAAGGCTTTTTATGAACGACAATAATAAGATTTTGGTTTTTAGTAAAATAGAAAATGCGGGTTATTCCACTTGAAATGAAACATTCAATAAAGTATTTTTGTTAAGGTCAAAATCCTTCTTATATCTTTTAACATGATATGGAGTTTCTAGAAAATGTAATGGGAGATTTAGTTTTTGTTTTTGGCTTTTTTTAAGGAGCGAAAAATATAGGCTGGGAAGAGCCCAGGTTGAAGGAGGATCAACCAAATTTTAAAAGGTTTGTTTCTGCTGAAAAAAATCTCAGCTTGAGATGTCCGGATTAATATGGACAGTTTTTCCACAAAATTTCATGTCAGCGAGCACGGATTCAGAATCCTCTCATCCAGTGGCACATTTTCCGACTGGGTGGAAGGCCGTGTCAGCGACAACGGATTTGGATAAATAAGCCAATTAAGCCCTTTATTTAAAAAAATGACACCTGGTAATAAAGGCCACAGTGCTATTAGGATTTGATCACTTAAAATTCTTAAAATTTTGCATATTATTACTGATAAATAACTCTAGATTATTACACCTCAAACTTACTTAAAAACCCACAGGAGTCTTTTACAATCATCCCCTCTCTAGCATAAATCATCAAAGCATAAAATCCTTCAACCCTTCCTTGGATCAATTTTGTTATCAAGTTTTTTTTTTTATATAACAGAAAGGTAGACGTAAAAGCATTAAGACGTATTCATTAAATCGAAGGGGTGACGAGCGTTTCCCTTCCAGTAATCACTTTGCGGCGTCCAGCGCCCACTGTGATTGATGATTCTTAGAGAGAGAGACAATGAATTTGATCGATGAGCTCGATTCCCCGATCTTTCAATACAATAACTCTATTTTTCAATCAGCTAATAATTAAGATTTCAAACACTTCCCAGAAAAAAAAAATTTTTTTTAAAAAAAAAAGAAAATTGAAACGTTATATGAATAATCTAGTCTTCTATTTTAATTTAATCGACGTTTAAAACCCCACAACTTTGTCTCCTACGTGAACGGACGAAACAGTAATCAACTCGAACGCGATTATTTCGCTGCAGAGACAAAGCTTTGAACGCCGTTCGATGCTCATATAAAAGACTCGGATTATTAAAATCACAGTAGGTGAAAATCTACACAAAGATGGCGGTTATTATTATCATTACTATTATTATTAGATCTATATTTGATATAATCCAAGGCTTAGAGCTTTCGGGAGAAAATGCTGCAGGATTTTGCTTTGGTTGAAAGGCGAAAAAAAAAGTACGGGGAGTTTATAATGTAAGTTTTTCACCGGAAAGCATCATTAATTACACCCGACGATGTGACAATGGTATACTGGTTTTCTTAATTATTTTTTTTTTATTCAAATGGTGATAAATGATATGCCAGAAGGTTGAATGCTAATTTTAAAGTCACTTTTGTTACAAGTCGGGAAAGTTTCGGTTTCGGCGAAAAGCTCGGGTAAATTGTAAACGAAATCTCAACCTCTGTTTGCTTACCAAGAAAACGGATACTGACGTATTGTATGAAAGAACTGTTTACTCGCTTACTTGTTCCTGTTTGCTTGGAAACTTTTGATCCGACGTTTTATTATTTCCTTCTTTTTCAGCTATGGGCATATTGAAACATCGTAGGAATGATGAAGTCCATCATTTTGAAGAAGATATACAAAAGAAAAACTAATTTTGAATGGGTTGAATGAAAAATGGAGGTTTTATGCGGTTGGTGTTGGGAAGACCGGAAAAAATAAAAAGGAAAGGCTCCGTTGGAAGTTTTTACGTGTGGGACTTCCAGCCAGTTTCAATGATTTAGAATTACGTCAGATAGAAAAAGGTAAGTCGTAGTGTCTTTCTATTGATGCCGAGTGGTAAGTAGCAATGAGTACAATGGCGATGTAGTAGATGAAGAAGCAAAGATTGCCATTTGAGTTGCTACTTAGCATATTAGTTTTGTGCCACATTCGTGACCGAGTATCGGCGACCTCCCTGCACTAATCTATGAAATAAGCTAATGTAATGTACAGATACACGGGACCTGCTATTATAACTTCGAATCCGAACAGCAAATTAGAGAGGCTGTACTAGACACGTTACCACTTGCTGGCTCGTCATAACCTTGCCAAGGAGACAAAGTCCAAACGACAGCGCACGAGTCGTTCTAACTAGAGAGCTTAATAGGAAGTGGTCACTTCGACGAGTCGTTTACTACACACTGAGCTGCCATGATCTACAACTGGGAGTCGCCATGACGGTCTTATGGAAAGCTTATGGGGCAATATGTCCATTCAAGATCATGGCAGTCTCGTGGTTTGCTTTGGATTACCTCCCATCTCCAGACTGTGGTCTTCAGTTGAAAATCTGGACTAAGGAATCTTAGAAAAAAATCCTGATAGCTGGCTTTGTCTTTTTGGTCTATAGAAACCATCACGAATTTTTCGTCCGCCTCTTCTTCTTCTTACAGTGCCTTCGCGCGACGGGAATTGGCTACCATCAAGGTTAGGGAGATTATTGCGGTGTGCAAGTAGCCGAATCGGCTGTCTTCAGTCTTGCTCAGCAAACCCTCGCCGTGATGGCTACACTAGGGAGCTTAATGCGGTGGCTTCCCAACACCTTCCCCATCGCAGCACAGGAGCCATACCGTCAGCCCTCAATTCAGCCTCCTGCTTTCTAGGCTTAAGCCTTGGCAACTTTTACCGTCTTTAGCCTTAAGCCAGTACTGGTAGGACTGCTGCCCCCTACCAGAATTCTTACCAGATTGCTACCTCCCGGGTCAGAAGGAATTTGGAGCTAGTCAAGGGCAAGTGCGTCAAATCTGAAGCAGGACTGTTAATGTTCCCACCGAATACCCCAAAGTCCGCCTCAAACGAGCTTAAATTGCAAACTTGATTAGGGCGTTGCTGAGATTTCTAAAACTTCCTCTCAATTACCGCGGGTAGATAATTTACTAAAAAAGCTATTTTAAAAGATTTATATCCGTTAGGCTGATACCTTTCATATTGAATGGAAATAACTTTCACACGTAAAAATCTCTCCCTCAATATCCTGAATACGTGCGGTTACCCAACCTCAAAATTTTTCAATTAACAATAATGAAAATAGCCATTCGGTCATGATTCTAAAAAAATAATTTTTTTGGATTGCCCCACGGCACGGAATGGAAAGCGTAACTGGAAAACGAGGTCGACAGTTTTATTGAAAGTGGATTACTGGTTATCATGATAGCGTCGTTATGAGTAATACTAGAGACGAAACGCTCATTCAGTTCACTCTGGGGGATTTACTCCCCGGACCAAATCGACTGCTGTACTTTTGAGGTGGCTCTTATTCCCTGTTAATCAAAACACAATTTGAAAATAACAATAATGACGATGATGACACCCGAAAAAAAAAAACCTCGTCAGGGTGAAATGATGGATGCGATCGTCATGGGAAATGTTGAGCTTGACATTTCGTAAGGGATTTCTCTTTTTTTTTTCTGAGCTATCCTATAAAACTATGGAAATAACGCCTCGCGCTTGAAACCAATTTCGTAAACGTCACATATTTCAGCGTCTATTGTGCGATCAGCAATAACTGATCGCTTAGCGGTAAAAATCGAAATTGCATTTTCCTCGCCCCCGTCCTAAAACGTTAGGATATCCTCTTGTCGTGATAAATTTTTTGACAACGTGCCCGAGAAAAAAAAAGAAGGAAACGTCCGGACGGGACGACGCCGATGCGACGTGGGTATATAAAGACATAACTGTTATCGCAAAATAAGACAACTTTCCCTAAAAGGGAAATTTCAAAAGGGATTCCCCCCTCTCAGCCATTCCTTAGGAAATAAAGAAAAGGGGATGAGAAGGGTAGAGTCACACGTTATCCTAAGCGACGAGGTCGTGCAAACATCCAAGTAACCTCGTTTATACGAAAACCGACCAGACGTCAAATGTCAAGTTAAATATTTTCCCTCCCTCTCACCGATTTTTCGGGGTGACGAGAAAAATTTGGAGTCACCGTGTTTCCCGGTGACGTAGCGGACGTCATTGTCATCCCATCCGGTTCAGTTTCGTATAAACTTAAAAATAATTTCCCCGGGATGATTTATAAAAATGACTGCGAGTTTGTATTTGTTGTTGGTAACAGATGACCCAGTGTATTCGCTATTTATTTTTCTTTCAAAGTATTAAATCTCGTCTTGCACGAGATATTATGAGAACGATGATATCCATCATAACAAATATCTCGCTGACAGACAGTCCTTGTTTAAATTTGAATCTCATTTTTTATTCGAGTATGGAACATAACATTAAAATTATTATAATCGTGTTTTGAAATAAAACCAACCGCGTTGAGTTACGATTGCGATAAGTGCATTTATAATTATCATGCGATATTGTGTCATTCAGATTTTATTTAATGCAGACTCAGAAAAATCAATTAAAAAGCTTTTTCATTCATTATTTTTTGTGGTCGAAATGTTCTTTAAACATCAGTCAAAATTATTTATGAGTTTTATGCAAACGGGAAGGCCGCGTGAGCTTAGTGCGAATCTCTGTTGGAATGAGATTTGATGATTTAGCTTGGTAGACATTACGTTAGAGTCGATAGAAAACTGGATGATTTCGTAATACAGGTGATGAAGGATAGATCAATGGGGAGAAAAGGCGTGGCCGATCCCAAAGTAATGTCACCAGCGGTTCTGGGGCGGTTAGCGGAAAAAGGTGATTTTTTAATTAATAGGAATCTGACACTCTGTGGTTTAGCAATGTTAGGAGAGACCCAACCGCAAAAGGTTTACTCGAGGACCCTTCCTCAATTTTTTACAGCTTTTTATCTAGTGCAAATAACTGCTTTCCTGCTGAAAGACTGGGGACCCCTTTGACCCCAGGAGCCTCCCGAGGCCGAAGGGGTGCTACGCCACTGCGACACTACCCGCAGGACCAAGTCCAAGGGCGTTCAATGAAAAATTATTCCATTTCTCCTTTAAAAAAATATTAAGCTAGAGCCGGAGAAAAGATTTTGGTTTTTAATTCGGTGTCAGAAGCCGTAGCATGTAGGGAGCCAAGTAGGGAGTGGACTCTTCGATGAACCGTCTGCTACTCACCTGGTCGCCATTTGTAATTATGGAAGCTGCCATGCTCTCGAAATTTTGGTTCGCAATGACCTCGAAATAGGAGTTTGTGCTTTGTAAGCTAAGTATTAGCCAACATGGTGACTGCCATTTAAAGATTGTGGCAGCTCCAGAATTGTAAAGGACTATCCAGTAAGTAGCAGAAGACTCATTAAAGTGTCCTATCCCTATTAAACTGTTTAGAAGCATGGCCTGAGCATGGCGAATGCGAGACTTTTTCGCATGTTCGCATTTCGACTTGTTCGCATCCACTTCTGGATATAGGCTTCTCCCAAATTTTTCCATGTCGAACGGTTCTCGGCTCTCCTGAACTAACCCCTTTCTGCCGTTTGAATGATATCGGCGAGCCACCTTTTTGAGGTTTTCCCCTACTTCTAGATGTTAAGCGCGGCCTCCGCTAGGTTAATGTTACCGCCCACAGCTCCTGATCCTGCCTGGCTACATGCCCTACACACTGCCACTTCAACTCTGCAACACGCCTTACCACGTCCATCACCCGCCTCTGCCTACGGATCATTTCATTCCTGATTCGATCTCGCAGGCTTATGCCGAAAATGGACCTCTCCATCGAGCTCTGCGCCACGCGGAGTCGATCGGCACTTCTGATAGTTAAATTCATCGCCTCTAAACCATAAGGTAGAACTTATGCCACCCACATGATTATGCCAACCATATGTTGGCAACGTTGTTATGATAATTAAATCGCTCCGGGGCTGGTTACATCTAAAGGCTCGAAATGGATGAAGAGCGCAACCAGAGGGTCTAATCTTTTATGCTTACAAGTTAGCCGAATCTGATTTTTCCACGATGCCCAAACTCTTTCTGGAAAAGCAGCAAGCCCAAAACTTGCTCAACTTGGTTAAAATCGAACATTCCATTCTTCAAACCATCAAACAATTTTTTCTCCGTACCCGCTTCAACGCCTTAATCTTGATAATTCTTAAATTCCGAACGTTTTTTCAGTCTCAAAGTTAAATCCTGTAAATTTTCACCAAGCTCCCTATTTCTCCCTTTTTAAAGTATGGCAAATCCATTACATTAACAATGTGCATGTTAATCTTACGATCCGTTATAAATCTCTTACCCGGGCGATAAAATAAAGAGGGAGAAAAAAATTTTTTTTTTCGGGTAGACCGATTTTATTCTCGGATTTTGCTCTCAATATAAATCTGGAAACTTTCCAAAAAAATAAAGAATTTTTATCCTCACATGGCATAACACACAAAAACTGATCCGGAATCGATAAAAGCTTTTTTTTTTTCGACTGGGTACCAACTCGTTATTACAACATACACCAGTATATATCAAAGAAGGGGAAGAAATCTTTCCCGACAAAAATTCAAAATGGCGGACGATGACTTTTATCTGCGTTTCACTCCGTTAATAGGGTTGAAGAAAAAAAAAAAAAGAAGAGAAACGGAGAAATGAAGAATCTCGTTACAGAGGTTTTAACTTTTTTCGTTAGGAAAAGAAGAAAAGCAGTTCCCTGTTAAAATAAAATTGGTTTCTTCACCTAATCGTACGAAGGGAGGATGAGGAATTCGGTCCTGATCATTTTTTCCCCCCCTATACCCTTTCTTCAATTTCGGGTTCCTACACCTTAAAAAAAAGATTTAAAATCTATTTCGTATACTTTTTCTTTTTTTTTTATTATTCCCGAGAATATTTTATTTGGGATTCCCACATTGTCTTTACTTCTTTATTCGTCTCTTGCGATTTGAGTATTATCTCTCAGGTCATTGAAAACAGCGCCCTCACGGGAGACATTTTCTCACTGAATGCTAGCCTATATCATTCAGAGCAAGTCGCTTTGCATAATTTTACATAATGTTCATTCAAAGCCAAAACGGTTTTTACCCCTCTTCGAGCCCGCTTATTCTTCGGGATTTTTATGCAAGGTAGACAAGAAAATTATTAAACGCGCGGGGTGTTGTTGTTTTGCGGGAACGACCGACCGGTTGACGTGGAATCGATTGATTATAATTCGGGAAATATCCACAGGCGGTTAAAAATCGCATTTGACACACACGACCCTTGATTTCCGGAATCGAGGTCGTAATTAATTAAATATTCTTCCTCCGCCCATCACATTTCCCTCCATCTGTTTTTAGGTGAAAACATTTTAATTTAATTTATTTATGCTTTTATTTGTGAATATTTTATTTTATTATCGCGTTTTGAAAATCGGTTGCTGACTAAGCTCGTATATGCGGGAAAAAAAAACCTGTTATAAAGTTCGATGAAGAATCTAAAACCCTTCCATGATCGTTTTTTTTTTCCTTTCCTTAGGATTTGAAAGTTAAAGAGCATGCGATAAAATCAGCTTTTGAGTTAAACAAAACGGAAATATGTCCTCCTTTCTTTTTTTTTTTTCTTCACAAAAGCCTATTCTGATACGTGAGCCATAAATCTATGATAATTCCAAGGATGTGTTTTTTTTCCTGTATTCTCGTAGAATATGAGAATAATAAAATGCACATCTTGCAGAAAAATGAGTTATAGTTTTAGAAAGAAGCATATGAGATTTCTTTTCCCTTTTCCCCGCCTTCAGTTTCTTAACCTGGAAAGTATCGATTTTGTATTTTCGCTTTCCAAAAGCGTTTTGGATATTATGCTCTACTATCCAAAGGGCTCTACGGAGCCTGAACCTCTCCCTCAGCTTTTACATGTCAAGACTTGTTCTGATGGAATCTGTTAGTCGCAGTCAAATTAAACTTAGCTTACAAGTAGTTGGTCTTGCAAGGAACTGGTCACGGCCTTGCCCGGCCAAACTCGTGGGCTTGACCGGTATGTAGGCTCTATGGTAAAGCCGCAAGTCTCATGCTTGAGCAAAACAGAGAATCTTGGCAAAGTGATTAGTGGGGGAAAATATGGCACAAGCCATTAGCTTTCCTTTCATCTTATTAAGATCTGACCGTGCCTTCTTGAGGCAATATTGTAATTAACAAACTCGTCTCCAAGCATCTTAAAGCTTATCTACTCTTTGATTTCAGATCACCCGTGCGCGCTTCTGCTTTTGCTTCCGTATAAGAGCTATTTGGTTGATGGCATAACAATATTTACGCCCCCCCGGCAGCAAAGCTGTTTTGCAATCTCAACACGATGTCCTACTGTATTTAAAATAATTTTAGAGAGTCCTAACTAGCCCAAATCATACGAGGCCCCTCCGGAAGAGGCGACTCGCTGGGCAGTTGAGACATACGCCACTGATTTTGTTTTTTCTGGGTTTAGCTTGAGACTTTTTCTGCTTGCTGCGTTTAGACTCGCATAGTCGCAGGTTTTACCCAGGATTTGCACCGAAAAGAAATGTGGCTGCAAATCTTAAGCCACTCGAGGTCAGTCTTACGAATTCCGACTTGCTCTCTCTCACAACTCTCTCAACCTTCAACTCACTTCCCTCTCTCTTTCGATTGTATTCCTAAATAAATTAAGCCGTAACGTTTTCAGTCCGTAAATAAACTCTCCACATTGATCAGCACTATTTAAATGAATCTAAGAGAAGGACCAAGGAAATTAAAGTCAAATAAAGAAACCAAAGCTCTACGTCACTTTAGGGAAAAAAAAACTTACCCGAGAAGTAAATAATTAAAGAAAAACCTCGTAAAATAAATGTTTGGTCTAACCAAGTTTAAACACTGAAATATTTAAATTCTAAAGAAGGAGAGGAAAAAAAATACAAGACATATTGCAGTGCTGAAAGTTAGGAGAAAATCTCCCGAAGCATCATCCATCATGAGGTGACTTCCCACTGTGGAAATGGAGAATATAAAGCTCAATTTTCCTTGGATCAAATCCAAAAACTATAACCATTCATTTTTGACTCGCCTCAGATTTGTTGTCCTTGTGACCGTGTTTAAAAAAAAAATAGGTGGCGCCGAAAAGGAAAGCTAGCTACCCAAAGCCGACGTTTCGGTGGGGGGAAAAAATATTTACCGACTTCGCGGTCTAATTACCGGAAACCGAATGTTTGAGCTAAGTACGCCGAGTGGTTCGTATTTCACAAGGCACAGACATACCGACACGTAAATGGAACCGCAATGCGCGGATGTTGTACGCGTACCCATTCCTATTTCGCCTCTTTCTCTCTTTCCTCGCCTCCCGGTGTGCATGTCCCGACATGATCAAAAATGGTTTTTCATCGTTTTATCTCCGTCCCACAAATTGTCACTTTCAAATAATTTAAATCGTTTTTGACGTCAAATCAAATTTATTAATATAAAATTGAGAATGCATATAATTAATATACATGTGTATTCGTTCAACTTTTATCCACCATTTTGTTTGTTTACTTTTTTACATGTCATGACGTGCTTTGTTTCAATTACAACATTTTAACTGGAGGGAAAAAGCTAAAATCAAACCTAAGGCTTGGTTGTTTTTTGTGTATTTTAGATGTCGGTGACTGTTGTTTCATCGCGAGCGTGATTTAGTCAGGGAGGTTGTAGTGAAAGTGATGCGCGTGCGCCAAGAACGCAGATATTAGAAGAGTTCTGGATAGCCGTCTAGAAATCTCTACATCTTTGGAAAGGCCGTGCTTGAGAATGAGGAGAGATGCAGTTCTTCCTGATGTGCCGGACTCAAGGGCGGCAGCCGAGGATAGATCCATCTTGGCTGTGCAGCTGTGATGCAGTAGTAGTGCTTCAAGCTGTGTAATGCTGGATAAGAAAGTAGGTAAGCTTTCCACATTTTTACATTCCACAAGTAACTCAGGAATTCGAAGGTTTCACAAGCTTTCGAAGGTGTTCGAAGGTATTTACACTGTTTTTTGATAAACTATGACGTCATATGAGTAGTTCTAGAGTGTAGGATGAATTTTGTAGCCAATCAGCGCATAGTTTGAGACTTTCAAAAGTATTTCGAAGGTTTTCTATCCGAATTTCGGAGTAATGTAACCGCGGCCTTTAGAAACGCCACGAACTAAGGTTCTTTGATGCAGGTTATAGATCTATAAGACTAAGAGTTGAGGAAAATTAAAACTATGTAACTGAAAAAAAAATTGCCCCAAACTCAGTATCTTCAGGGTGTGAGCCCATCACGATGCGACTTGAATCGTAAAGCTGGCTTGACTCCTGGCAAGTATAAAAGCCTAAAGCCTAGTTAACTTGAGAGTAAATTATCAAATTTCGCTTAACCGCGAAAAAATCTTCTTTTTTCAACCTACGTCCACTCCTGAACGAAGGTCTCTCTCAAACTTTGCCACACTTCCTTGTCTTGGGCTCTTTGCAACCATTTAAGTCCCGCCATCCTCTTAATATCATCGTACCACCTCTTTTGTGGCCTACCGACGCTTCTTTCCGAGGTTCGAGGTCTTCATCTTTACCGTTCGTGCTGTCCACCTATCCGGATCCTCCCTGGCGACATGACCTGCCCCGGCCATTGCCACTTCGCTGTTGCAAGGCGTTGCGCAACATCATCGACCCTAGTCCGCATCCTTATTTCCTCATTGCGAAAGCAGCCATATATCATCAAAAAATCTAACCATTCTTTAACTTTTAGCTGGCCTTAAATTTTCCTTAGTCCTGAACTTAATCTCAAACCGAACTCAAGCCTTTTTCAATATTTACCAAAAAACTACCAAACGCTCAAGCGATCATACCCCGAGCCCGATAATAGCTTTTGTCCTACAAAACTTATTGTAAGTTTCCTTTCGTGAAAATATTAAAATAAAAATTCCTAAAGGATATGGCGCGATAAATCAGAACCATTACCCGACAAAGAATCTTTGTCAAAAAAGAGATTCTAGCCGTGGCGCCACAATTCATAAAACAGACGTTAAAATCCAACACCAAACAAAAAAAAAACATGATTCTCTTAACGTATTTCTAAGAGGAAAAACCAATGACCTTCCTTCCCCTTTATTTTTATAACAAACCCTTCGCCCACCGTTTTTTATCTTCCATATACTAAAAATTATAGTCTTAAAATATTTGTCTTTCCCAATAATAAACCAAGCGCTTTATAACTTAATTTTTTGATATAGTAAAGCCATCATAATTCCGCACATAAAAAAAACTGCAGAAACGCTGAGGCAGAATTACCATCCAATTTCCTGCTTTGTATATAAAAAAAGAGGAAACCTTGAAAGATTTTCCCGACCGGAAAAAATCCACCTTTATATAAAACGTAAAAGGGTAATTTTCCAAAGAAAAGTAGCCGTTTAATTAATATATTAAACCAAACGTAAATACTGATGTAATCAGCATAATGGAAGATTTTTTACACATCCGTAATCTTTCAGTATAGGAAAAGAATAGGGACCGGTATTTCTTTCTCATTGTACGGTTTCTTGGTATAAAACAAGCGGGATCTCTTGCCAGAAAACTTTTCCAACTTTTCTATAAGAAATTTTGTGAAAAGAAATGAAAACGTTATATATCTGCCAATTTTTTTTTGTCTGTAGAATTTTCTTAAAAAAGAGTTTTGACATTAATATATAAGACAGTGGAAAGATTAAAAGGAAAATGCGTCATTTAGAAGAAATTTGAAAGGAATTCTTGGTAAATCGTTTTAAATGCATGCATGTGTTCTAAGAATTGTGATGTGTATTTTTGTTAAGTCTGCTTTCAGGGAAACACAAAATGTTTATATTGACAGTTTGGTTAGGATCGGGGAAATGGTCCGTCGGTTTTTGATCAGTGTTCCTGGAATAATGTTAGGTTAGTTATGTGCAAGGTTCTTTAAACATAAGTTGTGGTTGATGGTTAAATTTGTACTTTGAGAGCTTGCCACAAGGGAGGAAAACGGAACTGAAAGGAAATTTGACCTTTTATGCGGGTCAAAAGGGAACTTTTTAAGGAGTGGGAACAGTAAGGAAGTTTCTTCTTCTTATAGTGCCTTCCCGCGATGGGAATTGGCGACCATCATGGTTAGAGAGCTTATTGCTGCGTGCAAGAGACCGAATTTAGCCGTGCTATAGCCGAATCGACTGTCTGGGTCTTGCACAGCAAACCCTCGGCCATGACGGCTGTACTAGGGAGCTTAATGCGGTGGCTTCCCAACACCTTCCGCATCTCAACACAGGAGCCATACTATCAGCCCTCAACCCAGCCTCGTGCTTTTTGGGCTTAAGCCTTGGCAACTTTTACGGGCTTTAGCTTTTACTGTCTTTTTACTGGTGGGACTGCTGCCCCCTACCAGAATTCTTACCGGATTGCTACTTCCCGGGTCAGAAGGAATCTGGAGCTCGTCAAGGGCAGGTGCGCCAAACCTGAAGCAGGACTGTTAATGTTCCCACCGATTACCCTAAGGAAGTTTAGGTGGATGCATAGTGTGCCAAAGACGGATCATCCTACTTGTCCTGTTCGCGCATAACGTCACCTTATGCAAATCAAAATGATAATCTTCTGCTACTTTAAAAATAGAGGAGAATTTCCATAGTTTTTTTCAATAAAAAGCAGAAGGCAAACCTGAGGAAGGTCTCTTTAAAAAAAGCTGTCAAGGGGCTCAGTCAGTGTTTTGCCAAATGGAGAAGAAAATTTTTTTACTCTTCAATTTCATAGAAGAGTATATTGCAACCGCTTGGGCATTTTCGGTCCCCTACGCCTTATTTTTAATTGGAGAGCCAAAGGACCAACTTTTCCTGGTGTAGTTAAGCATCAGAAAGCTGTTGGCCAATGTCCGACTCAGTGGCACCCCGCACCCGCACCAATTTTTGGGCACCCCGCGAAGCTCTTTAGTGGGCCCTCCTTTGATGTCCGGGGGGAAAAAAATTTTTTTAACATTTTTTTCCTTGCAAGTATATTTACTAACTTTTGCCCTCAAGTGGGGCCCCCTGCGCCGCGGTGGCAGCCACGCCACGCCACTGGTCCAACTGTCCGTCTGAAGAGGATTGAGGCTGAGGAAAAATTACGCCCATTTTTTTTGTAATAGCCGTAGAAACAGAACTCATGAAGATTAGCTTGCAGGTACGTTGATGCTTCATTATCAATCATTACCGACGCTTGGAGAAGGATTCGGAATCTCGCCTAAGCGAGTCATTCTCATTTCTCAAGATTTTTCATTCTCTTTCACCAAAATCAATAGAACAAGATGGCAAAATGAAAACGGCTCCTTCTCCTTTAAGGAATAATTTGAAAATCAAATCCGGTTTCGGAAATTTGTACGAATCCACTGTTATTCGAATCTGTTTTCTTATGGAAATTACTTTACATAGTAAAATCGGGTGAATATCTAACCATGTTGTGATATGAAATAAAAGATGAATGCTCCGATGATTACATTAATCATCATCCCATCTCATCGTATGTGTTCTTCCTTCCGGTTAATCTAAAGACTCAAGCTTATTGTATAAATACAAGCAACACTCCTTAATCGATTCCTTATATATATCTAAAATTATATGTTTTTACGTTTGGCAACAAGTCCCCTTTCTGCGACCTTTCGACCTACGGCCGTAAATCAAAAAATAAAACGAAACGGGAAATCGAAAAAGAACATCTATCCTCTTGGAATTTCTTTGAATATCCGAGTGTTCTTTCCGCTATAAATATAGTATATATAGTATGAAATCCTAGAAATTCTCGAATAACATTTTTTTCCAGTGTAAATCCCAAATAAACGACGTAATTCCGTTCCGGAGAAAGAGACTGATATATATTTCACTAGTTCGATAGCGTCCAAACCGAGGGAAGATCGTTATTTATTTTTATTGGATGACTCCAAAAAAATAAAAATAAAAAAAAAAAAGGTTATAAACGATGCTTGAAAGTTAATTAACTACGTACACGTAGTACATAATGTAACCGTTTTTATTTACTTTAACGTATTTCCCCTGTAGCTGAACTGACTAAACGTACGGTGATTAAATCTCAAAATTTTTTTCTCCGATAAACTATTGTAGCCATTGGCTACATAATGTTTTTTGAATCACGTATAAAAGGGCTCCATAACTATAAACGGGCTAAATATTTCCCCTCGACTTGATTCCTCTGCTCTTATTCTCCTCCGCGTGTTAAAAAGTTCTAGGGGGAATTCCGGGGAAAGTTTTTAAAAGGCTTGGGTAAAATTTGTTAAAAGGGCTCGAAGCGCAAGTAATCCATTTTCTGGCATTCTTTTCACGTTCGACGTTCATCAGTCTTGGCCGTTCGTGTCTCTTAAGACCACCGGAGGCGATCGCAAGGTTTTGACTCGACACCCGGCTATTATGTTTTTTTTTTCTTCTCTTTCTCTCTTCGTTCTCTTTTAATATAAACCTTTTTTTTTTTTAACCCGGCTAAATAGGATTAGAATATTGTTTGCCCATGCGTTTGTGCCTTTAAGCGACGAAACAAAAATTAATAGAGCGGATATTAAAATCGTTCACCGGGAATAAATAAAAACGGCGCAATTCTGAGTATTAGGATATCGTTATTAAAAGGCTATTGACTTTTACGTTTAATAACAAAAAATTTGATTGTAGGCCGCGTGAATAAATGGAAAGCGCCTCGAATATTATTGTCGTGAGTGCTGCCATCAGTGGCGTAGCCCCGTTTTGGGGGAGGGGCACGATTCGAAGAGGGCATTGACTTTGGCGGTTCGCTAAGGGATGCCAATGAATCAAATTTTTTATTGAATTCGGTTTCTTTCCTCCCCTGAAAACTCCTCTTTGAAACTAGAAATATTTTTCAGGAGAGGGATAATATGGGAGCTCACTTAATTTTACTTCGCCACTGACTGTCGGAAAAGCCAATTTAATATTTTTTTTCTTTTTTTTTTAACTCTAACGATGGCGCAAACGTAACCGTCATTTCGGAATCGAATTAAACGACACGACTAGTACCGAAGCTCTTTTGTATTTATATTTAACAGGGTTACAGCATGCGTCGGTAATTAATTATCCACTAATGCTAATGAATTTTGAAGCGGGTCTTGATTAATCAGCCTACAAGCATAATGATTTACGAGGGAAAAATCGTTGGGAATGTATCGAAGATTCGGGGGACGGGGGGAGAGAAAAAAAGGAGGCCTCGCGGAGGGATTCAAGTTCGGAATTGATGCAAACCTAAAAGCCGATCGCCTCTCTCTCAGAGTCACCTTCGTTTAAATGAGATTTGCATTCATTAGTGACGCCCTTGTTGAAGGACGGTTACAACTTTCGACACGTTGCCTTTTTCCATTCGTTTAAACAGAAAGCTCTCTTTCTCTTGTTTTTTTCCCCCAATTTATGCGGGTGAAAAAATAACTTTTTCCGGGTATTCGGCGGAGAACAAATATTGTTTTCGCTGAGGTTTTTTTTTGTCTTGTCGGATTCATACGCAAAAAACAAAAAAAAAACGAAAGGGAAGAAAATTCGCCTTTAAAAACGTGATTAGGTAGCTTTATGAAGAGGAGAATGTGAAATATAATCACAATTTCCAAGGCGTTTTAACTATTCAATGCTTAGCACGGCCCGTTTCGTTCTTATCTGATAATTTTTTTAGATAACGATGAATTATTTCGTGTCCATCATTGTAGCCATCGTGCAGTTCTGATTTTTAATCTGATTTTTACGACAAAGACATGATTAGGTGTAATCTCATTAAACGTTCTTCACCTTTATTGATACTTTGGGGAATCGGGTTTTAACATAGTTGTGCTTCAGTTCGATTTAACTAACGTTAAGTTTTTATTGGTTTCGTAGTAAAGGGAGTTGGAAATTAATGAATAGTTAGTAGTTTCGTTTACCGTTCCTCCTGGAACGCATGGCGAGGATATTGGTGTGAAAATTTACATTCAAGACTAATCATTTGTCCAATTGCAGGTATTCAAGAAGCCTAATTGGGAGTAAGCACTCCGAGAAGTCGTCTGCTACAAACAAGGTCGCCATTTTTAAATCTGGAAGCTGCTCTGTTCTCGAACTATATCTAAATGGGAGTCTCCATGTTTGCTTCGTAAGGTAAATATTTGCCATCATGGTGACTCTTATTTGAAGATCATGGCGGCCCTCCAGCTTCCAGAATCTTAAATGGAGATTCCATATATAGCAGATGAGAAGCCTCTATTCTCTATTATTCTCCCTACTGGTGCCAATGGCGCCACAATTGCTATGCAAATTAAATATTCTCGACCGCTCCATTTTCCATTAAAACTTTGTAGTCAACTTACAAAATAATAAAATGGAAAAATTTGCTAATTATGTAATTTTTTTATTTTCAGGGGTGCGTGATACACATGCATAAGTATTAGCCACGAAAAAAACCGGAGTGAAAGTATAAAATAAATAATTTACAGTAACTAAACTGGAATGGCATCAGTAGTTTGGCTACGTAGTGCTAATCTCAATTCTCTATACGCAGGTAATTATAGAGCTTTATCCTCGCATTGTTGTCATCATTCTCCATCAACTTACCTAAAAAGAAAAAGAATAAGGTTATTTATTTGCTATACAGAACTAGATAAAGGCAAAAACATGTGAAAATCGCGCAAAACGAGAATTTTTAAAAACTTCTTTGACGAGCCAAGACGAGAAAAATCGAATGAACTTAATTGAACAATAACTAAATTCTAAATTGTCAAAACGCACCGAAAATTTTTTTCTAATAATCCTAAAAGCGTAAAACTAAATGATTAAAAACTTGAGAGATTATGTTGCAAATAGCAGTAGCCCCCTTACAAGTCTAGAAAAATCGATTAAAGCAACCCTAAAAGGTGAAAAGCTGACCGAATTCGTGATTTAACTGAGTTGAGACCCTCACTCAATCCTCGTAGAACCTCTATTTCTCAACTTTAAAAGGAAAGATTCATGGGGTAGATTAAATGAAATTAAATCCTTTACGGCATACGTTTGAGCCGGACTTAAATTTCATAGCTTTCGGATACTTAATTAATTACAGCCGCTCCGTTTGAGATTTTTTTCCCTCATCTTATACGACCCGTTAGATGTAATTGGTTCAATCATTCTCGGGGAACCCCGCGCCACTGGAGCAAAGATTCTAATTTTTTTTCTCTTTCCTGCTTCTCTTTTTTTCCCTCCCCAAAGGAGATAACCAAAACGAACGTACACCAGACTCCTTCTGCGCTAAACCAATTTATTTTCAAAGTGTTATCTGCTGTTTGAAGGAGGAATCGCAAGCGAAAGCGAAAGAAAAAAAAAAGAAGGAAAAGAAAAAAAAGCGGAAAAAAACTTTAAATCTGGTAAGCAGATAGAAGATCAAGTCCCAATGCAATGCTTTTCCTACTCGCGTCTATCGTGTGTGATGCCTCCGTATCCGCAGGGTATCTCCCAACGATAAAAACTTTACATGTACTTTTTCACTTTAACTTTTTCATTTTTCTACATCATTTCATGTTCCTTTTCGCGTGGTAGGGAAAGGAGATCTGGGAAAAAAAGGAAAGCGCGAGTCGGACGAATAATTTTTCCATCTTTCACACCCCGGCGCGATATCTCCCATGATTCGTTAAGCAATTTAAAAAAATAATGGAAATCAATTGGAAAAAAAAGGGGGAGGCTTTTTTTTTTTTCCTTTTAAATAAAATTGGGGAATTCAGATGCCATTGTTTACAGATGACACGAAGGAACTTCGTTAAGAAAGCTAACATTTTTTTTTGTCTCGTTTTCAATGTCGGTTTGGTTTTTTCGGGGGGTTTTAAATAATCAAAAAAGGAAAAATTTATAAAATAAAATCGGAAAATCGAACATGCAGGGGTTCTCGCTTCGGGAATACAGAAGCTTTTGTGTATTAATTACTCGCCTCCGGGGGGAAAAGAAAAACATTTGTAAAGAGATTTCTAGTTGTATCCGATTATTCTTAATTAAAGTTAATCGGAAGAGAAGAGGTATGGAGTGGAAAATAAGGAAAATGTATCGGTTTCCATTTGGGATCGATAAGTAAAACAAATTGACCAAGCGTTTGGATTAATCCTGGTTATGCTCGTGTGCGTTCTTTATTTCGGGTTTTCAGTTTTAAAGATTAAATTTACATTTTTAGTGCGTAAACTTGTTGGTATTAGGGGACGTCAAGGAGTTCGAATGTCAATTATTACGACCCTGGATGAAGATGTTTGACCTATAATTGGCTCTTCCTCGGATGATTGCCAACGTCAACGTTTTAAAGTTTTAAAGTTCCCTATAAAGTTTAAAGTAAGTTTTTGAAAGTTCCGAAAATGGCAAGTTGATCGTTGGTAGAATCCGGTTTATCGCCGGTAGATCAAAAGAAAGGTTGATGGCCGTATTCGAAGGTGTCATCAGTAGATATCTCTCGCTTGCTGGGTAAATAAAATGCGATTAGAAATTCGAGCTACGTAGAAATTTTTCTATTCGAATTTTTTCTTCGCACACTTGTTCGTCCTTATTTGGAGTCCTTGGAGACTGCGTCTTGCCTAAGGTGAAGTCTAGTTATACAATTGTCTCATGGCAGGCGTGACTTTAATTGGGGCCGCAGGAATAAGTTATTTTTCCTCCGTTTTTAAGGGTAAAGTACTTTTTATTTTAACCGACCAATCATTTCTTTCGGTATTTCCCGTTTTTAAAATGATAGCCAAGAATGTTTTTAAGCAATTTCAAATGAGTTCCCCCTTCCTTCTCCCGCATCATGTCTTTTTGGCCCAGTTTCCAAATATTTTGGCTTTGTATCTTATTTAGGGTAAGAGGCAGAAGTCTCAAGAAGACTCTTTTGACCTTCTCCTCTTCCACCCCCTCCTCACCTCCAATGCAACTGCAGTTCCTGCAGGGAAGGAGGGAGTTCTTACGCAACTGAGGGTTCAGAGTTTTGATCCTAGTTCGCACTCCTTAAATCATTTTCACCCCTCGAAAATCTGTCACTCATCTCAATTCGAAAGACAGAAAAAGCAGAAAAGAGACAACTCAAGTTCGGAAACCCTGTAAATGAAAAAGATGGAGAAGTAATAAAAGTAAAATAGTTAAGCGTTGTAAAAGTGTCAGAATAATTTAATATCCTGTTATTCCGATGTCACGTTGAAATATCATGTCACTGAGTAATTTTAGCTCCTTCCAACTTTTTTTTATAAATGTTTTTATAATTTATTTAACTAAGTCATTTTCCTCCTTTTTTGTATTTATTTCATTTTAATCGAGTAAAAACGGTGACGACGTCGTTAAAAAAAAGAAAAGAAAACGGAGTAAAAATAATTTTATTTTAAATCTTTTTTTTTAAAAAAAAATTTGTAACCGCATGATTTATTACGGTTCTCAAGATAAAGCCATTTCGCCTTTTTAAAAGTTAATTCACAATAATAAAAAAAAAACGAAAAAGTGACGTTGAAACAAAAACAAAAAAAAATTCGTGAGGTATATGGAAAAAAAATATATAAATTGAAATAGTACAAGAAATAACACGCAAAGAATACGGTTTCAGGTGATTGTAATACCGGTAACCTTGTCTGTCAACTTTGGATTATTATACGAAGAAGTATTATAATGTAATAGTTAAAAAAACATATACATCACGTGATGTGGATTAAAGCAGAAAGTTGATTTTTCCGGAGAAATGAGGGTTTCGGGAAATATAGCACTTATTGGGGTAGGTATGTTATAGATGAGTTTGTTTTAATAAGATTATTTAATCCCAACCCCAGAAAATTCAGAAAGTCCACGAGCTTAGAAAGCTCTAAAAAGGTTAGAAAGAAAGCTCGGTATCGTGTTTCCCCGCAGGGATTGGAAAAAGATTGCTCTAGATCGGTCCAACCGCTGCGGGGGATCATCTTGTTACACCATCTTGTTCGGGAGCTTATCCCGTCAAATTTTCTGACAAAAGGGATTTTATTTTTATGAACGACAACACAAAAAACCAGTAACTTTTTTCTTCCTTCAAATGATTTTCGAGAGTATGATATCCTAAAGAATAAATTATCCAACTCTTTAAAAAATTTTATTTATTTATTTATTTATTTTGAAAAAAAAGGAGGATTAGGGGGGGAATATTGATCGAAACCTGTTGCCTTCGCTTTTTCCTTTTGTGCCTTTTCACAAAAACAAAGGAAAAAGGCCAAACAGTTAAATAAAGTCTTTAACTAATATTTCCTTAAAACAGACCATTAACCCCCGTAGCAAGGAGAAAGAAGAAGAAGATAATCTGGAATCAGTTGTAATTTATTTAATGACGTCAGTCAGTCAGCAGGGACTGCCGTGGTTTTGGTCGGCCAACCGAATCGCTCGCGACTAATTTCTCTTTAAATCTAACTACCTGTAACTTTTCTCTTGTCTTCTTTTTTTTTTTTTTTTGCTCTTTATTCCGGATAATTCAAATAAATAATTCATTTGTCAGCAGTATTAACGATTAAAGTTTCCTGTTCGGAAAGTTCGTTATATGGCCGTTTCACTTTGTAACTGCACTTTGAAAACTCTACGAAGAAAAAAAAACCTCCTCGTGTAATTTTCATTTTCTCTGTACGAGGGGAAATTTCGAAAGGGAGTCGATGAAGAAGAAAGACGATTTTGAGTAGAGTATTTCCTATATATCGGTTTTTCAACATTCGGTAACCTAATTTAGTGTTCCTTCATTATTAATGAAATATTAAAACGGAAACTTTTGTTCAATCCCTAAAAACGATGAAAGCGTAAGGTCCACTAAGTGGTGAATTGTCAATCAAATATGATTAAATATTCAGTTGACTAATGTCTTCGAGTAAAGCTTTATAGACTAGACAAAAACTTTTGTCACTTACTTGTTTTAAGCATTTAATGCGTTAAGTGGGTTTCGTGCTGGCGAAAGTTGATAAAAAATATATATTCAAGTAAATTGAGTTCATGCCCAATATTATCGGTAGGAACCAAGCCAGCATTTCGTTTACAGAAAATAGGCCTTCTCTTTGAGTTCCCTGATCTTCTATCTCGTCGATCAAAAATATTACTTCCGCATAACTTTATTTTCTATTTCTTTTCAGGTTGAAAATTCTCAAGTTCGCCCAAAGCTTAAAAAATTCTTCAGCTTCAAAAATCTTTAAATACTCATAAATTTTTACGGAGCTTCATTTGCTTGGGAAGACCAACATTTTCGATAATGTAAGTTTTCTACTTTGATTTGTTAGTAAGGCGAGGTCGGATTAAGTTAAGACAAGTGAAGTGAGGTTAGGTTAAACTTTACAGCCTCAATTGTTGCCGCGATATTGCCAACATTTTGGCAACATTACTGCAATATAGTGATGCGCACAAGACAATAACAAATGGTATCGTTATTGTTTCTTGTCTTTAAAAACAAGAACAAAAACAAGAGTCTTGTTTCCCTGATTGCAAGTAAAAATGAAAAATCGTCGAGATCCTCAATTTGAAAGAGGTCTTGTTCTTTTATTGTTTTGTCAAAACAAAACGATAGCAAGACAATAACAAGATTTCTTGGTCTTGTGCACATCACTACTGCAATATCTGTGCAACAATTTTGCTTCCACAAAAAGTTCCTTTACCGCAATTGGTCTCCTCCACATCCACCACCACAAGCTGATGCTCAGCCGGCCTTTCCACTCTACTATTGCCACTTGAACGCGTCGATGGAATGTAAAACTTAATTAAATCATCTGTCCCTTTCCCTGAAATCTTTCCGCTTTCTAAAAACATCTCTTTTATCCATATGCATCCACATAATCAACGAACCCAAAATCCAATAGACCTTTTTACCAAATACCGTTATTTCACAGAACTTCAGTATAAGGTTAACATTCCCGGAAGAATTTATTTATAACCCAAATAATAAAACAACCCGACCAATATTTTCCACGACTTCAATCAAATCAAAACCTTTTCCTCAAAAACCCCCTCCCGAAAGCCTATTTCCAAGAACTAGCCAAACGGATGAAAACCTAAATGCAATTTATTTTCTACTTTTCTTTCAAAACGTCTCGTCTTCCCTTATCACTACCTCTTAGCCAAATTATTACACCCATTGAATTCCTTCCCTTTTTACGACGACGAAACGGATTCCGCAACGATTTTTAAAACCATTACCTTTTTCAATAATAAATGTAATAATAAAAGTTGAAAACGAGACATAATGGAAAAGGATTGAATGGCATTCGAGACAAAAGATTTGACGGAGAATCCCCGGGGGCTTTTGTCCGCGGCGAAAACCGCAATGCCCACAACCTCATTTTCCCAAAGTTTTCTTCTTAATCAACTTATTTTTTTTTTATACTTATTATTTTTTTCCCCTCTCTCTCACGGAAACCGTTACTCGTCGAGACCGGAGAATAACAGTAAAACAATCAAGTGGCTAATCCTCAAAGAACATACAGTTTGTTTGGGGATTTCCTCGTTCAATATTTTACATACGCTAACGCAAATAAATTTTAACTCCCGTCGGCTTAGCACATCTAACCTTGTGGTCGGGTATAAACTATTCAAAATAAGATAAAGGTGAAAAGCCGGGCGATATACGATTTAAGTTTTTGCCAAAGTTTTATTATTTCGTCCATTAGGGCGAAAGAGCTTGATATGTAAATCAATGATCATTGGTTTTTATTATTGAGGGACGTTTAAAAGCTCTCGAGGGAATTTTCCCTCAAGGGAAGGAAAAAAGCGATGATTCCCATGTAAATGGAAGGTAATTAAGGTTTGTCAAGTTGCTTGAAGGGTCCAGTTGCGGTCGAATATTGTTCCTGCTTTTCTCATCCTCTTGGTGTAACCGGGACAGGAAATGTAAACAGGTCTTTCTTCGCTTATTCTCCATTATACGTAACTTGTAAATTATTCATACTATATTCCTTACCCTTGTTGGGGTTTTCATGTCTTTTTCACATCATTTCCATAAATCCTACGGCACTTGCGTTCACCCCATCGCATAAAATGATCACGTCTACCATGGAAAATATCAGATAATGTCAACGGCGTATGTTTTATGTCTGACATGTCGAGAACGAATGCGTCTTCTTTATATACTCGCTTGTCTTTTTTTTTTTTTTTTTTTTTTTTTTTCGTTCGCAGGGAAAACGGAGGTCAGATATCCAACCGTTCGGAAATCTAAATTCCTTTTTCAATCTTTTAACGCTTGTCACGGGGAATTTTTAGTGAAATGTTGAGGAAATAACGAGGAAATATGGCACGTATTTGAGAAAGTTATCGTGATTTTTTAAAAAAAAAAATCGCAAGTGTGAAAGACCTTTTTTGTGTCAGAAATACAAGAAATTGGTAAATCTTTCAGGATTTTAGAGTTTCGTTCAGTGTTTTGATTATAATTCTGAGGCTGTGTCAAAAATTGGACGTTCAAGGTGTCTGCATAGGGCACTGCCACTCGACCTGGAGGCTACTGTTCACAAATTCTTCTCGGTGGAAGACTTAGAGACTCAATAGGCTTCTTCTCTATTAACAGATTCTAAAATTCTTAACTAAGGCTTAGCATAAAAAAATTCATTAAAAAACGTTTTTATAAAGAGAAGAATTCAGTTTGAAATGTAAATTCTAAAAAGCCAAAAACAGCCATACGCCATGTTTGGGATAATGACGTCACAACTGAGCTAAACTCTTTTATTTTATTAGCTGATTTTTTCCACCAATCGGAAGAAAGGGTCCGACTCAGTTGTGACGACATAATTGCATGATTCGTTTTTGGCGGGCTTTCTAGAATTTGAATTTCAAAGCCAATTTTTCGCTATCTAAAAATTTTTTTACTTAATATTAGTAATCTATCGAAGAATTAATATTAATATAATAAATTTGCGATTTTAATATTTACAGAAGTTGGCAGGTGAAATGTGAAACCTAACCGGGCAGCATCTTGTCATCAGCGTGATCAAGTTTGTTACTTAAACTTTATGTGGTTAAGAGCAACGGGAAACTTTGTCCAGCGATCGATAGCAATTGTAAAATTTAGGCTGAGGAATAGTAACGATGAATCGGTCTATCGCAAACTCATTTGATTCGTTAGGGTCGCTAGTGAATATCGTCTGCTGAAGCGTTCTAATGGCGGCTACATTGCTGCGATCTAATCAAGCAAAAGCTTTGATTAGATGACAACAATGTCGCCATCGTTTGACCGCTAAAGCTGGTGATATTCACTAGCGACCCTAGCCGCTGATCTTGCGCTAGACTTCCACACTAAAACTCGTCCACTAATCGAGGTTAAAATTAGGGCACCTGGTCTCACGAGTAGAAGCAATCAGGAAACTTATGCCAGCTAACAGTATCACCTGAGACGTTTGAAACTAGTAAACAGTAACTTTTATGTTACTTAACCAGTGGCCATGAACTAAATATAAATCAGGTCAGGCAGGCAATGGCAGTCAAGGTTAAATATTCTCAAACCGAATAACAATGCAAAAACCCAACAAATCTCGAAATTCGAATTGAAAAAAAAACTAACGTTACGTATAATGGAGAAAAAACTACATTTCAAGATGGTATCTTTACCACAACATTCGGCCATTACCATTTAAGCAGTTTTTTTCCCTTCTTCGGTATCAATCTCACTTATAAAATTTATATATGAAAAAGAAAATATTTGACTTGCCCCATATTTCCTCATATTATCAGATTTTCTTATCTTGAAAATGCCGCGAGTAGGATTTGAGATTCTCTTTGAAATATATTCACAAAACCCAAATGTCAGGTCTATCTTGTCCTAAATCCTGCGGTGAAAACCCAAGACAAATGTTGTTATTATCATTCTACCTCATTTTAAATTCCCAGCTTTTTTCCCTCACCCCGGATTAAAAAAGAGACGCGTTGTTTTTCTTTTTTCTTTTTTTTTTTTACTCTCCCTCACCAAACGATAACCGAGATCACTTCTAACAGCTAATAGGAATCAAGCTTGATGGAATAATTCTCTGAAGCGAGCTACTCCTCACTTATGAATAAAGCGTCGCTAATGATTAGAGTTTTAGAGTGAAATCCGTACGTAATGGGCGAGGGAGAGAGAGAGAGCGAGATACGAGTGCGAGAAAGAGGCGGGCGAGAGAGGAGAGAAATCGCTAATTGACATTTTAACCTTTTGAAAATAAGGCAAGATCAACGTTCGCGAAAAGCGATAGAGGAAACCAGCAAACGTATTAATAAGAATTATAGCTTGTTTCGTGAACAGAGCATTCTAGTGGCGATTTACCGCAAGCAGTATTACGGTGTTAGAATGAAATATTCATTTTCAAGTTATACCGCTCCTGCCAACCCCAATGGATTATTAATAGCAAGGCCTTTGCACTCAAAACCTATTAAAGCGGGAAGGGATTGAAAAGTAGGAATGGCACTTTCTTTTTTTTGTTTTGTTTTTAAAGAAACAAAAATTTTTCGGTTTATTTGCAGCGCAGTTCCTTAAGCGCAGCATCCAAACTTCCGTTTACTTTCGCCCTTTTATCAAGAAGTTAAGAAAGTTAATTAACTTCCATTAATTACATAGTTATCCACTTCAGTTTCCCTGTAGCAGTATCCAAACTTTCTTAAAGTCGAATGGATTTTTATGGTACCGTCTGCGGTGTTCCCCTGCCGACACGAAACGAGTTATTTTTCTCTTTATAGGACGCAAACATAATTGAAAATAGATAATGAATATTCCAATGGCAAACATGAATATTCCTTTTTTCGGCGAATTGATCGCGGGTTAAAGTGAGGGGGAGGGGTAGAAGAAGAAAAAGCTTCACTTCCTATCCATTTTTCTTCCCATTCTTTTTTTTTTTTTTTTACTTTTTCTCGTTGTTTTTAAAGCTATTTCCGTAATGATAAAACCATTCGTGACTATGAAGGCTGTCGGTATGTAGTCCGAATTTCCATTACCTTTGTGAAATACAACACGCTTCGCATCTTTTTTTTTTTTGTGTGTGCTCGGTTTTTTTTTTCTGATGATGACGTTTTCTTTATTAATTTTTTTCTTTTTTTAGACTTTTCCTATGTTTTCTAATCATTCACGTATATGATATTAATACGGAATTTTTTTTTTTGCTGCCGGGGGTAGCATGGATTTCCCTCGCGGAAAGAAGTCGGTTTCTAGAATAGATTAGATCACATTAAATCACATCATTTATTATGTTGATGATAACATTTCTCAAGGCAGAGAATCGCCTAAATTGAAAATCCAACGACTGCTGACTGCGGACAGCTCACTGAAGAAGATTAATGTTTCATAAACATTTTTTCCCCTTTCTTATTAATTAAAAGCATGTAAGATGACGTTTTTTTCCTGTCGTATTTCTTCAACAATGGAATCGAGGGTTTTTACGTTTTGTAGTTTTGTAAATTGCAAGGGGGAAAATTGAGAGAAATATGAAAGGTAGATTTTAGAAAAATAAAAGTTGGGAAACAGGGTGATCCTCCATAAATTAAGTCAGTCTCTAGGGTTAAAATAGTCCCTAATTACCAATTTTAATAGAAACTTGGGGATTTTCGACCTTGACTTATCCCAGAAGTTGTGAGCTAGGATTGTAAATGCAACTTCTGCTATTTTCTTGGAAGGCAATAAAGCGCTTAGTTCACATGTTTGTAGAATGTAAAAAATACAAATTAGCGGCTTTTCGTATTAATTGTTTGCATATTATTTTAATTCCACGTTCATTAGAGGTCGAAAGTTATCGCCATTGGGTAGTCGGTGGGAACTCCGAATCAAAAGAGTCAAACTACAGGTTTGGCGCACCTGCGCTTGACGAGCTCCAGATTTCTTCTGACCAGGGAGGTAGTAATCTTGTAAGGGTCCCTGCTCAGAGCTACGAGCTAGTGGTAGGCAGCTGTGCCACTATTAATTGGTTGAGCTCATCGAGAATCGATCTCCCTAAGGACTCGCCAATGGCGTCTGTAGGCAGGATTGTAACAATCGCAGCTGGCCATGGTACTGCGCTGTAGAAGGCAACGGAAAACCACCACAGTATTTGTTCCTTGTAAGTTATCATGGCGAGAAATCGCTATGATGATCGCCGCATAGGAGAGGCAACTGAAGAAAAAGAAGTTGTCGCTAAATCACTTTTTACAGATTTCTTCTATTCCGTGCTAAGTTTGAACATGGCAGTGCCATCAGTGTCAAGTTTGATATGGGTGCCGCAGTGTTCAAGTTCATTCATGACGGGTGCCAAGTTTGAACATGAATCCCAACACGTCTAGTTTAAATAGGGCATCAACTCTCCGAGTTAAGATTTTACATTGCCCGTGCTAAGTTCAAATATGGCACCCGACTGTAAGTAGATATGAAATATGGCGCCAAAGATTCAAGCCAAGTTTTAACTTGAAATCGGATGTTCGAGTTAAATTTGAACATGACTTCATCAAGCAACTGAGTGACTGAGCTCCGATAGTTTCTTCAATTTTCCAGCAAGTGACGCTTTTACTGCTCGACCAAATCCTAATTGCTTGCTTGCTGCACGTTGACCTCTCCATACTAACAACGAAACTTCTTCTATCCTATTATTAATTCTCCTACGTCTCTGCAATAATCCAACTTTGCTAATTTTTATCACGCTTCCGTCCGTCTAAAAAAAATCTCCCATAAAAAATTCCTCGACCGAAACTTACTATTCTAAACCAACTCATATTTCACGTTTGGTACGATGAATGCAAACAGTGTCTTGTTACGTAGATTCGTCGTAAAGATAATTTACTTTGTCACAGTAGAAGAAAAGTTTGGAAGAAATTCCTAGGCAGGTAACATTAAACCCGTGACGGTTAGTCTTCCCACGGGAGGACAAGACGTCACTCCAGGTTTCTTCTTCTGGACTAGACGATTCTCTTTTTGTTTTCCTTGAATATATTTTCCTTGTTTTCCCAAAGCGGAATCCTTCCTTTTTTTGTCGTCCCGCGTTCCGGTTGAAAAAGAAAATAACCGCATTTTAACCCGATCATGTGCAATCTTCCGTTGATAATAACTAATCGAAATTCGAGCTGCGCTATGTTGGCCTGATTTGTGTGTGTGTTTGTGCACTTTGCAATTTTGATTTACACACGACGGCTTTCTTTTTTTCGACCCCCCCTCTCTCTCTCTCTCTCTTCCCGCGATCAGTCTTTCTCTTTCTCGCTCATAAAACTGACAAGCAGGCATGTATTTTTATAGCCGGTTCGAGAATTGAATCGGAACTAATCTCATCTCATTTCCGATTCGGTGGCTAAAAAGTACGATTTATTTCAATAGCTATTTTTTTTGTTTTTAATGATCGGCTGCCAAGTTTTTAAAAACCTTTTCAGCGAGGGTCGGGAACAATTGAAGACTTCAACCGTAAAAGAAGTCATTTTTCATTTTCGGGAAATATTTCGACCTTACGGGGAGGGGAAAAAAATTTCTTCGGAAAAGCGGAAAATGATTTTGGGAAAAGGGTATAAGTAATAATTTGTTATCCAAGGTTAGATAAAATTTCATTTACTTAATGCAATGGCGTCTGATACGAAATCAAATCGATGAGAACATCCGTTACCGTAGAAGAGGAGGGATGGGGGGGATTTTGGCCACCTCTTTTTTTAACAGTTTTTAGTTCCTTAAGTGAAGGTCGTTGAGGAAAAGGTCGAGCGGTGGTGTAGTGTATAGAGACTGGCAAACTGTCAGCCATTATAAAAACGGATCTTGTACAAGGCCTCCGTGATCGCGAGTCCCATTAGTAATGTCCTGCATAATATGGGACTCTTCCGGTTTGTGATTGGTTTGCTGCTACGATACTCACTCCATCTGGCGGTGGACCATAAACTATTTTTGTATTCAAAATCGGAGTCACAAGAAAAACCCGAAGTTGGAAGAGCGTAATTCTTCTTGCGGAAGTCGCCATAATACTTAACATGGCGTTCAATTTTTGTAATGGCTGCCAGTTTCCCAGTCACTTTTAATTTAGGGTCTCTATTTTAGTGGATAAGAGTCTCGACTTGCATGCGGAAGGTCCGCGATCGAGCAAGAGATTATACTTGGATTTTTCCCACTAGACAATCACCTCAGACACTCGTGAGGAGTTTGTGTGGCATCTAGGGTGTTCTTAGTTGAACAGATATGTGACGCCACTGATGTGGCGTCCGAAGAAAAACCTTGGCGCTAAATACCTGGGACGGGGGCGGGGGCAGATAGAAGAATGCTGGGTCATAACCCTGAGGGAGAATTTATGCAATGTACAATAAGCTATGCTTCAGTGCTAAGGCCGCCCTACGAAGAGGAAGAAAACAAGTTGTGTTGAAAAAATGTTGGCACTAAATGACCCCACCTGGCACAAACTCTCCCCGCCTCCACTATTGTGTTTTCTTTCCCCCGCTGGGGTAGAAAAGGTAAAAAAAAGGGTGAGGACACATATGAAATGAAGCAATATCTTATCGGTTAATGTACCGCGGCATAACCGTGGAATATTGAATATCTCACTTTATTCTTGAGACTCATCTCATTGATATTCAGACTGATTCCAAATGTAATTCTAATGCGATAAGGAGGCTTGAGAGAGAGGGTAAAGAGGTAAAAAGATGAGAGGGGGTAAGAGTTTATGAAAACGAACCTCTCAACCATACATCGACGTGTTCTAGATCCTTTATATCCAAATTTCCAAGTTTTATTGCATATCAAAATGAACGAGTTGTATAAAAGCTTTATGCCTTCCAGCGGGTGTTCTAGTCTATTTAACGTTTAAAAGGATGAATTTTATAAAACGGATCATGACGGGTAATGGATGGAAAGGCAGACCTCTCGCCTATTTGTTTTTCCAAGGAAAAAGGTGCGCGGGGAGGGAAATAAAGTGTGAACAAGTTAATCCCTTGAAGTATGTCTCAATTAGAATGACACGATGTTCTTAAATCTCGCGGGAAGAAACTGCCATGACCCTAAGAAACCCTTGTCAAACGTGTTTACTTAATTGTGTTGTCAAAACTAGTCGTGCAGAACTTGGGTACTTCAAATTTTTTTAAATTTTTGAATTTTTTTTATAAGTATTTTCAAATGAAAATTAGTTGATAGATATTTTTATATTTTCTAGAATTGATGACCCTCTTGATCAAGGGCGCCAATCAGCTCCGAGTAGCGCAGCGCGCGATGAAGAGATTGGATCATGGAATGAAACGGGGCAAACGCGGGTGATGGACTCAAGGCTCTCAGCAGAGCTGAAGTGGCAGCGGATAAACCGTGTGGCCAGCAAGGTGGGCGGTAACATTAACTCAATGGAGGCCGCGATTAACAGTGGATGACGTCAAAAACAATGGCTCAACGACGTAATTCAAACAGCAGAAGAAACTGGTTCCGAAGAGTGGAGAACTGAACGACTTGGAGAAATTTGGGAGAGGTCTATATCTAGTAGTGGATGCAAAAGGGCTGAAGAAGAAATTTTTGAAGGTAAGGATATGATATGAAAGCATCATTAAGGTTCTGAGGCTCGGCCTGTAGTTTTTCTTTCGATTCTAGACTCTAAGGGGCTCAGATACTACGGATCTGAAACAACTCACGGATATAGACAGACCGTTGTCCATTTTTTACCTACTGACCAATCAATATTAAGACGCATTTCACTTTATTTACAAAATAGGTTAAACTCGAGGCAAGAAATTATCAAACACGAGTTCCGAAATTGTTTTGTAGGAAGTTTCCAGTGCTCATATTACTTCCCGACCTAGTTAAGTCAAATTCATCTCACGTTTCCCTAAAACAAGAATTTGTCTCAACAAGTCTTAACTTTTTGCCAGGTCCATATCACAACTCAGGTTTCTCATTCCTGTGACACTTACCACTCCAATATCTTTATTCCCGGAACCCCTTTCACATACTTCCATATAAGGAAACTCAAAACAAACAAACAAGTCTAAACTTCTAGTGACGCAATATTGCGTCAGAACGAAAAAAAAAAATATATCCGGAGTAATAAATGTTTACTCAACTATAAAAAAAAAGCAACCAAAACATTCCGAAATTTTTTTAAGCAAAATTATCCTTTCAAAAGGTTGAAAATGATCTTTAATGCTAAAAGCCAGAATAAAAAACTTTTACAATTCCAGCTTTTAATGGTTAGGTCGGAACATTAAAAAAAAAAAAAAAAAGAAGGGACTAAAGAAATTTAAAGATAAATTATTGAAGCTGACCGTTTTCGTATTCAGAGAAGCGTGAAACGGTCGGTTTCGGACTTTGGCTATCAGACTAAAGACAGAAAGCATTTGGGTTAATTTGTAAAATGGACTCATAAGTGAATAACGCTATAAAATTATCCATCCGAGGGTTCAATTTGTTAAATGTCTTGCCGGGGTGGTTACCCTTCGATATGAATCTCGCCACGGGGTTGGTAAAGGGATGGTTTTCATCTCTCCGACCTCCTGATAAGAATTCCTTCCGGAATCTAAATTTCTCCGTAGTTTCCACAAATTCTTGACACAGGCCTTTGGTACTTTGGAAATACGTGATTACAATTCTTCGGGGTCGTCTTGAGATTTAACCCCGTTCATCTTTGTTCTGATTTAATTCCCTCAAAAAGTCTCGAGCTATTGTCTGATACAATTTCTTTGGCGCATTTTTTTTTTTTGGCAAAATATGTAAAATGCTAAAACTTTCGCAGCGCCGTCTAGCCCCGATTTATGACGATCCTTGGCAACATTTTAGATAAATAAACTTTTCGGGAGTTGTGTAAATACAAAGACTTTACTACTGGAAACATAACCAGGGGTTTACAGGGGGGGGGGGGGGGGGTCGGTTTGAAACGCGAAGCGATAAGATCTGGACTAGAGCCAACTAAAGATGACGTTACTACTCCTTACTGTAATTATGGGTGCTGTAGGGGTTCGACTTTTCCGGTTAATACTCTGCTTTCGCGTTATCCGCTTAAAGATAAATGTCTCGAGGACGCGCGGGTTTCTTTTTCCTCATATTTTCGTCTTTTCACCGCTCGCACGCTAAATTTCCCGAAAATTCCACGTCATAAGCATTTTAAAAGGGAAATCTTATTTAAACTAACGTCCTAATGATCATTTAAACGTACAACACGCTGATTCTCGACTGAATCAGTTTCATTGAGCAGATTATATAAGGAAGACTTTCAAATATTGTGTTAAAATCGGAGAGAGTTAATAAACATTATACGGGGATCTCGTCTATGTTTAACTTTTAGGGATCGGGGATGATCTTATGGGGATTTAAAAGCCTTCGTTTCTGGTAAAGCCCCGATGGGATAATCTTGTTAACACAACTTTCTAACTTGATGAGGAAATTTTCTATGAAATTTAATGGATATTAAATTCATTATTATTTTGATTCTCTTTTGTTATTTGTTGCGAGAAATTCGCCTGTATTTAGTTACAAGCCATGATTTGTTTTTGGAAAATAAATTTTGAAGGATCGATACTTGGAAAAATTACATTAGCAAATAAGAGGATGATTAGTTTCAAAAAAGGGTTTTAAGATATAGTTGAAAATGAAGTATTTGTTCGGTATTTTCATTCAAAAAGCAACATGCTTGTAAAAGAAAACCCAAGAGGGTTAAGTTGTAGTTCCGCATACGCTGTGGTACTTTGCTCATACGGTGTATCCTCACCAGGCGCGGCGAAAGAATATTATTTATCGTGGGAATGCTGTTCTCGGACATTTTAGCTTGAAACTTCCCGATCAGTGGATCATTTTCCAGGGTTAAAAGCCTTACGGCTTTCTGTGAAGAAATAGAACTTTAGGTCCTTAAAGCCATTGATTAATTTAATTTCAGCCTAATTGCTCAAGATCAATAGCCCAAAGCTAAAGTTGGGGTTGCCGCACCCAGGTAGGAACATTACTACCCAGTGTGCAAGATCACGTCTTCTTCTTCTTTCAACCTATATCCTTCCACTACTAAACGAAGGTCTCTCCCTCAACCATACTTTCCACACTTCTTGTTGCCACACTTTCTTGTCTTGGGCTCTTTGCAACCACTTCAACCCCGCCACCCTAAATGTCTTGGGTTCTTGGGCAAAGAGCCGAAGACCCCAAGACCATGCCAGCGGACCATGCCAGTGGAGTTAAGGAAATAAAGAAGGCTGCCAGGGCTACAGTGCAACTTCTTTTTTTTCTTCTTCTTCTTCTTCTTCTTCTTCTTCTTCTTAGTACAATGCCTTCCCGCAACGACACTTGGCGACCATCTTGGCTAATGAGCTTATTGCGGCGTGCAAGAGACTCTAGCTGAGTCGACTGTCTTTAGTCTTGCACAGCAAACCCTCGGCCGTGATGGCTATACTAGGGAGCTTAGTGTGGTGGCTTTCCAACACCTTCCGCATTGCAGCATAGGAGCCATGCCGTCAGTCCTCGACTCAGCCTCCTGCTTTCTGGACTTAAGCCTAGCCAACTTTCTTCAGACCTAAGCCAGTACTGGTAGGACTGCTGCTCCCTACCAGAATCCTTACCAGATTACTACCTCCCGGGTCTGAAGGAATCTGGAACTCGTCAAGTGCGGGTGCGCCAAACCTGAAGCCGGACCGTTAATGTAACAGTCAGTGTAACAGCCTCATTCAATTTTTGATTCTTTCTAAAGAAGCTAAATCGCGTTGAAAGCTCTGACCATTCTTATGGATACTCCGCCGTTGAATTTTAACCTTCTCATTAAGGCGGTTTCATTAAACACATTTAAAAACGAATTACATGAAACTAATTTTCACCTCAAGTTCCAAAATATATTTTCAAGCGGTCACTATTTCGGTTTCCAGCTAATTTTCCGTGCGACCAAAAAAAAAGTCAAATATATTTTTTCCCTTTCCTTTACGATTACGCATGTTTTTAGCTAGATTAAAAACATTTTATTCATTATAAAGGGCGCCTTCCAACTCTCATCTACCTTCTCATCTCTTCTTTTAAAGCACAAATCTAAAAGCCGCCTTTTTCATCCCCTTTTGAAAGTTAAACCAGAAACGTGAATCACTGTCGGAAAAAGAGCGCGCGCGAGGGGAGGAAAATAACACGAAGTGAATTTTCGTCTCCCCATTTTTGCAACTTTAGTTTAAAGAAAAACTTTTCCATACAGTTTCATGACATCGAAAGCATTAAAAAAGCATGACAAAAAAACCCTCTTCAACGTTTTCTCAGTACAAAATAATCGTCCGTTATAAAGTTAATCTTTGATAAATTTAATATAAAGTTTTTCTTCAAACCGGAGTTTCGTGATCTCGGCATTACGTGACTAGCTATTGAAGGTGTTGGCCGGTGATTTCGATTAACTCTTAATCCCGAGATTTAATAGAGATCAAATCAAGGCCTTTTTGTCTGTGTGTGTGTGTGTGTGTGTATGTGCTCACCGTGCGGTTTTTTCTTTCCGCCCCCCCGCCTTTCTCCCGGGTTGGAATTTTACTTTTACTCGAAATGAAAATCTCTCAAGCATTCTGAGAAGTTTATATTGGTAATAAGCCGGAAAGAAGTGAGAAATAGAAAAGAATGGAAATTCTCTTTCTCATAATTTCCTGCGCCGTGAAAATGTTCTTATAAGAACAGTAATTCGATTATTTTTGGTTTGGTACGTGAGGATTTATAAAGTCGGAATTGGAAAATTTCGAGTCAGTGAACTGGATCGTAGAGAATAACGTCAATAAATACTCGTAGTGAGAATCCACGGTGCGTGGAGAATGTTCTAATTTATCTTTAAAATCGAGGGGGGGAAAAGTTGAACTTTTTACTTTTTGCGAAAAAAAGGAGGGTAAGGTAAGCCGTTCGGAAGGACATATTCGGAATAATAATTACGGATTTTTTTTCTTCTTCTCCTTCTTCATTCTTAAGCTGGATGAAGTCGATTGGATTCTCGTACAAGTCTGCGGAAAAGACTTTTAAAGAATTCTAATTGTCGAAAAGTAATCGCTTCATTCTTTTGAAAATGGCATCTTCACGCCCGGAAGGGGGAAGGGTGAAGAAAAAAAAAAAGAGCAGGGAAATTCAAATAATTTTCCTTTTTGTTTCTCCCTCCGTTTCCGGGCAATTATAAAAACTTAAGCTATAATCGTATTTTTATCACATTCTGATAACTTTTTCTTTTTCCTCCGGTTTTAATGATATTGAGATTATTTCCGGTTTGGATTGCTTCTTCGTGGGAATTTAATGATTTCGTCGCTGGGAGAAGTGGCGTAGTAATGAATTTGATCAAAGTGAGCTGTGTCAGGTTATTTCCTTGTTAAGCAGCTCTTGAAACAGTTTAAGGCAATTAATTTTGTACGATTTAATTTTAAGTTTTGTAGTAGGCGGACATTTTTGGATCGGTTTAAAAGGATCGGGGTTTGAGCTGAGGGCTGAGAAAATCTCGGCCCGGACCAGAAGGAATGGAGTTTGAAAAGTGTCTTCGAAACCTCTACGCGTTTGTTTTTAGAGCTCGTATAGAACTTGCAAAAATATGTAAGCTCCAACCCAAAAAATTTTTTTTGCGGGGGAGCCCCAAGCGACCTTAATTCTTGCCTTTGGTAATTTGTTAAGAAATGGTGTGTGCATAAAATTGTCGGTGTGAATTATTGTTGGATGTGTTGGTAAAATTTTTTCTGAGATTGTTTCCTTAATGTCAACACCATTTCCTACCAAAAAATGTTTGTTTCCCGATGACAATTCAAGCGATTGGGAACCCGGACGCAAACTCATCCGCTAGGGGCGCTAGTGAATGTCATCTGCTTTAACGCCCACTGTGCAAGATGACGTCTATAGCTTGTAGTGTTCCTTAATTGTTCTAAAAAGGACATCTTTGAGATGTCTTATTTGGGACAAAGGAGATGTGTACGTCTTTAAGACGTCATCTTGCACAATGGGCGTTCAAATGGCGCCTACATTGTTGTGATCCAATCAAGTGAAAAGTAAACAAAAATTTTAATTGAATGACAACAATGCAGTCGCCATTTGACGGCTCTTAGATGGTAAGTACTAGTGAGTAGTGACCCTAGCGGATGATTTTCCGTCCGGGTCCCCTATTTTGATCGATCAGAACCTCATTTGTCTTCGAATGAACACTTGAAGAAACCTTGCACTTTTATTAAGACGTATAGTCATCTTTCACTCTGGGTCAGTTATGTGGAGAACCACTTACAGCCGCCTTCTCAAGAAAAATAATTTTTTGTCAAATAAGTAGAAATATTTGTGACTTGTGAATTCCGCCGTTGCCCCCACTGCATTTTTTACCGCTTCTCATTTTTCCCTATAATTGAAACCCTCTTATCTTAGGCTATTTCTAACTTTGTAATCGTCGGATATCCTAACGTAAACTGAAAAAAGATCGAGTGCACTCCCACAGAGTTTCACCTTACAAGAAAATCAAGAACTTTCTTTATTTCTATCGAATAGAAAACTAGTTATATTTCTCGTCAGTGGCGTCATTTTAGATTTTTCTTGGGTACGACAAACGGTGCGCTAGTGGCTTCTTACTGCAATTGTAGACCTCTCCAGATTTTGAAGTTCTATCGCATTTCCACATCATACAGCTTGCCTGGACAATTCTGCTTCTCCAAGCTGAGCCTCATTTTTCGCCACATTATTCGGACCCATTTCTGGATCCGCATTTTACGTCTTCCACCCAAGATATCCAACACCGAACGAGTGTCTCGCTCGTCTGAAACTACACATGTTTAGCTTGTGCAGCGCTCAATCAATTCCTAACCTAAAATAGTACAGTTTAATTGTCAGGTTTCTAGATGACGCCACTGTTCTTCACCTCTAGATCAACCACGCAGAAAAAATTATACAACGCACTTATTAATAAAAAAAAAAACCGAAAAGATTTCACGACTAAATTAAAATTATAAAGCTTTCCCTCATCTTTGGGCAAACTTGAAATATAAAACAACGGGAGAGAGGAATTAACCTCCACGTAAAGGTTTACGATGTAAGGAATTAAGTAATAATATCTCGGCTAAGATTCTGGCTGTTTATGTCGGCTTCTTCCTTTTCCTTGTCTTTTTCTCAAGGGACGCCTTGCCACGGTTTCGCAAGGTTACATCGCGCGGCGAGTTTTACAAACCCTCAGAAACTTTCTTAGGGGAGTTATGATTCCTTCTAACATTTTAAAATAGACCCGAGAGAGAGGTTCAAAGAGGTCAAGAGGTCAGACCGATTTATCAGTTTGACCTCACAGATTGATTATAATCAATCCGGAAGAGATCGAAAAAGCATCGGGCTTAATTCGTGAAAATTTTTTTTAACCAAACCCGTATGGAGCAATTCCTGCACGTTTTGACAGGCACTTCAATACGAAATATTGAATTAAAAATGATAGATTATTATTGACGGGCGCGAAAAGGGTTCGTGGGAGGGGAGGGAGAACGAGTACCGACGAGTACCTCTCGAAACTTGTTTTCAACGCTTTCAGATAATTCTTCACGTCAGATTTTCCAATCATTTCGAAAGCAATTATTCCGAAGTTAAAACTTTAGCTGGAGGAAAAAAAATCCCCGGTTTTTTTTTTTTTTTTTTTTTTTTTTAGTTTTAAGATCGTTAACTTATTAACACTGGAGAAAGGAAAAGTGAAAAGAAAAAAAAAACGAGGGGGAGAAAATGGGAATTTGTAGAAAATTTCTCCGTGATTGAATTTAGGGAAACACTCGGAATTTGATTGAACTTGGGGGATGTCCATTTTTTTTTTTTTTAAAGATGGTTTTCCTCGCGTCGAAAAAAATTTTTTTAGCGCGAAAAAAATGAAAAATAGCAAAAGCGAACTCACCGCTAACAAAGACGATACAAATAAAGATATTGAGGATCCAAATAATGGCCATCCTGAGGAAATGGAAATAATCGAATCAATCAATCAATCTCTTTGGGTTTTTTACTTTCACGTCATGTCTTGTAATACATCGAAATTCATGAGGCATCCTTTCGCCGCTTCGACTCAATACATTCCACGTAACAAAAACCGGGTCTAAGAGATTTCCAAAAGAAAAAAAACTTTTCCGTAAAAAAAAACTTTTATAAAAATTTTCTTCTTTTTTTTCGACTCGGAAGATTCTTTTTAATCATGAAAATAATTCACAAGGTATAAAAATAACGTTTATGTACTTTTTATTGTCAGCACTAACGACCACCCTCATTTAAAACGTGGGCGACATTTTTTTTTTTTTTTAAATCCGTCTTACATCCAGAATTGTTTGTTTTTGTAATATTTAAGGGTTGCCGATTTTTTATTATTAAGTGAGGAAATTTTTTCTCTATCAATCCGCACGGGAATTTTTTTTTTCAAGATAAAGTATACTTGGATACGTATAAAACTTCGATTTCGTCTTAAGTCGAACGGGGTGAAAAATACCGCGGTAAGGGTATAACCGAACGCGCACGGTCTCCAGACCTAACTAGAGTACGAAAGCTTTATTTAATCAGCGAGGCGTCGAGAGTCCAGCTTTCGAAGCTCCTCCCCTTGCGCGTTTTAGTTGCGCTTGAAAAGTTTAACACGTGTTTCTATTTTTCTTTTTCCTTACAATAATAAAATATTTTTTTTTTGTTTTTGCAACGCAAGGATATTTATGGGGATTTTCCCCCTGATTTTCTGTTGCAGAAGTCGTTTTTTTCCGAGAAGAGTACGCATTATCGAAAATATTCGTTCGGGAATGGATAACTCACTGAAGAATCTTGGCAGGAGTTTTGGTCTTTTTCGGGGAAGAGGCTTTCATGCAGTGCTGTCATTTTCGGTAAGTGTCATTTGATTTTAAGACTTGTAGAATAAGATATTGTGCGAGGGGTTGGAAGTTTTTAAAAGTCGTGTTTGTTTTGAAAAGAGCGCGGTAGCGAGAGTGGCGGTGCGTCGGAGATATGAAAGGAAATAACGAGGAAAATGTTTTACCCTTGTAGGGGAAAGTTTCACTGCTTGGCCATCTGTAGGAAAATTAGTATATTAGAGCTTTCTCTTATTCTATTACTGCTCTAGATGTAGTGACTTCCTTATGACTGTTTTTATTGATCTAAAGGAAATGAGGTTTTCGCGGGAATTTTTGAATTTTATTTTAAACAATTTTAATAATTATCAGCAAAAAGTTACTTTATACCTTATTTAGCAAAAGAAAAAAACCGTGTAAAAGAAAAGAAACTAAAAATTTGACTCTTATAACTCTTTAGAGATTCCTAAAGTTATAAAATGCAATTTAACAATTACCCATAGTGTTTTAAATTTTAAATTTAACAATTATCCATTTAAAGAAATTTTAACCCCTATGGAAAAATGGCAATTTAAAAAACAGCTATTCCTTCTTGAATTCTCTTAAGAGTTTGACCATTGCTAGATTAAGTTTTGCTACTTCTTGAGGGGTCGTTTTGGGAGGAATGGGAGCTGCACGGCTTTTTCTCAAGGACTTCATGGCATGGCTGCACTCACTCATTTGTGGGGCATGGTCATGCCGACCGGCGGCTTCCTTCTTTTGACAAATATTCGAATGTTGTGGTTGTGACTTTCTGTGGCTTTCGACCCGTAGCTTGTCGACACGCGTGAATTAGATTTTTCCATATTGCATTTGATAAGAAACCAAAAATAGCATTGTTTTTACCGGCTGTTCTGTAGTCAGTGGACGATTTACAAGTTTAGGGTCTTAGGTTCTAATTTTTAGTTGAAGCAAAACAATTTACTCATTTTTATTCTTCTTCTTCTTAATCCGTAACGAAGGTCTCTCCTAAACTTTGCCACACTTCCTTGTCTTGAGCTCTTTGCAACCATTTCAGTCCCGCCACCCGCTTAATGTCGTCGTACCATCTCTTGTGGTCTACCGACGCTTCTTTTCGACGCTCGAGGTCTCCATCTTACCATCCGCGCTGCCCACTTATCCATCCTGTCCATTTTTATTACTAAAGACCAAATATTCTTTCACTTTTGAAGAAAATAAAACGACAAGGCAGAAAAATTCTTAATTTTCTGTAATGAGAAAAAATGTCAAAATTTCATTGGACGAAAAACAGTTCTGTGTGAAAAATGCTGAATAACTCTTTCTGTTGGGAAATACTTGTTTTAATTTCTTTTTATTTAAAAAAAAAATGTGGAAAACAATTTTTCTAAAAAAAAATTTTAACAAAAAAAAATTCCAGAATTTTTTTTTTTTTTTTTACTAAAAAGTCAATATTTTGAAGTTTACGGTCCTAAAGTTTTATGTTTTTCGCATTGTTCCAAGTTAATAGGGACCTTCAAATCACTCTTTTTTTTCAAGCTGAATGTCTTTTATAGTCTTTTGGGTCTTTTTCAATCTAACAAGCCTAAAAAGAAAATTTCTTTGCCCGTTATTTTGTTTGCAAAATTTTAAACCGTTCTATTTGATGATTTAACATGTCTCTCCGAATGAATTAAAGGCCAACTGACGACTTATTTTAATCACTTTTTGTAGATTGCTGTAAACCTCTAATTAAACTTTACATGACGCAGATGATGTCGTTAGGAGAAGGAATAGGGTCGAGAAAAATCCTATATATTGAGTGGTTTTGTCCGCAAGACTTCCGGGCATGAGTCGAGCAATAAGACCAAGCCACAGGGCTGATCAATTCCTCATACGTCACCTTCAAATTAACATAATTACGATTGGTTGTATTGGCTTTATTGTCAAATAAGCAGTAGCTTGTAAGAAAAATTCACAGGGATTTGTAGATTTTTACCATCATTTCTTAGCTAGATATCATAACAAATTTCCGACTGCTTTAATAATCAACGCATCTTAAATCTTCCTAGCTGACTCCCCTAAAGATCGCTTACCTTAATAATTCCACCGCAGCATTCTTCCATTCCCCTTAACCAAAATAGTTAATAGTTTAATAAAGGCGATAATTTCCGACTTATTGAATCCTCTGCCTTATACGTTAAAACAATAAATGAAAGATAAACTTTTAATAATTAATGTCAAAAAGAGAAATATATTCCCTCATCTCATTCATTGAGGTTTACAGGGGAGAAGAGGAAAGTCTTTGAAAAGCTCATTAATTCAACGTCCAACTTTGCAGTTGAGGTGTTAATCCTTGTTTGAATAGATCGGACGTCTTATGATTATCTTTCGGGGAATAAGATTCCACGTGATTTTCCCCTCAAGTTTCGCTTTTCTTTTCCTCGAGGTGTGCGTGTTATAAAATTAACGCCGATAACATCTTTTAAAACGAGGCGATGATGATGAAAAAAAATTTTTAATCAGAGTTTGATAAAAAATTCTAAGCTCGCGGAAAATTGGAAATTTAGAATCGGATGTTGTTGTACGGTTGTGAGAGGAAAACTTCACATCGCAGTCGCTTACAGCGTAAAGCTTGCCGAATCCAGACAGAAAGCCGCGAAGTGTAGCCGAGTGCAGATCAACGACGTAGACTTGTCGGCCGCGCAACGCGTGCCACATGGCGGGGAATCCCACGTGTTATTTTTTACGTGTTTAGTGTTCTGATTTTTTTTTTCCAAAATCAGTTGTTAAAAGTTTTTTTTATAATCTTACAAAATCAGTGAATAGCTTTTTTAATTTTTTTTTCCTTTGACCAACTTAGGTTATTTTTCCGGTTGATCAGGCCACACACATTGATAACGAAAAGCTCTCGATGTAATTAAATCAGACGAGGCATTATTTAATTAACATGAGCGTCTTTGCCTCATTGTTCATTATTGTCTGATTTCCGAGTCGAGAGCTTTCAATTATCTTTAAGGGTGGGATTTCTGGGAAACATTCATGTCACTCTCGCGACGATGTTCCCTAATTAAACTTTCATAACGACATCGATTCCAATCTAACAGATATCGGTAAACAATGTGCCTTAACGAACGGTTCGAAAAATAATAATAATAATAAAAAATCATGACAATGACTCGGCCTCACGCCACGAGGACGTTAGCTCTGAACGGGTTAACGATAACAGCGACCATTAGCAGAGACGGGGATTCCATTTTAAAAAGCGTTAAAGACGACGATAAAAAACGAAAGGAAGAATACGAAATGAAATGTAAGCAAAGGCAAGAATATTACGATATGAAAAACAAAGATAAATCCATTGAGAATTCGAAAGACAGTTTGGATTTGATATACGAGAAGAAAAGGGGGATTGGGAAATCTTCATCAGCTGATTTTCAAGCCAGCGTAGCGAAAGAAAAGGAAATATTGCCGAAAGAAAAATGCGCGACGATACATCATAAAAGGAGGAGAGATAGTTCTTTGGAAAGGATCGAAAAGGCGCCTGACACGACGGGACATTTAGATGGGATTCCGGTTGAATTTTTCGAAAGGCCGAACGGCATACCCAGGAGCATATCCGACATACCCGAATTTCAAAAATGTAAAATTAGGAAATGGAGCGAAATGGATTTTTTTAGGATCGGGAATCACGTTAGTCGGAAGGATAAATGCCCGACGACTTTGATTCCGGTTAAACATAAAAAATTTTCGGATGAGAATGTGAGTTCGAAACGGAATTTCGAAAGTGCAGAGTTTCACACGGTTACGGTCGAGATAAACGAGGAACCCGGTAAAACGTGTAAAAATAGTGATAAGGATAAAATATTTAGGAATAATAGATCGAGGAGTGCTACCATTCCCAGGAAATGGAGTGAGCATAGCTTATCAACTCCGTCGACGACATCTGGTATGTATGTTATTTTGAACCGTTCCGTCCTGACACGATGCAGATTTCCTATTCACGTTATGTCTTGTTCCTAGTTGTCATTTTTGTGAATGGAAATGGCTAATGGAACTATAAACGGGTGTAGAATGTAGTTAGCTTTTTTCATCCGGAGATAACAATCTTTCGGGGGCCACAGCAGTGTTTATAAAATAAAATTTCCAGGGCCCTATCTCACTGATGACGTGAAAGGCCACTGAGATTTTGTTTAAAGTTTGAAAGGATAAGAGAGGAGGAAAAAACATTGTGGTGTATCCAGATTTAAAATTTATTCAGGCTGGTATCGAAACCACAAGGTTTGACCTCGTTTTTAGTTTTCCGATAAAATCGATACGTCTGATAAAAAAATCAGTTGGGAAAGGTTAATAATGGTTCGTTAGGAATAGAGTTATTGCTCAGATGTCTTGTCTTAACTTTTAGGTTATCACATTCAGAGAAATGTGTTGCCATGTGGCATGATTATTAGTTTAGATAACAGGCAGTGGGTCTCTTGTTGTTTTCGCTTCATTTTCCACAAATTAACTTTTTTTTATTATTATTAAATTGAATCGTGGAGTTTTTTCGACGTTGGTTGACTATGCTTGCAACAGCTAACAAGGGAACCTCACGAACTGGAAAATTCAGATTTTAATAATATTTCGCAGACGTATACTATAGACTCGTCTGATACCCAATGGCGCGATTTATTTCCACGTTAAAAAAAGCAGAAGTTTTTTGCAGACAGCAAATGGCGGGTTTTTTTTTCGCTCAAAAGAAAGCAAAAATCACGAATTTCAATTGATTTTTTTGAAGTCTTAAACCCAAAACGGGCAGCTAAAAGTATTTTTCCGGGTATCAAACGAGTCTATAGTATACGTCTGCGAAATATTTTTAAAATCTGAATTTTCCAGTTCATGAGGTTCCCTTGTAAGTGGCAATGGGCAGGTCATCGCTTGGGAGGATCCGGATAGGTGGACAGCACGGACGGTAAGATGGAGACCTCGAGCGTCGAAAAGAAGCGTCGGTAGGCCGCAAAAGAGATGATACGACGACACTAAGAGGGTGGCGGGACTGAAAAATGGTTGCAAAGAGCCCAAAACAAGGAAGTGTGGCAAATTTTGAGAGAGACCTTCGTTCAGGAGTGGACGGATTTAGGTTGAGAGAAGAAGAAGAAAGCGTCGATTTAAAATTCTTCTTATTATCCATCGGGAGGAGGGGGGGGGGGGGGCGGCAATGGAGACTTTAGAGAACCTAAACTAAAAGGGACTGAAAACTCTCTGCCGTTACGAATATTGAACGCCGCCATATTAAGCATCATGGCGACATCCACATGAAGAATATTCGGCAGCCATGATGAACTTGCCCGCCCGGATTCATGAATCTACAAACTTTCGTAGCAATCATGGAGGCTATGTCGAAGAATTAAAAAGCAATACATGAATTTTGTTTTTTGCTCCGTCAATGCTGTAAAAATCGCTATTTTGATGAATCTGAACGGGAAAGTTCACCATCACGGCTGCCGAATATTCTTGAGGAAGTCGCCGTGATACTTAATATGGCGCTCAATTTTGGTAATGGCTGATAGTTTGCAAATCTCTTTCAATTTAGGGTCTAATTCAGGATTTAATTTTAATTTAGAAGCACCTTAAAGGTTTTATGGATTGTCAGCGTCAATGACAGTAGCTACTGGGAAAAAGAACTACAAGAGAAAAAAGTCAAATCAATGTATTAATTGCTTCTTGAAATAAATAATTCCATGATGTAATCTTACAGAGAGTCTAAAATGAATGAACAAACATTTATTTTTACTCGTATTACATTGCGTAAGATTATCTGCTTAAAGCTCACAACTTCAATCTCTTTTGATTGAAAATGGAAAAATTTGTCAGAAAAAAAGATCACTTTTCATTGTTGACAGTGTTATCCCTTACATTTAATAACATTCAGAATTATTTTTATTCTTTCGTTTCCTCCCTCCGTCTTCTTTGCCCCTTTTCCTTTTTTTTCTTAAGACAAACAAATCAGTGTTTTTCTAATAAGATCAGATCGATCGGGGAAAAATGCGGCCTGCTGATAATTTTGGAAATAATCGTGTAAGAAGACTTTTCCTTAAGTTTCTAGAAAGTCGTTTCCATCGGCGAAACAATTTTTTGCCCCTTTCTTCTGCCTAAATTTTAAAGGCCCAACCAGATTTTAGAATCTACTGTTAGATTTTTAAGAAAACATAAGTGGTCACAAATCGAATGAGGCTTTCCGCATTCGGACCAGTTGCTACGCCACTGCAAAACTTCCCCGAAGAAAAATTATCCGAATTATAATTTTAATCACAAACAGATGATGCATTACAAGAGGCATTTTAAATTTTATTTTATAAAATCTCGAAACCGTAGCAACTAATAAATTCCTCGCATAAAATTTTTCGGAAAATATACGAAACCTTTAAAATGAAAAAATATAAAGAAAAAGAAAAGAATTCTTCTCTATATTAAAATTAGACCGGTTGAGAGAATCATTAAAAAATACACGAGGAAAAACGTAAGAAACATGATGAGACGAAGACGCTTTAGAATAAATTTTCGTGGAAAATAAAAGTGTAAAAAGAGAAAGGGAAAAAAAAGGCTCTGTCAACTTTTATGAACGTAACCGAGGGAAAAAGATAAAGAAAACAATTTTCTAATTAACTTTTGTTCTTTGATATTAATTTAATGACAATTACTTTTGCTTTACGAATTGAGCGTATAATTAAAATATATTTCAATCTCGAAGATGAAATCAAGGTCACGTTTCTCCCCTTTTGGGGAAAAAAAATCTTTAACCTGCGAAATCGAGTCGAAGGAAAAAAATATCCTTTTTTTTTGCTTCTTTAAACTCCACCGACCGAGAGATTTTCCAAAGATAAATTATAAAGTTGTTAAAGAATAGTTTGTTAGGGAAAAGCTTGCGTGGAAACTTTGCTCGTTAATAACGAAAGTCGAAATGCAAAATAGCAAACCGAATCAATTTTTCCTCCCGATTAAAGTAATCCGATTTAAACCCCGTGCAAAAAAGAGTAGGAAAAGTTCAAAAAAAGCTTTTAATAAGATTTTTTTTTAAATAAAAAATGCGCTAAATTTTAGCTAAAAGGTTTCTCATTACATTTGCGAGATAAAACGTTTAATTTTGTAATATTGCGAATTTGCATTTTTTGTTTTTTTTTTAAAATTGAGGGGAAGAAGGGGTAATAAGAACAATGGGGGAAAGCAGCCCGTAACTGAAATCGGCGATTATTTCGTTTGGTCACGTTCAATGGATTTTAAAGTCCCACCGGCGGAGGAAGATAATTCAAAGTAAACTAATTTATAAGGTGAATGGAATTATTTTTAAAGTAATAGCTTCTACTGACTGAATTTCATGATTTAGTCCCTTTTTTTTTTGCGGGGATGAAAGAATGATGAAGAGAGATGCTCTTGCTGAGATAAATTGATAATGTTTCGTTTATGTAGTTTAGGTTGATGTTGAGATGGAAGGTGTTTTTTTTTTGGGAGAAATTGAATAGACAGATTGTGCGTTAAAGTGGAACGAACAGATATCAGGTAATTAAGGTTGTGAAGTTGTGAACGTCTGAAGAAGACGTGAGGTTTAGCTTAGTGTTTTAAGGAGTTTGTGAGGTTAATCTTATCTTTGTAGATTATTATAAGAGGATCAGGGACGTTCCATCGTTTATTTAGCAAAGTTATGTTGGTACATTAGTTTTCAGCAAATGTTTAAAATCTTAAAGAAAAATTTAAAAGCAAAGTCTTTGATTAGTTACTAGCTTAGTTAAAAAAAAGAGCTCGTAAGACGGTTAGCTTAATCCTGGTTTAAGCAAATTTCGGAAATTTTAAAAAACAATAATTTTTGTTGTTATTTATGGGCAGAGACCTGGATTCAACAAAATCACAAAGCTACAGCCAGAGAGCTATGATAAATTAAAGCCAAGATAGCTTTGAGTTATTTCTCTTAGAAATCGAACAAGAAATGGAATGATCCTAAAGTTGTCGATGCTATTATATGGACAGCACGAAAAGAAAGTTCACAGCGCACGAAGGCTCCGGTGGGCGGAATATGTAGCACGCGCGCCGCCGATGAGGACTATCAGGAATGTTCTAGATGGTCGTCCACTGAGCCCTAGGCCATTGGGAAGACTGCAGCTGAGGTGGGAGTCCTCTTTTAGTTATATGACTCGAGCCACGCGTTTTTGCGTTCTTCTGCTTCTTCCTGTTAGTAGCAACCTGCGTTGCGTTAACGTTACCGCCCGCCGCTCCTAGACCAGTCTGGGGACATAGCCTCTTATTGGTACTTCAGTTCAGCAGAGCGCATTTCTTATGTCCATCACTCCCGAAAATATTAGTTGTCGCAAAAGAATGTACTGGAAATCCCCCAACTTTCTTTCACTGATGCATTACTTTCTGAAGGAAAATTCATTCCAACCAATTTGTCAGGTTAATCCTTTATGAAAACTTTAGCTTTTCTTTGCCACACACTTCTCATCTTTGCCCAAGAGACATTACACTTATACGACGTCCTCCTTCAGGTTATCCCAACTTCCAGACTTCATCCATCAATCCGTCCTCCCTCCCTTATTAGTCAAAACTTTCCCGACTCATTACACGACAAGGAAAACCTTCAAAATTTTCTATATATCCCCCTTTTCTGTATGTGAGTGCGTGAGGAACTATTTTCCTTTTAAGCTCCCGGCATTTAATTAAATTCCTATGTCCAATCGAAGCCAGGAATTCTTTTTTTTTTATTCGTGGGGAGATTTTCTTTGTCGCTTTTACATCATGATGGCGTTTCGCCAAGTAAAAATCGAAAAATATTTTCATTAAATTCATTTATATTTAAAGAAATCGATTAAAACCGATACGGCACTGACGGCAGTTACTCAAACAAGAAGGCCAATATCAATAAAAAGACAAACAACAAGCAGCAGGAATGCTCAAAGATGTTTCATTTATAATAATCTTAAAAAAGTTACAAGGTTGCCTTTATTGTGGGTGGTTCGACGTCGAACCTGGAACTTGATTTTTTTTTCACTGCCACCTTTGAACTCGAGCTCATTCAACCCATGTCGTTTCGAGATCTACATCGTTAATTTTATATTTGTTTGTTTATGATTTTTTATCCTCTGGAATCTGCACATAAACTCCACCTGGAATTTTTTTTACTCCTTTTTTTTATTTTAATAGGCCCGAGGCGGATATTTTTTACTCCTTTGAGATAAACAGGCGAAAACAAAGAAACGGGGGTCGGGAGAAAGGAGCTTTAAAAGAAAAATAAGTTTTAAACGCTTTAGGCTGGATGTAAACGTGTTTCTCATGCGTAAATCGAACACGTATTGACAAGTCTTTATTGACCTGAAACTCGTGTCAGATGCTTTGCGCGTTTTTTTGCCAGTTTCGGGAACATCCCCGCTTTTTTCTAGATTTCTTTTTTTTCTTTTTTATCTTGTGATTGTTATTGTTATTATACTAGCTTTATTCTTCCAGGAAGTCATTTTTGAGAATTTAAACAGAAAAATGTATAGGGCTCTCTTAATTTTTTCCCGCAGCTTTTCTTTGGTGAGAAAGTTTTTCCAAATATTTAATCTCTGACATAATTTTCTTCAAAAAATTATTTAAAATTTTTTTTAAGAGGGGGAGGGTATTATTTTTACAAGAGATTTTATGTGGGTCATTCTCAAAAAAAAGGGCAAAACGATGTCAGCATCCTTATAACATTTTTGTTGGTTTGATTTTGTACAAGCAAATGTTTTCTGTGGCATTAAAACTTATCAAGAGACTTTTTCTTACTATATTATTCACTTTCTTACGTCAAAATCATCACTAAACCGCCGCTTTTCAAAAAAATCAACTCACGGAGATTAAAAAAATGGCTGTCCTTTTGCCGGGTTTCATATCTCAATACTCGCTTTTACAGTTAAATATATTCAAAGACAAAAATTTTTTCACATGAATTTGTTCAGATAGAAGCAAAAATTCAAAATAATGCCCTACTTTCAGTCGCCAGTACTGATTTTCCAAAAAAAATTATTTATTAAGCTTGTCCTCAGGAAAAACTCCTTTCTGTTACTCCTAACTGTTAATGCTTTAATTATATTTATAATTATTCGTTTAAAAACCTTTTTCCCATCAAATCGTTTTCTTATTTAAGGCAGTATGTCAATTCAAAATCAATTTTTAAAAAGAAACAGAGAGGACTTAATTACTAGCCACTACCTCTGTCGATCCTTTCTTCGGTTTTCTTCTTCCTTCTCCTCATTTAACTTCCTTCTTTCCCTATATAATTTTTGCTTTTCAGCATTGCTTAATTTTTCATTATTATTTTTATTTTCCATTTTCATAAACAAAGCAGACAAGTTTATATTTTTTTTAAATTCGACATCCGACATTGACGCCAAATTTTTAAAAACATGCGAATCTGCCAACTTGATTTGATGTAAACAAATAAAATCAATTAAAATAATTTAAAAACTACAATAACGGGTTACCCGGCACTAATTTTGTTTTAAATTGATGCCTAGTTATCTTTCGCAGCCTTAAAAATACATAAATGTTTAAAGTTATTAGTTGGACATTTCAAGTATAAAAAGTGCCCGATAGTTTGAGAATGACCCACGTATGACTTTTTTTAGGCCCGAAATTTTTATCAGAAATTTTTCGGATAGACTTTGTACTGAAAATTTTCAATTTTAATAGCAACTTGCTAGAAATATTTGCATCATTTCTTTGCTGAAAACTTTTTCATAATTACTTTTTAAAATTTTTTATTAAAGAAAAATTTCTCTAAAATTCTTTTTCAAAAAATTTCTCCAAAATTCTTTTTCAAAAAATTTCTCCAAAATTCTTTTTCAAAAAATTTCTCCAAAATTCTTTTTCAAAAAATTTCTCCAAAATTCTTTTTCAAAAAATTTCTCCAAAATTCTTTTTCAAAAAATTTCTCCAAAATTCTTTTTCAAAAAATTTCTCCAAAATTCTTTTTCAAAAAATTTCTTCAAAATTCTTTTTCAAAAAGTTTCTCCAAAATTCTTTTTCAAAAAATTTCTCCAAAATTCTTTTTCAAAAAGTTTCTCCAAAATTCTTTTTCAAGAAATTTCTCTAAAATTCTTTTTCAAAAAATTTTGAGTCATTTTTGAGAAAATTTCTTCAACACTTTTTTTTTGGCAAAAAGTATTTGCTAGAATTTTTGAAAATAAAAGATAAAAATTCTATACATTTTTTTAAAAATAAAAAATTGTCGTAGGCTGCTTTGAACTTTTTATAGGGCTGGCCTTCCCCCTTCAGAAAAAAAAGTTGTTGCGCCACCGATCCAGGGCAGACGATTATTTCGAAAAAGACAAGCTAAACTGCTGAAATAAGGAGGCGAATAAAATTGGCTTGAATAGCCTCCAGCAATTCGAAATACATTCTTATAAGTCTTCTTTTTTATTTTCATTTAAAAAGAAGGTTCACAAATGATATTTCTTGCCAGCGGCAACGTATGGTCTGGAAAAGATGTCCTTGACTAGAAAAAGTGCTACCAGGCGAAAAAGAGAGAAAGATGTTAGAAGCCTCGAACAATTTCCAAACATTACTCCGTTTTTTAGTTTTATGACCTTCCCGCGTCAAACAAAATAGCCTTTAATAAACAATCCCTAAAATATTTCATTTTTTTTTCCCCGGTCAGCTACCATCGCTATTTAACTCCGCAACTTCTCATCAAAGCATCCTTTTCATTTATAATAAAATTAAGATTTTACTAAACAATTTGAAATGAAGCGTAAAGAGCGTATCAAAGGCTTAAAAACTATTCGAGGAACGTGAAATTGAAGGGAAAATTCTAAAAGTCTGATAAAAACTCTCATACGCGAGAATCCTCAGTGTCAGCGGGGTCGTTTTTATTCCCTCCCTTTAACCTACAAAAAACTTTCTCCTTAAGAAACATTAAACTATATTAAGCCGCAACACTTTCAACGGTTTAAATTTCGATCGATGAACGCAGCATGCATGCTCGAATCATATATTACCGATATTTCCTCATCTCTTTAATAATAAGGCAACATCCTGACAATCGGTAACAAGCCGAAGTGAAACATGTTGTATTTCGATTTTCGTCGACTTTCCGTGTAACTAGCGAAACGGAAAAAGTTAACAACACGTATAAAAGTAGTTAAACTAATATCCGAGGATTCTGTCGTTATGTTTTAAACGAGAGTTTCAGAGTTCGTTATTTTCTCCCTTTTACGCTTCGTTATACTCAAATAAAAATATATATCCCGCATCTATTCTCGTCGTTCGGAAATGGGAAGTATGATTCCCAATCACCATATCGACATTTTTTACATTATAATCTTTCTTTTTTTTTTTCTTCCTTCTTTTCTTATTGTGGGGACATTTATATTCATGATTCATCTGTCGAGAGATCAAATAGCTGCAGCTTCCAGTTTCTCGGCTTTGAGATTCTGCAATTCAAATTTTAATTCATTCGAAATTCCGTTCCGCTTCCAATATTTCTTCGTCTTCATCCATCATTCATACATTAAAAATTTTTATCACGGCCATTTTTCTTTTTTAATCAGTTCCCAATGAAAAGCGATCTCTCTTTTATCATTTTATTCCATTTTCAATAGGAATTTTCATATTCAATGGTTAATTAACCGGGAGGGATTATAAATTATATGAGACGCAGATATTACATCTGTTAATACTTTTATTCTTTTTTTTTTGTTGGTTTTCAGGTTTGACCAATGTTTTCTGCGGGGATGATATTTCACTGAAAAATAAATCGCTTGCGTTTTAGTTTTTTTTTACACAGCTCGATTAAAAATGCCGTTTTCGAAACCGAACGACCCATATATTTCCCCCCTCATTTTGATTTTCAATTATCTAAATTAAAAAGTTCAGTTTTTAAAGATCCTCATGTGAAAATTACGGAAATTGCAAAAAGCGCTTAGGTTACTGCCCCTAAGCGCAGTGGTCATCTGATTAATTTCCGGTCTTTTTAGCTGATTATTTTCCAGCTTGAAAAGTTTTTCCTTTTTTGAAAATAATCGGAGACAAAGCGTCGTAGTTGAATCGTCCGAGAAATCTTTTCTAGCAAAAGATTTTTTGTCTAGATTAAAACGTTTTGGCAAATCCCCCAAAATAATGAGTATGGGACTTCTGCTGTTCTCATTTTTGAAGAATTAGCTTCTCCTATCAGCAGAAGACAGATGGTCTTTTTGGAAGGTCCAAACTGGAAGGGAAACTATGTTAGCTCGCATAATTTTTCTCCTTTCAATTTTCAATATGGCGGCCTGTCATGGCGTTTAAAATCGGTCGACCAATCAGATTCTCCGCAGCCATTCGCAAGTCACAAAGGCAACATAGCAACCGCGATATCTGAAATCTCGGCGGTTGCAGTAGATAGGTCATGTCCCCGTGTGCAAAAAGACGTCTTGAAGAAGTGCAGGTCTTAATTTGTCTTAAATAAGACGTTTTAAAGACGCCATTTTAAGACAATCAAGGACCAGTATGATTTCAGAACGTCATCTTGCACACTGGGGTGGTAGAGGTTGAGGAGTGGTCGCAGCAGGCCATCGTTTCAAAAATAAATAAGTGGGTGAATGCTGTGCGGCTGATAGGGTGGATTAGAAAACTGCCAAGTGGTCTTTAGTGGTAGGAAAGTGGTTGAGGTTGGCCCGCAATAGCACAGTAAGACTTTGTAGGGATACCAGCACTAAAATTGCGAGCCCGTCTGGGGGGTTGATCTGCCATGATGACGTTTTTTGCCACAAAATTTCAAGTTTTTGAATTTGCGCTCTGTGCAGCCCGAATATAACTGAAACCTTTTGCCTGCGTTCTCTGAACGGGTCCAAGAGACCAAAAAGTCTTGCACTCTTACTTCCTCTGCTTCTCCAACTAACTGAAAAACTTTCCCAAACTCTCTACATCAAAAAATAAATAAAAAATATAAGCTTAGTTTTCCGGAAAAGAACCGGAAGGAATCTGAAAAGAAGGAGATCAGGGAGGGAGGAAAATTGATGGTAAATGGAGGAATAAAATTATAAAACGGTCGTACTTCAATATTGGCATTCAAGCCCATTGTTAAAAAAGAAAGAAGAAAAAAAAGAGAGATCGGGAAAGGGAATAGAGCGATAAATTAAAATTCCCCGATATTCGCCCGAGATTCCCGGATTTTAAGACCAACGTAAAATTTACATTAAAACTTCGAAATAAGGTAATTTTGAAATGCCTTCAAGGGTACAGGATCCCCACCATGTTAGGTTTTCCTTTGAACTCTTCCATCTTAATTATATCAAATAACATAACCCAATAATTTCAGGCTAAAAATTCCTAATATAATAAATATCTTCCTATACAAAAAGATTCCATTTCCTTAATTAAGTTTAAAGTTAAGGTTAAGGTTATGTCATTTTTAGCACAGCCTCCCTCAGATCGATAAAACAATCCAGCCTCCCCCCCACTAAACCCCCAGTTTTGAAATATTCACCAGATAACGCTGACATTGCTTACAACTGAGTTTTATAATCTTATAATGCAAAACGATATAAATTGTGAAATTTTCCAACGTCTGACTCTTAATCGAGTTAAAGCTAAAAACATCAAAGGGATGCGCTTGTTTCGCTTCAAGATTCTTCTACTATTTCGATATATATCTAAAATAGAGATATCATCCTCATGTTAAAACAAATGAAATACGTGAAGCTCAAGTTTTGACATGGACATGAAAAACGGTTATTAAGAGCCTCAGGCACGGATCTATCGGCGAAGGAGAGGGGGAGGTAGGGGCATTGGGAGGGTGCCAGTCAATCCTCTGCAACGGACTCTATATTTTCATATTTTCATCTCTCGAAAATTAAAACCGCGTTGATAAGTTGCTTTCGTTCCAATATATGCGAGAGAATATTCATTTTTTTTGTGTCGAGCGCCAGGCTGTTTTTTTTTATTTAGTTTTCTGTCGTTGTATACAATTCCCGTATTCAAAACATGTAAAGCGATACGAGATGTAGAGACAGAAACGAATAGAGGGATTAGAGCTTTGCCGGGTTCTTTTCCTTTTTTTTTCTTCTATGCAATTTTTTTCCCTCGGCGTCTTCGTTGTGTATGCAAAGTGAGAGTATGGGAATAAAAAGGTTTTTCTTTATGATTTAGAAACATTTTTAGCAAACGATTCTTGTTCTTATCTTGGGAAATAAATAAGTATTACACGGACGAGTTTCTGGAAATTGACGAAAAAAAGGGGGGAAAAGGATTCTCTCACTTTCATACGGTTGGGTTTATGAGAGAATGTGGCAGAGTTGAAGAAAATATTATTGTTGGGATTTGGTGGTTCTTTTTTGATGCGTCGTGAAGTGCAGAGTAGAATTATAAAAGGACTGAGATAGCTATTGGTCAAAAAAAGTTGCAAGATTCAAAAAGTTGAAAGATTTTTTTGTCAGAAAGTTTTACATTTTTTTCTTGTCAAACAATTTTTCTTTTCTAATAATCAATTTTTTAGGATTTCTTGTCAAGCAACTCTTTTGAAAAATCTTGTCGAGCAACTTTTTTGAAAATATCTTTCCGGTAATCTTTTTTGAAAATATCTTAATTGTTGAGCAACTTTTTTGGAAATATCTTGATGAACAACTTTTTGAAAATATCTTGTTGAGCAACTTTTCTGAAAATATCTTGTCGAGCAACTTTTCTGAAAATATCTTACTTGTTGAGCAACTTTTTTAGAGATTCCTTGTTGAGCAACTTTTTTTAAAATATCTTGTTGAGCAACTTTTTTGAAAATATCTTGATGAACAACTTTTTGAAAATATCTTGTCGAGCAACTTTTCTGAAAATATCTTACTTGTTGAATGTTGAGCAACTTTTTTAGAGATTCCTTGTTGAGCAACTTTTTTGAAAATATCTTGTCGAGCAACTTTTCTGAAAATATGTTACTTGTTGCTGAGTAACTTTTTTGAAAATATCATGTTGAGCAACTTTTTTGAAAATATCTTGTTGAGCAACTTTTCATTAAATATCTTGAGCAATTTTTTTGAAAATATCTTGTACAGCAACTTTTTTAAAAATGTCTTTTTGAGCAACTTTTTTCTAAATTTCAAGTCCAATCCATCCTCTGGGTTCAAGATAGATCCACATTTAGTAATCAACGCAATGCGTTGAAAAAAAGAAGAACATTACGTGGACTTGAAAAATTTTCCCGAGGATTTTAAGATTTTTTTTTATTTTTCCCATTGAAAAACTAATATGTAATTTGTGATCCGAACCATTCCTAACTTGAAATCTTTTCAAGACTTCATATTCGCACAGCACGTAAATATCGAATCCTTCAAAATGTGTTAAACTATACCAAGATTATACTTGAACATATTTAATGCAGCCCCAGCTTGAGTTTAAAGCCCTCTTAATATCGAAAGACTTAAAAATGCGTTTCATTCTTCATGTCGGGGAATTTCATAAAAGAGGATAAAAAAAAAGAAAAAAAAAATTTAAGTAGAAAAGACTCAAAAATTATGTAAAGCCGTTTTGTAGAATTTTTTTACCTCTTTTTTTTTTCTTTTATCGTACATATCTTCCTCGTCCTTTCTATGTCTTCCGGTTTTACGTAAAACCGGCTGCGGTTAGTTAGAAACTTTTCTTCTACATTACATCCCTTAAAAAGGTCTCTAGTTTTCAAAGTGGTCGCGTTTAAATTATTATGTTTTCAGGATGTTCTTCGTTATCTCTGATTTCGTTATTAATCCTGATTTTTTTTGTTGGCCTAATTTAATTATTCTGAACGTTAGGATCGTTATACCCCCCCCGAGATAAAATATTCCTTACATCGACAGCGTTTTACTTTCATATTTGCATAATTCGAAGAAAAGGAGAAGGATGGAATGATACCGAACAAGTAACTTAATTTCACATCACATTTCGCCGAACCCATTCCGAATAAAGGCGCGTCTTGAGGTTAATCTGTTGAGAGTTACACTGATACTTTGCAACAACGGATGAGAACAAGAGCCTCTTGTTCCCACGACGGGGGAAGAGGGTGAGGCAAAAAAAAAAAATACGAGAGCTTTTCGCTGCCGTTAAGTTGTGGCTTTGTAAATTGCATGCAGGTCAGAAGCAAGAGCAGCAAACGATGGATGAAGGTCTTTCCGTGAAAATTATTATTCTTTACGATGATAAAAGACGGTACTAAAAACAATTCTCTTAACCTGGTTTTCGTTCGTGTTATGCTGGCATGAATAACCGAAGCTCACGTACGCATATGAAGGAGTCATCCGGAAATGCTCATTCGTGACCTCCAATTTCATCTCTCCTGTATTTACATAATAGCTCAGTCATTTCCTTTTTCTGGTGTTTTTTTTTCTGAGTTGTATTTATGATCTCGAGACGGTGAATTTTAATCTGGGTTTTAGTTCTTTGAATCGCAGAAGAGGGTGTTGGATTGAACTTTGACAGGTCTAGTGACTGAAGATTTGAGGAGGAGCTTTAATTAGATATCTCGAAGAAACCTGATCAATAGTGTGATCAAGATTAGCTCAAAAACTGCAAATATTTTTAAAAAAAATATTATCTGTATTTGTTAAAAAATTTTCAACCTGCCATTTATTTTTAATTGGAAAAATCCAAATACTTATCGGGAGATTTTTCCCGATAAGCTAAAGCTTTTTTCCCTCGAAATATATTTTCGAATTTTCCCCAACAACTCTCAAGCTCGGAACGTGATGAAATGTTTTCGACACACCTAAAACACCTTTAGCTAAAATCATACATCGTGTACTTTTATATTTTTATTTTTTGATAAAACAACTGAGCGTACGTACATCTCTTTACATTTAAATTTTTCGTTCTCTTTGAATGAAGACTTACAAATCTTACCCAAGAAAATCCCTCTCTCCGCATTCTTTGTATATTTTAAAATGATTTCTTCAATATTGCATTCACCGTTCCTTTCAGGAATGCTAACATTATTTAATAAATTCTTCCTTAGACGTCTTTTAAGGAAGCAGAATAGCGGACGCCGAAATAATTAAAAACAATAATTCACTACCGTCTAAACAATTACTCAAGCCTTACGCTACAATAATTTTGCAATAAAAATGTTTCAATGATCGCAACCGAATTTGTTTTATGCTTTGGTTTTAGTAAAATTCATAGGCGGAGAGAGAGAGAGTTTTAAAAATGGCAGCAGCACCCTTTGGGTTTTGAAAATTTTTGTTAATAGGAGATAATGTTTATCAATTGTTTTTTTAAATTGGCTTTTTTCAATTTAATTTTTTTTTCTCTCTCTTTTTTCTTCTACTCTTCTTGTTTCTAAAATTAATTGAAAATTAAATAAATTAATTTCTTAGAATTAAGCATTTTTTTAAAAATTATGTCTTTTTCTTTCTAAAAATTATTATTACTATGATTAACGTAAGTCGGAGTTGCAAAACTTGGAATGGCTTTAAAAACTATAAATAAATAAGGGAAAGCATTATTTGGTCAATTGAAAATTTTTGTCGGAATTGGTTGTTCGCAATTCTAGGTTTTTTCCTAAAGGCCGCCCTGGTGTAAAACAGAAAGCCGCTTATGACGGAACTTCTATTCGGAAAAAACACACAATAGGAAACAGATCCTTAGATAAATATCCAACTCAATAGCGTGTCGGATAGGGAAAAACAATAAATAACGTTTATTTATATTTGAGAAATGTTATTTCCCAAACCTTCTAAAAGAAAAAATAAAATAAAATCAAGCCCTTTTCTTAATTCTTTTGTTAAATTATTCAGCAATTCACTTTAAACGAAGAAAAAAAAAGAGGAAAAATCGCCTGTCCATTTCTGCTTTTTCCATTTCACCCGAGCGAAAAGCTTATTTTGATTTAATTTTTCCCTTCCCCGAGCTTTCGTCAACAGGCCGAGTCAATTTCCGGATACGGATCGATTGTAATCGTGCTTTTTCTTGTAAAAACCATACGTCGTGAGGAATTTTCTATTTTTTTCCCATCTCGGAATTATTTATCCTTTAAGTTTAAAAAAAAAAAAAAAGGAAAAAACATGGCTACTAACCTACTTGTAATTCCAAAGTCGAAATCTCCAAAAAAGAAACTGATATCAAACAAACAATCTCCGGGTTAGAAGTAACTTTTGTGCCAGTGTTGTGTTTTCATTTTATTATCAACAAAAGAGAAAACTCTCAACTAGAAGTATTTTAAAGTTAAAAAGATTTACTCTGGGAAACGAAGGAAAAAAAAAAGAACTTTTAGTAGGATCGACTTTCTTATTTGGTAAAGTCAACACTTCGCGAATATATTTCGAGGTAGCTCATCAAGCTTTCTTTCAATATGAGTTCGTCAATCTCGGAAAAGAGGGCAATACACCGTCCAAGTTTCTATTAGAATTTATATCATTCCCGGGGAAAAGAAAAATGTGCACGAGGAAAAGATTTACGATGTCGGAAACTTTGACGTTTGTTAAAACCACACACTAACTTTAATATTAAAAGCTTCAAAATAAAAAAAAAAAAAAAAGAAAAGGCGGGCAGGAAAAAAACGAAAGGGGAGAAACAAATAACAGAAGAAGTTGAATTAAAAGAAGAGAAATATTTGTGGTGTAGACGAAGTTGAGATAACAAGGGAAAGTATAAAATCGAAAAACATAAACTTTCTCATTTCGGGAAAAGGAAAACTTGAAAGCTGACCGGAAAGGGAAAAGTAAGCGAATATAAATTTTATGATTAGCAAGCTGAATAATAGGAACATAATTTACGGGGAATTAATTAATTGCGTGCGAGGAGATCAAATATTAGAAGGAATGAACGGAGGAAAGGGAGAGAGAACAAGCAACAAAAAAAAAAGCTTAATAAAAAAAATAAAATAAAAGACCCATCAAACGGTTTTACGATGTTCAAAATCCTATTTCCTCCGATGGTGACAAACTCCCAGCGACCAATTACTTGCAAGCATTGGGGAAACACGTTTTTGTTCCGGCATTAAAGTTGAAGTGAATTAACTGTTTTCATTGTTTGTTGTTTTGCTTTATCTACGAAAATGATCGAATAATTAATGATTTAACATTTAATAGTAGTACAAATATAAATTAAGTGCGCAACAAAGGAAAGAGAGTATTAGTTTTACCGTTTCGGTTAATAATACGTTTCATTTTGATAATGTTGTTTTGGTAAAATGAGAGAATATGCAACAGTTTTCATTTTCTTTTCTTTTGTTTCGTTGTTTGTGCGGTGGCGTAATCAAAATGAAGCACTGAGGGGTCGGGGTTTTGGCTGTCAGTGACGGAATCGTGGAATTTGCAGGTCCTGAGATTAAATTTAGAGAAAGGACTTTAGCCGGCTAAAAAGCCGTTCGAAAAACGGTTTGACATCACTGTAGCAACGGTTACTAAGGCTGAATATTACTATAGCAACGGTTGCTATGGCTGAACATTACCATAGCAACGATTGTTAGGCACTTTCATTACCAGAACAACGTTTTTATGACTGAAAATCATCTTAGCAACGGTTGCTAGGGACTTTTATTACCTTAGCAACGTTATCATTACTGAACATCACCTTAGCAACGATTGCTGGGGACGTTTGTTACCATAGCAACCGTTGTTTAGTTTTTTTTTTATCATAGCAACGATTGTTAGGTTCTTTCATTAACGGAATAACAGTTTCATGACTGAAAATCATCTTAGCAACGGTTGCTAGGGACTTTTATTACCATAGCAACGCTTTGCTAAGATCTTTTATTCCCATAGCAACAGTTTACTGGGTGCTTTTATTACCGTAGAACGTCTGTATCGCTGAATATCCTCATAGCAACGGTTGCTAGGGACGTTTGTTACCATAGCAACCGTTGTTAAGTTTTTTAAAAATTAATTTGTTTCCTCTTCTATTAATTTTTTAACGCAGATGTAGATAGCATTTTTGTTTCTTTACACCAAACTTATTTTTTAGTTTAATTTAGAAAAACTTCATCGGTGTAGCTACTTGGTAAAGCGCTTCTTCTAATTATTCCTTGTGCCGACTCTTTCAAATTTCTGAATAAATTTCCCGATTCTTTTATCATGCTAATTTTCATAAAATTGAAAACAATTTTTTCTTTTTTAAAAAAAATGGTCCAAGTTTTATTATCTAAAGAAGCCTTGTAAAACGCAACTGATTAAACTCCCCAAAGATGTTCTTTTTCACAAAACAAAAGTAATTTATAAAATGTCAAACTCAATTAGAAAAATCATTTTAAGAGGTCAATTTATAACGAAGAAAAGCCGAGAAAAGAACACAAAGGGAGGAGAGGAAAAAAAAGAAGGATGTTAAAAGAGGAAGAGATAAAAAGCAATTATAAAAGGGAAAGACTCGAGTGCTTTTTGATTTCCTCAATCACGACAGATAATGAATCTTTTACGGCTGTTTATAAAATATCCTCATTTTGACCTCGGCGCTTAAACGGATAATGACCCGTACGGTTAAAAGCACACAAGGGAAATTCATTCAAATTTAAAATTTTCCCCATGTTCGTGCTTATGAAAGCCGGCAACGTTGCTCTGGAGTAAAAAGGAAAAACCTAAATACACTAAGGAGACTCGTTTACATTCTCTTCCTTTTTTTACTAAGGTTCGTTTTCGATAATGAAGTTGAAATTCCATTGTTCGAATTTGATTATTACGTTAGCAAAAACGTGAGGAAAATCGGGAGGACGAAATGATAACAAAAAAAAAATACTAAGTTGTAATTCTATTTCTTTTTTGTAATGAAAAATGTTTCAGAATGTTTGAAAGCATGCCACATGTTCCCCTTTTTATCTATTTCCCTTTTGGCCCAACTTGCGTCCTCCCTCCTCCCTATCTGCGTTCCATTTCCTGTCAAAATTAACTAATGATACCACATTTCGTTGTAGCATTTTGCTTCCGAAATAATTGAACTCAAGGAAATTCAATCTGGCTCATGTCTATTTCCTGCCGTTTTATTTTCCTTTCCTGCGTTGTGTAAAAAAAAAAAAAGGGTTTACTAGAATAAGTGTGCGTAACGGTTTCGTGGTAGGCTGAGTTTTTATCTACTACATATAGTCTGCAACGATAAAATGAGATTTTTTTTTCCCCATTCGGATTCTGTCGGGAGAAAAAAACTTTGAAAGCGGTTTAGCAAACAATATCATTCGATCCGAGGATTATTGGTTCTTCTCTCGTCTGATTACTTGAACTGATTGAAAATTTCCACATTGGGCGTTGGACGTAATTAACTTGAAGTATTCTATTCGACTGGGTTCGTTTGGACAGAGAAAAACAAGTCGTATGCCTCATAAGCAAAACGTGGTAAAGAGACCCAACTGAGGGCCCAATCCTCAAACCTTAAACTCGTGAAAGGGTCTAGTTTGGGATCCGAACCTGCATTAATTTCCAGGAACTACCATCTGCATTTTAGAAAAAATTGAAAAATATGCCTGATAAGCATATTTGACAATATAGTTTTTAGAAAAATAGGTTTAGATTCCAGCTAATGAAACCCCCATAAAATCTAAATATTAGACCATGGGAATTTTTCAAAGAGAGTAATCTAGGCTAATTTAGAATTAAAATACCATTCTCTTAGTTTAGACTTGAACCCAAATAACAGACGAAAATTTTACACTGATACAATGAAAAGCATTTATCGTTCCAGCATTCAGCAATCACTAGGTTTTGTTTACACTTTCCTTGAACTTAGGTTTAAAGTAACTTATTTTGCTGGTAAAAAACTGAAACATTCAAAAAAATTAAAGGCTTAATGCATATTTACTGTCAAGTTTATTGTACTGAAATTCTTCAAATGTTTTCGACTCACATCAAATAAAAAAAATTACACTTCAGAGTCTCTACAATTTGAACTAGATTGTAACGTTGAACTTAATTGAGTAAATATTATTGCTGTCCCATTCCCATAAATTTAAATTTACCGAAATTGTTTCAAGCTGCGTGTAACATTTTAAATGCAGTTCATTTTACATGATGAATCAAAAATCTAGCTGCCACATATATTATGAAATCTAACCATCAATCAGTTCGTCAATTTAAATGATCTCGTTGAAAAAATTATTAGAACATCATAATGTGAATCCTTTTAATTAAAGATGTGATCATCCAATGTATAATAGGTTTTCTCTGAGACTGAGATTTACTGGCCTTGAACAAATCTACAACACAATCAGGGAAATAGTATAAAATGTTAACAGTATCACATTTTTTGATTCAAGATTTCCAGTCAGGACAATAACAAAAAAAATATCCAACGAGCAAACATTTTACTTGAAGTACATATGTAGCATTTATGGCCTTTTTTTTAAAACAAGTAATAACATTTTACAGAAAATAAAATCATGTCCTTGTCTTGTTTTGACATGTCTTGGAATCAATAAAATGATTCAACTCACCAAAATAAAACATATAGGCCAAGTGTCTTTCATTTGTAAGTTCTTTCCCTTCAAAACCAGAACGCAGTATTACTAACAAAATGTAGCCCCATAATAAGGTTTTCTTTCTTTACTATTCATATCATTATATTCGTATCCTTTAGTGATTACTTTTAACAGAGGATTCACCTTGAAGAGGATTTATATCGACATCCCTAAGTGATTATACTTTTGAAGGTAGCAAAATTAATAGTAATTCATTCCTACTGTGATTAGTACATCGATCTTTGAAAATTATAATCACTAATCCGCTGAAATACATAGCGGTTAGCATAAATCCTGAAATATTTTTTAACAACGTGAATCTGTTATTATTTTATTTACCTAAGCGAAAACAAATATGGCCGACTTCCAAGACATCAACCTATGAAATTGACATAAAAAAAATTTCACGCGGCAAATTTTAAATTTACGTTCCTCCAATTCGCGAGATATTACTTTTTTGTGAATCATTTTGATAAATCTTCTTTCAAATTACATTTCTCTTTCCCTTCCCTTATTAAACATTAAAATTCTTTCTTAGGCTTTAAGCTCGAGAAATTCTCAGAAATTTATTTCTTATTAAAAAAAATAGTTTCATTTCCAGGTGATTTCCTTTCATAAACTTTTTAAGTAGTCAATTACATTAAAAATTCAACAACTTCTCCGGCTCTTTAAAATAAATATGATTTGATGAATCTTAATAAACCTCCTTTCTTTCAAAGCTAAAACTCGGGTTTTCTTCAGAAATGTCTTCGTCACAAAAAAACGAGGGCATAAAACTCGGATTAGTCTTATTTTTATTCCCCTCCCTACTTTTTCAACCTTCTTTACTTTTGAGAAAAGATTTCCTTACAGCGGAAAAAAGGAAAAAAAAAAACTATACAAGAAACAAAGTTTTCATCTTTAAAAAAAGCCATGTCAAGCTGTCATTTTTTTCCTCGACATATTTTATTATTTATTCGTAAATGGTAGTGATGAAGATTTTTTTCCCCTAAACTTTCTAAACATTTGTTTACACTCACGGGACAAAGTGGAAGCGTCGTTATATCTTTTCGGACTTTTAGAAATACAAGGAAATACCATTTATTTATTTGTTTGAACATATTATGCTCATTTAACATCATAAAGCATCCGTTTTTCAGCCGAATGCTGCAGATAAAGCGAAATTAATCGATAACGGGAAGGTTTTCTATCAAAAAGTAATAAAAGAAATCATTTCGAGAAAAGAGAAACTTTTTGCTTTTTGATAATACGCTTTTGTTTCTTCAAGTTTCGGTGTTTTAGATTTAACCCTCTCCGACGCCTTCTCTTTTCTGCTTGATCCTTTACCGAATGTTCTTTTACAGTTGAATAGGAACTGTTCCGTCTTATTTCTCAAACGAGATTAATTGAATTTTCATATAAATATAACCCTGCGACACACAACTGATATTGCTCTCGCTACCAATACTATAACTTTCATAATTAGCCAAAGAAAATAACAAGTAGAATTTTGAAATGTGATCAGAGCTTGGGGGTTATAAATTACCAAAAACTAGATAAAGTTAAATAGATAAAAGAGAGACCTGCTTACTCATTCCGAGCTCGAAAAAGCTCTCCAACAGTCTTTTCTCTTCACTCTTTGGAATCGATAGCCATTAATTAACCGACGTAATAAACTAGTCTCCAGGAAACAATGTTCAATTTAATTCTGGGTTTTGAGAGAATATATACTCTGGTGCTATCGGGCTTTTGTTTTGTATTTTTCCCCCCGGAAATGCACTAAAATTTTCCCGCTTTGCTGATATCGTTTTCCGAATTTTTGTCGGTTTAATTAATTCAATTTTCTTTTCGTCGTGAGATTTTAAAGGATTAAGCAACACTGGAGGGATTTTTGTTTTTTTTTTCATTACTTGTTTGTACGAGAATATTCACTGAAATGCGATGCAAGGAGAGTGTGAGAGTAGAATGATGGTGTTAATATCATTTGCTCCGTTTCACGGTGTCAGGTTTTTTTTTTAAAAAAATTCAAAATTAAAGCTTGATATTCGAGGAGAGGAAATATAAAAAACGAAATATTATTATCCTAAAATAAAGTCAAACAAAAAATTTCGTTTGACTATTTATAAAAAAAAATGCTGCCGGTGTATGATTTTAAAAATCGAATTGAATTCCGCTCGGTGTCTTTGTCGCATGTGTCGTCTGCTAGTTAGGTTAGTTTAGTTAAAGGAAGTGACGTCAGAGCCGACGGACGATGACCGGATGACGACGATGTCGTGTCGATGTGGCAGTGTAATGGCGTACGGACATTTTTTCTGTTCGAGTATTGAATTATTCTACAGCCTAGATACTCACAATTATCGTTAATTTCGGGTATTAATTATGTGTAAAGGATATAAAATAATTAAAACTGATGGATTTAACCTCATCCTCATCGGGAAAATAGATCCAATGCTATTTGTAAATAAAAAATTGTTGGAATGTCGATAGAAGAGCACATGTTTTCGAGAGCATTTTTTTTTTCATTTGTATGCATTTCCAGGTATGTAATAGTGCTCCCATTGCATTTCATTGTTAAAAAATTTTAATTTTAATCATTTGAAGAAGATTTATCGCGATTATTGTAACTCATGCACGATTAGTGGTGCCAAAATTTTGAGGTAGTTGGTTCATTGATGATGATTTTGGTGATACAGGAAATAAGATGGGAGTCATTTTGAGTTAGTATTTTTTTTTATAAAAATTTAGATCGTAATAGTTTTTTTTACTTAGGTTAAGTCTGTTTTTTTCCCCTGAAATAAATGAGTTTAGGGAGGGAAAGGATAAAATGATAAGATACAAAGTTAGTCATCATAAACGACTATAATTTTTTTCATTGCATTTTTTTTTTGCTCGAAGCAATTGATATTGATTTTTTTTTCAGATGGGTTGTTCACATTAATTTGATTAAAGAAAGCATCCAGATATAAGCATTTCATGAAACACTCATCACACTCGACTAATTGAATTTTGATTTCCTGCTTGACTTCTGATCATTTTATTCAGGAAACAAAGTATTGCTATTGGGTGTATAAAAAGGCTTTGTTGATGAAAAATGAGGGTCCTTGATGTAGACTGAATGTGTTTTTCCTGTAAGTTGAACATGGAATTAGAGTATAATGACTACAGGAGCAATTGTTTGAATGGAGATAAGTGACGTTACTAAATAATGAAAGTAGCTGCTGCAAAGGAGTATTTTATTCAAAATGAGATGAAGAGAGGGTATCTGTTTGATGTTGAACATATGTATAGCATTAATATATACCAGGAATAAAGGTGTAAAGGTAATTAGCTTTTTACAAGAAACTTTTTAATAGATATTCCAAGAAACAGAGAATCTTGTTGAATGGTTTTTGAAAAAGGGAAGAGAAGCTTTAAGTTTTTTATGACTTTATTATTTTTGTTGTAATCTGAAAAGCATTTTTGTATAAAAAATCCTTAAATTTACAGTCTAAAGCATGATAGTAAGGATAATTTTTTTTTTTTTTTTGAAGAACGCTTGTCATTAATATGATTCTCATTTCAATGTTTATGTAGGAATGTAAACCATATTCCTGCATTTATTATATTTAAAACAAAATCCTCAATTTCTCTAAAAGCGTTTTACATTTCAGCAATAAAACATTTGCTGCAATGAATATGACATAAAAAAATTTTTTATTTTCCAATAAAAGTTAAATCCTACAATTTTTTCCACAGCTGAAACAAAACGGATCTCTTTTTTGAAGATTGACACTTTGGCGATTAGATTTATACGGAGCAAAATTTCCATGACTTAAAATCGACATGACTGAGACCATTTGTTCATTCCTTGAGATAAATTTATATTAATTTGTGTTACAGATGAAGTCGACGATCTACCAGACGGCTCCTGTTTTCGTAGAACTATTCATCGGCCTAATCTTAGAAGGAATTTGAACAGGAAAACAGCAGCTATCAGAACAGCAACGGTAAGTTATTTTTAATGATTTGTTTTTTTGGTGAAAATCAAGGAGAAGGAAAATAATGTTAATCATTTACTGAGGATAGAAAATTTTAATGACCAGTTGGGAGCTAAAAATAAGACCTGATTTCTCTGATTTTTTCAAAAGATAAAAATTTGCTTCAAACATGTGACAGCTAAAGGATTTTAAAATTAGCAGTGATTACAGCAAAATATTAAATATTTTCCCAGTTAAACGTTGAGTAGAAATGTTCATTTTCAGTTAAACGCGCTTAACAAGTTAGCCCGAGTGTGTTTCCCGTTTTTTTTCCGTAATAAACCTTTTGCCGGATTCTCTCTCTCTCCCTCTAATCTCTCAGATTTTGTTATTACTGGAATAATGCTAGAAAATTCTTTTATTTGAACTTGTCGTGAAAGGAGTGAACGAATATTCTGAAGAAAGGAAAAAGGCTTTTTTGTTTGGATGAGGATTATTATAAAACAAAAGTTTGTATATTGTTGCTGATCAGCTCGTGTTTTTTGTTTGCAAGAGAATTGTTAAGAATAACAGAAATAATCGGGATTTTTTAGAATTTTTATTTTGGTGAAATTGAAGTGAAATAATTGTGCGGACTTTGCATGAAAAAAGGGACTCTGACAATTTGTTATGGGGACAGTTGCTAAGATAATATTTGGCTAGCTCACGGTCTAAGTTTTTGAGGTTTGAAATAAATTGAGCCACTATTGGATTCGGGTGAGTCCTGAAGCAGCTTAACGCTTCCCTGAGACTAAATTGAAGTACAAGTCTCAAAACAAAGGGAGAAACTAATAGAATTTAAATTTATTCTGAACAAGGTCTTCCAATTTTTCATCATTTAATATATCAAACAAACAAAAACATTCCGAAGAGAAGATTATAAATTATAATATTTTTTCTACAATAAAAAAGGGAGAAGCTTTTGAAAAAATTCATTCGTTTCTGCTTGTAGTCTTATTTTTTTCCCCCTTGCAAAAAACAATATACGCATATCCGACACTTTTTAATTTGCAGCGTTCCTTTCAGAAAACTCCAGCTATTTATTTCCTTTTTTTTCTTAGATAAAGTTATTTTTAAAGATTATCAAGCGCGCGTTGCGCTTTACATTATCGATAGTTTCCCCATTTGAATTAATATTCATGAATTGTTTCATTTCGAAATCAGGAGTTAGCAAGTAAGAACTTTTCGGTCGGATGACTCTGATCGATTTAAGATCGATTGAATAATCATTCCTTAGCCCGAGATATTCGCTCTCTCGAAAGCTTCTGATAGTTTCTCTCTTAAAGTAATAAAGAAAGGGGAAAGAAAATCGTTGAATCAGCGAGGAAGGTATCCTTAATAAATGAATCAGCACTCGCTGATTGACGTTTACCGAAGTAACAAAAAAAAAGGGAAGTTTCAGATTTTAAACGGACGTTTGAGAAATTCGAGTGGTGTTTTTCTGAACTTGAGGGGAAAGTCTGGAGAATCGTTATCGTATGCAAATGACCTTGTGGAAATTTCATCCGCATCGCTTCTTGCTGAGATTCCTCCCCCTATGATATTCCGGTAGAGTAGCGCTTTTAATAACTATAACGCTGTCGTTCGCAGAACAAACATAACATGGAAGAATAGTTAGGAAGCTCGGGCTTTAAGCTCTTTGTGTGAAGTGGTCATTTTATACATTTGCATTAAGAGCTGTGACGGTTCATAAATCCTTTTTGGGAATTTTCTTCGTGTCATTTCCCGTGGAAATCGTTTGAGGAATTCTGTTTATTTTACGAGTGAGCTGTGGGGAGAAGTATTTAACAACTCCACGCTCGTTTTAATTTTTGGGGGGGGGAAATTAATAAAGTAAGAATGGACGAAGCCTCATTGAATTTTTTTCCTTCAATTTTTTGTGAAGGAAAAACTTGCCTCGGGGAAACTTTCATAACCACAACTCGTTTTTATTATTATTAACAACAACAAGTTATGATTCTTTTTTCTTTTCTTTTCTTTCTTTTTTTTTTTCATTTAATATAAGTCTGATTTATTGTTATTTTCGTTATTTTGCTGGGATTAAGATTTCATCTTCATGGTGTAATTTTGAAATTTACTGTCTAATTAACACTATTTTCTTTTTGTTGATAATTTGATTTTAACACTGCTTAAAAAAGTGTAAGGAAAAGTACTAAAAAGTGTGGAAAGTTTGATGTTTTTTTTTGATAGAGAAATTAATTTTTTGTTAAAAATTTTAATTAACAGGAATGGATCATTTTTGTGGCATTTTTATCGTCGAAGGAAATGGCTATCGGATTTCCATGTATTAAGGCATGCAAAGCCAAGGTGAATATAGTATTCTGTTTTGCTATAAATTAAAATGGTGGGCTTTTAAAGTTTTGAAGAAAAATTATAATGTCTGGCTTTCGTGCCTGAAATATAATGTTTATTAATGCAGTGACGTTTTAATTGTTTTGAGTGGAGGGCTCAGGCCCACTGCAATGAGTGTCTAAAGAGGCTTTAAAATTGACTGCATCAGAGAGTATGAGGCGTTTAGGTTTAGATCGAAGAGGTGAGACATGCAGGAAAAGAAATTTGGAAGCGGCATCGTTTATTGCCACAATCATAGCCTTAAATGAGGTGGAGTTTCTATATTAAGTGAGGTCATGACTCTTCAGCATGAGAGATTAAAAGAGCTGGCTACGTTGGGATTTAGGAATGGTGTTTTATGTGAGGGGTAGCTTAAGTGAGAATTGGGACCTCAGCCAAAAAATTTAGGCTTGGATCGAGCAAGCCAGAATTGCCTTTTTGAGTACACTGAAGTTTTTGTGCAACTTTGGCTTAAATCTTAATTTAAGATCAGACATTGACAAATTTCACGTCCTGCTCTTGCTTGAGGCAAGGGAAATGGGGCATGTGGAAGATTTCTACGGCCGAATGAATGAGGTACGACGAGATCTTGGATCGGCATTTTATGAGCAAAGAGGTTGAGGTGAACTGCGGCATTTAGCGTTTAAAACTGAATTTTTTTTTGAGCTAAGTACTCCGCAACCTGCAAGTTGTGGTGAAGGGGAAAAATAAAAGTAGGCGCCAGCCAAGTCAGAAAAAGAGCTCGTGACTTCAATATTTAAGGGACCGGTATGGCAAGGATTTGGTGTTTTTATTTCATTTTTCGGGCGTTAACATGGACTTAAGTTGACATTTGCAAAAGAAACGTTTTTGTATGGTGGATCTCAAGGAATCGACTTTAAAGGTGAGGAAAATTTGTCAGTATAAGCACAGTCTGAAGGATTCTTCAGATTCTGCGTGGTAATCGTTGTTGACATTTGTAGATTGCTGCCAAAAAATTCAGGGTTGAATTACTTTTTTAAAAAAATATCACAGCTGGCCGATTGCAAAGCTTTGTTTCCTTGCCCAAGAGTTCATTCGGGTGCACGCTTAAATAAAATCTGGATTTAATAGGTCTTCAGGACCTTTTACACCTTAGGATCTTTTCCCTCCTTGTGAGCTAAGGGACTTAATTGGGTCCCTGAAAAATTTTGTGAGCTAAGTGATCCTGGCCCCACTGTGCTACTGATGATGCAAGATCAGTGTCTTATTTTTAAAAAATTCCTTTTGCTACTTGATCATTTTTAAATTTAAATTGCAGCTTAGACAACTAAAATGGTTTTCCCAAAGAAAAACGTCTCCAAGACAAAGCTTTTTACTTCCTATGTAAATTATTCGTGCATCTCAATTTCAACGTATCAGATTTCACCTTCTAGGAAAATAACTATCAGTAAGAGAAAGAAGATAATTGAAAATCTTCCAAGACTATCGGGAAAATTATCGAAACGTCTCTCATATTAATTTATTACACCTCAGGTGAAAAACGTCGGAATTTTCCAATGGAAAAAAAACTAAGAAAATTCTACTCTGCCGAATTTCAATAATTATATAGGAAGAGTAAAAAGTTACGGGGGGAGATGAATTTATTGGATTTCTTAGGGGTGAAGAATGATTTTCCATCAACTAGTCAGCATGGAAAGTTACACGCGTTAAAGTCGTTAAAGGAAATCGGTTTCGATTTAAATCATTTCCGGTTCGTTCGACTTCTTGAATAATGCTATTCCTAAATATACTATTTTCCTATTTGATCGAATTAGAATTTAAAAGGGTATAACGTAACAAGGACGAAAAAGAGAGAAAGAGATACCTCTTTCTTTAACACGCTTTTCCTTTGATTATGAATTCAAAGCTTCTAAACTCGTTAAAAACGCGCTCTGAGCGTCCATAGCGAAATCATCAGTGCATTTTTTCGAAAAAAAAAAAGGAGAAACCTCCGAAAGCACAGCGGAAGTATAAGCGATATACATCCTATGAATAAATAATGATTTAGAAGGTACATTGCTTAGACAACGAGGATTTATTGCTGAAATTTACTCCACCGTTCAACGACGGCAATTTAAATATATTATTATACTTTCTTAGTATAGTCCTACCCTTTTCTACTGGCTTTCAAAACGTCGTTATCTTTGTCACCTTTTCCTTAGATAAACTAACGACAATCGCATTATCGCCGTTATTTTTATGCTGTCGTAAAAAAAAAAAAGTTTTTTTTTCTTTCCCGAATGAATATTTTGCAGTCGTTTGCTGCCGGGATCATTTTTATTTGAAGTTGATTTTTGGTTTTAGTTGAGGTTTCTTTGTTTTTGATCAGTCGATAGTGACATGTCAAGGTTTGCGTAGTTGCAAGAGGAAGATTTTGGAATGATGTTAGTGTTTGACATGCAAATAGGGTATAAGGTATCAAAGAGGTAAATTAATGAACGCGATCTATAGGATTACCAGAGGGGCCGTCCAAATATTACGTAACGCTCGAAGGGGGGGGTGGGGGTCCGAGAGTGCGTTACGGTACGTTACAGGGGGGGTAGGGGGGGTCAAGGCATGCGTTACGTAACGCTAAGTCTGTTATTATCAATCTAATTATTTTGCAAAAAAAGGCAAATTTTTTCAAAAAAATTTCAAAATTTAAAAAATTTTAGAATTTTTTAGGAAAGTTTCTTGATTATTTCAAAAAAAATTTTGTTGTCCTGTATGAATAAATTTTTTGATTGTTATTCTTCCTTTTCATGCTTTATTTTAAATTTTAAATTTTCAAGTGAGGGGGGGGGGGGGGTCTTGACCCGTGTTACGTAATTATAAAGGGGGGGTTTGAGTCTGCGTTACGGTTGCGTTACAAGGGGGGGAGGGGGGGTCAAAAAGTGGCCTATTTTGCGTTACGTAATATTTGGACGGCCCCAGAAGGGATTCAATGATTTTATGAATTTTTAGCTTGGAGTTTGTCGGTTAAGTATATTATTTTAGTTTTCCAGCAAAGAGAACAAAGTGCTGCCAAAATTTGGAGGATCGCTTGGAAATTATGAAAAAAGTCAGGGTGGTGTATTTTTGGACGAGAGATCCAATGAGACTCCTCCTGTTTCAACATTTTATTAACTCATATTTTCTGATTGCAGCAAAGTCAACAATGTTGACCAATTCCAGTGGCAAGCAATCATAGAAAAACAATAATAAGTTTTCTGTCTTATAGACAATTTTACAAGATTCGTAAGCCGTCCCTAATATTCCACAATATTCCGCCAGTTATCCACGGAGCGACAGGGATAAGGGAATGAGAACTTTCGGGGAATTTAAATAATGAGAACATTCGTATTTATTTTCGATAAAGGTTGCTAATTAAACAAGAAAAAAATTATAAGGCTTAGCCAAGGTTACATATTCAGCTTTCAGAAAGGAAAGGAGGGGACCTTGGACTCCAAAAGCTTCGGTACGGAAATTTACTCGCCCTCGCCATTTCGTCGTGCTTCTACTATTTCCCTTTTTTTTCTAATACTCCTTTTCCTGCCAAAAATGATGTTTGACAGGAAAAATGAATTGATGTTGACATAAATTGCTAATTACCGGTGACGAGGTGAACAACGAATGGCTTGCTATAAAATATGAAGAGTACTGCCTAAGATGGCACTATAGCTCTCCCATATGATATCGTACTTTCCAGAAATCGTGAATGTCCGCATCTTTGAAACCTAGCAGCGTTTCTATATGTTTCAGGAACTTTTTGACACTTTTCTAGGTTTCAAACATGCGGGCATTTGTACGTTTCTGAAAAATTTCAACTAGGGAGCCTCATAGGGAATGGACACTTGGATGAGTCGTTTGCTACAAGAAGGTTCTTGCTTTTAAAAACTGGGAACTGCCATGATCTCGAATTTGACGGCCCCCATTCTCGAGCTGTAAAGTCGAAACAAAAGAAATCAGTTTTAATTTACCGATTTTTTGAATAAATAGCCGGATCACTTAAAAGATGATCAGAGTTTTTAAGTAACTTTCGGCCATCAAAAATATTCCTATAATAATTTTAAGATTTTTGGGCCATAAAAAGACCGAATATTTTCCTCGACATGTCTGTATCTTTTTTTTCCGAGAATGGCGGTTATCAAATTCAGTTTTCAAAAAGGCGTATGTAGCCAACGACTCATCGAAGAGTCCTCTCCCTATTAGGCTCCCTGGTTTCAACGAGAGGGCAGGGTATAAGCTCTGTCCAATCTCTGGACACGTTTATATTGAAATCATCAACTTTTTTTGACCTTTTTCTGTGATAGCATGCACATTATCGGACCTATACGGGCGTGCTTCCCAAGGAGAACTTTCCACGTTGTAGGCCTTAGGTTTGAAAATTGTTTCAGCATCAAATAACACGGAGAAACGATGTTCATGTTGCTATTCTGTCCCATGCAGTTGTCTGACCACATTATTATGTGCTCGTCGTTCTTTTTAAACTCTCTTCTATCCATTATTTCATCTGAGTGTTATCATATTCTACTGGATAGCTTATTTGAGTGACAAATCTACTTTTATTCGCATCTTTCAGAAAAACGTTTCAGAAACTGTAAAATGCCTGCATTTTTGAAACTTGACTATTTTTTCTCTTAGGTTTCAAACATGCTGATTTTATTGTTTTTGAAACGCTATTAGGGTGGTGTTAATGATATAAATCTTTGTTCCTATAAGCAAAGGGATAACTAGAACAATCTTCAGTTAATTCACTTACCAAAGTTTTGGCTAAAACTTAATCGATGCTTGGATTTCTATTTACTGGTTTGATAGTTTCCCTATTATCAAAAACTGATTTGAAATTTTATGTTACGGCAGTCGAGCCAACTTGAAATGCTATAACAATTTCATATGGGAGCGAAGAACAAGACGGAATATAGAACACAAAATTTCATTTTCTTTTTTTTTCGAATTTTTTTTTTCTGGTAATAAATTACACCGTAAGTTACATCTCATCTTCTTTACCGTGAAGGTTATATGGTATTTTTTTTCTCCTCTCTTCTCAAATCTGTATAAAAGCTAAGTCCGGGTTTGAGGAGATTCCCCACTCACGTTTTCTCAGACTTGACGGAAATATTCTTCCAGGTAAGACTTTCCTTCTTAGGAGATTTATATTCAAATCCTAGTGTTTTGCCGGGTTCATTAGACATTCGTAAAACGTGATTCTCTCTGAGATTTTAAGTTTTCGGGTTTCGTTTTTCTGATCCTTTTTGCTTCGAGTTTGTCGAGCAATTACTCAAATTCTCACGCGGGAATAAATAACTTTTAATCCTCTTTTCATCTCCCGGTTGTAATCGCATTGATTATGACAAAGCCGATGATGAAACAGGATGCACATAATTATTGTTTGTCTATTTATCCTTTTGCGAAATAATGGGAAAAGCTTTGGAAATAAGGGAAATAAAATGCTTAAATGTTTGTTATGGTTTTTTTTTTTTTTGCTGTCAGTGTGCCAGTTCAAGGAGCATGTGTGTATTTTAAAACGTTTCAAAAATGGTGGCCAGTTGGGAATTAATAAAAATTGGTTGAGGAAATTTTTACGGGTTGTGATTGAAATCAAAATGAGGGGAATCGAAAAATGTGGAAAAATGGAGATTACCTTTGGGAAAAAAGGGAATCGGATAAAAATGATGAAACGTCAGTTTAATCGATGAATCAACTATTTGGGTTGATGGTTGTCACCCTATTTCTATATCATTTGAAGTATCTGAGATTTTTTTCAAACGTTTATTTTTGTTATTGGAAATTTGGAAAAGAATGTTGAAATGATGGATAGCAAAATAATCAGTATTTGATATTGATAAGGCGAGAATCCAAAATGGGAGTTATGAAAAGGGCCGAAAGGAAAAAAAAACGAAATTTTCGACCGGGTCGAAAATTTCTTTCGGCCCTTTTCCGGTCAAAAATTTCTTTCGACCCTTTTCCGGTCAAAAATTTTTTTCGGCCCTTTTCCAGTTAAAAATTTCTTTCGGCCCTTTTCCGGTCGAAAATTTCTTTCGGCCCTTTTCCGGTCAAAAAACTTCTTTCGGCCCTTTTCCGGTCAAAAATTTCTTTCGGTCCTTTTCCGGTCAAAAAATTTCTTTCGGTCCTTTTCCGGTCGAAAATTTTTTTCGGCCCTTTTCCGGTTGAAAACTTCTTTCGGCCCTTTTCCGGTCAAAAATTTCTTTCGGTCCTTTTCCGGTCAAAAAATTTCTTTCGGTCCTTTTCCGGTCGAAAATTTTTTTCGGCCCTTTTCCGGTCAAAAATTTCTTTCGGTCCTTTTCCGGTCAAAAAATTTCTTTCGGCCCTTTTCCGGTTGAAAATTTCTTTCGGCCCTTTTCCGGTTTAAATTTCTTTCGGCCCTTTTCCGGTCAAAAATTTTTTTCGGCCCTTTTCCGGTCGAAAATTTCTTTCGGCCCTTTTCGATTTCGGCACTTTTCCGGTCAAAAATTTTTTCGACCCTTTTCCGGTCGAAAATTTTTTTCGGCGCTTTTTCGGTCGAAAATTTCTTTCGGCCCTTTTCCGGTCGACAATTTCTTTCGGCCCTTTTCCGGTCGAAAATTTCTTTCGGCCCATTTCATATGACCCTCCAAAATAAGTACAAACGCTGTACCCGAACACATTTTCCTATTTTCAAACATAATCAACGTGAAATTATTTTCTCACACGGATCATTGCACTTAAAAAAATGAAAAATGGATTTTGACATGGCGAAAATTCTGTCAAACAGTACTAATATTATCTTGGTTGCAAAGTCCCTGCCCTTCCTCATGTGGACCTTGATTGAGATTGTCCCGGCGCTCCAATAAAACCGTCTTGAAGTTTCTGTGTGTTTTTCTAGTTTATATCAGTTAAGGTTCGTCCGCGCTAGAGCAGAACTCATCCTTAAATGAATTAAGAGGAGAAAGGGAGAAACTTTCACATTTGTAACTTACTTCCCGAGTTATGACATTTTCATTGCGAAAACCATAAATTCCAAAAGCAGCCAGTTAAGGGACTTAATTGGACTACGCCCTACTTGTTTTGCGTCTTGATAACGACCGGACCGGATCGTGACGTCGCTACTTTTTTTTTCAAAAAAAAGTAAATAAAATAAAATAAAAATAATGCGAAGCTATCATACACTTCCATTTTTTTTTTTTTTTTGAAAAGCGGTTTCAACGAACAAACGTGCGTTTAAACCATTAAAACTTGGATAAAATTATCAACTCGGTCATGGGCAGCTAATAACGTTTAATGGAAACGTTTTTAAATCGCCACGACAGTAATTTATGCATCCTTCCCATTTATTAAATTGAAACTGGAAGGATTTCGGTTCGAAAATAACTTGCGGATTTTGTTTGTTTTTTTGTTGAAAAGATGAAGCACACAAATCATAAACCATTCTTCAAAAGTTGCAGCATTCAATCATTTTAATAGTCTATTATCGCGCGTGATACGTCAATTCGAACGATCCCTGCTACCGGAAACGGTATAATTTAAATGTGGGCGCAAGGGGGAGGATGGGGAGATAAAAATATAAAATCACACTTTGAATTTGAAAAAAAAACATGAAAATAAAATTTAAAGGATACAATTTGTATTACGATAAAATGGAGGTTCCATTAAAACTCTATTTTATTAAAATCGCAGCTGCTTTGGTGTGTTATACTAAATTCAATATGTCCGTTTTTTTTGTTGATGGAAAACAATATCGCCGATGAAATGAAGAGAAAATCCGGGGAGAGTTCGGAAGGAGAAGGTGGGTTCTCTTATGTCATGTGAAATGATTGACGCTCGAATCAATCATCCAGCAGTCAAACAGGCTTATACAATCTCATAAAAAGATATTCGAGATTTTCGTTCTCAAATGATGCGTGTTAGGACGAGACAACGTAAAAGATCTCATGTGTGCCGAGAAACGTTTATATGTTTTTTTGAAAATTAATAGAAAAGAGTAAACTTGGTCGAGAGGGGATGAAAGAATCCTACTTTCCGTTTGGTTGGTTTGTGGGTTTGTTTTTTAATTAAATCATCCTTTAGATATATTACATTTTTCAATTTAAAAAATTTTTTTCCCTGTCCGTTTTGAGAGAATGCCCTCTTTTTTTTCTCCCTCCTTTGCTTTTTTCCGTTTGTGTTTTTTTCTCTCTTGACTTTTACATTTCGGTCACTTTTATGTAAATGAGTTCTTTTTTTATTTGGCTCGGAGCTGTCTGAAGAAGGGGCACGTGGTAAGTTATGAATTTAAATCAAGTCATGGGAGATAGGCAAACGGAGGATGATTTGTTTCTTTTGAAGGAGAGGTTGATTTTGTCTGGTGAGAAACTAGGTCAGATTTAAGTTTATGGAAGGCAAAGGGTAGATTTGTTATGGAGTCTAAAACTTTTAGCGAGAAAAAATTCGAAAAACCTTCGATTTTAAAATTATTTATCATTTTTATGTCTTTTCTACGAGCTTAAATCCTACTTCCCGGACGAATCATCCTTGAAACAATTGTAGACGCGTCAGCTTCAGGCGATTGAAACTGTAAATGATTTCTCGATAGCAGTGAAAACATACAATATTCATAAACCTAGTCCTTGCAATTGAAATGTATTATCTCTGTAGCCTCGGTCTGCGATTAACATGTCACTTGCTCTAACTAGATTGTCACTCGTTGTCTCGTTAATTTCGTTACTTAACATATTCGCATTATCGTTGCGAAAATAAGGACAATCAGTCTCTTGTATTGCAGGAATGCAGCCGTTCGCTGCATCCTTTTGAAGTGGATTGATCGAAGGGACAAGTCCTTCCATTTTCTTTTCGGCAATCACTAATTGATTGCCTCCAACCAACTCCGCCGCTTCCTCTTTTTGCTCCACTTTTTCTGTTTTATCTGCCCTCCCTTCCATTGTATTATTGAACTAAAGATTTTTTACTAAGGATTTTGTTCTAGAAAATTTTGAATAAAGAATTTTGAAAAAACGGCCTAAACTATACGAATAAATAAACAGACAAACTTCCGATTTTTTCTGTTTGTTTTTTATACACCGCCTTCCCCCCTTCCCCCCCCCCCCCAAAAAAAAACAGAAAAAAGAACATATCAAGTAGATTAATTTTAACCAAAAATTAAGTTTTGTTTTTAGGAAAAATGCGTTTTAGAAAAAACAAATTAAGAAAAATAAATTAGGAATTTTTTTTTAGGAAAAATAAATTAGGAATTTTTTTTTAGGAAAAATAAATTAGGAATTTTTTTTAGGAAAAATAAATTAGGAATTTTTTTTAGGAAAAATAAATTAGGAATTTTTTTAGGAAAAATAAATTAGGAATTTTTTTTAGGAAAAATAAATTAGGAATTTTTTTTAGGAAAAATAAATTAGGAATTTCTTTTAGGAAAAATAAATTAGGAATTTTTTTTAGGAAAAATATATTAGGAATTTTTTTAGGAAATATAAATTAGGAAAAATAAATTAGGAATTTTTTTTTAGGAAAAATAAATCAGGAATTTTTCGAATTTCCAAATCCTCGAATTTCCAGTTACCGGATTTCTAAACTTAAATGCTGAATTTAGGTATAAGTTTGTGTTTGCGACCTAGGTCACGAACGTATAAATAATTCAATTCCTCAATTAAATTTATCTCGCTTTTCCTCATTTTCTTAAATCAGAATATCATCCAGTAACTTTCTTACTGCGACACCCCGAAAGAATTAAACAATGCAAGTATTAATAAACAATATGACTGAAATCCAAGATATTCCGAAAATCGTGTGAAAGCAAATTTGTTGAATAATGCATGAGTGTGTTTGGCAACTTTCCTTCCACAATACGTATGAGTAGCTTTCATATTAAATTTCTTCGAATTCGTCTCCGACGGTTAAAGTATCTCTTTCTCCTATTTACTCTCTTCCATTTTTGTTTTTTATCAATTTAAATTTATTTTATAAAATTTCGAAAAAAAAGTTTTTCTCTTTTTAATTGACAGCATTAAAAAAGCTGATTCGTAGAGAAGCGGGGAAAAAAAATTGAAAAGGGTGATTGCTGACTTGACTGGTTAAAAAGAAAAAAGCGGTTTTAATTATATTCATTTTCTCCACCTCCTGGTTTTGGAATCGACCTAAATAATATTTAAATTCATATTCAAATGACATTTTATAAATCTTCGACAAGCCATTGCTGAAATTCAATTAAACTAAATTGGATAAGGTTTCTCCCAGACGTTATAATTAAAGTAACGGAAATTAAGTCCCATATCAGATGAGAAACTGTGTTGAGTATTTCAAATGGGGAATTGTGTCATTGGATTCTATTTATCGATTTCATGAAGTTGTAAATTCTTTTTTTTTTCGCTCTGTGGGTTGGAAAGCCGACTCCGGCACTGGCAATGTAACCGACTTCTCTGAAACGTAACCAAATTTAGAAACAAGATGAGGTCAAGTTCCTGTCAGGACGATAACCCACTTGTCGAACATTTCGAGCAATGACAGGACGCTGATGATTGTGGAATTTGTGCTACTACCGTTTCCAACTCGCACATTAAGAACGCTGAGGAAATTTAAAAAAAAAAAAGATGGTTTCGACGTTTTGAAAAATGTGCCCCAACGGTCGGGGAAACATGTAATTAGTGAGAATGATAGATTGTAGAGAAGGAGGAGAGAATTTAATTCCGATTCGACAAAAGTTAAGTGTCGATTAGCAAAAAACGAGGAAACCCTTTTTTTTTTTTTTTTTGAGAAGAGATAACAAAATATTCAAACAACCGCATGTGTTAATATTTCAAAGAGGAAAAACGTTGAAGCAGTAAAGTAATCACGAACGCCCGGTAAATCCGACCCCGGATCGAACGTCAATTTTAATAGGATTGCCGTTGCTTTAGTGTATTTCACAATTTTATTTATGTCTTTCAATTCCTTTTTAATTGTTCGATTCTCTAATCTCTTTGCTTTGAACTTAATAACGCGTCAATAGGACAGAAAGACTTGCAGATATTCATCATTTTGAAAATAGTTGAGGTTGGTCTTTTCTGATCAAAGTGGAAATCAGTGGATTAGTGATTTGTTTATGGAACAAAATGAAGAAAAGTGATGGGAGTTTGGTTTACATCAAGCATGATTCTTTATTTCTGAATTTACTGTGTTAAGATTGCGGACGTGAATAACTTTAGCCGCGGGTTTTGTGAGTCACCGTATATCACGGAACATTAGGATTGGATTGCCGATTAAGTTTTCTCTCGGAAAGCGTTTGATATAAAGGTAGATCTTGATAAGCTCAAGGGCCCAGTGATTTTTCAGCGAAATCCGATTAGCGGTTTGAAAGCTGTGTCAGCAAAAGTGAAAAAACTTTTAAAAATTGAAGAAAAGCAAGAGCGCTAAAGCACAAACCGGTGGTTCTGATTTTTTGTAGAGCATTAGTCGGGCAACCGGTGAGGCTTGTTTTGTCTTGCTTAAGGAATGGCGTCCTTGCCCTGTGGTGAGCTCCCTTCTCAGGGTTATGAGTTAGTGGAGGGCAGCAGCTTCGCTAATACTGACCTAGGGCTGAAGATGGTAGTAATCGGCAAGGCCTAGGGTCAGATACCGGGAGGCAGAGTTGGATCAATGGTATGGCTCCCGTACTGCGACGTGGAAGATTGTGGAAAGCCACCACGTTATTTGATATTCCTAGTAAAATCATCAATGGTTGGCCATGATGATCGCCAATCTCCGACGAGGAGCGGACATTTAAAGAAGAAGAAGTGGGGCAACAAACCAGTCTTTAGGATTTTCTTTTATCTTCTGTTGTTATCGAGTTTTCATTGGAAAACGCTGTGGAAAAATATTTTTTGTATAGGCAACCCGCAAAAAAAGTGTAACAACGCAGGTTTATTTTATAAGTCTTGATTTTTACGTTCTCTTAGCCTTTTTAGGGCAAATCCTGTTGGCTTTTGTCCCATTTTCTTAAATTTAAAGGAAACATTTCCGCTTTCATAAAAAATCCATGATTCAGCTGTTAATCCAACATAATTTCTCTAACATTTCCCAAAAGAGCTGCAAAACTCAAATCGTTTCACTCCATCAACAGATCATTCCCCGTAATGCTCTCATATTAACGATACAACCTTATCCCGACCCCTGATGTTTTCCAATCGGAAAAGCTTTACAAACTGCTCCATATGCACTGGGAATCGCGGTAGTTTCAATATCAAGCTCTATAAATCGGATTCGATGGTGAATATTTTATCTCCTCATTTCCACCCCCCTTTTTCCCAGCTTTTTACGAAATTGACTAGTTTTTTTTTTTTATAACTGATACACTTTAGATTATTTTATCACGGAACTTACATCTGGATTAGCCCACCTTTCGCCACTGGTTTCAAGTAATAAATCAGGACGGGCCCGCGTTTTGCCAAACCCTCCTTTTTCTCCCTTGAGGGGATAAAAATGTTCGGTCGATTTATGACGTCGACAAGTGATATAAGTGAACATGGGATTTGAAAATGATATCTGTGAATTATGTAAATATAACAGGCGGCTGAGTATATACACTCTAGCGTACAATCCGACGGTAAAGTAAATTGTAAAACGTTCGCCACGCTGTGATATTGTTTTGTTCCTCCCAAACGATGTAAGCGGTTCCCTTTGTGCAACACTCTTTGGACAAGGATTCCTATTTACCCTTTGCCAATTTTCATTGAGAGGGTTGGAGGGAAAAAATTATCCTGAAGAGGGAAATTGAGATGTCGTTAAAAAACAGAAAATGCCTTTGTATAAATTAATTAAATCACGATTCCTTGATTTTATTTTTTGTAATTTTAAAAAAAAAGTTGAACTGCGCAACAATTAGCAGTGCTGCGGGTTGTACGAATGTACCAGGACGCAAGCCTGAGGATCTTTTGAGGGGCGCAAGAGGTGAAGAGCAGTTCGTTTTAAAATTACGGAGCAGACTAAAGTCTCATAATTTCGAAGAAAGAAAAAAACTTGCTTATATTTAAAAATTTAAAAAGCAACTTTACATTTCTTACAGAAAGAGCATCTATTATGAATTTCTTTGTAGTGTTTTATAATTTTTCGACTCCCATGAATCGATGGTCCGCATTTTAAAAATTCTGAGCATGAATCAGAAGTATTCTACATTGCAGTTAAAAAACCGGCATTTTTTACAACGCTTCTTTATTTTTGGGTGATCTTCTTGTAAATGGCAAAGACGAAGTTTTGAAACAGAATCTCGAATCGTTTAGAAGTAGACTTTCTTCATCGAAACTTAGATCTTTTCCTAATGGAACGTAATCAGTTTTCAAAAATGTCAGAAATCCGTGGCTTGCGTTAAATATTTCCCTTTACTTTTATTCAAACCTTGAAAGAAAAAACTTTATCGACAAACCCAGAATTAAAAAACCCGTGAAATAGAGCCAGTTTAAACTTGTCAATATAATATGCCATCGGATTCCGATTTTCGATACAAAAAAAAAACCTAGAACGACAAATACAAAAAGAAAGGCAAAAATATAAAATAAAAAAGTTTTGGGAATTTTCACGTATTAAAAACGTGACTCTTCGTTTGAACTATCTAGGCGCGCTCGTCTCCCCCCCCCCCCCCCCCCCCCATACTCTCCGAAAGCAACAAACTCGCACATCACCGAAAAAAAATTACAAGGCCCTTTGATTCTTTCGTTAGTAATTTTTTTCCATCACGATTTTTGTTTCTATGGACTCCCCCCTTTTCTGGGAAAAAGCGGATCGAAAATTATTGCAACCATCTGCCAACGGTTACCGGCGTTGTTTCAATTCAAAAGCCACAAAACGCATAATCATAATGTTGTTCAAAAGGGAGGTGGGTAGGAGGCAAGCGCGGAGGAGGGAGATAGTATGTCGTATAAAAACCGTTATTTGCGGAATGCGTTTTGACATGATTCCAGTTTTTATGAAATTTGGCTGATATCCCAATTGTGCCTCATCCCAAACAATATTCTTGTTTCGGAAAAGCCCAAATTAAAAGTAAATCTGAAAGTATGATGTAACAACGACCTAAATATATTGCTGGACGTTCTTTAACTATCTTGCCCATTGCAGAGTTTTACATTTTTTTTTTTTACTCTGCAGTGCACTTAAAAGGGATAATTAGCAACTTGAACATTTTTTTAGAAAACGTACATGAAAATATGAGAGGGAAAGAATGAAGTACGTTCTAATCGTTACGTTATCATTCCTCTTTTTTTCTCTCTTGATAAGTGGAGCACGTTTTTTTTTCAGAGATAATAAATTTTTTCGATACGATTTTGAGGGCAATAAATTCATGAACACCGTTCTCACATTTCGAACGGATCTAACAATAGATACTTTTCACCATCATTCTCTTTTGTTGATAATCGATTGAGACTCATGGCGAAGTATGAAATGAATACGAACGAGCCATTTTTTTTTCACAAATCCCCAACGTTCACTTGATAAACACCCATTGTTCTCCTTAAGCGAAACAGGGTTTTCCCCGAATTAACGAGCTTTTTATCAGGTATTTTTACCCGAAACCTTAAAGGGTAATAAGAATTTTTTATTTAATACAAATCCTTTCTCTTCTTTTTTTTTTCATTTCCGGTTTTTTGCCTCACTTAATAAAATATTCATATTTTGTTGCGATAAAAAGAAACGTTTTTCACCGGGATATCAGCACGTTAAGTGTAAAAGATGATATACCATTCTGAAAATCCAAAATAGAAGAGAAGGAAAAGGAAAAAAAAATACTGGGAAAGAAAAACAAACGGCTTAGATCGAATAAAGGTAGCAGAACAATAGCGCATAACGACTAATCCCGACAAAACCGACGTCCTATTGTTAATGTTTAGTAATCAGCTTAAAATTAAGCGACCTAAGTCCACATTACGAGGACAGTTTTATACACAGGCGAGACTTTTACCCGTTTTTTCCTGCCTTCCAAGATTTTAAGCAGGTTTTTTTGAATATTTTTTTTTTTAGAACAGAGAAAGGTAGTTTATGAAATTCAAATGTTTTGAGACGGTTTCAGCTCTAGGCTCAGGCAGTCTAGGCTCAGGTGGACGGGACATGTCGCTCGGGCGCCGCCGAAGCGGTTTATGCGTCAGGTCCTTGACGGAAGGCCTACCAGTCCCAGATCTCAAGGCAGGCCGCGGCTTTATTGAAAGGATAACGTGTTGAAGGATGCGGGTTGACTTGGAGTTCCTGATTGGAGGGAGTCGTGCCAGGACAGGGTCGCCTGGCGTACTACTTGTGATAGACTCCTGCATGGGCCGCCCGGGCCGGGTTTGGGCCCAATTTTTTACTTTAAAGGGCTGGGCCCGGGCCCGAATTACCGTCACTGTCTGTCAGAGTCTTTTTTAAAAAATTCGAAATCGAACTTCAAATAGTCAGCTATGAAAATAGCAGAAAAACAAAACAATACTCAAACAAATCAATGTTTTGGTTTTAACAAGTTTTAAAGTTTATCTAAAAGTTAAAAATTTTTGATACATCCGGGCCGGGCCCGGGCTCAACTTCGTCGGGTCGGGCCTGGCAGGGCCCGGGCTCGATTTTTTGGCTCAAGGCCGCATTTTTTCGGCCCGTGCAAATCTTTAACTTGTGATGCGGCGGTAGGGCTTCAAACGCCGTAGTTAGTTAGTTAGTTCAGCATTTTATGCGAAGTCGTTTTCAAGTGTTTTAAAATCGATTAATGTTTTTTTCGGATTTTTTTTTGTTTGAAAATGTATGACATATTGTTCTTGGGCTCTTTGTAATTTTTCTCTTTTGTGTCAATTTAACTTTGATTGAGTAAATATTTGTTTTTTACTGGATGCTTATTTTTGCATGACCTCCAGCTAATTGTTTCATTAGAATTTTATTCTCTCGTTGGTGTATGATCCATCAATTTCCAGTGATAGGAACTTCATCTTCCAAAAAAGTTATTTTGGAATTTTTATCGAGTCCGAGGGTCTTCTGGAGCATTTTATTAACAAAGGCCAGCAATTTTTCATTCTATCCTATATATTTGAAATTTCGATTTCCTTTCTTTGAGACTGCTGCTGAGAAATTTCATGCAGTATATAACTTTTTGTAATGCAGCTTGTAGAAACGTTACGACAAGGTAGTAATATCTAGTCCTTGACCTTCCCATGTAGCCCTTAAGTCTCGCAAGAACTCGAAATGGTCTTTCCCACGCCTGCACTTTACAAAGTTGTTCATATCATTTGTATAAAGTTTCCACCTACCTTGTAAACCTTTACTAAACGCAAAACCCTGAAATCAACCTTCCTATTTACATCTGATACATCTTGTATTCCATTTGTAAACTCTTGTAAATGTCCATTGAAAACGCTTCCGAAGATGCGAAGGAAAGCTCAACGAATTGAATTACAAAGTTACTTAACTCGCTAAACGAAATTAGGATTCTAAGGCGGACCTCTCATTCTGATACATACAAGGATTCCATTGTTGAAATGGTTTCCCTATCGAATCTTTTCCTTTTTTTTCACTTGCCGTTTGTTTTTATTCCCTCGTTAAAAATCTTGCTAAACATCTTAAATAAAAATTTTTGAGTTAAATGTCTTTTCCATAACCTCGTCCTCGAATGGGGAAAAAAAAAGTAAAGTTGAACTTTAACCTCAGAATTATCGCTCACGAGACAAAGTCCTACTCTCTGAAACTGACAGAAGAGATTAATGGCAAAAGGGAAAAATTCAAGATTTTTCTTTTTATCAGTTAAAAGGTTTTAAAAAAGGCTCATAAACGGAAAAAGGGGAATTTAAAGAATGTAAACAATTAAATCCGTTGTATATTATTTTCCTCGAGCTTTTAGTTAGGTGGACAAGAGAAAAGCGGTCACACTGCGTGTAATCATTTTTGTTTTTCTCTCGTCTCTCTCTTTTTCTCGAGTTAAGTCATTAAAGAGAAAAGGGTTAAGTAGGAGAGAATCGAGGCAAAAAAGAGATAACCGAAAAGTTAGTTTTGAGGAAAACTTAAAACGCGCTTTTCCTTGCAATTGACAAGTGGAAAGAAATCTGAGTTGCTCCAGTTTTCCATCTAGTTATGAGCATTACGTTTGTTACCATGATGAAGCTCGAGCGGGGTTCCCGTGTTTTTTGCTCCCTTGATTCTCCTTAAACCCCCTAGGGCAGGTTTCTTTTCATTAAGCTTTCCGTTCAATTACTTGCTGTGTTCCGCTGCGGAATCAAAGGGAAAAGAGAAGGAAAAGATGACTTCCTTTTGCTATAAGCGCCCGATAGAAGCTCCCCGTTTAAACATAAGCCTAATCAGAAGTTATGTTTATTGATGGAAACGTTTTTTTCTTGCTGTTATATCTGCTTTTATGAAATATAGAGTCAACATATATCTCATTAGCAGACGCTTTGAGTTTCTTTAAGGTGATGTAATCAATTGCCAGAGGTTAAAAAATTTTATTTAACGTAATACAGTCGACTCTCCATAAGGATCATTAACTTTAAAAAAAATTATAAAAATTTTTAACGATTTTTTTTTTTTAAATTAAAATTTTTTTTGTATCATGTTTATATTTGTAAATGTGTAGGGCCTATGTACGAGTCAAATTTCAGATTAATAATGTTTTGGGGTTGGACTTTTGTTTTTTAAGAAAAAATTGAACACTTTAAATTTGTTTTGTCGCTCACTTTATTACCGTAAACAGTACACGAAAAAAAATTCGCTCATATCGCTCATAGTGCTTTCATTTAATAAATAAATATTGGTCTAAACATTGATAACGAGACAACAACAGCCTACAGGGTACCAGTTGATCCTGTTCTAATTTATAACGGCGATAAATATCTTAAAGCAAAATCCAAATCCGTCGCACCTGAAAATTTTTCTTTCGTAAGTAATCAAAAGTCGTTCCGACCTCATTTTTCCCCAGTAGCAATTACCGTTCGAGGATCTCGACATTCCTGTCACCGATTCCCTTTTTCCCCCATTTTTTTTTTTAAAAAGAAAAAAGTCTAGACGAAAAAGAACATCGCTGACTAAGTATTGTTTGTTTTCCCTCCCGATTCCCTCCTTCCTTCCTTTCTTTTTTTTTACTTTTTTTGTCTCCCAGAAAAAAAAATTCAAGTTTATTCGTCGCGTGTACTTGTACTTTTCACAATTATACGTAGAAGAGAAAAATAAAACTAAATATTTTCTTTAAAAAAATTTTCCGGCGATCGCTCAAGTCCTTCTAAAAGATTTTCAGCTGACGTTTTTCCAGATTAAAGCATCAAGAAAATAGTTGATGAATGCGACGACAGAAATAACTCAAGCTTATTTCGTTTCCGTTTCTTTTTTCGGGGAGCCTTGCACTCCCCCCTTCCCCCACTCTGCCCTTTTCTCCTTTTTTCGTTTTTCTAGAGTTCGGATTTTAAACGTTTTGTTCTAAACAAGTGCTCGCTGAATTTTTCTTTTGCTCTATATTTTATCATTTTAATTATTTTTATTTTTTGTACATAATTTCCCCTTCAGGTACATTAGCGATTTAAAGTAATCCAGTTTCACCCGAATGTTTTTTTTTTTTTTTTGCATCGTTCATTGTAAACGAAGCTTAAAATGGATTTTTAATGGCTACTTAAATCCATTTCCATTTTCGCTTTATCTCTCTGAAAATTTTTTTAAAAAAATTTTTTTATCGTGTTTTAAAACAAGTCGACATTTATTTTTTCTCCTCTCATTCTTTTTAGGAACTTCGAAGGGTTTAATTTCTCAGGGAAAGGTCTTATAAGAATAATTACGTCAAGACTCAGGGAATTTTCCATGGTTCACTTGATCTTTTATACAGTTTGGTTTTAGGCGCGATTAAGATCATCGATGAGAGGGTTTGGTTTAATGGGTAACATGAGAAGGTCAGTGATGCTAGAAAGGTGAAGAGGCTGTGTGGGTCGCTTGGATTTGAAAATTTTAGAGGAAGCGTAAGATTTTAGCACATTTAATATGATAAAAAAAGCTTTGAATGGTTTTAGCAGAGGTGGAATATACAAATAGAGATTAGGGGATTTTTTCTTGATAATGGAGATGCTGAAAAAAGTGAAAGGCTAAAAAATAAAAAAGCTTGTTATTGTTTTTTTGATTTTTGTTTTGGCGTTACCCCCCCATATAGTTAGTCCCTATATAGTGCATTGCGCGGCTGGAGGAAAGCTAATTTCTGCAGCAAAGTCGAATCAAAATCAAATCTGGATTTTAACTGCTTAGCGGCTTCCCAAAAAAATTTGACGTTAATTTCTACATTGAAAATTTTTTTTAAAAAATAGCTAAAATTGTTTTAAGAGTCTTATACCATAAAAAAATCACGGCATCGTTCTCGAAAACTTTTCTTATCTTCTTCATTAAATAACGAATTTGGTAACATCATGTCCTTTCTTTCAGGATTTATCATTTGTAATTTTTTATTGGCTATATAGTCAGCTCTTATGTAACTGCGGAGTAGATCAGTACTGATCTACTCCGCAGTTACATCTAAAAATCTATGAGCTGTATCAAGTTACTGAAAACCTATACACCTTAGAATACCGTAATCTCGTATATCGTTTTGGGGAAATAAAAAAGGGGGAATTATGGGGTTTATGAGACAAAAATTTTCAACCTTGTTACCGCTTAAAAATTTTTCAAACGGGGATCGGGGCGACACCAGCTCTGGTTCCAAATAAAAGTCGGCTCCTCCTATCGTCATTCGGTAATACTCGACGATCAACTAGATATGGTAACTGTTGACACAGTTTGCAGTGTTTAATAAAATGTTTGACATCAATGGATATGCCTGGCCAATAAAATCGTTCTTGGGTATAGGTTTTCAGTAACTTGATACAGCTCATAGATTTTTGGATCCATGAATTTAGGAAGAAGAAGTTGAATCTACGAATAAAAATAAGTGATGTTGCCCTTGTAAAAGATGGTAGAGTAAAATTTACACCGAGGTAAGCCCTAAACATCCGTAAAAAAATTTTTTAAGATTCGTCCGAAAAAATGGCCGGCTAATTATTTTTGATAAAATTTTTCCCCGGCAGTTTTAATTTCCCTTTCATTACGATTACACATCAAAAAATGATTCAAATTGTAATTTTTTAAAGCGATGACTAAATTTTGAAGTAAATTAGCTTAGTTTTAAATTCAAATACGCTTACATCTTCTAGTAAATAAGAGACAAAATTCAAATTCTCCATTATTGGGTCGTTCGCCATTACTGGGCATCAAACCCTAAATGCTCTGGATCAAAATTTTTTTTATCATAAACTTCTTTCAGTTCCCAAAGTTGAGTCATCATTTTTTTAAATTCGTCATCAAAAAATCTAACAACTATGCTGCTACTTCGCGCCCCCTCGGAACGGCTACGGTACAGTATTGCTAACAGGCTTGGCCCAGGCCCGCAGTAACCGCGATTGTTTTATTAGCCCGGGTCTCACCGGCCCGCACCGCTAAAAATCTTTTTCTTTATTTCACTCTTTTAAATGCGGCCCGGATTGCATAAACTAATAAATGAATTTTCTCGGTCCGTAGGCTTGTGAGGACTTGTCCTCTAATTATTTTTTATCGCGTTAAGGTTAAATCTTTTTATCCGCAAGGCTGTAATGAAAAGTAGCTTGCTGTTAGAAGGACAAGTTCTAGGTTTTAAAGTGTCCCACGTATTCCGAGAAAAATCTTGAATGTTTAAGCGAGTTTCGTCCTGTGACTTTTATATCCTAAAAAAAAGTTCTACAAACATTCAAGTTTTATATTTTGAACCATACTCATGTGAACTTTTGCCCGAGTGTTTTCCGAGAAACGTTCTACATGATTTGCCTTTTTATTCGAATAAAAAAAAAAACTTTTTCCCTTGTTGTATCGAAGCATCAGAGATCTAATCGGACGTGGATGAAGCAAATATAAAATTGGATTACGAGACGATATAAACCGAATGAAAAGTCCATATTAGTCAGTAATCGTGTGCTAATTTTTATTGGAATTTTAATTTTCAATTTTCGTCATTGGGAAATCTGTCAAACGGACGTGAGAAACGTATTGCTTTGGCGGGTAGGGAAAACCCATCGCCGATGTATATTTTGTTTGAATTCCGTCTGCGAATCCTTTGTGTTTGCCTAATGTTGAAGGGCGAGAGGAAAGCAAATGAGTAGGAATGTAATTTAACTAAAATTTTCTAGGGGGAAAGGGAGGCCTTGTAACTTTTTGAAACAGACGTATGCATCCCTTAGGGAGCTTTCAAAGTTTTTAGACATCTCTACATTGTGCAATTTAATACTTAGGTCTATGTATTAATTTAGGAGATATTAAAATCGTGTGAAAGATCAAGTGGTGGGGAATGTTTAAAAAAAATTAAATTTAAAATTGGTGACCGCTATGTATGAATATTTGATTCGCGTTCAATTATTGACAGGGTGGTCGGGTCTAATGATACCCCGTTCGTTAACTTTTTACTTTTTAAAAAAAACCTCCTCGTTTATCATATCTTTGAAAAACGCATAAAATTGAACGAAACGACATTCCACGACTGTTTTTGCTCAACGGTAAAGATGGAACAACCTTGACAAATAATATGCGTCAGATATATGCAAAATATTTTATGGATAAGATCGGTTAATTTATTATAATCGATTAGTATAAGCGGAACCATAAGTAAATGATAAAGAACAAGAAGAAGTCGTAAAGCATCAAGGTTTGCAAGATTTACCAATGAATCTCTTGAACCTGTATATATGCATGTGGAAAACTGCATTGTCGACTATCAACTCTACTTGTCAGTATCATCCATCTTCTCGTCTCATGCATTTTTAATTAATGGAATCCATTTAAAAGGCAGGTATCAATAAAGAGCCTTAAACTTCAAAGACTTGTAATGTTGTTCTTAATGTCCATTTAACAAACCAGCTCGGTTCGTATATCTTATTGTCTTTGTTGGTGACCTGACTGGGTCATGCGGGGTTTGAGTAAAGAATGCACATGCAGGATATTGGTTCTTTGACCTACAAAGCCGGGATGTTTGGTTGTTGTGAGTAGACGTTTGGGTGACTTGTATAATTTTGTCATGGTTATCGATTTTTTTTTTTTATTTATTTGAAAGTGAACTGGTATTGATATCTGGGTCTTAACGAGTCGTAATTTATTGCAGTAAGGCCTAGTTTACACTTAAGTAATCTGATTTGAGATTTTGTAATTGAAGGCCTCAAGTAAAAGTTTTGCATGTTATCAGTAAGTGATCAATTTTATCAGCGGATCGCGAAATTTTGATTCGGAAAAGTTGAGGTTGTATGGCACATTTTGTACTTCACCATTTTGGCAGAAGATCGCAGTTCGTCAATTTTAAAAGCCGACTTAAGTCGAATTTGGATTGGTAATGAGAGATCCTTCTGACCAATGGTACTGACGCTGATGCCTGCTCTTTTCGCCAATGACTGCATAACGTGCTCTGAAAAAAATGGATATATCTATCCCACATTCTTTAAGCATGGTTCTAAGCCGCTTTCCCAGAAAACTTGAAGTCAGGGGGTCTATGTGACACGAAAAGAGTGAAGATGAACGCAGGCTTTTAAACCCTTGTTCGTTTTTTCAGCCCAGACCGCAAGAACAGTGTCTGCAGTTTGCTTCAAGTTAGCAGTATGTAAGTGTAAGTTTTAGCCTTCCAGGGAAATATCTCAGGATGGCTCTAAGAGACTGGGAAGACAGACGGAATGCCTTGGCGTGGGACAGAGAATGCCGTTCTCTTGAAATTCTACCTGAAACAAGAACTGAACTTCATCTTGTGGTGGTGCGTTCTCGTTTGGTTGATGATTGGGGCAAAAGGCATTCATATTGGGCGGTAACCCCTGAAAAAAAGAAATGATTATTAAAAACGATTAAAAATCTAAATAAAGAGATCTTACCAGAAATATTATAGGGTAGGGTGGGGTAAAAATGAGACAACAGCATTTTTGAAGAGACCTCAGTCTAGAAACTCCGAAAAAGGGTGTCTCATTTTTACCCCACTGTCTCATTTTTACCCCACCCTACCCTATTGAACGTAGCTTGTCCATTATTATCATACATCACATTACTAAAATACGATTGCGTTGCTAGGTCGTATCCGAACCTCATAAAATAATGACTAATTGCTGCCAATGGACACTGTGGACAAGCCATGGTTGCTCTTTGCTCTTCGAAATAATTTTGAAGACTGTTGAGGAATGTTAATTTGCACCTTTGTGCCTTTAGAGATTTTGCGCCGGTGGCACCTGCCTTCAATGTCACACCCTACTTCCGGTTGTGACTGGGGCTTCTAGAGTCCGAATAGCCATGGCGTTTGCCATCCTCCGCCGCAGAGCTGGTTTCTTAAAGAAGAATTAGCTCATGTAACGATCCGCTGACATTAAAACAATACGTTCATAAAAACTAGAATAAAAACAAAGGAAGTCTACATCAAAATTTTTAAATTTCCGTGTGGCTGTTAAATAAAAAGAATGCGGCCCTCATTTTTTGTCTTCAAAAAAAAATTCCCCTTTAGGGTAGAAGACTTTTAAATTTTAATATTTATTTTACCCGTAGTAATAATCAGGATTCAATTAATTCTACGTATTAAAGTTAAATCCCTACGTACCCAAATCACCTCCGCAATTATATGATTCTTATATTACCATCAGACAACCCTAAACTCGAAGGGCGAACGAGACGTGGGAGATAAGAAAACGCCTCTTTTGATTATTAATTGAACGAAAACAAGTTCATGTAACCCGACGTTGAATGCAGTCAGTAGTGGCTCACATGTGCTCAGGTACTCAACCTCGGATACCTCTTTATCTCCGCGGAGTCGTTTCGTCGCCGACACGTGATTTCGTTCTCTGTAAATTAAGTGATTTTTTTCGGGATTTTTTTTTTTTTTTAGTGAATGGAATTTCCTTTTATGCAACTCGGATAAAAGGTTCTTTTTTTTTTCTTCATCTTAAATCGGACAATGGGATTTCCTTTTTTTTTTTTTTTTTATTTGGAGCGGATCGAATCCCCAAGAAATCCCTAGAGAAATTCGAAAATTAGTAAGGACGTTCGTAAGAAGAGATTTCAATCATTCGGTTTTTTTAAAAAGAGAAAATCTGAAGGGAAAAAAATCACGAGGCTTTGATTTTTTCCCTCTTACTTTATGTGTTTATGTATAATAAAAATTCAGGAAGCTAAATCAATACGTTGCCTCAAGGGGGGATAAAAAGAAGGTGTCGATATCGCTTTTTTTTTTTTTTTTTTTAAATCCGAAAAATAACGTAATAAAACCCTTTAAAAATCCATTCATGGTTCATATTGAATCAGCTTATGCCAAGACTTAAGGGAGTAATGGAATATGTATGAAGATAGTTACTTCAGCTTTTTTAGACTTGGGTATTGGGATTTTTATTGTATGAAACGTTGCAGGGATTTTTTTGAATAGCTATTCTCTGCATAAGATTCCTCCCATACTTCATTTTTTTTTTTTTCATCCTAAGCCTACGAAAAAAAAACGAAAGATCATTTAAAGCACTTGAGTACCTACTTGTTTGTCCCCATTTTGTTGCTTAAACGACATTAGGACAATAGAGTTTAAAAACGCCTCTTAACTCGAAAGTTTCGAGTGCGGTTAATAAGGTGCGTTAAAATCAAAGAAAGAATACCTTGATTATATATTTTTTTTATTTTATTATATTTATCCTTGTGGTATGACTCCATACGACAACTATAATCAAGTTTGTCTAACCATGTGAAATTTTTAAAATTCCGTTATAGTTTTAAATTAAATGGGATGACGTGAATAAATTTATTTTTTCCCATTGCAATAATTTGTGAAAGGAGTGCAATTGTGGTAATTAAGGGGCTTGACCTTGGGTTTGGCAAAGGAATCAAAATCGTAGAAAACTGATCTCAATCAACCCCGGTGCATTCCGATCGGGCTCGGTCATCCTGTATCCAAACTACTCGATAAGATAACTGGTACTTAAAAATGTCAATCAAACTCGTTTAGGTGATAGGTCACGCAATGCGTTTGTCTCGATATATTCAAGTCAGTTACCATCTGGTCACATGCGAACGGTAGCGGATTTAAAGTCTTTTTTTTGTCCTTCGTTAGGCTCGAACCCGATTCTGTCCTAAATTTTTAGACCTAAACCGATTTGGGCACCCTTGAGTTCGAATCCGACTTGACACAGGTCTCTTAGTTTTTTGGGATTTTAAAAGTTATGACTTAAATAGGTTAACGAAAAGTATGTCATTTCACTTGGGTTAATGCGTTGTTTCCATTTCCGTTTGAAAATCACTTTTACACAATGTAAAAGTAACATGACTCGGATTGTATGTTAATGTAACGTCATTAACGGGGTTGAGCGTAAACAAAGTTAAAGTCGGCGATGTTAAAGCTTAAGTTGAAGAAAGTTTCAAAGCAGTGATTTTTTTTTATTTTTCTTTCCGTTATTTTCATGTAAAGGATGCTGCAGCTATTTATTTTTGATTAATTTATAATGTTTTCTTTTTTTTTTTTGTTTGCGGATTTAATAAAGCACCCTGTGGGTATTAAATTTTCATTTTTAGCTTATATAAATTCTAGTTAAAGAAAGAATAAAAGAAAACCTGTGATTCTTATTAAAGTTTGAGGAAAAATTTGTTGAGATTTGGCTGCGAGCTTTTTTTTAAACAGTACATTCTGTATAGTAGGAATTTTTTTGTTTTAATTAGAAGATTTTTGTTCTCTCTTAAGGTTTTATCCTTTTTTTTTCACTTTGAAGATAAAAGTTTGATGGCTTATAAAGTTATGCAGGGATTGTTCGATTGGCATGTTTTCTTAATGAGAACGTCTTAAGTAGTAAGGTTGAGAATGTTAACGATCTTAAGGAGAAAAGGGGCCTAGGTCTCTATAATTTAATTTTTTTTTTCAGCCCTTAATGCGTTCAATTTTGAACATAGGCCTCCCTCAAGGCATGCCATCTGTCTCTGTCCTCTGCTGTCCTCACCCAGTGCAAACCCGCCGTTCTCTTTAAGTCATCATACCAGCGGGTTATTGGTCTCCCTCTACTTCGCTGCCCAGCCCATGGCCTCCACTGCAGGATTTTCCTGTTCCATGTGCCAACATTTCTCCTTGCCACGTGTCTCGTGTAATCCCATTTCAGCCTCAGATAATTTAATTCTAGGCTCAGGAATATGGGTGTCAATAATATTCGATTCTAATTCAATATCTTACAATCTAGAAAACAAATTTTTCGGTTTAAGGGCTTTGAGGACTTGAGGCAATGTGAAGCAAGCAGACAATTTCACATTATAAATAGACGCGGAGATAATTAATCACTAAATATTATGTATAACGTTTTTTAATAAGAAATAGTGATGGAAAATCTTTCCCCCACCCGTAAATCGATCTTTTGCGAATGAGTAATCTTTGCTCGCTTCACCACTGTCCGAAAAATTAACATTTTTTGTTTCAACCTTTTATCAGAGCAGTGACATCACTCGCTATTTTTAGGAGGCCATTTTTTTTTTAAATCCGCTTACCGACATTATTTGTTCCTTTTATCATCAGGCAACAATTCTTTCTCCCCAATTAAATTGGGCGAGATATCTAATCTTACCCTTAATTGTTATGCTTGTAAAATACTTGAACAGAATTTCTATATCGTAAAAGTTTCATTGAGACAATATAATTTTGCGTTTATCTCCAACAAAAGGGTAGCATTAATGTTTTAATGACATAATTAGAAAGCAGGATTTCGTCCAAATGTAATTTAAACCATACACTGAATAAGAATTTTATATTCTCGAATAACAAGATCTGTTTTAAATTTTAATGTCTCGTCTTTACTGACTTTTTTTTTTCTTCTTTTAAATTCGTAATTTTGTAAAATTAATCTTATTTGATCTTAACCTGTTAAAATAAAAGATGGCTCATCGATTTTTATCGACCTTGAGAGGAAAGAGTGAGAGAGATGAGGAAAAAAAAGGTGAATATAAATAAAAATAATTAGGAGTAATCAAAATTAATCTACTATGGCGGTCCATATCTTGTTCAACTTGAATTGGTTTACTATACATCTTAAGTCATTAAAATATATTGCTGGAACATTTTAATTTATCCGGTCGCGGAGTCGGCCGATCAACATTTTATAAACGTATATGGAAAATGATAGACAAACGCTCTAGTAACACCCCACACTTTGTCAGCTTCAGGTATGGGCGGACCTGAATCCGGTATTACTTTCAGTTTTTTACACTTTATCCATTTCATCATTTTTTTGGGGGATTAGAATGTTTCATTTTTGTCTTGGAGTATTAAGTTTAATTATGTTAATTTTTTAAAGGGGTTTGATTAATTATTTGAAATTGGAGAAACGAGATAGATGCCTCTGTGAATGATATCTTGATGTAGGCAGATTCACCTGTGCCATTTGCTGGACGATTCCAAGAATGAAAGACAGTCTTAGTTTAGGGCTTGGCTGGTATTTTAAAATTTAAACTTTGATAATTTCACGTTTACTTTGGACTTTTGATAATTTTGGTGGAGGAAACTTGGGCTCAGATAAATCTGAAACGTGTGGCCTGCATTTGAGATAGTTCTTAAGGACGCAGCCTATGGCTGATAAGTGGCTTTGATGGTCGCAGATTAGGCAAACAGCAAAGCCATGAAAATTACTGCCCTTAATGGTGTTTACAGACCTAGCACAGGCATTGAACGGTTCTTGTGGTTAAAGCTTGTGGATGGCTTTGATGGATGTAGAGAAAAAGAGCATCCATTTTTTAAAAAAAATAAATTCAAGTCATCATAATGAGTTCTAAACAGTGGCGTAACAATATTTTCGGGGCCCTCCCGCAGATTCGATAAGTGGGTCCCCGTTAAAGATTTAGGAAATTTCTTGGGGGCCCCCCATGAAGAATGAATTATGCCGGGGGCCCCCCCGCAAAAGGGAACTAGCGGGCCCGGTTGTTACGCCACTGGTTCTAAAGAAGTCTGGAGAAAACAATTGACCCTGCTGAGGAAAGAATGCATGCATTTTCCAGTTACTTGGAGGATCTGGAAAAACTCTTTGTATTTCTTTGATGTTGAAATTGGTTATCGATACGAGGAGGTGCCAACGGGTGCTTTCCATGAGCGGCACATGCTGGCATATGCCAAAGGAATCTCGAACGATATCTCGCGTAACAACAATCTCGATCGCGATTGGAAGACCGTTTCACTCCACGAACAGGCTTCCCTGAGAGAATGCTTGCTTCAGCATCTCTAAGGGTGTAGTCGCTCGTCCTTTCTGTGCCTTTATAAGGCAAATACACTCTGGTATTTCCTTTATCGCTGGCAGTCTCTAACCTCTCTCCGGGATTCAAACAAAAACAACAGTCATCCTTGCCATTGAACTGAATGAAGTTTTGGAGCAAAGGACGAGATTCCTTTGGCATACATCGGCATGTTCCACTGATGGAAAGTACCCAACAAATCCCTTGAACCCGAGTAGCAATTCCGTAAAATCCACCAAATCCCTTGTTGGAACTTTTTTTGCGGGTAGGAGGAAAAAATGAAAATGCAGTATATACATCCAGTGTATTAAATTGAATTACAGTATCTTGTTTTCATTAGTGATTGACACTGCTTAAATCAAGTCGCTCCAGTGAACTTAGCTTAAGCCGACTAAAAGTTTCCAATGCAAGATGATGCGTTTAGTTTATAATTTATTATTCTCTATTGTTTTGGAATTTGCCAACCACGCTTCCACGCCTTTAGCCACTCAAGAAATGTAAAACAATTGAATTAACAGAAAAACAAAAGAAATAATTTTTTTTTTTTTGCAAATATTGAGTCATTTTTACGATCCTGCTTTTTAATATAAATTTGCATGGAAATGTGCAGTGAATATGCATAAAAAAATAATCAATTTAGATGGTGATGTTTGATGTTTACTTGCCCACGCTTTTCCATACGATCCTTACGGATAGTTTTCGGTCAATGAACTGATGGAAACGCTGACGACCAAACTTTCAATCAATCTTTTGTCTTCTTTTTTTGTGTGCTGAGTTTCGGTAAAAGAAGGAAATTATTAAGTTTCTTTGGAAGTTTGACGTACTTTTTTAAGTGAAGAAGTGTTGAGTGGTCGGTTTTTTTTTGTGCTTTGGGATGAAGCTACATCCTGGATAAATAACGGAAATGCCCGAGCAACAAAGAATCGAGAATATCGTATCTCCTTTAATGGTAAGTTTTTTTTTTTTTTAATTGATTTGGCAACATTTCCAATGATCACGAACTTTTTTTTTCTCTCCTGAAGTTGGTAATGACGTTTTCAATTTGCGACACTTTAAAAAGTTTTTCTTGAGTAAAGTTAAAAGTTGATACGTGATTCCGAGTATGAGGCATAGGATGTTTCCGAAGCGTTACAAGAAAAAAAAATTCTCCCGGTTAAAAAGCGAGCAAATCAGGTTTTTGCTTCTGGATATGAATGGAATTTCTTTTTTTTTTTTTTTTTGTCTTTCCACTTAACATAATGAAAGAATTTTAAAACATATCTCGTCGAAACGCATCGTTCCGTTTTATACTGTAATTATATCATAAACATTTCTTAGATTCCCCTTCGGGAAGTTTAATGACACCACTTCCTGTTAAAAAATGAAGAAATGTTTTGTCGCTCAGGTACGCGTCTTTTTTTTCAAAAATGAAAATAAGTAATTCGAAGAGAAATGCTTGGGAAGAGACGTGATGTTTCGGGTTTGTCATTACATCTTAAATAATTGCATCCTTTCGCGATTGGTTGAGGACCTCTGGTCTTCCTGATCTCTGTTGCGTTTAACTCTCTCTAAGATCTCCTGGCCCTGCTTCTTCATCAGATATTTTTCCCGGCAGAAAGCACGCTTTCCCTTTCAAATGGAAGATCTAATTCTTTCTGTTTCATCTTCGTCAAACAATGCCCTGAAGCCTCTCTGAAAAAAAAACCGATGATTTCGCGACCTCAAAATTAGAAGGTTCCATCTCCACTGTGCAGGTCGACCCCAGCCAGCCAATTTTTAAGCCCAAATTTAAGCTTCAGCTTAAGCTTTTTTTAAATTTTTTTTTAAAATGTTTGTTTAAAAATTTAAGCTTGAGCTCTTTAAAAAAATAACGCGATCAATTACAAAGTATTTTGCAAGAAAGTAATTTCGTGATTTGTTTTAAGTCCAATTAATTTGGGAGAAAAAAATTAAAATTCGAAGTAACTGCCGTTACCTGCGTTTTTTCCACGAAAAAAATCAAATAAATGACCTTTTTTTGGAAAATATTTTTCATAGTTTCGAGTATTATCAAAGACTTAAAAATTAATTTTTTTTTGTTAAGAAACTAGAAGATTTTCATCAGGCAAAATGCTAGCCGGTTTCAAAGTTCGTGAATTGGCCGAGGAGCTCTTTTGAGCATTTGGCGGCTGTCCTAAGAAGGGCGCCCTTTGGGCTCTGGCGCTGGACCCTCCTTTTCGTGGAGCGGGGTCTATGATGACATCAGATAGCTCTGGAGGTGCCATGTCCTTTTAGTTGGTCATACTTTGAATTTTCATGTCCTCGAAACTTCTTCATCATGCTATTCCTCATCGGAATGAGGCTGGTGGGAATCTGACCTAAACTTCAAACTTGATGGAACTTCATGAGTCGCGGTTTTTTGGAACTAGTGGGTCGAACTAACCTCCCAAGAAAAAGCTGATGTAGACGTTTTTCGTTATCCGTGGGGGAAAAAAGTTGGAACCTCAGGATATTCCCAAGTAGCCTTTTTTTCTTTATTCTTGGGAGGTTTTCATCATGTTCACCCGGTGTAAAAAAGCCACACCGGGCAATTATGATAAATCAAAAAAATTACCAAGAAAATGAAAAGAATCAAGCGATAAACTCGATAGGGTGCCATCCTAAAGAACCGTTGTAAACAAATTAGGATCACGGAAAACGATGGTTAGCACTTAACATAAGACATTAAAATATAACGTACCTCACTGTGATAAAGCTACCATTAAACGCGTGTTCATATTAAACAGTCGTGATTCTTTCAAATAATTAAAGTGTACCATTAAGGATCCTGCTGCTTTTCTCATTACTAACATTTTTCTGTTAATGTTCGTGTATACATACTTTTTTTCGTTAATTTTTAAATGATCTAATAAAAAGTCGAAGAATGGAGATGAGTCTTTGTATAAAAAAAAATTTTTTTTTTCTTTCTTCCGTACGGGTTATTAAGTGTCTGTAGTTGATTAGCGTGAAATTGACAGTAGACCTAAATTAGGCGTTTCTACAGCGCGGATGCGAGTTATGAACGGGTCGCACCTTTTTTTTTCCGGGTCCAAGGTCAGGGCCGTGTTAAGGAAGGGAATGGCTATGACAAAAGGATTTACCGGCTTAAAATTTTATTAATTTAAAAAGAAGGTCCTGGGAAAGGTGGCTAAATGTGATCGTGTTTTGTGACTCTTCCGCGTGTGTTGACAAGTATGTGATAAAAATATTTTTGTTTAATGTGGCCACATATTGAGTTGAAAAGGATGTCGTCTAATGAGTCTTGGGGTGAAATGTTATTATTTTTGTGTTTAAAGTGGGTCATCTATTGGAGATAATGAGATTTGTAGGCGGGACTTTACATCAACCTAATTTTGAAAATTTCCTCGCTAATGATCGCTTGTGTTTAATATTTTTGTTTGGGTGGAAATTTAAAATGAAAGAAAATCAAATTTAGTCTGTCGGGTTTAATCGTTGAAATAGCGAGTTGTGGTTTTGAATAATTTGTATGAAAATGTATGAATGAAGTTTGTTTTCCTGCTTTTAAAATTCGATTTACTCTTAGAATGGTAAAATTTTGCAAAAAAAAGTGCCATCGCGTTCTTTTTGCCGTGAGTTTTAAATGACCCTTTTTTGCAAAGATGTGAAGTTTGAGTTGTTTAAAGTAATTAAAAGTCGAGGATATGAAATTTTGGGAGGAAAAAAAATTTATTTGGTAGTGCTGAGCAAAATAGTAAGTCGGATTTGGCTCTTGTGTTTCATTTGGGGATCGTTTTTTAATCTTAAAATATGAAATATCTATTGCTTCTGCTTTTATAAATTTGGTTAATTAAACATACAACAAATTGGAGGTCTCAATTCCCCAAAAATATATCTTTAAGGGCCATTATATCTAACTCCAGTTGAATTGAAGCGGGATAGTTGCTCCTTGAAAATAAGGTATAGCGTCAAATCCTGGAATCGCAGAGAGATAAAAGTGACTGGAGATTTGAGGCTGTGCTCTAATATGAAAATTCAAAGACTCACTGGACAGCCTTCAATCACCAGTGAGATCAAGACTGCAAGCAGTGGTTGCGACGTTCGCTCCTAATTCTTCCCCAAGACGCTTGCCCCTGTAGCAAGAAAATCGCCTTACAGCTAAAAGATCTGAATCTAGATTATTTGCTGTTTTATAAAAATCCTATTCTTAAGATTTCCTTTATAATTACACGGCAAGGTTAATTAATTAATTAATCGAATTATACCGCTTCATCATTAATCAATTATCACATTTTCCTCGCTATTGATTCCAGTTTATTAAAAGTATATAAATCTTCTCTTACGTTTTTATAAATTTATCGCTCCATTGATCAAATTTTTACATCATCTTTCTTATTTTTTCTTGACGTAGGTCGATGACGTTATTTCTATCATTGGCAACTTGCTCATATCCCATCCCGGCATCTGGTCACATTGTAATTAATTACCTTTTTACCATGCAAAAATGTAGTGAAATAAAATAAAAAGTATACGGTTTTTTTTTTTTTTTACTCTTATCGTTTGTTTTACAAATAAACTGAAGCATAAAAATAACCATAACAATAAATACCGAAAAGTATTAATTAATAAAAAGAAAATAAATAAAAAAACAAAACTGCTTGTTTTATTGCGATGACCGTCTTGTCGGTGATCGTTCGTGTTGAAATATTGCAAAATTTCCTGAGGTTCTATCCCGTCAGGGGGGCGAAAATGGCCGAATAAAAATTGATTTAATAATAATAAACATTTTTCTAAAAGGTTACTGCCCGATCTTAATGTGCGGTGGGTCATTTGACTTCTTGTTTTCCAAATCGGTTCGCATGGCGCTTAAACGGAGGTAAATAAAATTATTAACGTTAATCGACTGCGTTTATCGTTCCTTGTTGGTTTTAAATGTTTCAGCCACTGTCCATTGAAATTATGCACGGATCAATGCATTACATTCGCTAATTAACCAGTTGAAAGTAACAAAAACAGGTTTCTTCACTTAATATTCATTCGCGACGACTAGTTACATCACTTTTCAATTTGCAAATGACCACGATTTGAAGTATTGTAGCGAATGAGTTCGCCCATGGTTTTTTTTTTTTTTTTTAAATAAATTAAGTTACTTATCGGTTGGTCCCGGTTGAGATGTGTTAAGATTTCGCGTGGAATGGTATTTAAAGCCATGTGATTTAATGCATGATTTAGAAGTACAGTTATACCTCACGATTCTTTTTTTTTTTTTTGATTTATGATTTATGTTAATATGATTGATTGAATGATTGATTGATTGACTGATGGATCGATGGATTGGTTTTATGTCGTTCTCTTGCGCATATGCTTGTAATTGTAAAATAATTTTTTTTGGAAGATGCGAAAATGTTTACGTTCGAGTGCTGGATTTAAAACGGAAAGCTATTTTTAATAAATATTAATAAAATTCGATTGCGTTGCTTGATCGTATCCGAACCTCATAAAATAATGACTAATTCTGTACCTCAGAGCTAGAACGTCGAATTAGAAAATTTCAAAACGGCGATTTTTCGTGTTTACCTTATGAAAATCGGCCATCTTGGGGTTTTCAAATTCGACGTTCTAGCTCTGAGGTACAGAATCGCTGCCAATTGACACTGCTGACAAGCCATGGTTGTTGCTCTTTGCTCTTCGAAATAATTTTGAAGACTGTTGAAATCCAGGCTTCATCCCTTCTCTTTATATACTAATCTTGTATTTTTTCCAAGAAAGGCTTGTAATTAAACGGTCAGTATATTTGTAAAAATATGGTCAGTAGTTCAAAATAATTTCGGTCGGTATAAAAATTAGTCATCAGTAAAATAATTTAAAAAAATCAGTAAAAAAAATTAAAGATGTCTCTATTAACTATAAATAATTATAAAATCTAGATATATATTTAAAATATTCAAAATTAAGAAATATAATTATATATTTGATATTTTCGCTTCTCTTCGAGGCTAGTTGCCGCCGTTAGGCTGTAATAAGTCGTTTCCTAAAGCGACAATTGCTAATCTGTAGGCATGTCCAAGCATGTGCTCGCTTTCTCCAATATACACAGTATTCTGATATATTTGATGATCAATCCCGTAAGAAAAATCGAAATTTACTCTTTGAGAATGAACGTCGCAGCCGAATTCATCAATAATACTAACATTACCCATTATTGCACAATGCACATTCATCCCTTAATTATTCGATTTTAACCTGAGGGAAATATATTAAATGGATCTCTGTAACATTATTGAGGTATGACGCTTTCGGCTACTATATTGCTATGTCCTCACCAAAAGGAAATGTTTATCGAAGCATCCTTAACCCCGTCTTCTACTCTCGTCATTAAGATATCTTACTCCCCTACTTACAACAAAGAGAAGAATGTATTAATTCCGAATAGATCTGTTGTTAGCTCCTAGATACAAAAGGGAAAACTAAGCCCTCGAGCGGTTAATATCGCTTATTTTGTTTTAAGAAATCCCAGATATCAGATATCAGGCAGATTGAAACTCTCTCCCCCCCCCATTCCGTTTCCCTCCTCGATCTTCCTTTTCATAATTTTGACGGTTCTGTGCATACCTGCCTTGTTAACTTTGTATCCCCTTGAGGGGTCGGGGAGGCAGGATTTTAAAGGTGAAACTTAGCTAAATCAGATTTCACGTTTTACGCTACTCAGGTTAGGAACTCCGAGGAAGAGTGGGGGAAAAAAAGAAGAATCCTCTTTTATTTGTATAAAAAGAAATGGTGAAGAAAAGTTACGAAAGAAGTTGTTTAAATATTCTGACGGGGAAAGTTAAACTTGGTTTTTTTCAAATATCGAATTTAAAATATTTTCCAGAAGAATGGATAGATTCCCCGAGATCGGCCTCAGCAAATTGATATTTCTGTATTTGTATTATCCTAGATAAGCTCAGGGATATGACGTCATATACGAGATCCCACTTGACTTTGCAAGACTCTTTGATTTTATAGCCCGCGTTGGTATATTTTATCTTTACAGCTCGTTGGACGATTTAAAGGGTTGAAAAGTGAATTATGACGCGATTTCGTACGAAGCAAAAATTGCTTCATCAAGAGGGCGTAAATACACTTGAGAAATTTTCTATTTTTTGGATTTTGCAAGAAATTTTTAAGAACTAAAATTGATACCTTTAGACTGCGCTTTAGGCAAGTTTGTTCAAGAACCTCGGAACACCAAACCCTGAATGCCTAAATTTTGTTCTTCTGCTTAAGAGTCAGCAGTAGCCTGTGTTGTCGAATTAGGTCGCAAAATTATTTTGTTTTATTTCCACTGCTCAGATTCACCCTATCTCGCCAAAAGCTGAACATATGGTCATGGTGTCAATCTCTGCAGTTTAATATTGTTCGTTAATAATGAATTTTTCAATGAAATTTCGCGACTGTCTTCACTAAAATGAAGCGAGCATATTATTGCTAAAAGCAGATGGGAAAAATATTTTTTTAAGTTAATAGCAAAACATAACAAAACTTGGCCTTTAATTAAATTTGGGGTTAAAAAACTTGTCACGGATCCGTTAAATTTTTCATCCCAGGTGAAAGAGGGAAAGAGGCTATAAACGTAAACATAAAAAAAAATATGCACCCCTCAACCTGACCTTTTCTATATTTTTTTTTTGCTGAGCCATCAACTTCGCTTACTGTCTTTCTAGTGATAAATTTACCCTGTTCCATCTAATGGAATTCCTGAAATATTTTCACCTTATCTTCGCCTTTTTCGTCATCATGTAAAAGATTTTTCACTGACGAAAGCATCATCGGTCTCCGTCACCCCATACTTGTCCTTTAACCCGGCTTTCACCTCATCCCTTTATATTTTTCTATCATTTGTTTTCGTCCCAGATTTAAAATGACGTCATTCTCTAGTATAAACCCCGAACAAAAATCGTAAGCAATATCCATGTTCATCAATAAGAATTCAATCTCTGCGCTGTTTTATCGACTGTGATGGATTCCGAGTCGCGCCGAGAGGTGTCAGCAGTTGTATCTTTCAACCCCGATGGAAAAAAGCGTTAGTTCTCGGTTTGAACGTTGAAAGCCGCGCCGTCCCTCTTTTTCCGCTTTTATGCTTTTTAAGGAAATTTCCTCTCCCCGTCAAATCGTTGATGCGTGGTCTAGACCGGAAGTTTGAAATGACCGTATCAAACAATATGACATTCTCTTTTCTTTTCAGAAGTCCCCCCTCTTCTTCTTCCTTTTCATAATAATAAAAGATTTTCTATCTAAGGAAAAGTTCTCGTAAGACTGAAAAGTTGAACCCTAAAGAAAGGGGACTGTGAAATAAGAGAAAAAGCATTGATCAGATTACAATGCCAATGTTGAATTTGATTTCGCAGTAAATAACCTCGCCTATCTTAAGTTATTATCTTTTCGCCCTATTAGTTAGTTTCAACTCGTTTTAGGGTACTTTTCTTTTTCCCCCCCCGATCGAGTTCTTTCTGCCGTTGATGATTTTGCTTCTTGAATTTTCTTAACATGCCTCTCCGCGACGGGAACTGGAGACCAACATGGTATACTAGCCGAATTAATTATCTTGGGTCTTGCACAACAAACCTTCGGCCATGATGGATGTTGAATGCCCATCCATTCAATATCATTCTTCTTAACCCTTAATGAATCATAATTTTTTTTCCCCATTCTTGGGCTTTTCGATGAAATATCAATAAAACTGTTATCAAAATCTCCAACAAAATCGTTGTCTCCAACTTTCATCACACGACCACTTTTCTTCTTTAACTCTACACTCCTCATATTACCAACAATCCTCAGTAAATTAGTTGTCACAGTGGAATTATCAATTCATTTCTTCAAAACTGATCTTCTCTAGACCATATGCTAGAACTAGCAGGACACACGCACCAAAGACCTTCCTTTTTAGATTTAGGGGGATTTTCGGCTCTCTTAAGTTTTCTGCTCAGGTTCTCAAAGGCTCCCTAAGCAAGGCACACTCTTCTATGAATTTCCGCCGTCTGATTTTCTTTGCGTAAGTTGATAGTGTGCCCCAAGTAGACCATACTCTTGCACTTTCTCGATAGCTATTCCATTATAATGCTCGACATTAAATCCACTATGACCTTCTTATCCCACGTCTCCCGTACATTTGGCTCCCTCTGAAGACCAGGTTCGAGTTTGATGCGCTGAACTTTCTGTTTTCGTGTAATGAAAAAAGGATTAGACCAATGAAAAATCATTATTTTACTTAGTCTTAGCTAAACGCTTTTTATCTCGGACCCGAAAATCTTTATGCCTTTTAATAAGCTCGTCCCAACGGTGTTGTTTGTAAATCTCTGACAAAGCATCTAAAACAAACTTAAGGGGACGAAATGAGGCATAAATACCGTTTGATCAAGATAGAATATCCAGCAAGAGGAAAAAAATAGGGGAAAAGGGGTCAGAGAATCAAATTCGACATCCTCCATTAAACATTCGTCTGATGAAATTTTATTTCCTTGCTTTACCGGCTGTGTCATGTCCGTAAGCCAAGACAGTATCACAAAAAAAAAAAAAATACAAACAAAGGAACCTGCTCCTGCTTTCCCATATCAGCAAACAATGAATTTCATATTCGGGGAAAGGGAGGCCATTATTGTTTACATGTGAAAGAGATTATCGATCAGGAAATTGAGGAAAGTTGTTCAGATCGGGAGGGGGGAAAAGGTCTCATCCGCATTCATCTCTGTCCGATTAATGATGGACGACGTTTGTTGTATTTTTGGACGCATCCGTTCGTTATATCCTCGAGCTTTTAAGAAAATGGAATGGTATCTGTTTTTCTTTAAATCGGGATCGCTTGAAAAGCAATAGACCCCAAATTGATCTTGGCTTTTGAATAGGTATTAATAAATACAGCAAGGATATCGTAAAGATGAAAGAACGAATTAGTTGCCCAGTTGATTGAACATCCTTCAATATCAGCAGGAGGTTTTTTTAATTCGAAATTCTTCCTCCACAACTTCCTTTTGGATCTTTATAATAGAATGGGAAGAGGTTTTTTTTTTTTTTTTGAATTGAAAGGGTTTTGATATTTTTCTCGAACTCGCATACAACTTTTACTCCTTTTTTCAAAGGTTTGATTGCCCATCGCGTCAATCTAAATTGATTTCTTCTCCTTACATATCTATTTAATTTCCGGTTGATTTTTTTTTCTTATTTTCTAGATATAGAGATCGTCGATTCTATTCCTAATTAGCCCGTTTTGAAAACGATGAGAGTTTCACTGACGTAAATCAAAATCGAATCGGGTTTTGCGGTTATTTTCTGCGGGACCATCCACGCCGACTACTTTTGATAAATGTCTATATTACGCTGTATCGCGTGCTCTCGTATAATAAATTACCGTAGAAAACAATGAAAGGCATCAATAAAAATAAAATAAATTCGGTTTTCAATCGAAACGAGTCCCGAGATCCCCTCCGAGAGATTTTGCCCGCGGCTCGGTAAATTAAATTCAGAAGACATACTCCCGGAACGGAGAAATTTTTTTTAGAGAACGGTTTCTAATTGAAAGGATTTTTAACAAAAATTGCTCTTTTTGTATTCCGGGGTTGTAAGGCTCATTATAAATCTTTTCGACTGTTGTGAACCTTAAACGATAATGTTGTTGTCCGAGATTTACTCGTTTATTTAATAGCCGATGCCATGTTGTTGTTCTCAAGTCACGTTCTTAATTTTCAATTGCCTTTTACTTACCGCCGGATTTTTTTCTTCTCGGAGCTTTTAAAGGGTTATACAAAGTCCTTTTTGCTGGTTCCGATATCACAATAAGTAAGTTAATGTTTGGAATTCGAAATGTGGGGAAGAAAGCGGGGTTTTCTCGTAATTTATTTTACCTTAAAAGCTCTTAGCACCGTTTGAATCGTTTTGAGGAGAGATTTTAAAAAAATTTTAAGCTATTCATCTCTGTCAAGAAAGTGAAAAACAAGGGATCGAAACAAATTATTTGTTAACGTATGATAATTTCTTTTTTGCTTGTGAGAGGGGTGCTTTCAATTTTTTTTGAAATATTAGAAAAAGTTTTTAAAATAAAAAAAAAACTTCACGAGGTAATTTTCTCAAATCTGACGAAACCTCAAAATGTCAAAATTATTTGGGACCGAAATCCGTGTTGTATTTAGAGCATTTTATTTTTTAAAACACGTTAAAATTTAATTGAAGAGTTAAATGCAGCAAGGGCACATTTTTAATGTTTAGCTTATGGCGAAAGTGCCCTTGTTGACCTAACTCGTCAATTGCTTAGAAGTTCTTGGGATGGAGAACAAAATTGGCATAAGTATTATTTCTTTGCCAAAATGTTTCGACTCACTTTATTGAAGTCATTATCAAGACTGAAACAACGGTTTGACACACGTTAAAACAGGCATCAGAAACTAAATTAGCCTAAGCAGTAATTGTACAGTACCTGGTTTAAAATCACGGACGAAAAATAAAAAAAAAAACAAAAAAAAGCGAACGTTAAAATTTAAAATTTTCTGAAATAAAGAATTTTTGGACGATTTTACTTTCCAGCCTACAACTTCTGGAAACAGAACTCGTGACAAAATATCACTTTATTGGTTTCATCTTACAAAACTTCTTACTTTTTTTATTCCTCTTGTATTTTCTTTCCCAAAAGCATATATAAGGTTCGAAAAGGGGAGAAAAAAATTTCCGTTATTTTCTGTTAAGAATAAAAGCTATATATTTTCGATTGACCTCCTGCCGTTCGCATTGACTCCCTGCTGTGGCAAAACAAACTGGTGTAATCGTTTCGTTTTTTTTTCTCTTTCGGGAACGTGACTCGTTGAGATTTTCGCTGATGTTGCCGCCTTCGACAGCAGCATCTCTGAATCCTCTTCTATTTTTTTTTTCCTTTATATGCTAAAAATAAATCAAAATCTCGAGAAGACAAATTTTCAAATGTAGATCTAAAAATTAGAACGGATTGGTGCTTAAAAAAAACTGAAAACCATTTTTGAAAATTAAATTTTTTTAAACGTAAAAACCACCCACGCTTGCGTTTTTTCCAAAAACATCTCATCTAAACGTCTTCTCGATTTCCGGAAAACTCGATCTATATTCAGCAACTTACTTTTCCTTTTTGAATGTTTAAAATAATTGGTAATTTAATATACGAGATTTTGATCACGGGGAAAAAATAAATTTGCGATGGGGCTGGGGAATATAAAGCGATCGCATTTCCGCGTTACGCACTGAAAAAACGATGGGAAGGGCCCTTCTTATCGTAAAAATTGTATTCACCTCGAAAAGGGATTGTGTAGTATATTAATTTAATAAAACAGAGGGAATTAGCAAACCAAAATGAGAGAATTTTCATTCTGACCAAAATGTGGACTTAAAAACCATTATGTCGCGACGTGAAGCCCCGGTCTTTAGGGAGTAAAAACAGCTTTTTGTTTTAAATATTTCCGCTTCGTTATCGTCTCTGATTAGAATTTCAAAAGTCTCATCTTCTTAGACAAGTCGTGTAAATATGGGAAGCAGTGTTTGTGAAATAAAAATTTTCAAGGTAAAGGATTTTCGTTTTTTTTTTTTTACGGGAGGATGTTTTGCGAAATATAATATTGTTAAGGATTTTATTTATTCGGACTAAGCTCTTACGAAAATTGTGTTCTTCGTCGTGATATTTTAGTATCCGGGATGCTTTTAGGAAGCGGATAAAGCGAGAAAACGAGAATCGACGAGATTGCGAAAATGGGTCATGTTACTATTTTCCTGGATGATTTGTCAGAATTGAAATAGCGAGAGTTATTAAAATAAATGAACGATGATTTTTAATGTTGTTTGTGTTTAGCATGAGGAATTGTTCAAGGAAATTATGTTATGGAAAGATGAGAATGCGACTGAGATTTGAATGTTTGAGTAGATCAGAGCTAAAACCGTTGAAGTCGTTTTTTTGTAGCTGGAGCTGTTTTGTCAGATTTTGCTGTTCACTAGTTGAAAATCAGCACTAGTAAATAAAGGCAGCATTTTTCCCACTGGGTTAAATATTTTCTTTATAAATAAAGTTTCAAGCGCGCGTATTCTGAGATAAAGACGTAATTGATACGCTAAATTTTGAAGTGAGTCAGAACGTTAAAATTGGAAAGGCTTTGTTGAATGTTTAAGTTTTTAAAGAGGCAATATCGAAAGTTTAGATCAACGTGATGATCGTTTAAGTTTCAGAAGACGAAGAGAGAAAGAAATGGGAAACCAGAAGATAAAGCAGCTTTAGAGTAACGGGAAATGACAATCCAATATGTCAAACATTTTGAGGATGAGCAAAGAATTGCTTAGTATTCAACGAGCATTTGTTATTCGTATCAGGCACTTCGGTAAGCAGCGGAAAATTCGCAACAGTAACAGCTGATATAAATAAGATTTTGTGTTTTGAAAATCGTTGTTTTATTGGATTTGAATAAGAGAACGTAAAACTTTGGCACAATTTGGCCAATCTTGGCATTTTTGATGTGTTGATTAAACTGTTTAATGGCGTTATCAGACCTTGTTTTTGTAGTAACAAAACTGCTGCTTTTGCTGAACAAAGAAATTGTGAAATCGAAACTGAACGGGACTAAGTTATTGGGCAAAGGCCAGAGAAGCTGCATGATAAGAATTAAGGCGACAGTTGAAGCTGTTGGCTTTTTGGTTGTCATCGCGAAACAAATAGAAGACAGTGCGTACAAATTGAGTAAACAGCTTAAAATTCGTGAGCTTCCATCCGTGAACAGGTTGGACGGAGTCAGTAAACTTTTCTTTCTTAGTGTTTAAATATAAAACGATTCTACATCGCATTAAGTTCCCTAGTACAGCCATCATGGCCAAGGGTTTGCTGTGCAAGGCCTAAGACAGGCTAGGGGGCCACGGATAGGGTCTCTTGCCCACCGCAATAATGATGGTCGCCAATTCCCGTCGCGGGAAGACACTGTAAGAAGAAGAATCAACAAATATTTTTACCAATTATTATTTTCTTAGCATTTATAAAAAACAAAACAATCCCTTTGCTGAGCCCACAACCTGATATGAAATATTGAAATATGAAGATTGAATATGAGTTCCCAGCAGAGCACGATTGACCACCATAATTATTATTATAAAGGAAAAACTCATTTTCAGTCCATGCAATGAATTGCAAACTCTTATTTAGTCCATGCAATTCATTAACAGCAGACGACCTAATAAAAATTAAATTGCACATTATTTTAATGTCATATAACTTGGTTCTTTATCAGATTTTTAAAAAATTTCGTTTTTCTAAACTATCCTCATCTTCAAGACAGCCACAAATCACCCACCAATTTCACCAAACCCAATTTCATTATCTCCTCTTCACTTTCCAAACCCTTGAGCAATAAATCAAACTGGAAAAAAAAATCGATGGGATAATAACAATGTGAAGTAAAAATCAAGAAGAAAATGTCTTTTGTCCATGGAAGGTCATAGTGCGAACGAAGAAGAAATAAAGAATGCTGTCGATCAGGAAGGTCCCCCCGTTCAATTAAATCTAAATAAAATTTACCCCCCGTATCACAAGTATAAGCGATAAGGATCCGTTTAGAAAGCATTATGAAAAAGAACAAAAAAAAAATAAGAAAATGGGAGAAAGTGTTTCTGTGATTGATTACGCAACGGCGGGATAGGACGCTCGACCCGGATGTCCATCAGCCCACATCAACTTTACTTTTCCTCATTCTTTCCAGCAGAGATTTTATTTCATTAGAGGGAGTTTATATGCGCGTAAGGTACGTTTCCTCCCGAACACTTTTTTCTTTTAACCGTAAGAAGCGGCAGACATAAAAATTCTATCGCTGAAAAAGAAAAATGGTGATGGGTCAGAGTACTTGCTGCGTCATTTACAGGAGATACACACCCACTGTCATTTGTCTCCGTGACGTCACTTCCGTTCCAGTCTATTGTCAGGGGGGAAATCTTACAAATGTTAGCCACTTTAAGATTTTCTCTAGCTATTCTTAAACATTACGTTTTTTTTTTTCCTTCTTCTCTCTTGTAAACAGTCTCTTACTCATTTTTTTTTCTCCTCCATGCGCTCTGAGTTATGTTGACCTGCTTTATTTATGGGGATTATGTTTCATTTACAAGAGCTTTTCTTTTTTCCCAAATGCAAGTGGCAGTGATTCTTTAGTCTCTTTTGTGATGTCGGGTCCCAAATCAAGGGTTATGAGTTATGACTTACTCGAATGAATCTTAAAGGTTTCAGTTTTTTATTCTTGTCGTTTTCTCGCTCGCTTTCTTCGGATGTTGTGTATTTTTTTTTTTGTTTTGTTTGGAGGTGGTTTAGAGTTCTCTTCATTTTTCTTTTTGTGACATCCCACGCGACTAAAACTGATAAGGGAGGAAAATAATCCGTCGTGACGCAATAATCTTATAAAAGAGTTTTGTTTGAGGGAGAAAAAGGTCAAGGAAGTAGGTGGACGTAAGTTTATTAGAATGAAAATGCTGATAAAAACTTTGAAGCATCTAACGGGTTTTTTTTTTTTTTTTAGAGTTTTAGTAATAAAATTCGCGTTGTAAAAAATTATGGATGATAGAAATGACATAAAATAGCGTATTTAATTTTTAACGATCCTGTAATGTTCAAAAGAGTAAAAGTTGTCAGCAAATTGTATTTTTTGAAGAAGTAAAGAGAAACTTTTAGTTTTTTTTCTTTTTATTGTAAAATATTTACGGTGATATGTCCTCTAATGATCTTGGTTAATACTTCGGCAGCTTCGGCTTCGGCTTTGGGTAGTTCGTGGGAGCATTAACAGTCCTGGTCAGGTTTGGCGCACCTGCCCTTGACGAGCTCCAGATTCCTTTAGATTCGGGTGATAGCAATCTGGTAAGGGTTAGGGGGCAGCAGTCCTGCCAGCACTGGCTTAAGGCTGAAGACGGTAAAAGTTGGATAGGCTTAAGTCCAGAAAGCAGGTGGCTGAGTCGAGGACTGACGGTCAGGCTCCTGTGCTGCGATGCGGAAGGTGGTGGGAAGCTACAGTAATAAGCTCGCTAGTATAGCCATCATGGCCGAGGGTTTGGTGTGCAAGACCCATGAGTAGTTCAAGCTACCGGAAGTCGAGATGCCTTTGCAGTATTATTTGACCCATGTTATATGTAACATTATTTCGCCATCTAGCCAAAATTTCTGTCTTTACTCCAGCGGCCAAGGCGGAGGACCAGGCTGTTTGGGTTGGCTAACCCCAAAGGCTCTAATGGCTTCTGTTTAATCCAGATATCATTATTGTTTCTGTTTGACCAGGTTTTTATGATTTCTTGGTATGAAAGCCAGGTCTGCCAACTGTGACTACGATTATCCGATTCAGCTGCCCTTGAGGAACTTCCATAGATTAGTAGTCGAAGCTGTATAATACTCGGATAAGCTCTAGCGACTTGAAAATTGCCAGAGGTCTGCAACCTTTCGGTCTTCAACCGTTTTCCAGTTCATTTAACTGAAATTTAAAACGAAGTAATTAAAAATTAAAGCTGAAAGCTAACGAAGCAAGCTTTCGACTTTATCAATCTTCGCATGTCATTCATAAATTATTATGTCGTTTTCAATGCTTTGAAATTACTCCACTTTTCCATTTCTTTCAAAACCCATGTTACAAAAAAACATAACGACCTTCAAGTCGTAACTAAAAGAAAAATGCTTTTGAGAAATAAAAATATTATTAGAGAGGGCTTCGGGCTAAGAGGGGATGCCGTTGTTGAACACGGGAAGGCAACAAGTCAAATTGAATTTATATGATGCCGGGTAATATTCTTGTTTACCTTCTCAAACATAAGTCGCTGGTAATATGCTCGGTTAAACCGGTTGACATTTTCTCGCAGGACAGTTTCGCTCATATTTTTTATCTCCCCCCCCCCCCCCTCCCTCACTTTTTAGGCAAATCCGGCGGCTGAGGGTAAATCTTTTTGTCATATTTCCTGACAGATGATCTTAAATATAAAAGAATGGGTATAACCCAGATAAAGAAAATTATTTTTCCTTAGAGGAAATGAGAATAAAAAAAAGCCCTGAGGAGACATCCGAAGATGGCGAGTTTTGCATAACGATTTGAAAATGAACCAAGGGGAGAGAATGCATTCCGGGTTTTGATATCAAAAATTTTCCCTTCTTCTTTTCTTTACGGGGATATATTTTGACGGGGGCGTTGAAATTTACAGATTGCGGTGACATGTCGTGCGTATTCGGTGATGCATAAGGAAAACCGATTACCGTGAATCAATAAATAGTTAAAGAGATATACATCTCGATCTGGTTTTCGAAGAGTTTTAACCTCCTCGTGCTTATTTAATGCACATAAAAGCAATAAAAGCGATCACGGTTGAAATAGGGGAAGAAAATATCCTAAATATCATGAGAGAAAAATACCATTTGGGAAAATATATGAATCGGGAGTCATGAATCTTGAAATTATTGTTCTTTTTTTTTCCTCTACGGATATGTCATTCGCAATCTCGGGACTGTAGAAGTAAAGGAGGCGATTTTACCCCCGAGTACTTTTTTTTTATTACACGCATACATACATTCGCATGCAAATTAGACGTCGTTTTGGCAAACGTTTTACGAGTTGAAGTGACGCCATTACGGGTTTTTTTTTGTTACAGTATGTCGGTTCATTTCCGGTTGCGGGAGCGGATCAATCTGCGAGAGCCGAGTACGTCAGATCAAAACTTCTTCAGCTAAGGGTAAGTTCTTATCTTTATTATTTTTTTTGAAAGAAGGAAGTCTTTTGTTCAGACGGAGTTGTCGATAAATACGAGGTCTTACGACTCATTGTGATTCTTCTTTTTTTTGTGCCATACTCGTATCCGTGCCCTCCCCCTTTTTAGCAAAATCAGAACTGCGGTTAAAGTGCACATTTCCTAATAAGCTGCTAACACGAACTACCTCAGCGAGATTAGGAAGTCAAGTTTATCATTAATCGGTAGGGTAAAAGAAGAAGGAAAACGGATCAGAAGGAAAAGTTAGATAACGATCCCATTTGTTATTGAAAGAGGAGGAGGTGGCGGGAAAAACATTGAAAAAGTTCTCCAGATTTGCGTTAGTTCAAAAATAATAAATTTAAACGTCGGTTATGATGAATGCCGTTATTTAAAAGCCATTTCCGTCAAGTTGATTTCTATTATTTTATCGGCAGTATTTTTTTTTTTTTTAACGCGTGCAAAAGGAAATTTTATTTGTCTGCATTTTTTTTTAGTATTGATTATCTGTTGTTGGCTTTTGGAATGATTAATGATCATCCAATTTCAAAAAAAAATTATGGAAGTTTAATAGTTAATGTTTAGGGAAGATTGGTTGATTAAAAGATTAGGAATGTAAATTGCTGACTCGAGGCCACGCCTTAGATCAAAATCGGGAAGATGCAGGGGGATCGGAAGCAGAGGAAGCTAAAATGTTGGATTTTTCAGCTGCAGAAGTAAAATTGTTGTGGGAACGGTATAATATTCCTGAAGGATTTATCTTGTGGCATTTTTTTACTAATGGCTAATGCAGACCTGCAAGGCAAGCATTGAGCAGGTCATGATTGCCTTCGTTAAGAGGAGAAAATTGTTGTGTCGGAATGAGTTCAGTCGGAATTGTGAAATTCTCAGCTTTCGATGTTACGTTCTCCTCCTTTGTTTCTGCAGACTTTAGGGGTGAAAGTAGACCAAGGCGCTGGAGGAGAAGCTGGAGGCTTTTAAAATGTAATTTTATGAATACCATGACCTTCAAAGTGAGAAACCTAAGAAAAACATCTTGACTGAAGAATTTTAAATACTGGTTTGATGACCATTGTTTTAGTATCGTTTGGCGGTTCCGAAAGTGCGCATTGCAATGATGATCTTCGAGCTACGTCGCGGAGACTGCAAAGAAAAACAAGAAAATCCTCGAGAAAATTTTAACGATTTACGGCACATCGAACCACTCGTATAATTTCATTTTAATTTGATTATTTCCTGCTGGGATTTCTGATGATCAGCAATTTCTTAATTAAGTTATTAATCACGCTCGTTTAACTTTAAAACCGGAACTTTGTTCGAAAGTTGTCTTTTTATTGCATAAGTCAATTTTTCGATCCTGAATAAAAGGAATCCTGGAATAAAATGAAAATTTCCCTTATCTTATTTTGCAGAGTGGAAAACCAATATCCTTGTTGTTACTAATACGATGAAGCTAGTGATGTATTCAAAATCGAAGTGGTGTTATTTCCGTTCAGTTAACACATCAGCCCAACATCTCTCCGGCTCCCTTGTTCTCTTCCTCTCTTTTCAACTCTCTTTTCGTCCCGATGTCTTCTCGTTCGGGGATTCGTTATTTCGCGTTGTTTTCCACGTTAGATGTTGACATCTGTTTAAAGATGGGAATCTTTGCAAAAGGGATGAAGTTGATGAAGTAAAAGACCCTCTTTGAAAGAATCTTTTCAAAGGCGAACTTCGAATCTTATTTTTTATGTTTAGTTTATATTCTTCTTTTTTTTTTCTTCTTTTAAATGAAAAGCAACGCCTTGAAAAAGACATCTGGAAAATAAAAAAGTTTTTCCGCAAGTGAATCAGTAAAGTAAGTGGACGGGAAATGAAAACAAAACTTTTGAAATACACAAATATTTACAATGAAATGAAAAGGGGTGCGGAGTTTGAATATCAAACATGAAAATATCTCGTTAACTTTTCTTTTTCAAATGAAAGGGAAGATTCATCGCGGAACGCTAATCCCCTCCCCTGAAGAATTCGATTCATTTGTTCGATTTGTTTGGTTTGCATACCAGAAACAATCGCCGGACGATTGCGGAACGAAGCGTTATTTCATATTTTCACTCAATTTTTGAATAAATAATCGGATAAGTTACCACGTGGCAGGATTTTACAAAACGCGTAAAGCGAAATCAAAACAGCATTCATCTTCACGTTATAGAAAAATTGACAATGCAAAACGTTCTAGACGTTTGATTTTGTATGGTAGCAAAATATTTGACTAGAAAATAGTGAATAGCTTGAATGCGAGATATGATAAGAAGTTCGATTGGAAAAATTTTTAAAATAGTGTAAAAGTTTTTTGATATTTTTTTCTTTCAATAACCGTAACTTGGGGTTAGACACTGTTGTGTTTTGAAATCTCACGTGAAAATGAATCTACGTAAACGTTATTAGGGATTTTCTTATCTTTCTTTTTCTTGTTGTGAGTTGCTCGCATAAGACCAGAGATTGCTTTTTTACAGTGAAAAATTGAAAGCAAACCGTTTTTATTGTGTTTTGAGGATGCACTGACCTATTTAAGAGTTTTGGCGCTAAATGCTTACGGTAAACAGAGACGTCGAAAGAGTTCGCTCCTTTAAATATCTCGGGTGTTTGCTGAACGAGCACTGGGATTGCGTCCAGGAAGTCAGAGCCCGCATAGAGCAGGCCAGGAGTGTTTTCATCAAGATGAAGACTAGTTTGTCGACGTGAGCTCAGTCTAAAGCGTAGACTTCGCATTGTCCTTTTTTTTATGAGATTGAGGGGTGGACGTTAGCAAAGTTGCTGGAGAAGAAGCTGGAGGCGTTTGAGATGTGGCTTTATCGTCGCATGCTTCGGATACCGTGGACCGACTGAGTGAGAAATACCCAAGTGCTTAATCGTATGGTAAGGAAGTAGAAGAGCTCAACGACATTAAGCGACGGAAGTTCCCGTATTTCGGCCGCGTTGAAACGAAAAGAACCGCTTGCTGCAGCTTAGGAAGGTCGTAGGAAGACATCTTGGTTGAAGAATCTCAGGGATTAATTCGGCGTCAATTCACTGTCCCTGTTTCGTTCAGCAGCCTCGAAAGTGAGCATCGCTACGATGACCGGCGGTCATCATAGACCGCCAATCTCTGCCGCGGAGACGGACATAAAGATGAAACAGGGGGGACTTTGTGCTACCTTTCTTTTAAAAGCTCTTAGCGTAATCAAAATTTGCACCAAAAATTTGTACATTTCTTCATACAAATCCTGCCTATCAATTCTTCTTTCCACGTCAAAACAACTACCGAATCACTGAATACACCCTTTAGTCTTTTGTGTACAAATGTTTTCGCGGTTCATCGATCTCCCTTTGACATCGATATTCCTCCCACTCCAGCCTTAGACCTTTTTAACGTAAAATTATAAACCTTTTTGCCTTACGTGATAAACTCCAAAATGGTATTAACTCTCAACCCGATGGAAACTTTAGTCCTCGACTAAAGAACAACCGGTGGAAATACATGAAATTGCGATACTAATTCATTAGTATAAAAGCTCTAATTAATTTCCCGTGATTCAGCTCTCCCGTACCCTTTTTTGCTTTCGCAACGCGTGTATAACATTACACGACGGGATTTTCGCTAAATGTTTTTCTTGCTTGGCTAAAGCAGCGACCCGAACTGCCTATCTACCGGATAAAACATTTATTCGGTGTATCTTAAACGGGACGCGGGTAATTTCCTTTTCCCTTATTTTTTACTCCAGAGGGAAAAAAATCATTTCGATTTTCTTTTATACTTGAACGACTTTGATTTCCATAAAAAGCATGCGTTATATTGAATTCTCGGAATAGTTTTCTGTCATGTTGAATATTGCAATATTGAATCTGTATATGGCGGCCAAAGGTCAATAAAGCTCTGATTTCAAGCTGAGATCACACATTCGGTCTCCTAAGGGTTATTTTCTCTCAGTGGGATATCTTCATATATTACACTGATATCAAATCTTTTTTTTTCTTTTTTTTTTTCGTTTATTTATTCCTCCATGAAAATTTTTTCTTCTCTTTACGGGTCGTTTGAGAAATCTTCTGCAATGGGATTTTCAGAGAAAAATCGGGTGCGAAAACACGGAAAACAAAATCCGTGAAAGTATTAGCGTGGGCAATACTAAAAAACCCTAAAAACCTGACAGTTAGAAGTAAAAGTACTTTTTAAAAGAGTCAAGGAACTTCTTGCCCTATATATTTCATCGAGCTTTTCTTCTTCCGAGTTAAAAAGAAAATTTTTTTAACTTGCAAATAAATATCCTCATTGAAATATTAAAAACCTTGTCTGAAACTTGTCTATTTATGAAGATAATTCAGCAAAGTTTAGGAGGTACATAAATCAAGAAGGTAACTCAGTTTTCTTATACTGAGGATTAATGGAAGAAAAAGAAAGGGAAGTGGGTGGGCGATGAATGGGGGCGGGGGGGTTGAGGCGGGACTCGAATGTTAAAAGTTGCAAGTTGATATCTTGAAGTAGGGATGTGTCAACTGAAGCGTACTCAAGATCAGTCGTCTGGAATCAATGGTCTATAATTCTCTCTTTGAAAACCAGGAGCTAAGTTTGCGCGGTTATATATATACGTGTAACTCGCCTGATCGTAAATCTAAGCCCTGAAAATCGCGGAAATATCCTTCTCGAGTTTCCCTCCCCCCTCCTGTCCCGCTTAACCGAGCCGACCCGAGTAAGAATAAAAAAAAATTGAGGGTGACTGCTATTATTATAGGAGAGGTTTGTAAAATAGTGAAATTCATAACGTTGCTCGGGTTCAGACAATATTAAAACTGTAAATCATCACCTAAATCAGAGTTATATCTTTTGAATCCCCGTGTATCATTCTGCGGTTTATTCAATACATAAAATTCCAGAGGTTTTCAAAAAGAGGGGATATAGTGTGTGCAGTCAAAGGAAAACTAATGAATGAAATAATAGATTTCCCACTCAGTGACCATGTAGTGAATTAAGCAGAGGAAACATGGTCGGATTTTAACGTGTCATTAGACTGATGGTTTTTCAGCTGTGGAGATTTTATGAAATCGTGGGAATTGAGTTGTCTTGTGTGATGTGGAAGTGTAGCTTTGAAAATGTAATGTTCCGGGGTTCTTAATCGAAATTGGAGGAAGAAAAAGGCTTTAGATATTGCTTAGTAGATCTCTTTATTTAGTTACACGGTTGTTATAATATTTTAAAACAATTATGCACTCTTCAGTTATGCACCCTTGCACTCTTCAGTTCTGCACTCTTCAAGTTGTTCTTCCCGCTTTCCCTACGGGTACGGTACCCGGTTGTGCTATAAGAAATATTAATTTGTTTTAATTCGGTTACCCGAATATTGTAGCTTCGACGCCGCCTGACGCTTTGTCTCCGCAGTTAATTGGATTTTTTAGATTTATTTAAATTCTACCCGATGGCTTTTCCTCAAAAGGAATATTGAAACGTTAGGTGTGGAAGGCTGCGAAACGTGGGCCGTGGCCGCTTGCAGTGCTGAGGATAAATAGCTTGAAGTCTTGGAGATGTGTTGCTAAATTCTGCGCCTCAGTCGAACCATTTGCAGAAGGGATGTTGGGTCCTTTCAGTTATTCCACGAAGATGGGGAACTTTTAGTATTTGTCCTACACTAAAAGGTCAAGTAGCTCGTTCAGGTTATATTTAAATCCAATACTTACTTGTCCGTTAAGAACATCGTGGAGGGGGAAATTCATGAAAAGAGGAATACTAGAGAGCTTGAAAGGTGAGAGTCTAACCTGCGCACCATTACTTCATATGCTTAAATAAGCAGAGAAAAACGGCCTCTGCTTTGTTAAAATTGAAAACACACCCAGCGAGCTTATTAAAATAATGTAAAGTTTCTTGAATAAGCAAAGTTTTGTTTAAACAACCCCATCTCCGAAACCCCTTATCATTACCGACGATTAAGTCTTCGGCATCAAAAATAACATCATCCTACAAAACCCGACCGTATTCTTTTTATATAATTTTATCATAAGAGGATTAACGTGCGCATTATAATAATTTGCATAACTAATACGTATATACTCTCTCGAATGTTTTTGAACTTTAAAGGCGGCAAAACTTTTCAAAACTTGTTGATAACGAGGAAAATCCGAATAAACGGAAATAGTGTTTACTTTAGATGTTCGTTTGGTAAGCGGATATAGACCTATTTAATCCGAAGTTGTTTGTTTTCGCGATATGTCAAGACTCCCTCCCCGCACGGCCATCAGATTAGTTTTTTTTTTTTTTTCGGGTAGGGAAATAAACGAAAAGGGTTTGATTTAAACGAGATTTAATTTATAGTGAACGTAGCAAATGTTTTAAACTAATTTAACGGGATTTCTTCTTTTTCTACCCTTTTTTCAACCCCTTTGAAAAGTCTAGTAAAACCTTTTAGCAACTAGATTATCCGATTGTTATGAAACTATAAAAACTGATTCATTTTAGTTTTTTCAAAATTTTGTATATGTAACGGTTCCATGTTTAGCTTATGGTATATTTTCTAATTTTTGAATCGTTTTTAATCGTTCTATATACGCGATGTATATGTTCATACACACTATTTTAGCAGGGACAACTCAAGATAGCTACAGCTGAACAAATATCTGGGCGCGTTCCTAATGCTACATACATTAAAGACCCTATTAATTGCCTACAACAGGTCTCAAGCTCCACATTTTTATCTCCAAGTTCATCTATTAGTATAACATTCCAATCGTTCAATAGTAAAGGGTTATTTTCTTTTTTGGAAAGCAAAGCCAAATCTGTTCGGAATAGGATTGTTGCTAATAAAAACAAGTATTAGATAAGAAGGAGGAAGAAAATGATTCGGGGGAGGAAAAAAAACGAATGTTTTTATATCTCCCGGAGTTGTTATCTTGAAGGCCACTTATTTTTCTTTTACTGTATTGTGGACAGTCGTTCGTTCCATTTGGGCGCCGATCTCGTTCCCGCTTTTATTTACAGCAGCATCATTCTCTCTGCAAACATTTTTCAATTACTTTTTCATTGTGCGCGTCGTTCCTTTTTTTTTTCTTGTTTCCTTATTTCCAGCCCTTTTCTTCTTATCCTCGTATTTTTCACAATAGGTTTAATTGACTTTTATAGTTCGAAATGAAAAAAATGAAAGAATTTTTTAATATAAGGATTTTTGTAAAAAAAAAAAACATGTTGAAAGTTGGATAAACGAAGCACCGGATTAATGAGTAATCGAAACTTTTCGCCGAATTAAAATCTCTCGTTTCCGTTTTGTTTCGAAGGAACTATTTGTTAAGGGTTCGTGAAATTTATTAAAGTTTTAAACAGCATGACTTCCTTTTTACTTTCTGTCTCGCTCTCTCCTAAAAACGACATCTCAATATCCTGCGTAACGTGATTTCTATTTAAAAACGGATGTTTTAAATCAAATTTTCAAACCCTTTTTCCCCATAAATGATAATGTAAATTTTAACTTCCTAGATTCGACTTATTTATATATATGAAATTGGTGAAGACGTGTGGATTTTTAGGGTTAGAAACGTTTCGAAATTCTTTTTTTGCTGTCTTCCCGTCGAGATGAAATTGACACTTGCGAGAGGGAAAAATACGAAATGTTTTTCTGGAATGAAATTAGATTTCAGAAAAAGGAGACGGCCTTTTGTGTTTTTTGCTTTTCTTTTTATGTGAAATATCCGCTCCCTTTAGGAATAAAGTTGTTAAAACAAAATAAAATGGCGTATTTATAATTTTTAACCGAGCTACACTTTAAACCACAAGGAAATTAAGTTTAGACGCTGCTTGGTGAATATGAAATTCAATCCAGACGGGAGTTGAAGCTTTCATTTTAATAATTTTTTATTTTAAATATTGACCTGAGGGTGAGCAAAACATAATTCAGTAAAATGGGATTATCTAGTTATTTTTTTATGGTGTTTTGAAAGGGAATCAATATTTTTGAGTTTTCGTGTTGATAATTTTAACGGAAAAGGGGGGAAAATTTTAAATGGTTTGAGGTGGCCGACGATTTTAAAATTTTTTCCAGAGTGTATTGTTTTGAAGTCAGAGAGATTGTCATTATTCACTTCTTATTGAGTTTCTTATTGAGTTAAATTTTTATTCGGTTGTTTGATGATAAAATTTTTAATCTCGTAGATCTGATCCTTAATAAAAATAGCAGGAAATTTATGGGCAATTCCGTTGAATCCATTACAATGAGTTCCTCCAGTATCTACAGTATAAATTAATTGAAATTTTTATAAACAAACTATTTGGTTCCAATAATTAGAAAACCAATTAGTTTTAATTAGAACTGGACGGCCAGACTTTCGAGAAATCGCTTAAATTTCGGCTCCCGACCTGAAAACATCCAAAATATCCAAATCCGGGTATTTCTCGTACCCGGATTTGGATAAATAAAAATCCACAAAGCATTTTGTTAAGAGTTTGCGGCTAGGTGCGTTTGTGTGAGATCATGAATACATTTGAATGAGAGTTGTGGATTCCCGAATTTATAAATAATTTATTAAACTTATCTGATTTATTATTCTGATTATTAATATATTACTTATCTGATTAGAATCCCGATTCGATGTCGCTTTGCCGTTTTAGTTAGATAAAATTCCTTTTTTTGTCGATTTAATGGTAAATAAACACCGATCATTTTGTTCCGAGCAGGGTCGGGTAATTTTGTCGCACTTCCGCTTCTCTCTTGCCTCAATATCCAAATCCTGGTATTTCTCGCAACGAGAAATACCAGGATTTGGATACCTTGGATGTATTCAGGTCGGGAGCCGAAATTTAAGCGATTTCTCAACGTCTCGCCGTCCATCCCTAGTTTTAATAATCATTTACAAAAAACAACGATCACACATAATTCGAGAAAGTATGTGACTTTGTGCGTCACCAGTCTACTTGCTTGCCAACTGCTTTAATGGGAAATCGCAATTTTCGGGTTTACTCTGGTTACCCTCTGGTACGGAGTTACTCTGATGACTTCGATGTTACCCGTGATGGGGTGCTGCCAAAAGAATCCATTTTTGTACAATAAATTAAGTTGTTGGGTAATAGGCCGAAGATAATATCTCATGTCGGGCTTCTCTGTGTGGAACCATACACCCCCTATTACCATCGAGGTAGCCCGGTGGTGTTTTCACTACTTTCGACCATTTTTGTCTAATCTTCGTTTTTCATCTGGTTACCCTCTGGTACGGAGTTACTCTGGTGACTTCGGTGTTACCCGTGATGGGGTGCTGCCAAAAGAATCCATTTTTGTACAATAAATTAAGTTGTTCCGTAATAGGCCGAAGATAATACCTCATGTCGGGCTTCTCTGTGTGGAACCATACACCCCCTATTACCATCGAGGTAGCCCGGTGGTGTTTTCACTACTTTCGACCATTTTTGTCTAATCTTCGTTTTTCATCTGGTTACCCTCTGGTACGGAGTTACTCTGGTGACTTCGGTGTTACCCGTGATGGGGTGCTGCCAAAAGAATCCATTTTTGTACAATAAATTAAGTTGTTCCGTAATAGGCCGAAGATAATACCTCATGTCGGGCTTCTCTGTGTGGAACCATACACCCCCTATTACCATCGAGGTAGCCCGGTGGTGTTTTCACTACTTTCGACCATTTTTGCCTTATCTTTTTCGTTTTTTATCTAGCTTCTTGACTCTTTTTCTCCTTCCTTCTCTTTTGTTTCATTTTTTTTTTTTTCATTAATTTCGGCACGTTCTTGTACTTCTTCTTCTTGAACTGCCCCTTCATTTTTTTTCACTAATTATCGTCTTTTCACTTTTTCTTCCTCCATCAAGCTAAATAAAAAATCTAAAATTTTTAAAGTCCTTTTGGTGTAAATAAGATTCCTTATTGTTACACATTCATTACTCTCCAAAACCCCAATTCTGGAGCTCCGAGGTAAAGGGTGACTACTATCTTTTGTTTACATAAGGTAAACATTGAAGCAAAAGAACCCTTTACCTCGGAGCTCCAGAATTTATAGTTTGATAACACTACAGATATGGTATTCGCACCTTTCTATAGTGTTAACTTTTTAGAATATTTGAAATAATAGTATAGCAGCGTAACTGTGGTATAGGCAATGTGTTCGTGACGTATCTCGTGACGTCACGAGTCTAAAACCTACATTTAGCTTATATATTCGAGGCACGAGTTGATTTTGCATAACCTGCGCCTTAATTCGCTTCTGCATAAGCGAAGTAGTAGGTGATTGCCCCCGAATTGATTTTGCCTATCCAGTCGGAGGAAGGAGCACGACATAGCCTATACAAACTAATTTATAGAGTAACTATAGTGTCATCTAGGCATTTATATAATTTTAAAGTATATTCAACGTATTCTTCCTTTTTTAAAGCGTATTTCTAGTGTCGACGCCCTTTTTTTTTTTGGTGTAACTATAGTATTTCCAACGCATGGGCCCCCACCACAATCCTAATTTTACTGGAAAACATTGAACAAAAGAAAAAAAGAATTGAAAGAAAAAGTCTGATGGACACGTGGCAGAATGCGAAAGAGAAGAAGACGAAAAGGAGAAAATTTTTGGAATCTGACAAGTGACAACGGTGTTGCTTAAACGTTGTCTGCTATCCATTTCGCTGTATGATTCGGGAAGGAAAGCAGTTCGTGTATTGAACGCGTGGAGTGCGGATCCACGGTCGCACCGGCAACCGTTCTAGTTTTGCGGGATCGTTTTTCTCGTAGTTATTTTCGCAAGTGGTTTTTATGTGATTTTACCATAAACTTTTTAGACTCGCTTTTTTTTATCTTTTTTTATTTATTTTTATATATTTAAAAAAGGTATGTGTGCTTAATGTCGAGGTAAAATTTCCCCGCAGTTGCTTATTTTAATTTTTTAAACATATCCCAAGTGCATTTAATGTATACTCGGAAACCTCTTGGAAGCTTAATGCGAATTTCTGATCACGTTCGCAAGGACACAAGCAAACACTTCTGCCGCTATTCCCAAATGAGCTATTCCAGCAATTTGAAATGCTATCCGCGAAAATAAGAGGAGAAAGTTTTTTTTTTTTTTTTGAATTTTTTTTAAAATTCGGCTATACGTTTTCACGGTTTGCTATTATTAATTGCTGGTTAACGATCCTTTTCGTTTTTCGAAGTGCTCGAAAAACAGAGTCGTTTATTTCGTAACGAAACCACTTAGTCTCCAATTAAAGACAAGAGTCCATTTCGTATAGTTTTTCCAATATTTGTTAAAAACTTTTATTTTCTTGTTCGGTTATTATACACGAGCCGGGTTGTTCATTAACTGCAAACATTTACCTTAAAACCGTTTTTCGTTTTGCCATTCATTCTCTTTACCCCTTCAAAACCTTTCGATATGAAGTGAAATTCCGGAGAGATTTTCCGTTTCCTCGTTTCCCCGACAACATTTTACTACGTGAGTTGTGCGTTTGATTTCAAACATCGTAAAACGACTTAAACCCGTTGATTACTCTTGGACTTGATTGGTTTTTATCTTTTTCCAGCTCGTGCAGTTTATCCTCGACCTTTTAAACTCGAACGAAGATAAAAAGAAGAGGGGAAAAAAAGAACTAACGGCGTTATATCCCCGATGAAATGTTTGTAATGGACGAGTAACCTTTTTTTTTTTTTCTATATATTCGTCGTTACTTTGAAGTCAAAGATTTTTTTTTTCTTTACTCTGCTGGCAGGTTGTCTCTTTCTTTGCAATACACGACTCGAGGCTGTTTTTGTAAACGAGCTTGTCTGACCTGAGTTGCGAGTAAATTTTTATAGAGAGGGATGATAAACATGGCTTAGCCATACGAAATGTAAGGCCTGGATTATGATGGAGGTTCGGAGATATTACGGTATCCGGCTTTGTTTGTTCACGATCCTTCTCAGATTTGATCATCGGGTTTCTAGTTATTTAGAGGGGGTTGGGGGACGTATGTATAAAAAATGAGATCCTTTTTTCAAAGCAGTGGAAATGCTGTGTGGGAATATTTGTCGGTTCAAACGATATTGAATAAATAGTTCGCTTTGTAATTTAAATGTAGTTGAATTTTATGTAATAAGACTGATTCCGGAAAGTAGAAAGCTCTTTATTTGGATATTGAAAGATGGAAAAGCTCGGTTTGGCAATATAAAGTCTGATGAGCCAGGATTTATCCTAAATATTTTCCAAAAATATTGGAAAAGTTGATCCAGCAAGAAAAATTTATTTAAAGATTTGTTAGTCAGGAAAAATTTATTAAAAGATTTGTTTAACAAGAAAAAAATTCCAAAAAATTTGCAACAAGAAAAATCTGAAAAAATATTTAGCCCAAAAAATGTCAGCTTTCAAAAGGCCTGAAAAGTCTTAATTTTTTTTTAGAAGAACCTGAGACCCTGAAAATTTGGGAGGAAATCGAGTTTGATCACTGAAGATTACGTCTGAATTCGGATTATATAGACTTTTGACACAGATAATCGTTTTGCGAACTGATCAATTTCAATCTGAACTAATCCCCTGAGTTCGTGTAATATAAATGAGTAATACGAATATTAATAACGGGTTCACACATTTAATGTAATGCTTAATACGCGCTAGCCACCTCTGTATCAAAACATAGTAGACAAATAATGAAACATATTAGTTTGGCGTGTGGGCGCTCTTGAAATATTAGTTTATACCACCCCTGGCCACGCAATACACTTCTTGTTTATTACGGACATTCAGACAATAAGCTGCAATATAATCGTTGATTTATCGACCAGTTCAACTGGATACTGGAATTCGATCCCCGGACGAAAAATCATTTGCAATAAAAAAAATCTTAGCATAGGAAGAAAGGTTAAAATGCCGTTTTTTACGGATTCTTTATGAGTCACCTTTGAAATTAACCGTGATATTTTTGCATCTTATGAGACATTTTCATTAGAGGAAAGGAAAAAAATAAAAAGTTTTGAGCTACAAAAAAAAACTAATTAAGTTAAAAATGCGTTATAAAAAAAACGATGTTATCCTAATGTAATTGCAATCTTATTTTTTTTTTTAAATTTTCTCCCCTCCAAGTTTTTTTTTTTTTTTAGGAAAAGAAAAAAATATAAAAGATCGCTCCTAATTTCTGCATGACGCTTTCAATATTGTAATTATACTCTCTTGCGATCCGATGTAATTTAATCGCGACTCTTTTCCTCCTTTTTCTTTTGAAAACAAAAATTAATTACTCTTGTTTTTGTTATTATTATATAAAATTTTTGGGCGGTCGAGTCAAAATTGAAAATGAAATGAAAATCCCTAGGTTTAGCTGCTTTGCGATCAAACCGATAACGGTTTATCTTCTCATTAAGAATATCGGTTTCCAATTTATAACTTTTCTCATTTCCTCGGCGACCAATTTCTCCCCCATTTTCATTTTCGATCCTGAAATATTTTATTTACCTGTACTGCTCATTTTTTTTTAAAAATGGCGCCATTTTATTAAAATTAAAATTTGCTGAGCTAGTTTTGCTATAGTAATCTCATTTTCATTATTTGAAACGACGATGATGAAATAATATAAATTACAAACAGAATTTTCACTTTAAAGATATTCATATGAGAAAACGTGTGGGGGAAACCTTTTTCGAAAACCGAAACGATTTTGATTAATTAATGAGGGACGGGGACTGAGGGGGCCCTTGCCTGTAGAACCGGGGACAAATATTCTATCCCTTCGGAGCAAATTATTAACTGAGAAATTATCAACTTCTTGTGACAAGTTCATCATTTCCACGTTTCATCTGGGAATATTTGATAACTTAATCTTGTTTCTTGTAATGGGCTTTCCACCTAACGTAATTTCAATTTGAATAATCTTTTCTGGTTGCTTTGCTGCCGATGGATGCCCCGTTTTTTTTCCCGCATAGTCGCTGTTATTTTTACCTGGCGAAGACTGTGAAAAGAGATAAAAAGAAAAACAAATGTTTGAGCAAGAATGAAAACTGCTTGCGTGCTTTCGATATACCCCTTTTTCCAAGAGATTACATCTGAAAAACTCGTTATAAAAAAAAGGAGAGAAGAAAATCATTAAGACAAAATAAACACAAAAGAAGTTTAGGATTTTTTAAAAAGGGGGCGGACGCGAGGAAAAGAAAAGTTTGGTTTTTTACCTCCATTTTTAATAGAGGGTAGTATGAAATATGTGGCGTGAAAATGATAAATGTAAACCGAGTGAAACTAACCCACCTCGTTTTTTATATATACTTCAGAGATTTGACTCTCAATAAAATTTATTTTTTCTTTCTGTTTTAAATGTTCAAGACGTTTTCTTTCTGATTTTAGGGGGAAAACGGGTTTTTTTCTCTTTGATTACTTTAAATGGCGGCTGGGATATTCATAAGTACTTTTACAATTTATGGGCAATATGTATTTCAACTTTTAATATATATAAAAAAGCACGAGTCTAAATTTGACAAAGTTGGCTGTTATCATCAGTATAATACTCGTCAGGGACATCTCTTGCAGTCAGATCTATGTAGATTAAAAATTAAGGCTCGTTTACCATATTTCGCAGGCTTAAAGTTCTATAATCTGCTCCCTCGTTCCATTTTGGCCTTACCACTCGGATCTTTTAAAAGAACAATTCGATCGGAATTGCTAGCTTTAGCACCTTACGATTTTGGAGAGATCTTGGATCATCTGCCCAAAATAGAAATCGAGGTTAAAAAATAAAAATTAAAATTATAATGTCAAGGCTTCAATTTCTATTTTTTTTTTTTTTATTTTTTTTTCAATACGTTTTGCTGTTTTTGAATTTACGTTTTGCTGTTTTTGAATTTGCTGATTTTGATTATTTTTCATTGTTATTCTTTTTCAATTATTCTTTTTTTTTGTTTTGTTGTTAAGGGTTTTTTTTTGTTAACGCACGCCAATAGTTCCGAAAGGAACTCGAACGGCGCATTAAATAAATAAATACTGGAAGCACGATTTTTCTTAAAATAAAGCTGGTTTTCTGCATTCCCCTTCCATTTTTGAACGAATATTATACCCAGGAGCTTTCTCCAATTAGCTCATATATTTATAAAATTCATTAACATTTAGGGAATCTTTAATTGTAAGTTTTTTTTATTTGATATTCTTGGCGCAAATTTTTGGTAATTTTTTCAATTCTTGTGCCACGAATTATCCGCTAACTTTATTTTGGGAAAAACAGTCTTAAAATAAAAAAAAATGCTTAAAAAGGAACCAGTCCAAAGGAAACCAAAACCCAAATCTTCATTTTCTTCAACTTTCTATTCTTCCTTCGTAATTTTTTTGCTTTTCTCTTTCACCGTTTGCTCTCTGCCACTTTTCGAATATACATTTGGGGTTCTTTCCACAATAACAGCATTCAATTGCAAATTCTCCACATTTAATTTCCTAATCTTATCCACAGAATCCTGACCTGATATCTCTCAACCTCTTGATGAGCCTTTATTTCATAATTTTATTCCAATCCCAGTGCCGTAAGCTGTGCCACGAATCCAAGCAGCAACAAGTAGTCGTAACTTCGCACATCTCTCTCTCTTTTACCCGTATTTACATTCTAATATGACCCATTTATAAATGCTACACGGGGTAAGCTTGCTAACCTCAGTCTTAAAGTTTAATGAACCTTACACAATAAATCATCCTCACTAAAAAGCAATAACACCTACACCCACGCATAAACCACCGCGTCGTCGCGTTAAACCAAAACCGGTGGCAAAAATAACGAGTTAAAAAAAAATTCGAAAATTTAATCAAATAAAGAGTGTAATACGGTTAAGTCTAAAAATTAATCTATGTCGTCGTTTCTGTGTTTATTAACCCAGCGTTTCATTTGGCTTTTTGCGTTTTCTCTAAATTAATTCTCCATTCATTTATCATCAGGACGATTTTCCCACATAAAGATGTTTTCTTTGAATATAATTGGAAAAATCTTTTCTGGCCGAGTTTAATGACAGAGGAAAAGGAAAAGTATATATAGAAAAACATTCCGGATATTTTCTCTTTTTCCAGGAAAAGCCTATCCTACACGTATATATCCTTTCATAATTCAAAATGAAAATTATAATCCTACATCACGTTCTGCTTTGGTCTCCGCCTAATAACAGAAGAAAAACGCTTAATTAACGTTCTATGTTGCGTTTTATTAGTTTACAGCTATGTGCTTTCCAGAATTTTTTTTTTTTCCCGGGGAGGAATTTTCCACGCGTGTGACCATTTAAGTTATTACTGATCTTTTCCTATGATTTAAATTTCCCTAAGGAGTGCGGAAGATTTATAGATATCGGTTGTTATTTTATTGATCTCAGCATTACAGTACTAATAAAGCCCTCCAGTGGCGTAGCAACTAAACATATGATCTTGGTGTCAACCTCCGCGTTGGAGATGGAACCGTATAATATTCAGGTCGCGATCTGCTGGGTCCCAGACCTCTTCAGCACCGGCCACGTATTCAGCTTCAGCCGTGGACAGTGTAACTATTCTTTGTCTTTGCGGAAACCAGTCGACCGCAGTTCCATTATAGAGGAGTAGGAAGTCTGACAGATTACAGTGAAACATGCTGAGCAGGTCGTTATAACGAAAAGAGCAATGCTTGGTATCAGCCTACGGGACCGCTTTCGCAATGAGGGAATAAGGATGCGGACTAGGGTCGATGATGTTGCGCAACGCTTTGCAACAGCTAAATGGCAATGGGCAGGTCATGTCGCCAGGGAAGATCCTGATAGGTGGACGGCGCGGCATGTGCGGTAAGATGGAGGCCTCGAGCGTCGAAAAGAAGCGTCGGTAGGCCACAGAAGAGATGGTACGACGACATTAAGAGGGTGGCGGGACTGAAATGGTTGCAAAGAGCTCAAGACAAGAAGGTGTGGCAAGGTTTGAGAGACCTTCGTCCAGGAGTGGACGGGTATAGGTTGAGAGAAGAAGAAGAAGAAGAAGAGGAAGTCTGACGTGGATCCTTTTGTTTTTATCCATCCAGCGAAGTCTTCAGCACTTTTAGAGCAACCACAGTCGCTTTGGTTCGATCTGTTAAGGTCCACGTCTCTCTGCCGTACCAGTACCGAACATCGAAGAGCAGGACAGATTTGCAAATAGCCAATCTGAAACTGCAGAACTACAGAAGAGAAACGTTCAGTTTCATCGCAGGAGATGAAATCGATAGGAAACCGAATAAAGGTTTATCTTTGGAAAGGTTTAATGTGAGGTGTAACCGCACCATAATCCCTAAATCAGAATAATTAAATCATAATAACCTTGTTAAGGTAAGGCAATATCATAAATTGAATTATCATGACGATTCATAATGCATGGGGGGGGTCTGGAATCTGATGAAAAATTCATAATAATGCATGGCGGTGGTGATCCCCCGGTATCAAAAGGCGATCTTCAACTTTTCCTGCATTTCACCGATAACGTTGCCCAATATGGCGGTGAATTGCATAAATTGAAACGTTCACGGGTGTTATATGACTCCATTCAAAAAGCTCTGATTTTATATTGATTGACAGACGCCTGACAGCTGAACATGGTTTGCCGATATTCATTAGTATTGTTTCATTTTACGATTTCCACGATATGTCAATTTGAAAAATACCGTTTCAATTTCCGAGGTTTCATTGTGCGGAAAGCGTAGCCGGGAAAAAAAAACGGATTATAAGGAGGAAAAAATGAGTCTGTTTCTAATTTAAATGAATTATTCATTTATTTTTTTTTTTTTGCCTGATCGTAAAAAAAGGCTTTAAGCGATGAAATATAAATACGTGGGAATGCTGCGACCTGAAGCTTTTAGCCCTCTTATGGGAATTCTATGTATTTCAATATTTACATTCGTATTCTCGCGAGGATTCGTTGCATCTCATTGTAGCGGTTTACGAGCTTTTATTTCTAACGATAATTTTCCTATTATATGAAAAGTTAAGTTATGTGAGCGGAGGATAGGATTTTTAGCTAAGCCGATGCTTTAAAAAGGCTCAGCGTATGATTTATATCTTTTGGGAATTGTAAATCAACTAACCTCAACGTGCAGCTATAGTAAAAGTGCGCCATAACTACAACAGTGCCGTTTTAACTTTGTGCTTCGTTGAAGAGCTGATCGTGTTGTCTGTATATTTCAATTGGTCAGGCAACTGCTCGGATTTCTCTGGAGTTCTAGAAGGAAGATTTGAAATCCTGCAGTACTAGAGAAGAGAATGGAGAAAGTGGTTAGTGGATTCACTTCTAAGGAATGTGTTTGATTCTGGCAAAACCCCTTTAAGCCAGCAAGCATAAGAGAGAGAGAGAATGTTTACCCATTTGTTAAATTGAAGATCACATACAACATAATTCCGGGGCTACTACTCTTGAAGAAATTACTTACCCTTAAACGAGACTGAATCATATTCAAAAGCGGCAAGAAAATTGCAGCACTTTACAAACTGCTTGACTGGAAAACCATTTAACGACTTAACGTTAAAAGCTTGATACATAAGATCGCTTGCTTTAATCAATGATACAACTACTTCCCATATCCATTAGCAATTTGCTATTCGGTTTCGAATAAGGGAAAAACCTTTTTTTTTTCAATTCTACTCCCACTTTGTTTTATAAAACTTTCCGGAGTTCATTTTTTTTTATTTTTAAATTCCATTTAATTCCATTGTCAAGACCGATTGTGTGTAGTTTCTAAAAGACTTCTTCGAACAATACATCAAAGGAATATACAGAATGCGTGGAAACTTCTTTTTGTGTTTCCCTTGAAAAACAAAAAAAGGGAAAAAGTTATTTTTTTATGGAAAAAACTTGTATTTTTGCCTGGTCGGTTACTTTTTTGTTTGTTGATGTTTAAAATAAAATAAAAATTGATGTTAGTTCCTTTGCAATGAGAAAAAAATTTAAATCGAGATTCTATTCACCTTTGCCATTGGTTGCAATGGTTTTGAGTTACAAAATTAGCCTAATTTTTTTAACATGAATATGTAATTGAAAGTAGATGTTGATATTGAATGAGCCTCGATAAAAAAAAAATTTAAACTTTTTTTGAATGGCGTTGGATTTTCAATAAGTCGTGATTGTTGGATTTTTCTTTGAACCCTTTTTACAAAAGCTTTTTTTCGATTCTACCTTTTTTTGTCAAAAAGGCAAGCTTATGAGAACACGAGAATGGAGAGGAGTTAATTTTGACACTGAAAGGCTTGTTTAAACTCTTTTTATTTTTTATGTAACGATAGATTTCGATTCGTTTGAGGCGCAGTGCTTTGAGGGGGTGTTCATATTTTCAAAGGCATACACAAGTCTCGATAAAATATACAATTAAAATTGGATTTTTTGAAGCGCTTACACGTAACTTTTCCTAACGGAGAGTGCATCACTTAAAGTAGTCATTTTCTTGATAAGAACCGATACTTTTAAGGAACCTACTAATTCTCATTCCGAGGTTTTAAATCACGTTTGCTGTATGGGAAATCCTTATTAAGCCTTTAAAAGACCAGATTATTCTTATGTAGTTTTACGTTATCAACGGCAACTTCAGCGTTATCGGAATCTAATCCTAGTGTTCTAAAACTTTGCTCGCTAATTTCTTTTTCATTCTTTTTTTTTCTTCGGAGGAGCACCACGTGTCAAAATCGATCGGGGGGTAAGGGAAAAGCGACGACTGAGGGGTAGATCATATAAATTTATCATTCCACGTGTGATACGGCCAATGAATTTCTAAACGTAGCTCGAAACTTTGTGAAAGAGAGGTCGCCGGTTCGGTCACGGATCGGAACATGTGTGTGACTGTGATTGGAATTCAAAACTTGATCCATGGATCTTATATCGGGATTTTTTTCTTTCTCTTTCTATTTTTATTTTTATCCCCCCTCCCTCTTTTCCCTTTTTCTCTTATTGGGTCCATCCCACATTAGAGAAATGAGGGAATCTGCGGAGACAAAAATAAAGCATTTGATAATAATAAATAAATTTAAGGATTCGTATTTTCATTTATATCGAAAATAATAGAAATAAGTGTATCGTAAGGTCACTAGTCCATGAAAAAGCTCGTATTTCCCTTTTTTTTTAACATTTCCCCCCCTTCTTCCCTTCTCCCGGTTTTTCCCTGACAACAATCCGGATGAGAGTTGCTAGACAACACTCCTCCGACGATAAAGATATTTTCATTAATTTGTTTTCGCAACTTCTTCTGCTTCGTAACCGGGGAAAACGGGTGGAAAATAAAGAAAGAGAGTATATACTCCGGCGGTTGAGTTTTCACGTGTAGTAGATAAAAGAGATTGTTAGGAATATATAGGGATGTGTGTTATGTATACGTTATGTGTGAAAGGAACGGGTGTTTAGTTCGGAGAAAAATAACCCGAGGCCGAATATTGACTGAGAGTGAAAACTTGGAACACCTTGCGGAGTTTGTCCTTGGGCTTCAATTTCAATTCGTGTATTTCCTAAGTTCGGGAAAGTTTCTTCTTTTTCGAGAGAAGAAAAAAAAAGGATGCGAGAATAAAAGTTTACGACCGTCTTGATTCTTGATTTATTCTTTCCCTTGAACTTGCGGATACGGGTTTGATCTTTCGATTTTCAATTGCACTTGCCTGCTGCTTTAAAGTGTTATAAAAAGGGTTTTCCGACGTTTGCACTGTGGAAAAAAAGCGAACGTTGTGTGAACTTTCAAATGAACTCGTTAATGAACTTCAATCGAGCTACAATTTTTTTGGTGGAAATTATTTGCAAATAAAAATAATTCCTTTGTTGTTCTTTGGTCTCTTCTACTTTTGTTTCGCTTTTGCCTGTGGGGTGATTCTGGAATTATCGGGCTCATCTCTAGATGGAGCATCTATTATGGGTTGCAGCCCTCCGACCCGATGTCAGCACACGACCTGCACTCTTATTGAGACCCTCTCACCTCGAATGCGACATTTCCAATAAGGTTCTATCTAGATTTGCCACTTAATAGTCCGCAGCTAATAGTGTCCTCTGCAGCCTTCATGATGATTTGTTGTGTTCGGAAGGACACCTCAAAGACTGTTGTATGGCTTACTTGCAAAATCCTCTTTAATCTCAAATATTACTTCACGTCCAAACTTCAGAAAAAATATTCTGCGCATGAGTTAAATTTCCGGCATACCGGCAAGTTGGGAAAAAACATGAGGGGGAAGAGTCGTTAAAAGGCAACGTTATAAAATTTCTTTTGAGCGACTGGGATTGAGATTAATGGCACACTCCTTGAGTTTTTCAGGAAAAAAAATGACATGAATCATATAAAGCTTAAAAAAAAAACTTTACGTATCGATTTCGAAACTTTCCTTTCCGACGCCTTCTCATATTTTTTCTTCAAGCAAAAGTCAGATGCTTTTCCTGTATCTTTATCCACGTCCAGTAAACTTGTTACTTTTTCTCAAGCAACGTTTTCCTTCTTTTATAAGAAAGAAAGGAAAGCTCGAACGCTTTATAGAAAGCAAACGTCAATAATTTCTATGTAACAACTTCCAACTGAATGGATGCAATATTCATAAATCTAACTCTAACGGAAAATCTAATCATCTTAAACTCGATTACGTAAATGTAATTAAAATCTTGGGTCACGAGGTTGGGATTCCCTGAGATGAAAAAGCTTCCATGGAAAGTCAATTTGTGCGAGTTTGTTGGGCAAAAAAAAATCAGAACGATTAAGGAATGCAATTTATTCAAATTTGAATATTGACGCCTTTCCGCTCCGTTTACCTTTTTTTTTTTTTTTTTTTTTTTAAAAAACTCAAAATCAACGAAAATGGAAGAACTGATTTTTTCATTGAAGTAAGAAATTCAATTACTGGGATTTTCTACGGTCTCGTAACTCACAACACACTAGACTACAAATTGCCGGTTTGACATATTTATTTTTTAATGCTTTCCCTCCGTATATTTTCGTTTTCTTTTGCTTGTTCGCGACATTTACGTTCTTTTTTTTCGGGGTAATATTTTCAATTCGAGATTAATTAAGTGGAAGTAAGATTTTGCATCGTACAGTTTTCCCTAAGCTTGCGCCAAGGAAATATACATTTAAAATAATGTCGATTAGGATTTTAATCTTTGAAACCCGGAAGCTCGTGAAGGAAACTGCTTTTGCTATTACGGGAGAGAACTTCAATGTTATAGATTTTGATGTATTGTATCTTGTAAGCACCTTCATAGAATATAGGTCATAACGGTTATGATTTTTAACTTTTCCCTGCAGTTTGTCCTTTTTGTCTCTTTTTTTTTATAAAATTCAAAGAGTTCATGCATAAACCAAGGAGTTTCTTTACGAAAAGTAAAAAAAAACCGGGTTTGTTTCTTCGCCGGGAAAAAACATCTCTTATTTATATTGTAATGTTTTTCTCTGACACGGAAACGAAATGTCTTAACCATATTTTTCATTCGCTTTCTTGTTATTAAAAGCCACTCAAACATTTCATTCATTCTCATCATATTTTTTTTCTCCCTTTTGAATAAAAATTACTTTGTCGTGCTTGAGTTTGGCTTGTGTTTTGATGGAATCCCGGGTCAAAGAAATATTAAAAATTAGGCTAATGTTGAATAAAAATGTGGAATGCTTTCTGGGACGTAAAAAAGGTGACGGCCGGAAGGATGAAACGTGAATGTTAAAGAAAACAGAAGCAAAAAAAGGGAAAGATTTCGTCATTTGAAAAGGCAGAATGTTTGTGCGTTTGAAAGGAAAACTCGATTTTGAAAACACGTACAAGACTTTAAGAATTATATTGCCCGATAATATCGAAATTCACTTCATTCATTTTTATTAGATTTCTTAATACAAATTGGACTTAATGTTTTTGTTGTGATTAGACACATTCTTTTCATCAATAAATTTCAGCAAAAGATTAGAATAAAAATTTAATTTTCAAGAGTGAACTTCTTAAATTTTTTTTTGGTTCGTTTCTTTGACTTTTATTCAAAACTCCTGCAAAGTCTGACTGTACGATCTTTTAAATGTATATGTTGTAAAAATTTTGTGATTTGTTAGAAGCAATTTGAAAGTAGTGATGGACGCAAGACAAGACATGCATGGTTCTTGTTCTTGTCTTGCAAAAGAGAATTGCAATTTCTTGCTTCAAAAATAATGCAAAGTCGCAAGATTTTTCTTACATATTGCTAAAAATAGTTAGTCTTGTCTCGTCTTGTATCAAAAAAATTAAGTCTTGTTCTTGTCTTGTCTCGCTCTTGCAAGACAAGACAAGACTCATTCTTGTAGTCTCGTCCATCACTATCTGAAAGAATAAATTAATAAAAGTTCATGGATAAAATTTCATTTTTGGCGCCAAACTTGATTTTACCTTTTTTGTTTTCATTTTGCCAAAATTCAATCCGTCATGGTTTCTTCAGAGTATGTGTACATAACAATAATTTTCATTAAGATCGAGAAAAATTGGGTGGCGTAAAAGACGAAGAACTGTAATTTTCAGTAAAAAGTCAAAATTACAAAATCGCATGTCATTTTTGCAAAGCAAAAAAAAAAAAAAAAAATGGAGCATATATTTGTGTTTTATGGCCCACTTACAACTTGGCTTACTACGTTTAAACTTCAATCCACTTTTTAAAACGCTTTCCTCCAGAATTTCATTCCATCAACCCCGAAACCTTTTTAACTAGAAGAATAAACATTGGGAAATTCTTACCCCAATCATCATGTAAATATTTGCCAGTTCAAAAACGCAAGTGTCAGCAAATGTAAAACATCCCCATCAGTGAAGAATAACTAAAACTTCCGACTTTAAAAACCAAAATCCTCCATACTTTAATTGCATGAGGAATCTTTTCGAATTAGACAATTCCAAAAGAGATTTTTAGTTCTTAAAGCTGTAACTAATGAATCTAAATACATAAGTACATGTCGTCTGGCTTTGACATCTCACACATTCTTCGTATTATCTCTCTCTTTCTACATACAAAAGTGATTCAGCTTACGAAGCCTAATTCCAGGATTTAAATGTTACAAACGGTAATCAGTTAGGCCGGCCTAACCGCAGCACAAGGGTAGAAATCGCGAGGGGCGAGGAAGGTATGGGTTTTTCATTATCCCCTACAATATTATCCTCTTCGATTACGTTAGACAAGCTCTGCCGTACCTTTCAGTTATTAAACATATCGACTTATTTACTTTAAGAACCCAGAGTTATTGAATTCGCCTCCAGGAAGTGTTTTCTTCCGTAAGCAAGGTGGGAAACAGAGATTAGCTCTTCAAAGACTGCTTACCTCCGCTGTGATGAATTTTACTTTCCTTTTCTCTTGTCGAAGGGAATAAGGGCTGGATCGTAATATCGGGTTACATTAGTCATAACGAACAATCCAAGAGGAAACTTAACGAGGAAATCAAGTTTAAAAGCAGAGAGCATGTCATTTCGTCCCCTTGTTTTTAGGGGCCCGGTTTTTAAAATTTTTAGCGGGGACTCATTTATTTTTTGTTAAGCAAGTTGTCATAACGACTGAGAAGTCTAAAGTTTCGTCAAAGTCTTGAGATCCCCTTTTTTCCTTGATCTGATGAGGAACATCTTTATTTTTAATTACAAAACAATTTTGTATTTAATGGTGGAGTTGGATGTCGTGTTTAGCTTATGGAGAAGCTTTTTTTAAAACGGTCGAAAATAATCCTTAATCAATATTTCCGATTTGACTTTTGTCTTTCGTTTTTAATTAAATTTTCAAACTCTCGTCTTTAAATAATGAAATTCCTTATTTAATGATTAAATAGGAGCGGTTTGGATAAATGAAAATTGTTAGCCAAAATCGGAAAAAAATGAAGGCTTGTTTGATTTTATGGAAGCGAGATTGATATTGTGAAAGATGAGTTTTCGATACGAGGAAATTAGAGAGCGTAATGCAGAGGATGCTTTGAAACACTCAGCAACAGCTAAATGGCAACGGGCAGGTCAGGTCGCCTGAGAGAACCGGTGAAGAAGAAGATCGCGGAAGATAGGTGGCACTCACTTCTTTCAGGTCTTGCAACCGGAAATCTGTATTGGGATCTCGATATTAAAGTATGTTGGTAGTTTACCGCTAGAACGTGCAGGTGCCGTGACCAACCAATCACGAGTGGAAAGTGTCATCTTGTGTAGGACATCACTTCGGGTCTCTACAGCAACTGACTTTATTGGTCGGCCGCCTACATGCTAGAGTATCTTGTGTGTATTCAAAATCAGAGTCACTGCTGCAGAGAGAGCACTACACAAGACTGGACACAAGAAGGACACAAGAACTGACACAAGAAGGACACAAGAAGTGGACACTGACACAAGAAGGAGTTTCAAGACGTGGAAGACCGTGGTGGCACATCAAAAGAAGTGTCAGTAGGGCCCAAAAGCTATGGCACTATGACATCAAGAAATGGTGGGACTCCAGTGGATGCAGCTAGCCCTAGAGACCCTTTATAGAAAGAAACTGGCGAACTCACACCCATTAAAAAATTAAACGCCATTATAATTCTTCATCTGTTCTCATTTTTTAAAAATTAGCCTCTGCTATGAGCAGAAGACATCTTTCCGGTAAACTGAATATTTGTATGTTGGCGCGATTTCCAATTTGATGATCTGTCATGGCGTTCAAAACCGGTCGACCAATGAGATTCTCTGTTGCCATTCATTAGTCTCTTTCTATATCTAGTCCTAGGTATAAAAGTTTGGCAAAGATTATGAAAAATACGGCCAGGATATATGATAAATGTTGAGGAAGTTGAAGTCACTGCACTTGAAGGTGATCGGACGCTGGGCACAAGACCGTACTTGTCTTTTGGCTCATTATAAACAATGTAAACGGTCTCTTAGCCAGCCTCGTGGATCAGTGGATAGAGGGCCCGACCCACACTCGGGAGTTTGTGGGTTCGATTCCATTCTACGGTTCAGATTTTTTCCGACCGTATTTCCCCTCTGACCACTGTCATCTGCGTCATGTGAACTTTGTTCGAGGATTTGGGGATTCCAAAAAAGCGATTAATTTGTGTTGTCGCTCGGTCTCACCCCCCTGCAAGGCAATGGCAAACCAGCAGGTGGTAACTTGCTGAGAACAGCCTCTCTACTTAGTCCCATTGAGCTGTGTCAACTGTTTCAACTTGAAACACACAAACCAGCTGTATGCAGAGAGGTCGCCTACGCTCGACCACGAGTATGGCACCCAATGAAGAAACGGTCTAATATATTGACAGATTGCGGTAATAAAATCTATACATGCATTAACTGCTAATTCATATAAGATAGAACATCATAAACAATGAAACGAAATACTAATTGTTATAATAATAGATATTGTTTTACGACTTAATAATTAATAGCTTACATAGGGGTAGTTAGTAACAGAGATTTTACATATCATAGCCGTTAATCCTCCTCACTGGTGATAATTTTAGAAATTACATATATGCATAGCAACATACCTAAGGGGATGAATGAGAGAGAGAGAGAGAGAGAGAGAGAGAGAGAGAGAGAGTTCGCGTGATTATGACATGGAATCCGCCATTAATAATGCAATACGTAAACTGTACATACTTGACATGGACCGAATAGCATGTTCCTTGTTTATCCCTGAAATTAAATCATAATTCAAATACAATAACGATATTATATTCTCGAATGGGCTTAACAATTATCATCGTTTCATTCAGAGTGTGTATTTGATCTTGGGAAATAGGAAACCGGGGGCAGGATTTTGATTTTTCGAAAACCTTTTGTTTCATTTTCCGCGGAAACAACTCTGCGGGGTTTCCAATTAACACTGCACCCATTTCTGATCGGACGTGAGCGCAATTTATATATCAAACGGTGGGCGACTAATCCTAAAACTCGTTCGTCTGATAAAAAATGGAAAGCCGTTTGGAAAATTTCGGGGTTCGAGGTTAGCATACACGAAATATAGGTCGAATGTTTTGAGGTAAATTATACATGTTAAAATTCAGCTTGCGTTTCATGTCCAGTTGGTTGCATAATTTGTTTCTCTATCTTTTCCTCTATATGTTGATCCATATTTTAAATGCAACGGGTTCTGAATAAGAGATCGGGAAAAAGTTGTGACAATGGGGAATCAGCGAGTCGTATTCTTGATGCTTTTCCGTTTGTTTCCGACCGCAAGTTTTCTCCCTCCCCCTTCTCCGTCAATTAACCGGAAAACGCCATGTCGGAGAAGTTTTGACGAACGGGTTTTTCTATTTTTCCCCGCAGTTAATAAAAGCGAAATTGAACTTGGGAAAGAATTGATTCGGTAAAAGGGAAGTTGACATTATTTGGAAGTTGCGGTGATATGTGAGACGTAGCTCACAGTCGTCAGTCAAGGGTAGTTAGCCACCCCTCTTTCGCAGAAGAGGTTACATTATCGGATGAAAGCGCGACATTCTAATCTTTTTTTTTTTCTCTCTCAACCTTCGCTCCGACTCCAAAACCCCAAATTAATTTCCAAATTGATGTCGGTGATACGAGGCGTATCACTTAATTAATCTCCGGTTTTTTTCCTTCTCGGAATTTTTGAGCTTCCCGGATTTTTTCCCATTTTTTTTTTTTTTTTGTTTTATTTTTCATCCGGAAGATGGAAAATAAATATGGTTTCAATGTGAACTTGTTAGGATGAGTTCTGATACACATACGGGTCGGATACACGTTTGTTGGAATACTTAATAAAACATTCATTTCATGCTGACGCGTTTTTGTGGTCTTTTTGACGATTTCATTGATTACAATTAACCAAGATTTGCTTTTTAGTCGCAGTCGGAATCGTGATTAATGTTCGGTCTGTGTCGTATGTGATGTTGAATTAGCTTTCAAATTTTACTACGAGCTTTGAGCTTCTTTGTGTGTCGCACCTAAACATTGGCTATAGACTATTTCCGCACTTTGTTTGCATAACCTCGGCATGGATCGTCAAAGACCAAAGATGGACATTCGGATTCGCCCTGACCAGATTAAATCGTTTGAGCCTCCTAGCCCGGGCCCAAGCGGGTCTGTGTAAGCTCAGTTTTTTGACAGCGATAACAATTTAAGCAGCTGTTGAACTTAAAATGTTTACTGGACAATTATTTTTGTAATTAATTATCTCGAAGGAACTAGAGAACGTGGAGGAGTACGTATATCTCGGCCAAATGACAACCCTAGGAAAGGCGAATAAGGACGAAGAAATAGAGCGCCGAAGACGATTGGGATGGGCAGCATTTGGGAAGCTAGACAAGATTTTGAGGAACCGACGGATACCAATACATCTAAGGGTTAAGGTTTTCGACCAGTGTATTCTCCCAGTGTTGACATACGGAGCACAGACGTGGACATTCGCCAAGCAGACCGTAACGAAGCTTCAGGTGACCCAGAGAGCGACGGAGAGATCAATGTTAGGAATATCACTTCGAGACCGCATAAGGAAGGGGGAGAGATCCGACAAATCACCGGCGAGGCTGAAATGGGATTACGCGGGACACATGGCAAGGAGAAATGATGGCAGATGGAACAGGAAAATCCTGCAGTGGAGGCCATGGGCTGGGCAGCGAAGTAGAGAGAGACCAATAAACTGCTGGTTTGATGACTTAAAGAGAACGGCGGGTTTGCACTGGGTGAGGACAGCAGAGGACCGAAACAGATGGCATGCCTTGAGGGAGGCCTATGTTCAAAATTGGACGCATTAAGGGCTGGGAAAAAAAATTATCTTGAGCCCAAAAATGTTTAACTAATTACACTAATCAATTGCTATCCTTTCTTACTTAGCTTTTAACCATTCCACTCTATTGCTCAGTGAGGAAGTTTGAATAAAGTCACGGGACAATATTTATGAGTCACTACTTCTATGAGCTTTGTTAACAGAATAAAATGAAGACTCTTTTTTTACCATTAGTGCACCTGCGGTAATCCAACTTGCACGAACCGTAATGCCCCCTCTCAGCGTATATCACGAGGCAATTCCCCTCATAATTCCATAATAACTACTACCCCATTTAAAAAACCCTATAATAAAAGGATAATGACTGGAAAGTCATGTCTGGGAAAACTAGGCCTCCTGCTCGTTGCGTCGGAAAAGTCATCGCTTAACGAAAACGTATGATACAGCTGGTCTAAAACAAAAACAGTAAATGCGTGTTATTTGTGGCAGTTTTTTCAAAACCGCATTTAATGGGATATTACATAAGATTGATCTCATAAAAGAGGAGAAGAACAACAAAAAATAACAGGATTACGTGATTAAAAACTCCAAAAGTTTTTCAATCATGACTGTCAAGAGCAGGGCTTAAAAAAGCGCATTAGTCAAAGGCAATTTTTATATCAATCTGATTATTGTTTTTTTTTTCTTTTTTGTTTTTATAGTGACAAAAATGAAAAATGAAATATCTTTTAGAAAAAGCAACAAGTTCGTCCGTGTATGGAAAGGGGGAAAATCAGTAGCGGTTCCGGTAAACAGGTGAAGCATTGAACGTTCTTTTGTATTTCTTTTTGCTGAACCATATTTGCATCTGTTGATGACTTCTTCGCCGCTGTCGACATTTTTCCTGTCACCCTTCTTTAAATGGTACGATACTTGTCAGTTAATCATCGGCTGACCATGATCCGAAAATTCGATAATTCTTCAAGTGAGATTATGTTGCTATTCAAGATTGGAAGCCGGCGCTGGAAAAACAATGGAAGGATTAAAACATTGCCTCGCGATCCCCTACAGCTATTTCTATTACAATAATTGCGATCCCTTAATTACAAGACATCAAATATTGTCAACTTACATCTTTGCTCCCGCAATCAATCATAGCCCGACGCAACTTTTGGTTAATGAGCCTATGCAATATTAAATCCTACAAAAAAAAAACGCGAAGCTTTCACCGTCTTCCTCCTTACACCCTGTAACCGAAAATCCATTCAGGGGAAAAAAAATTATTACTGCGGAATTTTTTCATTTTAATGCTAGGAATTTTAAAAATTTAATTTAAAATCGGCATGATCTTCACGGGAGCCCGTGATTTAATTCAGTGTTGCTGACGCTTAATTAAAACATGATTTTCAAACCGCTTTTTTTTTCCTCATCTACGTTAACAAATCAAGTCGAGTTGAAAATATAACGCGAGGATGAGAAAGAGAAATTTTTTTATTTTAAAAAAAGAATAAAAAAAATTTTTTTTTTAGATAAACCTAGAATAGAACGTTATCGACAGTTTCTAATTGAACGAACAAACATGTCGGGGCTTTCAATACAATCCGCTCGAACGCTTTCTATTCTCGTCAGCGACAACCCGTCACTTGCAATAAGACCCTTGGGACTCGGCTCAAGTTTTGTATTTAACTTAGGAGGATCGTTTCCGACGTTAGGGGACTAACGGGATTGCACGACATGTAGCACGTGAAAAGATAATCAGCTGTTGCTTATTGAAACCTTGTCAAAGAAGGCACTTTGTGTAGTCCTCCATATGCACGAACCCATAAAATTGTATTTGACCTCTTTTTCCATCATTAATAATTTTTCCTCTTATTCTTGTTATTTTTCTTCGTTTTTCATACACGTGGATGTGGCAGCTTTTGTTGTCGGTAAGAAAAGCGACACTCGTTTTCGGTTAACGGAGGGAAAATAAAAACGCATTTTTAATGGGTTACTCTCTAACCTTGTTGTTACTCATTCCTGGAAAGAAAAGATTTCAAAGATGAGAGAATTTTTTTTTTTATTGAATATGAGATCCCGATGCTTTTATTTACCTCTAAAGATTCCATTTTCCTTTTTTTTCTCCTTTCTTTATTTTTTGAAATAAAGTAGGACAATGGCGAACCGAGAGAAAATAGTTCTTTACCTTTTTTTTTTTATAAACAAGTTTTGTTATTGTGCGTTTTTACTGGAAGAATGAGCAAGGGTAAAAAGATGAAAATTTTTTACAGGACATTTTTCAGGTAGTTGCTGAGTGATGATATTTTATATGAACTGAACCAAATATTTTAGAAGACTAGAATATAACGCGAGCAGCGCTGTTGCTTTAATACAGGTGGCGCTGGTATTGAGTCATCGACCAATGGGAGTCAAGTAGAATAGCTTATTGCAAAAACGGTATAAGTGAATAAGACTAGGCGTTTATTTGCGGCCTTAGCAAAAGTTATTATGTTTACGTGTAAAAATCGATTGTATAAATATTAATTTTTAAGTACAGTAAAAACTGTAAAGTCGGACACTCTGGTAACCGGGACATCCGCCCAAATCGGACACTTTTCCGTGGAACGGAAATGGGGGTTTCCTAATAAAAATCCCTCTATAAGCAGGACAATTTTTGTGGAACCAGAGGTGTCCAACTTAAACAGGTTTTACTGTATTATTAGCTTGAATTTTAGATTCGACCCTATTAGTTGATCTGAAGCACCAGAAAATTTTCCACGTTAGTGTAATCTGAACATTTTAGAGCTTGAGGCAAATATTAATGGACGCAAGACAAGACAAAACCAGAAATGCATGGTTCTTGTTCTTGTTTTGTTTTGCAAAGGGGAATTGCATTTTCTTGCTTCAAAAACAATGCAAAATCGAAAAACTTTTCTTGCAAATTGCTAAAAATAGTTGGTCTTGTCTCGTCTTGGAGTAAAAAAAATTAAGTCTTGTTCTTGTCTTGTATCGCTCTTGCAAGACAAGACAAGACAAGACTCATTCTTGCAGTCTCGTCCATCACTACTTGCAGACAATGAAGGTTATGATTTGTAGTAGAACTTACTGGGATTTCGTCAATCTCTATAATCAATTGTCTCGCTTTAAAATAGTCTTGCTAAAAAAAGAAATAGCCCCACGTGCTTATAAATTTAAACCAGCCGGCCATTAAAATGATTTATTAATAAATTTTTAATACACGCGCTTAAATAGAACTCTGTTAATACAAAATCTTAAGACAGTTTAAAATCTCTTAACCCGAGACTTAAACCAGCTTTCAAAGAAAACGAGAGGAGACGGTAATAAAATTTCCCCGAAATGGACCGAAGAAAGGTTCAAACACCCCTTTTCGGTTCCATATATCATACGAAGAGCTTACACTCCTTGTATATTTCAATTACGATACGAAAAGGGTCTATACTTGTTGTATATGTGCTTTACGAGACATTTAATATCTATTGTATACAAGGGCATTAACTACAAGGGATGCTATCAACCCTCACTCCTCGATTCCTTTTTTGTCGTAATCTTTGTTGTGCAATTATTGTAATATATGTGAGTCATTTGAAATGTCAAAACCGGATTACTCAATAAAACGTCGGCTGGTCTCTTTTTTTTTTTTTTTACCGTCTGGTATTTTTTTTTCTCCGGTTGTAAAAAATTTATTTCCTTGGGAAATCATACGGAGCATAAAAAGTAACAATCGAAAGACATGGATTTATCGAAAGTAGCGTCATCACAATAGAGAGGTATTATCCATATCTGTCAAAGGTTGTATGCCAGGTGGAAGATTCACATGAAGGATCCCCTTTTTCACATTTTCAACGGGAAATGTATAACGAAAATGGATTTTAGTTTTACCTAAAATTAGACCTTTTTCAAATTAAAATATCGCTTAATATAGATGTTCCCGGATAAAACGTTGAATAACATATTCATCTTGCTGCTTATCTACCAACATTAATATTCGTAATGCGTTTCGCTGATTATTAATGGCGGCAGGCTTAACCGGTCTTATTACTGGGATGTTTTCACTTAAACCGATTGTCCGTAAGTTTTGTCCGCTTAGCTAATTACTTTGACGGCTTGGTTAGCCTTTGAAAGTGCGTTGAATTATTGAATTCAAATCATTTTTCATTGCCAGTTGACAAGAAATATTAATGTCGTTAAGTCGTGTAGGGAAATTCAGCGAAATTTGGTTTTTAACGTGGGAAAGAAATTTTAAAGAGAGCTTTTCGGAGTCAGTGCGAAATTGAATTATCGCTGAGTAAAATCCTGAAAGCTTTGGGGCCAACACGCTAATGAGTAACCACGGGTGGTTTTCTAGGGTATGGTTAGTGGTTAGGTTTATTGCGTGGAGCTTTGCAAAATAAATAAGGAGTGTAAGAGAAGACTTATTAGACTTCATTTCCCCGGGAAAAGGAATTGGAAATATTGTGTAATTAGCTATTTAGCTAAGATTCGGCGGACCGCGACAACAGGACTTCAGGTTTTGATATAAAAGCTTGTGGTGTACGGACGAAAGTAACATTACCATGATGAATATTCTAGGAACAATACGGATAGCACAATAAACAATAATATGAGCTACGGGGGTTGAATGATATCCCGTAAGGGGCAGAGAAGATGAAAAAGGAGAATATCTGGTGGAGGTTGAGCGCCACTTGAGACATTTCATTTAATTACTTGGAAGGTCATAAAGTCGATTGTCGCACGATCTTGGGTAAATTGGAGTTTCTCAAATTAATCCCTGGTAATTTTAATGCCTCTTGTTAAAACTCGAAACTGCCCGATGCTTTGATTTTCTAATCGTTGATAAACATGGGGGTTTGAAAAGAAAAGGGAGAAAATTGCCTTCCAGAGGAAACGTTTCAAGGGAAATATTAAAATTTTTGTAAAAATGTCTCAGGGATGATTTTAATTATAAACTCGAATGATTCGAAACTATGAGAATATTAAAACGTTTTATTATTCAAAAATATTTAATTACATGGCGGAATATTTTTTGTAAAAAGGGAAAATTATTAAGGAACATGATTAATCAAGCATATTTCTCTGAAGGTTTCTTGTGATTACGGGGGAATTTAATAATTTGAAAATGTTTGGTTCGTACGGTTGTAGCTGTTTTGTTGGAGATATTCGTCAGGAAAGGTATAATGCGGGAGTATAAATGCAACTGGAGGCTATCGAGCTATTCATTTGATGGCTTCATGGCCTTCAATTGCCCTCGATTGCCTGGATGATATTATCGATCCTAAAATCGCTTAAATTATTATTCATCGGAATGAATATGATCAGAACTCTTGTTCTGAAGAAATGGCCCTCCGAAACTCAACTTTTGTTCCCAAGTTTGCTGCAGTTCTTAAAAATTTTGATAGTTTCAATATTAAAATCTCGACTGAAGTTTTTACCTAATTTAAGTTTTCTTCTTATTTACACTCTCACTGGCGACTAACAACCCTCGCCTAACGTCTTTTCTTTGAAGAAAATTGTACAGCCGGAAAACTCTGATGTTTTACGGTGCGAAAAATGTGACAACTTCCTTCAAATTCCCACACGCTCGAATGATCCAAGATGTCTAAATTGACACATGAACATTTCATCTCCCCTTCCTTTTTTCATCTGTCTTTAATTTTCTTCTTTCCTTAAATCGATCAATCGGAAAAACCAAATATTAATTAATTCCAGAAGAATATTTTCAATAATTAATTTCATCGAAATGCGATCGTGAGACTGGAAAATGAAAAAGGCTTTAAAAATATTTTGTTGGTGAGTTTTTTTTTTCATTTTGTTTATTTATATTTTTTATAAAATGGGGATGGATTTTTAAGGGAGGAAGGAAGTTTCATCTTGTCAACCGAGAGTCGAACGTGTAAACAAACATGTAGCCCGGTGAATGATATGAACACGGTGGCAACGCGGAGATAAAGCTTTACAACAAAAAAAGTTTTCATGGGAAATAACCGAAATGTTTTTATCTTGAAAATTAAATGAAGGTGACGAAAAAACTGGATGTTTTATATTGAATATGAGAAAAAAAAGAAGCGAATCCCGCAATATCGAGTTATTCAAGGAAACACATTTATACAAATGGCATTTACTGCGTCGCATATGTTGTCGCTTTTTTCCGCTAACGCGAAGAATTTTCCTTTAGCTGAAGAGAAAATGATTGCATCGGGATATTGCGAAACATGATCCCGTTGTCCTCGAAAAAAAAACGACGATGACGGCGCACTTCCTTTAACTTTTCATTTTTATCCCGGGGTTTGACCTAATGCGAAAGTCTTTTGTCACGAAAACATCGTAAGTTTTTACGCCCGGAGATGAAATTGCCTTTGCGGTCTAACGATAAACCATTCCCTTTTATTGTAAAAATCGTGACAGGATGACATTTTTCGAATACTTTATCAAATAAAATTAAAATTTTAATAATTTCACAGCCGATCGTATGGGGGAAAGAAGTGGAAGACAAACGTTGGAGAGAACGTGAACACAAGATAACGGGCACTTTGTTAGTGTCGTTAAGGGGGGGTAAAAACGGGGGCAGAAACAATTTCCTTATATTTCGATTATGGAGGTGATCATTTATCACCAACGGGCTTGTTCGATATCATGATTGATGGTCTCTTCACTACAATCCATTAACATTTCCGCGCCGAAGAACTTCTTAGAATACATTGATCATCTTCTCTTTTCCCGGTTTTCAGAATTTAAATCCATTTATGAGAAAATATGGTTAAAAGGGTTTGAATTTTTAAAGTTAAAAGTTGGGAGTGCGGCGGCTTGTGCAGACTTGCACTGTTGGAAGTTTTAGTATTATTTTTCTCTGTTTGCTGTTCTCTGAATTTCAGTGCATGACTTCCACTCACTTCGCTGGTGGAAGATCTGAGGAACGGGTGCTTTTGTTGTTTTCCTTTTAAAGCAGCTCTCACAAGGACGTCAGCTCCTGAAGGGCGTCTTTTCAGTAATGTATTAGGAGGAAATATGGCCTGGAGACAATGGCGATTACAGTGAAACATGCTGAGCAGCTGAGGAAAGAGCGATGGAAAGATCAATGCTTGGTATCAGCCTACGGGACCGCTTTCGCAATGAAGAAATAAGGATGCGCACTAGGGTCGATGATGTTGCGCAACGCTTTGCAACAGCTAAATGGCAATGGGCAGGTCATGTCGCCAGGGAAGATCCTGATAGGTGGACGGCACTTACGGTAAGATGGAGACCTCGAGCGTCGAAATGAAGCGTCGGTAGGCCACAGAAGAGATGGTACGACGACATTAAGAGGGTGGCGGGACTGAAATGGTTGCAAAGAGCCCAAGACAAGAAGGTGTGGCAAGGTTGGAGAGAGACCTTCGTCCAGGAGTGGACGGGTATAGGTTGAGAGGAGAAGAAGAAGAAGAAGAAGAATTGGGAGGAAAGGAAGGGGGGTCAAGTATGATTTGAAATGGGCAAAAATATTCGGCAATGTTTAGCTAGTATAAGAAAGGCCCTTTCCAGGCTCCCCCCTAAACAGCGCCTCTGCATATCGTGAAATCAGCCGCGAATTCTATCAACAATTTCACGACGCGCTTCTGATTTCTAAAACTGACCAAATTTACAATAAACTGAAAGCATTGCATAAAATGATTAGACAAACTAACGAGAACCGCTCTTCTTTTTGCCTCCATAAATCAAGATTGACTCTTGAATATTGGTTGTGATATTTCCCCAAAGATGAAATCCTCATTATGGAATTGTGCAGCGCAAATTGCCTTGGTTTTTCAAATGGGTAATTAAATTCTCATTAGCTTTAAATTATCACTCTATGGCGTTTTTTCCCACCGTTTCTGGAATTTAGGGATATCTAAAACGGAAGTTAGTCGCAAAATCATCTATTTTCTCTTAACCCTCTCATTGACATACGTAAATCAAAGGTGCGATTAAATTCTAACGGAGGGGAAATGCCCCATACAAAATGCAACGATAAAAACCTATGATTTCTTTTAATGATGCAATGGAAATTTTCCCTCCCTCTTGTTGAGGTCTTTGTATATGAATGCACCAAGTGGTAATAACGACTTTCCCTGTAATTAAAGGGATCGGTATTGGATTTACTCTTCAAAATCATTTAATTAGTTCTATCCTCACACAATCAAGCATTTATATAAAATGCTTAAAATAACTATCCTGGAATAGTTCGTCGTTTAGTAAAAAGGCGGATGTAAACTTTTAGACACAGCTCATTTGCTTTTTTAATGACCGTTGTCTCATCAACCCGCTGCTACATTAAAATTAAAATTTTTACAGAAAAAAAAATCAAAAAACGTTTTAGCCTCCTTTCTATGTTAATCCGCCTTTTCCCCTCCTAATTTTAAGTCCAAGAGGAAGAAAGTCATTTGTTGATGCGCTGTGCTTATTTATTTATGACCAATTTACAATTTTGTATTCTCTGTAAAAATGAATTTCTTTGAATATTCATAGACATTACAACTTAATTAATTTTTTTTTTTGTAATTTTAATTGTGCACTCTGTTTCTTTCCCCTTTTTTTTTTTACTAAAATTAAAAAAATATCTCCTGCATTCTTGTATTTTAATTTTACATAAAGTTAAAAAAGGCACGATGGGGTGTACAGAGCATCCCGAAAAAAACTGATAACGAATATAAATAGCAGGATAACGACGACATTCCATGGAGAGAGAAAAAAAAAAAGTTTCCGTAAAAATTCATAATAATTGGTTTAGATATAGGAAATGATAAGTTCCAGTGTGAAATATATATCTCCATTCCATAGTGATAAGGTAAAAGGATGTGGAGGTAACTCCCAAAGGCAGAAGTTGGCAAGGATACACCTTATCCAGTCGTAACTCTCGAAACCCGAGTACTTAATGCACACATAAATCACTTCCCTCACTTCCACGCTCTTTGGCCTTTTCTGAATCGTTTTGCTCCGTCCGTTGGTTGAGCTTTTGGTACTCCTGTCCACTGTTTTCGTTTATCTCGGGGAAAAAGAAGGAGAAAGGGGGGGGGGAAAGGGAAAAAATGTTTTCCGGGGTCGGATCTTTGAGAAATACCGTTGAGTTTAAACCTTCAATCTTTTTCGGGTCCTGATTAAAACCCTTCCTAACAATGTGAGGAAACGCTTGGGAAACCCAAATCAAGAGTGACGGACCGGAAAGTCAGCATCTTCTTTTCACCTTTTCTCCAACCATCCGCCATAAAACTTGTGTTTTCTGCCGACCATGTTAAATTTAACGCTTCAGTTATTTCTAACGCACTTCACGACTAAATGCTAACAGCCTTCCTGTATTCCCAAGCTAAGTGCTGTAATCAACGCAACGGGTTATGTACATTTTTGAAATATCTCTACCGTCTTTTTCGGGGCCCGCTTCAGCTTTTTATTTTTAGTTTTATTTATTTTTTATTTCCCGTGGCTCACATTTTTTTTATTATAAGGCCGACTCTGTGTGCACTACGGGATAAAAGCTTTTTAAAGCTGGGTGTTAAGCCTTGAAATAATCCGGTCGAAAATAATCTGGACTCGTTAATGAAAAGCGAAAAGGCGGGGTGAAAAGTTGGGGGGGATGAAAATAAAAAACAACGAAAATAAAAAAAAAACAGGAAAGAATCGTTTGGTTGTATTATTTACACGTTCCCCATCGCTCGGTTTCAATCCTATTTAATTCTAAACGGTTTAAACTCTGACGACACGATTTGATTAAAATAAGATCACTTCATTTGCATAGGAGATTACAACAAATGCCAAGATGCCATGAATTACTTTTCGTAAAAGCCCCTATAAGACTTGAGCCTATGTAAACTTTGTCAATTGCAACTTTTGTTCCTTTGGGGAGGGGGGGTTGTATTACTTTCAATAAGGTTTAGTTGATGACTGATTTATTCTAAATGTTTCTTGTATATTGCGTTCTTTCGATGGTAAAATGTAGCAGCTTTGTGATTGACTTTTCGCTACTCTCATTGTGCTGTAAAGTTACGTTACGGGAGAGGCGCCTTGTTTTTAATGGCCGCCCAGCTCATTGGGGGTGATGAAAATAGGTTCTGTATGGGCGCTTTAAGGACACAACAGCTTCGTTGGCTTTCGATAAATGCAGAATGACTGAAAGTGCCAGGTTGCGTATTGCGTAAACGCCGATAAAAATTTTATTTACATCAACATGAAATGGCATCCCCTAAGACGTATCCAAAAGCTTCGAAAGCCTTCGAAAAAATTTCGGAATAATGTAACCAGTTTTTCGGTCCGAAATTTCGGAGCAATGTAACCGCGGCCTGAAAGGGAAACCGAGTACAACCAAACATTTCTGTAAGCCAGCTGCCGGGGTAAAGCCGCTTAGAGGTGCATTCGTGACGCAGTAATAGAACTTTTTATTTATAGTAAAGCCAAAGAAGATATTACCCTATTCGCATTCATTCAATTCCTAAAGTTGGCTTAATAAAGCAATTTACCCTTAAAAAGCAATTCCATGCAGCTCTTTTCAAATTCCTTGGAAGCAACCATTGAACTTTCTTTCTCCATTCAAAAAAATTAAATAAAGAAAATCCTTACATTACTGATAATATCATTGTACTCTATACCCATTCAAAAACTTCTTCATATGGCTGTTTTTCCTCAACTCGATCATAATAATGAAATTTAGTCCCTTCTAACTAAGAAAAGCAATAATCATAACAGAAAAATTGAGGAAGAAAGAAAAGAAAAAAAAAGAGAGAGTTAAGGAAGTTTTTGCTTTGGAGAAATCGGATGAGTTCCCTCCCGTTGAAAAGGAACAAATAGCCTGAAGGTTATTCATTTTTCACGGAATATCGCCCTTTATCATCACTGTCAGATGCTACATCAAATTTATATGCAATGAAAAGAACTCGTCGAAAGTAAACATTTAGTGACGCGAAAAAATGAAAAATGATTCGTTTTTAATGGTTGTTTTTTCCTCAAAATAAAAACGCCACGAGAAAGGGAGAGTTTCGTATCCAGAAATTTGCCTTCCAACCTTTCCACTCTTTCCCTTAAGCCTCTAAAAGGATGACCAATATTCTAAGCTCGGAACAGAACACGTATACTCTATTATCTCATTAGCTGGGAGGCAGATTATCGAGGTGATAAGCAAAATGACAAGTAGAGTGTTAAGTGTATTCACTTGTCATGGATACTACGTTACCTGCTGACACTGTGTCATGTTCCATGAGTTGGCTTCCATGTAAATTATATCCGTTTTTGTTTTTTTAGAGGATTAGCTCTGAGGGGAGATCAACGAAGCCGTTTCGCGGTTTAAATCCGGAAAATTCGCGTTACGGGAAAAAAAACGAGAACATTTTTCCGTTCGTAGCCACTGCTCTCATGCATCAATATAATGAGATGAAAGTAACGTTAAAGTTTGGCTTAAGAAGTTGAATGGAAGGACATACAGTTAGCGAAGCTGCTTACGAGACGCTTGGGACATATTTTGAGTGCTCCATTCATTATATTCAAGTGTATTTTTTTTTCTCCTTCGTGGAAATTGTTGCAGCTTTACGATGTTAGTTTGTCGAAGGTGTGTATGCTTTTCAACCCCTCGTTTATTCGAAAGTCATGTCAATCTCCGACCGCATAAACACTTGAAGCAGAAGCTTAAACCACAGCAGCGACGGATGATGTTACATGATATACACGGAGCACGCAGAGAATAAAGAGGGATGGATATAAATGGGTATAACTAACAAACCATTAGCAAACAAACGGCCAGACAATGATTGTCGAGTGAGTCATTCACCATAGGGGGAGGAAATTTGTCGCAGGTGCGACGTTCACATCCTTTCTACGAAATAATAGTAATTATTCACTTTCGTATTGTTGCCTTTGATTACTTCTGTAGGTTTAGTCTGTCTTTAAGAATAATAAAAAAAGATTTTCTGTATCATTTGTAGTTGCTGATAAAATAACAGGGCGAAAAGGGGGAATGATATTATTCTTATAAATGTGCAGTCTCATTGTTGACAGTCAAGTCCGATTTTCGGGATGTGGGCTACAAGTTGTATTAAAATTCATACGGGTAAAAATTTGGCCTGCGAAAATCTATTTCAGTTGGAGGTGGAGGAATTTTTAGGAAAATTAATTTTAGGAATTAATTTTTAGGAAAATTAATTTTAGGAATTAATTTTTAGGAAAATTAATTTTAGGAATTAATTTTTAGGAAAATTAATTTTAGGAATTAATTTTTAGGAAAATTAATTTTAGGAATTAATTTTTAGGAATTAATTTTTAGGAAAATTAATTTTGGAAATTAATTTTTAGGAAAATTAATTTTAGGAATTAATATTTTAGGAATGAAAATTTAGGAAAAGGTGACTTTAGGAAAATTAATTTTAGGAATTAATATTTTAGGAATAAAAATTTAGGAAAAGGTGACTTTAGGAAAATTGATTTTTAGGAAAAAAGGGCGAGAATGAAAATTTCCTAGTCCTACGGTCGATGATTTTGCGCAAAAAACCCATTCGGAAATATCGGCAGCAGCAGTAGTAGTAACTCGAGCGACGATGAAGGAGAAATAGAGACTGCCATTCTTTTCTCTTATATATATCGCACTTTTTTTACTGAAGAAGAAAGAAAAAAATAAGTAATTACATACATGTTGAAGAAACATTGGAAGACGATTTTAGTATCAAGACTTCCTATGGATATAGGTTGAAAGTAGAAAAAGAAGGAGAAGTTTCTCGCAGAATTTCTTTCTTCTTCCACCAAAATTGTGGAATTGGAATAACTAGTGTTCTTTCTTTAGATACCTTATACTCTCTGTTTGACAAGAATTAAAATAAGAACAGGGGAACCTGCTTTCACCAATAATCCCTTTAATGACGGTGGAGTAGTGCACTTATTCTCCCTATGGCTTGTAAAAAAAGAACAGCTCTAGAAAACCGGGAGGGAACCGCAAGGTGATCTGAGGGAAAAGAGCTTTAGTTCCTTAAAATAAAGATTTTTATCAGTTACCCCCACATAAATTTATCTCATTCAAACCTAATAAAAAAAGGAAATCGACAAATAAATCGACATTGAAAACTTTCTTTTCTTTTAGAGTTTGTTTTCAGAAATACACCTCGATCCCTGAAGATACTTTTATTTCTCCTCGAAAGTATCGTTTGGGAAAAAAAGCAAAAAGCAAAAAAAGGGAGAAAAAAGGATTTTGGAATGTTAAATTTTAATAAGAAAATCATGGCGTATAAAATATGCACGTCAGTTTAGTAAATACCCAGAACAGCACTTAAGATGTTTTCCGGAAACGTCAATCAAACTTCTTAACCTGTTTTTTTTTCTCCATCTTGATGGAAAACATTATTTATTTATCCATTTTGTATCTTTTTACTTATGGAAGCTAAATATACGTGAGGATAATCTTGTAAATGTGTTTAAATTAGAATCAAGTAAAGGTTTGTTGTTCCCGTAAGCTAAACGGGATCACCCGGAGTTTTGTTATTAATAATTCCGGGTCCGAATTAATCGCCATGGTTACACAGCATCTGTTGAAACGAAAGCCGGATTATAATATTAAGAAGCATTACTGTGTGCTCGAAAATCACTTTTCGATAACTTATAGACCATGATTTATGAAAGTTGGGAATTTTAATAATGTTTTGGTCACGAAGAGGAAGTTTCTAGGATAGGGAAGAGGAAAAAAAAAAATGAAACGTCAAGGACCAATAAAAAGAGCCTATTTGTTTATTGCTTTGCTCCCATTTCATGAAAGGTGTAATAAAACGAATAAAAGTACGTGGAAAAGCGTTTATTTGTTTTCCGTGAGAGGCTTTTGATATCTCCATAGACAATGTAATTCAAAGTGCAAAAAAATTGGAAGTTCTTGTAGATTGTCGTGAGAAAAAAGAGGGCTTAGCCGTAAAATTTTTGATGGCGGGATATGTAATTGAAGTAAAAGTCTGAAAGCATCGTCGCTTCAATGAAACTCAGGTGAAGCGAAATAGTCGTCTGCGGGAAGATCGTGGAACGATCTCGTAGTGTAAATGTCTGGGGATTTAGATAACCGAGGACAGACAAATGAAGAAAATGGCACCATTTGAAGCCATGAAAAGCTGCATACATAATTTAGTGAAACCGACGAGGAAGCGAAATAAGAAAGATTAATTTGTGTCGGTTGGGTTAGGTTAGGTTAGGTTAAATTCTGTGTCCAGCCACTAATATCGACACGCTCTCCGGAAATAGCCCCCCAAAAAACTAATGAATGACTGACGTGAAAGCAAAATGCGTCTGTCATGAATTTTAATTGCATCAGGTGGTTAAAATTTGCTCATGAAAATGGGAAAAAGCTCCTACGCATTCCTCTAGATCTTGGGTTAAAAATCAAGTTCTGGCCGCAAAAGACCCGGTGTTTATTTTTTTATCAATTAAATTATTGAGAAATGGAAATTTTAGGTATAGCGAAGATTTTTACACTACAAACATTTGAAGTCAAGCTCTTACATCTTCCTATAGATGTCTAGCTGGAAGTTGAAGAAGTTTTCCTTGTGGCCAAAAGCATCATTGCAGATCTCTCCCTCAGCTTACGGCAGGGACAGTGACATTTACTCCGATTCTTTTGACTTTTATTAGTTCCCAAGCATTGTCCCCTAAAACTTGCTTGTCGCATACAATAAGCGACACTTCTTATAAAGCCATTAAAAATTTTTTTAGCCTGATATTACGTATCCCTCGCTAAAAACTCCTTTTAAGAATTTATAATGCGTGAAAATCCGAATTTTTGTCATTTTCAAGGGTTTTAATTGAATTTTCCCCTTGCGAGAAAAAAAGGGTTAACTTCTCAGAAATTAATATCCATGTTCACTTGCTACAGCCTTTTAAACGACATTCTTTTTTATTACCGCCCGTAATAAAAATGAAAATGGAAACAAAAGGAAAAAAAAAATATGAAGTGGAAATTTGATGAAATAAATATCTGCTTTGTGCTTAGTGAATTTTAAATGCTTCGTATTTATTTCGTTTTTTTCCCCGTCCTCGTCTTCATTTCATTTTTTTTGTGCTCTTCCCCTGGAAGGGATTTCCATGTAAATGGCTAAATGAGGTGAAAATTCTTTTGATAAACGTAGGCAAAATGTAAATTTAGGAAGGCCACTTAGTACTATCCTCGACTGATTTTATAATCGCGCGAGAAAAAAAATCCTTGAGATTCATACCGAAGTAAATGAATTAAAGTGAAAGCAAAAAAGACTTTTCCTGATTGAAATTCAACAAGTGGTCGTTTGTATCATCAAAAAAAAAAAAAAAAAAGAAAAAGGAAAAAATGAAAAAAAGAAACTTTAGGGAAAAAAAGGAACCTGTTAGTTAAAATTGAGAAGAAAACTCTTCGTCAAAGTTTCAATTTGAGAGAGGTCAGGTGGAGAAATTTAGGCGATCAATCAAAAAACGTTTGGAAAAATGAACGACACCTTTTTTTTGGCTTTTCAAGAAAAAATAAAGAAGTTAGAAAAAGAAAAAAATTCTTTTTTAGAAATATAGATTTTTGTCTTGGGAGAAGAGAATCTTTTCCTCGTAATTAGTAGTAGTGTCTTGGGATGAGGAGAAATGTTTTTCATGGTGATTAAAAAAGCCCCCCCGTCCCAGGTTGACTAGGAATAGGCGGGGTAGCATAGAGGGGGTGGAAAGCTGAAAGATTACAAAGCATAAACATCCCCGAGAGAACATATTTTTGTAATTGTAAGGAAGCAGAAGCGCATTGATAATTTTTTCAACAGGTTTTTTATGTTAAAAATAGCTGATTTGTTCGGTATTATTTTTTCTAACGGGTTTTTTTTCTTTGTTTCAGGGGAACGTAGCTACTAAACCTGTTCTTCTAGTCATTTCATTGTCTGGAATCAAAGTATGCAGCACCGACGGAAAAGTAAGTCTTTTAAAAAAGAATTTTTTCAGACGCATATCAATTGAGCCAAAAATCAATTGAGCCAATCATTGATCTGTATAGTTAATGTTGCTGGGGCTTTTTACAAATAATTTACAAGTCCGCACCCTAAACTTCCGCTTATAGTGAAAATGTTGACTTACTCAGATGCAATAATAACTAGAAACATATGATACTTTTAGCTTTAAGTATCGTTTGGCGGGTAGATAGAAAACTGTAAATGTTTTTGTGATAACACCATCTTATTAGATGTGAGATGAACACACTTGATTCGCTTTTTATGCAATGCTGAAATCCTCTAAAAAAGTTCAAATTACGAAGACGGCATTGCTCGAAGATGAAAATGGTCAGAAAACATTTGAGTTAAACATTTGCTCCGATTTTTTCACCAATTCATTTTATTTAACTCTTTGTCTTATCAAAATATCTTATCTGGTACCAAAATCTAATGGAAATCGGTGCATGTATGTAATCCATAATCACAAAAGAAACTTACTCTTACTCTTACTCTTACTCTTACTCTGATGGCTCTACAGAACTTGGAGTCCTACTGCCGCAGTTACCGCCGCCTTCCATTCGACTCGACTGAGAGCCACCCTCTGCCAATCTCCTACCCCCAGGCGTTGGGCATCCTCCCTTACTTTGTCCGACCACCGTTCACAAATCAAATCACAAAAGAAAGCCCCATTAAAATTTCAAGAAATTCTGACCGAAACCTCGAAATGCATTTACATTTCCACGGGCCATATAACATTTTTGTTATATGGCAACCATTTGTTGCATGATTTCTATCCCATTCCAAACGAAATCAAATTTTAATTTTAAAATCACACCCTCTCCTGAACAAAATCGACCAATTCTCCTTCAGTCCTTCAATCTACAAAACTGCAGGGTAACTGTTTTTTTTTTTCTTTTAACAAGTAAAACATAAACGTGAAATGACTGCCAAGTCTTGTGCTGACACGTTTTTCAGTAGAGAGAAAAAAACCGGAAAGAAAGTGATGAAGAAAGAAATGAAAGTGTCAGTCGCAAAAGGGGGTGCGATTGCCTTAGTCCTTTAGCATGCATTCCCCTCCCTCTTTAGCTCTGGTGATTAATATTCCCTCCCATCAATTATATGTTGACGGCATGTTTTCGTGATTCCCTTAGAACTAAATTAATCGGTCCAGCGTCATTAATCGGGTGTTTAAATACTTCATAATAAAAACAACTCGATAAATATTTAGCTGAAGGGATTAGTTGCGGTTAGACGTACCAATGAACCCTTGGCCATTTTTAGTTTGTCAACGTTAATGCCTTTTGCGCACGTAGTTGAAGTCAATGTTGACCCTTAGCCCTTTTATCATTAGTGCAAATGGTAATTACCGACGTCCCCGAATTTAATTAATTAGATCTTTTATTTTGAAAAGGGTAAGTAAGGGTGGGAGCAACAAGTTCCAATTTGAATGGTCGCTGAGGGAAAAAAATCAAAAAGTCGAGCAAATCCTTAATTTCTAAACGAACCGAAAACATGGTTTATAAGTTAGCAAACCTTTTCTAGATTTCATTCCTCGAGGAACACGAAAAGGAAATAATTAATCAGAGTACGGATTCCGTTAGGGTTGTGCGTATTTCGAAATCGCGCCCTGAGGCCTTTTCATTTAGGAAAAAGACTCTTAATAAAATCGGGATATCTGCTTTGTAAGACTGTGAAAAGTTTAGGAAATCCCGATGCAAAGTTCAAGCAGAAAAAGGTTAAAAGGATGTTCAAGAATAAAAAGATTGTTTTAGGAAGAGTGATAAGTTGATTCCATAAGGGGTGATCGATTTGGTGAAGGCATTTACAGGCGGTGCCAGAATTTTTGATTTGGAGTGTTAGGGTGCGAAAGGGCAATGGCTTTGAATGTTGGTGGAAACTTTTGAGTTTTTAAGGCTGGTCAGAGGAAATGATTTGAAGTTGTTGGAGCCGAATGTTAGTCGGTCCTAATAGCAGCACTTAGTTCCTGGAAAGGTATTTCGAACGTTATGAGGGTTCGAACACAACAGGAGCCTATCACGCTGCGACTTGAGCTACGAGGCAGGTTAAACTCTTTCTGAGAATTTTTTGCTCGATCTAAGCTAATTTTCTTGTTCTGACCTAAACTCGTGAAAGTATCGTGAAAGTATAAGAAGCTCCCTCTAGACTTTTTGGAGTCATCAGAAACAAGCTAATCCCCTGCAGCAAATCGTGAGTACCCCCCATGGTGCGGCATATGATTTACGAATTGAAAAAATTTCAAAACTCCTTTGTTTCGTAAATTCGTTGGCAAGGAAAACCAGAGAAAAATTATCTTCACTCCCTCTAAAATCTTATATTTTTCCCTTAACAAAATGAGGTACATGCGTCTAGGGAATAACATTGTAATTGATTTAACAGCGTTTTTATAAAAACAGTTGTCAAGCAGCACACTTCCAGGAAAAAGCCCATACTTAGCCGCACGTGTATCAATTTGTTATTCGATGGAAAACATTCATTGTTCGCCATCTCCTTTGCAATTCCCGCTAACATCACTCAATCCTGCATCCGTTTAGAGCGTCAGTTTGTTTAGGCTACTTCAAGGCTTCGGCGAAGAAAATAATGCTAATATAAGGCGAGTTTAATCATTGCTTTGTGGTTTCTCTTTTTCTTAGCGGCTTTTACGAACTTGCACCAACAATTAAAAGGGTTCTAATCGCTTACAAAGGGAATTTCGTTATTGTCCCAATCCACCCGAGTGAAAAGGAACGGTAAAGATCACATTTTGAATGAACTGGGAGGGAACGTATAACGTAAGTTTAATGAGATTCTCATTACGTTAGCTTTACGGAATCGAGGGAAAAAAATCGGATAAGAGTCGCCATTTTTTCTCTAAGAAAACTACAAAAACTTTTTGAAAAATGTAAGAAAGTTGAAAAGAGATTTTTTTTTCCTTCTCTTCGGGATGAATTTGAATATATAAAACCAGTCGAGTCAACAATTCGATATGAAAATTTCAGCACGATATACATATTTCAAAATGAAATCCAAACTATTTATAAATCGTTCTTAGCGGGGATAAAGATTTTATTTTGCTGATCGCTTACGGTGAGAAAAGAAAAGCAGGATCTTTAAAAATATATTTTCCCCCCTTCTTTCGTTTTTTTTTGTTTTAAGGAGCTGACAGGTTGAAGTATGGGTGTCATCCCCGTAACCACCCGAGGGAAGAATCAGTCACCAACAGCATCAAGTGTCGGAAGAGTCCATTAATATAGTTTTAGCTTTTTAATGCCGGATTTTGATTAATTAATGACGACAAGTATACGCGCTTGGCGTTATACATACAATTCAAACGTTCGGAATAAAACCTTAATAAAGTTAGTTTTCTCTTCAAACTATTTAATTGGAGACGATCTGGTTAAATTTATGCAAACACGATCGTCAAGGGAATATTCTTGCCTTCCGCAATATTTGCACAGCACTCGGGTGTTTCTTCAATAACTGAAAGACACTGAAATTCTCTTTCTCTCTCTCTCTTGTCTCCAAATTGTTGTTATTTTATGTCTTTCTGTGTTTCCCTTTAATTCCGATTATTTTAAAATTTCGAAGGAAATTCACCGTGGATTATTTTATTAGGCGGATTGTTGTTTTAAATGTTGGCTCGAAGTTTTTTTTACGACTTTGATAGTTGTAATTTTGAGGATGGAGATTAACGCAATTAATGACAATGCCTTTATTTTTAGGATTAGCTGTTTTAATTGTCTGGCCCTGGCGTTTGGAGTGTCGAAATAACTTATGGCTCTAATCGTATTGATTAACTTATCTGTTTTTTTTTTAAAGTAATGGTTTATTTATGCTTGAAATTTTGGTGCCGAAAGTTGGAATTTGAGTTGGATAAGCAATGACATCACCAGGATTTTGCTATGGGAGAGCAAAAAGAAGCAAATATTTTTGACAATTTCTTCAAGGCTCTTGCTGGCAATTTACGGCTGGGACCATTTTAGAAATTGTTGTTTATATATGCCCATAGCACAAAATTCATCGAGAATGTCAAGGGGATGGATCGCGCTTGATTTGCCGAAGTTATCAAAATTTAGTAAAAATTTGGTACGAGATATTTCTGAAGTGATTCCAGTTTTTAGATCTGGAATTTGTAAAACAATCAAAAGATTTTAGAAAGAGTTCTTCCTCTTCCTCTTAAAGAATAAGGATTAGGGCCTGTTTCATCCTAAGGTGTTTGTACCGGAACAAGGAGTGTTCCAGAACGCGACAGACAAAAGAGAGACAAGTGACGAGCAGAAGAGTAATGTGTCAATATTGTCATTGTGATCATGTTGTCATTGCGATCATAAATATATCTGTCCAATTTATACAGGGTTCATATCTCTAAGACCAGACAGGTTCTGTCCGTTTTGCTTTTGCATAATCCAGTAGCTGGTAAAACTGGCTGAACAATAAACGCTGCGCATTTTCGAGCGGTCACCTTTCCTAGAGTAAACTGTACTTTTTGCCGCTTAACTTCAGAGATCTTGGATCATTTATGTGTTCAAGCATGCTAAGGACGTTGCCCATAGTCTGAAAATACTTAAGGACGATACTAAAGAGCCTGAATCAAGAGAGTCGCCAACTTCTGTATATCAGAATCCTGGCTTCTTATTGGCTGTGACCAAAATCGTTTTCAACTGACTTCCGCTGATTGGTGGTCACGTCATACGTCTTCTGCTGCTCGGTGCTTAACTTATGTTTGGTCTTAGCCAATCAGAAAGCAGCAATTTAGTTGGTCCTTTCAGGCTCTCTAGTCGATACTATTAAAATCCTATCGTAAAGATGCATACAAAACAGAAGCTAAAAATTTATCCACTTCACTTGGAATAAAATGTTTTGATTAAGCATAAACATATCACACTTCAATCCGATCGCATTCCCTTTCATCATTGAATGCGCATTTAGTTTAAAAAAAAAACTAATGACACAAGGTTGTATACAAATCACATCCACCTAACCTCCCACCGGCTTCCCCCTAACGACGTGCTTTTTAAATTCTCTTTTCCCCTTTTTTCAGGAAAATCAATCTACGAGTTTGATGAAGCAATTACTTGCCCCGAATACATGATTCGTCTTGAATGTAAAATTTTATTATAAATATTATAACGAAAGCTTGTTGAGCATCGTTACAGGATGCCCCATGCTTTTCCACAAATCACTAAAAAATAAAAAAAACTTTCCCCGTATTTTCTTCTTTTGGTCCGCGCCTCATGAAAAATTTAGATTAAAGTTTCTCTTCCAAGGTGTTAAACCCGGTGTGATATGAGAACCAGCACGTCGGATTGAATCCTTTCCCTTAGAAGTGAGCACATAAAACTTTTTTTTATCCCTAGCAGAATTTCGAAGGAGAAAGGAAGAAAAAAAAAATCCCGGAGAAAACTTTCTTCCGAATAAGAAAAATGAAATCCTGCAGTGTATTTTGTGGCCGTTGTTTAAATCGTCTCCGCGTTCTCTTCATCTCTCTTAACTTTTTTTTTTTGTTTTTGTTTTGTAAAGCCATTTTCATTCTTAGTTGAAAATGCCGTCGAGCATGAGAGAGATATGTGGGTTTGTACGAAAGCCTCCGTGATTAGCCGAGCTTGAAGCAGAGGAGAAAGACTAACAACCCGAGTAAACTGTTTACCTGCTTAAAATTCATTGAATCATCAGGATCTTGCAAATTAATTATGATCGAAATTTAATTAGGATGAATTACAATATGTATCAGCTCGGTTTAGGTATAAAAAGGCTTCTGTGTAAACTTTTTCTTTATTTAATCTCCTTTTGGATTTTCCGCAGGTTTTTGAATTGTTTGTTTTCGCAGGAGAATTCCACGAAAATAAACACCTTTCGGGTTTCACTTTCGTTTACAAACCAAAAGGTCGTAAATTGCTTTATTATTTCTCGAATATTAATCTTATTTCTTGAGGCTTCTTTTACATAAGCAATAGGTTTATTTAGTAAGGAATACAAAATAACTGATTATGTAGATTGAGGATTTCACTCAGTGCCGAATAGAATCGATTACTAATCAGTCTCTTAATTAAAACAGTCTATGGAGGAAAAATTTCAATCCTCATTTTGAGTGTAATACCCGATATAAATTTTTGGTAGAGGGGTATTGCCAATTTCGTGGTCTCACGCAATAACCAGAGGGTTTAAATTCAAAGTTTGCTAAGCTTCGAGATCAACATACTCTTTCTTCCATAAGATAAACATGGCTTGGGAAATATTTGTGGAAGGGATTATCAAGGTTTTAAAGGATCCTGCGTCTCTTCTCGTTTTGTTCACTGTGCTTTATGCGGATTATGACACTTTATTAGACTAAATGCAAAAGTTTCGTCTTTGAGTCGGGGGCTAGGTTTTTTGAGGGAATGTTTGGAATATGGCTTGATAGCGTTATTAAGCTTAATTAGGTTGTTAGAAGATGGATGCTTGGACAGGGTCCATAGCGACATTGAAGGCCTTTAATTTTAATAGAGAAGCGAAGGGAGATTGTAGATTTGATTTGGATAAATAATATAATATTACGTTACGTTATTAACTGGAGTCGGTTCTTGGTAAATCGCGACACTAATATTATAAGGTTCCATCTTCATTGCGCATGTTGACCCCGGCTCGCCACAAGCCGAACATATTAAAGACCTGCACGAGCCGAAAAATAACGGCCCGAACCCGACCCGAATTAAAATTTCAAAACCCGAACCCGACTCCAAATTTTTTCCTCAACCCGAACCCGACCCGAACCCGATCAAGCCGAACCCGAAACTTTCTCTAGTTTAAAAAGTTGAAACTTACTGACTGATTAGTTATTAGAATGATTATATGACGTTCCCTATCTTCCGCTCAAAACTCTGGTACAGCAAAGTCGAGTGCGGAGGCCCTTGAGTTTGGAGGCCCGGAGGACTTTTTTTTAAAATTGCGGCAGAAATTGAGTAGAAAAATCTAAAATAAGAAATTGAGAGAAAAATCTCCAACCCGAACCCGACCCGAACCCGACATATCAGAAAGCAGATTGGCTAAGATTCGCTTAAGCGCTCTCTCCTTGTAGTTTTTCTAGAAGCTGCTATGAACTAGCTCTAATTTGAATCAGCAAATCACTAACCGTTCCAAATCTCAGTAGCAACAATGATTAAAGCTCAAATCGTCAATTTGAAACTCTCCAACACTTTTAAAAAAGTTACTGATTGCAATTATCTTGGAAAAGCCTCAAGAAAATGACATTCAGATCGACAATAGAAGCTTTGTGTTTTGTACGGTTTTTTGCAACACTTCAACCAACTTTCGTGTTTTAAAACTTTTTGCTTTTAGAATCATTTTACACACTTTTCAACAACTTATTCTTATCGTCGAATACGAATTTAAAATGATTTCAACTATCGATTTACTCTGGAGAGGGAAAGAAAAGAAGAAAGGGATGCGAGATGTATCGATTACTTGGATGAAAGTTTTCATTCGTCATTGCAAAAATCGTACGGAAAAAAAGCGTACTAAACGAAAAAAAAAAAAAAAACTTCGAGACCTGAAATAAATTTTTATGATCCTGTTGTAAATGATACGCATTGAAAATGCTTCAGTTTATGGGGGGAAAGAAGAACCGTTGTAGTTAAATTGTCATAAACGTCAGGTTTACGTTCCGGAATAATTGCCGGGAGGAATCCTTGCTTGCTCTGCAATCGCAATCAAATTTGGAATTTTTTTATATCTTATTTTTATATCATTATTAAACTCGTTACTTAGCCAGTCGGATGATTAAATCCCTTTTTTTTTGTCAAAGGAAGAAAAAAGAAGAAGATGAAACCGTACTCTTGCGGATGTGCTAACAAATGTCGAAGGATGATGTTAATTAAAGGCGGGTAAAAATAAAAATTAGTTTTAAAGAAGAGAAATTAACGAGACAAATGGTTAGTAATAATAGTTAGAAAGGTCTTGAGTGACGCTGGCAATTTGTAACCATTACAAGCTACAAGTTTGATGATGTCAGCCTTTTCCCAGTCGGTTCTTTTTTTTTTCTTAGAGGTGCCTTTGATTCAAAATAACGCACGAAAAGTGTGAATTCCTAGGATTTTTTTTTATATTTGGAGAACGGTGTTATACATGCGGGTGGGACAAATGGGAATCAGAAGACGAGAAAGTTTAATGACAATCTCATGTTCTCTTGACGGAAACGTCACGGACAATTTCCCGCGTCTCGCCACATTCTCCTTCCTTTCTCTTGATTTCACATGTTCCATTTACTCTTATTCGACATTCTACACTTTTTTTTTTTCGAAAAAAAGCTCGTACGCCATGCAGCCAATCAGGTATCATATGGTGTTTAAATCATGATGATTTATCTGTGGAAGCAGTTGACTGAAAATCAAACAATCTTGTTTCGAATTTCATTTTGTTTCTAAATGATGATTGCCTGGCCGTGTTACTCCCTTTCCCTTGTCTCTTTATAATCACTTTTTCATTGTCGAGATTTTTTTTTTTAATTAATTAGAATTTTATTGCTTTTTTCCCCATACTGAAAGTCAATCTACATTTCGATGGCAAGAGATAAGTAAAGGATAGGGAATAAATTTTAATAAGGATGAAGAAAAGAGCAAACTGTAAAGAACCGGAAGTTTAAAGGAAGCCACGATGTTCGGATATTGAACTGGACATTTGTTCTCGACTAATACTAACTTTCATTTTGTATAAAACTTGACAAAGGGAGTGCTGAGGGGTTTGCTTTTTGTTTACTTTCCCACCTCCTCCTCTTCCTCCTCTCCCCTTCAAGCTGCCCTCGAGCTTTTTAATTTGACTTCAACATTGACATACAAAATACAAACAAACGCGGGATTTTGAAAAGTTTGATTTATTTATTTGAAAGCTTGCGTTGTATATTATTCGCCGGGTTGTCGGGGAGTCTATAAATGCAACATGTCTCTTCGGTAAATATTTGGTACAAGAAGTCGCGACAGGAAGAGAGGAAGGTGATTCGATTTGTATCAAATATTGATGTTTTGTTTGAGTTTGATTGCTGATTAAATTGATTTTGAAAGGTGGAAAATTTAGATAAAGTTGTCAAGTGTTGTGTTTATTGTCATCTTCATAATTAAAAGGCAAATGTGCGGCTACTAAAAAATCTATTTTGAAACAGAGGCGATTGTGCGAATCTTCATCAAACCAATCACGTGCCCATCACGGCAGACTACGGCTTCGATGGGAGGATAACGTTTCAATGTATGCGGGTCGGCTCGGAGTTCCTGATTGGAGAATTTCATGCTAAGACAAGTCCGCCTGGCGAACGATTTCGGATGCGGCAATAGGTCTTCAGGCCCTGTAAATGCCATAGTTACTTTTATCTTTCCGCTTTTTTCTCGTTTTCTTCTCCGCCTGACACTACTAAATATGAAATATTCATACCCTGCAATTTCTTCTTATTCTGCCCTAAATTTTATATTTTATAAAGCTATTAAATCAGTGAAACTTTTAACCTTATTAACATTTAACTCTTCCCCCCCACCTTCCCTTATAATCAACAAATCTCCCCTTTTATATTATCCAAATGCAAAACAAATGAGACATCAATTTGCTTTTACTGTTTCTCCGAATCAACGCCTCGGATTTCATCGCTTAGAAAATGTCAAAATTAATCTATGGAATGACGTAATACGCCGAGCATCATGTCACGTCACCCCTTTCATTTTTTTTTGTCTCTGCCCTTAAATCTACACAATGGGATAAAATAACGACAATATACTTTTACGATTCGTTTTCCACGCGACGTTGTTAATTTTTCCAAATCGCATTAAAACAAATATTTAAAAAGTTGAGTTATGAAAAAATGAAAGTGAAGGGGCGAGGAAAATATCAATCACACGATGCAACGAAAGTAAACACGATTACTATTTATAGTTATAATAAATCCGCAGGAAGACAAAGGAAAAGGGAGAAAACAGCGGTGAAAAGGGTTTGGGGGAAAGTGATCCATTAGCTTAGTGATCCATCATTCCTGATCGCTTCCTTCCTGTCTATGACACGTCCATGTCTTTCACCTCATAAAACCTTTTCTTATACAACGTTATCAGCTCTCACTTAGGTTGAGTGTGAAAACCTGTCGGGAAATAATCCTTAACCTTAATGTAAAAATCTTTACGCGGTGTCGAAATAAAAAAAATTGAAAAAAAAACCCGAGTGAAAGAATATTAATGTCAACGTTCAGTTTTGACTCGAACGCGTTCAAAGTTTACGTTAAAAAGTTTTTTTTTCCTCTAATAATTAAGTTAACACTTTTTTCCTCGTTTACTCATCTCGTCTCGGGTAATTTCGCTGACCTAGAGTTAATGGCGGAAGGGAGACTTTCACCCTTGGTTTCGCCGTTTACATTATATCCTCCATGCAAATTAAATGTAGATTATTTCATTACACGAATCCAACCTTTTTGGGTAAATATCGTTTTAAGATCTTGCTGAGGTTTTTTGAAGGAAAAGCAAATTTTTTTTCTCGCTTCCGAGGAAAAAGAAAAATAAGTTTATCAGATAGGGAAAAAGGGGGGAAAAATGTAAATGAACGAAATATATTTTAAATCAAAAACGTTGGCGCCATCGTATATTAAAGAGTTAAACGTCTTGAGAGTGAAAAACTTGCACTTTTAGAATATTTTACGAAGAATCCGAAGGTGGAAACCCCCTTTTTTCGAAGAGGAAAAAGAGAAAGGAAGGGAAATATACGAAAGTTGTAAGGGGAATTAAAACCCTTTAGGAAGCAGAAAAAAACAAGAGCCTTTTGCCGTCTTCGTCAACCGAACAACTTTCTTTATGTTCCCTCTGCATTTGTCACGGATAAAGCTTACCGATTAACCCATCATTTTTATTTTTTTTTCTTGAATATCTGCCATCTTGATTTTTTTTCAAAGATAGGGTTTCGGTTTGTGCTTTTTTTATGCTGAGATTTTTTTTCTTATTTATAACTTTGAATGCATTTGACGTATGGATAGCTATAAATTATGAAAAAGGGAATGTTTTGGGGAGTGAATTATATTGAGTCGTGTGTTGATTTTCCGAGGGATTAATCGATTAACAGAAACATTTATGTGGAAAGTTTTGAAGAAATATCTTGGGAAAGTATCATGCAGTATAATAAAATCGAATGTGAAAAGTTGGGGTTTTTATATCATTGAATTTGAGAGTTACACGCCCCCGGTAGATTGCACGGAATAGTAACGAATCATCGATTATAAGTTATAGATTTCGAGTTGTTTACGCAAGTCGAATGAAAAATTAATCATCGAAGTGCGGAAGTTGGAAAAACGTTTGTAATAAGTGTTTTGTTTGATTGCTCATTATAAATAATAACATATAGAAAACTTCAGCAGTTTTACTTATAACTAAAATAGTTGACTTCAGAAAAGTTCAAGTCACTGAATCACGAAGGGTAGTCAGACTATTCTTGAATGAAATGATTAATCAAGCAAATAATTTGCTAAACTAATAATCTAACTTGTTCAATCACTTAATTAAATTTCTATTCCGCGATTAAATTAATTTAAAGTCCTGTTCCGAAACATTTCTACAAATCTCCACAATTTCCCTTTCGAATCTTCTCTCCAAAAATCTCAGCAAAACATCGTTAAAAACTCAATAACTAACAACCCGCAACTTGTTAAAAAAATTAAAAACTTTCAATTTTTATTAACCGACCTCTTTCCCTTCCTTTTTTCAGGTAATATTCCCCAATCTTAAACTACAGTTCTTTTAATAATCTTATATAACTTTTTCTCCAACTTCTAACCTCGATTATCATCATTTCCCTCATCTCTGCTTCGATCGTTCTCTAAGCTTCATCATACAAAATTTTCAATCCAACTTTTTCTTCGGGGGGAAAAAAAATACAAACGAATCATAATTGATGCGAATAAATTCTTCCCGAGAAAACTTTTCCCCTTACACAAGATACAATCCTTAACATTCTCTTGTTAATCCAATAAAAATATCCATGGGTTTTAAGTGGTGTTCGTTGTTGAGTATCTGTCACTCCATCGCCCTGTAATTTGATTTGGACATTGGCTACTTTCCAATACTGAAGGGGGAAGGGGGGGGGGGGAACAGGGGGCTTCTTTAATTCTATTGATTAGTTCTAAACTTTCCCGAATAACAAGTAAATTTCGATTAATTGACGTTGCTAGGAAACCGTGGGATTTCCCTTACATCGAAATGGACCATTACACACGCTGACAAGTATACGATTTACTGTGTTTGTCGTTTTTTTCTCTCTCTTTATTCTTAATCCTGTACCTTTCGTAAGGATGATGTCTTTAAGTCTTTTAATCTAATGGACGTTCAATGTCTAAAGTTTGGATCAATGCAAAATTCGTTTTTCTTGATTTTTTGATGTGCCAGGTAAGAATAATGAGAGAAGTGAAGGCAAACTTTTTCTCTTGGAGAAATTTATCATTTTCCGCAATGAAAAACATTTGGCTGATATGTCCGAAATTTTACAAAACAAGAACTTGAGCCAAACTCTTGACTTAAGCCAAAATCTTCTGATTTAATTTTTATTCGTTTCCATCAACAAGAACTTTAGTTCAGAGAGACAAACTTTTTCGCCTTGCTGGAAAATTTCGCTTTTCGGGCGACCACAATACTTTCTTTATTCTCTCATGGGTTTGCTAGAAAATGAAAATAGGGATGACTCTTGTGCAAAAGAATTCTAGGCGTAAAGATAACAGAGGAAATCCCCTTGCGGCGTCCCTTATGAAACTCTTTACAAATAATGTGAAAAAACGTCATTCATTTGCTTTTAAAAAATTAAAAGGGCGGTTTACGACCAGTAGGAATGAGGCGACGCTTAACCAGAAAATCTCATAAAGAATCCTCATCTCTTAAGTTGTTACCATTTCCTTTTTTTTTTTTTATTTTATTCTTAAGAACACACGTTTAAAAAAAATGGTAAAAGTGGGGTTGGAAAAAATGTTGCTCCTGCGTAAAAGCGACGCCCCAGGGTGCTTTGGCAGGCGTTTGCCCTGATGGGCCCTCCGGGACATGTGCGAAGAAGTAAGGGTTCTTACTCCGCAATGTGTATAGCCCCATCTTTAACTTTACCTACTACAGAGTTGAGAGTTTCTCGGAAATATGGGTTAATAAGGTGAGGGAAACTTTTAATATGATGTTTCAAGTTCCTTAACTTTGACATTTGTAAAAGGTCTGTAGTTATGGCTATTCTACTGGCGCGATTAACGAAAGGTCAGGGATTTGATGAGGAGAATTTCTGAGTTCCCTTCGAATCATCACAACCCATAGCTGGAAAAAATTTTAGGCCACTGAAAAATTTCCTGATTCGTATTTCCTCATCCCCCTTCTTATTTAATTCTAATAACTTTTTATCGGCGAGTTTAAAGCTGACAAAAGAAAGCCGGAGAAAAAGAGCTTTATTCTATAATTGCTACGTTTTATTTTGTTACATCAAGATAATGTCTTCCGTTTTATTACTTAATTTAATTTATTTGAGTTAGGAGAGGGAAAAGGAAAAACGATGATGATATCCCATTCGGAAAACTTTTCCCAACTTTTCTTTATATGTCTCGATCGTTTCGATGAAAATATTAATCAGGTGAACGAACTCTTATATTAATTGTACAACTTACGAGTGTAACCGGTTGTATATTTATAAATGAGCAAGGCGTCCAGTCGTCGGTTAATTCGTGAATACAAATTTTTTTATAAAGGAATGAAAACTTCTTTTTTTTGTGTGTGCTTGAAAAGTAATCTAGAAAACTAATCGGAAATTCTGGAAACATTTGTAATCGCATTTATATCGAAAGTTCTCCGGGTTTTATGTTTAACTTATTGAGATGATAATTCTTTAAGAATGGAAATGATGAAAAACTTGAGTTCGTTTTTTACAATGTTGATTTCTTGGATTTTTAGCTTTTGAATTTTAGTCAATAATGAAGTCTTAAGAAGCTTATTGCTTTAGTATACAATCTTTTTTCTTTTTCATTTTTTCCCTTCGAGTAATAAACATTATTAGTTTGAAGGAGTCCAAGGATTATTATTCATCCTGCCGTAAATTTTTTCAGGAAAAAAATATTTCCCTTCAATTTTTTTATATTTTTAATTCCAGAGCGTGAGATTTGTATCCGCATCGATAATTTTTGAAAAATACTTTTATTTATCGAAAGCGAGAAAATTGATGGAGATGTATTTTAAAGCGCGAGCAATTTTTTTTAATGCAGTAAAGTGCCAAATGAGTTCAATAGACTGAATTGGCTATTTGAAAGTTAGGCTTCTTCAACAACTTGTAAGAGCCAAGAAGTATAATTTAAAAATGGAAGGCGATAACAAACTACCAATAATCGGTACTTTTGTTTTTTTAAAAAAGGAAAATGTTGTGTGCTTGAATAATAAAGTTCATGATGCATGCTAGCAAAAAAATGCTTCGCCTGGCATAAAAAATAAAAAAATCGAAATACAAACATGACGTAATGACTAATTTACTAACACAACCAGCATGTTTGCATTAATTACGCATCAGCTCGATATGTGTGACTTTTTCGGATGTTTTTCAAACGGTCACTGCTTAAAATTTTTACCACCAACGCTCTATTAAATACGGTTCCCTTCCTTTTCCCCGCCGAATCAAAACATTTTAATTTAAAGCCGACCTACCAATATTTCGAAAAAAAAAAAAAATATTGAAATACTTGAAGCATTTGAAAAAGAACGGGGGAGCGAAAAAGGCCTCGATTCTTATTTTAATTCGTAAGCATTTCGCACAAGTACCAATTAAAAGATCTTGAGCAGCGTTATTTCGATTCTGTTATTATACGATGAGAGTAAGCACTAACTTTGAGAGGTTGCCAAACCTTTTTCCCTCCCTCTTGTTTAACTCTTCATAAAATATTCTCGTTTTTTTATCATCATCATCATCTTTTTTTTCGAGTTCCGGTTTTTCTTTTTTTTTATATTAAACTTAACGTTAAATATTCCTTAATTAGATAAAATCCTTGCGGAAAAAAGAGATTCAAAGTATGAACTAAGAAAATATAATTACGTTGGATAGTGTTCCAAAAGTTGCAAGTACTGCAGTTTTATAAAGTTTGCGTTTTTTTTTCCTGAAAATATAATAAGAAAGATAAAAATTTGCTAAGACAGTTTCAGCTCTTGCGGGAAATTGTAAGATCATTTTAAAATAAAGTAGAAAAAAAAAAGATTTCGTTTAAAAAATCTCGTTTTTCTCTTGTATAAAAGTAGCGCATGAAAATCCGTTCTAACAAGATGTTTGTATTGATCTAAATTTATTATCGATAATAAGCAAGCTCACTTTATTGGAAATTTTTGTTATAAAGGAAAATCCAATGGAAATGTGAAAAGAGAGGAAAAGAAATTGGAATAGGGCCTCTTTTTTTTGACGATATTCTTCTTTTTTAAGTGTTTATTCTTTCATATCTCAGAAGGGATTCCTTTTTTGGACTTGTTATTTTTTTCTTTGAAAAAATAACAAGCTTCATTTGCGTCATTTGATTTTTCGTATTTACAAATCAGTCATCTCACACTTTAATGAGAAAAAGGTTCGCTTATTTTTCAAAAATCGTAAGCTAAACATTAAAAGTTTTCACTTTTTAATTATCCATCGGATTTAGAACTTCTCGAATGACCTTTCACAGATCATCCTTTTGTCATCTCATAAGATTAAAAAGCTTTCCTTTCAAAAGAAAACGTCAGATATTGTTCGGATTCGATTTTAATTCAACTTTTCTCTAATAAATCCGATAAGAAAAGGATTTCCTTTCATGTTTTTTGTTCGTCGAAAAATAGGAAAAAAAGAATATTCCTTTTTTTTTTGTTGATCAATTTTTGTTTTTAAAGAAAAATTAAAATTCGTTTTGGCGAATAAATGAGATTTTCTGTTTATTGTGAATTGGCGCCACAGGAAAAAGCTGAAGGCGTTTTATTTATCTTACAGGCCTAAGCAAGCTTAGTTTAGTCCTCTTAAGACTAATTTTAAGTTTTTGTGGTTTTGAAAAAGCTTCTAGCATAGGACTTTTTACGATTCTAAATATTATCGAGCATACATTGTACTGTTACCTTGCGCCTTACCGTTATTGATCCCCGCAATAAAAAAGTATTACAACTCTTATTTCTGTTCTGGATAGATGAAATAGAGATAAAATGGTCGATCGCGTTATCCTGGGAAAGTTTATGTTTTACCACCAGGTAACGGAAAACAGGGGAATAAAAATTCCCAATAAAGACATTAAAAGAGTCGGGGACATCTGCCAACAACTGGCAAGCGGCCAAGATCAATTATAAGCGAACGACCGGCTGCGTGCTGATTTCTAGCTGCTGACAAGACTAAATAGTGTTATTGTCCAGATGGGCTTCCAGTGAAAAACAAAAAAAACAAAAAACTTAAAAGCGGCAAAAATTAAAAAAAATGATTTTTATGCCGCGGCCATTTTAAATCTCCGAACAAGGCATTTTTTTTAATCTCTTACCAACCTTCTATTTTTTTCAATAAATATAAAAATTCTTTAATATCTAACATAACCTTTACCTCGTATTTTTTCTTCTCCTTGAATGTAATTTCTTGGGGACCAAAAAGAAAAAGATAAAGAAAGATGATGAAAAACCATTACATTACCGTGATCCCCTCATTCCTTTGATCGTCTCGAAGAAGAAGAAGAAAACAAGGTGGCTTAACTAGGAAAATTTTTTTTTCCTTCGTTTCAGGAGTATTTGATTACATCGACGTACTTTAAGTCAAAGACCACCTTTCGTAATTGAAGTTTGCTAAGGTTTCCTTTGTGATTTTCGCTTGGTTTGGGATTTCTACTCAGGAAAGCTTCCCCTCAAGGCTTAGTGATTAATTGAAATATGTCGAGAAAAGAACGTCAAAACACTATTGAATTGAATATATGCTTAAATTGATTTTCTTTTCCGGTTATTTTTTTTTCCAGAGTGTTCATATGGCTCATGCCTTGAGGAGGATATCCTACGCTACCTGTGATCCTGAAGGAACTCAATTTAGTTTCTTAGCACGAGAACCGAGGGGTCATTTCAGTCTTCAATACTGTCATACTTTCGTCACTCAAACTCCAGAGCAAGTGAGTATTTTTTTTTTTTTTTTTTTTTTTTTTGGGCATTGGTTAAAGATTATTACCGGTTATTATTACCGATTATTATGAAGGGTAACCGGTAAGGCATGTTTTGTCTTGCTCAAGGAATGGCGTCCTTGCCCTGTGGTGCGCTCCCTTCTCAAGGGTTATGAGTTAGTGGAGGGCAGCAGCTTCGCTAATACTGACCTAGGGCTGAAGATGGTAGTAATCGGCAAGGCCTAGGCTCAGATACCGAAAGGCAGAGTTGGATCAATGGTATGGCTCCCGTACTGCGATGTGGAAGATGATGGAAAGTCACCACATTATTTGGTATTTCTAGTAAAATCATCAATGGTTGAAAGTTAGGTTCGCCATGATGATCGCCAATCTCCGACGAGGAGCGGGCATTTAAAGAAGAAGAAGAAAGATTATTAACACTGTACAGCGAGTAGCCAACTAAACTTGAAACCAGCAAAACCAAAAACAAGACAAGAGGAATACTCTTGACAATAGTTTTATACAAGAACTCTTGTTTGTGTAAGATTGGATTTTTGAATCCTCAATTGTTAAGAAGCCTAAACCCAAAATTTCAGCCAATTCTGTGGCGAGTTGTAAAAGGTCTTGTAAGCATCTAAGAGAGCAGTGAAACGTAAGTAAAATGCCTGGTTAGAGTTTTTAGTGTTTTTTTTAAAACGATTCTACATTATCTCCTCTACAAAGGCCAGGAAAAGTCATTTAAAAAAAAGCATTTTTGATGCCAACCACCAAAAGCGGCGGCAGCCGCAGGATATCGCTATGTCTGTTCCACTCATGTTGTTAGAAAAAGAAAGAGATAACGGCTGCAGCAGATGAGCAAAGGAACAAAGCTTTCCTACTGATGCAAATCATTTTTTGCAAAAACACAATGAAACACAAATAGCGTTATCGAGAAAGTTTTGTAAAGGTTTCGCCTCCACCTCTTGTTTTTATTTTATCAAAGGTGCAGTATTGATATAATGTTGGCAATGCGTGACTAAGAAAGATTAGGATCCTGTTAATTGTGGCCTGTGATTAATGAGTTTATAATGATTAGATTGAATAACAGTTTAACCATCGTAGTCAGCATCAAGTTTGAAGATGATCTCAAGACTATACTTAGTCCATCGCTTCGGGTCGTATTTCCCTTTGTCGATTGCCCTAGGTCCAAGAGTCAATCTATAAGTAAACATTTACTGAAGGCGGTCGTATATATTTCTTTAGTTTGATATAAATTTGTATCTTTTCTGCGGAAATTATGTTGATGAGAATGTCGACCCCGTGCCGGGGTCACGAACTCAAAAAGGAAAACCTCATCAGTCATCGGACTTTTATATTCGATGAATCACCTTAACAGGTTGTAGGTAAAGTTTCAAGTGTTAACAAAAGCTCTTGTGAAAGTCAATTTAATGATGGTCGATTAATTAGCTCCCCGTAAAATGAATGGAATTTGAGACCCCGAGAGGCCTTCAAGAAGTATTGAAGGTTCAAGTTGCGAAGTTTTGAGGAGTTTAGTTAAGTTTTCTTTGGGTGGTTTGAGGATTAAGGGTAGGAGTAGTGATTTGAAATTATAATTGTATCAACTAATAATATTCAGGTTCGTTAAAAGCGTTCGAGTTTCTTGGCTAGAAAACCGTTCAAACTTCGGTTTTAGAATCAGTTCCGGACAAGATACTTTTTTTGCTGGAAAATGAGCAAAGGATATCTTTTCTAATGACCATAGAATTAAGATACAACTGGAAGCAGGACTTAAAATTTTTCAGTGTAAGGAGATTGCTCTTTTCATAAGTTAAACGTATAAAACTATTTGGCGTTCGTCTACTGTCTAGCTTGGTTGTGTTTTCTTACTCCCCCCAATGAGTAAAAGACGAAGATTGGACTAGTCGTATTCCCGATCGAAGACAATCTGGACGACTTTCAAAAGTGAATAAAAATTTTAAGAAAATAAAAAAGGTTTAAAAAAGGTCTAAAAATGTCTTTTCAGGTAGAAATATCTATTTACTTTCACCAAAGAAGAAAAGGAGATATTTATTGCAGGAATATTGTGAAAATGCCAATGACCGTCACTTTTGCGCGCGCATGCACAAGGGCTGAATTTTCGTCAAGCATAAAATTAGTGTGTTCTCACATTTAATGTTGTTTATTCAACGCCATTACAAAAAGTGACTTTCTTTTGTTTTATAAAAATATTCACGAATATTCGAACATCACATGGAGGGATTCCCGACATCCTCCGACCTCAAAAAAAACTTCGGTTTTGGTCTGGGGTTTTACAATAATAACGATACTAAATATCACAAATACAATATACACACAATACCATATACATACAATATATACATCTTCACCGTTCATTTTTCCTTTCTTCTGAGTTTTCCCAAATTTCCTTAGCCACTGATTTCTTACCCATTGTTTTTCCGTCTTTAATTTTCCACTATACCTCAATATTCCCATTATTATTTCCTCACATAATTTCCCAAAGCAAAATACCTTAAATACTTCATCCATATTATCCATAAGCAACGTCATTATCCAATCTCGTCGGCAGCAACTTAGCCTGTAATCCTCTTGGCAGCAACTTAGCCTGAAATCCTTTTGGCACCTTACCCAGCACCTTAGTCCGTAATCCTTTTGGCAGCAACTTAGCCTGTCCATTCCAAATTTCCTCATTATATCGCGTAACAAATCCATAATAACATTAACCCTCGAAATCATCCACAATATTTCTTATATGATCCACATTAATTTCCAATAATCCACATTATAATCCACATAGTATCAATTCCTTTTTTGTGTATACAGTATATCCTTAATTCGATTAGTTATCTTATTATTTCCTTATTAATCGTAATTTCCTTAAATTTACAAGGGATGCCATTTGTTCTCACATTTAATGTTGTTTATTCAACGCCATTACAAAAAGTGACTTTCTTTTGTTTTATAAAAATATTCACGAATATTCGAACATCACATGGAGGGATTCCCGACATTAGTGCTTAGCTTATAAATTAATTAGTGCTTTTCAGTAAAATCGAGTACCGATTCAATACAAGTATCGAATTCAATTTTTTCAATGTCCTAAAAAACTAAACGTAAATCACGTTCAAAAATGACGACACCTGGACGTCTGAAAAAGACGACTAATAGACGAAAAAACGACTGGGCGCCATATTTGAAAACCTCAGTTTGTTCATTTATATTGCATAAAATTTTCGAATGTTCTGCTGCTGCACGTTGAAATTGTAAACGTTGCTGATTCGGTTTGGAACATCAATCTGTAAATCCAATTACTCGACCGATTTACTGGGCTCCATCAAATCATCGCTAGTCTTTATTGCTGCCCAAAAGCCTGAATTTTCATTGTTCTCTCATCATACCTTATAAAAAAAATTAAATCTAACCTCATTCATTATCAAACTCTTCCTCGAACCAACAGCCCACGTGCTATCAATTTAATTACTGTTTCATCTTTCCATTCATTCTTTTTAATTAACCAAAAAGATAGCGCTCGTGCTAATACTTTACCTGTTACCTTCCATGTTTTTTCTCCATTTTCCAACAAAACAATGTCGGCAAAGCGATGGGGAAATTATCCGAATCAAATAATTGCAAAACAATTTTCATGTTTTTTCAAAAAGGGGAAGTAGAAACTCTAAGCCTTTTACCGTTTCGAAATTACTTAGCGTGGAGTAGAATTCTAAAAGACAAAGTTTCAAATTCTGACCGCAGTTGATTCCGATGCTTTCGATGAAAACGTACACAATAAATCACCTCACCCATCCTTCCACGTGTTTCTTCTTCCTCTCTCTCTCTCCCCCTTGCTATTAATTACTCCCATCTCTTCATTTAGGCCTATTCTTAGGAAAAACCGTTAACCGAGTTTTGCACGCTGAGAGGGGTCCCGGAAACAATGAAATCATTACCCATTAGCTAAATATTAAATGATGGACCGGGAAAAAGGAGGGAGGAAAGGTTGTTATTGAAATGGGTAATCAGGGTTGAGTAAAATTCATGGAATTTCAGCGGATTGAAGTTTGAACCCGTTGAAATATAGCTTTAGGTATTTACAAAGCGAGTGTGAATCGGATTCTTGTCGAATGTAACTGACACGAAATCGCTCATCGACCGCGCATGGCTTAAAAATTGTTTCGAAAACATTTTTTATTGAAAAGCTTCAAACTTGAATGATTTTCACCCAACCCTGGCTGTAATTAGGGAGACTTAAAGAAAGACCGCTTACACCGGTAAAGTTACTTCAAAACTTTTGTTATCTTAGCGATTTCAAAACGATTTTAAATTTCAATGGGAACTTTTCCCAGAATTTTTCATTTCAATGGGAAAAAAAAATCGGCGGGCTCGACGAATCTCCGTGGCAATGATTTAGCGCGAAAAGCAAAGTATTAATTCGACTTCCGAAAATCAAAGAGAGTTGAAATTACCTTTCCATTGTTTTCAAGATGTTATTAATTATGAAAAGTAATTATTTTGAAACTAGAAAATTTGAATATACGTAGAAGACAAAAAGGCTCGTCTTTTTAATTGCTTTATTTTCATTCATATAAGATGACACCGTGAATGATCTATTACAATCTTCGTTTAATTAAATATTTCAAATTTTCCTATTATTTTAGGAGTTTCGCCTTATTTGTATGCTCGATGCGAACGCATGTTTACGGGATTAGGAAAAGAGTTTTCGTATCAAAGATGTCGTAAATCAGTTAAAAAACGAATAAATTTAAAATGCTGAATGAATAAGGACCTAGGATAAATACTGTCTTTGATGATTCGTATTGAATTCCTCTCTGAAGACTTTGAAGTCTCAATGATAAAGATAATTTGCCGTGATCATTCTTTACTTTGAAGAGTCAATTGAATTGAAAACTTAAATCAACTAAACGCTAGGTTTCTGGAATTTGGTAGTAAATAGGAATAGTTCTTGGTATTGATCATTATTGGGAAATAGTGGAGCGCAACTATGCAACAAAGAGCAAAAGTCATTCGGAAAGACAATTTTATGTAGATTTGGATCATCCGTTAGTTCTGTGATTAAAACATAATAAACCTTAAGATTTATGTTTTCAATTTAAGTATGACAAAATGTGATAGTATTAATTGAAGGATTCGAAAACTGGATTTGTAATTTAGGATCATTTCTTAAGATTCGGGTCAAATGATAAACGTGATGAAGATGAATTTTTAATCGGTTTTTTTCTTTTAGAGAAAATTCTTGCATTTTAAAGTGCATCAAACTAGTTATGCTGAGTTAAAAATATTTTAAGTGTCTGTGCGTTGGAAAATTTTTTACGAAGGTTGAGTGGATTGGAATTATTTAGTCAGAAAGGCTTTATTTTAGCTTTTTGAAGCTCATTGGCGGAAGAAGAAAAAATTGCTAGAAGAGGTTACAGCTTGTGGGAAAAATGTGGTTGCTGAAACCCTTTTGTCGTAGATAAAAATCTGTCGCCACAGAATGAGTTTAGTACAATTTCAAAAAATTCACAGAATTTTAAAAGTGGGGGCTTTCAAGGCCTTCAACCCTCTAGCCCTTTTAGTTCCGCCTATGTTAAAGCTGTATATATGGCCTAGCGCGATGATGTTGCGCAACGCCTTCCAACAGCTTAGTGGCAATGGGCAGGTCATGTCGCCTGGGAAGATCCGGGTAGGCGGACAGCACGAATAGTAAGATGGAGACCTCGAGCGTCAAAAAGAAGTGTCGGTAGGCCACAAAAGAGGTGGTATGACGACTTTAAGAAGGTGGCGGGACTAAAGTGGTTGCAAAGAGCATAAGATAAGAGTCAAAGATTGAGGGAGATCTTAGTTCAGGAGTGGACGGATTTAGGTTGAAAGAAGAAGAAAGAAGACGAAGATACCCACGGAGCACAATGCAATATTCATTAGAAGAGTATGTAGACGGACATTAGCGTATCTGGAAAAGTCTAGAAGATGTGAATTTTGCCCTGTGCTACTTGGGGTCGATGCTTAAGGTTTGTAGGGTAACCCTACTGCTAAGCGCATTGAAAGATTTTGGAGATTTAGGTACTTAGAAATTTTTTTAGCCTGTGAAAACTTATACCTGATTTGAGGTATCTTTTGTCTTATAGAGAGAATGAGAAAGAGGTAGAAGTTGGCAGTAAAACTCCGCATTTGCCAAGTGTACTGGAAAGTTTCCCGGTTTCCGGCCACATATATGACTAGGAAGTACAAGGCAAATGAAAGAATGTATTTTTTGAGGGAAATCTATTCAACATATTTGTCAGGGCAATGGCAACTCATTAAAGATTTTTATTTTACATAAGACAATTTGTAAGTATTGAAGTTTGTGGAGTTGCATAACCAAGAACTGAAGGAGTATATTTTTTAAAAGTCACCCAAATCAAAACGAATGCCAATTTGAGTCTAGCCGAATGCAAGCATTGGCAACCACGTATTAAAATTTGCTTAGCTCCGATCTAAAGGGAAATTCTTTTCGGTGATGTAATTTAAAGAAAAAATTTTTTTATTTTCAAGTACAGCACCCAGAATGCCCAACCCTAGAAAACAAATACCTGAACCCGGTTTGTCATTGGGCTAATTCCCCGTGAAAGGACAAAACGTATCGTAATCCCAGCTCCATGTCCACTCCATCTTTATATTAACTTTTCACAATCTCTTATTTTATGTTCATACTCCCTCAAAATTGTCGAGATCCATTTGATTAACTTCAGAAAATGCTATTCAAAATACCAGCTGGAATCCATTCAAGAAAATACCACAACAACCGATTAAGAATTCCAGAGGTTCATAATTACCAAAAAAATTCTTAAAAAGGACATTTTTAAAGAGTATGAAAGTATCTGTTTGACCCTTGATACAAAAACCAATCCTCGTCAATTTAATTACTCGTCCACATATATATATCTTCACAATGAATGATCGGGGTAACCATTTTGCAATTACCTCATCAAACAGTAACGTAAGTTCGGTAGCGCTTTATTTTCTATAAACAAGATATAAATAACCGGTTATTGATGGTAAACATTAACATTAGAACACGTTAACTGTGACAGTTATATTTAAATGACGGTTACTAAAGTTATAATTAAAATTATAACTAATTTTCGCTGGATCATTGTATTTTATAACAAGGTTTATTATACATAGACTCCTCGAGGATGTGGAAGGAATGTTGGTAGAGAGCAAATACCTTTGATGGCAATACAAACCAAACATCTGATTACGAATGCCACGTTAAAAAAACGTATTACTCCGTCAACTTACAATTAGTTCCACTTTAATGAAATTGAATTGGGAGTTGTAAGATGGCCGGGTGTAGTTGAGGTTTGTTGTTAAATTTTTTTTCATCGTAGGTTGAGGTTTTGTAATCTAATCAAGCAATGCAGGTCTCGGTGAGGTTCGTCCATTCTTGCTTTCCGCGCATCCAGTTGTTGCGTGGTGTTTGTATCTTGAAGTTGTGGTAACATTATTTTTTTGTGTTAATTCCTTACCCAAATTTTTTAAATTTTTTTGTGTTTTGGTTATGGTGCTCAAATGTTTTTTTATAAAGGTTAGATGAATAGATATCGGTGTTAATAAATCTCATCCTTTTGTTGCTTAACAAATGTTGTTTTTTGACCTTGCCCCTCGTTTGGATATTGGGGTTGTAATAAAATATCGTTAGTCAGGCACGAATGTTAGTTTTTTTTTGTGGTGGTTGGATGTGAAGTATTTTTGACGGATGTTACTGCAGCTGATTTCGAACAATGTTGTTTCCGGTTAGTAGATTCTCATGCCAGTGAGTGTGTGTGTGAATTTACATGGAAGAGTTGCGGTCAAAATTATACCGTTAGTGATGTTATGGTTTTTAGATTTTGGAAAGAATTATCAGTGATGTATTGAATCCATTGAAATTATTCACTGTGATTTTGTGTATGTGGCATCAAGCAATGAAATTCGTAGGTGGAAGTTACACTAGAGTTAGGTTAGAATCGTTTTTTTTTGGATAGCAACGAAGTCGGAAAAGATCAAAGATCAATCAAATATTAATAGCCTTGTAAAAACAAATGTTATGGAAGATATTCGACCAGGGCCAAGTTTAAATATTTTCATTGATAGATACATCGATAATCTTTTGTGCGTTTTTAAAATAACATGGTTTTACATTCACTTTTTATCATACTTCTTAATTGAGAGAAAGTTGATTCGGCGTTTGGCGAACTTTCAATAATGCGTGAGGTAGAAATTTTTCGTAGAAATATTATTCAGCTATCGAAAATTAGGTATTAAGAGGTAATAATCGGATAAAGATGGGGAAGTCACCCGGAGGATCTGGTTTTATCAATATGCAAATTGGTGTACCTCGGTTATGTAGTTCGAGGTCACATACACAAGACCTGTTGCATTGAATCCTATAAAACCGTCAAACGTCATACTTGTCTTTCTTGATTTAATTTCCACAGTTTGATATTTATAAAATCGGCTATCGCTTCAATGATTTATCAGGTTTGAGTTGTAGTCGGCGGATTGGATAACCTAAACTGGATGAATGATATTTTAAAAAAAAGACTCGGTTTTGAAGTGGAAACGTTAAATGTGCGAGATTATCGTAATTTGAATATGTACCATTCGTTTGAATCACGGGGGGAAAGATACGGAGTCGTGATGTTTATCAAATGTTAAAATCACTAAATAATTGCGTAAATATAATGTGTGAAATGTGTTTTATTAAAATTATATATTTATCAATCAAATTATAAATAATGCACCGTGGATAACGTGGCTTAGCGAGATTTTTCGTTTCGGTTTTGGTTGTAGGTCATTTGCGGAATAAAATATTTAATCATGGTTTGCATGTTTGGAGAATTATCAAGTGGTTAAGTGACGAAGAGGTCTGAGTGACACATTTCTTCTGGATATTGAGTGAAATTAACTGATCGATCGGAGATTAAAGTATCGGGATCGGTTTCATGTCAGACATGGGCGTGTTGACATTACTTTTCAGTCGATGAAAGCCGTCTAAGGTGTCGATGTGTTTTTTTTTTTTTTTTTGAGCTTTGCAAGGTTAGGTTTTGGTATTTTGCATTGCGGAGGTAGAGATTTGCATGTTAATAGAGCTGTGAATAATTTTAAGCTTTATTGAATTCTTGAAATTTCTTCAGTTCAGTTCAAGTTTGAGCAGGTTTAGTAATATTAATTGTTAGTTTTGATGGGAGATTAGATGATTTCAAGGGCGTAATTAAAAGCAGGCAAGATGAGGGAAAGGGGTATAGCTAGAGCTTTCCATGATGAGGGAATGGTAGCTAGGTTGCCAGGGCGATTCTTTGGCAGAAAGTTAATGAGAAGTTGAAAAGGTGGACGGGGGTGCCAGATACCCTGAGCTCTGAGCCAAAGCGTTAGAAAATACAATGGCTTACATCTTTTTTAATTATGGAAAGAAGGATTGAAAAATTTGGGCTAAAAGTTAATCCCATTAAAATTGATAATGAGAACTTCGGAATATTAAGAGGAGGATGCATTTAAATATGTCTTTGTTGTACTAAGCGCGATAAAGGAATGGCTGTTTTTCGTAAAATTCGAAATAATTTACTTGATTATCTAGTGCTTTTAAGTAACAGAATTTTCATTTTTTGCATTCGAATCAAACTATCAACGATTTACGAAAAACAGCCATTCCGCTATCACGCGTGACGTCATCAAGTACAACCTCCTCTTAAAGGTTCAAAATTTTCGTAAAAGCATAAAATTTGTTTTTTTTTTTTTAGCCCCAAATCTAGAAAAATGGGCCTTCCGTTCAACCTCATAAAATTAAACAAAAATTTTAATTATAATTATTCGAGTAAAAGACTCAAGGACCAAAGAATCATGGTCGATCTAAAAGTCAAGCAACTCAAAATTGTCAGGAATTCTTGGTAAATGTTTAATCTTGTTTGGCTATGAAATGAAATACAAAATAAGAGCTTATGAAATAATTAATCGAGATTCGTGACTAGATCCGAATATCCAAAAAAGGGTCGAAATCGTCGAGGGTCATAGACAAACCTTTCTGCAGTAAAACATGCACACGACTCTCTGGCATTGAAAAAAATTATCATGGAGCTAACTACCGTGATAAAGATTTGTGTCACATTCTTTTCAAATATATTTTTCATTCCTGCTTCTTGACCGGAAAAAAAAAAAATTCTCCTCGTTTCTTAAATTTTGGAGATATTATTATTTCAATTTAGGAATCCGAGAATGAATCGAATCGTTTCCTTTTTAAAAACCAATCTTCTGCTAGGATAATTACGTTTCAGTGTTGGCAATAAAAAATGATTCAGAATCGTACAAGCGAATCAAATTCATCCAATTAAATCGGTACCTTAGAATTTTTGCTCAATGTCAATTGATAACAGTCGTAAGTGATTTTACTGTTATTTCGCTCAGGGACCATCATGAATGTTTGGAATTATTTTTTTCCCAACATTTTAAAATACCATATCAGCATAACCAGTTCCTTTTACAAAATTACACGTTTTTTTCTTTTTTCGTCACGTTGGTGCCAACTTTTAAAAAAAAATAAACTTTCCAGATTCAGGGTTGACTTTTCTCTTGGGATCCCCACGTGAAAAACGTGTTTAACGGCTTTTCACTCCGTATACAAATTCTTTTCGGCTGATTTTATTTCCCCGAGTCATTATTATAACCACGAACATGTCTATAAGAAAAGAAAGTGAAGTCATATACTAATCCGTGACAATGTAAAATGTTTATGCTTAGGTTAGGACTAGTTTTTGGGCGGCCTAGGCCTTCTTATTCATTTTAACGTCTCCGAATTTTCTTTTAATCTCCCGTGTAAAGAAAAAAATATGTAAAATGAATGAGCCCACGCTTGTTTTCCTTTTTTTTTTATTTTTAGAAAAAATTCTCGCTAATGATATACAGCTCTGTCATTTAGCTAACAGTGATTCATTTATATTTAAATTATTATTTAATTGAACCGTCTTTGATACTTAGCTTGCGCCTTGTTGAAATATTTAGGACTAATCGAAATCATATGTGGGATTGAATCCCTGTACGGCTTCTCTTAAAGAGGGTGCAGTTTATTTTCGAGAGGTCTCCTGCGCAAACTCTTAAAAATTATGAATGTACGAATGGTTAAATTATGTAATTTAGTGTTGACTCTGTGGTTGTGGAGGTTGCGGTTTTTTGTTGGGTGACGATTTTTTTTTTTGTTCATTTTGTACGTCAATCATATACATTGAACGGGAACTGCCAGTCATCAATGTGCAGTCCAGGATGTAGAGATCGGTTAAACTCGTTGCTGCATAACTTCGATAATTGAATGGAAATTAGGCTGATCGTTGCTTGATCCATTTATGAGACTTTTAATCCATTAATTACTCATTAATCGATCATTAGTTATTAAACTTGTCAGGTTTGATATTTTCAAAATCATAACCTGAAGTGGTTGGAATTTCTCTGCGTATAATTTTATGTTAATATGTTTTTTTTTTATCGTTTAATTTAGCCAAGAACATATTAATAAATCAAATATATCAATTAAAGCTTAAATATGTAGTGTGTGAAGTGCTACGATAGTGCGTGAGCAAGTGTTATGAAAGGATAATGTATCGCACTGCAACAAGGATTAGTTAACATTTAAAAAATTATATATGCGCATTATGGGTCGACTGGGTCACCACAAGTCAGGAGCAAGTTCTCGTCCCTTTCTTAGGGTACATTACCGGAAGCTCGTCGAGGATTATTCCGATACGACGAATCCGGTGTCTCCGTTACCCGAATATTTTTCGTATTGCTGCTGTCGTTGTGGGAATACCCAGAAAGTTAAGGTAAGTTAAAAAATATTAACGATGGGATCAAGTTTTTTTTTTTTATTATTTAAACGAAAAATCTTCTTCCCACACTATAACTTCTGCCCACGATTGGAATGACAGTCTTAAGGATCATAAATGTGTACCTGGTGGTATAACTGTTATTGTTAATTATTTTATTCGTTACATCAACTGTGAAACATCCGACTACGTGCTTAACAAATGAATTAAAAAAAGGATTTCTATCCTGTATATTTATTTTATCTTTTCTCACGCTGTACAGGGTGTGCTAGATTTATATTTGGAAGGAATGTATGGTTGAATTTTATTTGTTTATTTAACTTCTTATTTTGAAAACGAAATCAATGAGCTAATGGATTGAATGTATGAAAGTTCGATTTGTTGCTTTAGTCTTGGGCTTAAGAGGCAAGTTTGTATTTTTTTTAAGTCTTGATGGATGCTTCAAGATTGGGATTTAGCAAATAGCTGTACTTCTTGTTTATGAAAAAGAAATAAATATTAATGGTGTTTGTGAATGTTTGTCTTATCATATCCTGGCAGAAGGGTAGACAGTGTTGTCAAAAAAAGAAGCAAGTTAGGTTGATACTTATGAAATTCTGCATTGGTTAGATCAGCTCGCTTGACTGGAAGAATTTCTTAGAAGCTTAAGCCAGCAGTCCTCTTCTCTAAATCTCTCCTAATTTGTTCCGCATCTGGGACCACAAGAAGATGACCAACCTGAACGATCATGAGGATCACGAGAGCCATGATTAAATATTAGCATCAGCAATCAATTTGCGGCTCCTCATTCTCTCAATCCCTCTCGCTGCATGACCACTTGCATCTTCACGCTTTAAGTAACGACGCTTGCCAACATCAACAGACGTGATTTAACGTTCTGACCGTCTTTGTGACAGGATTTTAGTTTCCTGCTGCAACTGACTAAACTAAGAATCCTCAATCTCGTTCCGGGTCAGAACTCTCATTTTTATCCTCAATCTCAAAATCATCTAATAACCTGGACATGTTCACTTCAATTTAGTAATTAATGGGAGCAAAAATTGAAATGAGGCGGTACGCAAAATGATTGGCAAATTACCCTAACTCTTCAGTATATATGTACCTAATAATATCATCATGATCTACAAGATCCATGATAAATTAATATTCAATTTTAATAACCACAGTTTGGAATCTTGATTGCGTTTAACATTTGACCTTAAATTCGACCGCAATTTTTATTGTAAAACATCTTAAATTTCTTTTTAATGCCATGATCTCGTTTTTTAAAAAAAAAATTAATTACATTTAATTTATGGCGGTTTTTCCCTCTAAAAATGAATTTTTTTTTTATATCAGAAATGAAATTCGCAGCAGGAGGGCTCTGTCGCGAAGCAAAGAGAATTAAGAAAAGTATTATTTTCATTTAATAAATTTATAAAAAGAAAAAAAAAAGGTCGTGGTACTCGTTGGGAAAAGTACCTGAAGCGAGAAATCTGCCCTGTCATTGGGAAAACGTGCCTGAATATTCAAGGAAGTTCGTATCGATTTACTGCTTAGTCTGACGCCGTTTCCTTGTCGTATAATTTCAGTTATTCCGTGGAATTACCTCCCATTTTTTTTTATGAATGGTAAATCAAGCGTATACAAAAATCAGAAAGAATCATCCAGGCCCGTTTTTATCGTTTAAAACCGGAAGAGGAAAAAAAAATCGATCGAGGGGAAATTATAACGGTAAGGGAAATTGACGTGGATCACGTGATCCGGTGGATTCTTCTTATTGTTTGCTGCTGGATGTTCTTCCTTTTCAATTCCAACTCGGGAATCGAAATATTCCTATACGGGAATGGACTTGTAATCTCTGCATTATTTGCATTTAATTGATCTTCGTGGGAAGATCGAGATTAATGCGGGATAGATGATGGAATGTGTCTTTATGCAGATCAAAACTTCTTTGGCAGTTGTATTGAATATTTTACGGCCTGGAGTCTGACAGATTATATATAAGAGAAATTTTCAAAGTTAGGTAAATTATAATTTATAAAGGTATTTGTCAAATTTGATTAATTTACAAGTTGCTCGATTTGAAAAGGTCTCCCTTGTTGAGACTTTAACCTCAAATTGGCCTCGTGAGTATTTGTGATGTTCCGGGTTACTTTGAGAAAGTTGGAAGGCATTCTTAAGACTTCGGGGTGTTCGTCCCTACTTTTAACAAATTGAGGAGAGATATGGATATCGGAAATACAGCTAATTTTTGCTAAGGTTTTGCAGTCAGCAGGTTGCTGCTTGTTCGTCAATGGATTTTTTTAATTTTTAATTCCAGCAAGTATAGTTTTTGAAAGTGTAGTCGATCTGAACGGGTTTCAAAAAACATGGACTGAAGTTCTCCATCCCGAAATGTTAAAAGAAGAATTAAAAAGGAGGAACGAGATTTGGATTAAAAATAAATGGGTTATATTTAATAAAACAGTCTGTAGTTATTGCGAATCCCAAAGCTCTGAACTCTAGATTTTCTCTTTCTTTCATACTCCTGGACTCTAGGCCTCTCCAGTCTTGTTCAGATCGTTAAATCCTTCACTATTCCGAGTCAGCTCCTTCCTATTTCGTCAAGCAACCGTTTTCTTCTCCTGCTCTTTTCTGATAGGCGTTTTTCCATTATGTACGTTTACCAAACAGCACTCCTTGTCCTGTCTCGGCCCCGTCCTATCCCTGTCCATTTCAGCTCTGCAATGGAACATTGCGCCTCATAACATCCATCACTCAAGTCCTCCCTTAAGAATCTTCTCATCTTGCTCATCTTGCTTGCGCCAACAGAGGCTGCATAGCCTCGCCATGAAACATGATCATTCTGCAATATTGCCACTGCCAGCCTGTGCTACCTCTGCAGATTTTAAGGGTCTTGGGATAGATTTGATCAAAAATACCTCTGCAGACTAATTAACCTATAGTCGGACATCGTCCAGAAGAAGTTTTCAAATGAATCCTCGAGATCTCTCAACAAGCCTCAGATGTCTAAACTTTCATCTTTTGACATATTCTCAGGCAGTATTTATTCCTTAAGATTTTTTTAAAGGGCACAAGCGCTTGAATACAAAATTAGATCGGTGAATCACACCCAAACAGACGAAAACCTCTTTCCAAGCCGTCGTCGCTACTTTCAATGCTTGTTTCATTTTTTTATAGCCCAGCCTTGTACAGATGTTTTAATAGTTAGCCACTGGCCAGTTTACAGCTGCTTCCCATACACCCAGACTCGATCCGAGTTCTTACGTGTTTACATTAACTCCTTCCTTTCTTCATCATCATGATTTCCTGTCCTCAAGCAATTTTCTACAACAACAAAAAAAAATTGATAACGCTTTTGCAAATAAAAATTTTTTTCGCCCTTTTTCCTCTTTCCCCGTTCGATCCCTCGAGTCATACCATTTCCCGTAAAGAAAACAAAACTTGACAATTTCCGGAAAAGAGTGCAAACATTTCTCAAGTTGTCCATCTACTTCGCCAAAAGGTCCCTAATCCGATTTCGTAAGGGAAAAAAAAGCATCCTTTACCCGATAGAAATTTTTATATATATTTTTCCCCTCTCTCCCTCTTTTACTCTTAAAACGTGACGATTTTTTATCTCACGAGAAAAAACGCAAACTAGAAATATATGTATATAAAATAAGGGGGAAAAGATCTTTTTTTTTTTTTTTTTTACGTGAAATTAGGAGACGGAATAAAATTCACGTAATATCGTGATGATGCGTCATACATTGTTTAAATTCCAAGCTGATTGAAATTAATATGGAAACGTAATACATAATTCATCGTGATTCGACGATCGAAAATCATTCGTTTCATTTAGTCATTATTTTTAATCATACTTTTCTTCGAGAATATGGGTTGAAGCACGTTTTTTCATGGCCTAGGATCCCATCGGTATCTTTTGAATTTAATTTGAAATTAATGGACGAAAACTTTTTTCTTAAGCAAAAACCGCCACTGTACGCTTTCTTCCCGTTGCATATTTCACAAAGAGCTTTTCTTGCCTTTTTCCCCCTTCCTCCCTCCGCATCCCCGTATGCGCTTAAAAACTGTAACTAAGCCGTCAGATGACAATCCGCTTAAACGACACTAAGAATGCCGTGTAAGCAGTAAGTATTAAAGTTGAATGTGGGTTTTCAAAAGTACTATAAGGCTATACGCGAACTGAATTCAAATTGGTTGCTTTACCTTTTGAAATTGAAGTAGCTACTAAATTTATTCATTCAGGGATTCTTTATCCGTCATATTGTACATGTACGGAGTTCTTATGATTTTGGTCAAGGTTGGGTTATGTTTTTATCATTTCATGTGGCTTGGGATATGTAGGGGGGGTCACTCACCTAAAATTAATTACTTGCACGGTCCTAAATATAAATACGATTTGAAGACCTCCTGAATAGTTTACCTTGAAGGGTTTGTCGGGCAAATGTGACTGAATTCCATAAACGTAATTGCCTCTACGATTTTTATTTATGTGAAGCGGAATTAGTCTCGGTTGTAGGTTTTTTCTTTTTAAGGAAATATATAGTTTTCGCTTTTATGTGTCCTGTTTTTTTTTTTTTTGTGAAAAGCAAATGCGAATCGATTTCGACTTCATCATCTTTTCGATTCAAAGAGAGAACGAACCTAATCATTTTCAAATATCGCAGCTGTTCCTTCTTTTTAATTTTTTTTGTTCGAATTGGTCATGGTAATTGAGGGAGTGCGCACGGATTTTTTTTCTTTTCTTTAGTTTTGTTTTTATTGGGTGAAGTGATGTTTAAATGAGAGATCTTTCGAGTTTAAATGGATTGTATTCTTGAAGCAGGTGGTGCTGGTGATGATGGAAACAGTGTGATAGGATTTTTGGGCTTTGACTTTACCCCAAGGTGGAGCTTCTTGAAGCTAAGATCTAAAAGGTTCATTTTATTCTTTGCTTGAAAAAAAATCTGACTTTTAAAAATTTGAAAGTTTTCAGGTTTTTTATTGGAAAACTTGTTGCCATTCGTAACTCACGAAACCTTTTGACTAGAAAAAAAGTACATATTAATTGTCGGAAATTCAGAAAGTTAAAAAATATTAAATAAATAATTTTGTTATAAGTGGCCAAATATGATTGGCCGTTTTGCCGTTCATTTGGCAAAATAAATATTATTATTTTCGGGTTTTGCGACTCTTAAAATACAGGTTTCAAGTATTTTCAAGTGAACAGGAAGCGTTATGAGGTCTTTTAATGGCATTAGTTGTGGTGGCTACATTCCAAAATCTGCCAAATCTCTATTTTCGGTCTCAGCTAGGTCTTGGCAGTTTAAAATATTTCTCCCCGATTCGGAACCATGTTTTTATATCAAAAGAAAAAAATTTTCAGGATAGGCAGCATCAAAATTTTAAGGAAAAATTTGTTTTTGGATACCCCCTTATGACCAAATTTGAAGTTGCTGCCATTCAAAAACGACGCAAAACACGCCGTTGAAATTTTTTCCTGAAATAGTCCTTAGTAAGAGGTACTTCCATAAAAATTTTCAAATTTTTAAATTGAGTACTTTTTGCTGGGCGGTAGTGCAAAATCCGATAGTTTTCGAAATTTCGGATTTTTCGAGTCCTTTGCCCCAGACACCGAAACCAAAATTGCAAAACTGTATTAATATTTTGTAAGTACTTGACCTAAAGTCCCTGAAGGCCAATTAAAAAATTTTTTGTTGGCGCATTTTAGTACCAGAGCCTGGCGAAAATGTCTTTTTTTTTAGCTAAAAATGGTCCCAATTGAAAATGTCTGTTTAACCCCCTTAACGAAGAAATTTTTTTTCTCCGGTATTACATTTAAAACTTCATTATAAAGAGGAGTTACAGTAAAAATTTCAATCCGATCGATCAAGTCACAAAAAAGTTATAGAGGATTAAAAATGTAGCTAAAATTAACGATTTTCCTCCCGATTTTTGACTAAACTACCCCCTCCCTACCTCTGGTGTTACATGAGACCGGGGGGAAAATTATATGAATTTCTTTTAGTTATTAGTAGCCTTACTTAAAAAAAAATTTCGAACCAAATCTGAAACCTAGTGCCACTCGGCTGGTCGAATTAGAATGGAATGACCCATATAGGAATTATTACATCTTTCTTTGCTGTGCTCTACACTGAAAATACTTTGCAAATATTACTAATCTAGCTCTATATCTTTAAACAGATGACAACCTGTCGTAACAAGAGTCCTCTAAAACAAAAACAATATTGACATGAGTGGCGATTGTTACCCAACAAATAAAATATACACAACCATAATGGGAGGGAGTAAATCGTGAGTTTTTACTTTGCATCGCCCTTTCCAAAATTTCATCTAATATGAAAATTAGATTCTTAAGGGTCCTCCTACGTCTGGGCAAACGATTCCACAGTGTTTCTCTATCTCCGATTGTTGTAATCATGATTAAGGCGTTTACAAAATCCATCGTTTTAATCTGTCCAAGCACTCGCCCACTTACAAATCATTTAACTCCTTTTGTTTATGGTTGAGTCATATTAGATGAAATTATAATCTCTTGGCCGAGTCTTGCTTATTGATTTATTGACATGAATACCGGGACATGAAATCGCTTCCCACGTCAGTTATTTGTCGCGTCCTTGTTAATAATATAACGATTATGAATCCAATAAAAAAATCGGGGTGACGTCATGGAATAGCGTGAAAAGGGCGAACGAAGAGTCTCGAAAAGAAAATTACTGTTCCTCGAGGTCCAGAACCCAAGGCTGATTATAGTCGGGAGAAAATTACCTGGTAGTTCGCCGACATTCCATCCGCATTATTATATCGATCATTTATTTAAGAAAATATTTCTGTTTTTTGTGTGTGTGTGTGTGCGTTTTTGTGGAAAGTTGACAAAAAATTTGAGGTATTCGGTTGATCGTTAACATTTTTAAAGTAATATCTGGGACGGGGCAGTTAAATCGAGTCAATGGCTTTTGCCTCGATATGACGTTAACTTTCCAAGTCGCATTGCATTCCTCGGTCAGATCGAATTCATTCCGGTTCTCTTAAATGTAAACCTGTCATTTTATGGCTAATGTCGTATAATTCGTAAATAATAATATCTATATTGGCGTCTTTGATTCGAAACCGATGAAGGTTTGTGAAGGAGGATAGGCAGGTAAAGGACACCGTATTAAAATAGATAGTGATTCCCCATATGAGTTCGCTTTCGTCATGATTCTTGTCGGTTTAATAACGTGGGCTGATTTGATAGTTAAGGTGTGTGAATGTAAATAGAGGAATTAAGTATCAAGCTGGTGAAAGAATATAAGAGCTTTTTTTAAAACAACAAAATATAGTATTTCATTACAAGGACGTCTGTGTGGTCGTTTTTCTCGTTTCGCTATCAAGGAAAATGATCCTTTGATTTGAGGTCTAGTTTCTGAAATTTCTGTTAGTGGTAGTTGCAATTATAAACATTTTTTGATTCTTAGGTATTATTCCACTGGTCTCCTCTGGTTGCAACTCTCAGAGAATCGAATTCACGGAAAGAGAGAGGTGTGGTTGTTTGTTGTGAAAAAAGAAGCAGACGACAAAAGGGGAATGCACCCTTCTTAGCTTATGGAAGCTTCAGAAACATTAGAGTACCCTTGAAGTGACATGCACTCTCTATAGATCCTATTTTTAAGCAAAAAAACTTGAAAATTTTTTGGCTCTATGGAAAGTGGTCAACACGGAAACTGGTCAACTTTTTCTTTGGCCAGTTTCCAGATTTGAGCCAAAAATATTGGAAAGTGGTCAACATTTTATACGATTATGTAAGGGATAAAGATGGAGGTCAGTTCAAGCTCTAGCTCCATTCCTGAAAGAGAAAAAGGGGAGAGGTCCTTGTGAGAAAAATTTTACTTTACTAAAAATTTACTTTACAACTCTGAAAAGAAATGGAGGGGGATGAGGAGGGAGGAAAAGTTCTGAAAAATTATTTAAGGCAACATCCATTTCCATAGTTACAAAAACCTAAGATCAAATCCAATATGCCGAAACATCCTTGTACAAAATAATATTCCAGTCCATCAAAATGATTTTTCTACTATTCTGGCAAGCTTTCGAACAAGCTGACCAACATCGCTGAAAATTCACTTAATAATGTAAACATATCGAATACTTTCCGCTTGTTCGGCTTCAGCCTATTTTGAAATAAATTAAAACATAAATGGGACATTTTTTTCCTGATAAGCGAAACACCTTGAGCTGAGCTTTTGAGCTGCTGAAAGAATTTTATTGAAAAGTCAATGTTCTGGTCACGATCTGAAGCTTAGACCTTACCAAATTTTGTGTTTTTATCTTGGTAAACATGTTTACAAAAACGATTTTCTGGCTCTATGGAAAGTGTTGACCGTTGAAAGTGTAAAAAATTTAATTGTTTTTTACCAGTTTCCACTATTTATGTCTCAATTCTGGAAAGTGGTCAACATGAAAACTGGTCTCTGGTCAAAAAAAATTGACTAGAATCAAGGGCCCCAGATTGGCTGGTACTAAGTAACTAACAACATCTTTCTTGAGTACAATAAACTATTTGGTTTCAATAATAAAAAACAATCACGATTCCTGTACTGAATGATGACAATGCCCACTGAGAAACAAAGTCTAAAATTCTTTTTCTACCCATAAAAAACCTTTGCAAAATAGTCCCGTGCCACCATTGTCCATTCAAGAATTTCAAGTCTCTGCATAAACTTTTTTTTCCTCAGGATTAGTTGAAACTTAACTTTCGGATCCTTTTACTTCTAAATAATTACCACGGTTCCCCTTTATCTATTTGTGCCATCCGTAAAAATTAAGAGTTGAAAGAATTTCAAAAATCCATGAAGAGGCTCTTTCGATCATACCCCACAAGACCAAAAAAAAAATCTCATAAATTCTAAATCCTCTATGCTTTCCTCCAAAAATAATTGACTAAGGACAACCACTGCGAATCATCTTATATATTTCTTTTCAGTTCCCTCCCCTCGGCACTTCATCTTTATTTTTAAAACGAATTTGATGCACTGCAAAAATTTATACGGTCTATTCACCCCTGCCGAGTGTTTTTACAGATTTTGGGATGAAGTCTTCTCTTATCCCTTAAAAGTTAAAAATTAACATTCTATTGTGTTCACGCATGAAAGTTTTCCTTTTTCAAAACCGTAAAAAGGTATATATATTTTTCCAGGTGTTGGCATGGATCACAATACACCGCTGTTCTTTCGCTTTTACCCCCTACCAATCGGCCTACCCCAACATCCCATTGGAAAAAGGTCGCAAGCCATTCAGTTAAATCTTTGAACCAATAAAGAAAACAACCTTAGTCTATTATTTCGGTATAAGAACCAGTTTATTACTTCTTTTGTTAGTCATCTCGAGAGTCCCGCATTGTCATGTTTTCATCTTGAATGGAATCCGTTTCATTTTATTAAGGTGGAATTTTCATTTCTGTCATTTCGAATGTCTTTTCCTCTTCTCCCGGGGGTTTCCGGAATTACTTGACCAGTGGCGAATCAGTGACCAATCAATATCCCTCCGACTATTTTTTTTTTTTTATTCCTTAGGAATTTCTTATCGCCTTGGGGATTTTTATTTAACGAAACTTTTATAACATTTTTACGATCGAACCGTTAAATACTTGTGGACGGAGTAATAAGAAAATTAGGTACCCTTGAGGGCCGAAGCCAAACTCGCGTGCCTTATACCTTGAGGTCATTACGGAGTAAAGAAAAAACTAAAAGGAGAAAAAAAAGGAGACTATTGAGATTACATCGAACTAATTGGGCCGCTACCGAACTAGCTACCTGGCGTACCTGACCTTTCGTTCGCGTGCCTCAGCAACCTTCATCCGTATCTTTTCGTTTCTATTCTTCTCTTTCGTCTTCTTTATAATTAATACAGTTTCCTTTTTTTTTTTTTTTTTTTTTTTTTTGGTTCTTTTGTTTTATCAAACGGAAATGCATGAAGGCGTGGTAGGATTCGGGAATCCGTAAAAAAAAAACAATTGAAGGCAAGGGTGTGGATATATCGCTTTACGATGACTGTACAGAATTTTTTTTTCGGTTTGTGACAGTCGAGGACAATGAACAGGTATAAAGAAATAACATTTGCGACTGAATTTTTTTTTTTAATTTTTAGGAATTCCAATTCGTTTGGTTTAGTCACGGATTTTTGTTTCGGTGTGAAATGTAGTTTTTTTTTTTGGAGATTGTCCCATATCAGAGTGAGGTTGGAGGTCGTGAAAAATGAGATTTTTAAGTCGTAGGAAGTAGTAATTAAAAAAGAATTTTAGAGGATCCCCGATTATGCGTTTGAGGTAAATGGTTTTCTAATCGTGAGCTGATTTGAAAAAACCTGTCCATATTCACGATTCCCCAGAATGAAAGGAGGTGATTATGAAAAGCGATATCGGAGTTCACTGATTCAGTTTGCTATGTGTTATCTATGAGTTTAGAAGGAAAAAACCTGTACTTGTTTTTTTTTTTTTTTTTCTGATATTTCGTGTTTGTTAAACCCCTTACATGTTTCATGATGTAAGGTTTTTAGTGAAAATTTAACGTTGTCGAGTTGTGACAAGGTTAGGTTAATATGCCGGTCTTGAATTTTTTTTAAGCGTTAAAATTTTTTTACTTTTTTTGTTGAATTAACGGAAATTGGGGGGATTCCGAGTTCAGGGGCCTTAGATTTTACAAAAATTTGGCAAAATTTTCTTCTGATTTTTTTTTTTTTTGGACAATGATTGCTGGAAAAATTTTAATAGAATTATTGCTCGGCTAAAAAATTTTTTTGAAAAGACTAAATATCTTTAAAAATGAAAAACCAAAAAAGTTTTCGAAGATTTAGGAAAATTTTAAAAAAAATTCTTTCACTTCCTCCAAAATTGGAGTCTCCAGAATTGAATCTTTGCTGATTATTCTTGACTTTTTAAACAGTATAACACAAAAGTAAATATTTGAATTCAACAAGTTTAAAAATTTTTTCCTTCTCTCCAACTTATGGTTAAATCTGTTAGCCGGTCTCTTCCCTCATTTTTTGCTATCTAACCTAGTGAACCCTAAAACTTCATTCTCATTAGTCCTTAACCTCACTTTTTGATACAAACAAACTTTTGAGGCTTCTCTGACACAAAAGGACTACGTACCGATCTTTTGTTTCCGAATTGTAAAGTCCTGCTGAGTTTTTTTTTTTTAAAAAAGTCTCTTATGAAATTTTCATTTCCGCCGCCGCAATTTTTAATCCCCTTTCGCGAAAACAATTATTGCAGGGGGAAAACAAAAGCCTGGATTTTCGAGGTCATATTTTTTTAAAAAGATACAAAAGAAAAGATTAAAAAGAAGTTAAAAAAAAAAAAAAAAACAATGCGGGTAAATGACATTCAAAACCGCGCCATTTTTTTAATTTCCACAAGCAAGATAAAAATTTAAATGAAAGAGATGCTGCGTGCCCGAATATTCATAGAATTAAAAACGTATTTGATGTATTATACATTTTTCACAAAAGAAAAATGAATTACAAATTTCCCTTCCCGGTAACCCAAAAAGAAATCGGATTAAATGCTATGCAGGTCTCTTTACCCCCCCTTGTTTCCCCCTCGTAAATATCAAACATTTCATAATCGCATCTTTTACGGATCATTAACCGCGGAGATAAATACCCGAAGCCGGAGCAAAATCCCGAAAACGAAAACCGCAGCAGCGACTCCACGCGGTCAAATATCGAATCCATGATAAATGATAGGGGGAAGGAGTGAGAATTCCATTAAATTTGGTCACAAGTAATTAATGCAATTATTTTAATGAATTTAAACCCGTTTGGTATTGATAAACAGAGGGGAAAGGGCCCTTTTCAAACTCTGGGTGACATCAAAAGATTGAAATCAATCTTATCATCGATCCTCACGTTTCCCTCCCCAGTTGAAACATGAATTTCAATCAAAACAATAATGAAAAGTTTGGCCGAGAGGATTGTGGGTGTCGATTTAATACGAAGGAATTACGGGTTAGAAAAACCGCGAGGGGGAGATTATAGGAAGAAAAAAAAAGAAATGATGAGATTTTTTGTGTGGCGGCCGAAAACGAAACTCGCCCACAGACGAAAACATCTCAGGTATAGCACGAATTGCTCTACAAAATTGAAGAGTCAATCTCCTCAGGTACTTGAAATATTCAGGTACGAAAGACGACCGCATTCCTCGAATGCCATCATTCTAGGCACTCCTCTACTATTCTCTCTCTCTTTTGTATACGCGAGATGAATCATCTAGACATGTTTTTTTTTGCAGACCTTCAATTTTTAGGAAAACCCTCCCGCTTTTATTTATTTTATTTCTTTTCTTTTCCACCTGTTTAATAATTTTTTTTTTCTGTTTCTTTTCAGGCTGAAGAACTGAATTCAATAGTCGGTAATGCGTTTAGGATGGCATATGCCGCACAACTCCAGCGGCAGCCGACCTTTCAAGAGGTGATCGCATCTCAACTTCAAGACTCCCCCGGATCCGGTTTGTGGGCCAAAAACTTATCACCCGTCGAAATGAACGTTACACTGAGCGATTCGCCGACATTAAGACTGTTAGGAGGGAAGGATCCGCCTAGGTCGATACCCGGCCTTAGATCCGTTCATAATATGGATCCAGACTCCAACCAAAGCACACCTAGCAGCGACGAAAGTAATTCGCCGACGGAACTTAATTCTTATAAACGATTAGCTGATAAACCTCCTCTTATTAAACGACTTGCAATGGGTCTTACCAATAACGAAAGGACGGAAGATAGTCGACCTCTAGTCACCCCCAGTCCGGCGTCGCCGGTTCGGCGGCCTCTCTCCGGGGGATACGTTAATGAAGCTGTGACCGAAACGGAAAACAATAAGACTCAAACACTTCCTCAGACTAAACAAATAGAAATTGATTCTAGCAGGTGTGTATGATCGGAATTTTTGGTATTCCATTTTTTGGCGGGAGATATTTTTTGTGTAATGAGGGACTTTCAGAGCCGTTGTTCGTAACTTTGCTAAGAGATGGCTTCACCACAATTTGAAGGATTGCTGTTAGGTTATATCATAAAATAAATGCCGCTTAATTGTACGCCATATTTTCCTAAATTTTTTGAAGAAATCTTTTAAAAATAAGTTCACTAAACTCCTATATATTTTTCTTCATGTCGTAGCTAAAACTTCTTTTTTTTCTTCTTCTCAGATTATCCCAAAGTTCGACGGAGCAGGAAATTAAGTCAAAAAGGATATCTCAAATCAGTTCTAGTAGTTCCGGGTCGTGTCCGACGGGGCCGACCCCACCTCCTCCTCCTCCCGAACGGATTGACAGTTTGACGGGAAGAGCCGAAGAAGGGGAACTTCGAGCAGCCCCTTGGTTTCAGGCAGGGATTCCTAGGTATGCATAATTTTTTTTAAAGATATACTTTTCTTTGCATTTTATTTTATAAATATTTAAATCGATTTCTTTTTCTTGCAGAGAAATCACATTAGAAGTATTAGGACAAGAACCAGTAGGAGCTTTCATGGTACGGGAAAGTACTAGTAAACCTGGATGTTACGCTTTATCATTGCGAGTGCCTAGAGATTTTCAACCTTCAGGCATCGCACATTATTTAATTATGCGAACGGCTAAAGGGTATAAAATCAAGGTAAATAAATTTTGTTTTTCTTGAATTAAATTTTTTTTTTTGAGTTTATTAATTTTATTTTTCTGTTTTTTAGGGGTTTACGAAGGAATTTACAACGTTGACCGCTTTAATCACACATCACTCCGTCATGCCTGAGCTTTTGCCTTGTCCCCTTTCCCTTAGTCGCTTTAATGCCAGCTTTACGCAATCCGACTCTGGACGAGATTTCGCCGATATCGACTCCGATCCGGATTATGACACACTTGCCGATTTTAGGCGAATGATGGCTGATTTAAATGTCTAGTCTACTGAAATTCGTGTTTTAGTTATGAAATGATAGGATGTTATAATTGTGGCTGTTTTCGATCTAGGGTTAGTAGTCTGATTAAAAGAAAAAGGGAAAAGCTGTTGCAAAACTTTGTCGCTAGTGTAAATAATCGTCATTTAAAGAAAAATTTGGATTTTGTAAAAGCCTGAAATTTCTTTAAAAACACTTCTTAAGTAAAACAAATAAGCTCGGGGAGGTCGGCTCTATATGACCTCAAATTCTTGGCTAAAACAAATTAGTTGTAAAAAAAAAATTTCCTGAATCCAAAATTACGGAAGCCCTGAAGGATCACACAGTTTGCTGGTTGTTTACTGCTAGTCGTACAACTGACACTGCTAGTTGATCAACAAGCAGTGTCAGTTGATGAACTAGCAGTGTCAGTTGATCAACTAGCAGTGTCAGTTGATCAACAAGCAGTGTCAGTTGATGAACTAGCAGTAAGTAACTGTCAGTTGATCAACAAGTCTTGTCAGTTGATCAACAAGCAGTGTCAGTTGATGAACTAGCAGTAAGTAACTGTCAGTTGATCAACTGACACTGCCAGTTGGTGAACTGACACTGCCAGTTGATCAACTCACACTGCTATAGTTGATCAACAAGCAGTGTCAGTCGATGAACTAGCAGTGTCAGTTGATCAACTGGCAGTAAGTGACTGTCAGTTGATCAACTGACACTGCTAGTTGATCAACAAGCAGTGTCAGTTGATGAACTAGTAGTGTCAGTTGATCAACTAGCAGTGTCAGTTGATCAACAAGCAGTGTCAGTTGATGAACTAGCAGTAAGTAACTGTCAGTTGATCAACAAGTCTTGTCAGTTGATCAACAAGCAGTGTCAGTTGATGAACTAGCAGTAAGTAACTGTCAGTTGATCAACTGACACTGCCAGTTGGTGAACTGACACTGCCAGTTGATCAACTCACACTGCTATAGTTGATCAACAAGCAGTGTCAGTCGATGAACTAGCAGTGTCAGTTGATCAACTGGCAGTAAGTGACTGTCAGTTGATCAACTGACACTGCGAGTTGATGAACTGACACTGCCAGTTGATGAACTGACACTGCTTGTTGATCAACTAGCAGTGTCAGTTGTACGACTAGCAGTAAACAACCGTCAAACTGTGTGACCTTTCAGGGCTTTCGTACAAAATAGAATTGAGATCTTTAAATTTTGTTTAAACAAGAAATTATATTGGTTTCAAAAAATTTTGGAACACCTTTCAGCTTCAAAAAGAAATTTTTTCCCAAAATTTTTACCTAGAAATATTTTTTACTTACATTTTTGGCTTCAAATAAAACTGTAAAATTTTTTTAACAATCCTAGATTGAAAATTGAAATATTTCAAATTTTCTGTTCTCAAAAATAATTCTTCGTGCAATTTATAATATTTTTCTAGTCTGTGGTTCCAGTTTTAATAATTACAAAATAGCAACGCTGGTACAGTGTTACTTGCCAAATCTTATGAGTTCATATAAAAAATTTAAAGTGCACTTAGCTGCAGAGTTTCCGTCTAATTTTCTTTTTTTTTTTTTTAATTTTAAAAATATTTTTTTAAATTTATTTTTTTGATTTTTTCTTCTAGTATTTCGACTGATGAGAGGTTGATAGCTCCGAAAGAAGGAAAACGGCAGCCGAGAGGGGACATTTTATTCGTCGTAAGTACTTTTCTTTAATTTTTTTGAGAAAGAGAACAACCGTCTGAAACATAACATTAAAAGATAATCAAAAGTACGTGCGTTTAACATTAGACGTCAACTGCACGAGACCTTTCCTGGCATTCAACCAACTTCAGGGAAAATTCGTTCGGTTGAATTGGCAGGGAATCTCCGCACGTTTACACACTTGATTTATTTTTCTTTTTTTATTTCTTTTACAGGTTCAGAATTTAGTCAGTGGGTGAAGTCATTGAGTGTCAAGGTACATCGGTCTATTTCAGAAGAATGCGCCTTAAAACTTGGAAAGAAAAATCAGAATATAATTCTACGGTGTTTGTTGTTTTTTATTGTAAAAACCGGAAATGTTAATTTTTTTAACTATCCGTTTAAAAAAGTTTATGAAGTCATAAAATATTTTATTGTTAATTTATAATTTCATTTAAAGAAAAATTGTTCACTTTTGTGCTTGATGTAAAAGCTTTAGGCCGTTTTATTATTTGACGCTGATGACTGGTCAAATGAAAGAGGAAGTTAAAAATGATAACGATGAAAGTAAAATGAAAATATGCTCTGTAACGAAATGATTGTCCTATTTGGAAAATATATGTAAATTTTTCTAGAAAAAATTTTCTGAGTTTTTAATGAGTTCCTTTTGTGCATCACTATTTTTCTGTGCGATCAATCTATCTGTGCGAATTTTAAGTATATTTGAAGAAAACAAAAATTTAATAAAGAAGAATTTATCTTTCGTCTGCTGGTTATTTAAATGTACGTGTTATTTAAATAGCGCAATTTAAATCGCATATTAAAAAAAATCACATCAACACTTTCAACCACATCAATCAAATCAAATCCGCGTAAAAAGCTCCTTATTTAAAATAAATGAGAATCAGTGCTCCTCATTTTTTAATTTTTTTAACTTTATATGCGGAACTTTCGGAAGCCTTCGGTTCTAAATGCTAAATCTCGACGCCGTCTATCGATTGACGCAAAAATTATCCCGAAATTCCCACGGTAAATGTGTTAAAAAACGCATTTTTAAATCGTGGCAAGGTTTGCTCGTAGTTTTTCGTAAAAATTTTGTTAAATTACGAGCAAACCTTGCCACAATTTAAAAATGCATTTTTTAACACATTTCCCGTGGGAATTTCGGGATAATTTTTGCGTCAATCGATAGACGGCGTCGAGATTTAGCATTTAGGATCGAAGGCTTCCGAAAGTTCCCCTTATAAAGTTTATAGTTTTAAAAAAAATGCGTGAGTCCCGCTACGGAGACTCAGGGTAAAAGTGAAGTGAAACTTCTTTAGGCCTAAGGAACACAAACAGTCACACCGGACGGGACAAAAGAATTATCACATTAAAAATTATAGAAAGAATGATTATCATATCTTGTATATTATTAGATATTTAATTTTCCGCCTTTTAAAATTTTTTCAAAAAAGCCGTTTAAAAAAAGCCGTTTAAAAAATTATCCGCCACCTTATTCTTGGCGAAAAATCATTTTCCGCCACCTTCTTCTTGGCGGAAAAATAATTATCCGCCACCTTTTTCTTGGCGTAAAAATATTTTAATTTTCAGCCACCTTTTTCTTGGCGGTAAATCATTTTCCGCCACCTTTTTGTTGGCGGAAAATGATTTTCCGCTAAGAAAAAGGTGGCGGATAATTATTTTTCCGCCAACAAAAAGGTGGCTGAAAATTAAAATATTTTTCCGCCAAGAAAAAGGTGGCGGAAAATGATTTTCCGCTAAGAAAAAGGTGGCGGATAATTATTTTTCCGCCAACAAAAAGATGGAGGAAAATGATTTACCGCCAAGAAAAAGGTGGCGGAAAATGATTTACCGCCAAGAAAAAGGTGGCTGAAAATTAAAATATTTTTCCGCCAAGAAAAAGGTGGCGGATAATTATTTTTCCGCCGAGAAAAAGGTGGCGGATAATTATTTTCCGCCAAGAAAAAGGTGGCGAAAAATTTAAATATTTTTCCGCCAAGAAAAAGGTGGCGGATAATTTTTTAAACGGCTTTTTTTAAATGGCTTTTTTGAAAAAATTTTAAAAGGCGGAAAATTAAATATCTATTAATATACAAGATATGATAATCATTCTTTCTATAATTTTTAATGTGATAATTCTTTTGTCCCGTCCGGTGTGACTGTTTGTGTTCCTTAGGCCTAAAGAAGTTTCACTTCGCATTTTTTTTAAAACTATAAACTTTATAAGGGGAACTTTCGGAAGCCTTCGATCCTAAATGCTAAATCTCGACGCCGTCTATCGATTGACGCAAAAATTATCCCGAAATTCCCACGGGAAATGTGTTAAAAAACGCATTTTTAAATTGTGGCAAGGTTTGCTCGTAATTTAACAAAATTTTTACGAAAAACTACGAGCAAACCTTGCCACGATTTAAAAATGCGTTTTTTAACACATTTCCCGTGGGAATTTCGGGATAATCTTTGCGTCAGCCGATAGAGGGTGTCGAAACCTAATATTTAGGACCAAAAGCTCCCGAAAATTCCGCGTAAAAAGCTCCTTATTTAAAATAAATGAGAATCAGTGCTCCTCATTTTTTAGTTTTTTTAAAATTATAAACTTTATAAGCGGAACTTTCGGAAGCCTTCGGTTCTAAATGCTAAATCTCGACGCCGTCTATCGATTGACGCAAAAATTATCCCGAAATTCCCACGGGAAATGTGTTAAAAAACGCATTTTTAAATTGTGGCAAGGTTTGCTCGTAATTTAACAAAATTTTTACGAAAAACTACGAGCAAACCTTGCCACAATTTAAAAATGCAATTTTTAACACATTTCCCGTGGGAATTTAGGGATAATTTTTGCGTCAATCGATAGACGGCGTCGAGATTTAACATTGATGCAAATTTGAGATCCTCATTCGACCCAAAATTGAAAAAAAAAACTACTATTTATTACAAAGTGAAACAAAGAATAACTACTGAAGAGGTAATTGGCCTCTTAATCTTTGTTTTACGAAGGGATTTGAAAAAAATTAACGTATATTGTCAATCTAATGGTAATTTATTTGGTCGAATCAATACTTAAGCAAATAAACTGCTTCAAAAAATTTAACAAAAAAAAGTTCAGAAGAATAAGGATTAAATCATCAAATCTAAAATTAATTAAAACATTTTACAAGGCAACTCATACTTTTTTCTCAAAATTCTTTTTAAATTTAAATTTTAATCTTTAATATTAATAATTTTATATTTTTAAATAAAAGGTTTTAAGTAAATGACAAAAATTGTTTTAAATATTACATTTTTTAAAAAAATGATAATATTCAAAGGCGCCGGTTATTTTATCAATACAAATAATAATTCCCGCGGAATATTTCCAATAATATATATCAAAAATTAGCACCTCTGTACGAAATATGGTTACATTTCAATGCTGGAGTCAGTCTCAAAAATTCCAATAATAAATGCTATTTAAAAAAATCGGAATTCCGGGGCGTTACAATTTTTTCGTCTTAAATACCACGTTCCATTTATCTTGTGCACTCAATTAATTATGCATCGCTGCGTACTAAGTACATTCGATATTTTAATGAAAGTGCATTTATATACTTTCAATTTATCGCACTTGACTGATCAGACATTGGTAACTAAGATCATGAGGCCCTATCGTTAAATAATGGACAATATTTATCCCTGAAATGATTTCGATTCAGCTGGACATTTTGACTAATAAAATAATAAATAAATAAATTTTTAATTGCTCATTGCTGAACCCTGGGATTTGTTTCTGTTTTTAAGTAAGTGAATCAAAATGTAACCATACAACAGATTACAAAATCTTACATACGAAATATTTTTTTTTTTAAAAAAAACTGAAACAGGTACACATTACTGAAAAAGCAGTTGAGTCCTGTTATTGTAATCTGGCACAACTGGCAATCAAAATAAGGCTTTTATTGTAGTCTCAGTCTTCCAGAGATATTTCCACCGGGATCGATGTCGTAAATGTTGGAGTTTCGAGTTCTTCGTGTTTTTTCATTTTCATCCCCTGAAAAAAAGGGAAGAATTAGAACACAAATTTAACAAAAAATTTGTAGTGGTCACAAACTGACCGCTTTTAAAAATGGGAAATCTTGATTTTTAAAGGAAATTTTGTAAAGCCCAATGTCGGCGAAATTTTCGCTCCGGTGGCAAAAATTTTTTATCCAGTGACGCCTTTTTTGATCTTTTCCCTTTTGTCGACCTTTTTTTTGATTGAATGTGATTCGTGTGTGATCACTCTGTTTTTTTCAACAAATTCAAGTTTAAAACTAAAGAATACTTACAATTTGGAGTTTATAGTGATTAATGATATCCTGATCAGCTGGACAAGACTGCGTAAAAGCATCAAGTTGATACATATGATACATGTAACGCCATAAAGCTGATAATTCACCGGGAATCTCAAAATCGACGAAATATTTCCCAGCTACTCGAATGTGTTGTAGACGGGGCATCAACTCGCAATCGAAGCAACACATCGTGTCTCCGGTAAGGAAGCGCGTACCTTTCTTAGCGAGATGTTCATTTATTTTACGAAGATGTGAGAGTAAAGCAATCGGTTTTCCTTCATCTTTCTTTATGAGAGCTAACTTTAATTTCTGAAACACAAAAAAAATCAAATTAATAAAATTTCAACGGAAGTATAAAATAGGACTTTTTCGCTGTTTTTTTTAAAAATCATTTAAAACAAAGTGAATGCCCTGATAGACACGACAGATGTCTACCAGTCATCTTTCAGTAATAAGAATCAATGACGATAATGTTTTTCTTACTCTTCATTAATAAATAATAATGTAGACGTAGCAATTTTTTTTTCTACCCGTTAAAATTTTTTTTTAGGTTGGCAACAGGACTTTTTTGCTAGACACCAACAAGAAAGACAGTTGAGAACACTTGCTACGAATATTTTTCAATTTGGCACAACTCTAAACTTGTATTTTCGCCTTTCTAAAACTTCACCTCTAGTAAAGGCACAATAAAAAATCGTCTTGGATTTTTTCATTCACACGTACGCAAGTTTCGAGCAAAAAATTTAAGAACTAAAATTAATTCCTTGAAAATCTGACCCGAGTAATTCTCATTAAACTTCATCAATTAAAAATTTAACTTCTTATTCATTCCCAAAATTCTTTCTAAGCAAAATCAAAGTCATTTCAGACAAGGTCTTTTTATTCCATAATGATTAATTACGTTACAATCATTCTTGTAATCGCATAATTAATTAACCTAATCACAACAAAATATTCAATCGTTTAGATTTATCATCGAGGCACTATTAAACCTGCTTTCGGATGGCATTTTTTACCGACTGCGTTGAAAATCACTGACATGATTAGGAATTTCTTTTCAGCTTCCTTAATCGTTGTCCATTAATTTATTTTTAAACTAAACAAGAAGCCGCCTCAACAAAAAAAATTGCCTTTTTTTATATTTTGGCACTTTAAAATCCAATTTCTGGCTAAATTTTTTTACTTCATGAAAAATTAAATCTGCTCAAAAATTTCTCTCGTAAATAAAAAATCAACTCAATAAAAAAAAAGTTGAACTCATTTCATATTTTTTCATATTCACTTTAATTTTTTCTGACAAAATGCCAATGTGAAATTGCTTAAGGGCATGGCAGGTCCGTTTGGTCTTCCTTGATCCCACGCCAAATCTAGGTTAAGGGATTATCTGAAACCGACTTATTTAATAAAAAAAAAAGGGAAAAAAACATTATAATCAAATTATACTTACACTGTAAAGATTTTCGATTAAAGTCGCGACTTCTTTATCCTGTACGAATAAATTGTGACCACCGGGTATGTTTTTCATGATATGCCTTTCGATTTTATCATTTTCCAAAACAGCGAGTCCTCCGTCTATTAAAATCGGCGGTGGGGTCGCTTCGAAGTTTGTTCTAAAATCTGGCGGTGGTTTCTGCATATCTACTGTTGTTACTTTAAGTGCGATCGTTTTCAATTCCGCCAGTAAATACAAGTCCATGAAATATTCTTGACAAAAAAGACATGCTCCTTTTCTCCTTCCGTCGATCGTTGAGGCCTGAAAAAAAAAATCATAAAAAATTACTTCCAAACGAACGGGGAGAAAAAAAAAAAAGATAAAAAAAAATTGAAGGTCGTCGGATGAGTCTTTATGAAAGTGTTTGTATAATGATGAGTAACCAATATTATACAAATAAATTACGTCCGCAATTAACGCCATCGAGAATTTAACCGTTGCTATGCGTGAAACCTCGAGTGGGAGTAAAAACATTTTCTTATTTTCTCCGCAGATGAAACGGGGATGAGACGGACATTAAAAGAATTTAAAACCCATTACGTGCGATTCTACACTTCGAACCCGCCGGCAAAAAACACGTTTAACCAGAAAAAGAATACCCCGATTGAGATACACACTTAATGCCTGCCTTCAAGTTTCCGAAAATGGCCGCAATTTTCCTTCCATCTAGAACAAGGTGTGCAAAAATCAATTCTTGACCCTAACGTGTAATTATAATTGAAGAGTCGATGACTTCACACGCGAGATTTAATGTCGCCTAGATTGTTTATCCTGCAAGCTATTATTATAATAAAAACTACGGATCGTAGCCTTTCATTCAAAAGGAAAACAAAAGCAGGCCTAATATATCTCCGAACGTTACCATTTACTTCCTTTACATGTTAAATTAATCGTTTATACCGTTATTTTTAAACAAAGTTTATAAAAAAAAGAGAAAATGTTTTAAAAAAATTCGTTGGGAAAAGATGGCGTCGTCTGCTGTTTTATTTATCATAGAGTAAGTGCTGCCACGATGACGTGTCTCCTTCCACGACGGCAGATGTCTCGATTTGATCTTTTCGTTTCGTTCTAACCTAACCCTTTCACATTATTTTTTTCCCATTTTATCGTCATAAGTTATTTTTAGGAAAAAAAAAAAACAAGAATATTCTGTTTCTTCTTTTTTTTTGTTATCTTTAAGGAGGAAAGAGTATTCACAGCAGCACGTTTCATTCTAATTACATGACGTCCGTTGTGCAAGAGTCAATTATGGAATGCATGTCGGATTTGTTTCACTGGGTCATCAAAGCTTTATTTTCAAGGGCTAAATAACTCATCTTGCGAATGACAAATAAGAAGTAGAACATGTTATTTTAGATTTCGCGGTCCGGAATAATTAATTTGGCAAAGTTAAATATACAGGTGTCGTTATAGATTAGGTTAAATTTTCGCAAAAGCAATTTCGTTGTTTTGCAGCTCCAGTAGTTCTTCTTCATTTCTAAGCGATGGACCCACAATACTATGCTCACACCTCCTGGATGTGCAGGTGATATTCACGTAAAATTTTCTATGTTTTTACAGAATTATTAATCTGGGCCCTCTGCATCGATTCAACATTTGCTTCCTACATACTCTCTGAACGTGCTTAGCGCAGCCTAGAAAAGTTTAGGTGGTCAAGGAGAAATGAGGGGTCCCACTCAGCAGGCAGGAGTGTTAAAAATCCGCCCTAACTTCCATATTTTTCAAATTTAAAGGTGAACCAATTTTCAACATGGAGGCCGCAGTAAAATTCTTCCGCAAATCCATTTATTGTTCGGAGAGGTTGGAAATCGAGCTTTGCACACGGCTTAAACTATCCCGCACCTCTTTCCACTTCGAGGAAGTCATTTACAAGACCTTGGCCTCTCACCCCGATTTTCTGACAATATATCTCAATTTTAATTTCAACTTACAAGACATTTTATCAGCCGAGCATAAAAAATATAATAACCTCATCTTAAGGAAAAGCACACGACATAGGCTAAACGCGACTCCGCTGCTGACGTCACTTTCCATATTTACTATCCCCTCGGGGCATTGCACGCCTTAAAACAAAATCAAAAGCGTTTATACGGCTAAAAAATCCTTTTTATTACTTATTACTCCATCCTGAAAATGGACACCATAGTAATATGTACGCGATATTTTAAACAAGGACAAATTAGAAAGCAGAAATAAAGCGTGGATGTATAATAAACGTTGAAAAAAAACGGGCAAGTAATGCGAACCAGCTAATCAATCCTAAGTAATAGAATTCAATTATAAAATGCAAGAAGACGGTGGCACCTAAGGCGGCAACACTCGAATCCTAAGCCTCAATTACAGTTCAACAAATAAATCTCCCACTTTCTTTTATTTGCGATTCAACACGGATTTGACTTTTAATAAAATAAAAAAAAATACTCGTGGATTACCACGAAGATCTGAGTCACATGTTCATGACATTAGTTCAAACAATCATGGCCGTTCAATAATTTTTCTTTTTCGTTGTTCCCCTTGGCAATGTGCGGTTTGAATTTCTTTTATTGAATCTACATCGTTTTATTTTTCGAAACAAAAAAAAATTTAAAAAAAGAAACCATTGTGTGTTTTTATCACCGCAAACTCATCTCCCACAAATCTAATTATCTATGAGATTATAATGATTTTTTATTTTATGGCCATACTGGGTGCTGTATGTAATTTTATGGTATATGGCATTACCGAAAGGCAAATCTTTTCCATATGGCTTGTTATGATGATTTTTAATGGACGATCTATGACGGGAAGCGATATGGGGATCAAATATAATAACTCAGAGACCTACCATTTGGTCATTTATTTACAATAAAATGATTGAAGTAAATATTTTTTTATTTTAAAATTGGCGGTAATTTTCCTCGGAAATTAACAACTGCGTTCAGCTCTTAAATACAAAATGTGTTCTATTATCTTCACACGATCCTGCAAAATCACAAAACTTCCTTCGTTGTTTTCTTATGTTGGCACTTGAAAACTTGAAGCTGTAACTAATCAGTGCCAGTGCCATCAAGCACTATGGGGTCACATGAAAAGGGCCGAAAGAAAAAAGGGCCGAAAAGAAAAAGGGCCGAAAGGAAAAAGATTTGAAAGAAAAAGGGCCGAAAAGGAAAAGGGTCGAAAGAAAAAGATTCGAAAGAAAAAGAGCCGAAAGAAAAAAGGGCCGAAAAGGAAAAGGGCCGAAAAGAATAAGGGCCGAAAGAAAAAAGGGCCGAAAAGAAAAAGGGCCGAAAGGAAAAAGGGTCGAAAAGAAAAAAGGACCGAAAGAAAAAGGGCCGAAAGGAAAAAGGGTCGAAAGAAAAAGATTTTAAAGAAAAAGGGCCGACAGAAAAAAGGGCCGAAAGGAAAAAGGGTCGAAAGAAAAAGGGCCGAAAAGAAAAAAAAATTAGCAACTGCAACTAGTTGTATTAGTCGTAGTTCGGCTGACAGTCTACAAAAGATAACATTCGCTTTAAAAATTACTATTAATTTTTTCAACGAGTCTAACGTAATGTCTTTGGCATATGATTAGCTAAAAAAGGTTTTAAAACAAGTAAAGACAAGCATAATAAACAAGAGAATGGTAATATTTCTTTACTTTGTTCTTAAAAGGGAACAATGATAGTCTAACCTTATCTGGTTGAATTTACTTTTTATTTATTTAACTGCGGGTATAAATTCAAAATTCTGCTTAGTAATTCAGTAAGCATTTCATAAAGTTTTGCAATTTTAAAAGTTGATTTTAACATGTATGCATCATACGGTATGTTTGTTTGTCTGATTCATAATTTTCCGAAAGAAAACATGGCTAGTAGGAAATTATCAGGCCAAAATTTTTTGGCAAGCATTTTTTTTTTTTTAGCTACGGGTAAGTTTGCTTCAAAATATACAAAGTCGCAAGCACTATTTACATTTGGTTTATGATACGGCCGAACTTCCTCTCTAATTCGCATTTCCACGCAAGCTGCTATTACTGCAATTATTCGTGGATTTTGCTTGTTTGATTTGTATAATTGAATCTTGGTAATTGTCAAAGTATCTTTTTGCAACTAAAGAAAAAATAATTAGTGCAATCTGAACTCTCTGGCTGAAATAACATGTCTCAACTTGTAAATTAAGGTGTTTCGAATTATGATCTGCTGAATTGTAAAAAAGAAAATGGATCAAGAGTCATAAGTTATCTAATTGATTGAACTGGAACAAAGTCAAAGGTGCAAGAATTTGGGACAGGTTGAACATCATCTTCTCCGTATAGCCTTACAGAAACTATAAATTTAAATGGGAAAGAAAAAATTCTGGATCCATAACAATATGTTTTGCAACTGTCTATTAAAGACAACCATGCAATTGAGATGCAGATCCCCGGTTGAAGTTTTTACAAAGAGTAAGCTGTGGAAACTCTAGGTGCATTTAAGCTAATTTGTAGTTCTTCCATGATTTAAACCAGGTTGTCCAGCCACCGTTTTTTAAATCTTCCTCTGTTTCTTGCTGTTAGTTGGTGCCTCCATTGACATAAGGTCTTCTCCTATTGCTCCTGTACCTGTCTAGCCACAAGCCCTGTCACTTAACTTAGAAGATGGAAGATGAAGACAACAATTTTGGCCAATATAACTTTCCTTGAATAATCAGCTGCGACACGGAAAAAAAGTAGCACCAACCGTAATAAGTCCCCAACTTCACCACGGAAGTAGATGCCACCGTTCAAAATTATAACACGATACCTCAATAGCCTAAAAAAAAATCTTGATTGCAAAACCATAATCTAATAAACTCATCATGACATTTTAAATATCAAAAAAAAAAAACAACTCTTCACGAATTTTGACAGTGCATTTTCTCATAGAGATCACCTGCAAACCTTGACAAAGAAAGTTCCTAATAATATTTTTAAGAAAAAGTGGACTGACACCACGACTGCTCACTGGGAGTGCTCGTATTTCAAACGAGGAAAGTATTTAAAAAAAATTTTTTAAAAGAAAAAGATTATACAAATTAAACCGAGATAAACTTGTGGTCGTGGCTGTGACATTCAATATTATGATCATTAAAACTAGATGCACTCGTTAAATGATTCGGCCTCGTATCGTCTCTCCATTGGATTATTAATACTCTAGATTCCGTTTAATAATCGCCTCCAGGAACTGCCTTGACAATGACCGAGTTCAAAAGAAAATCACTAGTCGCGGGGAATTTTTTCCTTTTCAATTACGCAGGTAGCATCATCATCAATGAAAACAAACACAACGTTTCTAATTATGTATTTATGATGCCAATTAAATATGCAGCGTGATTGTTAATGTTTAAATGTTTGCATTTAGTGGGAGTTGTGGCGAATTTGCCCCGCAATTTATGATACACGAGATAAAAGTCGTAAATTTTAGCTGGCTGACCCACTCAGCTCCAGACGAAAAATATTTCTGTACTTTTAGTGCAGAACTCGACCAAGTCCATCTCCGATTTGGAATTTGTTTCTTATTGTTAACTTATGAAAAGACACCGCCATTTTGGAAATGGACTTAATCGAGTTCTGCACTGAAGAACAGAATCGTGCATATTTTGTTCATCAGAAGAAGAACACTTCGAGGTGAGGGGCAGCAGTCCTACTACTGGCTTAAGGCTGAAGACGGTAAAAGTTGGCTAAGCTTAAGTTTAGAAAGCAGGAGGCTGAGTCGAGGACTGACAATATGGCTCCTGTGCTGAGATGCGGAAATTGTTAGAAAGCCACCGCATTAAACTTTCTAGTACAGCCATCATGGCCGAGGGTTTGCTGGGCAAGACCGAAGACAGTCGATTTGGCTAAGGTCTCTTGCACGCAGCAATAAGCTTTCTAAGCATGATGGCCGCCTATTTCCGTCGCAGGAAGGCACTGTAAAAAGAAGAATACTAAAGAATTTCCAGAGCACGAGTCGCTAGACTGCTGACTACCAAGCAGTGTACTAAAAGAGAGCCAGCTACATCCTAGGGCCCTATAAAGTTATAAAACGCCGCCATTTATCTGAAAAAAGTCATACTCAGCTATCCTTTATTAGACTTAGCTATGCCAACATTCCGAACAACGCTCGCTTGCTAATAACAAATAAATTAAAAATATTCGCTCTTTAATCAACTGATTACATCATCTAATATTAAATTAAACATTACCCGGTTCTTCTCATCTAAATGTCATAGTCCTTACGCACTGAAAACATTTCGATAATGGCTCCAGTTTAGAACGAACGAAAAAAAAAAAACGAGGAAACTAAATTCTTGTTAATAAAATCATGCAACAGTAGGAAGCCGAAATACTTTTTTTTCTGTTTGGGTTATAAATTCCAAAGGTATTTCGGGTGTAATATTATTACACAAGGAGACTCGTTCCAAAAGTTAACCTAACAATCCGCGCGTCATTTCATTTGCCTCATCTCCGGATATTTAAATAGTTAGTCATACTCTATCCTTGAGCCTTGAGCTCCATTTAATGAACAAGGCATGATTTTTAATTTCTTAATAAGATTCTACTTAAAAACGCTTGTTCAAAAAAATTTCCGCTTCGGAAATATTTTTACCCGATAATCGCGGATTCCACATATATGTTTTGCATGTTATTGACAAACCTGCTCCTTAACATGAGCGCGCGAGAGAGATAGAGAAAGCAATGAACTGAGATATAAGGAGAAAGTTGGGGTATGGTCATGACCCGACATCTCGAACCGATAAAATATCGACTTCGCGCGCTTATACGAGTTTACCTGGTTCTCTCGTATACGGTTCTTATATACGACTCGGCCGATAGAAAAATGTCGCAATCAAGATAATTATATCAATATCTTTAGATAGTCCAAAAACGTTACAACGCCCTGCTCAAATATCCGTAGCTTCAATTCATCAAACAACCGGGTGAAAGTAATCATCGCTTAAGGAAAACGGAAAATACCGGGGCTTGTTATTTACTTTAATAAAATTATGAATCACCGGTTTTAAAAATAATTTGTGATGTAATCATATGAAACGTTTCTAACTTTTTTTGAGCAATATTATTATCATTTTTTTTTTAAAAAAGGTGTCAATCAAATAATTGGCTTTGCAATTGTTTTCTTTTCTTTAAAAGAATTGTCACCTTTTAAAGCTTCCTGTACATGAAAATACTTTCGTTGCCTTACCAAGTGTGAAATAAATGGACGGGCAATTTTTTTTAATAGGACAGAAGTCACGCTTTGACTCTCCATGAATAAATGATTACGCTATTTGTCGATAAACTTATGGTTTAAAGAAGAAAAAAAAAACGTCGCCAAGTACTTTATTATTCCTAAATAATAAAAAAAAAAAAATTGCAGGAAAAAATTAAAAGAGGTTTTACTTTCTCTTTGGGATCGTATTTGAATCCTTTCAAATAAACAAAAGCCTCGGATTAAGTAACGTAGGCCTTATTAAAGTATCATTAATCAACTTGAAAAAGATACTAATTTTGTTTCCTAAAAATTTTTTAAGGCCTGAGTTAAAAAAAAGAATGATCGCTTTATTTTTAGTCTTTTTAGATTTTAAAATAATGTAGATGGCGTTGTTCCGGCGCTCAAGTGAGAAAAAGCAGAGGGTCCAAGCGAGAGTATTTTGGCTAATAACAGCAGCAAAAAATCACCAGCGGATCCAGAAGGGGAGCGCCCCCTTCCCCACCGCCCCCCAAACACGAAAATTTTTTTCGTGGTGGAAGAGGAGAAAATTTTTTTCAAGATAGGTGTATTTTTCTCGGTTGTGATGGTTGCCCCCCCGAAAAAATTTCTGGATCCGCCAATGCAAAAAACTGTGCTGGGATTACATGCAACTATTAGCAAACAGTGACATGCCAAACTATGGAAGCCATGAAGGCCGAAAAATCCCATTTGGTGCACGAGGGCTTGTTGCACGGTTTATCAGTTTCATGTTGGAACTTGACTCAAACCTCAAGAGCCATGCGGCCGAATTTGAATTGGATGTCAGGTGCCAAGCTCGAATGTGGCACCCACGGTCATTAAGTTCAATTGCGAAGATTTAGTCTCATTTTATAAAATACAGCCAATGGTAACGTGTCGAACTCACTTCTAAAATATTGCGTTCGGGTTCAAGTTCACACTTGTCCTTTATTCAGTTAAGATTTTTCCTGACTAAAGAATATGGAGCTGAAGTCAATCTAGATAGACGCTTAAGTAGTTTTAAATGGACGCTAAAGTCAATTTAGATGGAAGCTAAAGTCAACTCAGATGAATGTTACAGCAAATCAAGATGGAGACTTAAGTTAATTTAGATGAACGATCAAGTAAATTTATATAGAAGCTATGGTCATGGAAGGCAAAGTAAATTCCTAATGGAAGCTACAACGAATCAAGACGAACGCTAAAGTAATCTAAGTAGACGCTAAAACAAGATGGACGCTAAAGTCATTTTTTTTTTGTAAAAATTAAAGTTAATCTCGATGACCACTGAATTTATTTAGATGGATGCCAAAGCCAATCTCTAGGTGGATACTAAAGTCATTCTAGATGGTCGCTCGAGTAAATTTTTTTGGCTCTTTCCATCTAGACGACTCTAACGTCTATCTTGATTTGCTTTAGCTTCCACCTGGTTAACTTTCTTCTTCTTCTTTAAATGCCCGCTCCTCGTCGGAGATTGGCGATCATCATGGCCAACCATTGATGATTTTACTAGGAATATCAAATAATGCGGTGACTTTCCATAACCTTCCACATCGCAGTACGGGAGCCATACCATTGATCCAACTCTGCCTCCCGGTATCTGAGCCTAGGCCTTGCTGATCACTACCATCTTCAGCCCTAGGTCAGTATTAGCGAAGCTGCTGCCCTCCACTAACTCATAACCCTAAGAAGGGTTAGGACGCCATTCCTTGAGCAAGACAAAACATGCCTCACCGGTTACCAAGGGTTACCCTTGGTTAACTTTAGCTTCCAAAAATCTTCTACTGGTTATTTGAATATAGCCAACTTTTAACGATTTATTCTGTTAGCACACGTGAATTAATACTTAAATATTAATAATGAATTCAAACCGTAATCAACAATTTAAGCCTTTATTTAAAATCGCATGCTCTAGGATTATCCTCTATTCTGATGACTTTAAAAAAAATATCGATCCGAAAAATTAACTTCCCTCAGATGTGAAATTGCCTCGTAAATACATCCTATTAATAACCGAGATTTCAAAATTAAAAAAAGCAAATGCATTGAAATAAATATTACCGAGCTTGCTTTTTTATCATCCACGAGACGATCTGGGTTTTTAATATATCGAATTTCTATCCATTGTGTATGATATTGTTTTTTTATAAAGAAAAGAAAGGCCCGGTTATGAAGAAGAAAATGAATGGAGAATTAGGCTAAACGCAGCTTGTTAAATTCGAGGCGCCATTCATGTAGCACGTTATTTTACACGAAGATGATGGCTTAAGAATGAACTTCCGAAAGGCAGTGCTGAATGGTTAATTCAATCGTCTATTGTTAATGTAATATGCATAAGTTGTCTGAACTACTAGGCTTGCTTAGAGTAATCTGTCTTTGAGTAAATGTTATCTAATATGACCTCAAGTCGGAAGTTGCTTTGATTTAGTACCTATCCTTTCGAATATCTTGATTACATTCTTTAAAGTTGTACAGGATGGTCGAGTTTTATTGTTTTAGGTTTTTGATGTCTTTAGAAAAGAAAGTTCACGTCATATGTTTTGGCGCGTTCGGGAGGAAAAAATTTGTGTGTAGAATTTATGGTATAATTAAGTCTAACTAGAAGGACGCTTTGTGGAATTCCATGGACCGCACGAGTAAGCAATGTCGAAGTCTTGAATCCTATGAGCAAGGAGATGGAGGTGCTCTTCGAGATCAAGCGGCGAAGGCTTGAATATTTCGGCCATATTATTCGTAACGGAAAATATCGCCTTCTGCAGCTGGTGATGGAGGGGAAGATTGAAGGCAGGCGTAGACCGGGTCGGAGGAAAACATCCTGGCTCAAGAATCTAAGAGATTGGTACGGCCAAAATTCAGTATCCCTTTTTCGTTCGGCAGCCTCCAAAGTTAGGATCGCCATGATGACGAGGAGCGGGCATTTAAAGAAGAAGAAGAAGAAGGACGCTTAAGTAATTTTAGATGGTAGCTAAAGTCAATCCAGATGAGTTTTAAAGCAAATCAAGATGGAGACCAAAGTTAATTTAGATGAAAGCTAAAGTCAATCTAGATGGAAACTAAAGCCAATCTAGATGGATGCTGAAGTCAATTCTAGATGGACACTTAAGTAATATTAGATGGTAGAGCCGGACCGGACCGGACTCGGGTCGGAAAATTTTGGCTGGCAGTCGAACCGGGCCGGATTCAGGCCTGAATTGTTCACTAAGACGATCGGGCAGGGCCGGACTCGAGCCTGACTACTTTTTTTACATTACATACTGTAAATAGTCCAATGTCCATAAAAAAAAATAGTAATTCTTTTTTTTTTAATATTTTAAAGTGCAAAACAAATGAAATTTCGTTCGCCATCATTTTAATGTTTACAAATTCGAAAAACCGAAATTTCGAAAAACCGGTAGAAGTTAAAGAATTATTAGGACTCTGGTGGAAAAATCATAGGGAAAATCTGCCTAACTTGACGAGGTAACCCGCTCGGTTTTGGCTATCCCGGCAACCAGCGCTTCAAGCGAAATGTTAAGAGTCAATGAAGTCATAATCGCCAATCTTTGTTCCGGAGACCGCATGTAAAGAATGAACAGCCCCTTAGTAGTGGCAGCCAAGAATCTTTTAACCTTTCTGGGACGGAGGGCAATACGTATTGCCCAAATGAAGAGTGCAGCCAAAGTTCTCGGCTGATGTTCAGAACTACTTTAGGCTATTCTACAGGTCCAATGCATTGCAAAAAAGGCAAAAAAAAATTCCGTCTGGTGGGAAAATTTTCGATGAAATTTTTCCGATTTCTAAAGGTTAAGTAAATAAAGACATAAATGATTTACTGTAAACTCTAGCTCATTATTTTCCTCATCCTCGAAAGCCTTTCCATTTTATTATGTGATAACACGAATATTTCCAGACACCTAATTAAACCAAAAAAACAAGTCCAATAGTAAAATAACCTAATTAAAAATTTAAATTTTAAAAATATTTTATTAAAAATCAGCCAAAATGATCTGGTTTGCCTTCGGCCATTTTTCGAAGCTATGCGCAGTATTTCCGCTTGCCCATTAACATGCATCGCCGCACCGTACGCAATAGCAAATCAGACAATAAACTCCATAAATTTATTGTTTACAATACTTTTCATGTCAAATCAAACCAAAGCATTGAACAACTATCGAAATTTCACAAAACCCAACCAAAAAAAAAAAAAACATCTTCAACCCAGTTTCGATATTTCTCACTCTCAAAAAAAGGACATCACCACAATTTTTTTCCTCTCCATCATTTCTCACTTACGTTACATAAGAAAGAAAAAAAAATTTATGTCAGTTAATTGATTAATGATATTTTGATAGAAGGCTTGTACAGTACGTGCTTTATGTGTAATGTTATTTTCGCCCATTAATGACGAATTCGGCTCAACGAGGTCACAGCACCATCATCGTTCGTGGTTTTCTTTTTTCTTTTTTAGCCGGATCCAGGTTGGGAGTTCCTGTGAATTAATTCATAAGAATGCTCCTACTTCGTGAGATGTATATTTCATTGATTGTCGCCTTATTGCTATTCATAAGAAGTTATTAAAATCAATTAAGTAATGCATTATTATCATCATGGTAAATTGAACTTGCGTTCGTTAATTAAACTTAGTAAATTGCTCTAATATGTTTTTTTTTTTGCTCGATTATAGCATCGTCGTAAAAATTTCTTCTTTCTCGTCTTCGGGAGTGAAAGTATGAGGAGCCGTTGGGTGCAACCGTATAAATGCTTCAAAACGTTTGATATGAGTGTTAATAATCCAAAGATGATGTAATGATTTTTTTGAACAACAATATAAAGTCGAAGGACGTATTACAATGATGATGATTCAATATGTTTTTTTTCTGAGATGATATGGCACCTGCGACAGCTTCTTAAATATTATGAAATATATTTATGGGGAGAAAAATTGAGAAAATGGCAGATGTCTGAGTTTTTAAGGAAGATAAGGAAAGTATGCGTAACGGAAATGACTTTTTTTATTCGTTTGAATAATTTTCGGTAATACCAAGGACGCAAATCATTGGAACTTTACCTTAAAACAGATTCCAGAGGAGTTGCAAGTAATGGGCAGTCACCCAGAACGCATGGCCTTACATTAATTTTTTTGCAGTTAGGACTGGGAGAGATATTAATCGGTTAATCGAATTTATTGCTTCGACTGTTTCGAGGGTTTAAGCTTGAGTGGCTGATTAGAATATAGATTGAGGAAGATGGAGATTGTTTTTTTTTTTTTTTTTTTTTTTAAAGAGAAAAGGGTAAGAAAGTGGAAAATGAAGATTTTATGTAATCAAAATGGAATGCAAAAAATGTGACCAAGGAAAATCAGTCAGGGCAGGGGTCATTATTTTATGCTGATGAAGGAGCAAAAATGTTTACGTAAGATTGGCCAAACACCCTCCCCCTTGTAAGGCACATAAGCATTTTGAACACACTCTCCCCCCCTAACGCGCTTACGTAATACTTGAACGGCCCCTTAACAGAAACTTAAATTTGCTGACATCTTGAGAACGCGGCCGAATTTTTAAATTCTGTAATTTCGAACGAATTCCTTGCATTAAAATAATTTGTTTGTAAAATAAGATTTTCGACCTACTCGCTTTCTAAAAATCGGTTTTTTGTAAATATCTTTTTAGAACCAAAAAATTGAGTGTTCAATCTAGTCTCAATCGCTTCCTCAGATTAAAACACATCTCACTATATATATATTTCAACAATATTTTGTCCCGTTTTTAGCCGGAAAATTAATAAATTTGAATTCGGAACTCGATTTGAAAAAATGGCCATTTTTTTCGTTAAACGGAAACTTATATTTGTTGATGTCTTGAGAACGCAGCCGAATTTTTAAATTCTGTAAATTCGAACGGATTACTCGCATCAAAATGCATCTGATAGGATGTAGTTTGCAGCTCTAGAGCATAGGAAAAATATTTTTTTTGTAAAATAAGATTTTCAACCTACTCAGTTTCTAAAAATCGGTTTTTTGTAAATATCTTTTTAGAAACTAAAAATTGAGTGTTCTATCTAGTCTCGATCGCTTCCTCAGATTAAAACACGTCTCACAATATATATTTCAACAATATTTTGTCCCGTTTTTAGCTGGAAAATTAATAAATTCGAATTCGGAACTCGATTTGAAAACATCAAAAAAATTGCCATTTTTTTCGTTTTAAAGAAAAAAAAGCCCTGGTGTATTTAAAGTACACGAGGGCTTAGGCCAAGATTTTTTGGATCAGTTAGCTTAGTTTTTGGCTTTAGCCATGTTTTCTGGGGCCAAAAGCTTACGCTAAGTTCTCCTGTACGAATTATAAAAATTTTAAACTTTGAGAATCAGTCATAGCTGTAAAAATATATTTTTACATCCCCCAAATTCCTACAAACTGTTGGTTATTAAAAAAATTAGATTAAAGCATCCCAATATCATTTTCTCTATCCCGTTTTAAATTACATAACAAAAAAGAATTCTTGCGGAAATGATGTATGTAATACTGCCATTAATTTTAGCTTAATTTACTGATAAAAAAAAAATGGAGGCACACATGCAAGGTAACAATTATTATATAGAAATCTTTTGTTACATATTATAAAAAGGTCGGATAGGTGTTTTCTGTTTTTTCAGGTTTTTCCTAAGCTCCCACATGTTATTGAGAAAAAATAACTGGACAAAGATATTTAATTAAAGCAATTACGTGGGATATTTATTTATAGAGAGCCAAGGTAAAATGCCTCTGTACGGAGATTTCTTAAAAAGAAATTATAATTTATTTAATATGTGGCCAATCTCAATAAAGGCAGAAGCTAATTTATAAAAAAGCAGTGGCGATTAAGAAAATGGGCGCTAAAAGTTATATGGGCTGATAGACCGCCCTAATTGAAAAAAAACTGACCTTGTAAACGAGGCCAACCCTTCTTCAGTTTTTTTTCACCCAGTTCAGCTTTTCCCAGCCGTGTAATGCTCTTAGATCATTTATTTTGTAAAAAGTTCGGCCTTCCAAGATTCCTAGTGAGCTAATTTAACAAAGCAAATGCACTTAATTTGCAAGGACATCACCTTTAATAAGAAGCTAGCCATTCAGGGGTGAAACTGAGAAAACTTTAGACTAAAAAATCTCTCTGTTAAAATTTTATCTTGAAAAACAAAATCGATTCCAGTTCCTTAAAAAAAAAAAAATTCTCCCGCTTATGTGCCAACAAATGTAACTAACTTCATATTGTGTGGTCGTTGCAACACTTTAGCTGCCAATGAAGGGGTTCAAGTAAAAAAAGATATTTAATAGCAGGCTACTTGCCAAACAAACCCTAACGGCACCTAACACATTTCTTAGAAATAAGAGAAGCGCATGAAAAAAATTCGTCTCAATTTCACATTAATTATTCCTAAAAAAAATCATGCAAAATCTGCTTGGCTATTTCTCCTGCTAATTTTTTTTTATTTACCAAACCTGATTCGAACTTGAAACCCGGAAGAATAAACAATCGAAAATAAACCAGAAATCATGGTTATTAACTTCGGTAACAAAAATATCAACTTTCAAATGAATAGACAGCCCTACTGTAAACTAATTTGCTTCTGTTTGTCATATCTCCCAACCTTGGTGATAATTAAACAAATTAAAAACGATCATAAACTAGGTGCTTCTTTCGTTGTTTTCCTTTTTTTTTCCCCCAACCGATTTTTATCATTTTCTTTCAACGACTGGGTCAAGGTAATTTCATTTGAAACACACCAGATCAACCTGCAATTGCTCTTCTTAAGCGAAAAAAAAAATTAAAGATGCTCTCACCGGAACTAAACTGATAATATAATCTAACCCGTCGACATCAAATGTTTTCTATGGAAAAAAAAAATTTTTTATTGAAAAATTATTGAGAGGTATAAAATTCTAATTATTATGCACTGCATGCTGCAGACTCGAAGGACCTAAACGATTGTTCTCGTCAATTAAAAACATGAGAAAAGTCAGGAAACTACTCTCTTTTATAGAAAGTGATCACGCAAACCCATATTAATACAAAGCTTAGCCACGATTTTTTATTTAACATATTTTATAAACGAGAATTTATTCCAAAAAAAGGAAAAACTCATACGTCATAGCATTACGAAAAAAATAAAAGATAAAACGTTGATAAAGAGAATATCCTCTTATCAAAATTCCACACTCGATTTCGCAATAAAAAATTCTTGAGGTTTGACATTTTTTTTTTTTTCTTTTCGAAAAACCGCAGTGAATCCAATTAATTTTGGTTTTTCAGCCTCCGAAAACTAGCGGAGTTGGCAGAGGCCGTCCAAGGTCACAATCCACCAGCATGATTAGTTTTACATGCTATAAGGCCTAAGATATAAGTCAACCATGACTTTCACATGTTGCTCTTCCGACACAATTGTATTTAAATTAGCTGACTAGTTACGGACACGATTCAAATAAAAAACGCTTACTATTTATAAAAAAAAAGACCAAATGGTTTTTTCTCGCACAAGAAAGAAGCATAAATTAATCAGTCATGCCCGACTTCTGGTTGAAATAAAATGGGAAAAAAGGCGCGCGATTAATTTTTATTTTTATTTCGGGTTCAAGATCTGGAAAATATCAAACGAATCTATCAGGATGTTAATTAAGAGTTAAATTATTGTCCTGAAATCTTGGCACAAGTTATAATTCTTTTGAGTGAACGACCGCACTGAGCATTAGCAATGCATATTCATAGAATTTTTTTCTCCCAATGTTTATCTCTCTTACTGCGGATTTAATATTAGAATAGTTTTGTGTATTATCAATGATAAAAATCAGCATGAAGTCTGCTAATGTCAATTATTGCCTTCAATTAGTAACACACTGACATTAAACAGGATCTATCTATCTTGAGCTTTACCACCTCTTACACAAAACAATGTAGGTGTCATAATAAGACATTAATGATCTTGCCGATGAAAGACAATTCAATTCGAGAATTGCATTGATTCGTTGTGAGCTATGATTTATTTCAAAAAATATACCCAATTAGGTCAGACTTTGAAAATAATATGAAATCATTTGATAAGCAGTTCTAATTTCACTATTGTCACAGTTTTGTATCAGTAGCTACATGTAAAAGTTTAAGTAGCGATTCTTAGATCTGATTAAGATAAGATTTTTTTAATTGATATGATCACACAGCAAATTCTTCTACTTTGACACTTAATTTTTATTTAATGACAGGGAATTAGTGAAAAAATTAACACAAGCAAATCTTAAAGGTTTAACCTTTTAAAAAAAATGAGTTCAATTTAAAGGAATGGATTAATTCTCGAGCTTGCAAACAAATCAAACTAACATGTCAACACAACCTTTCAATTCAACAGCTCTAACAAATTTCCTTATTTCTGATAAAATTTCTACTCATTATTTTGCATAAGAAATGAGGTGAGATTTCATATGACCTTGAAATGAATAATGTTTCAATATTTACAATACATCACACATACTGATATTTTTCTCATTTGGAACTGACATTGTCATGTTTAATACATAATATAATCCAATGTTTTGAAGATAATAAACGAATTTACGATGGTATAACACACCACGGGGGTATTTTATGACCAATTCCGCGCCATTATAACAAAACAAGGGCGTTAGTTAGCGGACACCGAAATGTGACCGAAATAATCCTTTACCTTAATAATTAGTTCTATCTCCGGTACATCCCCGTTAACGGATCCATTCTCCCCGTTCTCCTCTGCCATTTTTCATAAAGGAATCACCGTATTTATAAAAACAATAATAAAAACACTGCACGTTACACTACACTTCACAACCCGATTCTACATAGAGAAATGGGAAATAGGCAACTGAACTGATTGAGGTTCCCAAGGCGGGTCGTGGAACTAGCTTTTGAAGCGCCATCTTGTTGTTCGAATAATAACTTTCAATTTTTTAACAATCGCTTCAAATTTTCACTTTATTTTTAATTTATTACGTAGAATTGATTCAATTTTTTCAAGATACATCAGTTACTTACATAAATATGCTTTGTTTTCGGAGAAATTCGCCTTTAAAATTCAAAACGAAATGGCGCCGCACTATTGCTTCCACGACGTCTTTATCCCTCCCATGAAAAAAAAAAGAAGTAAAAATCTTATGTTTATCTTACGTAGCTTGAGTAAATCCATTTCAAAGCCTTCCAATAAACTGAAACGTTTATTATCAGTTAAAATACATTTCGCTTAGAAAATAGTTAAATCTCGAGGGCCTCAAGTTGAAAGTGATGTCATTCCTAACCTCCAAGGGGAAGAAATGGAGTAAGTATTTGTAAACAAAACATATTTTTGACCATGATTAAAGAAAAATTTTTTGTAATTGGACTCTTAACACTAATCCTTCCTATCAGATACAACCGTCATTTTATTTCCAGGGAACCTGATAAATTTTTAAATGAACAGTCAGTACAAGAAACCCAACCCGAAGCACTTCAATTAAATACCAAAGCAATTAACCGCGGTCTCGACTTGGAAAATTGGATGACACAACTTCCTCGCCACCTGACAGCAGCTCCAATCATATATCTTTCAATACCTGGTAGTTATTATTTGTTCAAACAAAGATTATTAGTGTCCTGTAAAAGTATTAAACATCTAAAATTTTTTTTAGGTTCTCACAATTCATTCAGCTACAGCATTTCTCCATCCTCCGATGTCAGTCCTGATTCTCCTCCAGTAGTGCAGCGACTAGGAAAATGGTTTAAGCCAATAACAAATAGAATAATTTATAATTGGTCCCAAGGACAAAAGAAAAATGTAACAACTCAACTATTAGCAGGGATTAGGTATTTCGATATTAGACTAGTAGTACAAAATGATGAAGTTTTCATTTCTCATGGTTTGTATGGAGGTAATATCTCAACTTTCCTTCAAGAAATGAATGAGTTTTTAAATATTCATCCACAAGAGGTTGTAGTGTTAGATTTTCAACATTTTTACAAATTTCAATTTCAAAATCATGAGGAAATGGCAAGAATGCTTCAAATGATATTTGGAAATAAGATATGCCATAGAAGAAGATCAATGAAAGAAATATCTTTAGAAGGTTTATGGAGAGAGAGAAAACAAGTAATTATCATTTACAGGCATTCTTTTGTTAATCATACTCATTTAAATATTTTTTGGCCAAGTTATACTTGGATTACTCCATGGCCAAATAAACTGAAAGTTGATGAGTTACTTGAGTATTTAGATAATGGAATAGCTAATAGGACAGAAGATGTAGGTTATGTCACTCAAGGTATTTTAACACCAGACGTAAAATATGTCATTTTTCACATTTGTGGGAGCTTATACAATTTAGCAACAAAAACAAATAAAAAGTTAGTTTCATGGCTGGAAACTAAAAGTAATGGAAGGAATGGAGTGAACGTTGTAATATGTGATTTTGTGGAAGATTATCAATTTTGTGAGAAAGTGGTAGAGTTAAATTATAGGGATTATAAAGCTAATGTAAAGAGAAGGGCTTGGGGGGACTCCTCTGAACAAGTGAATGGCTGTGGTGACTCAGTTGTAGAAACTCAATAATGATCTCAAAAATTTTGATAACGATTCCGTCTTCAGAAAAAAATGACAAATAAAGGGGTAGGGGTAGACAAATAAAAGTATTTAGCTTAAATGCATTATTGGTGCTTTGAATGTGCAGCTTTATTATCCATTTTTATATCAGTATTTTAGAAATTTTTATTACAATATTTGTAAAAATGATTTTGCGAAGTTTTTTAATTTTATAGGTACGAGTAGATTTTACAGAAATTTTTTAAAAATGCTTTTAATGTTTACGATATGATCGGGCCGGAGAAAATATTTAAATCTGCTCAATGTGGCTTGTTTTTAATTATAATCATTTTATAAATAAGCTTAGACTTCATAGCTATTGCCAAAAAAATTTTGAATTTAAGATTAGTTGATTTTTACGATGTAAGAATTAAAAACGTTATCCATCACTTTGCTGCATTCCAAAGAAAATAGAGCTTTTCATAAATTGTATTCTGTGTTACTGTTTCTAATTAAGTCTTAACATTACCCATTTAAGGTTAATGTTACTTGAATTTATATATTCGTTATTTATTCTTGCTGTTTAAAAAGTATTTCATTTTTTCCTGATAAAATCCTTCTAGTCTAGATTTAAGTTGCTGGTGATTGCAGACGCTTAAATATTTTTTTAAAACACTGCGAACCACTCAACTTTTTTAATTAAAAACAAATAGTTTCGCAATATTGCGTCCTATTTATTTTTCTAACATTTAAATGCCGTCATAACTCCTTTAATACCAAACATATTTCGACATTCAGACTTAATTATCTCGAACACGTGTAATCTCTTTATCAAAATCGCTTGTAATTTCTAATGCACAACATAAATCCTTTAATCATTCATTATCTTATTCCGTCAAAATTAGCGAATTACTATACTATCACACGTAATGTACTTATTAAATACGTCAATTAAAAAAAAATTAATTACTTAATTAACGGCGTATTAAGAATACTTGACTTTCTTCTTCTTTGGTTTCATTGGTAAAGGCCCTGGTGTTTTGAAAACAGTATGACATGTTGTGCAAATAGGACTGAATTTGCAAAAAACTGAAATTAAAAAAATATACAGATTTATAAAAAACTTACTTCAATGAAAAAAAAAATACAGTATAAATATTTAACTTACTTGATAAACAAACTGAACAAACATATCCAATGTCTATCAATTCCCTATGGCAAAAACAAGCAGCTCTGTAGTCTACTTTGACAGGAGGTGGAAGAACAAGACAAGTTCGTAATGGAGGCTCTGGCAAAAATACCCACTAAAAAAGAGATAATTTTTAAAAGCTACACCATCCTGAATAAATTTTTTTCTCATTTCTTACCAATAGATATTGAACTAGACCAGCTAGTTGAGGAACTTTTAAATATAAGCCTCCAGTTATATCGCAACCTTGTTGCAACAAACTCAAGTCTTGATCTAAACTACAAACATCAATTAAAACACCTTGCTTTTGAGCTGTAAAAAATACGTTCATAAAGTTCATATACTGCGAAGCTGATTCACCACTACCAGTAATTATTAAGATCCTAGAATTCATTTTTTCTCCAGCTTGTAGTTCCCTGAGTAACCTATGAAAAAAAAAGACGACAGTCATTGTTAATTAAAAAGGAAAATATTATCTTTTTGCAGATTAAAATTTATTACCTATGAATGTAACACAAAGACATTGCTACAGCACCAGCAATTAAAGTATCACATGCAGTAGTTTGATTCTTTTCCCTCATTGCTAAAGCTTCTTTTTTTATTAACCTTTGTAGATTGTTTTTAACACTTTTCTCCACTTGTGTAAATAATTCATACTGGCCATCCTGTTGCCTAATCACCTCTTGATTTTCCTCCTTGCAAGGATACAAAAATTCTGTCGTCCTAGCATGACAAGCAATAATCGCCAATTTATTTTTTGATTTTAACATTAGATGAGAATTTGAAAATGCAATGATAGATTCTAAACATTGTGATAATACTTGTTGATTGTCTCTATACAATCTTTGATTGGGGTTCGTATCGAAGATGACAATTAACAGGCTTGATTCAACTTCTGTGAAAAAAGAATAAAATGATTATTACAAAATATAAAATATAATTCAAGAATGATGCAAAAAACTCACCGTCCGATGCCATTTTAATTGATTTTTTCAGTGAAAAAGCAATGAGAAAAAAAGCCGGTGTTTATGTTTCTTGATCAGCCATTTTAATTTCATCTAAAACCACGACAATGTCCGACGCCATTTTGGAATTGAAATCTTCACCCGCGAATTTTTGTTTACTGTTGAAAAAATGAAAATTTAATTAGTTTGCTGCTAATTTTAAGAAAATTAGGTTATATTATCAATTTTTAAGAGTAAATAAGCTCTTTCATCGTGAAAAAATCTCATGTTAAGTATAAATTGAGAAACAGTTCAACATTAAAGATTTAGATCTTAAGTTTTTATCATTACGGAAGAATTTCCGCATCGTTAATAAATCAAATCATAAAACGATCGTTTATTACGGATTAATTCATTAAACGGTAGTAATGAAAAAAAAGGCAAGGATAACGAGTTGTGCAAATTATGTATCTTAACGTATTATTGCGTCAGATTTTTTTTAATGTTGTATATAGGCCAAAATGTACAATAGTCCAATCCTTTTTTAAAAGATTTGCCTTCGACTAACTTATAATTTTTTTTCGATCATTTTTTTTTTCAACGCTCGGGAAATATACGTTTTAGCCGTTTTCAACTTGACGTCACTTGCTAAAGTCCTTGTTTATTATTTTTTTATATATTTATTATAAAAAATTGTTTTCAAAGATAATTTTGGATTCATAATCAAAAAGTATTAATGAACAAAAAACTTTTCCCACGGAAATAATTAATGATTGATCGGGGGGCCTAATTAAATACGAGTTACATCATCGATTTTTCCCCCTTTAAAAGTATTATGTAAATCAAATAAAAGACAATGGAACTTTATACTTAATCGAAAGTCCAAATTCTTCGGACCAAAACACTGATCAATAAATGTTATAAGGTCATCATACTTTTTTTTTCTCGGAATAAGCGTAGACGAAAAAAAGGCAAAATGTACTTTTAGGAATAACAAAGTATCTGGCGACATGAATTAATCAGTATGATTCAGATATAGCTTAATCTTTTGACATTGCTTACGAGTGGCTAATATGCGGGTTTTCCTCCCGAAGTATCAATTTAAACTTTAGATAAAATTTAGTCGGTAATTTAAAATTGAACAGGTCATGGCGTATACAACAAGCAACAATGAAAGTTATTATACATTATTTAACCTTTTGTTTTCTATAACGTCAATTGTCAAAGTAATCATTTATAGAGAATTAACAGGATGTAAGACTATGGGGTATTTGTTACCATTTAGGGTTTAGGGATTTTCCTTGTACACATGTGGCAAGAATGACCTTTTAATGATTGACATATACGTAAAAGTCTGTGAACTTAATACGATTGCTCATCTCGGCGGGGGTCGCGAATATTGATATGAATAAATGGGTGTAAGCGTAGTGAGAGTGAATTATTAAGAAATTTTTTTGCAGATTTGATGTGATATTGTTTTTTGCTGACCTAAAATCAAAGGTTTCTTTTATCGTATGATTAATAAATTGTAAATAATTAAAATAAAAATTCCGATTTATTATTTATTTTTAGCTGTGTCCTGTGTGTATTTCGGGGCTACATTTGCAAGAAAAAAATTAATAAAGATTCAAGAGTTCATCCTCCTATCTATCATAACCTTAAATGCAGATAACATTTCTGCGCATTAAAAACAAGTTTAATAAGTTTTAAATGATTTGAATAATGAAGAGTCATTTAGGTATTGTTTGAAAAACATGAAAAGATCAGCTGATTTAAGAATGTCATTCCCTCCCCTGCCAGGAAAAAAAAATCCTAACAACCCAAAAAAATAAGAGAATAAAGTCATTTTTAAAAATAATAGATTCTCGGAAAAGTTTTTTAAACAATGCCAAAATTAATATCCCGAAATTTGACATGCGCTTATTTTTTTTTGTTTTTTTCAGTTTAGACTGACTGACGTCGTCCATACGGTTTACATTTTCCTTCTCCTCATATAATTAACCTATTTCAATTAAAATATTTCTAAGAAGAAGTCATCGTAACAAAAAAAGGTCTACGACCTTCTTTTTGTTTTCATTAATTTCAGAACTTTTACCTTCATTGCCATTATCCCTTAAGAATTGTTTAGCAATAACTGGCATGAAGTCAGATTGGGCTAGAGAAAAAAATTGTGTCAAATTTACGCATCCACGATTTGCCCTAATTTTTTCATCAATTAGCTCTGGTAATAAAATTTCTTTTGTTGACGCATGAAAAAAGAAATTTCACAAATTTTTTAAAAGCGTCGATTTGAACGTTCAACGAACTTTTAAAATTAAAAGAAGATTTAATCCGACATGTGCTCTTGTTATACCAAATGTTTATTCATATTAAACTTGTAAGTCAGAAGGTCACATTTAGCTTTCGATTGGGATTAATTGTATCTGTTAATCCCGTTTTTATCTCAGCTTAAAGTTTATCACCCCTAAATAAGAAGTGTCCATCCCTGTTTACAAATAAATGCAATCTATAAATTGATAAAAGTTAATTATTTCAAGGTCGATGTATCCTGTTATCTTTCGCCAGGGTAGATTTTATCGTTGTGAAAAACAGGATTTTGTCATTTAGCAACGGTGTGTTGCAAATTTGAAGTGGGAAATTATAATTGTGTAAAAATTATGGAAAATCGATGTTGCTCGAAGGGATTTGGATAAGGACCAGGACGAGTATTAAGGAAGGATGTTGAACTTTTTCGATTTGGAAGGTAAGCTCGAGGGGGATTTCGAAGAAAACTGATTTCAAAAGAAATGAAAGAGCCGAAACGTTTGGCAGGATTTAATATGTTATTGAGAAGGTGCTTTGAAAATTATGGCCATTTTGTTGAAAAAATTTTCATTCCTTGAAATTTAAAATTCGACATCCTTTAGAGCTTATTAAAATAAGTAAAGGCATCTTTTTTTGTTCTACCCAAGCCCTAATCATATTTGCTAAAGCTGTTCGAGTCGAGCCAACCTGTGAAATATTTGCTCTAATTAAAAAACTCTGAAGTGGTGCTATTGGTTTGACACTATGCAATGATTTTTTTCCATCTAAGAGGACCTGGAGATTTACATCTGGCTGGCGGATCGTACATTTAGGTTGAGTACTGAGTGCACGAAAAGAGGACTCCAAGGGCAGGGCAGGGACAAGTTCTTTGTGTGCCCCCACCACAGGGAGCAATTAAGCGCCCATTGCCCTCTAAAAACTTTTCTACTTCGAGTAAGCAAAAAAAAAGGTCTTCAGGTATTTATGTAGCGCCCGAAGCTTACCTCGCTTACCATGTTGCCCGGCCCTATTCAAGGGGCTTAGAGATCTGATTTATGGGTATAGGCCCAGAAGGTTGAAAGACTCTGAATTGAAAGGAAGACCATTTATCCTCTGAAAAATTTGCGAAAATAGGAGCTTTCGGCAAAACCGGCAAAGAGGGACGGTTGTAACTTCAATCAGCCATCTTGTTTGACTATTAGCCCCTTTGAAATTTTAAAGGATATAACCCCTGCTATCTCCGATTATTGGATATTTCAGTTCTTTGGCTCTTCTTGCCCCTCCCCCCTAAAGTCGGCGCCCCTGGTTCCGTTTACTCGCTTTCATTTGTATTTCTTTTGATAACCTACAAGAACACCATCAACGGTCACAGATTAGGTTAGTTTTTAGGTTCTGTTTTACTTTTCAGATAAAAGGCCTGAAGGTAAAGCAGAAAGTCTAAACACATAATTCTAAAGTACAAAACTAGATAAGGAAATAGTTAACGCTAGGAATTTCAAATACGAAAAAGAATCAAGGAGTATAATCAGTAGCGATGCTAAGCAAAAGAACCCAAAGAAACCACAAAGACATAAAGTAAAAAACTAGCCAAACAAATTTTTCCCTTCGCTTCTATTCACGCTGAAAGTTTTGCTTAAGTTGTTTGTCAAGCTCTGCCAATATTTAAAGTCAAGGGCGTCGTTGTATTTTGGGGAGGGGAAACACTACGATCTTCAGAGGAACAAAAATATCCCGCAATGTTTAGCTTATGTAAGCTAACATTTTTGGGGGGAGGGCAAAAAACGACGCCCCTGCATATCTATTCCCATTTGATCTTTTTACAGAAATAATTTTCTCGAATCGCTACTGAAAGAAACATTAATTATTTCTTAAACTGGACAATTATATAGCAGTGATGACAATCGTTTGAGGAAAAAATCATGATGTTGAAATAAGGAAAAATTCTCCATTTTTCAATTAAACTTTACTTTTTAAGCCTTACAATTGATGTAATCCATATAAGCTATTATTCGCCTTGTGTGATTAATTTTTTAAGAAAACAATCCGTTCATATGGACTAAAAGCCACTGAAGGTTTTCCAAGTAAGTGATGCAGACACCATTTTATAAACTGACGTCAATGAAGAACATCAGAATTTCAATTGAAAATTTATTGACAATTTAATTTTTGTTCATTTTTTCCTCGGTCAGGAAAAACCTATTCTACGAGATTCGATTGGAGCTTTGTACTTTGGAAGACTCTGATTCGGAGGCAAATCAATAATCTCTCTTAATTGGGAGGTTACAAGTGTGTGTTCTTGGAAATTGAACGTAGTTTTCTTCAGCATTCACCAATAATTATTGTTATGTCATTAAAACGAAATTTTTCCTCTAGAAGGAAAACTAGAAAAAATAAAGAGTGATATTGTATCAAAGGATGTCGAGGGTTTAGCCAATCCCATTAAATCGTGCGGGGGCCGGACCGGAGGCCAACGGCGTAACAATATTTTCGAGACTCCCCGCAATATTTTGTAAAAGTTCAGATTTGATTGGGGATTGTTCTGCAAAATTTAAAAATCGTACTGTTATATTGAGAAAGGCTTCTGGGGGGGCCTCTATGAATCCAAATTATGCGGGGTCCCATTGGAAGAGGCCAGCTGGACCGGATAGAATTTGCTATGCCACTGATAGTTACCGGATGCTGAAGCCAGAAAATGGAAGCTTAAGTTAAATTACACATGGATTTTTTTTAACCAAATAATTTTAAATTAAAATTTTCTTGATACCAAAAGGTTGAAGGCTGTGGTTAAAAGTAGACCGATTTTCGAAAAAGTTTCATAAAGTGGTCTGCTGTCAATTTTTAGTAAACCAGTTTCCAAAAAAAAAAAAACTGGAATCTGGTCGGAATAAGCGTAGACCAGGTTCCAGGTTCCCAGTGGGACCAATAGTTGATAGTCGCCAACTAATTTTCTAATTCATTTTGATGGTAGTATGTCGGCAGTAAAAGCCACATAATTTTCTATTAATCAACCGAATGGGATTTCAGTTGAATCAGGTTATAACCAATCAGAACCAGCTTTTGATGTACAGTTGGCAACTTTCTCTATTCAGACTCTGTAAGACAACCCTATCAGTATTCTCTAGACTTTTGGTACGTTAAAAAAATCTTAGCTCTCTTTTCCCCCCTGCTCCATTTCAATTATTAAAGCGCTCACCATGTAGAATAAAATTGAGCTACTTGCCTGAAGGTGAAAAATCTTTTCTAGATTTTTCTTAATGACAATACCCATGATTTCAATTACGTTCCACAATTGCTAATTATTTTACAGTTCTTTGCTAATGTCATCCTTATCAGTTCTTCTTAGCGCTTTTAACTTCCCAATCTAAAAACATTTCAAAGGAAACAACACTAATTGCTTCCTAAAAAAATATCACTCACATTAGCCTCGGAAATCCCCAAACTGTGTAATTAAAATATTTGATTATACTTCTAAGCCTGTAGGCTCATCTTAAAAAAAATTGCAGGCTTATCTAATCTCATACAATCACAAAGAAATCAATCTTTAAAAATTTGAAGCTTTTAAGGTATCATATACCTACTAACTTAGGCTTTATCCACGCGCAAGCGTCTTGATAAAAGATTATTTTTAGAAAAAAAAATTTTTGGGAAGTTTCTAAAGATCAAAGGTTTTGCACGGATGTTTAATTAAACCGCTTTTTTTTCTAGTTTTCATTATAACAAGCGGAAAAGTCAGTCAGTGACCCAAAAAACAGCCTCATAAAAAATTTATATATAAAACGCTTGAACTAAATAATTTTTTATTTCAAGATGGATTGATGAATTATAAATCAAAATGCCCATAAGCCCAGTTCGCTGAATTTTCGGGGGTAAAAAAAATTATAAGGAAAATAATTCTTTGTAAAAACAAGAAACAGCCATAAAATTTTTACACTTTACATATGAAATGCGCAAGGGACATGCGCGACGACCGAATATTCGAGACTAAACCTAACTTACTTATAATTTGAGAGGATATCCCGAAAGCTAAGAATTATATCTAAGAATAATTAATAACGTTTAAGAGTGCTATGCTGCTTTTTTCAAGATGTACAATCATCGATAAATGACTGATCATCGTATGTTTAACTCATGACTTGGGTTATAAATAAAACGGGATTTAGTCAAGAGAAATCTGTCTTGGGTTTGATGTGTATTTGGAAATATAAAACAATGTTTTGCAGAGTATACTTAATGTTCTGTGAGGTTTAAGCCTGTCTAAAAAGCAGAAAAAAATTGTGTTTAGTAAAAATTTCGCTTTATTTGATACAGAAATAGGCCGTCCGGTATATCTGCATCAATCTGGAATGTTACTATTATAATTTTGAAGTAGATCGAAGGCTTTTAAAATATAAAAATCGCGTGCATTTTACTTTTAAAAAAAATGTGAATACAAGTGCAGTGCAAATGTGATTTTAGTGAATTCGATTTTATTTAGACAGAGCGTGAACTTAAGTTTAAAATTCTTAAAAAGAACGTTAAGTAAACTGCCCGGGTGTGGACTAAATGCGTGAGCTATTTTAAAAATATTAAAAAAAAATTTTCTCGTGGAGAGAATTAAAAAAGACAGTTAAACTGGGTTCGACATCAGAAAAAATCAAACCAAAAATTGGAATGAGGTCCGATTTACAATCGTCTATACGTCATACGTCTAGTGATCATTTTTCAGAAAGCAAAAAAATAATTTAGTAAATAATTAATTGGAGTGAGATCGATTTATATGTCTCATTTCCATTTTTAGAGTTTTTTTTTAAATTTTTTGCTTTTTACCCTTTTTAAAAAAAACCCGTCTCTCGAAGTTTCTCTTCTTTGAAAGAAAAAGGCCAAGGAATACTAGAAGAAGAAAAAAAATTTCTCTTATCAGCTTAAAAGGCTTTGATCTTTTGACCTTCTCTCGAGTTCTTTTATTTGTATATAAGATCACTCCCATCATCTGGTCTTATCTATATTGTCACCGATCATTGTGCAAAACATAAACACAGTTTGAGAAAAAAAAAAGGAAAATGGCTCCAACCGGTATTGCCGATCCTCAAGATTCAGCATCGGAATCCGATACGGAAATGCAACTTGACAACAGGAATATTAATAATACGACGACAACAAAGGGACTTAACAACAGAGGTGAGTTAGGCTTGAATTATTTTTTTTTGGGGGGGGTTTGTGTGATGAAAAATTTTTTTTTATATTTGAACAATGAGTGAAGTTTGCTAATGTAAGTTTATTTTCACCTTATGGTTGGCGTTTCCTGGCAATCGGCCATGTCCGACTAATGCTCTTCTTTTCCTGTATTTCTTATGTGGCGAAATTCAGGGACGTTGAGTCTAATCAAAACGTGATGTAAGGTGTGATTCAGATTAGAAATTTCTTTCCCATCAAAGAAAGGAAAGAGGGTTTTCAGTAGCGACGTTAGATTATTGTTTTTAGAGAGGGATTGCTAAAGAATCGAAGAGGGGCATGAATTATACTTGAAAAAGTGAAATTTTGTTCACGATTCAGGGCCGTAGAGAGAACGGGAAAGATGAGATATTCACACCAAGGCCGAGAAAATCGAACGATTTCGAAAAATTTTAGGTCGTAAAAAAACTGAGAATGACCTAAGGGGAAAAATTTTGATGTTTCCACGGAATCGCCCAAAAAAAATATTTTAATTTTATTTACCAAAAGTTTTTGGAATGACCCAAGAAAAGTTTTTAGAGGAGTCCAGCTTATGGAAAAAATAGAACGTTTTTGGATTGACCAAAAAAAAAAAAACTTCAAAAGGTGACCCGGAAAAAAATTCTTAAAAAATTTTCAGTGGTTCAAAAAGTCCTAAACAAAATGTTGTGGATGGCAATTTTACAAAAAAAGAGTTTGAGAAAACATTAACTATTTTAAAGATGGATATAAAAAATTATGAAATACTTGTAAGAGTAAAATGTGAAAAAAATTTCTGAAGAAAATAACTAGCTGCTAAAATGTCCGAGGAAAAAATATTTCGAGAAAGACCCAGAAAAAAAATTGCTGGTTCTCAGGAGTGGCCCCAGGAAAAAAAATGAAACTGACCCAAGACAATTTTGAAACAGCCGGACTTAGTAAGAGAATACTGTAGAATGTTTTTAGAAGTGACCATTAAAAACTTTTCAAAAAACGTTTTAGAGTTGCTACCATATAAAAAAAATGCCTAAAAAATTCAAGCAGCACAAAATGCCCCAGGAAGAAAATTCCACTGCGAAAGGACCCGAGAAAAAATTTTCAAAAAAATTTATTGGGAATGATCCTGGAAAAATTTTTACATCAAAACGTTGTGAAGAATGACTTGTGAAAAAATCTTTGAAAAAATTGCAAAAAGTCCTAGAAGAATTTTTTTCTTCTAATGAAAAGCCCTGCGCCAACCCAAATCAGGTTCCTATTGGTAGTTGCTATGGAATGACCCAAAGTCAAGAAGCACTTAAAGCCAAAAAGATTTCGTTATTACCAGTAGAACCCCTTGATTCTTTCTGGCAATGGTAATGTCTCCCCATCATTTATTCATTGACGTTACCAGAAACTGTCGGGCCTCTATGCCACAACCTCATTAGCCTCCCCCTTTACCCTCTTAAGAAAATCCATAACACGTGCTCTTACTCGGTATCAAACATTCTCTTTATCAAAACATAATGTTGTTATTGCCTCCTAGTCAGTACACACACCCTGATTGGTTCAAATAAAGACTAGCCCATATTTTTTAGTGATAAGTAAAGTCATCAAAAATCTTTTTATAAAAAAAATTCTCACTAATTCCGTTTAAACAATCCCAAAGCAGGTGCAAGGGTTATTATTAATATGTACGAAAGAGGATGTGGCAAATAATGCGGATAATAAGCTAATATTAATTTAAAAGCATGTGTACTTTGATAAAAATAATGATATTCATCAAGGTCGCCGGGTTAAACACACACAACAGCTTAAAGTAATGACAGGCCAACGGTAGAATATACTCGTCTATAAAAGAAGAGATAGCGATAGATATATCCTACCAAAATATTTAGCCTAAAACACGTTTTCGAATTGGTTTTTTACCTTCGAAGAAATTTAGAGGGGCTTTGCCCTTTTTACAGGTCGTACACCTGTCCTTGTATTTAAATTTAAATGAATCCAGAGCTTAATAAAAATTAATTAAATTAAGATTATATAAGATGTAAAAATTTTTGGAGGATATCGGCTTTGATTATTTTTCAAGGTATTTGGAAGTTTTTTGAGAAACCTGGAAAATTTCGTCAATAACGGGGAGATGATAAGAATAAGTTGATTCCGGATAATGAAAATTTAAACTGGATTTAGTTGGATATTTTTTAAAGAATTTTTTGTATCTTGCAGAAAATGTAATAAAGTCTTTTTTTTAAAACGGTTTCTCGGGGAGCATTTAAAAGTAGATCAAGGTTCGTGTACATGACAATTTACAGGACATAATTTTTTGAGAAGGTTATTTATACTGGCCGTGATCCCAGTATTTAGTATTGTTAGGAGGATTAGATTTAAAAGATCTGCATGATGTACATATTAAATTTAGACAGAATGAGGTGGCCTTGATTTTGAAGTCGGGAAAATTGTTGTGGCGGAGATAATTAAGTTTTGAGAACGAGTAAAAAAATGTGCCCGAAATAAAACTCAGTAACTCAAAACTAGATAATTCAAGCAAAACTAAAAAAGTTTATTTAAAAAATTATCGAATTTCTTAAAAAGAAAACTGTATACTACGAAGAAGATATTTAAATTGCTGTCTGGTGTGTTTATTTTTAGTCGACCTTGTGGGGAAAACAGAAAAGAAAATGACTAATTTTTTGTTTTTAAAATTTTCCGATCTTGAAATTAGATTATTTGTAAAGATCAATTCTGTTTTGAAAATTTTAGTTTGAAACCTTTATGGTATCTATATTTCCTAGAGAGTATTTGTAATGAAATTTTAATGCAGTCGAGCAGTGTTTGCATTTTCAAGCAAAGTGACAGACCAGCCAAGTAAAAAATAAGCCTCATAGCCCATGGCAGCATTTTTCAGCCTGAATACAATCTAAGATCTCATTATAAAATTAATAAGTGCAGCCTAAATTGTAAAAAAAGTGCTTCTTAAGAACTGCCTGTTTTTTTTTTTTTTAAACTAGGCTTTCAATAAATTTGTAAAAAAATTGCTTAGTACCTCATGACTTGGCAAAAGTCCATGATCTCACCCTTTTTACACAAAAAATTAATACTTATTATAGTTTAACATTTTAAACGAGCTAAGTCTGGTATAAATTTGTAGGATTGTTGGCATGAATTATAAAAAAAAATTGTGCACCGCCCCTGCATGCTTCTGCATGTTCAGCTCGATATAACCCTTAATTTTTATGATTAGTCAAGGGTTCTGACTGAAGAATGACATTTAAACATCCTTGAAGAGAAATGCTGAAAGACTAAGAAAATGATGACAAAGTTATCACAGTTTTGGCCACTAATCTCCTCATTGTGTTAAGTGTACCATCTGATTAATCTGACTTTCAAAAAATCATGATAACCAGTTGTTGAGGGAGTGCGTTAGATATTTGAGGAGCAGAGTCGAAGACTGATTATGCTGCCATTGTTAAAAAGTCACGCCACGGGAAAATCATATATTGGCCATAATTTGTTAAGTCATCTTTAAATCGACATTCTCAGATAATGCGAAAGGAAATGCCTGACTATTGTCTTCAAAAAGTCACTTAAAAGTGATTGCCCAAGACTATTAGCAACTGAATAAATAAATCACACACTAGACGGGACTGATCAGGACTAAGTAGCCTCAAAAACTTTAGCTTTGGCAAAACAATGTAAAATCATAATCTTAAGAAACCCTGTCAATGTAAAAATCCTTGAGAGTGCTTCACCTTCTACCTAAAATTTCTAAAATTAGTCGTATTCATGGCTCCACTTAACAACATTCATTGACAGACTGCACAGAAATTTTGAATGCCTTGCTAGAGACCTTTATCGCTTTTGTCACCTCATTACAGCTTACAGCTAAAAGGTAAATTCAAAATAACGAATCAGATAATTTAAATAAACTTTTTCCCAAGATTTTTAGATACACTAATTTCTTTTCAAGCAATTTACTCTTACACGTTTTCAAGAATCTTTACCCTACCATAACACAGAAAATATGTCAAGAACCACATGTAAATTTAAAAGGCTCTATATTTTTCATAAAAAAAATTCAGACATGGCCTCAGTAATTTAACAAGGTTTTCCAATTTCGTTTACAAATCACCTCTACACCAAGATCAAGAATTTAGCATATTAAGGTTTCTATTTTTAGTAATGCTGTTCATGTTTTTATGAAAAACTTGTTTTGAACCGTTTCTGCTAAACTAAATCAAAAACATTCAGTGATTATCCAAGAATTTGAAAATGTACAAAATAATCTCAAAGTTACTTCAACTCTTTTTTACCTTCCAAATTTAACCAAAATTATACTCTTAGTACATCCCATTTAAAGCTCTGCAGCTAATTAGGTTATAATGATTGAAAATCTTTACAGTTTTATAATACAAAATGCATTATTGCATCATCCAGCCCTTTTAATGATTACCCGCTTAGCTTACTTGCAAAAGCCCTAAAGCTCAATTTTTTAACTATATATGGATTTCCTTTATTAACCAACAAACCATTTAACCGTTTTGTATCATCTTGACTATTGCAACAAGCAATAATATTAAATCATCCTCCAAATATTGTCATGACTTTCATCAGAAATTAAATCACTGATTTAAATGATTATTCATCCCATTGATCAATGATCTTCAAAGTTATTAAATAATCGCATGCAACTTGCGTGTATTAACATTGAATAATCAGATAATAGCCGACGACATCATTTGCATCTGTCTCTAACCTCCTTATCAAATAAAAAAAAGGGTATATCTTATCAAAATTAGAATTACCTGGACGCAACAGATAATAAGATATCCGAGAACATCATAACATACTCAGTTTGTTTGTTGTTAAGATGATTAACACAACAGCCGGATTTTCACGATAAAAATAAAAAATAATGGGTAATGTATTATCCACAAAAATCTAAACGGTTTTGGTTTAGGCATCGCGGCCATCTTGAAATGGGGGCAGGCAGGCAACCTAAATTTTTTCGCGCGTAATTCAAAAATGTTTTTTTTTTTTTGAAAAATTTGTTGAAATTACTTTTTTGTCAATCTTTTATCATCTTAACATCGGATGATCCTAGTCTGATTGTATTTATTGAACCGTATAAGGCACCAGTTTGAATTAGCAGGATTCAACATCGAATTGACCTCTTTTTTGACCTTTTTTGATAAATTGTTATAGAGCGATGTGCTGATGACATTATGACTGAAAAGGGCTTTTTGTCTTCGGCGAAAAAAATGCACTTAGTTCGATTAAAAATAATTTAAAAGGAAAATCGTTTCGGTGATGATGCACGTGTTCATGGTATGATTTTCAAATTGCTGACTGATGTTTACACTTAGTCCCCGGCTCGTATGATTCTATTCAAATGAAATAAATAATAAACTCTGCAAAAAATTAACCTGTATGACATGTACAGTCATAATACCTGTAGGCTGAATTTTCAAAGGTTTCTTTTAACCGTAATTAGTAACGCAATGCGATCAGTTACGTAACGTCACCAGGTAACAGTTGCTCAACCTGATTATTTTTTCAGTTTTTAACTGGCAAAACCAGCCCTGTAGAAACTTAGAGGGCAACTACGAATGTCGCCTAATTTTTTTTTTTTAATCTTGAAAATGGGTTTTAGGCATTGCATCATGTTCATATTTAGTTTTTTTATGTTTTTATAAATAAAAAAATAAGCCTACGACATGCCTAAACGTTTTTGTTGTCATTCAGCCAATGTAAATCTTCGCAATGTTTCCTGGTGCGAACCACATTATCCGATTTCGCAGAATTACAAGCTTTTAAATATAGCAAGAGGTGTCAGTAATGCTTCCTGGTAAGTTATTTTTAAAAAAATATCGTTTAATTTTCACAACTTTTGTTAAAATGGGGTTGAGGATTTGCAAAATTTCTAGGGACCTCTTACTGGTGCTCATGATGTGCCAAGCAAGCAGAAGAAAAGAGGATAAATTGGAACCAAGGGGAGAGGGGGACGGGGACATATGGTGCCCAGGCTTATTGTTGACTCACAATCCGTTGGTCCCTGCTTCAAACTCTACAGCATTTTTCCAAGAAAAATTATCACTTTCATAATACAAAAGATAAGTGGCCAGTGGTCTGTAGCCAAACCCGAAAATCATTTTAAACGAAAAGCATGGTTGGGGCAAGCTCTGGTGCCCCCCCCCCCCCCACAGGGAGCAACTGGGCGCCCTTTTCCTCTTAAAAAAAAGGTCTTCAGCTTACTATGCAGCGCCCCTTGCTGTTGGCGCCCCCTGCGACGCTTACCTCGCTTACAGTGTTTCCCCGGCCCTGACGAAAAGAAAAAATATGGCTTAAGTAGGATGGCGACTCTTTTCTTCATATCCCACCTAGCTACCTACGGCCCTGACTTTCTATTTTGCACAGAAACCCTTCAATATTTTTGATAGTATCAATCATTATCTTAAACACGATCGAGAGAAAAAACAGACGAATCTTAGCTATAAAAAAAAGATACTCAATATTTAATTTTGTAAACTCCTTCCGGCAGGGTACAGTCCAAAAGTTCCAATCACAGGGTAAATCAAGGTCAGTGGCAGATGATCGTTCAGTAAACAAAACAATTGAGATATGTTAGCGATAGTGTCATTTTCAAATATAGTCTAATGACACGCTATATATGCAATTTATCAAGGCTTTCATCTTTTAGTTAATAACAAACGAAAGTGGCTAACTGTAGTTTTGCTACTTATTCAATGATCATAACACGTCCCTGACAAACTAATTACGCCCCTGCTGTTGCTTGCAACTAACCTCAATCTAAACCTGTTATGTTTTTGAAGGCCCTACAGGCAATAATAAGGGTATTGCCCGAGTCTAATCAGCTATTATTAAGGCGACATAAAAAAAGAAGCCTATAAGATCAATGACACTCAGGTATTGCAAGGAGCCTTTTTCATAAAACGACCTCTTTAGAAATGAGTTCAAAAGTTTTTTTAAAAATTATTTTTAGAAGAAAAATTGTGGGCGGTGTTGGATGGAAGACGCAAATTAGGCGGGCGGTTTGAGACCGAAAAGTTGCTTAGATTTTGAAAGGGTGGTCAAAAACGTACTAGTACGCGATTTCGGTCTCAAACGCGAGAAAAATTTATTTATAACTGAATCATACAAACCTTTTTTCTTAAAATCCCCGGCAACATTAATTTTTTTCAATTTAAAAAAAGATATGTAAATATTTACATTATTTTTTAAATTTTCATGGCAGACATTGATTTCGAATTGTATTTTAAGAAGCACAGTAGCGCGGCACATTTTAAACTTTAATTTTTTAACGCTTTATTCGCACTGGGAAACGTGTGACGCGCTCTCAAGCGGCTTACATGTGAACTATCGGAATAAGGATAAACACTATTGTAAACAATGGTTGAAATGAAAAAATGCCGCTCTAAAAAAGAGTTTTTAGTCAATTTTGCAGCTTTTAAATTACCTGATGGGGGTATTACTTTCTCACCAATGCCCCTGTAAAATGATTTTTAAAAAAAGCAGACCAGTCACTGAGAAAATGCAGAAAAAAACTGCACTATGTTTGAGTGTGTAATTTGTATACCTGAACATAAGAAATACCTGTAGGAATGATATTTTGTGCTAAAAATTTAAATATTTTTATGGTTTTAGCTTCTGCTTCAAAATGTCTTATCAAATAACTTCCAAAATTGAATTTGTGCAATATTTCAAAATATTTGAAAAGTACAAAAGTACAGAATCGGCTCTGAATCTAATTGAAAATTGAGATTATGCCGAGACTTCAGTGGAAATTCTAAGAAACCTTCGATAGATAGAGGCTCATGGTTCATTCTTTCCATAATAGCAACTTTATACACTTAAAATCTTGTTGTTGGTATCATTCTTTCTGTGTTATCTCATTACTCATTTGCAAGCAAAGGACACAGCATAATAATTTCAAGAGATGGCTGTACAGCCGGAGTGCAGCAGACCAAATCTCATTGCTTCAAAATGCTGTGAATAGCAGATAATAAAACTCCTTAGCACAAAAATTGTTCCAAATTGAATTTACAATGACACATGCTACCTTATTTCAAAGGATTAAGACTTTTTTAATGTAAGAGAATCATTTCTCTGGAGTAAGCGATTTGATTTCCTCTAGATCACAGGAACACATCATAGACTGTTATAGGATTTGCATAGATGAGGCCTCTCTTTCTAATAAAAATCCTTTGCCCTTAAAGGCAACTTCTTAAATAGCTAAGAAGCAAAATCCAGAATTAAAACCCCCCTTAAAAATGAACCAAACACAGCATATAAGATTCACAAACACAGCATATAAGATTGCAATCCTCAGAAGGAAGCTCGAAGATTTCACATCAGTGTTAGATTTACCAGTTTTAATTACTAAAAAACAGATGTCACATCAAATAGATGACCCAATAGAATGTGTATAGGAGGTATAACGATAAAAGTGGGGGAAGATTGCGCTCATGAATAGCTTATAGTCGCAAGACTTCAACATTATGGCCGCTATACATGGATCCTTATGGAGCTCGTGACGTCATCGTTATACCACCTATAATGTTTTAAAGGTTTTTTCTGTGAACCAAATAAAAAAATTAATGAGTATTAAACGGAAAAAAAATTAAAAACGCTATTATGAATATATATGACAATGTTGTTTATCCTTATAATGGCAGCCATGATGGCGCGATCGAACTGCCATCTATAGTTCGTTCCCAGTGCGAATTGGGCTTCAATTTTTAATCTTTGGCCATGTACATATCATATGATGCTTTGTACTTTAATTTAATGCTTTATTTCTGATTAATTTACCTTTGAAAATAAAATTTAAACTTCCCGCCAAGCAAGTGTTTTTAAAATTAACATTCGAAATCAATGTCGGCCGTGAAAATTTTGAAAAAATAATAAATATTTACATATTTTCCGACAAATTGAAAAAATCTTACCTTGCCGCGAATTTTATGAAAGCAGGTTAGTATGATTGTATTTGAAATTAAATTATCTTTTATTTAAAATTAATTTTGAGCGTTAGTACGTTTTTGACCACCTCAAGTTACAAACAGAGGGTCAAACCGCTCGCCTAAATAGGTCGAATGTATGACCATTGTTAAAGGCTTATTTTTTCATTTTGTTGCAGATAACAAAGCGACGAAGGATTTCGGGCCGTTAGTGGTTGCGTTTGTTGGACTTCCTGCAAGAGGGAAAACTGTATTAGCTCATAAATTGTCACGGTATCTGAGATGGAACAACATTCCGTCAGAAGGTACGTAAAAATGATTTAAAAAGCGATAATGCTTCTCACAGTCAGAGGAGAAGCCAGAGGGCCAGAGGTTTTTCTAACGCCGACACTGGGAAGCAGCCTTCTCATTCTTCTTTACGTGCCGTCTTACAACTAAAAATTGGCGATCAACACAGTAATCCGTATTTTCGATGTAGCCGTAAAGAACAGAGATGTGTAATCTAAACAAAACCAGTCTTTTCTATCGAATTTTTTCGAAATTTTCTTTTGCCCTGCTACCCTAAAACCGTTTTAGCTGCTTTCTTCTCCTTCTTCTTGGAACCTATCGCCATCTACAACTGAACATAGGTCACTCTCAACTCTGGCCACAATTTTTTCTCTTAGGCTTTCTGCATCCACTATTATCCCGCCACTTTTTTTGATATCATGCCAACGCTTCTAGTACCTACCAACACTCCTTCTTAATGTACAAGGCCTCAATCTACCCGTCCACCTTCCCGAAACTTGTCTGACGAAATGCATGCCCATTAGATGTTCCTATGCTTTGAGCAATAGTGACATCTACTCTCGAAGCGACCAGCCAGGCTAATTTTTAGTGTCACCATTTCCATTTACTATTCATCGAAAAATTATGCAAGCTTTGCTCTTCTGTTGCGAATTCAAGCTCTTAGCTATTCAATACTTTTCTGGCTTCTCTCTTGCTGTTGATGCTTCTTCATGGCACTTCTTTAATTTCCTTTTTTCTGATTAGTTTTCAGCGTTTGCGATTACTGCAGGCGTCACATCGAGTTATACAACCACAACATGTTCAGAGCTGACAACAAGGAGGCTATTGAAATGAGACAAAGAAGTACGCTAGAGGCCATGGAGGACGCGACTCAGTGGCTTAAAGGAGAGGGCCAAGTCGCGGTAAGCAGCAAGAACTATTTCTTGCTAGTCCCATAAAAATAATCCAAATAAGTAAAAATCATTCTCATTTGAATATTTATATGTTCAGATTTTGGATGGGACGAATCCGAATCGAAATTACCGACAGTTACTTCACGAGTATTTCGTGAATCAACTCGGTTTCAAGATCATATTCATAGAATGCATTTGCGATGACGACAGCATTTTGGAAAGAAACATCAAGGTAATGAAAAAGAAAAATATATTGCATCTCAGAAAACATTGTCTGTGTATTATTTACCCTTGAAATAAACGTGAATGACCTTGCTTTCAAATAAATTCTGACGCTCTGGCAGATAAATTTTAACAGATTCTTAAAAAACAATAAACACCGGTGACAAGGAGCAAATTTATTCGTAGGGCTAATTGATTTTGTTTGAAAAAGAAAAAAGCCTATTAAAATTGAAAACACGTTTAGTACGTCACTTCGTCGATCAAACTAACACACAAAAAATATTTAATTGCAGGAAATTCTTCAGTTTAACATCGATTATAAGAAGATGAAAAAGGAAGTTGCCATGAATGATCTAAGATGCAAAATCGAGCATTTCAAAGAGCAGTATGAAGTCTTGAGCAGGAGAAATGAACCTCATTTGTCTTTTATTAAAGTTATAAATGGCGGTGAAGATATATCTGTACATAAGATCAAAGGGCCGCTTGAAAGCAAAATTTTGTATTATATTTCAAATTTTCGAGCTCAGCCGAAGACGTTATATTTTTCAAGGGTAAGTGTTGATGAATAATTTTAAAATTAACCCTGGGAATTTTGAAACAGAAAGGGAGGGCTTCGTTCAACTGCACCCGCCTATAGATCGATGGGCCTGTAGTTTGGGTCCCAAATTCCAGAAGAGTTATTCAAGTGAAATTTAGTTGAGAGAAGGGAGTCTAACACTCCACTTCTTCACCTACCGGAGGAAACCCCTGCTTAACTGGCCAAATAGAGCCCTAAAACGCTTTGCCTAATCACATTACAAAAGCCTGTATCCGCCACTGGCAGATAAAACACACGCTAAGAACCAAAATTTGACTGGCACTGACACGAGTGTTTAATAAATTTAACCCGAAGCTGCGAGTATTTTTAGAATGAAAGATGATTGGTCACTGATTGAGTTTTGAACGAAGCGAAGAATAAAAAAATCTTGGATGCTTTTGTGATTGATCGGCTTATTTCAACCTGACTATTTTGATGTTTCTATATTGAGCCAAAAATGATTTTAAAAGCAAAAAAATACGTCATTTTATTATTACGGAAATAGCCGAAGTCATTTTTCATTCCTCATTTTTTTTTAGCATGGTGAAAGCGAGTACAACTTGCTTGGCAAAATCGGAGGAGATGCGAATCTATCTCCAAGAGGAAACCAATACGCTCAATGCCTAGCTCGGCATTTCAATCAAGCTTCCATACCCGGTTTGAAAATTTGGACAAGCCAGAAAAGAAGAACGAAGCAAACGGCTCAAGGAATCAATGCACCGAAAGAGGCCGTAGAAGCTCTAAACGAATTAGACGCAGTAAGTATATAGCACAACAATGTGGAAATTTTAAAAAAGTCGAATAAAGAGAATCTTAATACTAAAATAAAATTTTTAGGGCGTTTGCGAAGGAATGACGTATGAAGAAATGCAGGAAAATCATCCTCAAGAATTCGCATGGAGGGACCAAGATAAACTTCATTATCGATACCCATGGGGTGAATCTTACATTGACATCATGACTCGCTTGGACCCTGTTCTTATGCAACTCGAATCTGAAGACAATGTCTTGGTTATTAGTCACCAGGCTATTTTAAGATGCGTCTTGGGTTATTTTCTAGATAAAAAGCCAGGTAAGATGGAGACGACCAAAAAAAATGTTATCTTGAAAAATTTTTTCTTTTACTAAAGAAATGTTTTTCTTGTCTACAGAGCAACTTCCTTATTTAGAAGTCCCACTTCACACTATTATCAAGATGACAAGCGACGGGTATAATTTTAAAATGGAGCTTACAAAATTAAACGTGGACTGTGTCGATACATTCAGGAAACAACCAAAAGTAAGTGCTGCTATTCTTTTAAAATAATTTGACGTCTGATTATCTTAATTTTTGACTAATTTTTCTTATTTTTTTTTAATTTTTAGGACTGCTCCCTCAATCGATCCCCAAACGAAGCATTAAAAACCGTTCCATCCCACTACGACAACCTAAAATACTGGACTCAAAAAAGCTTAGTTGGCCCGCACTGACCATGGCCTGAAATTTCGACTTAACATCGTCCAGTGCTTGACAGTATATAATAAAAAAAAATACTCTATTCGACCTACTTCTATTTAAAAAAAAGTTTTAGTTCCTAAATTGGATGTTGAAAGAAAAAACTTTTTTTTTTATTAATAAAATTTAACACGATCAACCTTGGAACATTTGCATGGCAACTGCAAGAGCTATTGATTGTAATAATTAAAAACGATTAATAATTGCAACATTCAAATTTTTGTTAAATTAAAATCAATTTAGAATTTAAGCAGATAAGTAACATATGTTAAAAGGAGATAAAAACATATGCTATTCGTTCAATTTGCCAGGTCACGAATGGGCCAAAGTGGGAGTTCTTTGTTATTTGGCACAGCGTTGAAAATGCTTTACCATGAACTTGAGACCATGATTTTTTCATCTCCTTTTTACAAAGAATATAATTTAGTTATTTATAGCTTATTTTCAGTATTTTTTGGGGACGTTTTACTGTTAAGTAGTTTACGATTTTTTAATGTCTTACAAGTTATGAGCAAATAACATTAGACTTAAGGTTTATGGTACTCTTATATATTTTCTTAGTAGGCTTTGTATTCTTCTATCTAAGTATTATGATTAAGAGAGCTTTAAAAATTGCCATAAACTTTAAAAAAAAAAACTGGCTGTAAGACTGTTTTTATTTAAATAACACCTCTGTGATGTAGGAAGAATTCGAGAGGATCGCTTTTCTAATTTTTTGAAACGCAAACTTATCAAAAAAAAAAAAATTGTGAAATCGGTTTAAATTATTTTTTTAAAAATTTTTTTATATTCCATTAATGTTTTTATTCAAAAACACAAAGGGTAATTTGCTTAAAATAAAAAACTAGTATTCTATAGTTTCCGTTTAAGGAAAATTTTAATTTGACTTGGAGGAGGACCACTTTTTTTTCTTTTACAAAAAAAATGGTTGATTAATTAGGTTAATACAATGCGCAGTTATTTTAACTAGGCAGTTCAGTTAGTGAAAAAAATAAATCTTTTACAATGATATAGCATTTTAAATGTTTGATTTTTGTCTTCTTTTTTTCTTTTACTGAACAAAATATTGAAATGTAGTAATGGAATTTGGTGATAGAAAGCATTGCTCTCATATTAACTTAATTGTAGTAGTTTAAGGAAAATTTTAGTATTTTTATTACTTTTATCGACGAATCTTAAAAATTTAAAATAAAGATTTAAAAATGTAAAATGTTGTTATTGATTTCATGACAGTCCTATTCTATAGGAATTAAATTCCTGACCTTCGTTAGTTTATTTTCACATGTTTGATGGTGTTAGTTAAAAAAAAACAGCACTAGCACATGAGATGGCAGTCAAAACAAGAAATAATAATAAAAGGCAGTTCTTACCCCAGCATCTAGTGAAATGGAACACATAGTATTCCCGTTGCTAAAGCGGTTGTTGAATTATTTTTTTATCATTTGGCATCACGAAGAAACAATTTTTACAACTGCATAACGTCACAAGTAACCAAAATGAGGTTTAGTATCAAAGAAACATCCCCAAAAAGATTAGCTATTAATTTTCGGAATGACGCTATTTGAATTGCTATATTTGTCTCGGAGATAATCACCTGATCACTTTCTCCCTGCTGGGATTTTGAAACATTGTTAATATTTAATAAACTTCACATTTAAATAATAATATTTTGGTCATAATAAAGTATAAAATTCGTTTGGATCTATTTTCCTATCGTACTCTTCCCCTTTGACTTTTTTTCCCAATATTAACACATGGCTGCCAGTGCCAACTTTTGAAACCAAAGTTTAAAAACAATCACGGCGGCGGTGTTTTTAACCAAAAATTGATTCGTAATTTTTTATATTCCAGATTTTGTTAGAAAAAAAATTGTTCATTAGATCACGACTGAATAATATTTGCATCGTTACGATCTAAATACTTTTACATCCCTTCTTTTTAACATGAACGGAGACACTTAACTGATGGATCACGGGTTGAACATAACCTAACCTGCTCAAATGAATGAAGCCCATAAACAATGCTGTTGTCATAAAGTTCTAACAGAAAATAATGCTCAGTGACCTATCCTTAGAGAGCAGATAATTACCAGAGGTGACATACGGGCTAATCGGACGGAATTTCCGGACGTCGGGTTTTGTCGAAATTTTAATTTTAATTGTAGCTACTACTTCGTTCTGACTTCAACCTCATTTGAAGCTAACGAAATAAAGTTTTTAGGTTTTTGATGTAAGCATTCTTTTCAGCCCTGAATAAGATCTATTGTAAATGATAATTTAGGAGAACTACAATGGATACTAAGAAAGAGAAAGGGGAAATCAAATGACTGGAAATACCTTTCCTGCTTATGAGTCAAATATTGAATAAATGGATAAATAAATAAATTTTAAAAAAAACAAAAAATTAAATGTTATTTTAAATTTTCTAATTATAGAAATGTACAGTCAAGATTTATGTAATTACAATAAAATTTTACAAATTATAAGAGCTGACGTTACTTTACCTCAGCTTCTACGTACGTGAATACTTTCGCTTTTTTAAAAAAAACCCTGAAAAATCCGCGCCTACATTTTTACCATACCTACCGAAATTCTCATCACTTTGTCACTTCAAATCACAAAAGAACCGCGGCGAGAATTTCTAATAATTCACTCCCGTTCTTCATAATTCAAATAAAAAAAAAGATATTTTAGAAAAAGGACGAAGAACTCTTAATGATTTGTGTAAAAATTACAAAAATAAAAATTTGATGAAAAAATGTCCTTAATAATATTCACGATGATAGTTATTATGATTATCATAATTAGGGGCGGGTCTATTATAATCATTTTGAGGAGGCATTTGAAAATTATTCATAGGCCTATCAAACATTGGCTGCATCATTGGAGGACCCTGAGGAGGCATGCCCTGAGGAGGAATATCATATTGATTTTGAGGCGGTTGAAATTGTTGGTAATTATTACCACCATTCCAGGGTTCGTTATAATTAACATTATAAACGGGATCTGGGGGTTTATCATACTCGTACATGGGCGGTTGAAGTTGATGTTGTTGTTGTTGATGTTGATGCTGATTATAAATAACATCATTAACATTAGGACCGCGTTGATAATTTTCATTAACACTCGAATAATTTTGATAATTATCCGTTGAGTATCCGAACAAATCATCTTGATAATTATAATCATTTAACAAATTATTATCCATCGGTTTACCAGACGGGGGTTGATTATCATAATTAGGTTGTGCTGCAGGAGCTGACTTAGGCGTCGGATCGACTAAATTCACGGACCTCGGAGTTGTCAAAGGAGCCGTTCGAACGTTAGTCGTTGTGGTGCGTGTAATACCTCCTGTAAATTTAGTAGGAAGCTGCCCCATGATATTAGCAATCATTACCTTAGCTTCATCGAGGACGCATTCTGGATCTTCTAATTTTGAATTTCTATAATCTTTAGGTGAAGTTTTTCCTTTCGATTTCTTCTGTTGTTCATCCAACATTTCTTGCACGACTGTTCTCGACGATACTTTTTTCTCAGCTGCTTTGTAAATATCCTCGTAGGAATAATCCTCTTCTTCGTCTTCTTCTTCTAACGCGCGATGACGATTTCTAGAACCGTCATCTATAAACGGATTAGCACCGCCTTCACGCATTGAAAAAGGCGAAAGTCTCCCACTTCCTTCATCTTTCTTCTCGTTTTTATTATCGCCGCCTAAATTAACAAATTTTCTCAATTTTTCAACTTCGTCCGGATCTTTCGCTTCTAATTCTTTAAGGTACGTTATAAGACATTGTTGTTCTTCCGGAGACAGTTCTTTAAAATTTTGTAAAAGCAGTTTCATGTCTTCTTCGGTTAAATCAGCCATATCTTTAGCTGTCATGCGTTTCGTTCCTTTTCCCTGAGACGCTTCATCGTAATTTTTTAGAAGATTTAAACTGTTATTCGGAGCAGATACGGGAGGAGCTTGAACCGGCTCTGGCTTTACCTCTGGTTCGGCTACGATAGCAGGAGATAAAGCTGGAATTGTTACGGGAGCTGGAACGGGTTGCGGAACAACAGGCACAGCCGTCACAGCAGCAACAGCAGCCTGCTGCTGATAGGTATTAGCCTGAGCCATCCCAACGACTGCGCTGATTAACTGTTCTAATTCCTGCTCGGTTACATTTGTTTTCCCTTGCGCGATTAAAGCTGACGCAATTTGCTGAGCAATGGCGACTTTATCAACAGCTCCGATTCCAGGAACTATTAAAGGTTCTGCAACTATAGGTGCTGGGGCTGCTACCACCGCTGGTACTGGCACTGGTACCGGAACAACAGTAACAACCGGTTCTGGATTTTCTTTCTTAGCTTTCCATGTATTAAATAACTCAGCTACGTTTTGAATAGCTACTCTAGTTGCATTCACCATATGCTTTTCAACTATCCCAGCAAATAATTGTCCTTTTAACTTCTCTTTTACTGTTTCGAACAAAACACTATTCTCAGACACTTCAATTAGTGAATCTGATGAATTTTCTTTTTTATTTTCCAAAGCAATGGCTTGCGACAGGAGATTATTCACCCTCGGCCCGAGCGAACCTAACTGACTTTCTAAAGCAGTTAATAATCTTAAAACTGTTATAACTCGAACCGGTGTATTAGGATCTAAATTAACAGATCCAACTTCGTAATTATCGGTTTTTTCAGGAGATTTCGCTTTTTTAGGATTGCCCTTTATGTCGCTTCCGGTTAATGCTTTCCACGTATTCTTGATATCATCAACGGTGACGTTTGTTTTATCATCTTCTAATGGAGTCGGAGAAACTTCAATGACGTCATCATCGATTACTCCTCCGGGTGCCTCTGCTTCAGGAAGTCCTAATTCAGTACGATATTTATCTTTTTTGGATTTCAATTCCTCGGCATGTAGTTCTTTCATTCTAACAGTCCAAAATTTAATCCATTCGGGTTTGAAATCGTGTTTAGAAGCGTCTTCTCCTTCGGCTTGTAATTCTTTGTAGCGCCGGTTCCAAAATTTTTTCCATTCTTCAGGGTAAAGAGGATGTTTTTCAGGGTTTTTCTCGTAACCTTTTAGAGTTTTCGACATATCTTTTTCGAGTTTTTCGACGAATTCTTTATACAGGTCCCATTTTTTTCGCTTGTCGCGTAGTTCAGCAACTTTCCGTTGTGTTGACTTAGGTCTTTCAGAAGCCGGGTAATCGTCTTCATCATTGTAAAGGCTGAAAAAAATCCAAAATTAAATTCGGCATTGCATTTGATTAAAATTGATCAAAAATATTTTCCTACAATTTTCCTGCTGCCACTGGAACCGCGACACCCTAAAAATAACAAACTTACCTATCATATCTAATAGTTCTGAACGAAGGTCTAATTGGAGATCGAGGCCTGGCATACGGCAACGGTCGATAACTCCTTCGATAACTCGATATCCTGTCCCGACTTCGAGATCGAGATCGTGAGTGTCTATCACGTCGATCCCGATAATGTCGAGGAGGCGTCCTCCTCCTAGGATCGTTCCTTTCGCTTCTTTTATAATCTCTGTACATATAACGGTATTTCCGAGATTTCGAGTGAGATCTAGATCTCGAACGAGACCACGAAGGAGAACGAGAATAACTTCTGGAGCGTGACCGTGATAACGAACGAGATCTCGACGATATCGTTGAAATTGTCTCGACTGATTTTTCCCTCTTCGCTCTTTTACTATGCACTTGATACGATTTCTCTGTATTTTTTTTCGGTGATTGATCGTGGAGTTGTTTGAATTTATTTTTATTAAAATTCAATTCGTTTTTCATAACTGAAGATTTTTTCTTCGCTTCCTCTTTTTCTAAGTCTATCGTTAAAATGTTATCTGAAAAGTAAAATGAAAATTAGTTTGAGTAATAAATCCGCAGGCCCGAAGCCAGAGCATAGGCTCAGTGACACAATATTTTTAAAAAAATTCTTGAGCAACTACGAGTCTGGCTACAAGCTTAAAAATTAAAATCTTTTTCAAAACATTCAGTTTGGGGAAAAAATGAAAAACTTACCAGCTTCAGGCGCACACTTTTTAATAAAATCCAAGTCGACTAAAGATTCGTAATTGGAATCAGCAGTTTCGTGAAAATGTCTCCCGGCACTCATTTCACGATAGTATTCTTCCTTTTTTTCGTCAAACACAGCACCGTCAACAATCACCGGATTCAAACGTCCGAATTTATTTTCAATAGCCTTGACTATTTTCGCCAGAACCTCGCCCGTCCCACGTTTATATTCTTTCACTTTAGGAACCAATGCTAGAGCTGTATTCGTCTTTGGAAAATATCTCCCCTGTTTCAAGAAAAAAAAGCAATGATGATGAAGCACTGAAAAATATTTTTAAGCTCCCAAAAAATATTATTTACAAAATAATTTTTTAGTAATACTTTCCTATAATTCGGCATGCAGACTGATGTGTGATAAATCAACATCTCTGAACATATAAGCCACGAAATAAAAAAATTCATTTACATTCATTGTTATATTTCATCAATTATATCTTGTGACTTATGTGCCGACAGTAAAACGCGCCATTTTCTTACTCCAATTATTAAAAATCAATCATTTATTTGATATAATTTATTTCAATTTAATTTTTAAATTTAAAATAAAATTATATTTAGTTGGTCAGATTAAAAATATTTTTTTGGCCAATAAATCGTCTTGAATTTTACTGAACGAGAATAAACATACCAACCAAGCAAATAAATCTTACTGACCAGAATTTTTTTTTAAAATATTGAACGCCTATAAATTTAAATCACTAAACACTTACGATATATTTAATCCGATGATTAAAGCAAACTAGATGAGCTAAAACAGTCCTTGGATCTCCTCTTTTATTGCATAATAAACAACAATACTTGGGTTCAACTTCGTCTCCGATTGGAGTGATTTCAGCTAAAAACTCCAAACCTACTAAAGGTGCTTTCATTTCTGCTAGAGTAGACGTAATTTCAGGAACACGAGTCACGATATCCTCAAATCCTGGAGGTACAGGCTCCCCCGGTGCTAAATCTGGGATTTCGACCCCAGGAGCTGTGATCAATTTCCCGCCCAAATCTAACGTGAAAAAAATAAAACATTAATTAAACGCACAATTTTTTTCATAAATAAAATGAAAATTATTTACCTGGGGTTAGCTTAGATGTTTCTTGCCGAACTATATTAGAAAAAGTTTCGTGAGAATGGAAAGGCGTCTTCATCTTTCTACTATGATTTTTACCGGAAGCATGTTCTTCCAAGCTTTTTGCGCTGCAGATAGGTACGTTGCAGACATGACATCGAAATCTTCCGCGAGGATTTTCATCCGTGCTTCTTGTGAATACATAACCTTCTTCCCCATTGTCTAATTTGACTTTTTCTTTTAGCAATTCTACAACCTGAAAATAAAAAGGAAATCTTAAAAAATGAGATTTTCCTTCAAAAGTTAAAACTACTTATTTACAATACGAAAAAAACTTTCCAATGCTGTTCCATTTTTTTAAGGTCAAATCTTTTTACTATCCACATTTATTTGCTAACACTTTATTCACTTTTGATTTATCACTAAAATATTTTTACAAAAATAACAAATCCAGTTCCAGTAAATTTATAAATTATCAGGCCATTCAAAGAATTAATAACTTTCAAAAAGTTATCATACATATATTAAAAAAAAATTTATAAGAAAATTCAGTTGCTGCACTGTTTTTTTTTTTAACTGCTCCTGCTGCTGCTGTTGCTGACAGCAGTGATGATACTTACCTATTAATTGTGTATCATAAAATCATTGCAGATTCAATTTGTGCAAATCATTCTTAGAAATTAAAAACAAACAAACCAAGAGCTAATTTTTAAAGTTTTGGCTACTTTATAATTTTGGCTTTCTTTTTTCAGTGTTATTTAAAATTCAGACTAAAAACGCCTTCAGCCATCTCATGATTTTAAAAAAAAATTAATTTTCAGTTTTACAAAATTTAAAATTTTCACAGCAATGCACATCACTGTCACTCAATTTTAAAATTTTAAAAATGCCACACTGCCACACTAAACAAACACTGTAAATTATAAAACACAAATATTTTCTTGGCCACAAAATCTTGACCGAATCACTTCAACAAATATCAGTAAAATGTTGAGTGTTCCCTTAATTAATTTTAATTTGGCAGTAAAAAATTTAAGTAGATCATTATTAAAAAATTGTATTTAACTTTTAGCAACCCCTTGTTCTAACTTATTGCTAAGAAATTCTATTACAGAATACATTGAAAAAAAAATTATCCCATGAAATTCACTTAACTTATAGGCACTTTTCTTAAAACTGATTTAACACTTTTTTTTTTAAATTTTAAAAACTAGGGTACCTTAGCATTTAAAGCTGCATCATCCTCTGTTAACTCCTCTCCCATTTTAGTAGATGATTCAACTTGATCCGAATCCAGCTTGTCAATTAAGAGAGTTATTCTCTTCAATTTCTGTGATGACACTTATAAAAACCGACTATAAAATAAAAACAAAAAAAATATTATACATCTAAGCTTGATATTGTTTTTATATTAGAATTCAATTATGATCCAAAATATTCTGTTAGCTTCTCCTGCTTTTCAAGAAAAGCACATCAATTTGCATTTCAGCAGGAAAAACCTAGGAGAATATTTTGATGGGATTAAAGTACCATTATTCAAGAACATACTTATCCAGTTAAGAAATTTTCCATTACCTGAAGAATTTCTTTGTATGACACATTTTCGGGATCAGTAACATCTAGAAAAATATACAATCAAGAACCTAGCACATTTACACAAAAAAACAACCTGCGAACTTTGACCACTTATTTCCGAAATAATATTTAAAATTAAAAAAATATCAATGTGAATCGATTATTATGATAGAAGATTTAAATTCAGTACTGTGCATCTGTTCATTCAACTCTACAGTAGAAAAAAATGGATGATTTTACAAAAAAAAAAAAAGAGATTAGTTATCAATATGACAATATAGCTTGTTCACCAATGTAAGTTAAAAGCTGATCTATTAAGAAGTTAGGATTTTGAGTATTTTCGAAGAAACTGTAATTTAATAATTTTTAAAATAGAAGATTTCAAGCAGAGGAAAAGGAACTAATGTGGATCTTGGGCACCTGAATAGTCAGTCCTTAACAATTTGATATTGAACAAAAATGGCCTACATTTTGGTTCATAAGCTTGAAAATGCTTTTTAGTAGTACGTATCAATTTTAAAAAAATAAAGCGGAATACACTGCATTCATCTTACTTTTAACTGATAACTGTCAACGATGAAATTTTATTAACTATATATTTCCGATAAACAATTAATTTCACGTCCTCTTAACCTTCGACGGATCGTTCTCTCACTTCTTGCTAACTGATACTGAACGAAGGCTTAAAAGCAATGTAAACAATTAATTTTCATTTGACGTATCTAGACTAGAAACATAGAATAAATTCCCGGGCTTTTCATCAATTGCATAATTAAAGCCAGCGATCGCGAAGGATGAAGGGTGGGCAATTAAAATTTTTTAATGGGGAAATGTAATGATACAGAGGGATGCTTAATGCTTATAAAAAAAAGGACATTTAAAAAAGCAGTTCTCTCACCTGAATTATTCAGTCTTTACTTTAACAGCATTATAAGAATTCCTGATTAATAAACTGTGCTTTTTTATTATTAACATTTCAATCATTTGAGCGAATTTTAAATACAAAATGCCATGCAATACAAATGCATCCCATTGATCTCTTCAAAAATCATGCATCAAACGCCCGGCAAATTTTTTTCTCCGTTATGTTGGCAGCCATGTTTAGAAAAAAAAATAAAGATGGACGATTCTTGACCGAGGAAGGTTGCATGCTTTCTAGTAAAAGTAAATTTTTATTTATTTACAGTTAATAATTACTAATCATGAGCTCGATTTTGAAAATATCGCCACTTAATGTTCTACATTTTACCGCCTTATCAACAAAATCACCTGACGTGATGTTTTATATGTGTAGACAATGTCGTGATAATCAGTCGGTAATACCGCGTGAGAGTAAGTAAATTTTTTTTCTCAGAGTTAGTGTCCTGATCTTAAACGAATTAGAATTCATCTCTAAAGTCAGCACACTTTGTTTAGATGTACAGTTTACTTTTTATTCAATAATTTTTTGTTTGATTTTTTAGGGCGATTTTATTCAACTTATGAATCTCCCCTATCAAGCACAACTAGAAAGAAACTGAAGAAATCAAGTTTAAAAAACCTCAAAAAATTTGCAGAACTTGTAAAAGTTTCTGACAATAAAATAACCCAGAAGAAAGTTCGAATAGGAAAACTGACAGCTTGTCATGTTGAAGCATTTGCTGAACAACCTGGAATGACTTTAAAAATCTCAAATAAGCAGTCAAACAAAAAATTCCAACTAATTAAGGACTACAACAAAAAAATCAATGAATTTCAAGCTAAACTAAATGATTACAAATCTACTGTCTGTAACAGAATCGAATCTTCTCATGAAAATAAAGTTCCCAACACAGAAAACTCTAAATCACACATAAATATTTGTGGTACCAATAAGTTAGAAACTTCATCAAACATAAAGCAAACAAGTGATATCAACTATGACTGTGAATGGCAAACTTTTAAAACATCTCTTAATGAACAATTTAATAAAATTATTGACTTAGGAGACAATTATTTCAGCTCTTCAGCTCGAAAAAATTCAGCAAAAGTAATCAGGATAAAGGATGAAAAGGAATACAAAAACGAAAGCATAGGAGAAGTAGGAAATAGTTTTGCAAAGAGCCCACCAAAAGATATGTCCTATAGTAAACTTAAGAAATTGAAGCAAGATAAGAGAAATCATTTGATGCCATTGAATATAGATTACATCAAGAAAAATGAACAAGAGGGAGACAGCTATTGGGGAAATATTACAAATGAAGTGACAACAAAGGATGAGGATCACTTCAGTAATTACAATGAAATCTTTGGGAAAAAAATTGTTGATGATGCCTCTCAGAAGGATGATTTAAGCAGGTGTGTAGCTATTTACAATTTATTGATGTTTAAAAAGGGATCAGAGCTTGAAACAATATTTAAATTTTAATTATGCTTTTTTCAGCTGTAAAAGTTCAATTGCATCATTTAAAGGAGCAGAAGTTTTGGAGTTTGAAGAAGGAAAAAAATATAATTTTAAAGAATTTCTGGATTCTTATGTAGATGTTTGCATTAATAGCAACATGATTGACACTGCTTACGAGAAGATCAAATCAGAAAAGAGATATAGTCATTTTTGGCAGAATGTTCAAGTATATAATCGCCTTCTCCATGGATATTCTCGACTGGTATAAAATTATACTAATTAGCTTGTCTCATTAAAAGAAAAACAATGTTTTACCTTGTGATTTTTTTTAGGGAAATTGGACTAGAGTCCAAGAAATCTTGAATTTTATGAAACAGAGAGAAATAAAATTAGATAGTCAGAGTTATGCCGCCATTTTCGATTGTTTAGGAAACATTACATCTGAGAAGGGGAGCTCGTATGTAAAAAATCATATTGAAATGTATTTGGAAAAGCTAATATCACAGGTACGTTAAAGTGTGGCTACAAAATTTTATTATAAAACAGAAACATGGTGGAAGTTTTTTTATGCAAAATCTGGGAGCTTTTCTGCTTCTCCACTAACCCAAGCATTTTTTAAGCAGGCTCATTTTGGACAGACTTGTACAAGCGTCTATGCTTTATTAATATTAAAGAATCATTTTAAGGTCAGGAGTAATTTTATTTTTATTTTAGGGCAATCATCTCGATGATTTATTTCATAAAACTAAGCTAATTAATAATCAACGTGAAATAATTCTAAAGGTGATAAGAACGATCTATCCAGATTATGAAATACCTAAACGAACAATTGAGCTAAATAGTGATTGTGAATTATTAGCGCCGTTGGAGAAAATATGTGAGCCATATAAGTGAGTACAGTAATTGTGTGCACAAATTTTTCTGACTAAAATCTTACCAATAACTACTCTCATTTTTCAGAACTCAAGCAACAGAAGAAATTACACTTGAAATGCTTCATAAATTAATTGAAGAGCAACTTGAAGTGGAAAATAATTTTGTGGTTAAAGTTAAATCAGTCATAGAGCCAAAAAGTGATATAGTAAGTAAAAAGCCCATGAACCACAATCGATTATCGATTATTAAAAATATATGAAAAGTCTTATGCTAATTTTTTTAAAAAAATTTTAGGAAGAAAAAACTCAACGATTATTTGACGAATGGAGGTCAACTTTGCACGAGGCTTTTATTAGAAGTGTTAAAATGATAAATTACGAAAATGATCTAAGTTCGATAAAGACACTAACTCCTTTTTTGAATTGTCTTCCGGCCGAAACTTTCGTTGATTGTATGTTACATGAACTTAGGCGTGTTGTAACCGATTTTAATGAACCGCCTGTATATTTATCGAGCATGCTATTGGGGACAAGAGTATGGCAGAGGTATGACGTGACGTAGTTTAATTTTTTTTACTATGACAAATCTAATTTGAAAATTTTTTGAGAAAGACTATTGATGTAATTTTGATTTTGAACAGCTATGTCTTTAAAAAAAAGAAAAACACAGGGGAACTAGATAAATTAATTCAACTTTATAAAAAATGGGCCGAGTGGTACTTGATAGGTCATGGGCCTGCAACTAATGGCAGGCAATACTGGCAAATGTTGCTAAATGACTACTCTGAAGGACCTAACGTAGTAAGTTCATGTATATTTAGAGTCACAGTGGTGGGCAATACGGGGTTTTAATATCTCTGGTAATTTTTCTGACATTAATCTTTTTTAGGATTTAAATGCGGATAGATGGCCGCCAAATCTTCGAAGGCAAATTGGCGATTTTTTATATAAAATAATGATCAACGAATGCAGATTTAATGTCAATATCAAAAGAGAAATTAAAATGAAACCGTGAGTGTTTTTTATCGTTTGAAAAAATCGGGAGTATTTTCTTTGGAATCAAAAGAGAATTTTTGTTTGAAATCTTTTGTTTTATTTTCCAGACGTTTAGTGCCTGTTTTCTATCCTAAACTCGTTCACGAAAAACAGAAGCAAATCGGATATTTAAAATTCCATCCGACAATGCAAAAACTCTTTCAAGCTTATCACTGTAAAACATTAATGTTCGACCCTGATCAAATTCCTATGGTAAGCCCAGCCAAACCTTGGAGCCATGTAAATAGCGGTGGATTTATAATAAGAGATACACTATATATGAGGTAAATTAAAATAAAATATTTTTTCTTTTCAAATTTTTAAAATATTTCAATTTAAATTTTATTCTAATTTCAGACCCATAAAAGGACTTAAAGCGAAAACAATGCCTTACGATCGAATACCTCAAAAGCAATTATATCCATCTTTCGATGCTTTAAATCAACTCCAGTCTGTTCCTTGGAAAGTCAACGAAGATGTAAGTTGTATTTTGAAAGACAACAAAAATTGAGTTATATTCTTTAAAATATTTTAATTTTTTTTTAGATGTTGGAGGTTGCTTTATCAGTTTTTAAACTGGGGGGTTCAGAGGAGCTGGAAGTGCCTTCTCTACCCGACATGAAACTCAAGAGATTAGTATTTCCGAAAGATTCTTCTGATGAAATGAAAATAAAATTAAAATCCGAGCATAAAAAAATGATAAAAGAAACATTGAACAAATATGGATTGTGGTGTGAAGCATTGTATAAGCTATCGTTAGCTAATCATGTAAGTAAAAATAATTAATAAAAAAGTTTTTTTGGGGTGAATAATAGTTAATAAATAAATGCTTTTCTTTAAGTTTCGAAAACGTGTGATTTGGTTGCCGCAAAATATGGATTTCCGTGGGCGAGTTTATCCAGTTCCTCCACACTTTAATCATTTAAGTGCCGATCTTTATAGGTCTTTACTAATGTTTGCAAAGGGGAGAAGCCTCGGCCCTAATGGTTTAGATTGGCTTAAGGTAAGCTCTTATGAATTATTTTTTGTTCTTAATATTTACTAAAAATTTTTTTTTTTTTTTTTTTTTTAAAGATCCACACAATTAATTTAACGGGTACTCATAAAAAGAAAACAGTTAAGGAAAGATTAAAATACGCCAACGAAATATTAGATAAAATCGTGGACTCAGCCGAACATCCTCTTACTGGTGAAATGTGGTGGAAAAAGTCAGATGAACCCTGGCAAACTTTGGCTGCTTGTATGGAAATTAAAAAGGCATTACAATGTCCTAATCCAAAGAATTATGTTTCTCATTTCCCTGTACATCAAGATGGATCGTGTAATGGATTGCAGCATTATGCTGCTCTAGGAAGAGATGTTGTAAGTATTGGAATTTAATAAGTTAATTTGGACAAACAGCGCAGACTACTTTCAGTGTGGATGCGCTATCGATCCAGCAAAATCGTGTGGTTTGCCTCTAAAATGAGGTTTTTTTTTTTAATATTAACGATCTTTTCGTATTTTTTCTAGATCGGGGCCAATAGTGTAAATGTATCCCCATCAGATACCCCTCAAGATGTTTATTCATGCGTACTCGCAATCGTAGAAGAAAAAAGAAAAGCTGATGCTGCTAAGGGTGATAAAATAGCGAAAATTTTAGAAGGTTTCGTAGAGAGAAAAGTTATTAAACAAACAGTTATGACTACTGTTTACGGAGTGACTCCATACGGTGCTAAATTGCAGATTTTGCGTCAATTAGAATGTATGTATCACCCTCTTCTTTTTTTTAAATTTATTGCTCTTAGAAAAGAAATGATAAGTAATAAATTCTTGAATTTTTAGACTTGAAAGATTTTGATCAAAATTTTGGAATAACAGCAGCTAATTATTTAAGTCAGAAAGTCTTTGAAAGTTTGAATGAAATGTTCACATCAGCCACCGAGATACAAGAATGGTTCGTCGAGTGCGCAAAGGTGATATCTAAAGACGGAGGAGACTATGTAAAATGGATAACCCCTCTCGGACTACCTGTAGTTCAACCGTACGCTAAACAACAGAAAATTGAACTTGAAACAGGGGGAAAAGCAAAAATCATCACGTATGTTCTAAAAAATAAAATTGCAAAAATTGTATTCACTATTCTTTAAACTTATTAATTTCTTTTTTAGGACACCAAACATATTGAAACAAAAGAATGCTTTCCCACCGAATTTTGTTCATTCTTTGGATTCTAGTCATATGATGTTAACGGCTTTGCATTGTGAGCAAAAAGGGATTACTTATGCTGCCATCCATGATTGTTTTTGGACTCATGCTTGTAGTGTTGAAATTATGAATAAAATATGTAGGGAACAATTCGCAGCTCTTCATAGTCAGCCAATACTTGAAGACCTATCCGAACAATTTCGTGAATATTATCTAGATATACCTCCTGGGAAGAGGAAAATATTCGAAAATGTTCCACGTACAGGAAATTTAGATTTGACTTCAGTACTTGATTCCGTCTACTTTTTTAGTTGAAATGATCTAGTTAATTATTAATTGTAATATTGAAAGGAAATGAATTTTTATTTGAGGTTTGAAGTAACCTGTCTACTTCTGCAGGACTTGTAAAATTATAATTTGTTAATTATATTTGGCAATTTAAATTTTTTTCTCATCCTTTTCAAAAAAATTTACCTTAGCACCTGCCCCTTTATCTATGCACTATTTCCACACAAAAGGGGCCTTATTAAACCGTTAGTCTTGAAATAATTCTCTTCGATATATCGAAATCGAAATCGAATCGATATGCGAATGCTAACAAAAACAAACTTCTCATGCGTTTGCAATTTTGTAAATTTTTTAAATAAAAAGACGTTAATTTCTTCAAATAAAATGTCGACAACATCTGATAAACTATATACTGCATTTAAATCAAAATATTTACTATGGTTTGCAAATGAAAACGTGGATTTTAGACAACCAGTAAGTTCACCTGATAAACATAACCTAACTTGGTGACATTGTAACCACAAGAAAATATGCATTTATTCCAGGAAATTAAATCAATCTTACGATTATTTAATATTAATATGAAATGGATTGAAAAATCTAATGATGATCCCTTTTGGGTTGTGGAGCTGGATTCCGAAGAAGATGCTAAAAAATTAGCAAGTAGATCAGTTACTTTAAAATGTGTCATTAAACTATGGGGAGCAGCTACGAATATTGATGATTTACATGATATATTAAAAACATATCCTGATGAAATGCTCAATTCTTATTTGCACCCTGATATATCGTTCAGGGTAATAGTAGAAACTTTCGGCAAAACTTGTAAAATGAGAGAAAAAGTCGATAAAATAGAAATGTTTAATTATTTACCTGCAGAGGGACCTGTTAAATTACATGATCCTGATGTGACGTTATACTATATAGAATATTATGGGCTGCACCCTAATCATGTACCTGATATACCTTATTACTTCTATTTCGGAGTATGGGTGAGTAATATTTTTGTAAGCATTCATCTTGGAAATAAAAAATTTAAAATGCATTTATTTTTTTTAGATTTGTGATGGGCAAAGGGAACTTATAAGTAAATATTCATTAAAAAAGAGAAAATTTATAGGGAATACTAGTATGGATGCTCAGTTATCTTTTATTATGGCAAATCAAGCGCTAATAAAAAATGGGGATCTTGTAATGGATCCATTTGTAGGAACTGGTTCTTTATTGGTTGCAGCTGCTTGTTTTGGAGCTTACGTTATTGGAACTGATATAGATTATTTAATGTTACATGGGAAAACAAGACCGACAAGAATTCAAGCGAGGGTAAATATTAATGAACTTAAGTATAGTTGAATTTCAAGAAATCAACATTTCTTCTCCTTAAAATTTTTGTAGTCGAAACCTAGAGCAAAAGATGAATCAGTGCATGCAAATTTAAAGCAATATGGAACAGAAAATCGTTATATAGATGTAGTTGTTGGAGATTCTTCTTTACCCCTTTGGCACGAGCAATTAAAATTAGACAGCATTGTAACAGATCGTAAGTATAATAATGTACTTTCTGAACAGTTCAAAGTAATTTTAAGATTGACTCAACAATTTTCATTCTAGCTCCATATGGGATTAGAGAAGCAACAGAAAGAATTGGCTCAACAAAAGCCTATAAAATAAGTGACGAACATCTCCAAAGTCACATACCTTCTAAAATAGGATACGGGCTCACTCAAATTTTTGTTGATTTATTAGGTTTTGCAGCAAAGCATTTAAAAGTAAATGGACGTTTGGTGTCTTGGATACCTGTCTACAAAGATGATTATGATGACTCTAAATTACCAAAACATCCTTGCTTTAGATTAATAGCTAATTCAGAGCAGACTTTAACTACACATACAAGCAGGAGATTACTTACTTGGGAGAAAGTTTCAGAAGCAAAAAGTAGTTCTGATCTACCAGATGTTCCTGAAATGTTTCCACAGGGTTTTCGAGAGCACTATTTCGGGCATGGAGAAACTAGGAAACAAAGACGAGCTAGATTGTTGGAAGAAATGAGACATAAGAATATTAATAGGCATGCAGTTTCAAATGGGGAAAAAGATTCAGACAGATAATGTGACAAAATAGCTATGCTCGAGAAATAAAAAATGTTATGATCTCTGTTTTTTTGAACAAAGTACTTGACATTCTAAACAACATTTCATATTGCCTCTCAGTTTTTTCAGAATATATTTTTAATAAATATTATGCACCTTTGATTTTTTTTAAAAACCTAGACTCTAATCTCAATTTTTGAAATTTAAAATTTAGAAGTTGAGGGTCAACATTTTGTAAGTTTATAAGTCTGCTCTTATTCCAAAGAAAATTTCTCCAGGCTGAGTCAACCCACAGAAAAATAATTATCTTACAAGTTAGTTCCTACCTTGATTTGAAGAATCACTATTTGAGGCTGGTACTTAGCTAGGTTAAATCGAAATTTAAAATTTATTTACTTTTTGGAAATGCTTCTTACAAGTTTTGAAAAAAAAAACAACAAAAACCCCCCAAAAAAACGAAGGCACTAAAAAAACCTTTCGTTCTTTTAGTTTACATAGCCTAATTCAGTGATTAATTTTACGAATGAAGTGAATAAACAAAACAGCTTACCTTAACCTCAACACTGCCATTTATTTTCACGCATGAGAATTCCATAATATGATCACAAAAAACTTGTTCACTGAATGTTTTATGTAAGACATTTGTTATAACACAAAAAAACAGAATTAATACTTCAGCAATACCGACTTGTTTCGACCAGCTGCGATAAACTTCCACAGCCTTTGAAAGCAAAGAGGAAACTAAAACATCAACTTTCAATTGTTTTTCCTTTTTTTCTCGGGAGTTTCCATTGAAGAAAACGTGGCATCAGAATGTCATGAAATATGACAAAATGGCGGAAAAAGAGGATATTAAAAAGACCTTTATGATTTTAAAGATCCTTGCATTATTTACTCAATGTTTCTCAAATTTTATTGATTGACTGAAACTATAATTGCAAAAGACCCAAATTAAATATTCCCGTAAATTATTTTCAAAGCAGATATTGAAATTTCAATGAGTCACCTCCGTCTTCTTTGAAAAGTTAAAATCCAAATCGAAGCATACAGACACTTTATTTAAAATCTTATAAAAGAATCCTTTACATGAATAAGACGTCCAGACAGAGGAAAAAAAACCGATTCGCCTAACTGACGCCTAGTTATAGGTAATTCAATTAATCGACCCCTCTGTTTGTTAAGTATATAATTATGCAAACGCGCATGGCAATTCTAATAGCTTATTTTCCGACAGAAATGTTAGTTATTTATTATTTCAGTTCTCAAGTTTATTTGTATTGGTTTCGAAAATTGCCGAAAACGGTATTGTGTGTGACTCACACTAATTTCTTGTCAATCACTTTTTTATTTTGTGGTACCGGTAGTAATAACTCGGTTGAAAGGATAAATAAATTAAATTGCCCGTATGCAAACTGACAGCTTCCGTTATTCCTAAAAGCTAAAAAAGAAATCTGCAAAGTTGGCTTTTATTTTCCGTTCATTATTCACAGATTCGGATCACAACGGCAGACTATTGTTTTAAACAATTAGATTTAGACGATAAAAAAATACAATACGGATTTCTGATAACAGATCAATACAGGATTTATTTGAATTGTTGCTTTGCAATGGCGAATTTAAATTTGCTTTTTAAATTTTTAGGTAAGTATGTTATTGATTCAAAATTTAATAAAAGAGTTATATAATTAAATGAATAAATTGCAGTTTTTAGCTCAGGAATTTTGATCGTGTTTGGAAATCATACGACGACTGAAAGGCCTGGATGTGATGGCATTTTTATGGCAAATGAATTTCCGAAAAGAGTAAATACTACTGAGAGACTAGAAAGATTAAGGGATGAGATGCGGAAAGAAAATATATCAGCGTATATAATTCTTTCAGGAGATGAGCATCAAGTAATTGGTTTTTAGTTTTAATCTTTTAAAAAATTTTTAAATTAAAATGTTTGCTCTGCTTAAGCGCTTAATTTGAAAATCTTTGACTAATTATGAATTTCTTTGGCACTTCCCGTTAACTTTTTTCTTTTTTGATTAGTCTGAATATGTTGGTGAACATGATAGAAGAAGAGAATACATAACTGGATTCACTGGAAGTAACGGCGATGCAGTTGTAACTTTAGATTCAGCAGCGCTTTGGACTGACAGCCGATATTATATTCAAGCTGAAAATCAATTAGATTGCAATTGGGATTTGATGAAATCAGGCCAACCGGCAACTCCTAGTATTTCTGAATGGATTATTCAGCAACTTAGGCCTGGAGATTCTGTATCATCAGATCCTAAAATTTCTCCTTTTCAAAGCTGGTTAAATTGGGATCTTGCTTTCGGTATTTTTATTATTATCTTAGCTTAAAAACGATTTTTAGTAAATTTTCAAAAACGATTTTATGATTTCCGCAGCCCCGAAAAATTTAACGTTAAAAATAACAGAAAATTTGATCGACCGCATATGGGGGGAAGCTGAAAACAGGCCACCTTATCCATCAACACCACTTATGATTCTGGACATACAATATGCAGGTTAGAAATCTAAATGAATAATAATTTTATAGAAATATGTCGAACTAAGAAAATTTTTTAAATAGGAGTATCGTGGCAAGACAAACTTAAGCAGTTAAGGGATGATATGGAAAAAAATGAACTTGACACTCTGATCTTAACGGCATTAGATGAAATAGCATGGACTTTAAATTTGAGAGGAGGAGATATCCCTAATACGCCCGTTTTTCGATCTTATTTAGTGATTAATCTCAACTATACGATCTTGTACCTTCCTAGTGAGAAAATAAAAGAGGATGTGATCGATTACTTAAATGCCAATGGCTCCGAACCAGGAGAGGCAGTAAGGTATATATGTTAAATGCAAGATTTGTCTGCAATAATTGGGGATTAACTACAGTATAAAGCGAAATGCAATTTCTTTGGCAGGATAAAAGATTACAACGATATTTGGGCTGATCTTCCAAAAATCGGACAAAACTGCACTAAAATAGGCATTTCGAGTCTTTACATGTATTCGGGAGGTTCTAGTTATCTAGTCTATGGTTCTGTAAGAATTTCAAAACTATTTTTCTGATTTTTCTTTTTTTTTTTTTACATAAATTAAAAATTGTTTTTCATTTTTCAGCTACCCTACGATAAAATAACAACTCTTACGTCCCCAGCATTGCTGCGGAAGGATGTAAAAAATGTTCAAGAAATAATAGCAATGAGAAATAGTCATATAAAAGATGCAGTAGCTTTATGCCAATTTTTCGCCAAAATGGAAGAGGAAATAACATCAGGTAAAATCTGGACAGAACTTTCAGCCGCAATGTACTTAGACAATTTGAGAAGCCAACAGAATACTAGTTTTGGACCAAGTTTTGGTACGATCTCAGCGTTTGGAGTGCATGCTGCCATGCCCCATTATAGTCCTACAGAAGAAACAGATGTTATTATTGATACATCAGCGTTGTATTTAGTCGATTCAGGAGGACAATATTTAGGTTAGAATTACTTTCTTGTGCCTTGTCTGAGTTTCTTTCATTATTCTTATACAGTAATTAATTTTGCTACAGGTGGAACTACAGACGTAACTAGAACGGTTCATTTTGGGACACCAAGGCAAATTGAAAAAGAGGTCTACACTCGCTTATTAAAAGGTTGCATTGATATTGCCTCTGTAACATTTAGAGAGGGCTATAAGCTTAAAGAACTTGAAATTTTAATAAGGGCTAATCTTTTTGAAGCTGGCTTAGATTATGGCCATGGAAGCACTCATGGCATTGGATCATTTTTGACTGTCCATGAATGTGAGTAAAAATCTTCTCTTAAAAAATTAAATGTTAATAATTTTTCATTTCAATTTTTCTTTTATTTTTTTTTAATAGCATTTAATGACACATATCATATCAACTTTTTTGGGTCACAAGAACCTGGATATTACAAGGAAAATGATTTTGGAATGAGATTAGAGAATATAATTGCAGTAATTGAGTCTAGTGTTTCTGTGAGTAGAATTTTTGCAGTGTGATTAACAACATTTTTAATTCTAAATTTTTTTAAATTATTTTTAGAGTGAAAATCTAAAAATGTTGATGTTTGACACAATCACACTAGTGCCATATGAACAAAAATTAATTGTTACAGATATGCTTGAGAAAAAGCATGTAAGTAAATTTAAAAAACATTTGAATTAATATTTTCAATCAAAAATATTGATTTTCATTTTCAGGTAAAGTGGTTAAATGATTATCATGAAAAAGTAAGGGTATTGGTCGGAGAAGAAATGAAAAGGCAAGGGCTAATTGATGTTTACAATTGGCTAATTAATAAAACAGAACCTATTTATGTGTAAAATGAATTTTTTATACAAACCTAAACTGATCATCATTTTTTTTATTCCAATTTCCTCCTTGCGATTTCCTCTAAACTGAATCCCACTTAATACAATGCTTATTAATTAAAGTCCAGCTCTCATTGGTGGTGATACTAATATAACACCATCACCTCTTACAAATAACATAGGTATAGTCCTTTTTGTTGTTTTATAAACTTCCTCATATGTTTCTTCATCTATTTCTACAGTTGTGACAGTTTCCTCAGCATCTCCTAAAACCATGTTTAAATGCTGGTCATATGCCTAGAAAACAGAATAGAAATGTTAGTTTCATATTCAGAAAGCACACTGATACACTTGACATTTTACAGGTTTTAAAGTTGCAGACTATTACAGACTGCAAAAATTTATGGAGTGTAATAAAAAGGGTCACTTAAGTTTTTAATTCTTGCTTAAGTCTAATTGGCAGATTTGAGAGTTTATAAACAGCAAATCAACAAAAATACCGGTTTCTTATACTTACGTGAAGGCGTCCCCTTAACTCTCGTTCATTCCTCATTTTTACATAAATTCTTTCGTCTAAACTTAAACGTATTAAATCCAATGGTTCTTTAACTGTAATTGCAGGAATATTATCTACTTCTTCTGTCATTGTAACAACGATTTTCAAACGATTTTTTATTTACAAAATAGCCAGAAACGATGCTTTGCAAAGCTACCAACTGTTAAATACACACATTTTTCGGGGCCCTTGCCCTTTCGGAAACTTGAACTTGCACATGCATTTTGCATTGCATGCACATCGAAATCTACCTGATGATAAGATAAATAGTGAAACATTACACAACTAATCGAAATGCAATCACTTTAATTAAGGTATAAGTCATTAACGAAAATACAGTATACCCCAAAAATAATTATCTCTGATTCGAAATTAACTGTTCATGTACTAATTACTTTTCCCTCATCCTCACAAGAATTTCAATTTTGAACCTTGAAAATTCTTACAAACTTTTTAGTTGGCAAATATTTCCTTAAAAAATTTTAGATCCAGAATGTGGAACTGTTGGACCAATGAGCTCTTAAATAGCAATTCCTCAGATTTTTTTAACTAACTAAGATGAAGGCAAAAGTTTACTAATATCTGCCATTAGGCATAAAAGAAATATTTTAAAGCTAGCAATTTGAAACAAAATAGGTAAAAATTTTCTACTGCATCTCCAGAGATTTGCAGCGATATCATGTACTGCTTTTTTAAAAAACAATCTTTTTTATCACTGTATAACGTCCTTTATTAGATGTTAAAAATAAAATAAAAATACAGTATTTAATTAAGCTTCAGTTTGCGCCAATTCAACTTGGATTTTCTTCCAGTTAGACAAAGGTCCGTGATCAGGTCTATATTGGACATTAGCACCATCAGGAGCCAAACGACCTTCATTCCTCATTTGTTCATACTTTTCTCGGTCGTATTTCGTGAAGCCCCATTTCTTAGATACATAGATCTGAAAAAATAATGACAAGTAATTAAGTAGTCCTTCAATGAATATTGAATCTTATTAGCAGTGAATTGCAAAATTATTTCAACTAATCATCCGTTTATCATTACACAACATCAATATAAACAGCTATTCACCTTTTGACGTCCTGGAAATTTAAACTTGGCTCTCCTTAAAGCTTCAATAACAGCGGCCTTGTATCGATCGCTTGATCTAACACTCATAATGGGTTGCCCAATATTAACTCTAGCTACGGTTCCTTGAGGTTTCCCAAAAGCTCCTCTCATTCCAGTTTGAAGCCTATCAGCTCCAGCACACGATAACATTTTATTGATTCGGATGACATGGAAGGGATGTAACCTCATCCGAATGTGAAATTGATCCTTTCCACAATTTTTCACAAGATATTTATTACAGCAAATACGACCCGCTTCGAGGGCTTCCGATGAAAGCTGTTCATATTCATCCGATACTAAATGAACGCATAATGGGAAATCTTCAACTCTAGCCTTCTTTTTACCCAAATCGAAGATCCTGATTTTCGGGTCGGGTACACCACGACAAAATCTTGATTTTGGATAAGGCTTGTTTTTACAGTACCTATAACATCTAGCCGGTCTCCGACCCATTGTAAAGACCTAAAAAAAAATTAAACGTAAGCAGTTGTTGGTTAACCTAACCTATAAAACTTATAGTAAAATCAACATTATAACCCGAAATCAGATTATAACAAATAAAATATCAAAACTCAATCACTTTAACAAAACAAGTATTACCAAAAATGTAATGGATTGCCACAAATAATACTAAAATAAAACGGATAAAAAATTACTGTGTACTAACCTCTTAATGTTAATATGGTGACATTTATATAAGAAGTGTTGCCAACTTAAATTCTTCGAATCAAGAATTTCAGGGCCCAAAAAACGATGTTGTCGTCACAATCATGGCCGACGTGCACGCATTTTGTTTATTGCGCCAATCCAGATAAAACACTCACAAAGTAAAACATAATTTACTTTTATTGAATATATAATTATAAAAAAGAAACGGGTTTAGTTTTCTATTGTAAAATAATGTGTTGAGGATTCTGGGTTACGAAGCTATATTTAGAGGGACTCTCAATTAGATGCAATTGGTCTAGATTGAACTTGGCGTGTTTATTGTTCTTTATGGCGTCTACTTTTCATTTCTTTTTATGGTTCCCGTGGATTTTTCCATAAGTAAAGAGCATTCTCTTCGTTTAAGTGGAAGTTAAAGTCATAAAAAAATACATTATTAATTCTTATAAAAAGATTTTTCAAACCTTTTGATTTGAAATGTAAAATGCATGCAATAATCTTAGTTCTTAAGTAGCACCTTTTTACCATTTTCCCAAGTTTCAGATATAAGAGACGTTTTTTACGGATTAATCGTCTTTGAAATGGTTAAACCTACTTTGGAGATAATTTCTTGTGGATGAGTTTTTTGTGTATTTTTTCATTTTAAAGAATGAAGGGTAACATTATAGGTTATGATCACAGTCTTCATTTCTGGCAACAAAATGACCAACTTTAAAGTGGTGCTTGATCACGATAGCAATAAGTATGGTGACTAAGCTAGTCTTACATTGTCTCGTCATAAGTCTAACAGTCTTTCCCTCGACTGAGAAATAAAATCGTGATATTTTCCTCGTTTATTCGTTATCATGCCTCACAGCGGTTCGAAAAAGCATAAGAGCCAGAATTGTTCAAATAGCTTTTCGTATGGATTTCGAAGCCCAAACGAAACGTACTTAATTGCCAATTCCACACACACGACATATAAAATATAAAAAATTTCTTTCCCTTCATTCATTCCAAAAAAATAAAACTTTCACTCCAGAATTGAATAACGACCGGCGCCTTTTTAATTTGGGTGGATGCCATCATAGTGACGTAAAGCTTGTTATTAAAAAATATAAAGCCTGTTTTAACAATTAAGAATGAAACGAAAGCGATTAGGCTTATAAAATAGTTTTCACTTTCAACTTAAAAAACGACTTCCACATTGATAAGGGGAGAGAGACAAAAAAAAGGGACAAAAAATGAATTTCCATTCTTCCACAAGTGTTATCACATCAACATGTAAATAAGAGAGAGACCCAACTCAATGAAAACATTTTACTTTCATTTCAAAACAACATTCATTATCAAGGACAAATGGCTAACATAGACAGTGACATTCCTCATGAGCCCCTTACGGAAAAGGAGCGAAGAAGTGACACAATATTACACTTCGTTACGAAAGTGCCTCGAGCTCGTGAGAGAAAGTGCTGTCTTAAAAACTTTAAAAAATAAAAATTGCTTCACCAATACAAACCTTACACGAGGAACTTATTTTAACTTTCACGTGTTCGTTTAAGCTTTTAAATGTTTAACTTATGATTTGTAAAAAAAAAAAAAAAAAAAAAAAAAAATGGCAAAGGTTTATGAGGAGGGATATTTTCAAATCAAAGAAACATGGCAATCGTTAAGAGGAATTAAAATAAGTTCGCCGGCTTTTAATTATGATCAAAACTCATCGTTAGCAAGTCTTTATGGAAGAGTCTGTCACAAAATAGTGTGTCATGACATAGATTTACGTACCTCCGAGGTCCCCCACTTCTTGTTCAGTATAACGGTACCAACCCCTCGAGTCGTCATTACAAACTGTGACCCAGTTGTTCAAAACAAAACTTTTTCTTATATGCATGAGAAACCTCAATATTAATGATTAGAAGAAAGGGTTGTGTGTGTTAGGTGAACCGCCGGTCCGGTCACACTCCGCGCACTTCGAGAATGATATTATCAAATTATTTTTATCTAAAAAAAAAATATCAAATGTTGAATCTTTTCTTTTTGTTAGTGATAGTGAAAAAGTGAGCGATAATAGTGGATAGTAACTCGATGGTTATTATAACCACCTAAAATTAACGGTGGTTAACCGCAATTCGGTAATGGTTCTCCTAGTGATCCTTTTTATTTTGGTAAGTTCCTTTCATTGATTAAATATTTAAAAATGTCGGCGAGATTGAAAGTGAATTTAATACCCCTTAATTAATTATAAAAGCAGAAAGGGAATATCTTACCTTGCCTTAAGCGTTTGAATAAAATAATATGATTTATAATTGGTATTCGATGATTTTAACTAACGGTTTCCGATAGTCGAGGTTTGGTTAGATAAAATGACGAAATCTGAATCTGAAAAATTGATGACAGAGGGAGTTTCTGAACGCGTCCCGAAACTCCAAGTGTTTTGTTTTATAACAAAGCCTCCGCGATCCTTTTGTTGTCTGATTAATTTTCATTAGTATTAGTTGAAGTTTTAGAAGCTTTTAAAGACTAGATTTTTATATTTTTGACAAGAAATGAGATTTAAAAATGGAAATGGTCTTACCGGCGACGCCTATAAACGTTTGCAAAGTAGAATTTTAGCTTCTAAGTCCTAAGTGTTGTTAATGAACTACTTATAACATGTATTTCGTTTGTAATTCCGAGTGAAAAATTTTTAATTGTTTAATGAATGACGATGTTAATTAATATTATTAAGAATATATATTTTAGCCAAACGCTTCTGCTTTGATATTTGTCCCGTGTAAATAGTCGAGACAATGAAATGAGAGCTAGGAAGAAAACAAAAATGCTTACCTTTAAAAACAAATTTTTGGATGGCCAAAAAGTCGTGGCAGTAGAAACGACAGGTCGCAATTAATATTTAAGGTTGTAGCTTTGTGATTAGGATTACTTTCAGCGAAATTACGAATAATCGCTTTTTGCTGGCATGATTTTATGGTTCAACCATCAAAACGAATGCTGCGGCCTTGATTAGATGTTTAGAGCTTTTCACTCACAAAATAAGACCCGATTATTTATATTATTAAAATTTGAAAATTACGCAAAAGCACCATGAACATGCCCCCATATTTCAGGCCAAAGTATTTTTTTTCTTTCGCCAAACGACACTATAAGTGGAAATTTCCGATTCATTTTTTAGTTTTAATCTCTGCGTTAAGTTAAAAAAGTATCGTTTTGACTTACTTATTACCTTACTGAGGTTATGAAATTTTCCACATCATTTATTCACAAATATTGATAACAATATTTTTCTAAAAGCATAGTCGTGGTGCTAGCTTCTCCAAAGACTAAATCGTAAGAATTTCTTCATTTTAAGAAAAAGTATAAACATCAAAATTACGAGCAAAAATTTACTTTAGCCGAGTTTTGATTAGTCTCAAAATTGATCTCTAAAAGGCCTAAATGTTAGATTTGAATATGAGCTCATAATTTGTTATAATTTAGGGACTGCTTTTTCTCGATTTCTCACTAAGAGCTTTCATTTCAATTATAAAAGCTGCTGAGATAATTTTTCGGTAAGAGATTACTAGTTCAAAGATATCAGCTAGTTTTCCCTTGGAAAATTTTTAAAAATATTTTAAAGCTGAAAATGCTTTAAATAGTTTCCCTTGAGAGTAGCGGAGGTTTGCCTAGAAGCTGGGTCTGGTTTCAAGATGAAAATTAGCTAGCTAACCCCTAGGCTTGAGACTAAGCAGTCTTCTGCACCTTGGCCAAATGACGCTTGGTTCTTGACAGGGAACTGAGAGAGCCTGTCAGCAGAAGGTATAGACAGAGTATCCGATCTACAAGAACTTTCTGCTTACGCAAAATTCAAACCAAAAGATGCAAACAAACCTTCCATTTCCTAAAAAAAATTCTGTACGAGGCCCGATTTTTCGGGAACCTCACCTGGTAGGTGTTGGAAAGAGCACCTTTGAAATTTATTTAAAACCTTCAGCCTAGAATTTCTTTCACAAATTCCCGGATGTTTTAGGCCTATAATCGCACATTAAACACTCGCCTATTTTTCAAAACTTTCTCTTCAGACGGGTGTGGCGATGGCGATGAACTATAATTCAAAGAACAAATTCCCATAAACCAACTCCTCAAAGGGATAATTACTAAAATTCCGATAGTTTTGTCAAAAAAAAAGGGTCAAAGTTCTTTCCGATCGCGTGACAAGTGAATCTGTATTAGAAAGTCATTATTTTAATATGGATAATTCAACACCCACAAGACTTGAATGATATCAAGTAGGAAAGCATGAGAACAAGGTAAACTAATGTACCACATTAAATGCCTTACTTGAGAAGTGGGACAATATAAAGCAGTTCTCAAATAAAACGTTCATATTTTCGGGGTATTTACTATAATAATCGCGCAAGCGATTGTTTACGGCCCTGAAGATGTTAGTTTTTCGTTAAATGGAAACGGGAAGAAAAATAAAAAAAAACAAATTAAGATAAGTCTTCAATAGGTAATTAATTTATGCGCTAAGGGCAGTTGACCGCGAACATGAAGCCCAGCCAAGCTGTCTGTTAAAATGTAGAATCGTTGGATATACTCGTTAAAGCATAAATTAAATAAAACAACTTTTTTTTATTATTTTATTTTTAATATTTTAGGCCTGATGTTTTTTTTTTTTTAATTTTTCAGTTGATGTCACAAAACCTGCATTGTTACGCTTCGGGATTTGACGCTTATTCATCATGTTACAGAACGTCGAGGAAACGACAGGAGTTACCATGCGATTTTGGATCACAGACATGGTGCACTATCCCAGGAAGTGCTTATCCATGGTAGGTAAATATCCCAATATACAATGAGATATTTTTTCAAGTTTCGAAAAATGAAGTTTTAACGTTTGAATAAACAAAGGCTTGCGAGATGTGAGTGAGCAATCTTTAAGAATACGAAAAGATTATAAAAGAGCGGCCCTGGATCTTGTTGATGAAGCAGGACCGTAGCCCAGGGGGGACCAAGCCCCTCTTGGGAAAATTTCTGCTCCGTAGATCTTCCCTATCCCCCATGTTATAAGGGGTCATTTCTAGTCAATTTTGTGCCCCTCCTAACCTTGCGACCCTCCGATGAATTTCTAGATGAGGCTTTACCCTTTATAAAACCTGCAGAAAAAACAGGCAACAAAGCAAAAAATTAATTTAATTTTGCTTTAGCGTTTATAATTTTTAAAAAGAGCGCTACAGCAAAACCATTTATCAAAACTTTTCAGTAAAAAATAATTTACTGCTAGATTTAAATTCAAAGGGCTGAGCTGAGAAAACAAAATGGGAAAAACCCAACTCACATCGTATGAATAAAACCAATCTTAACACCGGCAGTTAACGAATACACTCCATTAACTCATTCATAATACAGGAATCTCATTCAAGTACTTTTACATTAAACCGTAACGTTTGTTTAATGTCAAAAGCTATTTATAAGTAGGCCTTAAATGATATCATCACTAGGTTCACACGCTTCGTCATTGCTTTAGGCCACAGACGTCGCCTTTAATAACTACTACATTATTTTACAACTTTTTTTTTTCATTCCTTCCTTTATTTTCAGGCATGCTGTTCGAAGGTTCGTGCACGAAAATCAAGGCCTCATGAGAAGAATGTACGGAGATGAAAGGCATATCTCGGTCCTTCGAGCCGAATTAGAAACCAACGATATCGAATATTACCACGATGCAGTAGAAGGGGCAAGAAGGCGTTATAGCAAAGAAATGGACGGGTCGAAAGATTTTGTAAAATTACTTGTAAATAACGAAGGAAGAAAATTACGAAACCATCCAAAGATATTAGAGAAAACGAAAAGTGTAGAAAAATTACAGAAATCCATAGACGAAAAATCGAATAACGTATTGTTCCAGAATAATATAAAAAATTCAGAAGGAGATTTTAAAACCATTTCGCTTAATAACAATAATAATAATTATAGCAATAAATCTTTTATAAAAACAACGACGACTTCTAGAACTACAACAGCGGAAACAACGACCAAACAGGAAACTTCAACGTTTTCAGTAGTAAATTCGACTACGACGCAAGAACCGAACGTAACGACAGTGCTGCTGCCAACAATAACGGTCGCTGAAGTAACGACGGAAACATCATCAAAGATAGATTTGTTAAACGTGACAAGAACGACAGCGATACCAAACGACACGCAAATCGAAGATGAAACGGATTATAAAACGGAAACGGATAAAACCGAAGAAAATTTTACGACGACAGGGTCGGAGGGATTAACAACGACAGATGAAATTGATTTTGATGATGAGGAAATACCGACTGAACAAGATGATGGATATGATGATACGATGGAAGAAGTTGAAATTGAAGAGCAAGAAGTGATTGAAGAACCTGTTTCTCAGCAACCTCCTCCGTTGATACGCCTTAAAGGAATGTAAGTCACCAGAGCAAGCTTTAAAGGCGTTTTGCATTTATTTTTGGAACATTTATAAGAAAAAATTAATTTCTTGTTTGGTTTCAGTAATGCTTGTCCGGTGAAAGAAGAGGTAGTTGCTCCTTTTTGGGCGAATAACACGAGAGGGGAAGTTTTGGCGCTGCTGAATCTTTATCCTTTTGAGCAGTATGTTCATTGGGAAAAATGCACGTAAGTAAAAGTTTGATGAGTTATTTTAGAAGATATTTTGCCCGAATACTAAAAGTAGCCGAGCATGATTCAGTGAGCTCGAGTTTAAAAATTTACTGGTGTTCAAACTCATTAAAAATATTTTAAATCCAGTATTTAGCGTCCTAGAAATTTCTCTCCAGAAAAAACAACTAGAATAACTTTTCACCAAAGAAAAGTTGCGGGACAAATTAAGGAGGCTCACAAAAGATTGTTACGCCAATGGTTTTTGTTGCTTTGACACCTTAGATAAAATAACTTAGAAAAGTTTGAAACTGCAGCATATGGAACGGAAAGATTTTTTTTCAAATCTACAAGATTTTTCTGTTCTTCTGCCTGTGGCCAACGATTTCAGTTTTTTGATTTTAGCTTTAGAGTCCATTCTTATAGAACTGACGCTTAAGCAAGTTACAACATGTTCTTTGTGAGCTTTACACTTTTAATTTTCAAACTTTAATCTTAACATGCACAGGATTAAGAATTAAGAGACCTAATCATGTGAAAATGAAAAAATTTCAAAAAGGAAATGTTAATAATTAAGATCGTATGGAACAGGTTGCAACATGCTGTAGCTTCCACTATTAGATTTGACGCTAAAGCTAGAAAATTTTATTTTTTGCTGCAGGCGAAAAACCAAAAGAATTTTTAAGTATCGATATTAAATAAAAGTCAACGAGAAAAACTCCAAGAAAATATTGGGAGAGAAAGGAGGTGCTCATGAGCTCGGGCTCGATTTTTAGCCTAAATGTAGCGGACTTGGCTCAAGACCTATAAATAACGACTTACAAAGGCTAAAACGGCATTTGTTAATTTCTTTCCTTTCACAAACCATTTATTAATTTTCAGATACGAGCACAAACAAATGTTCTGCAGAGAAGGCTGCAGATGCGAACAACAATACCGCCTTCACAGACTGCTAGCTTACGACCCTAACAACGAGTGCCGCGGAATTTTCTCCGATTGGTTCCGTTTCCCATCATGCTGCGTTTGCAAGTGCTACGATCTGCCAATGGAATTTCGACTAACATCAAGATCGCCAAGATTCAAAACTTCAGAATTTTACAAAAATTCTTTCGATAAATTCAGTCAGCTGAAAAACCCTTAAAAAAAAATAAACAATCTCCCACCCAAAATATTTTTTTATATAAAAAAAAAGAGGCTAAAATTTAAAATTATTCTCAAGGCTCGTGATATTAATATTATTTATAGGTTTAAAATTAGATATTTATTTATCATCAATTTTTTTATTCTTTGTTTTTTTAATTTCTCATTTAAATCCCGCTCATTTACACTTCAGGGCAAAACTAATCAAAAAGAAAGAAAAAATTACCGCGGCTACTGGTCAAGACAAAAGACTGCAAATTGAACAAAAAAAGAAGGACCCATTCATTACAAAACAAGATTGTGATTTAAGTTGCGACTTTTAAAAAAAACCAATTCAACTGATTGACAGTTTTAATTCACGTGAGCAGCCCTAGCGAAATATTGAGATGTGGAGCAGGTTAATTTTTATGTTGCTAAACTGCTACTTTAAAAAAGAATGATTAAAATAATCATACTTCGTTCATGATTCACAATTTTTTTTCTTCTCTTTTAAGTTTGCCCCACATAGCTCATATAATACTTTCAAAATGTTTATTTTAATCTATTTCGTATTTATACAGCATGTTTAAATAAATAATATTTCTCAGAATTAATTTTGATGTGCTCAATCAATCAATTTTATATGATTTGAGTGAATCGTACTAATAATTTTATAATTTGCAGTTATTCAATGATCAAATATATCTAATAATCTCCTTGTAATTAAGTTTTCATTTATATTGAACTTATTAATCCTTTATACCTTAAAGTTGAAGAAAGAGGAAGTAATCGAGAGGCAGCACAAAAATGTCCTCCGCCATATTGAAATTCAACTACCGAGTCAAAAAAACGTTCAGATGAAAACATTTCCATATGTCAAGGGCAAAATATGCTTATGTAAAAATAAGGGACCTACTTTAATTAGACAGGGAATCCAAGTCCTGTAGCCATCAGTCGTATCATTCACATGACATACCAGATATATCAATGGTGAATGCCTTGGAAAAAATTATAGGTACGAGCTAGGATCGAAGAAGCTTGCACCTCTTCTCTTTGTTTGAGAGTCCAGGACGCTGACCACTTGGCCGACTAATAAATCTAAAACTATTAACCCTATTTCTTAAAAACTTACCCAATCATTCAACCAATTGCAAAAAAAATTCTTTTAAAATTTTTTAAAATTTATTAACGATTATGATCTCTATGTATATTTAATAATATTGACAAGGCGTGTTACTATGTCTAATAAATGTATAAAAAATATCTTTACAAAAAAATTACAACACTATTTACTCCGATAATCAACCCTTCCCAAATCAAAAAATTTATCTTTTAAAATAAGGCTTTATTTCAATGATTGAGGAAGCTTATCTATTTATATAAGGCTTGATTAGGCAGTCTATAAATCCTATTAGAACCTGAATGATACCTAACGAATGAAAACTGCTCTCCTTTATAAAACCAGGCATATCCCAAAATGAGATCTCTTATTTAAAAAAAGAAAATCAATAACAAATTATAAATATATAGTTTTAAAAAAAATTGCGTCAACTTCTCACAACACTGGATTAAAAAATTCATACTTTTAAAAAAAAAGAATTATAAATAACAAGTAAAAAAAAACAACAGAGTGGCTCAAACAAAAAAAAAGATCATTCAACTCTTCCTGCCAGCTAGCACATAAATAAACTTTTTTAAAATAATTTAACAATCTTAAATAACGTGAATAATCACTCTGATAATAGAGGTCTGCAAGGGCCGATTTTTTGTAGCCCGCGAGTATTTTTTTGGGGGATAGGCGCCTTTCAAGCCCACAATTCAGTTGTACATGGAAAACCCACCTCTCGCTTCTGAAAACCGCTTTTTCTCAATAGCAAAGTATACAAAAAATAGCCGAGTCCCTCTTAAAAGATAATAATTTTTGGGAAGAAACAAACTGAATTAGCCAAATTTCAAATTCAATAATTAAAAAATTGTAAACCCAACCCAATAAATCGCGGATGAGCAAGTCGCTAGCCTCCGGACTTGGCCCGGCCCGTGCAGACCTCTACCTGCTTCTTATTTCTGAATGCCTGGTTTCAAATGGAAAAGTTTTGTTTTTTAGCTAAATTTTTTTTACCGGAGCAAACACCTATCATTATAATAACTATTTATCAATAATATTAATATTACCATAAACCAGTTTTTTTTCTTTTAAAAAATAGTATGTTAAAAAACTGAATCTACTTCAGGATTTCACTCCATTAGGCAAATAGATTGGTCGGATTAGCACGTACAGAATTATTTTTTGTAAAGAAGGGTGGAATAATATTCGTTGCTACAGATATAACAATAAACAGCCTAAATAACTGCCGGGATTATAAATTCTGCTGCCAAACGACCCACTATATAAAAAATACTGAGCAGTTTTATGTATTTTCAATGTACAGTACATGAATAACTATAGGCAAAAATATTTAATACTTTTGTATAAAAAATATAAGGCTTTGCAGTGAAATTTTTCAAACTGCAAAATTTAAGTAATTGACGTTTGTGTACGGATTTAGATTATTATCTAAATAGGAGTAATACTAATAACTGAGCTTTTCCTTTTTTTATGTAAAAATATTTTAAAAAAATTAAATAAAAAAAAGTTTTTACCTTATTGCTGTACTTTTTCTTACTTTTCGTATTTTTAACTGGAGTTGGAATATTTTTATGAATTCGAACATGGCACCCATAATGTTTTGTTTTGTTCCTGATCGACGACTGTTTTAATCTGCGTGCACATGTAAGCTATGTTCACACCTGTTACTTGAATCACGACTGAAATAAAAGAGAAAATAATTAATTAGATTATTTTGGGGTAAAGAAGTTTTCAGTTGAATGTTTTACAAAATAGTTTACAGAAAATTGTTAAAGGTAAATGAGACAAGTAAGAAAAAAAATTTGTAGAGTCGGCAAATATTTCAAAATTTTATTCCTACTCTGAAATATTTTTACTCACCTGATATGTAATGTCTGTATTCCGATTCCAATTTCAAAGCATGCTCATACATCTCTTTGGCTGCTTTTGCAGATACTTTATCAGTAGCATAACGAGCATCCTTCACTTCCTTAATTTGTTTTGTCGATTTAAATTTCATCAATAGAACTATAGGATATATTTGATGTTTGTGAAGACGTTCCACGGCCTGAAGGTTTACATCTAATATACAATGACTATTCTGTAAAAATAAAAATAAAAAATTAGCGACTTTTTTTTTGGTAGCACTAAAAGCTAAAAAAATACTTACTTTATCACAGATGTCTTTAACAGTACCGACTGTTGTACATTCAAAATAATTTCCTTTTTTCCTATAATCGACGAACATTTTCTCGGCCATTCCTTTTTCAATGGTACTTTGAGAACAGTTCATTATTTGTGGAACGTGACGAGTGAACTTATTTGGATATTCTTGAATAAGCTTTTCAATCACGCAGTCCGATAAAGGTCCGATTATAATGACAGGTCGATAAGTAGGATCTTAAAAAAAAAATAAGAAAAAATTGATTAATAAAATACCAAAAAAAATTTAGGAGCAAGTTAAAAATATCTTGACTTACAATCCAGCCTTTCAACTCTTTGATAAGACGACAAAGTTGTTTCTTCATTTAAAGCACCAGAGTCGCTATACCAGTTAATGGTCGAAAAGCTGGCCAATTCCTTCGAATCTCTCGATGAGCTTCTTTGATGTTTCTTCCTTCTAAAAAAACTTCTTCTAGCTGTTGTGGTTCCTCGACGAGAATCCGCTTCCAGATCTCCCATACTTCTTCTCAACATGTCTTCTTCCACTCTGAGGGAAAAAATGTTCTTTTAGTAAGTTTAATTTTACACAACGTAATTGGTGTAGCGTAGAAGGCGGAACTTGGGTTAAAATTTTTTGAAATGTCCGGAACCGGAAATGACGTGTATCTATATAACTAGCAATCGTTCCAGAAAAAGTAGCTATACAGTAACGCTATCAAAGGGTCATGGCCAGAACACCGACACCAGCGGCGATCAACGGTCATTCTTGGAACTAACATTAGTGCTCCTATTTCGACTTTAACTACTTACTTATATTTGCTGGGAATTATTCCATGTTGCTTCTTATTACCATCTTCGTCGACAAGCCACGCTGACCAATGGCCTGGGACTCTATCAAACATTGTATTATCAACATACAAAATATCGTCTTTATGAAACCTTAATTGTAGTGAATCGTTACAATTTTCCGTTCGGTCGAACAAAGCTCTAATGTAAAAACTATCGCCTGGTTTATCTTTTACTTCGTTATATCCTGGAACAAAAAAAAAATTATTAATGTAGGATTTTTAAAAATTGAAGTGAATTATATTTTGATAATACTTACGATCGATGTTATATAATGCTAAAATAGTGACTTTATCTGCTGGTTTAGCTAATTCGTAAGCTGCTTCTTCCGCAGTTGCCTGCCTCAAGTCGGTGCCTCTACATTCTAATATTTGATCTCCGGTTCGTAAACCTGCGTTATATGCACTTGAATCGACTTGAACGCTGTGGACAAAAATCCCTACTGCGTTCCCGCCTACTAAACTTATTCCAAGATTGCTGCATTTTTTCGTTTCAATGCAAACGTATCGCGCTTCGTGAATGGACTTATTGTTATCACTTGAGCTCCTAAAAAAAAAGAAAGAAAAAACATTTCATTTTAACTTAAAAAGCTTTTGCTATGTTGCCATCAGCTATATATTAACAAAAAAATTTTACTTACCTCACTGCGGCATTTTGACGAGTAAGAGTAGAAACTCCCGGAGAAATTTGATTTCTAGTAAGCGTTGATTGAGCATAACTTCCCCTCAAATTACTGGACTCGGCAGTAGATTTCCTACTCGTTTTCGGTGAATTACAAGGTGTTGGTGAATCGGATCGTGAATGACTTTCATCGTCGCTGGTACTGGGCGAAGCTTCAGCCTCATGATATTCTAAATAAACAAAACATAGTTCATTTAATTTTTTTTAAAAAAAATTGGTATCGCACAAATGAGCGCGATGGACTCTAGATAGAGAACCTGAAAGAAGAGAGTCGCAACTCAATGAACTGCTTTTTGATTGGTAAGTAAAGTACGGAGCAGCAGAAGACGTCTGACGTCATCACCAATTTGATTGAAACAAATATGGTCACAGCCAATCAGAAGCCAGGGATTCAATATACAGAGTTGGCGACTCTCTTTTCAGGCTCTTTAATTCTAAAGCGTTCACAGGGAAAAAAATTCAAACTTACTGTCTGGATTATACTGGACTAACATAGTGATTGAATTCCCACATTGCTGAAGGACACTTGCCGCTAATTTATAAGTCGCGCTTCTTAAATTAATCCCACAAACTTCCAAAAGTTGATGACCTATTAATAATCCAGCTTTACTTGCAATACTGTGTTCCGTTACTGATGAAATAAAAACTCCTCCGTCTTTTTTAGGGCACCTTATTTGAATTCCTAATAATTCTATTGATTTATCAATCTGGACTCTTCTTATTTCGCCAGGAGCAGATCTACAACACACAAAAAAATTAATAAACCCCTTCCACATAAAAATTTAATTGAAAAATTATTACTTACTTAAGAGGACTGCAGCAATAATCAGGCAATGAATTCCGTTTGTTATCCCTTCCCGGACTAACAACTTCGAATGTATAATACGGAGGCATCGGGCTACCCCTTTCAGACGTCCTCTCAATACTTCCCGTCGACACTTTCCCACTATTGATAACACTCGGATTGCTAGGGATTCGAATGCCAAGATTGGGAATTTTAATCCTTGGATTTTCCTTTTTCCTCGGGAACGTTCCCAATTCCTGCCCGGGTATAAGCGGTGAAACTACAGGCGACATGATATCATCCACTCTATATTGCTGATGAGTATGTCCAGGTGGCAGTGATTTCGAATAATCGGCAGATGGAGAATGAGTGTGAAAGGGTTGTTGCGGTGGAGTACGAGGAGGGTCAAAGCCGCTATAAGCTCCGATTGAATCTCCGCTATGCGTGAATGGAATGTGCGGGGGGCTCGGATATCTACTGGAAATATGAGGATGTGGATGATGAGGATATGGATAATGAGAAAATGAACGAAGTCCGGATGACGGATATAATTGCGAGTGCCCTCTAACGTGAGGTGGTAATGCACTTTCAACTGGGCTGATATTGCTTTCACTATCGCTAACTGCATACCTATTCTTTTTATAATTATAATAGTCCATTAAATCCTTTCCCGCGTTTCCAGATTTCACAGAGAGATCAATACTGCCATCTGACGGGGCTAATACGCTTAACGTATCTTTATCCGGATCCCTATCGAATTCAATACTCGGTTCTTTAAACGGAGGAGGCGATAACGGATGTATTAATTGACCAGATTTAGCGAACGGCGCGAAATCGCTGACCGGTCTAGGGTTCGTCCTTTTCGGGAAATCAGTCTGATATTTATTAATTGAATTATTAGGTAAAAAGTCTGATAGAGGCGATCTTACTTTCGTTTTTCGGGGATGCACGATCGTTCCCGTTCCTTGTTGTATGATAGGACCCGGTCGAACTTTAGGCCAGGTCCCACCGTTTTGTTCAACGCCTTTTTCTTTCCTTTTCGTTTGTTTAGAGTGATATGTATCGATAACTGAATCAAGCTCTGCAATTGCATCATCTTGTTCCCTTTCAAACGCATCCCCGTGCGGAGACATAGTTCTATGTTTTTTATCTTTAGAACTTTTAGGCCCTGTAACGTTGTGAAATTTTTCCCGAATCGTATTCCATGTCCCTGAATTGCTGCTATTCTTTTCGCGCGTATGCGATTTTGATTTCTGCTCGAAGGCACTATTCAAATATTGCCTGTCCATGATATATTCACTAGGCGAAGGCACGAAACTTCTATCGACAGCTTGAGGGGAGCTATTAACCATTTTACAATGTCTTTGCTCCGTGTGTTCTTTGGCTGTGTTATTTTGATTCCTGGATCCGAATCCTCGATCGTCTTCCGTGCTTCCATTTTGACCGGTAATGCTCTTCAACGCCGTGATCGTTATTACGTCTCCCGCTTCATCTAACATTGCCATTGCTTCTCTCGCGCTTTTTAAACCGTCCATAGTTTTATTATTAATACTTAAAATTCTATCCCCGACTGCTAAATTTCCTTCTTTAGCAGCTAAAGACTCGGGATTAATTTTAGATATATAAATACCAGTCTCTAATGTTAACCCATGTTCAAAATTTAAATGAACTTGTAATTGGGTTGTGTAAAGGCACCTTGCTCCTACTCTTCGTCTTCTAACAACCATACTCGCAGTACCGCCACTTTGGCGAACCGTTTCTAAAACTTTCCGCTTGCTGACGTTCGTACAGTCTAAATTATTAACTCTGCTAATGCAGTCGTTGACTCTTAATTTCCCATCCGTAATACTTCCTTCTGTTATCGATGAAACGTATATCCCGCTATCGTTTGGATATTGAGGATCATCCCACCCTCCTACTAAATCAAATCCTAAATCGTCATCGGATGTAATTCCCGTTAAATCAATATCTAAAATTTCGGTTTCCCATTCCTGCATATCAGTATCAATAGCAGAATCGTGACTATGATTATGGCCGATGGATTGAAATTGCTGTATACGATTTTCTTTCTCTAACTGCGTTTCCATTTTTTCTTTCAGTTCTTTTAATTCTTTAGATGCTTCGTTTCTTTGCTTTTTTATATCATCTGAATCTCTAATCGCTTCTGCTAAGTCTGATACGGCTCTGTCTCTTTCTTTTCGTAGCTTATCGCATAATGTCCGCATACTTTCCCTTTCCAATACGATTTTATCCCTTTCGCTAAACGCCCAATCTCGTCGCCTTTTCGAAACTTCAGCTTCTTGAGTCGCTTCTTGGAGTTCCGCTTGCAGCTTATCAATTTGCTTCCTAAGCACATCTAATTCTTGATTCGCCTGATCCAAGTTATCCATTCTCTCCTTTTGGGATTTCCCATATAAATCTTTAGTGCTAGATGATACTTCCGCTTGATCTTTCCTTGAATTATCTCTTTCTCGATTGTAAGAATTAAATTCCATTCTAGATTTGTATCCTTGATTCAACTCTTCTTTTGCGGTGTACTCTCCAAATTTCTCACGCAAATCATTACACTCTTTTAAGGCCTTGTCACGATCATGGAGAGCGGACTGAATCTCCCTTTTTAACGTTTCAATTTGATACGATAACATTTTCTTTTCCTCTGCATATTCTTTATTCTGCGCTTGTAAATTTTTATTCTTTTTTAATTCTTGAGACAAATCATCACTTAATTTTTCCATTTCTTTATGAACTGAATCCCTTTCACTCATAATTAAAGAATGTTCAAACATAGCTGCATTCCGTTCTTCTGTAAGTCTTTTTAAATCCTTGCTAGTTTTTATTCTGACATTCATTGCTTGATTTATTTCCTTTACAGCCTCATCATGTTGCTGCTGTAGTTTTGCAAGTGCATCTCTATACTCATCTCTTTCCCTTAAAGCAATGTCCCACTGCCTAATAGCAGCAGTGCATTGTTGTTTCAAACCATTTCGTTCTCTAATAGCTGCACTACGTTCCTGTACAACTTCGTCATATTCTCTTTTTGTTCTAGCTAATTCCTCCTGAGCAAGTTCAAGTTTATTAACAGCAGCTGAATGTGATGACAAAAAGTCATCGTGTCTTTTCCTTAATGAATCATACTCATCCTTAATAGATTCGTATTTCCTTGATAAAGTCAAATAAAGCTGATTCATTGAATCAGCATTATTCGATTCTATTATTTCTTGCTGATCCTGAGACTGTATAACAGACATATCTTGCTGTAAATTATTTATTTCCCGTTCTAACCTTTGTTTCTCAGCTGCAAGCTCTCCACACTTAGCTCTTAATGCAGACGACTCTTGAGCTGATGCTTCCAACTGATTCTTGACAACTCTATGCTGATTCCTATAATAATCTAATTCTTTGGATGTATGATCACACCTCCGTGACATATCGCTATTCTGACGTCTAAGTAACTGCACTTCAAATATTGCTTTTTCATATTGTTGTTTTAAGCCTTCGTGGTCACGAGTTGTCGACGACAACCCTCTTTCATTACTTGAGTAACTTAAAGAAGGTGGACTACTTCCCGTGCTATCTAATGACGACGCTCCTGAGGTCATTTCACGAGTATTCTCTTATAAATCAAATATAAAACGTCAGCTGCGCTCCATAATGATAATTGGTTGCATTTTTAATCAACTGGAAAGAGATTTTACGACATTATCAGTAACATCGATTCCGTTTTCGATAACGTTCAAAAACATAACCAGTATGAAGATAAGAACTTAATTTTGTCAATTATCTAAAGCTTACATTTATTTGATTGCTTGGATGTGATGATTGCGAACAAAAACATTTAGAATAATTGTAAAAACGATCTGCTGAAAAAAAATAACTTCCTGGATTGTCACAAATGGCGGCGGCCTATTTTAATAATTCAATGTTGTTGCCATGATTTTGTTACTACGTGTCAGAAGAACGTAATAAAAACAAAACGTATAAATATCCATAAATATAAGAAGCAAAAATGTCAAGTATATTTTCAAATTTTTGTATAAAATTTTCTTTTTCAGGAACAAAATATCTTATTACAGGTCTAAATGCATTAATTTGTTGTAAACATCAATAGCAAAAAATGTCCGATTCGTTTAAAACCAGCCGCAAAAATTTGGGGAAAACATGAAAATATCCAAAGTGGTACATTTATTCAACATAAAAATACCGATTCGTAACCGATTTTGCTGAGTTTCTTCTGCTTTTAATTATTTGTCTTGATCAGGGCAATAATAATGTCTGAATAATTTATTAATTTTAGTGAGAACTTTCCCATACATTGTCTTTTATTGTAATGATTAACAAATGCGATCTTCTGTGAGCGTAATTCTTTCCTCGCCAGCACCCGAAACGAACATGTCGCATCCGGACTATGATCAAACATCGCACGATCATTGTTCACTTCTGGTTTTGATTAAACATATAGGTACGTTGAACCATTAATAACAATATACATGTTTGGCTTTAAATACCTGAGGAGTCTAGAGTATGATTTATTTAAATTGGCTTAATCATTGTAATCATCTCAATCGTTTCTTGTTCTGATCAAATAGGTAATTAAATTTTTATCACTTGCATAATCGTAAAAGAGGAGTGTTGTCTTTAAGTAAAAATGTCAAAGTCTTTGCTGGATTATGTTTAGTGCTAAAAGCAAAGAATATTTACATGGGACTTTAAAACTAATGATGTGTTGTAAATCGGGTTTGTGTTAACATCTATTCATCAATAAAATTTTTTTTTTTATTTCAGGAGATGAACTGAAACCTAAGGTGTTCAATCGGGTGTTTGACAAAATCAGCAGGAATAACAAAATAAAAGTTACGGATTCTTCTGGGATAACTCGAGAAATTTGGGCACGATATATAAAGGAGTATCCTGTTGAAAATAATGACTGGGGGGACTTCCAAACCCACAGAAGATTACTCGGCCTGATAACAGTAGCAAAATGCAGCACACAAATAGAATTAAATGAAGTTTGCAGGATTCATGAATCACTGAAAGTAAAATATGTATCCACATTATTTGATTCACAATGCATCATTTTTGGACTAACAGAAGACAGATTCCCTGCAGGTAGCAATCCTGAAAGCACAATTCCATTTACAACACCATCTAATTTTAAAACTAGAGGAATATTTTATCCTGATTTTGAAAGTTTTACAAATTTAGAAAACCATATTAATGATTTTTTATCATCACTATTTTGGGTACTGGAATCAAAACGTCAAGAAAGATGTAGAGAGAAAATAGATAAAGTGTCATTATTATTAGCACCATTTGAGAAAAAAGATTTTGTGGGTTTAGATTTAGAATCAAGAACTAATCGAAAAAGATGTGTAGGGAGAATGACAAAACATTTAGGAGATTTATCCTTGCAAGTTGGGCTTCCATCAGAGGCTCTTGGTTTTTATCATTCAGCTGTTGATATATTAAGAGCAGTGAACGATTGGTTATGGTTAGGGGCTGCACTTGAAGGTTTGTGTGCAGCTTCTGCATTGGTTTTATACCCACATCTCTGCAGAAGCTACACACTACAAAGGAATTCGTCACTACAAGATGGGAGTCCTGTAAAGTCGAGATCGAGTTCTATCACAACGAATTCTTTGCCTAATGGTATCGTTCCAGGATCGGCTGAAATAGTTAAAGCAGTTACAAATCATCTTCCAGCATCAGATATTCCAAAATATTATAGAGAATCCATATTACATTACAGCAAGTATCAAAATGCAGGGATTGTAGAGACCGAAGCGTGTTTTAAAGCAGCGAGGATATCAATTGAACAAGGGATGACGTTACATGCTGCGACCGTACTGCAAAACGTTGTGTTTATTAATCTCCAACTTAGTGAGCAAGAAAAAATATTAAGATTCACAACATTAGCGGATTTGTACACGCAAATTGGATTTCATCGAAAAGCTTCGTTTTGTAGCAGACTCGCAGCTACTAGATTCGTATCTCCTCAAAATCCGACACCAGACTGGACGCAATGCTATAATTACATGCTGCAAGCTTTATCGGGGCATAAAATGTCTTTGGATCCGACTGAATTTCCTTCTGACGGAATACAGGGTTGGTCATCGCTTCAAATTCAGCTACTACAGGAATTAGTCGTAGCTGCTAGAAGGATGGATCATCCAGCTTTAGCTACGAGGCACATGACATTTTTGCTCCAAACGTTATGGTCTCAGCTAACCCCAACAGAACAGAGAGATTTTTCAATTCAGTTGCAACAACTTGCTGCCCAATGTGAAGGGTCTCCCGTGCCATTAGTTTTAGATTCTGGAGTTATAATTCCACCTGCTAATTTAACTAATTTACCAGAAGCAAAATCGTTTCAATTGGAAAATTTATCTCCGCATTTAAGGCCTCAGAAAATTGAAAGAATAAAAGAAGATTCAGGGCCTTTCTTGTTCACTCCTATAAATTTTGGATCTTTGGATAGGAGGAATAATAAAAGTGGCGGGAAAATGGATTACGTATGGGTTGAGGGAGATTTATGTGAAGTGCTGGTTAAACTTTACAACCCTCTTCCTTTCGAACTGAAAGTCTCTGATATGGTAAGATATATTTTTTTGATTAGTAAAGTGATCTAACTTTTTGGTGATAATGGTTTGGTTTTTCAGAGACTTCTTACAAGCGGGATAGTCTTCGAAAGTATACCAACCTCAATATCAATGCCTGCTGAGTCAGGGCCTCATCAGTGTACATTATCTGGCATTCCAAAAGAAGTAGGAGATTTAGAAATTTTAGGATATTCAACACATACGTTAGGGGTTAAATCGAATTGTAAATTGAAACATATTCGAGGGCTACCTTATCCACAGTTCACGGTTGAAGTTGTTCCTGCTTTGGCGAGAATGACAGTATCCACTTCATTACCTAAAAGTGCATCGTTTAGCTCTCTAGGTGATCCTGCTCATGTGGTGACTAACGGTAGCTTGACGCTTTACGCAGGAGAAACGTGAGTACACAATAAATTCCGAGAAATATCATGCTCATCCTACTTATTGCTTTGAAAATAATAATTGACAATATCTGATGGAGAATTTGGAAGAGCATCTCGAAGCAGTCGATAGCCGAACAAAAAGTCTGACGTAAATAAATATATTTGCACCTAATGAGTTTCCATCTCAAAAAAGATCTAATGAAAACAAAATAGAGGCAGCTAAGAGCTAAGACCAATGCCGACAATTATTTTTCCCTCTACACTTGCTCACTACGAGTAGAATGTTTAAAGCGGATGCGGCATGCCCGTTTTTGTCAGAATAATCAAAGCACATGAACTTTTCTGGCTCAACTATCACCATCATCATAAAGATAAGAATGGCGCCACACCGCTACCCGAATTAACCATACTTTCAATGCAATTCTAGATCCGAATGTACCGTCACGTTAACAAACATCAGCGATCAACCAATAGAACTATTAGAAATAACAATGCAATCTATGCTGGACGTAGATATTCAAGCACAAACTTTCCAATGGAGTAAAGAAAACCTCATGGCACAATTACCAATTAAACCTGGTTCTTCCGCTAGTTTTACGTTATATATTCATGCAACCGCTGACTTTTTAGCTCCAGGAACTGATGGTACGCCGAGTTACTAAAATTTTCCTTTACAAAAAGATAGAAAGATTCAAGGAATTTTTTTTTTTAGAACCTAGTTTAGGAGGAGGAGGACGTGGAAGTCAGCCTAACAGTTTTGTCGGTTCAGGCCCAACCTCTTTACCATCACGATTAAGTTCACCAACCATGAGTAGGAAGCAAAATAGCTCAAGAAGGACGGATCCTTCGTCAGCGTCATTTCGCTCAACGGGTAGTAGCAGTAGATCAGGAAGTAGTGTAAGATTACCGCCATCACCTATATCTAAATTAACCATTCCATATTCAACTAAGGTAAAGTAGACTTTACTCAAAATAAATATTTAAAAAAAAAGATATCATAGCTAACTTACATTTTTTATGGTGGCAGTGCATTGAAGGTCAATTAAAAATTCGTTACTCGGGTGGCCCAGGTTTAGAAGCAGGATACTGTAGGATGTGCTCCGCTTCCATAAGCTTAGAAGTTTTACCATCGATCCATGTAACTGGATGGGATGTTTTACCCGCAGAAACGTAAGCATCATTAAAATATTTAATTCCTATAAAATAAAAAACGAAAAAATAATTCATTTGAATTTTCTTAGGAGCTCACAATTTTATTTAGTATTGGATGTAGCCAACATGACAAATCACGAATTAGAATTGCAATATACATCGACTAAATGCATTTTAATGGAAGGAAATGAATCATGTCGAATACCAGTACCACTTCAAAGATGCCCATTATCGAAATTATCAAAGCTTTATGAAGATGAAATGATTTCATTACAAGATCGTTTGGAATTTGGAAGAATATGCAGCGATCATATTGCTTCTCTAGTTGATTTGAAATGGACGCTTCCTGCTAATGGTACTTGTGGAAAGGCATTTTTGAAGGGAATCTCACTGACGAATGATATGTTAGATATTGTTAAAATGTCACCATTGCAATGGGGTAAGGAGCCGCATTGATAAAGTGCTGAAGCCTCTTTAAAGAGTTGCTCGTAAAAATTTTTAAAGTTAATTTTGTTTCAATTTTTAGACGTGACATTAAATTCTCAACAAATTAAACCTCAAGAAGAATTAAGCTATCAAACTGGAGAATGTTTACAATTAGGAGTTACTATTCACAATTATTTAGAAAGGCCATTGAAGCGAGTTGCTTTAATACTTCAGTGCTATCAAGATTTTAAAAACGGAAGCAATAATTATAGAGTGGAAACTAGATTGGCATATTCAGGAGCCGATAAAGTTTTAATACCATTGGTAATGGTTTTGACAGTTTTTGGTATTTTTAAAGTTTTGGGAATAAATTAAATAATTTTTTTTATTAATTTTAGATCGAACAACAAAAAAGCATATACCACGAGTATAATATCGTTTTCTTCAATTGTGGGCAATTTAAAATTGGAATGCAATGCACTTCTCAAGATAGCTTAACGGCTCCACCAGATACTACTCTTGTAAGCCATTCATGGAAATACATACCACCGATAGAGATAAATATATTAGACTAGGTACGATCTAATTTCCCTTCATAAAAATTAAGAATAAAAAGATTGTTATTTTTATAATAAAACTGCGCTCTCTCAAAATTTCTAAATTACGTTCTTGAAAATCAGAATTCCATTTTTTAATTTCTTTTTCAGATTTGTAAAAATAATTAAATGTGATAAGAAGCTACGCAACGCTCAAAATCGTGTAACATTGTTTAAAAACGCCGAAGTGGATTTTCAGTGATAAATCACGAAATAATTGAGATTCAGGGTCTGTGACTTTTTTCTAGATATTATAAAAGGGTCTAGTTTAGCTATAAAAATTTAATAAATAAAGCTTTCCTTACCGCTTGAAAAGCATCACAAATACGTTAATATTTAATGCATAACTGGGCGATTTATTTTTAAAAGTACTTAAAAAATTTATATTGATTATATTATCGTTTCGTATCAAGAATATATCTTGTACAAAAATGAGAAATTAATTATCATATTTTATTTTGAAATACTCCTTATGTGTTACTGTCTATATAATTATTTATTAATTACGAAGGAATTGGTTTTTTTTTTAAGTAAAAATTGTTAAAGCAATAAATTTTTTTTTATAAAAAAATGATTTTCTTTTGTATTGACAATGTCTAATCCTTTAATTATTTTTGGTTTTCTTAGTGATGCAAGATTAACATTAAGCTGGGGATAAAGGTAAGTGTTAGGCTTCATCTCTTTGCAACTCGTTATAAACAGCCTTCGGGTATCATTAAAAAAAAAGTTTAAAACCAGAGCCTTTAATGATGATAAGGAGGTCAGTTGTTGAAAAGTGTGCATCGTTACTACCAGTTTATTGTCAGTCCTAACATGGAGGAATTGAAGTGTGGACCATTGATGTTACTAATCTTTGGGTTAATCACTTTCGCTCATTTAACTTCGGGTAAGTTGATTGTTTTTAAATTCACGTTGATTTTTATTTATTTCGGATTTAAACTCACTTTTTTTTTAAATGAAAAAAAAAAAAAATTTCAGCTCGAGGAAAATTTAATTATATTTCAAATCCCTTTCGCTACGAACTCAAAATGATTTTGTTTACTAAGCTTTCCCCAACTGAAATTTTTAAAAATACAACTAAAAAAGACAAAACATTTTTTTCAATTCAAAAATCGCATTTAACAACCAATTGTTTCACAGCTTCTTTTTAATATTAACCAAAACTTTCTTTAATCACCTTTGACATACCTGTAATTTATTTTTAAATCACATGAATAATGCTGTTTTAATTACAATATTTAATCACAATGATCACTTTCGCATAACAAACACATCAAACGAAGTAAAAATTTTACTTTATCCGTTGCAATTGCAAGCTTTAAAAACTGAAGCTGCATTGCCAACTTAAACCTTCACACCATTCGCCAACATAAAAATTTTAACGGCTTTACCCATTTTAGGCGATCGAGGAATTAGAAACAATGTTCCATGCTTGGAAGATGGTAGATTTTATCGAAATCCAAATCAAATACCAAGCAAAGTTTGGGTGTCAAGCGAATGCGCAAAATATTATCTTTGTTTAGGTAAAAAAAAAAATCCTTCTGAAAATTTTCAATATGGCGGCAGGTTGATTTTTTTTCTTAACGGTTTTTTCCGTTTCAGATGGAGAAGTTTTTGAATTTAAGTGTTCCACCGGATTACTTTTTGATGTAAACAGACAAATTTGCGATTTTAAACTAAACGTAGATAATTGTGACGTTCATTCCGAATGGAAAGCTCCGAAGCCGTTGTTAGAAGCTGCAAACTGCGATAATATAGATGAATTAGGTTGCGGGGATGGAACTTGTTTACCGAGTGAATATTTTTGTGATGGAAGTGTAGATTGCCCTGATGGCTCGGACGAAGAATATTGTGGTAAGGAAATATTAAAAGTGCTTTTATGATGCACATTAAAATTAAAACGTTTAAATTGATTTAAAGAAACAACTTTCCAATAAAGTAGGTATTCTTCTTACTTTCTAAGATGTTTATTAAGGAAATAAATGTTTTAGATAAGGATCACGATCCGAACGCTGCACCGGCGTGTGATCTTCGAAAATGTCGTTTACCTGATTGCTTTTGCTCTCGCGATGGAACTTTAATTCCTGACAATATGGATTTGAATCAAGTTCCGCAAATGATCGTTTTAACATTTGATGATGCTATAAATTCTGAGAATTGGGATTTATATACGAAACAACTTTTCACTCCCGAAAGGAAAAATGGAAATGGATGCGGAATTAAAGCTACGTTTTATTTGTCTCATCAATATACAAATTATCAACATACTCAAAAATTGTGGAATGATGGACACGAAATAGCAGTTCATTCAATAACGTAGGTGAAAAAATGGTTTTTTTTTTTTGCAGCAACCGGTATTTTTAAAATTCTCTTTCGCTGCAGGCATAGGGGCCCTGAAGATTGGTGGAGCAAAAATGCAACAATCGAAGATTGGTTTGATGAAATGGTTGGACAAGCAAACATAATTAACAGATTTGGCGGAGTCAGGATGGAAGATTTAAGAGGAATGAGAGTGCCTTTCCTCAGAGTTGGCTGGAATCGCCAATTTTTAATGATGAAAGAATTCGGATTTGTTTATGACGCTTCAATGGTAGCACCATTTTCGGATCCACCATTATGGCCTTACACTTTAGATTACAAAATACCACATAAATGCCAAGGAGCTAATCAAAGATGTCCTTCGAGATCATATCCAGGAATTTGGGAAATGGTTATGAATCAATTAGCCGCCGAGGGATATACCTGTGCCATGGTTGACAGTTGCCCTCCACATTTATCAGGGGATGAAATTTATAAAATGCTTCACCATAATTTCCAAAGGCATTATACAAGCAATCGAGCACCTTTGGGATTATATTTCCATACAACATGGTTCAAACGACCTGATTATTTAAAAGCTTTTAAGGTATACGACTTTTGCTTCAATAAGGTGGTGTCAATTGAATCTTATGGCCTCCCAAAAATTCTCATAATGTTTTTATGGTTTCAGAGATTTATAGATGAAATGGTAAAGTTACCAGACGTTTGGTTTGTTACAAATTGGCAAGCCATTCAATGGATGAAAAATCCAACACCAATCAACCAATTAAATCAGTTTGAGCCATGGGGATGCAAAAAAAATGTAAGTCCACAAATTTTAAACTTTGCAACAACTTTCTCATATTATTCTTTTTCCCACAGCTTGAGCCACAAGAACTAGCCTGCAATATTCCTAAAGCCTGTAAACTACACAGCAGAGTTTTACATGGGGAGAGATACCTTTACACATGTTACGATTGTCCTGAACAATACCCATGGATCAGAAACGAGTTTGGTCAGGATTAGAATAACAATATTATTTAAATAACTTATTTTGAGCTATTAAATTTGCTAGTCATTAACAAGCTCTCCTTTAAAAACTAAATTTTTTTTATTTATTGTGATATTTTAGTTAAATATACAATCAAAGGTACAAAAAAAAAAAACTTAAACCAAAATAAATGAACTGTACAGGTATTTTTGATCAACCTTCTTGCTGAACAAATGGATTTGATATACTCTCCATTCCATCAGTTGGACAAATCAAAACTACAGACGTACCTCTACAAACTACTAAACCTAACATTCTTGTATCCTCTGTAAGTTTATAAGGATCATCTGGATCTCGAAGATATTCAGTTGTGTTATCAAGTACAAGATTTAGTAAAGGATCAAAACCTTTTAAAATTCCAGCAGCTTCTCTTCCTCCAGCAAATTTAACCCTAATACTTTTTTCCAAGTATTTTGAAAGATCTAAAATACTTTCTTTTCTTTTCTTCTCTTTTTGATCTCCCTAAAAATAAAAAACAAACAATTTACACAGTGAGTCGACATAACGAAGTTTGGTTAAGTATGTTTAAATTGTGAGTAAATTTCAAAGTGCAAAAATTAAAATCCACTTTAAAGTAATTATGTAGAAATTTAGATACTTACGGATGATTTACCAGTAGAGGAACTCATCGCTGATTATTTTAATTAAAAATAACATATAAATATGAAGCACAACGTTTTGATAGCCGGCAAAGTAAACGCGTCAGTGTTGCCAACAGAACGCGAGTAAATGGAAGAAATTCCTGAGGGAAGCATCATTTGCTATTGGAGGTAACGTCATTGCGCCTCCAGTATTAAAAAGTTTTTTCTCCTCTTATTCCTTCACGGGATTTTACAGTAAAATGAATTAAGTCGTCAACAGTCGTGTGGAAAGTGTTTTCGTGAGAAGAGTTATCGATTCTGATTCTTGTGAAAAGGTAAATGAAAAAAAAAATTAGTTTATAAAAAGTTTGTCAGTTACTTCTAAATAATTTTTCAAATTTTTGGAAGATTTAATATTTTTTCCATTTAAAAGTTTTAATTTAGGAAAAAAAAATCCTCGTGCGAAAGAATTTGATGAAAGAAAAGAAGGGAATTTCAAACTTTAAAAAAAATAAACAAGAAAAGGACAAAAAAATCCAAACAAGGGGCATAGTTATTTAAAGCTATGAAAAAAAGAGGGGGAGACGTAGCACATGTGGCTCATTTTAAAATGCATATTGCATAGCGTTGCATTTTACGACAAAAAAATCCCCCAACCCAACAGCGCCAAATTTTTCTTAATTTAAAACTTCTTTCGAAACTTTTGTGTTAATCGCCTTGAGTAAACCGACCTCAACAATCATCTCCGTCCCCGAACTTAATAATTAATCATAAAATAATTACTCGGTGTGATCCATTTATTTTCTCCTACACGCTTCTTAAGGATAATTGTAGACTATCCATCCTCAAATCAGTTTGATTTGGGCCACACGCAAGTATATAAAGGCTCGGTCCAAAAAAACTCCCAGAGGACTTATAAAAATTACACCCAAAGAAATCTACATAAATAATGCGTTATAAAAAAAAAAATCCGCATGATTTATTCAGCGACTTGACCTTTCCAAAACAATTTTAAATATATCAATGCTGTATGGTCAGTGCGAAGGCAAATTGAATAAGCAAACACGCTTTTATTAATTAATCTTTTAATTTTCGCAAGGAATTAGCCAGAGGCGTAGGGTTTGATTTAATGATTTTAATTGATCGAATTTTAAGAATTCAAACTTACTTCCTTTTTATTATGTAATGAATGAAGTTTCAAAATATATTTAGAATTTGAAGAGCATCCTACTTAAAAAATTTTTTGATCTTTTTTTTTTGAATTAAACCTCTTAAAGTAATCAATCAAAAAATTAATGCCTAGGATTAAGATTTCAAATCGCGAATGGGAAATCATTTATGAAAGGAAAAAAAAAATATGACAATGAAAATCATTGAAGTGATAGATTGTTAAATGACAGTTGGATATGGGTTATATATCACCCTACTTGACCCATTATCAACTCGATTGAACTTGATACAATTTTTTTTCGTTGATTGAAAAGTGGATCATGAATATTCTCGGGTGTGACTTCATCCTAGGCTTTGGAAAATGACTTAATAGTTAAGCGTTTTTGCATTCGTGAATTAATGGGCAATATGTTAAAGAAAACATTATAATGCACGTTACGTGTAATTAGATTTGAAAGATTAGGCGAATCAAAGCAAAAGTAATGGCGCGCGATCCCAGAAATGAGTAAGACTACAATTGAAAGATTTCCCTTGCAAAAAAATTAATTGAGAGGACGTATGACGTTAATGGAGAGGGCAGGTCTTAAGTTTTACCACCTAACAGAACTGCAGTCTTGAGGGTTGCATTCTTGAGGTCCCATCAGATTAAATTTTTAACAATAAGACCTTGGCTTTGACCAGAGTCCTAGGGTGGGATGCCACCACTTGCACTAATGGTCAAAAAGTTGCACCCAGGGTGCAAAGGATTAGTAAAAAGGGGGTCATCATCTGCAACCATGGTGGGAATTAACCCCATCATCATTTGCACCATTGCTGAATGTAAGTTGGGAATATAAAATGTTAGAACCGCACGTTCGTGCTTTACCGCCAAAAATTTTTGCCGTAGTCTTCTTATAAAAAGCTGGAGGCCCTAAGGAAAGGCTCACAAAAATTCGTGTGAAAACACGAAGTTTTTATAAAACCTAAAAAATCTAAGGTTTTCCTAAGGGCAAGAGTGCTTTTGGAGGAGGGGAAGGGTTTCTTTTAGGGAAGGCTTTAAAGTGATCACCGGGTCTAAGTGATGAAACCCCTTCGAAATAAAGGGAAATTGGTAGGGGCTCATCGACCGATTTTCGAACTAAACTAGTATGAGGTCCTACCACTAAAGAAAAGAAGCCTTCGAGGGAGGCACAATGGCTAAGAATTAGGCAGCATGTATACAGGAACTGGCGAGGATAACGGGCTGCTAAGTTCTACCACTTAAGACTCTGTAAAGTATCATATTGTATTTACAAAGTTGAAAAAACTGGTTTAACAGAAAACAATCTAACCACTATGCACGCACTCATGGTCCTGGCTAACTTGGTGACAGGAACTCCAGAACAAAGAGCCCACCAGAGCAGGGGTAAATCAGCAGAACCAGGAAATCCTTAGATAATAGAAACTATAGATAGAGCAATGTCGGTCTTCGGGTAGGAAAAAGTGAATCGACTCTCCAAACAATGCTTAGCTTATGGGGGCACAGTAGAAAACGTTCGAATTTTTAAATGCACCGACTTTATGTCGTCTGCCAACCGAAGTTCTTCCATAAGCTTAGAATGGGAGAAACCCCACTTGCACCGACCTTCCGGAAATAGCCGAAAATTTTTTGCCTCAACCCGAAGTCCACATTGCTCTATCTATAGTTTCTATTATCTAAGAGGAAATCCATAGTTTTTGGTAAATCGGGCTTCAAAAGGGGGCTTCAAGTCTGGGCTTCAAAATCAAGTCAAATGACGTCACCGGTAATGGCAACCCAGGCACAGGCCACTGAAAAACGTCTTTACTTTGCTTATACAGTGCCAAAAAATTTTTAATTTAAAAGTGCAAAAAAGTCTTTAATAGTTTTACCCGATAATTCTTATTTTCCCTAAAATTTAACTGGGCCCAAAATCTAGGTCGGAGTTTGAATTGAGATATAAAAAAGAATTAGCACAACCCAACAAAACCACAAAAACTTGCGAAAAAGAATGCACACAAGCCATCATCGCTTCATACAACATTGTCCAAGTGACATAAATCCCATAGGAAATCAATAAAGTAATTTAGAACACGAAACTTTTGCCAAATCAATCTAAACATATAATCCCGATTGATTGTTTTCATAGAAAGTGTCAATAACCACAAAACGTTTCACCTCTAACTCAAAAAATAATTCTTTCTGTCCTCTAGGTAAATTACAGGATATCAAAGAGACAGAAGGCAAAGATTATTACAGTAATCTTGAACCATATACAAGTAATTGTGAAGAAAAAAATTCGATCGGCATTTCGCTTCAGGACAAAATGACTTCGCTTGCTCTCATCTCTATAATTTCACTATCATTATTCGCGCAAAATGGTTTAGCCGCGCCACAGGAAGTTTCGTAAGTATTCAAAAAAACATTTAAAAAAGCATAACGCACCCTTAACCGATATAAAAGATAAATTGTTCCCCTGTCACATTTTTTCATCATAATATCTTATTTCACGTTCAACCTGTATGATCAGGGAAAGATTTAAGATACCAAAAGGAAACTCTCTTTATCAAAATGTTAATTAAATTCATTTGTTTTTTAATTGACCTATATCGGTGGCTAGAGGATAGAAAAACTTAACCGCCCAAGGCCTCTTTAGCAACACAATATAAAGTTTATAAACCTTTTCCCTTTAAAGGTCAAAATCTCTAGCCTCACCTTTAAAGCTCACACCTTATGAATCATTTTATTTAAGAAGATGCGGCACTGAAAGCTGCATTAATTTTTTTTTTCTTTAAAATCTCATTACGATGATGGAACATGACACACGGTTCAAGGTTGGAAATTATACCATATAGGGGAGATCTGTTTTTGTTTGAACATGAGGATGTTATTAGCATCTTAAAAAGATCCTTTCAGCATCTCTTGCTCCTCGGGAGTTTGACGACCCTTTATTGCATTGTGTCGCTCCATTGCTTGAGCGACGCACTTTCTTTAAAATCGTAAATTTTTTTTCTTTTTTAATTACACCCACCGTTTCCACTGCCTCGGATAATATGTTTTGTATGCGATCTTTTTCTTAAAACAGAAAAATGTGGGTGTTGTACAAATCGCATATAAGAACATTGACCTAAAGCATTTTCTATAATTATATATGGTGGAAAATAGAGAAAGAGCGGCATTGTTTAATCATAGGAAAATCAAGTTCGCTGAACTTTTTCTCGTTATTTTAAATTGGAAAAAATTAAAGTTTTAATCTTGAAAGCAATTAGGCTATTTTTTAAAATATTATATAAGCAGAGAAGCTTTGCAAACATTTTTCCTAAAAGAACTACCTAGATTTATTTTAAATGGGCCAAATTTTGGGCGCATTTCAGTTGAGCCAATCCTCCATTGCCAATTGAGCCAATCATTGATTTATATATAGTTAATTTTGCTGGGTCTTTTCACTCAAAAGTACAACAAATAATTTATAAGTCCACATTCTAACCTTCTGGTTTTTGCTTATAGTGAAGTAAGAAGCAATTTTTCGTAAAAATTCAGCCTTTCCGAAAAATCTTGAAAAACCGAAAATTCTGAAGTTTTACAAACAGCGGTGATATGGGGATTTCGACTAATTAATAGTAAGGGATTTTAAATTTTTGGTCCAATTCCTAATTTCAAGCCACCCCCCGACCTCTTAAGTCCCCAATGATGCCTTAATCGAATGAAGCTATACCCCGAATAAGCGAGAAATTGAGTAGTGCTCCTCGGACTGCTATTCCCCTAGTTATTGAATGCTGAAATCCTCGAATTAACCTTTTGCGATCGGCGCCCCTAAATCTGGAAAGAATTTTCCGATGGCCAATTTTTTTAAAAATATTATTAAGGTAACATTAAGTGTTAAGGCCCTAAAACACAAAAGTAAACCAAAATCATACACCCAAACACTTAATATGTGAATATGCAACCGGTGATTCATGACTGAATACATATTGCAAAATGTATTACAAAAATTTTAGATTTTAAATCTTTGCTCAACCCAAATAAATTTTTAATAATTTACAGTCACGAAGACATTCGAGACGCCATATTATCATTAGTCACCATATTCCGAGACAACAGCGATAAACTAGAAAGGCATGAATACAGAGAACGACAACTCGGCGAGCAACTGAAAAAAGCATTAGCTGGGCTTGACAAAAGATACAAGAATCAGGATCAATCCATAGAAAGAATCGAATCCATCCTAATCAAATTCGACGAGAGATTTAAAAATTTCGAAAATCTAATGAAACAAGTAAGATTGTCAGTCATTAATCACTCATTTCTTGTTTTTAATAAATTTTCACCTTGTTTGTAATATTCTTTTCAGAGAGATGAAAGAGAAAGAATCCAACTTGAAAAATCGACAAACGCCGTTGAAAAAGTTCAAGAATCACTATCAAAAATGATGAAGGAATTAGGAACTCCGATCAAGAGCAACACAACCTCATACACAATTCAAGGCTCGGATAAAGATTACATTGAATCATTGGAGCAAGCGTTAACAACCAAAATCGAAGCTTTGTCAGCAACAGTTGAACAATTACAAATCAACCTTCTTGGGAATTATAATCCCGATTTCAAATCCGTTGGCTACAGCGACGATGTTAAGAAATCAATAAGAGAAACGGAAAGATTAGTGCAGAAGATTGAAGTAGGCTGCAGGCGAGATATCTCTCACGCTTTGGAATCTCAACAGGCAAAATTAACAGAGTTAGTGGAATTAGCCATAAAAACGGCAACGAATCTCCGAGGATTACCAAACAGGGCTGAAATCCATGAAATAAATAATTCAACCCAAGATACTCTCCAAGAAATTAAAGAAGAATTAATAGCGATCAGCGATCAGGGTGTGCTAAAATTATCAGCGAAAATGGAAGAAAGCATATCGGGCGTTAATAATGGCCAGGATGAAATAATGAGAACGGTATCGGATGTTCAAACGATGGGGGAAAATTTATACACGGATGTTAGTAAAAGCTACGAGCAATTATTAAAAGAAATTCGAGGTTTATCAAAAGTTGAGCAAGTTATGATTCAAACAGCTGATAACGTTCTGGATACTAAACGACGCATCGAATATGGAGTCCATCAAATTTTACTGGAAGTTGGAGATTTGATCAAATCGCAGGGTAAAACCTTAAACGGGACTGTAAACCAAAGATTTGATGACATTGAGTCAACAATTTTAGATAATCAAACAGGAGCATTGACTAATCTCAGCTCAAAGATTGAAACTGAGATCAGTCAAGTATGGCGACAAATTGGAATCATGTATCAGCAATTAACAGCTTCCGCTGATGCTCTGGATCGACTTCAGCAACAAACAGACGCCTATGTTAACGGAAGCGTGAAAACAATGGACAGCATGGAAGGAAAAGTCAGTATGATCACATCGAGAATGTCTGAAGTTGATGAAAACTTAAATTATTTACTCGGCAGACTTTCTCTTGTCACTTCGGAATTTAATCAAATAAAACAAGGTCTTGCTTCGGCTTTGGATAATATTCGCAGCAGCTTTTTGGAAGTTCAAAATGAAATTAATAAAGATGTAAAAGGACCGATCCCTATTAATGATAAAGATATAGAAAATCAAGTTTCGCCTTTGGAAGTACCTGGAAAATAACGAAAGTAAAATCCGTTCATTCGAACTTTAAAAATACACATGATCTAATATATATTTACAGCTGACCATCGATTCATTAAAAACGATTAATGTATTTCGACCTTGGGATCGATTATTGCACATCAAATGCAATTGATGAAGGTCTGTTTAAGTTTAGGGTAGTTGCACGTGTTTTGTAAGAAGCGGTTTCATCAAGAACAGTAAAGATAATAAAAAAGAAGGATGTAAATAAATCTGAATTAGTTTTTAACAGTCGTGTCAAGTAAAAGAATGGAAATGTCAATTAGTATATCGACTTTATATAGGACAATCATTAATTAATATTTTTCTTACCAATGTCAGAGACGTGAGTGATTTAAAAAGTTGAATTTTTTTTTTTAATTATAAGAAGTGGTTTTTCAGTGATAGGCAATAATTTCAGTTGCTTGGTAAATAACATCGATGAGCCATAAAAAAATGATTCATTACTGTTTGAGTATTATTTCTTTTTTAAATATGTAAGTTAATGAGATTAAGTAACAAGTTTATAGGGTATTGAGGAAAAATATTGTAAATTTGTCTTTAATGCCGAACAATTCATTTGTGACTTTAAGAAATTAATAAAAGAATTTCTAATAGTATGGCCTAAATTTGTTTCATTCGCTTTTTTTGTTCTGTGTCAAGTTCTATGCGATCTCAGGTTGGGCAACTTGGATATGTAAAAAATTACACGCGTTTCCTACTTTAAACCTTTAAAGAAGCCAAAGCTTCAAAGATCAGGTTATTAGGAAAACCTGACCAGATAATTAAAACCTTCTTTGAAAAACATTTTTTAAAATGCCCAACAAGAAATTAAAGGAAAACTACAAAAATGTTCTTTGGCCCATTACAAACCAACTAGAGTTCAGGAGAGTCGTAGCTATTTTTGAAGCAGCTAAATTTTAGATTAACTGTGCCATTTTTAAAACCAAGAAGTACCTCTACTAAACTAGAATTAATTGTAATCGGCCTAAAGGATTTTAAAGATCATTCTCTTTTTCTTAAATCACTTTCACAATATGTATATTAATTTAATATTAGCAGATTGTATCATTTACAACATGTTTTGCATTTTTTTGTATTTATTCATTCATCCGCGCTCATTTACAACCTTACCTATATGAGGAGGAATCGAAATTAAATTTAAAAAAGAAAAACTAGAAAATGTCTTTTTTTAATATTTTTTTCTCTTTTTTTCTTTTCTTTAAATAAAAGGCATCTTCCATGTTTTTTTCTCTTTTCGTCATTTTTTTTTATTTTCATTTTAAAATATCGAAATGGAAAAAATTTTTACGAAGAAAAACTACATCCCGCTTTTCTTCATATTTTTAAATTTTCGTAATTGTGATTTTTTTTATTTTATTTTAAAGATTTATCTTTTAATCGCTTTTTTGGGAGGTGCGCCTTTTTAATGGAATGCTCATTATATATCTCATGGAGTATCATTTTCACAATTAAAATTAACAAGCAAAACAGTCTTATAATTATAAATATAAAACGCGACTCATGATATCTTATTTTGTTTACTTCCAAGAAAAAAAATTATTACTTGAACATGAAAGCGAACAAAGCTCCCCATAATCGTTTTTTGGACGGTGTATTGCATGTACTGGAAGCTTTGTTAGCAGCTTATTGGATAAGCTAATCCATTCCATCTAATTCATTTACATAAAATACCTTTTCAAAAAAATCGTTTTCGAACCCTTCTTATTGTATAAAGCAAATGGAACCATTGAATAAAAATATAAAAATAAATTCATAGATCACCAGCTGAAATACCTGACACACTCAAAATGCTACAAGCTCACAATAAACAAGACGAGAAATCAAATTTCGTATTGTATGAGGCTGAGAAACCGTAACCGATGTTGATAATCACACTTCGTAAAGGCAATAGAGTAAATATATTAGAAAAAGGAAAAAGCTTACCGATAGCGGATTTTCCCCTTAAAATTTTGATTAATTACTTTCTTCACAGTCAATTCAGTTCACAATTTTACATTAAACAACGCGACACTACTCAAACTAAAGAAAAATAAAATGGACTGACTACGGTCTTCTGCTATAAATAGAAAATGGCTTGTCAGCTGCCACGTCAATATTTGTTTACATATTTTTAATTTTTCGTTTTGTAACTTAGTTTGATCGTTTCTTTCCGGTCGAATCAAATAGAGTTTGGCTATTTTCTTGTAAAATCTAAATTTAGTTTGTTAAAATGGCTTGTACCCTCAATTTATCACTGTTTCTGGTATTAAGTGTGTTGGATTAACAAGTTATGGTTAGAATATTAATATTCGTGAGAAAACATTTTTGAACGAAGTTAATAGTCCCATAGGCAGTTTTAAACCTATCAGAAACTTGAATTACGATATCTTAACGATTGGATTTTGAAAACTTGGTAAACTGGATACCTATAAATTGATGATTTTACGTAAGAACTTGAGTGAAATCAAATAGGTGGCATAATGGCAATGTTAAGTTGATTGCAATATTGCACCGGGAATTCGGGGGAAAAAAAACAAATACAAATCCGTTCGGTGACTCTGTAAATCATAGGTTGCTTGGGCCTGAGGCTGTAAGTATGAATAAAGAGCCAAGAATGTGGTTCAGGATGTCAAAGTAGATTTCAAAGATGAAAGATCAGCAAATCTCAAGACGTTTAAAAGCAAGAAAAAAAAAGTTACCTAATATGAATAAAACCTAATTTGGAAGATGAATATGATCTTCCTAATTAGGAAGATGAACGATAATTTTCTCAGCTAAGTGGACAAGACTGATTTTTTTAGAATTCGTACTTTAGGAAACTGATGACAGACTTGTTTATGAGTAGAAAATACAAATCCTTTTTTTTACTCAATGGTTCCATTCATAATAAATCTATACTCTTCCCAAGAAAATATTCTGATTTTCATATGCCTTTCTTAATATTTCTCGCAAAGCCCTGTTATATCTTTACAATCTTTAATTTCGACAATAAATCTAGCTTGTCTTTCCACTCAATGTTACAATATACAATTATACAAAATTTACACAGGTTCACAAAAAAAATTTTCAAAACACAAATCACAAAATAGAAAGACAAATCGGAATCAAAAAATTATAAAACATTCAACTGAAAGAGTTCATATTGTGCTTTTATTACTTATATCAAGCCTTTCTTTTAAACTGACCTTTTCCGCGTATTATCAACTCTAACTGAAATTTTTTTACAGGATATGTATCTTAACTGTAATAAAACCTTTAAATCCATATTTATATTTTATCAAAAAAATAAATAATCACGATTGTCAAATCATATTTTAAAATATTAAAATGTGTTCTTTAAAAAAAATTTTTTGAATTCGCAAAAATAACGAACTCATTTTTCTGAAAATAATCAAAGTAATTTCCATGACGAAAGCTCTTAATCGCCAACAAGAGCACTCGATTCATACACTTTTGGCGCACCTAATTAATTAACACATTTTTGTTTCTGATTTCAATAAATGAATATCATCAAACTGTAATTAATGTTTGTGCCGGGGTTTTTTTTTTAAAATTATAAAAATCCTCTCAATTTTTGCTTCGCTATTTGGAAGAAGAAAAATTAAAAACAAGAGATTATGCATAATTTTTACGCCTGAGTACGAGCCATAGGATTTGGTTATTGTCGCGATGAGTATTTTCTCCAGATGGCTTTTTGTTAAGGGGGAAAAAATAATAGCACAAACATTAGATTCAGTTAAAAGGTGTCCTTGCGCTCTATTTTTTTAAAGCATTTCGAGAATATCGAATACAATACGAATAAATGTAAATTTAAAAATGAAATGTCAATTTTCTTACTAATATTAGTATTCAGATCATAGACGCTTTTTATGCCTCTTTGTTGTTATTTTATTTATAATTATTTTAAAATTATTCATAAGCCTGATTTTTTGTTTTAAATTTTATGTTTTATCTTTGCGGATAATTGCTGAAGAAAAAATGCGCCATGAAAACTGATGTTTTTAAAGAAGGGCATATAATACGCAGTAAATTAAAGAAACCACTAAATTTTTTGTCTGTAAGACACTCTTCTACATAAAGAAAGAAAGTAAGAGCGACGTGGCATATTAGACATGTTTTGAAATGCAGCTAAGACATGGCAGCACTTTATATTAAAGTTAAACAAGGGAGCAAATGGGAAAATGCGTATCCGCCATTTTGGTTCGTGAGCAGACGACATGGCATATTTATACATTTTCATTCAGCTTTATTAACAATACAGAACCCAAATGGCGTTTTTTTGTTATTTCCGGGGTCTACTGGATCTTAGCTGCAATAAAACAGTTAATGTCAAATCAACGATTTTCATCATGGCTTAGTGGCCATCATGGCTTTCATCAGAGCATGGTTATCCGCGGATCGTAGGGATTGGCGCCTTCGGCCCCTTCGAGCAGTCTATATATTAAGACTGTTGCGAGAAATAAAGTAAAGTTGTGCAGTAAAAATTATAAAGCATTATTTTTTAAAGTTAAAAATCGAAAATCATGATTTATAACAGTTTTCATAAGCAAGGCAAATCTTTATTAAAAAAATATTTGAAAATCCAGCACTGCATGCTCAAAAAATTGACTTAATCCAAACTCTTTTATCAATCATTTAATTTATTACACATAAAATGAAATAACATCTAAAATTTTCTTTTAAAAAAATTTTCTAATATGAAATTATCCGCAAAAACCAATTTTCATTATATTACGAAAAAAGCTCATTTCAACCAGATTAGTAAAAATGTGAAAATAGCACAAGCGCTTTGTGCTTAAAAAGCAGCCTTTTTATAGACCGATCGGTTCGTTTAATAAAGAGGAATTAGCTTAAGGTCGACATTTTTGAAATCTCAAAATGAAATCCCTTATACGAGATTTAATAATCCTTACACGGTTGTTTCGGCTTTAATATAAAAGAAAATTTTCTCATTTTTCAAAAAAAGAAACATATCTACGAGTATTTCTATTTTAAAAAAACCGCACACAAGCGCCTCTATCCAAAATCTGAACCCTGTTAATATGGCGCTGCCTTTTAATTCTCATTTCAAAAGAAATTAAAAAAGTTCATTTTAAAAAATCAAATATTAAATGATAAATTCCTTCCCTGGAACCAGCCAGTCTAAAATAAATTCATCATTTAACGAATGAGAAAATTCCTTTAATGGAAAAACCGATTTATCACCAAAAAATTTTTTATATTTCTTGAGTCTTTTTTTTGTTTCAATGTGCAGACTAAAAGTGTATTAAAAGTGAAGACGTGGAAGACGACTAACTAGAGTGTAATTTATAATTCGACAATACATTATACACGCAACCGTGTTTTTTTCGCGACTCATATTGAGATATCAAATAATTTGGCAATATAATAAGTTTGACGTTTTTTTAAATTTTTTTTAAATAATTTTTTTCTTTTAAAATAATATTAATGCTTCGAATTCGAAAAGATAGCCTTTTTTTTTAAATTTTCATTTTTTTTTTATTTAGAAGCAATCTGGATAAGCAAGAGTTTCAATGCAATCGTCGATTTTTCTTTTTTTAAAAAAAACACCGCAGTTGATTGTTTTTTTTTTTTAATTTTCCTACACACGACTCCTGTACAATTTTTCTTATGTACATTTAATAATTTATTCAACACACACAAATCACTCATAAAAATGGCACAAACGGATAAAATATATAAATTTTTTACAAGCGGAAAAAAAGAAAAAGGTTCCTTAAATTTTTTAAAAAATTCTTTTGTGGACGTAAGAGAAAAATTTTATTAAGTCAAGCGCTTTAAAAGGCGATTTTGCTTTCCTGAGAAATCTGTTTTTTTAAAATGACTCTCTCTCAATATACAGATTTATATTTTTTTAAAAAAAATTTAGGGGAATGTTAATTATTGCTATAACAATAAAACGGTGCACCTCTCTGATTTAAATTTTTTTCTAAATATAAAAACTAATCTACTAATGAAATTTGACTAGTTTTTAGAAAAAGATTCACAACCTAAAGCCGACTTAAAAAACTTTTTAAAAGTTCCCAAAATATTAAGCATTTTTTTTTAAAAATTATTATTTATTTTTTTTAAAATCTTTGACTAGATTATGGCGTATTAAAGCTAATTAGCAGACTTTAAAAATATAAAAAACAAATCAGATAGGGCATTGGAATGCATTATAATGGTGACAGTGATTTTTTTAAAGTTCTAATTTATCAAATATGAAAAATATGAATCAAAAATAAATTTTTTGTATTTTAAGCAGATAAAGATCTAATAGGATTAGTTCTTGAACAAATCAACAATATGGCGGTTCACTGACTTGGGGCTGATAGTGGCGGAGTTTTGCGTCTACAATTCTTAATTAAAGTTTTAATTTTAGATTACATTTCACGTTAATAGGTGCAGAGACTGGACAAAGAGATAGGGAGCACTCGAGGTGCAGCAGAAAGATACATACTACGCCATATTGAAATTCAGCCATGTTACATATCTGTTAATCGTTCAGGCTGTGCATAATCATCAGCACTATTAAAGTTGATAACAAAAAAGAAGAAAGGACAAATCCTCTTTGAGGATATAATAAAAATTTATTCAGCCTCAGCCTTTCTTTTGATGAACTGCGATATTTTAACGCCAGAAATAAAATGTTGCATGAATGAGGTTTAACAGGTAAAAGAGGAGAAAGACAAGTAGTAGGGTCGATACGCACTATGAGTTTGGATGAAAAAAGAAAGTCAATAATGTAATTTTTCACCGCCATCTGACTTCTGTTGAAATGCATTTAATTCTGAGTTTGGCCGCACGAAAAGCTGCTGGAAAAGCAGAAGATAAACCGTGGTATAACAGTTGATCAGGAAAATAGAACCTAAATGTATTTTCTTTGATTACATAAATCTGACGAGATCTTCATCTGCATAAAATTACATTTTTTCGCCATAAGATTACCTCTATCGTTTAAAATACAACAGCTAAATAAAAAACTGGGCAAAACAAAAAATTTAACCTAAAAAAAAAAAATATACGAACGCCCACTACATGATTCGGAACCTGAATCTAGTTTAAAAAAAACCGCGAAAAAAAGTCTTGGTTAAGAAATATAATACAATGATGATATGGGGAGAAAAATTAAATCGACGTTTGCATAGCTCGGCTCTCCAAAATATCACTATACGCTACTGGCTTGCTATAAGGATTTAAAAAAATTCGACGTTACGCTAACTATAAGTGACACTTTTTCCATTTTTGTCATAAGCGAACTGGAATGTTTATTTTTATTTAATTTTTTAAATTTAAATTTTTTTTATCATTTACATTTTGATTGTTGTTATTGTGCAAAGGTTGCTGTGAAATCAGGACAATATTGTTTATCCTTTTTTTTTTCGAATAAATAAATTAAAAAAATAAATAAATAAATAAAAAACAAAAAGAATTTTTTGCTAAATGTTTAAACCACAGTAGAGCCATAAAAGTTGAGAAATTTGATTTTAGATTTTGGCAGTCGGGATCTCAACCCAATATTGCAAGGTCGTAAATGCCCAGTACAATATCTTTTCATATCTTTTTCTTTATTGTTTCTTTTTTCTTTCTTTAAAAGAAGTTTAGACCTGGGTCACGTAAACCCGTTCATCCGTGCTTTAAACATTTTACCAAACTGTTATTTATTTGAAAATAAATAAAATAAATAAATAAAAATTAAAATCAGGTACGAATACAAAAATTATTTCCCCACACGCTTCAAACGTATTATAAAAAATACGATTTTCATTAACGGCGGACTTTCAGAGATAAATCTATTATGTTTGGTCCACTAAAAAAATGTAATTTCTCTTAAATATTCCACGTCTAATTCTATATATTTTAACGATATCGAGACGTGAGAAGTGTGTGGAGATGAAAAAATGAGCGACACCCTGCTTAGAGACGAAGACTAATTTTAATAAAAAAAACAAACGTTTTGTCATTGTTTTTCACTGAGATTTTTTTTTAAAGGACCTGACAATATCAAAATTATTTCGACCCACCTTTGAAATTTTTTACTATTTTTTTTTCTTTTTTTTTCCTTTTTTTTATGATTTTGTTTTTCTTTTCTTAAATAAAAAGTATACATTTTCTTGTGCTGTGGCAGTGAAAGGCCAAATCATGACGATTCCTTTCTCAGCTATATGTACAAAGTGTACGTACCCAGCAAAAACAACTGTATTTCTGAACTTTATTCAGAAACTTATTATTATTTTTTTTTTTTGGAACTCTATTGAACACGACTGTCCAGACGAGCCGAACTGTTATGTACAAATTATTTTTTCTTTCTCTTTTAATACAGTCCCGTGGGCTATTAACTGCTCGTCGAAGCCATGGGTGAGACTGGACTTAGAGGGCTCCGACTCGAGTCCCGTAAACTTCCGTTAACGGTAACCACTACTTTCCTAGATCCCGCGTGATCCCTGTGCTCGCACAGCCAGATGCCCTGCCATGACCCTAAATTTAGTTTCCCGTCAGTTATTGGAATTGTTAATGAGGAACCTAGGAAACAGGCTTTTACGTGCGCTGGCTGAAAAGGAAAAAAAAATTGTTAGCAATGAAAATCATTCTTAGAGCAGAGATATTAAAAAAAAAAAAATTACTTACCATATCATCAGGTCCCTCACACGAGTGTCTGTAAGGCAAACCCTGGAAAATAAAAAGAGATTTATTACTCTGGTGGCACCTGTAAAAGGGTTATTGCTAACAAATTAAAAAGCCTAATAATAAATTAAAATAAGAGGTCTGGCGAACTTGGGGTGAACCTGTGTTAGAACTGATGGAGCTTTATAACATTGACGTTGCGATAAGTCGTTTAGTACAGACTCGTTCATGGATGTTGTATTAGCCCAAATTTTTTTACACTTGGTAATTTTCAATTTTTTTCAATTTTATCTAATTTTGACACAACGGTGGCAATCGGTATAAATTAAAGCGTCCCAACCACACTTACCTCAGGCACGATTTTATTAAGCATCATCTCCATGTCATCCCTGCAAAAAAAAAAAAAAAAATTATTTCATTCCCCATAAAAAATTACAAAAAAAAAAGCATGCAATGAGTGAACAAGTCATCAAAACACTTTCGCAGCATTTAAAAAAGAAAAAAAATCAGCGACATTTATTCCTCAGTTTCCCCGACTGATAAAACGATGCTAAATGATGTAGCGTGTCATAGTTATCGGTAAACTTGATCCGAGATGACTTTTTGATTACTCGACCGCTCGTCTATAAAATGAAAAAACATCTTTTCATATTTTTTCTATTGAGCTACCAGCGACGATGGGCAAAATTACGGTTGTAAGAACCGACTTTTTCCCCACAAAAAAAAACTCTCTATTCAATTGACGTTAACTAAACGCTTCACTCCCACCAAACAATTTCTCTGTAAAAAAAAATCTGGGATGCGAAATGTAACATTAAAAAAAACATTTAACTTGTCCAATTTTTTTTCTGTTAAAAATTCATCACAACAGTAATGAGAATGGGACGAGAATAAAAAAATAAAAATAAAAAGCTACATGAATCAATTCACGATTTTCTTTCGGATTTTAGAAAACGCTTTTTAAGGTTCGTCAATTGCTGATAAGATAAGGTGTTCTTTTTAAAAATGAAAAGAAAAAATTTTTCAGGATTTAACGTGCAATATTTGAAACAACTAACGCGCATTTTTTTCTTCATAAAAACCCAGCACACAAAAAAAAAAAGAAGACAAAAACCGAAAACTTTGAAAATTCTTTCCAAACTACAAAGACTTGACATTCTTAGAATGCATTAAATATTAATTGCACACGACCACACTCGGATACCAACCTGCTATAGCGGAATAAATCAATAGAGAAATTTCTGGAGGACTTCCCATTTTAAATAACTTTATAAAAGCCTCTCTCTCCCAGTCTTTAAGGAAACTAGCACGCATTTATAATATCGATACAAGATAAGCAAAAAGAGAAGAGGGAAAAAGAGAAAAAAAAGGAAAACCTGTACACGTGCTGCAAAATATCCGCATTTCAGCAGTTGGAATTGGACAGTTGCAGATGACGCCACCTTTTGCATTAAGAATGACGAGGGTCTCACCTTTTTATTTTTTTTAACCCCCCCTGCACCCCTCCCAAAAATACAACAATTAAATCCGTGAAGTGTGACACTCGCGGGAAAGAAAAAGGTGAGAAAACCCGGTGAAAAAATTCAAACAAATTTAATTTTTATTATTACCCAAAATTTTTCACGTAGAACCATTTCTCAAAAAATATCAGCTACAGAAAAAAAAGCAAAAAAAAAAAAAAAAAAAAAAAAACATATCAAGGCATGAACTCTACAAAGAGACCGCAACGTTGAACCCGGGGAAGGAGAAAAAGACCGTTGTTTTCAAGGGCTCTTTAAGCCCGTATATATAGCACATGCAGATTTAAACGTAAACAGTTTACATTCACAAGGAAACCGATATTAAAGATTTGCATTATTTAAGCTGATTGATTTTATAATGATAAAATGAGTAGGCGAAATGCCATTAATGAATTCCCGTCAAATCATAATTAAAAATAAAACATTTTTATGGTTGTAAAAAGTAGAAAAAAACTTGGCTGAATTTAGGCTAGATCCCTCCACCGGGCCAAACCTAGGGCCGCGGAGGGCCTAGAGTTGGGCCGGGCTAGGACTGAGATTTTGTGCTGCGCCATGGGGTAGAACCGGACTCGGATCCAAAGTTTTATTCTGGGCCAAGCTTGGGCCAAATACTTTTTTTACATTTCATATTAAATAACTGACTTCTGCGTACTAATTTCTTTCTTTCGAAGAAATTCTAAAATTTATTTATGATTCTTATGATTTTAATTTATTTGATCTAATTTTTACCAAAAATTCTTACGAGATATAGTGAAAAAAAAAGTACAAATCGAATATTCTCAAACTCTCCTGGCTTGGGCTGCAATTTTGTATGGTCGGGCCGGGCCAGCCTGTACAATGCGTCAGGCTGGGCTCGGGCCCAAAAAAGTCGGTCCATGCATGCCTAATTTAGGCGTTAATATAGGAAAAAAATAAAACATTTTGAAGGCCTAACATATTTTTGAACATTTTTCAGCATTACCGATTTTTTTTAAAAAGAGCATTTGATTTTTCATTTATTTTCTTTTTATATTTGCGTGACTAATTTAGAAAATATTCGATGAAAGAATCCATTCTTATTTAAAGCATTTAAATGTCCGGTAAGAACTCCTTAGAGGGCAGTCGCTCAGGGAATGGCAGCCTTGCCGTGCTAGTGATGGACGCAAGACTTTCTCGCAGTCTCGTCCATCACTAGCAGCTTTTATTGGCTAGTTCTGGCGGGTAGGAATCTGATACGAAGTTAAAATGCCTATGTTGTCCAAAAAACTAACCCCTCAAAATAAAATTTCTTTCCACTTTTTATATTATCTTTAAATTTTTAACTAAAGCAATAAAATATAGCCTTACCTTACGTCGGGATCCCAGCTTTCATTTAATGCTAAACTAGCTGACGTATGGAGAACTGCAAAAAAGAAAAAAAAACGAAATCAATTAACTTTTATGTAATTACCAAACTAATGAACAATATATGTGTTTACAACATTGGATTCAAGCCAAAAAAAAATCACCCGATTTCATAAAGATTTAATTAATAAGAAAATTTTTCATTTTCTCTTCCTACTAAAAATTAAAAAGAAATCCTCCCTCCCCCCCTTAAAAAAAAATGCGCAAAAAACATAAATAACACAAACACGTAAAGGATTTCCCTTCCCGCTTTAGGCAAAGTCTCATCCTCTGTATCTTAGAATATTTTTTATAAGCCGAAAGAACAGAAACGTACAAACCCATGAGATAAATTGCATATTCCTCGTCCCTCGTAAAAACATATTGGGAAGAAAAAATTTACACGGCGATGTAAAACACTCACAAAATTTATGACTATTACCTTATATTGATAAATATGATAAGCAAAAAAAGAAAAAACTTTCTAAAATAAAATATTTTATTTTAAAGTGAATATATATTTCTTTTTTTTTTTTGGAATAATATTTTCCCATGATCAACTGATTTTTAAAAGAAAAAAAGGGGTAAAAGATGACAAAATTCAATTAGCAACTAAGAATTAGTAGTTAAAAATCCATTAACACATGCACTCCCGACATCTGTTTTATTTCATATTTCCGCTACGTCCAATTGCTTCCGTGAATTGACTTAACGTGATTTTCACGTTTTCTTGACGCCGAGGGAGTTCTCGAGATCATGTTTTTTTGAGCACACTGTAGTTAATTAACCTTTCTCGAAAGTCAAAAATCATGCGATTTTATATAGAAAAACGAAAGAGTTTATTTCGTTTCCAGGAAAAAGAATTATGATGATGTTAGATTGTGATATAAAAAATTTAATGGTCACCTCAAGATGTAGGCACTATTCAATTATTTTTTATTTTGCTTACTTTGTATCTTGCTTGCTTTGATCATATTCCAATCAGCTTTTGTTTTAATTTAAATGTTTTAAGCACAAAATCGAGTAATTCGGAAGTTGTTAGTTGCATTTGAATGAAAAAGTTGAAGGAAAAGCTTCAGGTTTGTCAAAAAATTACTCTAAGTGTCCAGTGGACAGGTAAATTCAAAATTGAGAGCTCCAAGGGGTGAAAACCCTATAAAACAATTAGGGCCTATAATGCTTTCAATGTAGAGCCTCCAAAATTAGGTATTTAAAATGTAATAAAAATTAAGTCTTTGCCATTATTTTTGTCTAGAAAAAAAATTAAAAATTTTTTTACATTTACTTTTTCGGACCAATTAAAAAATTGTTCCTATTTTTTCTCCTATACTTCATTTTTGCTCTGATTAAAATTTTCGCCTTTTTTTTTCTTTCTGCCCAAAAATTTTTTTAATTTTTTTCTTGGGTCAATTTTAAAATTTTTTTAGTTCTCCCCTTAAACATAGCATTCCTAAATTTTCGCCTAATTTTTTACGAGCAGATTTTGATTAAAGCAAAACTTCAATTTTTTAAATCATTTTTATTATAATTAAATCGTGTATCAATTTAAAAATATTTCCTAATTGATTCCCCCATTTTTCCTGAATCTATTCTTAACAATTTTTCATAATCTGTTAGTTTCTCGAGCCCTGGATTAATTACTTTGGATTCGCGCTCTATTCACTGCCCTGCTAAAACCATTAAAAAATCTAGTCCCTTTTAGCTTTAGCCAGGAATGTCTCAAAAAAACTTTACCACGCAATAATAATTATTTAAAACCTAAAAAAAATTTATGCGGAAAAAACTTCACTGATTTTCTTTTTACATACAAAAATCACTCCTTCCTCCTTTAAACTTCAAGTTTAAAATTTCGCACGTACCCATACAACACATTATCCTAAAATCAAAACGAAAACACGAACCACTTTTAAATTTCCAAGCAATATAAATCCATAACTACTTAACAACACCGATAAAAAAATTTTCACTGAATATAATTTTTATTACAAAAAGCGTTTCCTAAACTCATTTCCCCTCTCAAACACAATAACTATAATGTTTCTCTTAACAGATACAATCTGGAGACCAAAATTCCAGAGCGTCATGTATATTATATCGGAGCAACTTGGAATGGTTACAAGATGAGATGCAGTACTTTTAATTTGGGAATACTTCCAAGACGAACGCATAGAAATTCAACCCCACATGTAAATGCCGATCAAAAAAAAAAATTTTGAACTTTTTAACAGTCGGGATTAATTTTTAAAACTGATATTATTCCCTCCCCTTTGGATGTTTAACCTTGAAATCGACGAACGATAACAATCGGAAAAGCATGATACGATTACAACGGGGAAAAAACGGCTTGACATAGAATTCGGAATATGGATAATTAGCTGTTCCCTTGAGGATTTCATTTTTGATGTCATTGGATATGGGCTAGAACCAAAAAAAATTGAGGGGTCAAATTTTTGGGGGCAAATTAGCTTGATCCATCACTGTGGCTAACATTTTTTAGTTCTTCATTCCTTTTGAAAAAAGTTTTCAGGCAATCTGCAAAAATAAATCAGCAAAATCCTAAAATGATCTCAAAATAATTTTATTTGACCTTGAAAAGCTTTAATAAGTTTGCATAAGGGTCAAGATTACTCATATTTAAACTTGTGGATCCCAACAAAGCTACTTGAACTCCAAAATGTAAAGCAAGGCCTTAAAAACACAAATAGGTCTAGAAACGATAAATGATGACTACAGTAGGGCAGTTGCTGCAGACTACAAAACATAAGGACCCCTAGACTAGGATCAGGAGATAAAAAAACAAAATTTTAAAGACAATGCTAAGGCCACAAATCTAAGAGAAGGATTTTGCTAGAGCATTACATTAAAAAATGTGAAATCAGGATCTCAATAAACTTACTCTGGCCGAAAAACTACAGATAAGAAATCCTGAACTGGGCCACTCAGCCACCAAAGGCAGCTGAGGATCCTCATGAGAGGAACTACATTAGAAATTATAAGATAAAACCCCAGTAGAGTTGCTTGAGTCAGAAAACAACAAACAAGAGCTCAAAAAATTATAACGATTAACCTACTATACACTTGCAATTCAATAGCTGCAAAATTATGTATACTAAAATAACAAACAAACATGTAAAACTGAACAAAACAATAAAGCGCACAAAAAATAACTGATTAAAATAATTTAGACAAATAAATAACGAGAGTAGAGCATGGACACTTATAAAATACTTCCTAAACATAATCGTTGAGCCTTAAAGAATTGGTCTAATTCATTCCCATGTTTAAAATGAACCATAATCCTAAATTTGGGGCTTTATACTAGCTATGATGACAATAATTCAGCTGATTATTCACAAAATTAGGTATAGCTTTAAAAATCTGACAATTCTGACAGTCCCGAAGCATTATGAGCAGTTCTCGATACTAAAATTTTTGCTATCAGACTGCTTTTGTAATATTTCTGCTCCAACAGACTGCGATACTAATTTCACTACTTAATAAATTAATCAGATCACAAAAATAACACTCTTACACATAGATCAATTAAATTTTTTATGTAATAGTGGCAGCATGACATTCGAAAAACACAAACACTGTCATTTGATTTATTTTTTGTGTACAAACACAAAATAATCTGAATGAAACTGCGTTAACACACTTTAATAACTGAATCTAATAAGATTTTCATCAAAGCTTTATCTAAATAATGATTTTTTCATGAGAGAACACAACAGTAAGTGATCCTCATCAATTCAACCCTTAGCTATCCCTATCATATAACCTCTAAAAAACTTATTTCCAGGGATCATTCAAATTTCTCCTGCTTGAATTTGGGTTGGGATAGTTTGTATACAATGTGCAAAGCCTAAAACAATTTGCTAACATGACCTTTCGCCGGCAGTCTTGTGATTTTCTTCTCGGTAAGACAATCACAACAGGGTTAAACATCTGACACAAGTTTTATGTGGGCGGAATGTGTCGCGATTTTTAAAAATAAAATACTCACTCTGTACATGAAACAAGCCAACCGAGAATTGGCATATCTCTGGCATTTGTCTAAGTATTTCTTCTGTGACCAAATGCACCCCTCTGTGCTGCGGCCGAAGATTGACTTTACGTTGAAACCACGCCGATCCAATTTGAATGCCCCTGTTTGAGGAAGCCATGTTGAACGACACACCGATATTACCGGGTGTCGTGTTCCCAATTTTTTTACTATTATCCCTAAAAGGGAGACAAATGTGCTATAACTTTATGATTGTTATCACTATCATGTTTATGTTGCACATTTTTCACTTGAATATAAACTATGCATCACTATGATCTTATGTATTATTATGGGAAAAACTGCACAGCAAATCCTTCACCGCACCACGATAGCACCAACTTCATACGTTATCCACCAGACTGCAGTGAAGTGCTACAGAATTTACAGAGCGATTTCGACTTGAAGAAAATTTTTTTTCTAACCGTTTCTGGGTCATTCCCGTTCATCCTTTTTTTTATTTTTTAGTTTCATAAAATTGATTTTTTAAAAAAAATTGATTTTGTAACTATTGAACGTCTTGATCGTGTCATTAGACAATCAATATGATGAATTTTGATTTTCTGTGAACGCACCTTTATGACGCTTTTTTTGAAAATTGCGGAATTATTCAGCGTCGACCGTTTACCATTAAACTTTTTTTTTTTTATCCAATACGGGATCATCACAACACGCAGTATTATTTGCCGAAATTATAGATTTCAAATACCCTAGTAAGCAATCCCAACCAGTCAGTCCGTTAGAATTGAAGTAAAAATAATTTTAGAGTTGTTTAAAACAATTTTGAAAGACTTTTTTCATTACTTTTTCTGTCTTTTCACAATAACAGCTTTTTAATTATTATTTCCCGCATAAGCCATTGTAAATTAGATAAAGCTTTAAAACAAAACTTTCGGCCATTTTGAAGTATGCTACTGCGGCTATTTCGGCTTGAGCTGACAAAATAAATGTTTCTCGGCTTTTTTTTCTTAAAAACAGTGTCAGGAACCTTTTACCTGGTATTCGTAATTAATTGAGACACAGGAGAATCGTTTCCTGATAGACTTCTTGGCTGGAATTACAGAGAATACAACAAACCAAGAAAAGAATAAGGGCTTTTTTCATTGCCTGCCAAATTCTCAAAGGAATTTCAAAGGAACCATGTTTAGCTTATCTAAGCCTCCTTGATGTCAGGGAGAATTTTTGGGAAGGAACTGTCTAAAATCTTAAATCCTAAAATTTTTCCAACCTGTTTAATTGTAAAATTGTAGGGAAATAAATTTCATAAATAATCGATTAGAATAAAATAGAGCTTTTTTGCTTTAAGTCTTTTCAAACTTAAAAATGTTTACTTATCTAAAAAATATGAATTTTAGAGACGGCAAAAAAGTTATTAAAAACACCCCCCACAAAATTTTTTAAATAAATAATTACTAGTCTTAAGCGTTTTAATCTCAGTCCAACATATACTAAAAAAAGAAAAATAATTAAATACGATTAATGATGAATTAACGGATTGATTGAAATCCGAATCGGGTAAGAATTTGGTACTGCAATAAACAGATCATGCGCACGAGGATACTGAATCCAGACAAGATGAGAATCAAAAATACGAACCATACGGTATAATCAAAGCAAGGAGCAAATCATTAAAGAACAAAATCATGTTATATGCTCATTTAAAACTATCAATCGCGGTATTTTTCAATCAATCAAGTTATTGCATTAAAAAAGTGTAACATTAGGAAAATGCATCCTTTTCACAGACTGAATCATTTATCCTCTCAAGGATCAAACGGACGTAAAGGTAATGAGGTTAATTTTAAATTTGCAACAAGTGGATTATTTTATCCCATTTATTATTAAAAAACAATTTCATTTCACAGATAAATCTAAAAAGGAAAATAACGATAGAAGGAAAAGCGGATATTCAGACGAAGAAGAGGAAGGGGAAAGTTCCGGTATTTATAGAAGAACGTCCCCCTCTAGATGCAGAAGGGATTCCACCCACGGGGATTCTGATGAGGGTTACAATCAAATAACTGTACCTGTACCTATAATAAAAGTTGGAAAGGATAACGACAAATCACCGAATAAACTGAATATTTTAAAAGCTAAAGAACAAGCTTTATGGTTGAATACGTCAATAGAAAGGGATGATAATTCGGAAAGGTTAGGACCTAATACTAATAATATTATACAGGAATCGTTGAAAAATGAGAGAAAGTAAAAGGAAGGATAAATAGAAAATTGACAGGGTTAGTTAGCGCGTGAAAGTGCCTTTCGGAAAAATTCCAATTTAAGGCAAAATGGGTGTTTTTAATGCTTATGTAGGTTAGTTGCTTAAGGTGTGATAATAAAGCAGCCGTAGGTATTTTTTATTAATCGGTTGTGAATATAAATTTTTTTACTAAATATTTTCTGGGCTATTGAAAAAAAGGATATCCTAACATATTGGAAAGAAGTATATAAAAATGTTGATAAAAGCTCCGAGGAAGCTGACTAAAACTTTGCAATCATTCATTAGATAATAAATCTGTCAAAATACTCATTAAAACTATATAAATGGTCTTTACACTAAAAACTTTTAAAACAGAGGCGAGTGTAGCACGATCAATGTGGAATTCGAAAATATTTTGATGCACATTTATCCGATTATAGACATTAGCTAGACAAAAATACTTGCAACAAGTTGTTTGCCATATTTTTATTAATAGTTGTTGTTCTTCCCCGATGTTTAAAATTATAACCTAAATTAGTTCAAAGGGTTGCCATGGTTTTTACAGTATTATCAGAACAGCCAATTTTTTAAGAATATTTTCGGGTTTTTTTCAAACAAACTAAACCGAGTAGCACACGGCTTAGATTTTACTGCTGCTGACATATTAAATGCTAGTACAGTAGTCTGTGCCATAAGGGCTAGTCACAGAATTATTTTGAAGTAAAAATCATCTATTTTTCATAGGATTTTAAGACGAACAATTGTTATTTTTCGAAAGCTTTAAGCAGCAATTTTTTTTTCGGTAAACTCGCTTTTAAAAAAATAAACGATTTTTTAAACTGAAATGATTCCTGTTCTTTTGAAACCAGACTCTCCCTCTTTTAAAGACTTAAGAAAAATTTTCGGAAAAATTAAAGTAGTTCAAGTTTATCCGACAACTGCACATATTTAAAATAATTTTACTTACATATTTTCCGTAAAAATTAAATACCTTTCTTGCATGTTTTTTTGAAAAAGTCACGGAGCTCAAGAGAAATTTATACAGAGCAGCGGTAAAGGATTCAGGAGTAATGTGAACAGGCTTCTTGGATATTATCTCAGCTTCTAGAAGTCTTTGGTCCAATTCTTCCAAAAAGGCAATAGTATTACTTTCAGCTGCTAATCTAAAACATCATGAGGTTTTCGAGGAGCCGGTCGAAATTTCGATATCATCCCAGCTAAAGACGGTAATCTCCTCATGAAACCTTGTCGGTCGCGCTCTTTTTGCATCAAATCTTCAAACGAAATACCTGCAACACAAAGTTTAACAAAATATTTTGCGATATAAAAATAAAAATAAACTTATCCACTCACCGAGGTCACTAGCCTTCCTATACGTATCCGAATCAAAATGCTTCTCCGGTAAATCTCTATAATTCCCAGAACTTAAGGTAGCTCCTGACAAAGCATCAGATTGCGCCAAACTTTCGGTATCAGATTTAAACTCGGCTCTAATCCTATCCAACGCTCTTTTCAAATCCATGTCATCCATATCCGAATTTTGGATCATCCTTAACTGTTTTTGAAATTTTTTGGTAATTTTTTTTCTGACGTAATCCGCTTCGATTTCTTGCTTCGTGCGTGGGATTCGGAATCGTACACAGCAACATAGCATTATAACTGAAAAAAAATTATGTGTATAAGATTAATAACATTTTAGCCATAAAAGATGTGAAGGCTGCATAAAAAAAAAATTATAAGGCCCTCAAAAGATTTGAATTTCTTTGTCCTTATCAGGCTGTATAACCCTAAATCGGGATAAAATATTTTATGAATAAAAAAATCTTTTTACTTACTTAGAGCAAGAACTCCGGCAAAACAAAGAAACATTATTTGCCATAGCCTAAATCCACTTAACACTTCCGCTTCAAGCCAAGGCGCCGTTCTAACAGTTGTCGTATCCGTATTAGTCAGATTTGAACAAGACTAAAAGGAAAAAAAAAATTATTAAAAAGCCCTACTACAATCTTAAAGAATAAGAAGTTGACATTTACCTTCATCTTGCACCCTTTCTTAACTAACATAATGATAAACAGTAGAAAATGTTAAAAGAAAAGCTATTCAAAGATTCTTTTCACTCTCCCAGGAAAATTTTTTTTATCAAATGACCTGTTTCAGCGACCACGCCCAAAAAAATCCAACTAATTTTCTCCATTTTTCATTAACCAACGTACATTGACAACCAAAACTGTTTACCAGTGTAGTGTATGGAAAATTTAAAACAAACATTTATTTTTTTCAAAAACAAAACCGTTTTTTTTTTTTCATTTTTAATTTTAAAGAAAACATAATTATATAGCTGTTTCTATTAATATAATTTTTGTGCTTAATTAAAAAAAAATTTAAAAAATGTACAAGTTTGGAAATTTTATTTTTTAAGAAGCAAGTCTGAATATATGAAAAGATGAAGGCTTCGGCAACACCTTTTAAATAAATTAAAAAAAAAAAAAAAAAAAAGCGCTCTGTATATAGAAGGTCGGCGAAACAGCATTACATGATTTTCTTAAATAAATTAATTACCGAAAGAAAAAAAATAAAAAGATAACATCAACAGATGAAACCTCATTAACAAGTAATTACTAAAATATTATTTAAAGAAGCAAAATAAAGGCCGGAAAAATAAAATACGAGCAATTCGGGGAATAGAATTTAAGGCCAGGACATTTATCCAGTCCAGCAGGGACTAATTTTGAAAAATTACACAGTCTGGCCCTAGTTGTCCAATAAATTGCTGATAGAATGATGGCGAAACTCACTGGCAAGTAAACAAGTTAAATATAGGAGACGAGCGAATTTAATAACCGTGTTAAATCCAGCCTTTATTGATGCTGGCGAGACTGTTAGTTTCAGAAATTTTTAATTTTTTAGCCAAATATTTACATTTTTCTTTCCTCTGCTGAATTTTCACCGGATAAATCCTTGCATTATTTCTTTTACAAATTGCGAAGAAAATTAAAAGCCCAAAAATAAAAAAATAGTTAATAAACCAATCACCTTTTTAACTTCTTCGCAGGCCCAAATTTGCCCAATTATTACATGGTTAGTACGTTATTAATTGAAGATTATGCCTATTTTATATACACTACATTCATTATTCCAATAAAACTGAACTGAGTTAAACTTTTTTACAAGTTCTTTTCGTAATTTTTCTTTTTTAAATATTAATTAAAATCACAGAAATTTAATTACAATATTCACACCACCATGATTTTTTTCTTTTTAAAATATTTTCATTTCAAAGAACAGAAGACTTTTATTTTTTTGGTTGAATTTCACAACCCTCTACTTGTCAACTAACAATGTCAAAATTGTTCAATGACTTCTTTAGAATACGCTCATTTAAAAAATGTTTCAATCAAACCGTATTGAACAATCTCAAACATTTTACAAATCTACTTCAAGCGATGCGCAAACATTTTTTCAAAAATACACAAACCCCTTTGAAATAATTTGCGCATTGCCAATTAAGAATACTCTTCAAACTTTTGTAAAACAAATAAATTTTTTTTTTTTGAATGATTAATTAATTAACATGATCCGAAATTTTTAATTAAATTACCTAAACACATTCTATTATGTTTGAGCCGGGCATTAACCATTTTAATTCTAAAAGTTTGGGCTTTCTACTCAGAAACTTTTTTTCCTACGGTTCGTTTTTATTGTGCTATGAGAATTAAAGAATTGGAAGTTAATAAATTAAACGTTTGGCCAGTTACAAACCGACCATGACTTAAATATAAAGCTAATGCCAACGAAAAGATAACAATATTAATCGATGCCGCCTCGAATATTGCAACGTGGGACGGATTTTAAACTTATCAGGACCAACCGCTCCTTTTAACAATATTTTTTCCTTAAACCGTTTTAGGTTATAGTTAACTTTTGCGAGGCGAGGCAAATGGCTTAGTTGGCAATTATTTATTTATTACCATTTCGTTAAGCTAATCCTAAAATCGTTTTTTTTTCTCAATTATTTTTTTAATCTGACATGTTAAAAGTTTAAATTACCATAAAATAAATTCAATCTATTCTCTTTACAATATTATCCCTGACGAATTACACTTTCCTAATGTTCTTTATTTTTTAAAATGACTGAAGACTTTTACATTCTGAGCCTAAATTTTAAAATCTCTACCGGGTAACTTTTTAAAAAGTTTTTGCATGCTTTAAAAGACTAGGAAAATTATTTCAGGGCGTTTACTGAAATGATTGATTGATTGAAATTCTACCTAAATAAAATTTTTCACCTAGTGAGGCAGAGATATTTCGATTTGAGCGCCATTTTATATTATTTACAAAACAGATTTAATGCCGGTATGAAATACTGGCAGTTTCGTTGCCTGTTATCGATTTCCCAAAAATTTCAAACAAATGGATTTGAATATTTTTGAAAAATTAATCCTCGCTCAACTTTTTTCTCATTAAAATTCTTAAGGAAAATTTTCTGCTTCAGTTAATTGTAAACATTATAACTAAGTAAACACCCCGAACCCTTTTCCATTATAATACTTGCTTACATAACCTGACTCCTCATTTCTACAAATAAGATTGAAACGCATTTTGTTTTTTTTTCCAAATCAACGAGAGCTAAAATCTTTTAGTGTGCTATTAATTGATCCTCATTCTTTTTAAAATAAATTACTAACCCCAAAAATTGATTGTTATCATTTTCAATTCACCTGTTTCACTCATTTAAAGATATTACTTTCACTCACTATTTACAAATTGGCACCATCTTTTCGTTTTTTTCTATCATTATTTTTTTTGTTCCACAATTTTAAATTGTTAAAAAGTTCATTTAAAACTAGATTGTAACAAAGGTGACATTTTCAATTAAAATGTTGAAAATTTTAATAAATTGATGACATATGATGAGATCGATGACCTCGTGGTCCACCATTGTCCTATTGCAGTTTCTTCGGTGATGGTTTTCCTCAAAGGCATTTTTCCATTTTCTTTCCTATCCTTATATAAAAATCATTCTTTTCTAATGAAAGTTCGACCACTAGAAAAAAAGCAATTAAATTAAAAAATTTAATTAAAAGATGAAGAGGAGTATTTAATTTTACATACGTAATCGTTTTCTTTTCAACACTTTTTGGTTCCGGTCTAGCGCGATTGAGCACTTTCAGGAAATCGGATGTTTTAGCGCGCATACGAGAATGTATGTAAGCCTTTGAGCACTTAATATGGTAATGGAGGTAATCTCGGAACATATGTATTAAATTAATAGTGTTGTCCCGCGTTGTTGAATTCGTATGTCGTGGAAATAATACTGAAAATAAAAATAAGAAGAGTTAATCGAGTCAAACAGGCAATGTTAACTAAAAATACATTGATACACATATATCTAAAGAGTTAATTAAAAACATAAATAAAATTATTATTTTTTTGATCATTGTTCTTTAGCGTTACTTTTAAAATTTTATAAATTAACTTACCAAACGTAATGTATCCAATATTTTCCCCCACCCTTGCATCAGTATTAGCAAGTTCTAAAGGAGGTTCTCTGTGGCTAAATAAAACTTGAGGTGCTGTGTGACTTGCTCTTCTTCCTTCCTTAAACTCTTGCATAAATACTTTACCAACAACAATATCATCCACATCTTTAAACACAGTGCTAAATACTACAGTTACTCTATCTGCTTTGGCTTCTACGTATCTGTTAAAAGAATCCCCAAAACTCATTAAAAACCTTCTCAAATCTCATTAATAAATTTAACTTACAGTGTTTCATCCGATCTGTAGTTAATAACAGCTCTTTTATGACCTTCCTCTCCTTTTGCTTGAAAATCAAAATATTTTTCAAATACTGATGCAAAACAATTTCTTTTTAGCAAACCAAATTTTTTCACTAAATTTTCCCAGTCTTCAGGTATATTTTCTAAATCGATCAACAATGACACATTAAATCCATCTTCGGCTTCAATTAAATATGGTCCATATTCTCTTTTTAACAATTCATCTGCTCCGTGTTCTTGAAGCTGTTTATAAAATTTTAGTGAAATACTCGTTCGTATCTTAGTTTTATCTCCTCCTATATTAGATATATGCAGTAGTACCCCATCGAAATCAGCTATTGTTATATCTATTGATTCCGGTTTATGTCTGAAATAAAATAAAAAGGTTACAATGAAACGTTCTTTAATTATTTATGCCAAGCCTAATCTGGGTGTATTGTTAAATACATTGGAGATAAACATTTGAGAGAAATATAACGATTTATTTCTGCAGATTTTTAACGTTGCAGAACTGTCATATTTGTAGACGTGTGTCAAGGGGACGCAAACGTAACGTCAAATTTCTGAAACACGCTGGCATTCATTTGAAACGTATTAATGTTTTTATTAATCAAATTAGGAATCACGCCCAATTACATGTACAGCAAGATATGTTTTCTCTTATCTAAATAAGGACAAACACTGCACCCAGACTTAGCTAACATCCCGCCCTACCGGTGGATCAAAAAACACCTTACCCAGCAAGTGCATTTTTAATTTTTAACGTTAACGTTTCTTCTACTATCCTATTATTGATCTCTAGTAAGATCATTTTGTAAAATATTTAGTATACTTTAACATAAAATTAAATGATTTTATTAGTCACTGAAAACCTCACAATTATTCACTCCTGGGTGTATGCGACCGGAAGTAATGGCCGCTAATGGGAGAAATATCAGAGGATAAGCAACCTCTCTTCCGTCAAAGGAATAAACAAGAACTTGACGCAGTTACAATAAAATCATCGATTAATAAGCTAAACATGGGGGATTATGCATTCGATTGCCGGTCAAATTTTGATTTTTCCTCCATTGTTGATATTGGTCTTTTTGGTCTGGAGAGATGTATTTAAATTTATTTGATGATTAGATCCAGGAATGATTGCTGGTAAGCACGATTTTTTAAGTCGTAAATTTGAACTTGTTCGAGGTTTTCGTGTGTGAAATAATTAGTATTTTTCATTACAAATACCTGATAAATTAGTTTTAATTGTAAATACACGAGGAGTTTCCCGGACATATAAATTGCGGCATTAATGGTTCTTAAAGAAGACATTATTTATTCAACCGCATTTCTTCCCTTGAGTTCAGTTTTTTTTCTCTGCATTGCTTTTATTTTTTTTTTTTGTAGTTTAAAATGGGGTTAATTGATTTTAATAATTCCCGTTTTTTTTTATTATTTTATTTCGAGAAGCAGAGGTGTCATAGTCGATTTATAATATTTCCTTTTTGCTACTTTCGTTCATAATGGCTCCTAAAAAAAAGTTTCAAATCTGCTTTATGTATCAAGGATTTTGGTTTTTGCATTGTTTTTAATTGATTGTGTTTAGTGTTTTGCATTCTAATTAAATTTTATCCTGTAATTAGACACCTCATTGATAATATTAAAAAAAACCTTGAAATGGAATACTTTGACAGTTGAAAAAAATATTCTCAAAATTAATGGGATAACTTTTGTTAAAATTTGAATTTTTTTAATAGTCGATATCCATATTTTATGATGTTTTTTATGATATTTATTGATTGAATTTGTTCCCCCTGTCTTTGTGTCTGGGTATGTGTCATTATTCAGGGTTGAGGTAATTTCAAAATTACATTATTTGGCTTTGTGTAAGGAGATTATTCTTCTATGTTCATTTTTAAAGTGTTATGCAATTTAACTCTGCAAAAAAATTTTTTGTTGGAAATTTTCCCAGAATTCAAGCATTAATTGTGTTAAAAAGTCTTATACAACTGTGTGATATATTAAACTTATTTATAATTTAGGTGCAAATTCATATATTTATCTTTAGTAAATTTAAGTGGTGGTAAAACAATCTCTGCATTACATTTATTCACCTTAACTTAAAAATTGCTTTAAACATATCTAATAAGTGAAAAAAATAGGGATTGAAGCAAGCCTTTGACTGCTAGGATTTGTGGTAATTGTTTGTGATGAAATACTTTTAGTATAGAAGAGCATGGAATCACAAATGCCCCAATTGTAATGCAAGAATCATCCTGCCACAATGTCAAATTTTTTTTATAAATTTATCAAGAGTGCAAAAAATCCAAAAAAAATATTTTTTGTGTCCTTAATTTAGTGTGCACGCTTCATTTAGATAAGATATTCTTATCAAGTATCAGACTTGAGAGCCAATATGTTGCCTAATTTTTTTCACAAATTTAGTAATTTAACTCGAGTTTTAATCTTTTTTTTTTAGATTCTTGTAGCTGTTGCGGGACTAGTGGGCAAGGTTGTAAGACATTGTGTCGTCCGGCACAACCGACTTGGTGTCCGATTTGCGACCGAAATAAAACGAGGAGAAGATGTCAAAGCGAAGGTCTATATCAAGAAGTTGACCCTTTAAAGGAGCTTAATGGATGCTGTGATAGAGGCTGTGACTTCATAACCCACTCCTCAAAACATAGTCAGAACAAAAAGACTGACCTAGAAATGAACGATAGAAGACTCCTTTTCCCTTCGGATGTCGAAATGGAAAGCGGCGACGGTTATCAAGCCTATAACAAAAATTATCCCTCCAGAATTCATAAAGACAGATATTCTAATGGATATCAAAGAAACAATCATTATCAAAACTTCCAAAACGACGTGGCTTTTGCTAGTTCTGGTCTTCCACAAATGAATGGAAATCCTAGGCGAAGCTCTTTAGGTTTAGGAGATCAGAGATATCCTGATATTAACATGGATAGATATGGATCGTATGGGGCTAGACATGAAAGACCGAGACCTTCCAATTTTAGATATCATGGAGAATCCGGAGATATCGGTTTGAGGAATAGTAAATCGTTGAGCTTTTCGGATAGGGATAAATGCTCGGCGGAAATGAGGGAGAGATATATTAGAGAAATGGAAATTTTGAAGAGTAAGTTGAATTTATTGAAAGATGGAATGGCTTGCGATGGGAAACGATTAAGACAGCGGAGTGAATCGGAGCCTGGATTTGCTGGAACGACTGGAGGTGTGCCTAAGAGAGCGAGAGATAACTCTCCGAAAATGAAATTGGGATGTAGGAAATTGCCCTTAAACCCAGCGTTGAATCAATCATTTCATAATTTTCCGAGGAAGCATAGTTTACCTTTTCAAAGAGAAACTAAAAGTTTACCACCATCATCAGCACCTCTTTTAAAGGTAAAAAAATTTTGCAATTTTTTTATTTAATGGGCCTAAGCATTCATGCTTCAAAAATTGTCTGAAAAATCATTTTTACGTTTTGGGCTTCCAAGAATTTTTTTTAAAGATTTTTTGAAGCATAAACTATTTTAAAAATTTTATTTATTTATTTTTTTTTTCAGACCACTCCGGAAAATATTTTGCCTTCTAAAGATCGCTTACTAACTCGAAATAAAATAATGAATTTAATGGAATCTTCGTCTGATTCTGAATTAGACGGCAGTACTTGTGATGAAGAACTGCAAAGTCAGGAGGATTTCGATGCAAATGTTAGCGAAGATGGTGAGTACTTGCAAAAAAAAAAATGAAAACCAAAAAATTTCCAATTATTTTTTTTTTTATCTTTTTTTTAAAGACGACCGCTCTGTAATGAGCAGCTTAACATCAGCATCGAGTGATTCCAACACACCGTCTCAAGTTGGTGAAACATTAGGTTCAATCACACTTAACGAAGGGCCGAAAAGAGAATTGGTTGATCAGCAGTTTTTAGAACAAAATTCATTGCTGCCAACACCAGTGCCTATACACGAATCAAATGTTCACAAACCTTCAACCGCAGGGAAATATTCGAGTCCTTTTAGAAACAGTTTATTCCCTAATGTTCCTCCTTATGTTAAATTTTTCATGCACGACTCAAAAGGTAAAAATAAAAAATTATTAAGGATTTATTTTTAGACGTCTTCAAAAAAGTGTTAACTAAGAATTTTCTTCTTTTTTTTTTAGGTCCAACACTGCCGTCTGATATTTCTCGCCACTTAAAATGGAAACTTAGCAGTATCACTCCAATCGTGATTAGAAGAACATTAGTTAATTCAGGTTTCAAGCTCGTTAGAAGTGAGTTTTCTCGAGGTGTGCATGCATCATGGTTTGGCTTTCATTCTTTTTATTAATTTTTAGTATTAATTAATTTAAGTTTATCATTAGAAACCATTAATCATTATTAATCGTGCTTTCTTTCTAATAGGCTCCTTGTATTTTTTTTTTTTTTTTGAAAAGTTCAATCAAGCAAAAAATTTTGGCAGTGAAAAAAATAAAAATAAAATTTTTATTAGTTACAGATTTAAACAACATGAGAAAAACTTCGTAATTTTTTTGCAAGTGGCTTATTAAAAATGCTTTCGAAATCATTAACTCGTCCGTTTTTCATGTCTCTGCTGCATGACTATTCAAAATAATGAAAAAAAAAGCTTGCTTCAAGAGAATCATTAAGTGTCGCGCATGAAATGTTTTTAATCATAGTTTAATGAATTAATTTTGACCCAAACAATTTTAATTTTAATTTTTGAGCTTTTTAAATGTAACTTTCCTTTTCCTTAATTTAGGAAGCTTCAAGCAATATTATGACCTTACTTATATCCCTCCCCATAAAAACGAAAAATCCACTTTACTTTGCCTGAACAGTACAAGATCAAGTCGAACCATTCCTAAAGGTAAATTTACAGAGATTAAAAATTCAGAGAATTGCCAGATAAATTTTGACTAAAAATGTATGTTTAGCTTGCATGAAATTCTCGTGCTATTGTCTGACCATTATCTGCGAATTTTATGGCTCTTTAGGGATTTTCGATCTTAGTAAAAAATTTAAAACTTAAATAGATTGTATTTTGAAAATGTTGAAACTTTGTTTTATTTCAGAATCGAATGATTGGACGGGACAATGGGGTAAACATATGAAATCATTTGTTTTCAAAACGTTAAAAGACTTTCAGAAGCTCAATCACTTCCCAGGAACATTCCAAATAGGTAGAAAAGACAGATTGTGGAAAAACTTGTACAGATTGATGGTCAAGTTTGGAAAGAAAGAGTAAGTTTATGAGAGAAGGTTGCTCAAGAATTACTCGCCTGAAAATTAAAATCGTTGTTATTGTTTTTGTTTTAGATTTGGTTTCATTCCCAAAACTTATATACTACCTCAGGACAGCAAATTGCTTAGATCTGCTTGGGAAAAATGCGCAGCTGGTCCTGGAAAAGGGCAGTGGATTGTTAAGCCGGTACGATTTAGCATTTATTAGAGAATTTGTATGTAGAGAAAAACTTAATTTGCTGGGAGTCATGTTTAATTTAACGCTCTCTTAGCCCTTAAGCGGATGAAGGGAAAAAAGCTAATTTCATGCTAATAGAACGTTAAAAATAGTCATTAGATTTCATATGGACAGACATTTTTCACTTTTTTATGGTGGAAAAGTGAGAGTCAGTCTTTGCTCAGCTACAAAAAAATCATTTTAATTTAAATGGCCAATTAAGCTGATTTGCTACTCTCTGGATACACATTTTTAATATTTTCTTAAGTTATTAAATAATAAGTCAATTTTAAAATTTTTTTTTTCAGCCTGCTGCAGCTCGTGGAACGGGTATTAAAGTAGTCCATAAATGGGGACAAATTCCGAAGAAAAGACCGCTTATAGTTCAAAAATATATTGCACAACCGTACCTGATTAATGGTAGTAAATTCGATCTTAGATTATACGTTTTGATGACCAGTATTCATCCTCTTCGCATCTACCTCTACGACGATGGTCTAGTTAGATTCGCATCAGTTAAATATTCGGACGATGTCGAATGTTTAAGCGATCGATTTATGCATCTAACTAATTACAGCATTAATAAATTAAGTAATCAATATTGCGCCAATGAAGATGCCTCTTCCTGTCAAGGACACAAATGGTTAGTACCTTAATTTTCAAAAAACTAAACTGGAACCATTAGGCATCTAAAAAAAAAAATTAGAATTGTTAGTTGAGTCCTACAGTATATTGGGTGGACATTTTATGCCCAAGCTCAGCTGGGCCGGACTGAAGCCATTAGCCGTAGTGAATTTAATTCAATTTTATTTTTTCAGGACTTTGAAAACCTTATGGACGTATTTAGCTAAAGAAGGAGTCAACGTGAAAGCTCTTAGAAAAAACCTAACGGATTTAATAATTAAAACGATTATTAGCGGTGAATCGAATATTAATATTTTGAGTAAAAACAATTTACCTTCGAGGTATTGTTCTTACGAATTATTCGGCATCGATGTTTTATTGGACCAATCGCTTAAACCGTGGCTGCTTGAAGTTAATATATCGCCTTCGTTACACTCTGCTTCGCCTTTAGATCTCGCAGTGAAAGGTCCTTTGGTCAAGGAATTGTTGAATATAGCCGGTTTTCAAATCCCTCAGAAATTATCAAAGGAACAAGAAGAAAATTTTTTGGAGACTTACGGATTGAAAGATAAAACTCATTCGCTTTGTTATGATAAAAGACTTTATTGGACGACCTTGAGCAAAGAGGAAAGGGTAAAACATGAATCTCATCATATGCTGTCTAGACAAGAGGTAATTTATTGGGGTTGTGGCCATTTTTTTTAAGTGGGAAAGATTGAAACTAATGATTTGGGTTTTTTGTGTTTTCAGTACTTGAATACGATTCTCGAGGATCTTACTCCAGATGATGTTAGGCATTTGATACAGTTTGAAGATGAATTGACTCAGCTTGGAAGGTAATTTTGTTCTAGTAGTTGAAAGAGTAGAAGCCAATGGTGAAGGGTAAATTTCCAGGATTTATTTTAAGCGGTTTTAGAATAAAAATCGTTCATGGAGATTGAATAATATCTTGAGTGTTTTAAGAAAAGTTAATTATTTATTTTGGAATCGAGGTCTCAAGTGGCTCGTTGGTGGAGTGCGGTGCGGTTTTTATAATTGTTTTACTTTTTCTTTGTGGTTCTTGTATTTTTAAAATTTTCAAAATATTTCTTATTAATACATTATTTGTTTCGTCGCCTGAAGTTATATTTTTAAAGGAAGACTACTATTTGTTTGCAGCTCTTCATTTTTTTTTTTTTTTTTTTTTCATTAAAAATAATGCGTATTTTTTTTTATTTCACAGATTCGAAAAAGTATTCCCGACTCCCAGGACTCACGTCTACCACCAATTTTTCGAATCCCCGAGATATTACAACATGATGCTCGACGCATGGGAAACAAAATACCACAACAACAGAGCCGATGGCGTCAAGCTTTTGGAATCGTTGTGCCAGCAAAAATTGCACCTTGTCGTTCCTTTCCCCGGTGGAAAAACGAAGGTATTTCACATTTCAAATTTTTTTCTAAACTATTAAAAATAATGAAAAAAAAAAACTTAAAATAGGTAAAGGAAAATGTTCACAAATTATTTCTTAAAAATTCCGCCAGATGGCTCTGGTAGTATTTCGCCATCAGCGCAGCGCGATCTGTTAATATTTACCGAAATGAAACGTACGCCACCTCATGATTATTTGTCGAACTATAACTGGCGCCATCGAATGGATATTTTCAGAACTGATTAGTGAACCTTTTAAATTTACCTAAGAGAAAATTTTTTTGTACAGATCCATTTTTACCTTATTTTTTTGAATTTTTTATGAAAAAATTTTTGATGCAGCTAATTGGAATGCATTTTATGACGACAGCATTCAAAATTACGTTATATGCATGCAACATAGCATTTTTTAAAATTATTAATTTAGTACTTAACATAAACAACAACAAAAAAATAAAAATGATATCGCCGGAATAGTAACTAAAGACACTTCATTAGAGTTCTGCATTAGCCAAAAACTTGAGGCTTGGATCTCGCGGTCTTGAAATTTTTGCCAGCTCTTTGATCTGGCTTTATAACCACGATGGACTCTTAAATTAAAGCGAACAAGGTTAGATGATGAGAACTAAAATAAGTTGAATTGGGAGAAAGAGCTTTTATAGAAATAATAGCCAGGTGTAGCCTAGTAAGGAGTGAACGTATCGATGAGTCGTCAGCTCCATAAATTACGCCATTTTGAAAACTGGAAGCTGCCATGGCAGCTTCCAGTTTTCGAGCAGTTTCCAGCATCGAAGTGCATGCATGCACTTCGATTCGGTGGCCGCCATTCTCGGATTATAAAATATGCCAGGCACGATTGGTACTTTCCATCAGCATATGCCAAAGGAAATTCGAGCGATAAACCTCGATCGTGATTGTTGTAATGCGAGATCTCGCTCGAGATTCCTTTGGCATATGTCGGCACATATTTCTGATCAATTTTATTGATCGGCCGCTGGTACACTAGTATAATCTTCATGAACTAAAATCGGATTCGATTTTGAGTCAGCGTTGCCATGGAGATCAACAAGAGTTTCAAAACCTGGAAGACCGTGTCCAAGATCATGGCAGCTTCTAGTTTTCAAAATGGCGGACTCCTATGTAGTAGACGATTCATCAAAGTGTCCCCACCCTATTAGGCTCCCTAGCCACAGGGGGATGAAACCCGATTCATTACAACCAGGTAAAAGTTTGAAAGTAAAGGTTTCGAGGTTCCTGATTTCGTCGAGTTTGATATCATTTTTTCAAAATTCAAGATGGTGGATCCAATATGGGGGATGAATTTTTGTAAATGGATTTTAGCTGGACGAACATATCACCCCGGGAGTTTAAAAGGTTGCTTATTTTAAAAATGATGTTCGGTCTTTAAAATCCAAGATGGCGGTGGGTTAAAATTTACTCATGTTCCGTTCTAATATATTACTTTTTTAGCCAAATAGACTCAGGTTTCATCCAACTGTGAATGGCTCTGAACCCATGTTATTCCGCACAAAACCTGGAAACAAAAAGTCGCCAACTACTAAATTAAGAGACTGGCGAACTGTCAGCCATGTCAACTGTCAACTGTCTGAGCTTGAGGAGGTCGCCATGATATTTATACGGCGTTCAATTTTTATAAATGGCTGACACTTCGCCAGTATCTTTGAATTTAGGGTCTTTAAAGCCAATTAAATAGTCAAGCCCATTATTTGCCATCTTTCCCCTTCCCCAAAAATGATATTGAACCAAACTAATGCAGGACTCCCAACATTCAATACTGCTTATTTGCAATGATAGTTAGGAAAAGGTGAAATGGATCTTTTTTTCTTTCTTTAAGCATAAAATCTTTCCATTTTCTTATCTTTTTTAAAAATAGTACTAGAAAGCAGGTTGGGTATGTATATTTATTACGGATTGTTTAAGCAAAAAAAAAAAGGGTATTGCTAATAACATGCATATTACTGAAACGTAAATTTTGTTAATTAGCATTTATTCATTTTTCTTTTCATTCATAAACTTCATCACACGTACAAGAAACCGATTAATTTCCGTTTCGGGAATAACAAAATACTTTGACTCGAAAAAAAAACATAAAACATTGAACTCTTTTTGTAATTTTGTTTTTGAGGAAAAAGTATACATATTGATGCGGAAAGTATATCACCAGTATAAAAAAGCTGAAAGGAGTAAGTTGGAATGATCCGGGCTCGAACAAGTTATATATTAATGTTTACCTTACAGATTTTAGTATTTTTAAAAAAACCTTTAGCTAAATTATTAAATTTTCAGATGTATTTTATATATGTAGGTTAAATGAGTAAGGTAGATTGCCTTTTAACAATTTTTTAGTATCGATAGCTATGGTCAAAAAGTAACATAATGGTAAAAACACACATTACACCATCGTAGTGGATTGATTTTTTAAAAAATAATCAGTAGGGCTAAGCTTTAGTAAGCGGAGAGGTTTAAAATTATAAAGTGCATGAGGATTCGGAGGTTGGATGGAGATTTTTAAACCGCCGTAGGATAGCAAAACACACACAAGCTATGGGATTTTTTTAAAAAGAAAATGTAATAGGGTAGGGTTATATTATTATTGTATTTTAGATGGTAATTGCCCTGAAATGTGAAAGTTTTAAATTTTTTTTAAATAAGCATAGTTTTTTTATATTAACTCGAAGTATTTTTTTTTATTCAAGCAAAATCACGGATAGGCCTAAATTTAGAATTTATAGAAATAGTAGTTAAAAAAACAGCTATACATTTTTTTGTAGAATAGATTTTTATTGCATGGAGAAATGATGAGAGAAATATTTCAGCGGAGTAAGAACCAAAATTTCAAGAAGTATTCGAGCGTACTAAGCCCCCGATTTTTTTTCAAGTGACGATTGGTATCTGGCAGTTTTTTCGTGATATTTTGGGAATTGTTAAAGCTGAAAGAAAATTTGAAAAACTAGTTTGTAGCTCAACTAATGCTCTTCCTTTCCTCTAAAGTTCCTTTGAGGTTTTTTCTATTTAAAGTTAAATAAGTTAAATAGTACTTGAGCAAAGCAGTCACCGATTTAAGATTTTAATTTTTAACTTTGCAAAGCAAAGGGACACCCTAAGGCACATTTTAGCACTTATTACTTTGATGGGACACTTGAGGGGGCTGCAACCCATGAAAAAGTTGTCAGGGCTTGCCAGAATCCACAGAGAATGATTAGTTCTGGCCGAAGACCGGAGGGAAATTATTTGGGATAACCAGGAACTAGAGAAAATCAACCGGGTTGGCCGGAATCCAGAGAAAATCTAGCTTGGCTTAACAGAGATATGGAATAAGCCAATAGGATTGCATAGAAAGCAGAGGAGAGCCAGCTGGACTGACCAGAGATCAGATTGAAGCAAACCGAGTCGGTTGGAGACCGGATGGAAGAGACTGAGTAAGCTTAGGACCATCAGGAAGCCAGTCAGTCAGAAAAAGCGAGTTGGGTTGGTCTGGAAGATAGAAAATAAACTAGCTAGGTTAGTTAGAGGCAGAAAACAAGCCAGATATAAAGGTTACTGTATAAAAACAAAAAACCAATCAGAAACTAAATCTACTTCAGAAAACCTGGACCATGATCAGAGCAGTTCATCTCAACTTGCCAAAAACTATATCCTAGAGACATGGATAGCAAAGTGATCGTGACTAGAGCGGCTAGAAAAACAGTAATGATAAAACGTAAATGCAATTTTTCATCTATTTGAGAACTTGTGCTTTAAAGCTCCATTTTTGCTAATTTTTTTTTTTAAATTTCCATAAATGAGCCAATTTTTTCCATTGATGGAAAATTTTCGAAAACTTGTCCTCGGGAAATTGTTTTACGAAAACTGGCCTCAATGATAAACTACTCTGAATATGAGATCCCATGACTCCTAAAATTACTCAAAACCGATCATTTTTGAAATATTTAACGTTTTGGCTCCGCTGAAAGACCAAATCGCTCTAAAAGAAAATTTTTCCATGCAATAGTAGTTACAAAATTTTGAACCGTCAAAAATAAATGACCCATTAAACGTTTGAAATACCCCTAATACATATAATGGTAGATCTTATCATATAAGTTACCGTGTTATATTTAATGTTACGACTGATTCAATTGCTCGCATTTTCATGATTTTATATCTAAAGTAAATACTTTGAACAGTTTAAAATAAAGATCTTAAAAAAATGGAAAGACACTCAAAATTTTTAAATACTAATATTCAGTAGGAGGCGCCACCTGGGACAAATAGCTCAAATTCAGATTAAAATTTTTACGCTGAGATGCACACACTCTTCAAAGTATTTACCTTGATTGAAATAGTTAAAATGATTTTAGATACAAATTTTTTCAAAATGGCATCAAGCCAATTTTTCATAGATCTCAGAAATTTTTTTCTAGCGAATAGTGTAAACCATAATGAATGAAATTAGGATAGAACTTTACTTTGATACTTAAAGTACAGGCTCTTGGCTATGAGGCTTTTGCCGCCATTTTATTCATTTAGCATATCAATATCGAAAAATTAAACGAATGACAGTATTTTTCTCATTTAGGCATTACTCAGCAAAGCAAAGCTTCTATTAGTTCGATTAGGTAGAATTTCAAAAGAAACAAACTTCAAAAAGGAGCAAATTTTTCTCGAAAAAACACGATCGACATTTTTCCAGTCACCGTTCTTTTCTTTTAAAAAAGAAAAATCAAATTAATTTTTTAATTTTTTTAAAACTTTTTTTTATAGTCCTTTGCGAGCCTGAGCGAGCACAGTGCTCGACTGCTTCAGGAAGCGGAAGCGGAAAGTGAATCCGATTACGAAAAGGATGAATACGAACCGATAGAAAAACCTCGCCTGGCCGCAGTCACAACTAAAACTACAAAAACGAAAGTTTCATCGAAACCGAGCATCCTAACAAAGCCTTTAATCCGTACCAGTTACTTAACGGGAAGGCGCTTAAAACCAGGAATACCGTCTCCTAGGAGCACGCCGGAAAGCAACGGAACCTCATCGGAAATAAATAACGAAGATGTTTCTCTAAAGGAAACGTGTATGAAAATGCTTGCTGAAATGCGGCAAAACGGCCTTAATAAAATCATTCCTGATTCGAAACCTGAGACAATGAAACAATATCCTAATTGTAAATTAGAAAATTCAATTATTATTAACGAGGGTTTAAGTAACGCGAAATCGGTCATTTCGCCCCCTAAACATATTCATAACTCATGTATTAAAATGAATATTAGTGGTTAAGGATTTTTAAGACGCGATAATACTCGATTTTAATTTTTTTTGTGAATCAATGTCCGCGTGTTGCTTTTTTTAAAAGCCGCACGAATTTTTTTTCTCGTAATTTCTATTTATGATTTTTATTTTTTAAAAAAAACGATTGATTCGGAATTGTATTAAGAATTAGGTATTTATTCCTAAGATGCAAAAAAATTTTAAAATTTTTCACGAAAATGTTTTAGAAGAGATTTGAGAAGTGTTTTTGGTAAATCGTGTCTGATTCCACAATTTTACTTGATTTTTTTTGTTTTTTCAGTTAAATTTAAAAAAGCGGAAACGCTCAAAAAATAAATTTTGATCATTTGAGCTTTGTTAATTTTGATCATTTTCCCTTTCCATTAGAAAAGTTTTCGCGTCCTATTTATAGATTGACAATAATCGTGATTGAACTTCTGAATTAATATTTAGTCGGTAAAATCGTATGTATATGTTAAAGGGAAAGAAATTAGTAATAATGTGGTTATTAGTAAAATTTTTTGGACCAAAATAATATTGAAAATTTTTGCGACTTTCTCCTCCCAAATCAATAAATAAAAAAATTTTGTTTTTGTTTGAAACAAGTTGGCCTATTTAAAAAGCAAGGAATAATTCTTAAATTACAAGTTTCTGTTTTAAATGAGCTCAATATAATTATGTTATACACTTCAGCAATTACTGTCGAATTAAGAATGCACCGAGATTTAATTAAAATGGTTATTAAATAAAGCCATTGGGTATCATTTTAATTTTTTTATTTTTTATTTTTAACTATTAAATAAAACGGGGTAATCGGTATAGCTATTGGATTTGACAAAAAACTCAAAACTTCAATTTTCACATTTTTGATTTTTTTTTTTTGGAAGAAGAAAAACAGCTTTAAATTGTAAACGTGCGAGTAGCTATACCGTTTGAACTAATTGTATTATAAAAATGTTTCTTTTTTTTGCATATTCGCCAAAAAGTATATCCTAACCTCCGCATCCTTAAATTTTCCAATCTAAATATCCAACGCTTGAATCCCTTCAACTCGTTCATGACGTCACGATCTAATTTCACGCCGTTTTAAACAATCATCTAATAAGAAGACTACTGGAAAAAGTAGAAAAATTACAAAAATTGAAAGCGATATTTACCTACCGTAAATTTTTATTTATTGAAAAAGTAGTGGGTCAAAATAAGGTTTAATTAAGAAAAATTTTGTGATTTAAAATTTAGCTAAAACCTCTCGAAGGCATTTTTTTCATTTATCTGGTGTAATTTCATGGGCTTGCAAAACCTAACCTAATGCGGTTAAACTATTGCCAGATCGAAACTATTTTTCCAGCGGCGCATTCACTCTGAAATTTTCTCCCTTCGTGTTCATAAATGGGCTATCAATGAATGACATAGGGAGACCTCCTTTTTTAAAACAAAACCGAGACAAATTTTGCCAACGAAAGTAGTTTTCTTTTTTTTTTTTTTTGATTGTTTTCCTCCCTCTTTAAAAAGACCTCAGAGATCTCCAGTGTCTCCATCACCTCAAGCTGTGATTCTCAATCAGCGTTTAATCTCAATGGCCAAAGGACACCTCTAAAAGCCAAACAAATAAGAAAAAAGAAAGATTTCCAGTGGTGAAATCATAACTATAAAAAAATCGCCTTCAATACAGCGATTAGATTATTACATCCATCACACACCCAAATCTAATCACCGAAGGGAAGGCGTACGATTTATTTAACATTGCAAGATCTTTTTGGCCTTTTATTTTAATATATTGTCACTCAAGATACACAACCTACCTGTACGATCCAAAAAACTTCCAAACGGAGGCAAACCTACCAATTTATATGCAAAAAAGCAATTACGAAAAGAATTCTTATTACTTTTATTTGCAGTCGAATATTTGACCTTGAAAATCACAACCTATTTCACGGCGCTGAATGCAACGAACCGGTTTTATGTAAAAAAACTCGCCCACGTTCCATTCAAACTCCGCTATTAATCGTACTCTCAAGACAAATTAAACAAACAAAAGGGTATATGGGGCCGATTTATAAAACCTTACCTAATTTTAGGTATATTTAATTTAAATAATAATTTTTTTTCGCCATCATCAGATAAAAACAAATCAATTACTTTTCGTGCATTAAAAAACAAAAAAAGCTACTTTGATTTTTTTAAAATTAACGATCTTCAGGTTTTGATTCACCATTGATTAAACACAGTTCATCCTCATTATAATCTAAAGAAATCTCAGATCCCCGTCGATTTTTCTTTAATAGTGGTACGTTATCACTGTCGTTGCTATCTTCGTCATACGTCCTCTTTCTCACACCGTTCACTTCATTGTCCGTTTCCTCTCCTACGTCCCTTCTTTCATATTTCAAAACCTCACTCGAGTCACTTGAAGCCTCGTCATGGTTAGTTCTCCTCTTATCCGTATCAGATTTTTGAGGTTCTATCACTTTATTCGATTGATTCGTTCGATTGCCACATAAAACACTACTATGATTACCATTTGTTAATCGGTCCGATTGATTTCCTGTCCGAAATTCGTCACTTCCTGTCCGGTTGTTACTTTCATCACCTTTTATATTATTTTCAGGGTTCGTTGTGGTTACTGCTGCTGCTGCAGACGGTGAACTTTTTTCCTGTTGCAATTCGGCTAATGCTTCCTTTGTTTTTCTAAGCTCTTGTTGTAAAAAGTATATCGTGCTCTGCATTCCTTCAACGTCTTCGTCAAGATCTTGTAAAAATTCGTCTAGTTCTGGAAAAAAAAAAAAAAAATAAATAAAATGGATGAGATTAATAGAAAGATTTTTTTATTAGACTGCAACAACAACAACTTTAATAGCGTTAAATAAATTTAAAGAGAGAAGTCCCGAAAAAAATCCTAGGGCGCTAAATACCCGCTAGGGGCGTTTGTAGTGAATAGTTAATAGATGGCGTTAGTATCGAGTCAATATCCAAAGTGGTGGAAAAAATAAGGGCAATAATTTAAGGTAATAAATTAATTTAAAAATAGGACATTTAAAGTTCATTCAAACGACAAAAATCCATTATGGGATGAAACAATGGCATATTTCCAGTACTACGGTCATTTATCAACATCTCAATTCGATGGACAAAAAAGTTGGCAAGATCTAAAGCTTTTAACATAAAAAATACCACTCAGCCATTTTCAAATACGATTGGATTTTTTTAAACAACTCAGCACTCTATGCACAGTCAAAACAATCAAGATACAATCTGACATTAAACCCTTGACATAACCGATTATTAGAATCAAGAACTTGATATTTTCAACTTCCACACATCAATAAACATTTTATACTATTCACGATTTTCACTTGTCAATAAACAATAATTTTAAAAAAATAATAATTATTACGTAAAATCAGCAGAACTAAATACTTTTTTCTACTCACTTTTACGTAAAATTTAAAAAATAAAATATAAAAAATAAATCACTTAAAAAAAATTTTACAAACCTGACTGGGATTTTTTAACTTCTTCACTAAAACTTTTCTGAAGAGCTAAATCTCCTTCCAATTTAGCAAGCCTTCCACTTGACACTACCCTTCCTAGCTCTTCGTTTTCCTGATATAATAACCTACATTTCGCCATAAGCCTTTTTCCCGTATTACTATCCGGTGTGAATTTCCATGCACTAAGTTCATTTTGCGTTTCCTCTAATTTTGTTTTCAACGTTGATACTTCCTGCCTCAGTCGATGCAATAAAAGATTAACAGCAGGATCGAGTAAAGCCGACCGCAAAGCGGTCGCACCAGGAGCCTGCCCAGCCTTTAACTCGGCTATTTGAGTCTAAAAAAAAAGTTTAAAAAATTAGTAATAATTAAAAATTTTAAAAAAATTACAGGAAAAATGAATTTCTCGCACCATATAATCCTGAATTTCTTGATCTTTATTAGTGACTCTTCTAATTAATATTTTTTCTCTTTGTAAAGCTTCTGCAGTTTGTTGCTTTGATCGTTCCTCTGATGATTTGAGATTTGTGATTTCAGCTGAAACAAATAAAAATTGTTAAAAACTTGAATATCGCATCGTGGGAAGATATTTAGGCGTGGAAGGCGACAGATGTGCTTGTGAAGATCTTAGTTAAATAATGTCAGTGATCTGCTACGTTTTTAAATTAATAATCAATTTGGGATCTATTTTTAAATTAAAGAGCCCAAACTGAATTTTTTCACTAAACAACGAAAAAAAATTTGGTACCTCGAAAGATCCAACGCAGAAAAATATTTAGAGCCTTTTATAAAATAATTTAAAATTAAAATTAATAATAACTTAAGCAAAAAGCTCTAGCTGAAAAAAAAATTTTTTTTAAAAACCAAATCAATTTACAATTAATTAACTTTTTTTTTTTAAAAAAAGGAATTAATCGAAAATTGATTTATAAAAAGAAGGCAGTACCATTTTTCATTTTTCGGGTAATGAGGGGCAAGCCAACACTTACATTTTCCACCATCCTCTGGGCCATGCTCACAGAGGCAAATGACACCGTTGAAACAGCTGATCTCAGATCTTACAGGGTCAGGGAAGTTGTGCAGTCAGGGAAGCACCATTTACGAGTTGGTGTCAAATGGTTTATGGGAGGCCAATTGTTACTTGCTTATGTTAATTTCAAACTAAATATTTTTTTCCTCTTTTTCTCTAATTTTTGTTATCAAATTAAGCACAACACGATTTATACCACAATCTCTTAATTAATATTAAATATGAATAAATACTCACATAACACTTAGAAAAAAAAACTTGGATATTTGAATTTTAAGCAATTTTTCCTGACCCTTTCACATTTTTGATGCTGGTTTTTCACTTTCTCCTTGGCACTATGAAAGATTACGCGAACCATTTATTTATAGGCCCAATTACCATTTCTCAAGGAGAGATTTCTTTTTTTTAAGAACAAAGAGCTTAACACTAGCACAACACTGACACATAACCTCACTTTAAGGTGATTCAATTTTCTTAAGATTTTTTTTTAAAAAGCAACATCATGTCGCTACCCCTTTTCATTTTGGTAAATCTTACATGTTATGTGATATTGTTTTGAAAATTTTAAAATAAATAAACAAAAAAGTAATGAAACACTTGTTGACTTATATAAAAAACACCAGCTGACTGGCTTACTACCTTCCATTGATGCGATTCTGTCTTCAAGTTGATCCACGTATGACTCCATAGTGAGCCATTTTTGAGCCCACTCCTCCTTTGATAACGAGTCTTTCTCTGACTCTGTCAGCACCACTCGTTCAATTGCAGCTATTACTTTATCACTTTCCACTTGCGAGTGCTCTCCTCTTGTACCTGTATCTTCCTCAGACATGCTTTTAACTATGGCTTTTGACTAAAGGACAAAAAAAATTTCATTTTAATCAATTTTCAAAACAAGATAATAATTATTAATAGAAGAATGTAGCACAAGGAAAAGTGGAAAAATACTAAGAGATTAAATCAGCATTATTTACGTTTCCGTAACTTATTCCTTCAAACAATTTAACTTTTCAAAATAAGATTCATGATTAATAAACAAAAGAATGCAGACCTCACGGGATATTCCTAAAAATAAGTCGATATTCGAGTCTTCAACATTATCAATATACGCTTAGCGGATTTCTTTTCGTATTGAAAATTAATACGCAATACAAGATATGAACTTGGTGCGAATAAATTGAAGAACCATAACGTCGCTACTTTCAAAAAACGATAAACAAATCAAATATTTTTAACGGATCAATAAATGAAAGGGATAATTGCAACCCAGAAACAAGGCGGAGACGTTTTTTCCGACGAGGCCATAAAGAGAGTGTAATAAATATGGCGTCTCAACAGAATCAAAATGATTCGGGGAAGTAAATTTCGAAAATCGAAATACTCACATTTACTAGAATGAAATTGTTTTCCCTATACACTTAAATATACACTTAACGTCTGCTAATAAATATATAACAAAATTTTATATTATTCTTCATTTTTCACGTATTTTTTTTGGAAAAAAATCACCACTTTTACAAAATCACTTCTTCGCTACATCTCGTCAACTTGTCAATCGAATTCTTGCGACATTTCTGTGAATATTTCAAATTTTTTTAAATAATGTCCATTGCATATTAAATTATTGAATTAATTAATCGGCATTGAATTATTTTGTGAAATAATCTTATTTTTATGCTTTGACGTTCTAATTATTAAGATTTTTAAGAAAAAAAGAAAAATAAAAAATTGTAAGCGTGTCGACACTTGTCTACTGCCACGTTTGTTTATATAAATGGCTGGATGAATAATTTTTTGTTGGATTCTTTAAAAAATTAGCTCAAAATGACTGATATGTTAAAGGAATTAAAAGAGAAATCACAGAAACGAAAAAAGCTTTTGGTTCAAACGGTATGTAAATCTTAACTTTCCTGTTAAGCTTGTTTTATTTGTAACTTTGTAAGCCGCATCATGTCGTAAGCATAGTAAGATTTTTCATTTTCAAATTTTTTGAAAACATTATATAGCAGATCTACTTTAAAACGTTTTGATAAGCATTCTTGTCATTTGCTTCATTACATAATTATCATGCAGACTCTAGAAGTGGGCGAGAAGCGGCGCCACAATTTTTTCCATCAGAATTATTTTAAAGTTCATACTAGGCCTAACTGCTTTTTTTTCCTAATTCAGCTTGGAGTTTCCAATGTCGACGAACTCCGACAAACCTTGGGAACTACAGAAGATACCCCCACTAGAAAAAGTCAATTTGGGATATTTTCTGAAGAACTTCGCCATAAAAAAGCAAAAACTGAAAATTCTGGAGATGAGATGATGTACACAGATTCGTCTACCTTCTTAAAAGGGACACAATCATCAAATCCTCACAACGATTATTGTCAACATTTTGTTGATACTGGTCAACGACCTCAGAATTTCATAAGAGATGTTGGTCTTGCAGATCGTTTTGAAGAATATCCAAAACTGCGTGAATTAATAAAATTAAAAGATGATTTAATTGCCCAAACTGCAACGCCTCCAATGTATTTACGTTGTGATCTTTCAACTTTTGATTTTAAAGAATTAGGAACAAAATTTGATGTTGTTTTGATAGAACCTCCTTTAGAAGAATATCAAAGAAGTCTTGGAGTTACAAATATGGAATTTTGGAATTGGGATCAAATAATGAATTTAGATATTGGGGAAGTTATAGATGTGAGAGGTTTTGTGTTTTTGTGGTGTGGTTCATCACAGGGTTTAGATATGGGAAGAAACTGTCTTAGGAAATGGGGGTTTAGACGATGTGAAGATATTTGTTGGATAAGGACTAACGTTAAAAATCCAGGACATTCAAAGAATTTAGATGGAAAAAATGTTTTTCAAAGAACTAAAGAACATTGCTTAATGGGGATTAAAGGGACAGTGAGGAGATCAACCGATGGTGATTTTATTCATGCTAATGTTGATATTGATTTGATCATATCAGAAGAAACTGAATATGGTTCATTAGAGAAACCAGTTGAAATATTTCATATTATCGAGCATTTTTGTTTGGGAAGAAGACGTCTTCATTTGTTTGGAAGGGATAGTACGATCCGACCAGGTCAGATTGAATAATTTGAAACTATATTTAAAAATGAACAGTTTTGGGATAAAAAATTTTTTTTTTTGGTAGGATGGGTCACTGTTGGACCTGAATTAACGAACAGCAATTTCACGCCGGAATGGTATGGCAGTTATTTTGTAAATGGTGAAATAACTACTGGCTGCACGGAACGAATCGAAGCTCTTCGCCCGAAATCGCCTCCTCCTAAAGGAAAGGGTGCTCCTGGAAGTAGAGGAAGAGGCGGAACGTCCAGAGGAAGCTTTACAAGAGGAAGAGGACGTGGTAATTTTTTAAAAAGAATAATCCCGCTGGATCTTACTGCAAGAAAATAAAGCTTTGATTTTTTTCATTTCAGGAAGTATTTTTAATCATGCGCTAACATGAAGCAGATTAGGATTATAGTGCAATGGAAAGAAATAAAAATCAAATTTTTTTATTGGAGACAGATAAAACTTTTTTTTTAAAAAAATTATTTTTATTTTTATTTACACTACTGCATAATCCATTTGACCATCTCAAAAAAAATTTATTGTCAGATTCAAATAATTTTACAGCAGCAGAATTTGATAATGTTTCGTTTGGTAAGGGATCATTTTGAGATCGTTTTTGTACTGCGAATCTAGGTCATGTTATTGAGTACCTTAAATGAACAGAATCACATTTTATTTTTAAAAGAATAACAATTCATTTAAATAATTTAAATATATTAATTTTGAGTAGGCTAAAAAAACAATGAATTGACCGATAAAAATAATACTGGGATTAAAACAAAATTTTCGTAAAAGGTACTCTTTCGTTAAATGAAAGCCAGCTTTCTAAAAAACGAAAGATATTTAATTCCTCGATTATTACGAGCTGGCCGTTTTAGTTTTGGCGTAAGTAGTGGAAATGGTACAGGCATAGAAATTAAGAGTTTATACTGTATATACCAGAAAAGCGAGACTTGACAAATGTGGACGTTATGAACTGTCGCAAATATGAAAGCATTGTTTACATTTCCGATAAAACATAGCGGCCGAAATGTTTTCTACGCTTTTCCCGCTTCTCTGATATTACAGGCTCTCTAGTAAAAATAGAGAGTGTGCTTAAATTTTTTTTCTGTAGGAACAAAACGCTTTTAGATTATATACAAGTGAAAAGAGATCAGTCACCAACCATAAAAATTAAATCATCAAAGCCCTGTACTTTAAAAATTGTTATTTATCAAGAGGCTTTAATAAGTTAAGACTGTCAGAACAATCCACTTTAATTTTTTCACCACTGTGCCGAGCATACATAAAAAATATGAAAAACAGTCTCTTATTGAAGTCCGATCTGATTTTTAGCAGTTGACGCCTAATTTTTAATTATTGTACTGGATATTCACCGGGTTCATAAAAAGGATCGTTTTTTAAAAAAATTTACAATTTATTTTATAAATAACGACGAATCAACTGATTTCATTTACACAAAACAAAACCAAAAAAAAAAAAAATCGTCCAGCGTTCTCAATGATTTTCAATTACCTTGGTCTCAATTTTTATTTAAATTTATTTGATGATCATTGAATTTAAAAAACCGAAACTTGATGAAATAGACGCAAAAGGAAGAGGAAAAAATCGTAATTACTTTTTTGTTATCGACGCTCAACATTCTCCATCATTTGATTTATCTGAATACAATCGAAATATACTAAACGCCGTGGCAGCAGAAAATGTTTCTTTTAACAAATAACCTAATATTGAAGTTATCTAGCCTTCCGCAGGATAATAATTAGTGTTGCTTCTTCTTGATAAAAAGTAAGCTTCCTTCCCGCTAAGAACTTAATCTACTTCGATTTTAGAAATTAACTAACTCTAAAAATAGGATTTTTCATTTCTTTTTAATTATGTAAAAAAATTTTTAAAACCTAACATCAATTTTTTAACCTCTTACTGACCGCATGGCCCGCGTGTAAAAACAGACTGCATTCAAATAGTAAGTAAAAGTACATTCATGCTTTTTAGAAAATAAAATCGCTTTCCATCATTTTTTTAAATAATTAAGAGAATGCTGCAAATATTTTTACATAAAATATCATACCTCTTTTAACAGTGGAAAATAAGAAACGAAATGGGAAAATACTTCCACTTACGATGAAGACTGAAAGACAATTTATAAAGTACTCGCCCAAGAAGCGGATGAAATGAATCCAGAGGCAGTTGAGATGAAGTATTAATTGATGAACAACAGTTAGTTAAACCAACGCAACGCACGTAGACGGGCAAAGCGGTTAGTGACTTCCGCAAGGACGGTGATAGTTTGGTGTGTGTGAGTTAAAAAAACCACAAGCAAGTATAGGTTTCTTTCACAAATAGGTTGATTCACCTGCAACATATATTTTAAAGCATTCAGAAGAAGGTATAAATGGGATTCGAATAGGACAAGTGCAAAGCATCAAAGGAAGTTGGTAAAACAATTGAGGTTAAGAACAATGCAACAACGATTAAATGGAAAACGTTTTGCAATTGTCCTGAAAAAGTTTAACGTCTCTCAATAAGAGCTTTTTTCTTCATAAAACAAACCAAACAAGATTATTCTGTAAATTAACAAGTAATTAGTTTGGTGAACGGAAGCCATTTTGCTATTGCAAAGAAAAGAGTTGTGGCAGAAGACTTTAAATGTGAAGTGACCAAGTGAGGTTAGTTTTGTGTATGAAAGTCTTTTTTTAGTGAATTTGGGAATTCAACTTTTTTTCTTGAAAATAACTTGATTGAAATTTTAGTGATCTTTTTCAATACAGAATAATCTTGATTTATGAGAATTATCGTATCAAATTCAAACTTATAAAAACATCAAGATATACACGGTGGAAAATTTTAGTTGTGCTAACATGAATTATTTGTCTTATGGGTAACAGTAGCAATTGCTATAAAAATTGTTCCACCCAGTATAAAAACCATGCTTAAATAGAAAGCAGGGGGAGTTATTAAACTATGATCGAACTGATGAATTTATTTACGTAGTAGTTACTTATTTTATTGTAGAGAAATAAACACTGGCCAATCCAATTGCTTTTAAGGTAAGTGATCCTGTCAAAAGATCAGCTAACCCGTGAGGCATAGATTCGATCATAGTTGAATAAAATTAGAAAATTAAATGTACAAATTTCAAGACGTGCAAAAAAATTTTAAATCACAAAAACCAAGCAGTTTTAATTAATAATAAATTTTAAGCATTCAGGATAGAAAATATTAACAATTAACATTATCTGTGCAGTTATAAACAAGCAAAATATTAAAAAGAATTAAATCACAAAACACACAAATAAAAATATTTTACAAAATATTTCCTAGTGATGGTCACCGGACAAGCTCACATAAATCCCGAATTGCAGATCTTGCTATTGTTTTTTGGTGGTAACTTGGGGTTTATTTAGATGTTCCATTAGATATTAGATCTGTTCAGCTCAAAACAGATCTAATTCAATTCCAGGATAAGTGGTTCTACTAAAACAAGCAATATAAGTACAGTTTTGTATTGAGGATTGCATATTCATGATTTGGAAGCGTTCTAACTAACTCTTCCGAGGTCTTGGATTTCAATTTTATCGAAATTTTCATATTGCCCATTGACTGAGTTGGGATAACCAAAAATTCATCCAGTAGAGTCGCTAGTGAATATTGTCTGCTTCAGCGGTCACTTTGTTGTTTTCCAAGTAGAGCGTTGTTTACTTTCAACTTGATTAGATCACAACTATTTGACTACTATAGCAGTTGACATTTACTAGCGAATGTTGGCGGATAAGTTTTCTGTCAGCCTCTTCAATGCAGATACTTGAGGAAATTGAAACGAGCCAAAATTAGACTTTGTCAATTTCGGAATTTTGAAATTTATCATTATAGTCTCGTCCCGTGTCCATCGCTAGTTTTTCCTTTCCATTTTAAAAATCCAAAAGCCGGTAAGATAAAATCCAAACTTCCTTTTTTTTATATTATCCACACCGTGACAAGGTTAGGTGCCAAAATATTTCACCTAGGATCGAGAAGGGATTCTTACAGATCAAAAAAAGAAAAAAAGAAATAAATTAGATGTATAAAACATGATTCAAAACAAATTTAATTGCATATTTGAAAAAATAATGCATTAAAATGATAGGCTTTTACAAAATGATAATTAGTGGCAACGTGACTTTTTGACAAAACTATGAAAGTGCACAGGTACAACATTGAGTAACATAACAATCTTACTTATAGCAGGTACTGAATATTTCCAAATCAACATATTTGCGGGCAGGACAAATTTAAAAAAAATGGAGGGGAACAAATCACTGTACTAAAAAAATTTCTTTATATTTAGCACCATATGCAAAAACTGACAAAATTAATAAAACCCACCCAGTAACTCATTCACACTCTCAATTTTAAAAAATACTGACATTATTCCATACCTGCTAAAGTAAATTTAATATGACACTATACACTCCAGTACTGTAATTTAATTTCTAAACATCTACTTTTTATGTAAACTTAAAAAAGAAAAGTCTTCCCGACGCAAAATAATTATTTGTACTCTTCATCCATTATACAAACTCACATCTTTTTCTCATAATACAACATTCTAAATGCTCTCTAAAATAAGATTCAATAATTACATAACAGATTTTTTTTATCTGAAAGATCACATCAGATCACGAAATATTGGTATTTTCACTTTTTCCTTATATGAGTTCAATTGAAAAATCCTGTTTTTCATTTCTCTTTTAAATTTTTAAAAAACCGTTCACTTAAGTCTATATAATTACACTTAAATTATTCTAAAAGCAATTTATATATTACAATCTATTCAAAATAACAGTTTGTACTTTTGATCATCATTATTATCGTCATCACCCTTTTTCTAATTGATTCAAAAAAAAATTTAGTTTTTCTCTTTGTGATTTACCAAAAGTGCCTCTCGGAGATTTTAAATGGGAAAAGTACGCTAATTTAAAAATAAACTATAGTTTTTTATAACACATATTTACAACTAAAATTTTTTACTTGAGGGTTTTGTTAATAAATATTTTAATTTGAACAGTATAAAAAATGAAGCTTTTTGAGGTAATAATGCGATTTGGATATTAACAAAACTCTCAAGTCAAAATTTAGTATTTAGCGCAAACTTTTGACAAATAATTTTTAATACGTCAAAGCAAAGGTAACAGAAAATATTAAAATCGTTAATTAAAATGATAAATAGTTTAGAAGAAGGTTGTAAAGAATTTATAGACCATGTGAGTGAAAGAAAAAAGTGCGCAGTTGGACTGAAATTAGATCTGAGTATGCGCAGTTGCTTTTGCATTTAATCTGAGGGTGCGCAGTAGCATTCTCACTGGATCTGAGAATGCCTAGTAGCATAGACAATAAGTTTGAGGTTGCGGAACTGCACCTATTTTCGATACGCTTGCGCTACAGCAACTTCATAAACAAGATGTTGCGTATTTATAATTTTGTTTGACCTAAAGATGCGCATTTAGTTCTGTATTGGATCTACGCTTGTTTGCTGCCAATCTGGCGGAAGGTCCGAACAAAAACCAAATTTTTTTACATTTTAACTTTTGTTTTATTTCATGTCTCCTTTAATAAATTCAATATAACCTCAATATTAAAAAAATATTATTTCGAAAAAGGGCGCTTAAAAAACAATTTCATCCGTACTATATACAATAAAGGCCAATAAAATAATCCCTTTTACTTTAAAAAAAACTTCACAATTTTTTCCTGAAAGTTTAAATTTGCGCCAAATACATGCAAACACAGCGCTAAGATTCTTTAAATTTTGCACCTCTGCACAGTCAGTAAACATACATTAAGTAAAAAAGAACTAATTATTTATTGGCCAATCCAATTTTAAAAAAAAAATATAATAATAAAACCATCAAATAAATTAAAAAAAAAATTAATAAATACAGGAAATCGAAGGGCGATTTAAGAAATCGCTTGAATTTTTTTTTTAAAATATAAAAAAACAGAAAATTTAAAAACGTAACTTAAACATTTAATTTTTTTTTTAAAATAAATATTGTCCAATGATTGCGATTTAAAAAACTAAAGTCAACAGATCTACAAGATGATTTTAGTAAACTTAAAATTTATTAAACTATTTTTTTATGCAAAGTAAAATATTTTAAATCGCCGGTTAGAAAAATTTTTCAAAGGTGCGTTCAAAAAATTATAAATAACACTTCCTAATTTTCTCTCAAACATTTTGGAATTTTATTACTAAAAATCATATCACTTTTATGTCTTAAAAAAAAAAAAGAAACTATTGAACGCACGATTTTTCGTTGATGTATCACGTCTTTGTATTTAATTCGTGATGTGGTTATTTAAATAAACGAAGAACATAATTTAAAGCTTTGTTTTGTTTAATGACCAAAGCTTTTTTTTGTAAATTTTCATCGACAGCTTAGGTCATTTAAAAAAAAAAAAAAAAAAAAGAGTTAAAAATAAAACAGGAGTTCAATTTCAACTATATGTGTCTCTATGTCCTCCAAAACGAGATCTACACTCGGCATTTACACATAGTAAAATACTGATAGGAAGATAAAAATCGCCGAAAAAAAATAACTGATAACGGGAAACGAATTTCGAAGATATCACGATGGGAAGAAGTTTCCAGTAGCTGTAAATTCGGGGTCCGATAATAGACGGTAGCGCCCCACGCGTCGTTCAGCCGAATCCACTGGCGAGCATGCACAAAAATCGTATTCAATATAAGCACAGCTTTCATTTTTTTTAAAAAAAAAAAGAATTTGATTTCCTTCGTTCCCTTCTTAAATTTTAAACGAATAAACACCGATGTTTTGACGTCAAAAGGCTTGAATTGATGTAAATTGCACTTTTTTTTTTTTTATAAAGAAAACCAAGTTCCTGGATTGATTTAATGCAGTGAAGATGAAGTGTTATTGCTGACGTCTTGATTTTCGGTGCCTATTTGAACAATAATGCAACTATTTCAAACAGTTTAAGTAAATTAAATAAAATGGAGTAAATAGTGTTTTAAATGAAAATTAAACTGCTTGGCATATGACATTATGACAATAATAATGCTAAATGAGTTATACAAATTTCAGAATGAACATATTGTCAGCCTCCGTGAATAAGTTCAACAAAAAAAATGACAATCGCCATAATAAAAACTGCAACGAGTAAATTAATAATTGTTTCCATGGAAACAATATTAATAGTTAGCGTCTCCAAATAGATGTCGCTAGTTTCACAAAATTTCAAGTTATATGCAGAGGAGGTCAACGACATCAGCTCCGCCTCGTGAGCACTTCGGAAACTAGAACGATAGTGCTGCTGTGGCTTGGCCATCTTGCAAAATTTAGAGAACCAAGCGCTATTTCAAAGCGACAGTTTTACGGGCTTTAAAATCTTACTGCATATGAAGGCTCAGGAAGTGTGAATTTTTCACTTAACTTATTTACTAGAGAGACTACAAGAGAGAGTGGTCAACTGAATCTTAACCAATCTGCCTTCTAAAACGTCGATCTCCTATTTCTTTAAATTTTTAACCAAATGAGGTTAGGATCGACTATGTCATTTTTATGGGCAGGATTCGACCAATTGCAAGAGCAAATGTAGTTAGCCACTCTCTCCTTCTGCTTTCTATTATTTACCATTCACTTGAAATTTTATAATACAACTACGATTGCTGTACTATGTTCATTCTTATGACTTAATTATTCAATATTTTTAAAAGAACCTTGTTTTTAACAAAAAGCTACCAAATCCTCATTAACTAAGTACTTACGAAAAATCAATAAATTAACATCTAACCATGCGTTTTCTTTTAAAAAATATTTTTTCTTAAATGCTTTGACTTAAAAACAACAATAATTAATAACAACAATAAGGGGCAAGTCCCGAGAAACGAAAAACGTAAAATTAACTTACCCTGCCACTGGTAAAAAAATTTTGCGTCGGGATTTTTATTTTTTTAAAAAAAAATCCGATATTCTTTTTTTAATAAATGGAATTTTGATTTTAAATTATTGGCAGGACCTCGAAAAATTCTTATGTTTTTGATTTATCAGAAAAATACTAAAAAAATTTATTTCTAAATTAATTAGTTGTTTTTTTAAATACGATGAATAAAGATCACAATAACTCGATCACAATTTGTTGTGTTCTTCTTAATCTCCCCTAAACGCTTTACTGACATGGTGTGCGTTGTATACCTGAAGCTTATCTTTTTTTAAAAAACACTACGAAGGCACAACTGCAAGGTTTCGATATTTTTGCTTACTTCTAATACTACCCAAGTAAAAATTAAAATTTTGCAAGTATGGGGATGTTAAGTCAACTGAATATGGCTTAAATCATATTTGCAAGGTTTTGTGTAAGGTGTCAGCCATAGGCACGAGGCTCGGTGCCCGACTCACACTCGACAGTTTAGAGTTAGAACCTCAGCTCGGATTTTACCCGACCAGATTGCATGTCTGACTGATGAGAAAATTTGAGAATTTCGTGAAAAGCGGCAAAGAGCCTCAAACTATGTTGGCAATACATACATGCTACAGGTACCAACCCAACCTCAAATATATGCGCTTTGTTCGTTAATTGGCCTATATCCTCGGTGATACTAATAAGTGGCCACATTAAATCCAAATCCAAATTAGAGCAACTCACTTCATTTTATTTTTATTTTTACACATCCTCAATTACAACTGTATCGGGCTTGCCACGGAGAAATCATAGGCGTGCAAGGCTTACCCGCCAAAAACTCTCTTATACTGTAAAAGGCATTTCCCTTATTAGGATCAATATTAGTTTGCATAAGAAAGGTCTATGAATGTTTAAAATGTGGCCAATTTCAGTTGCAATTGAATTAAATGTTATTTATGATTTAAGCCATATTGAGCTGAAGCATTTTTTTGAGAAGATAAAAGCTTTAAAAATTTACTCACCTGATTCCCAATCTTCCTCTTCCTCTTCAGCTGTTGAAGAATCACTCGATTCAGCCTCAGAGGACTCACTAGGTGTGTCTTGGAACTGAGTTTGAGGCCTAGAGCTTGTTTCGATTGATGCTGGCACACAAGCCGTAGGCACCTTGTGAAAGTACAAGCTCACCTGAAAGACAACAATGAAACATTTTATTAAATCAGAAAAATCATTTACTAATTGATTAATTACTTATAAAAGACAGTCATTCCTGTTAAAATCCTGCGCGGATTCACTGAATTTTTCAGCCACTGCATTAGGCAGAAGTATCATTTTGGATTTAGAGTTTACATTACTGCGGCCTTAATGAAGGTTCTTTCAGTCAGGGATTAGAAACATTTTTAGTGCAGAATTTTCAAAGCATTTTTGGGATAAGTTAAAAATTTACAAGGGCTCGATTCAACTTGCTGCGGCTGCTGCCAGTTTTTAATCCGTCGTGCAAGCTGCGAAAATTTTGCTGTAGAGCATAGCGCGTAAACGATTTCAGTAATTAATTGAAGATTTTTCTCATGAATAAAAAAAATTTAATTTCTCAGAATTTTTCTTTCAACTTTTTAATTTTTTTCCTTCGTCTAAGAAATCAGGCTGGACTGAAAAAATAGCAGGGCCTGGCTGATAAAGAACTGCCCCATTTTGACCTCTAAGCTAAATAGGCCTTCGCCATTGGATATCCATGTTTGGATGTGAACATCATTATCCGACACCTTGCGGGTCAGCCCTAGGTTTAATGTAAGCTCTGAACTCTCGATCCGCGCAGGACTTCAATCCTTCCTCAATCAATCATTTTCTTCAAACACTTCACACTTACTTGAAAATCGGGAGAATAAAGTTTATTTTGTTTATCTTTGTGAGCATCATCCAATTCCCACTTTTTTAACCTCAACACAACCATTTTTTCTTCTTTATCCACATTAGTATTTGTATTTGTAATTGTAGAAGCAACCGTAGTTGTTGTTGTGGTCGGAGCAGTTGTTGTTGATGTCAAAGAATTGGTCCTATTTGTTTTTATTTGGGGAGGTTTGCTTTGCTCATCGTAACTCAACGCTCTCACAGCTCTTTCCGGATGAGGTTGTATCGACGTATTCATATTTGTGTCGTCGTTCCCGTTAATACAATGATCAGGGTCTTTGAGTTCATCTCTTACAAAAAACGTATTAAACCAAAAATGTAACATTTTTTCTTTTCTTTTCATTTTCGGCTTGTTAAAAAATTCTACTTTAATATCTCCGGTTAAAGCTAAGTACCTCTCAATTGGCAATACCATTTGAGTGGCACCTTTTTTCACTTCATGAACCGGTGAGCAATAAATTTTGCCGTTTGAATTTGAGATCACGAACTGCATACAACCCTGTCCTCCATTGAACGCCAATGGCAGTGGATCTAACCTAATCTCTTTGATCACTATTGTAGTTGCTTCGTATTCCAGTTCTTCTCGAATGAGATCAGCACAATATCCTACATAACGCCTTTGACTCGGAATGGTCACTCCCTTTAAAAATAACAAAATTTTTAAATTAAAAATCGTCACAGAAAAAAAAATTAGATTTTCAAAAAAATTTACTTACTTTTCGATCATGCGTACGCATTTGCCCGTAATAACTAAGTGCATCTTCGGCCCTTAAGAACTGTCCACTATGAAGCATATAACAACAAACCATAACTCCTGTTCTACCTTTTCCTGCTTTGCAATGAACAGCGGCTACATTTTTCTTGTCCTGGCTAAGCCAGGCGTGTACATCTGCACAGAACGGCCTAATTAATTCAATTTTAGGAGGGTTGTGGTCATCAAAAGGATAGTTAGCTACTCGATTTTGAAATTTGTGTATATCATATGATCTTTCGGAACATCTGGAAAGAAAAAAATAGTTGTTAAGATAAACTTTTAATTAAACACAAAGAAGTGATTTTAAAAACAATGTGTTCACGGTTCTAAGGTTTTGACTATCAACATCGGGTTTCGGTCGTTTCCGTAAATAGTCGTACCTATTCGTATCTGTGACGTAGAAAGGGGGGCCCCATAAGCTAAAAATAACCCGCCATTTTTATTTTAATTTTCTTTTATGTGACGTCAGAATCTTATTGTTCTAAGGGAATAACTTATCCTTATGGTTAATGCCCCAAGTAGCATACTGCAAAATTCACATCTTCTAGACAACTCAAGCTTCGCTGAAGACCGTCTACGGATTCCTCTAGTAGATGCCTTTGTCTTCTACACATCTACAAGACATCTAGAAGATCTACTAGAGAAGTCCTTAGACGGACTTTAGTGGAGCTTCAGTTGTGTAGAAGATGTGAATTTTGCAGTGTGCTACTCGGGTGCTTTACTTTTTGATGGCCGGGGAATAAGATTGCCAGTTTCTTTTACCCTCTAAAACCTAATATACCAGACTTCCATTAATAGGAGCTTTTTCAGCTTTCAACCAGCTTGGAGAACTACAATGTGATTGTTATAGCAGACGAAATTTTACTGGCAACTCTCGATGTGTAAGTTTTCCTTCAGCCAATCCCATGCAGTAATCACCACTGGGACCCACTAAAAGAAGGCTAATGGCAAATTATAGTTATCTTATGGGGTTACATCCACTTTTTCCTAAACGTACGATTAAATCATAGACTTCTTCCAGAGAAAAGTAACACCTTGTCAATTTCCTAGAAATCATTTTGCGTTTCCGCCGGATTTTCAAGTGTCTAAAGATATGTAACTGAAACTCCGAGGAGAAGAAAGGAATAAATCTCCCTAAAGTTTAAGACATAAAGGGAACTTATTTCTCGTGGGAGATTCTAAAATATTTTTTCTCAAATCCCCCAGGACTAAAATTCTTTTTAAATTTTTATCTTTGCCTTTTGATGGTTTTAAAATAATCCTTTTTTCCCATTTAAGATCACCCAACCCCCAAAGAAGAGTGCCTTAAGTGTCATAAACAATATGGAATCCTCTTTGCAATTTTCAATTGCCGTTCAACTATAAAAATTGTTTAAACAACTTTGACTCCTCATCAAGCTTCAGATAAATTTTATTAAATTTGAATACTTACAAATTATAAATTTTATAGTGATCCTTATGTTTTGATTCTAATAATTTGACAACATCATCAATATGATTTCTATACACCCCTTCCAATTTCTCAGCTGGAAATCCCATTGCTATAAGATTATCTCTAATATCTGATGCAATTGTTAAGGACAATATTTTTGTTCCATGCAACATTTTTACAGAAGTAGCCTCAAATCATTATTGAAACAATCTCAATCATTGCTAACAACACCTGAATAAAAATCATTGATAAAACTACCAAATCACCCGATCTCAACAGATAAAAATGATCTGATTCAATTTAACATAAGAATAAGATGAATTGATACATCCTAATCACTTCTCACTTTCCCCGATCACTATTATTGCTTGCATGAAGCTTCTTTCAATTTCATCATTCTTCTTCAAAAAAATAAACACCCCTGTCAAACAAAGCTTTATCGTAAAAAAATCTGTAAGAAACTACCCTAAAGCTATCCTATTTTCGGCTTTCGAACACATCTAACCTTCCCTTTTTTTCCTTCTGCATTGCTGTATTCAACATAACCTAACATCTACTAAAAAAAAAAAATACAAAACAAAAGGATACATGTCAAATCCAGATTATAACCATCCTGCACGTATCTTCTTCTTTTTTTACTAACTAAATTCTTAATCGGATTGGTCATTTTCATGTTGGATATAGTATTGGCCATTTTAATATAGCAAATCTGCTGTAAAGGTATTTCAGTCTTGTCAATCTTCTCTCTCTGCCCCTTATCGTCCACAACACAACCATAGGTCGGTGAATCCAGTGTACAAGTTTGGCTAGGCTTATTCAAATTGATGTTGTTTATAAGCGGTCTAGTACACGAAAAGCAGACACCCATATAAAATAACGGTGTTTTCTTCTGTTGGGATCTCTCCTTTCCATGTACTCTTTCCTCTTCGTCCTGGAACTGAGTTAGGCCTACTATGAAGGTGCTTCGGCATGTGCACAAACTCAATTAGTCACTAATCCACTACCGAACTAATGATTACAAAGCCATTAATTGATCCACCGAATCATTAAAATCACACACAAGATGCATTAGGCCCGACCGTTCATTTGCCACCAAATATAATTATTTTTAATCTTTTATGTGTCATGTTGCATTGACTTGCTAAACCAAACACTCGTTTTGTCGCTACTGTGAAGCACAGTTCTTTGTGTTGAGAACAAGGTCACAGTAAAAGTTGATGGACAGCATTTGCCATCTAGTAGTAAAATCGGAAACTAATAGTTTATATTATTGCTCGGTAGATGGCAGTGTAAATTTTTTGTAACAAAGAAAAAAAGTTCCTGGTAATTTTCGATAGGGAGCGCTTCGGTCTTCGAACAAAGGAGAAAACGTGTCATTAGACCATTTCAAAAAAAATTGCGCCGAATTTTGAAATCTAATTATTTTTGGCCAGATTTTCTTGAGGAGTTATAAAGAATTTTTAAATCAATCAACTTTTTTTTTTGAAGGAACAGAAATAAAATAAAGTTAGAACGGAATTAAACTAAAATATTAAACAGGGCTTAGGTGAATATTTTGCAAGGTGCCCGATTCAGATAACCGCGGTAGGGTTAAAAAAATTTTCAATTTCGAAGATCTAATTTCAGTGCTGATACATCTTCGTTTATTTTTAATACCTGATACGACTATCAGCTTTGCATCCGGATATTTACTGGCTACAATTGAATAAAGGATTAAAAATATTTTTATGGGTTACAAAAACAAGTATAAATTTTCTCGTTTTATTTTTATAATTTATTTTTCAATATACAGTATAAATGATAGTTTTCTCTATGATTTTGCAATAATAACCTCTATTTAGGCAATAAATTATGGTAATAATTTAAAAATCTAAAATATGCTCCTCATCAATAGAAAAAATATTTTATGTATAACAAAGCTAATGACATTAATTAAAAATCTTTACAGCTGCTATAAAGTAATGTACTTATTTAAAATTCATGGAATACTTTCGTTGGATGGAACACAAAAAATACAAAAATATAAAAAATGCAATGATTAGAATAACAATATTAATATCAATTCTTAAATTGGACGGCATAAGTTTAAGATCCAATAATAACCCCTTTCTATCTGGACGTCCAGATATAATTATTACTTGACAACTTTTATACTTCTAAAACAGATATCTTGAAGAGAAGATTCATGTAAAATAAAAAATTTACCTAATCTGGAACAGCATTACTTGTTGGATACACTTAACCAAGTTTCAGTACTATCAAGGCATTTTTATTTTGATACAAATTTGCAAGCATTAAAAGCTGACTTAGTTTTCTAAATCTAAAATATATATATTAAATCTGATACAAATAGTTTAAAATTTGTTCCTTCTCTTATCACAAGGTGCATTTCTTATCCTGCAAACTGTTTAATAAACCCTGAATGAAATTAAACTACTCCAACATCAAAAATCGATCCTAGCGCATGATAACTTTTTTTGTGACTCTTACTTAGTAAGATTTCTACAAAAAAATTCTGATAATACAAGCAGAGTGATATTTTACATTTTTGCTAATTATGTGCTTTGAAATTACATTGATAGACTCAAAATGTTTACTGCACAATTACCGCTGTACAAATATCATACAAGATACTCCATAAAATATTGACACAAACATTGTAAATAACGCTGTTGTACTAACAGAAAAAAGTGATGCTACATTACATCCATCCTTGCTATTACAAGTACAATATTCCATAAATATGTTATACGTTCCTGTTCTCATCAAACAAAATCTCTCATCTCCTGCAATACCAGGCTCGCCTAAATAAGCACAGCTCCTAAAATATCTCCATTCTCCATTTACTTTCTGTCGCACTTTCCGGCACATCGTTGGTCTTACTCCTGGTAAATGTTGCAAATCCGGTTCTTGTTTACAATCCGTTATCGGCACTGTTGAATTATCAAATGGGTCTGAGCATTTTGGATCTGTATCAGACCGACACACCCAGCATTTTATACTGAAAGCTATGATAAATACGTTACAGATTAAGTTGTAACTTTTAAATAAAATGTAGAAGATACTCACCTTCTTGAATAAAAATAAGGCAGATGAATATTAAAATGTACAACGGAATAAAATTAGAAACCATGATTAACGAAAATGTGAAAATATTTGTGTTGTTTTTTTTCCAAGTCGTGTCAATTCCACGTTTGCCGTGTCATTAGAATGGTGTTCGTTGGGTTCGCTTGCCGGCCTCGTGAGTGAAATGGTAAAGTGAAATTATTTTTAATTATGTTTTTAGTGTTTTAAAGTGTTTGCTATGGCAAGAAATGATGATGAATCGTTAGTTTAGAAATAGAGGTAAATAATTTCGTATATTTTAGCCATGGTTAGGGAAGAGAAAATGAATATTCTAGATATTAAATGTAAGGGGAAAAAATGGCAGCCAACTGAGCCTGAAACCCGTATACATGCCATCTTTGTGCTACATTTGAGGAGGTGTTAATATAATTTAACAGGAAATGATATTGCGCCGTGCTTTTGTGTCTGTATTTTGATTAGTATTACTTCTTGGTGAACAATTATGAGATTTTCATTCATCAGTCGGGTTTATGATTTATATTGGCGACGATTCCTCACATGATTAATGTGTGTAACCTAATGTATTTAAAGCCATGTTGGATATCATGAAGAATGGAGGAGGGAGGAGGGGTTTATGATTTTTAAACGTGGTTTTTCACTACCCAGCGTCCGAAAAAATGTTCATGGGTACATACGGGAACATAAGGGAACATACGGATATTATCGTCGCATCCTAAGAAGACCGGTTGCGCCTATGTTTAACTTACCAAACGCCGGTCAACGGAGATATATATGATATGTATTTGAGATATCACGTTATTATAATATATTCCAGATATATTTCATCTACGTCGTTCGGCGTGCCGTAAGGTTAACATAGGCGGAACCGGTCTTCTTAGAATAAGATTCCACCGGTGTGTATTCATATACATTTTTCCCGACGCTGGGTAAGAGAAACCCTCTTAATAATCATGAGTAAAATTATTTTATCAATAACTAGCTGGATGATGAGGCTATGTCTGATTCATTTTATCTTTGCTGGTGCTTAAATTAAATGGTCAATCAAATTATCTAAGCATGCTCAGGTGTACAGCATAAGCTAAACAAAAGTGATGTAGTAGTGCAACTTTTCTGTGAGTGGTGAATTTTTTTTTCATTGAGAAGGGATTTCAAGAATATCATTTAATCAGAAATATCCTACGATTGTGCAATGATCTTACACTTCTAGGGCGCACCAATCACATGATGTAATAATTGATCATGCTCTGGAAAAAATGTGAGAAAAATATAAAATAATCATCTTATTTATTTATGTATATGTCATTTACAAAAAATTAAGTGCACTGGCTTTTTTTATAAATATCTTAATATTTGGTGTCTGACTTGTTAATAAAGAAAAGGTAAGAAGAAAATTTAAAATTTTTCAATACAAAATTTACAAAAAAAAGCTCTCGTAATTAACTTTAGCCTTTCAGAAGCATGAGATTGTGCTAATATAATAATATTAAACACATATTTACAAGTGGACGGTATCACTGATAAAACATTTCTGCTGTAAATCCAGCACTATTCTACTTACATTACAATCTAGCTCTTCCCATTGTACCGATAATGATTAATCAAAATAAAGGAAGTAATGAAATCAAAAAAATTTAACAATAAAAACATGAGAAAATAATTTATAAGCGTAAGGTTGAAAGATATTGATGCTTCATGTACGAGAGAGTAGATAATTTTAAATGTTCAGAAATATTTTGCGATTAAAGAAATTTCACACCCATGTACAGCAGTGAGGTTATGATAAGCGAACTCCACACTGTTGGGACTAAAGATGAAGCTCCATTGCAGCCATCATAAGTGCATGTAGAACAATGGTCAACTATACCGAAAGTTGTATCTCTTGGGCATAGATTATTATCATTGTATCTTGAATATCCTCCACTACCTCCATTTGTTGAGTATGCGCATCCTCTATCTACAATATACTCTCCGCGGTCTGAAAAAAATAAAATGCATTCATCAACTGAAGGTTTAAAAAAAATTCTGGTATTAGAACGTTTTAGAAAAGACTGTTATAATAATTTCATTGATCTTAATTAATGAAGACTTAACATTAATTGATGTAACGAGCTATGTGACCTCAAGACTTATATTCCGTTCCATCCATTGGATTAGTCATCAACCTTATTGTAATTTACAGATTTAATGTACAATTTGACCCATTGTGCGAAATTGGAAAAAAAATCTAAGCTCAAATGATGAATCAGCATTGGTTATTCTAATTAAACGTGTCTTGATGATATACCCGAGGGCTTTCAAATAACCTAATTAGGAATTTTTCCTTATCGCATTCAGGTAGGGAACATGCGCGTTGTGTCCTAGTTTTGTTTTTATTGTTTGTTATTATCCTTATGTAAATTTGAAGTTGACTTTTTATTCGAGATAAGAATTTTTAAGTAATTTATCTAAATGAATGCGGTCGGAATTTTACTGTACCTCTGGTCACTGTTTTCCTGCAAACGGCATAGCCCTGCAAATATGTATTGTGAGCGGTACTTCTATCGCAATCTATTAGTGGCACTCTTCGGCTCGAACTGAATGGGTCCGTACAGCTGTAATCCTGTTGAGAGTTACATTGAAAACATCGGATAGCATCTCCTGAAATATGAAAATTTTGCAGTTAAATTCGAAATTGGAGGAATAAAAAAAAGGGCGGGATTTAAAAATATTGGAGGTCAAATTAAATGGAATGGTCTGGGCAAATTTATTACTAAGGCGCAGAAGAAAATCCATTTTAAAAAAATAAAAGAGAAATTATAAGGTTTTTAGTCAAAAGCAAAAGATAGTTTTAGGGCAGGCAAATAAGTTGACTTCTGTAGTTTTTATTCTTGCCGTGGTCATTTGCTTTGATTTAAAAAAAGAAATGCTATCTCTGAAAATGGTTTCGGGGATGTCTTAAGACACGCACAATAAGAATTCTAAATCTCTTGAAAGATCGGAGGGGGTCGGGTTTTCTTGTAGATCAATTTTATGGTAATTAGCCAGGAATAGAATTAGGCCTACCGGGGTTTTCCTGGTTATGTAAGTAAAAATGACTCGTATTCGTGTATGATGATATTCAAGAAGTAAGCATTAAGCGCGTAATTTTATTTACAAGGAAAAAAGGCGTTGGTCATATTAAATATCTATTCTTTTAGGTGGAGCTGGATATAAATGAAAGCCGGTGGCACTGTGAAATCATGACAATAAATTTAGGATTACAACTTTTGCGTTGCTATTTTTGTTTCATCAAAAAGTAAATAAAGAAGTCAAGATCTTTTAACTGTTAGTTACATAATTGTTTTTAAAAATAAGGTTGAATTCGTGTGTTTACTATTGATGAACAGATTTACATTAACAGATGTGAAAAGTCGAGGAAAGCATGGCGACCAAATTTTGCGTTATTTTGTCGTACAGTGGAATTTTATTAATTTTGTAGATTTTCCCGAAATGAAATACGTGAAGAATTTTTTAATATCTGGGCATTTTTAAATTTTTCAGCAGAGTTTGGTAACAACAGAAGTTTTTTTTCCTCTCTTAGAAAATGATATTACTTTCAGGCAGTGGTCAAAGCACTTATTTTAAAAATAAAGTACAGTAGATCTGTGTTTTATTAATGACTAGGTTTTGAAAAGTAACTGGAGGAACAGCCGTAACTCGAGTTCTGACAACCTTATGCTCTTAATGTGAAAGTGACAGCCCCTTGAAAATTACTCAAAAGTTTCTGAGGTTTTCTGACAGCTTTGGTTGTCTAAAAACAGTACTTAGTCTTTAAAATCTTTTTTAGTCAACGACACAAGCCAAAGAAGATTTTATTTAGAGCATAAAGACAAGACAAGGTTTCGTTTAGTTAAAGCTTTTGAGCTCTTTGAGCTCCTCGCAGGAGGATCTGTCCAAATCTTTAATCGATTCTTTTGACCCATAAGCAAAGTCTCATGTAATTATCATTTTGACTACAGACCAGAAGGATTTCATATCTTGAAATTCTTAGTGACATGAAAGGCATTTACACATGCTTTCTAAGTATGTGCTTGATGCCTAAATTATTCAAGCCTTACAGCAGCTTATCTTCAGCCCACATGCGCTCAGGTTTAATTGCTTAAAGCATTAGGCTTATCTAATAGCTTCGCCGATTTCAATAAGTAGCTGTAAGCAAGCGGCCAGCTGATCTCATTAATCACAGGCACCAATCAGGCTTTTGCAAGTGCCTAGAAGCACACTTACACATAAGTTACATGCTCGAGCAAACTTCTTGATAATTAGAATATCGAGCAAAAAAAAGAAAAAAAATAGGAGTCAGGCGTTGGAAATAAAGCTTATCAAAGTTACGCATAAATTTTTTTAGATGAAAGAAAAGTCACGTACTCATTATTGCTGCAACAAATCATCAATTTAAAAGAAACTTGACATTGATAAAAAATTTTCAACCGCAATTGCTTTAACCGGTTTAAAATGCTCCTTCTAGTAAATGATAGGTATGTTTTGTTTTTTTCCAAGCCTAAACCTGAACATCTCTTACTACTACTAATCTTGTTTTTTAGTTTCATTTTAATTGTCTTCCCATGTTCAAGGTCCTAAGAGTAACAATGACGAATGACAATAATTATGTAACGAAATGAGAGAAATTACGCATGAATAAAAAAACCATAAAAATAAATCCCTTTTTTGGTAATGAATAGGAGAAAAATATTTAAAATAGACTTATAAGGATAAAGCAAAAGTTTAGTGTTTTCCAGAAATGATTTTTTTTTCCTTAAAAAAAAAATCATGAGCTTTCATGAAGGTGGATTGCCAAAACGATTGATTTGCTTAAGTAGTGAGATAATAAAAAATCTTGAGGGGCAATTATCTGAATATTTTTAATTATATGCAGAGGAGTACGAGATAATTTTTTTATTATCCTTATTTGTTAAGGAAAGCTACATCTTGCAAAAAAAAGATAAAAGAATGGTTAAAGTTCAAGGTTCGTGGAAAAAATTCCCAATGCCCATAAAAATGTTTTTAAAAAAAAATTAGACTAAAAATAATTTTAAACAATTTTCAAATTTTCAATGTTTGGCCCATTTGAACCCTTTTTCTTTTCTTTTTTTTTTATTTAAAAGAAAATTAATTAAAAATTAATCGAAAAATTTACAAACCTGTACTTGCTAATCCTAAAAATGTAATCACTAACGCGAAAAACTGAAAATAACAATTCGAAGCCATACCCGAAAAAAATATAATTAAAACTGGCGCGATTAAAATCTTAAGACAAACTCTTAAAAACACACTGCTTCCTCACTGACACACAAACTCCGTCTGAGTTGGAATTCCTGTTGTGCTATAGTGATTCCTTCGTTCACTGAAGTGGAGTACTCTCCACTCCATCACCTGACATTTTTTTTTTTTTCAAGGCAACTTTATGAAAACGATACTGAACTATATTCGACTAAATTTACAGTATGTAGAGTACATACGTAATAACAGTAATTCATCAGCGGATGAGATTTTGTTTTGCTTTTTTGTTTCCGGTTTTTCTGCACGTTTAAAAAAAAACAGGATGTAATGATATAATCTATTAAAATTGGGAAATTCGGTCATATTTTCATATGCAAGGTCGCGGAGGAAAAGGGAGAGGTTAAATTTATATACTAATTAAATTAAAAAATAATTTTTGGCATCGTGGGCCCCAGTTACTTTTTTGTAAGGGGGGGACTGATCGAAAAATTCAAGGCAGTTTCTAAATACCTTGCAGCAGTTACAATTTAACGAAATGACATTACAGTAAACCAGTGAATATTTTCAAGGTAAAAACTGTATGGATGACCGCTTTCATCCACGATTAATTTATTTTATTGTCATTTATGAACTAATGGTCGTGAATTTTAACATACAAAATCGGGATTTATTCGAGAAAAAAAAACGTACAATTGTTAACAGGTTAAGGTTACTATACCAAATACGTTTATTTTTTTTCGTTTTATTTTTCAATGGTGATGATATATTTACGGATGTTCGAAGATAGAATTTTGATGAGGAACAAAATATTGACCTAAATCTGTCATAATATTTTGCCTAGAGAAGTTTCGTAATAATGCGTTTAATTATTTTTCTTGAGGGATTATTTTAAAAATATATTATGCTGGGACAGGGCCGAGGCTAGAGCTAATAATGCCCTCAGCAAGACTCAATTTTAGCAAATTTTGATTTAGTAAATTTTATAACCTAATGCCTCCTTCTTTTTACGTTTTAACATTTCTCTGAGTGGGTCAACTTAGGCCATTATCAGCTCTAAAAGGCTTTTACCAGGCTCCTATAATACTGCGCGGGCAGGCGTGAGGACAACATTAGGATCGGAAAGATCTCTAGACTCTAGAGAGCCTGAAAGGATAGAGTCGCCAACTAAACTGCTGCTTTTTGATAGGCTGTGATAAATCATAAGCTGCAGAAAACGTATGACGTCACCACCAATCAACGGACATCAATTGGAAACGATTTTGGTCTCAGCCAATGAGAAGCCAGGATTTAATTTAGACCTGGCTTGGGCCTGGGCCTATAACAGTTCTGGCAGTTGATCCCAGATTTTGAGCAGCCCAAAAACCTTAACTTAGACTTAATACAGTTTTTGCGGACCTTTAAATGGCGTCATGAGTAAAATAGTCTTGATTTCTTGCCGATTCCATTGCTCTAAAAAACCTTGCCCAGGCTGATTACCACTTTGATCTTAGCTTGTCTGCGCCGGCCCTGTGCAGGCGCCAAATTGGATTCCCGGAGAAACATTTATTATATAAATCGATTAGCCTAATTTTTGTTTTGTTTTTTTAAATATTTTTATTCTTAAGAGGGAGAAAAGCGTGGTGCATGGTTTTTTTCAAACCGAAAGATTAGAAAAGCTTTTAAATCTTGCACAAGAGCGGATTAGAACTCCACTTTAAACTTTCAGGCTAGGTTTAATTACTTTCTTTCCTTATCAAAAATTTGAATACTATAGTCGTATTATTTACTATTTCGATTTTGTAATCGTTTTTTGCAAGGTTTTTAGTCATAAAGCTAGCGCAAAGTAATAAAATCTGTTGGATTGGAAAATATTTCTTGAGTACGCCGTTACCTTTTTTTTTTTCGATTTTGATAATAATGATAAGCTTGTTTGATTTTTAATTAAATCGGCTGAGAATTTTATGATTAAACTTGATTACTTTTGTAGAGGAAACGCGTTGACAATGAACGATTTAATTATATACTTCCATTGTCGTTCAGATAAAATGCTATTTTAATATTAAAAGTAATTTTTGCGTTTTGTTGTTTTGCAGAATTTTTCGGATGGATCAATCGACAGCAATGTGAAATTCGAGGACTCACTTCAGAGTTTTGGCGTTTCCTGTGGATAAGGGTAAGTTATTTAGAGTTAAGGGAAACAGAAATTAATTTAAGGTTCTCTGATTGCGGACTGAAGAAAAGGAAAATAGATTATTTAATTTATGAACAACTCGCTGGCAAGTAGTAGGCCAGTGAGTGAGTTTACCAGCCTCGTGAAGTGAAACGTGGGTTTTTCACTCAACAAAAGCTCTACTCGGCTTGCGCTTTAATTCACGCTAAACTGAGTTAGTTTCCAGGCGTGCTATCTCTGGAAAACAAGATCGACTCCGCTTGAAGCAAGTCTGAACTAGTCTCAACTTGTAAACTGAAAAAAAAAAAAAAAATGTTCCGCAACTCGGTTAACTCTAGTCGCGGTTCGACAAGTTCAGACGTGAACACCAAGAAATTCTCAATGTCTATGTTTTCCAGAATATTCCATGTAGATAGTAGCATATAGTCTGCAATTTATTTTAACACAAGAAAAAAATATTCGGCATATTTCATTTTGAGCCCTGTCAAAACGTTACATCAGTAACTTCAATTTGAGCATTAAAAAATATTCCCGCCAAATCCTATTTCGAAAAAAAATTCAATTCTCAGCCTTACTACGAAGAAATTATTTTAATAAGGTGCACTAATTTTTGCAATGTGTTAAGTTGTTTTTTCTTTTCCTACAGATTAAGGAAATGATTAAAAAATAGAATTAAAAACTCAATGGACTTCGTAATACGTGAGTGGGTTCATTTAATCTCAAAATAAGTTTAATTTAGCCCGAAACTCGAGCCTAGTTAATTACGGCTTTTGTTATTTAACCTCGCTGAGGGTTAGTCTAACTTGAGTATAGTGGATCTCGACGAAAGATGGAATCGACATTCTTTTATTGGTTAATATCGCTCTTTAATTCTTTCCTTTAGTCACATTTCTGATTCATTATTGCATAACATTTTAACTGGCCGTTGTTCCGATAAATGAATCGCTATAATGGCTATAGACGTGTAATTCGAAGAAAAATCCGTTTTCTGGTTTTCTTCAGTAATTTTCCGATCACTGCTGATGTGAGCGAAGTCTGTTCGTTGGGCTTTTCACCTTGTCTGTCTTTATCGAGGATTCGGAGTTTCTTGTGTTGTAGCCAGCTAATATTTTGGCTGATTGAGTCGAGCAGTTGTTGATGTTGTATCGTTATTACATCTGTTTTAGGTCCCTCAGGGGGGGAAGGGGGGGGGGGGTTGATTTTTTGGCGTTTATATATATCTTTTATAGATATAAAAAATTTTTGAATGATCATTTAATTTAGTTAAAGATTTTTATTGTTGTTAAAATTGAAGATGTATTTGACGATTATTCGGCCGCTTGAGGCTAAATGATGTGAATTTTTAATATAAATATTATAAGCGCGATATTGTTGCAGTGGCGCAAAGAGATGGATCCGCAGTAAAATACTAAAAACCCAATTTTTTTTGTGAATTATGCCAAACGCAATTGATCTTTTTAGGGCAGAAAAACGTCAGAAAATGGTTTGAATAAAGCTGAAGGGTTAATCCATAATAGGCTTTCATTAAATTAGGACAAAAAAGTTTAGTAGAAGATGATTCTTAATTTTAATCATAATTTGAAAAAGCCATAGTTGATTTTTTTTAAAAAAGATGAAATTTTATTTTTATTTCCTTGTTTTTTTGCCGAGAAAGTAAATCGCGTTAAAAATCGAAATAGTATACAAAAATAGTAAGTATAATAGAAATTTTTGCATTTCTTTGAAGTTTTTTGATTTAGGGCGTTAAAGGGGCCTTTCTAAGTGTGCTTAATAAAACTAAAAACATACCGAATAGTCTAAGTATGCTCAATATTATAAAAAATAAACATTACTGTTTGTTTATCATGTTTAGCTTAAGTATAAAATAGCCCGTAGTTCTTTGGCGGACTAAAATGGAGATATCTGGTTCGGATGAGCAGCTGGGATATTTAATTCGTTTTTTTTACCTTTAAAGGGTCCTAGTCAAAGCCCTGAAGCCAGTTTAGGGCGTCATTTTAGTCGAATAATAATCCCCTTCAAAACCAAGGTATAGAAGAAGCCTATGCCCAGAAGTGGACAACAAAAAGCTGAAGAAGACGAAGAATATGGCTTCAGGCCTTTTAACTCCGGGTAAGTAAGTAAGGAAGTAAGTGCGAGAAATAGTCATTTGAGATACCGATCTGAGACTTTGACAAAGTGACTCCAGCTTGACTATTTTTCTTAAACACTGTGACGATGATTCACTCGTTTAACGAGGAATAGCCAAACCAAGCTTCACGAAAGCTCTTCATGAATTATGCCAATAATTCTTTTTAAACAATTACACATAACGTCGAACAGAATAATGTTCACGACTTTGTAACGTTAAAAAAAATCATATAATGACTTCCCATTATTTCCCCGTTTCAAGTTCAAGTGCCAAGCCTGTTTATTTTATATACCATCTTCTCAATAGAAAATGACAATAGTTGATGTCACGAAAAAAAGTTCAGGTCCGGTGATCATCAGATACTACACGCTTCAGACCTTGTGTTCCAATTCGAAGGATGCTTTAACCTTCAAGTTAGGTTTTCTTTCCTTAAAAGAATATTTTTTTTTTCTTTAAAAACTTTAATAAATTAGTTAACACATTTATGCATAGTTGTGGCTGCCGCGTTTCGTCATTGGCAGTTTTTTAATGAGAGTTAAACATTTTTTTAAGAACACATTCACGATCATTGATTCGGAAAAATGTTAAAGACATTGGATTTTTATATTAATCATTGATTGATGACGAATCGGTATATGGTCATGATGGTCGAATGAAAGTTTAGCGGAAGGAAAATACTGTGAAATGGTTTTTCGCTTGATGAGAATGAAAACCTTGTTTTTAGGTTTTTTTTTTTGAAAAAAAAACGTAACGTTAATGATGATTTTTCGTTATTAACTTGCTGTTCGCGTTTTTAACGTGACCTTGTGTCAGGTGTATATAGCTCACTTTAGGAAGTTGATATGTTGACATCATGATTTGAAATAAGTATTGTTATGGATTTATGTTAATTAGCGAGCAAAATGGGTAGAACTTATTTGATTTTCTTGTATATTCTTTTATTAGAAAATAAACTGAAGGTTACGCGAAGACTTTGTCATAAAGCTAATAAAACGTCTTCGCTTTTGTAAAAGAAAGATATCAAGAAACGTAATTGAAATCATCAAGGAATTAAGTACAGGAATCGTGAGCGGAAAAATAATTATGAAATTAGTAGTGGGCTACTATTTGATAGGCAAAGAGTGAGACAGTCGTGCAATAGGTGGAAGCTAGCTCTTATTTTGAAGGCTAGATGACATGACAATCGAATCGTGGCACTGAACTAAGGTTTTTGAAGATCACGTGACATTAAATAATACAAATCATGTATGGCTGAAAAGATTTGAACATTTTTATCATTTTATAATGTCAACCAATCAGAGCTGCACCTATAGTTACATTGCGATTTTATTAACATGGCTTGAAAATGGTGGTAGCTGTGATTTTTCGCTGCCTAAAAATATTTTTCGAAGAATCTTTTTAGTTTATCTAGATTTAGTTTCCGATCTTAGAACTAAAATCGCTTATTACTTTAAGATTTTAAAACTAATGCAAATTGCCTTTTGCAAGCATGCCATAAAACTAGTAGATTGTCACACTCACTTCGAATGAACTCTTATTTTCGGAACGGGTTGGGATGAGACAGACAGAAAGGATAGAAAGGTGAAAAGACGATAGGCAGATAGAAGGCAGTAGGAAATTCATAGCGCCATTTTGTTTGTATACTAGAGAAATTAAGAAAGTAAAAAGCAAAGCATACAATTACAATCAATTATAGTTATATTTTTTGAATCTAATTACATGGCGTTATATTTATATAAAATTCACAAAAGTCATAAGTACATACATTTCTATTGTACTGTATATTAAGGAAATCTAGATGCAAACTCAAAAAAACATAAAAATTTAAAAAAAACTGGATCTAGCTTAGCGTGCTACTCCTTAAAAATTTCTTAATCTTCGAAAGTAATTTTCCTTTATAAAATTAAAATCAAAATTTACATTCATAAACTTTCCGTGATTTATATCAAATAACTGGAAGTCGTCAGATTTAAAAACAATTTGAAATTGGCAACTTTGGTGACTGGTAAAAAACCGAATGCCGCATATCAAGAGCATACATTGATTGCCTTTGCCCAGCATCATAAATATAGTAAATATTTAAAGCTTATAATGAACATTGTCACACATTCAAATTTGAAATCTCAAAACATCAAATATCACTTAAATTCCTCCAAATAATTTAAACCTATGGCAGTAATTTGTTATATCGGCTAAAATTACGATTAGTTAAAATATTTACATTTATATATAGGAAATATCGTGAAAGCGAATAAAAAATTTCACAAGTTTTATATTTAAATTAAATTTTTTTTTACATCTTGTTCCTTCGTCATTTTTGATTGTTGCTTTCTTTATTTTGGAACTGTTTGAATTGTGAAAGTTTGCAACGATCAATAAATAACGTTTTGTTTGAATCTAATCTAATTAAATAATCTATTTTAAAAGTTTGTTTGTTTGTCGTTTTCTTATTATTAAAAGCAAAATAGTTTTCGATTTTTTTTTACTTCGGGTTATAACTAACATTTTTTACATATTACTTCATTTTTTAGTACATAAAGTTGAAATTTTATTCTTTGGCCCAAATACCACGAAGAATAACAGAGAAAGAAAAGCAAAGTCGCGGTTAACCATATTGCAGTTTATGAAGTCTTTTCTTTTTATCGCTCAACTACATTGTAATCAGCGTAATGTTTGAAAATAGAATTATTCGTGGGTCGAATCTATAAACTTAAAAAAAACAATGTTTTCAGGGTTATATGTTTTATTCTGCGCCGAATGCCAGCCTAGTAGCCAAAAAGAGCAGTAAGAAAACTTCCACGTCCTATTTATTGTTATTTTTAATTTAAATTTCAGGGTGAACTGTATAAAAATTAAATATTTTTTTTAAAATTTTTTGAGAACAATTTTTAATCTGGAAGAATTCGTACAATTTTTTTTGTTGTGAAGGAGTGTCGAATTATTAGTTTGTGTTTAGACATTTTTTAAAAAATTTTCTGCACAGATTTTTTTAAAACTTTTTCAAGCTCATACTGAAAACTCCATAGAGCAATTTATTGGCTATTGCCATTACTACTTCTAAATTTTGGGCCAACAATCTGGCTACTTGACTGACTAGTTACTGACTAGTTACTAGTGAGACTTAAATAGTGGTTGAATGTTATGTACCTTTTAGTATAATAGAAAAACGTTGCAAAATAATAATTAATTACTCATTAACCGAAACACATAATTAAAAATTTTATATTCTGCTTCGTTTTTCTAGCCTAATAATGCACGGTTTTGCCAGTTTAGAATTTTCCTATGGAAATTCACTTGTGAAGTGCACTTTGGTATATCCAATGCAGCCTAGATTTATTTATTTAAAGTATTGTACATATTTTCTTTCCCTGATTTTTATAAATGACGCAGGTTTCCTGTTCTTACTGTAACACAAACCATATAAAAATCCTTTAATTTATTTTCTACACATCGATTTGTTGAACAAATGCCTCACGCATGCATTAATTATTTTTTTTTTTTTGGAACAGCTAAGAACATCAATCTCATCCTCCGAATGGCTTTTCCTGTTTTTCTTCGATTTCGTTTATTGACGTGTTAGGAATAATATAGCGAAAAGTGACATTATGAGACTAGTGAGCAATGAAGAACTTGATATCCGATTTGAACCGTTGCATTCGTTGTACCAGCAGGTTTCGCAGAATTGAATAGCTGCGGGCTCAGTTGCATTTTTTCGAATTTCCCTGCATGGATCGTATCTGTCTGTTCTGGCGTATTGGCATCCTCGAATTGTCGTTTTGTTGTGTCTGCTGTAGTCTTTCACTGAAAAAATCGAACGAAAAAATATTTTTTAGTTTAAAAAGAATTTATTGCGAAAAAAAGGTAAACGTTTGTTTTGAACAAAACCTTGTTTTATGTAAAATAAGTCGCGTGCTTTTTTAAAGTCACGCCATGCGTTTTTATCTTTGACTTTTATCGGTGACAAATGATTTTACGTTCTCCCAAATTTTCTTTTTTTCTCTTTGTATAACGAAGATGATTCTTCTTTGTTTTTTTCCCCCTTATTCGCATAAAAAGAAGACGTCAGAACATCAATCGGAGGTACGATCAAATGTCACGATAATAATCGACATCAGTCAGCTTTGTCTTGCAAAGGATAATAGGAAAAATTTTTCAAGTTGGTTGCTGAGGAAATTTCATCGATCGATGCCCCCTCCTAATACGTCAAACTGACCCATTGGAAGGAAAATATATATTTTTTTATGCATAAGTAAGCGCTATTAATAGATCGGACTTGCTTGGGATCGATACGTTTAATGATGTTTAATTTCACGTGAGTTTGATGGATTTTTAGTTTTCAGCAACCTTAGGAATGAGGAAGTAGTCGAAGGAGGGTCATCGATGTTGTGTAACTTCTCGAGGGAAACAAAGAAATATTTTCACAATGGTCGACTAGGCCCCATGGTGGAACAAAAATGATTTAAGGGGGCTTTATAACCCCTAAAAATAATCTTCGTAGTTGAAGCCCTTTCCTGCGGCTATATTGGTTAAATAACTCTTGTCCGTGCGGTGGTTGTGAGGCATGAGTGAACCTGTCGTCATGGTAGCCACTTGGTACGTTTAAGGTTATTGGCTGAGAAATCTCCTTCGATTGCAAGGGAAGGGGTAATGCCAGTCGGAGTACTGAGCCCAAAAAGAGAGAAATAAAGATATATGGCCAACATGGACTCTTAAAACGTGCTAGCTCTTCCTAGGCCCAAACGCTAAGGGGTCGCTTATGCTCGAGCACGAGTTGACACTAGTAGACGAAGAAACCAAATTTAGATCTATATTATAGTATCAAATAAAATTCTTAGGCAATGCTCTTGTTCTGCTTGTTTCTTAACTTCAATTATAGCCGGTAACATTTAAAGGCAGCTAGCGCATGCGGATCAATTAATTCAATATAAACTCTTTAAATTAAAGACATTTCAGAATGTCAAGGCTGATTAATTATAAAATGATCTCATTTTATTCATTTTTCATACCAACAAAATTTAGCTGAGCGTGCGTTTGAATTATCAAAATAACCAAAAATTACTTTTAATTTCACCCTTTAATTTTCATTTTACGAACATACACGAAAAACGAAACATTATCCCTCACCCAATAATTTACGTCGAGCAAAAATCCCGTGTACAATTATAAGCAAATATCCGTTAATGAGATTTTTCCTCAATCGGACTTCTACAGGATTTCCGATTGCATTTCTTTTTTACCCCTTATTAAACCGATCGATGGTTGTTTTTCTTTGTATATTCCTCTTGAAAAAAAAAATATCATATTACATGATATTTATTTTCTATAATAAAACTCTTGGCTGATTTTTTTTTAGTCTTTTTAATCCTCATTCCAAATTACTTTGCTTGACCTATAAAAATTCTGACATTTTACGAAATAGGGTCAGGATTTTTTTTTTCGAAATAAGTCATAAACTTTCGTCGCTTTAATTTTCATTAAAAGCGATGGTGGTTTTCCCCTTGTAGAAAATTTACCGTTGAAAGGCGACGCCCATACCGAAGATTCCTTTTTCTTAAAAAGAAATGTTATAAAATTAGCATTTCGCGATTGCCTAAACGTTTCTTCCCTTTTCTTAAATTAGTGGAACAAGGCCACACCTTTTTATCCGAAAAAAAATCGAAGATAGTTTTTGGATTAACGAGTATCATTTTTATCGTCGTTTTATTTTAAAAGAAAAAATAACTAGCTGATTTCAACAAGGTGATATGTGCACGTATTGACGTTCAATTATTTTTTGATTGATTGATGAGGAGCCAAAAATTTCTTAGATGCGAAATTTTGTCACTTCGAAAATACTTACTTATAACATTCATTTTAAAACATTGGAACTCTTGAGTTCTTAGCGGCATGTGAAAATTACCGACTAAAGCCCTTCTTAGGTTGGTGTAGGTATCTTCTACCATTCCCACTGTGCATTCCGCTCCTATTAGTTCCCAGGAAACGGGGTCCGCGCATTTATCTTCGTGAAGCGATATGCAGGAATGACATCTTATGCAGGAACCTAAAAAATATTATAAATAAAATTATGTTACTTAGTTTTATTATTTTAAAAAGAAAAGCTTAGTGCTCCCTTAAATACGTAGTTTTGATTAAATGCAGATCGAAGTAAAGTTAGAGAAGACTTGCTTGTTTGCCAAATACTGTAAGTGTGTCCCAGCTAAAATTTATTTTTTTTTCGAGGCAGCATCGCATTGTTCAATGTCACCTAATTTACTTTGGTTGATGAAGTGCTCAACCTACATTAAGTTATATAGGGTGTTTACTGTTTAAAAATAGCCATAAAAATCGTAGTCATCAATAGCAAGACTGCAAGAGGTAATTTTTTCTTCTTCAGCCTTTTGCTATCCAATTCTAAGTCTTTCTCAGTCTCTTCAGTGTTGTTTGGTTCTCCGTTTTTTGGACTCAATTTACTTCCTACAGTTTTGATTTGACTTTCACAGTCGAGCACTTTTTTGCGGTCTTTCTTTGCTACTCTCCATGAACAATGGTCTTCATGCGTTCATCCTCATCGTCCAGTGGTCTTGGTCTACCTCTTTTCATGGCTTATTTATTGCAGTTTTAGGCCTGCAGCGCGCTTCAGGACATTCATTGCTCAAGTCTATCTTCAGCTTTTTCATTCTTAACCCAATTAGGAGAATGCCGGCCTGAGTAATAAGTTCTAGGGCTTCTGCCACTTTCAGGCAAAGTACAATTTCAACCCTAGGATGAATATTAAAGGCAGTCTGAGTCATTAGAAAACGGGAAATGCAAACAGGGATATTCCACTGCGCTTGAGAACAAAAGTCTTTGACCAGTGCATCCTCCCATTCTTAACCTACGGAGCACGGGCGTGGACTCTTAAGCGAATCACTACAAAACCACAAGCAACACAAAGAGCGATGGAAAGATCAATTTTGGGTATTTTCCTGAAAGATCGAATAACGAATGAAACTATCTGAAGGGCGACCAAAAGCGTCGATGTTATTGATCGGACATAGCTCAGCTTAAGTGGGATCATGCAGGACGTCTTGCGAGGATAAAGGATGGCAGGTGGAACAAGAGAATCCTGCAGTGGAGACCATGAACTGGGCAAAGAACCAGAGGAAGACCGATAACTAGGTAGTGTGTGGTATAAAGAAGACTGCTGGGTTATATTAAGGTATGAGTTGAGGGAGGCCTATGTTCAGCAATGGACGCAGCAAAGAGGCTGAGAAAAAAAGTCTGACGAGGAGGGAGATGAGGAAAATGAAGACGAAAATTTTAAGCTTAGTTTTTAAATGAAATACAGTAGGTATGTACTTATGTAAGTGTAACATAGACATCCGCCATCTTTAAACTTATTTTTCACAAGAAATCAAAATTCTATTTTCTTTCTGCACTTGAACTTGAATATCGTGACTTGCAAATTTAAAATTCTATAAGGACATCAATAGAAAATGACCGGTAAATTAAAAAAGGCAGGGTTACCCAACATGAAAGAATCAATGCGAAGATTGAATCCCTTGTAACACCGCAACTGAAGCCATACGCACAAAGTATCCATTTCTGACGTGGGGGGAAATTTAACAAAGACGCAAGTTTAGGTTTCCTAAATCACCCATATCACCTGGTGTTAACTTTTAAGTGGACTTGAATACATTATGTAAGGTCAGCAGGGGGAGCGAGATAAGCTACCGAACCGTAAAATTTAACACAGTATTTAAGGTTTTCACGCTGCTTTTGGAGTTAACATCTGCTATACCGGAAGGAATACTGAATGTTTACGGAAATTGATTGAAACGAAAAAAAAGCTTACTGTTACTTGAAGGCATTGTTATGATTTTCCGCGGTTCGTAACCATAGACACAATCTGTATATAAACCGGGGTTTCATTTTTTGAAAAAATTAAAGAAAAAAACAGCATGATTATGGTCATTAATTATTTTATTAAATTAAATCGGATAGAAAAAAAAATGAAAACAGGTAAATTATCTTCTATGATTATTATTTTCTCTTTCTACCATCTTTATACTTATTTGACCTTTTTATTCGATGATTTGGGGAAGGAAATTAGGACAAGTTTATATGGTCTTCCCTTGATCTTTGTTTCCTTTCAACGTAAACAATAGGGTTGATTATTAAAAACATGCGCAGTGCTGTTTAGGCCCAAAAAATTTTTCTTTGTTACGTTTTCGCTTGGCTAAAAAAAATCTGGGGGAAAAATTGGCTTTGAGGGAATGAGGCTTGAATAAAAAATTATTCTTAAAAAAGTTCTTTGTTTTTCGAATTATTAAATCTAGTAATTGATAGGCCTTATAAAAAAATTTACTTACCTGTTTCAAAAAAAATAACCGTTAGAATTATTTGAATCCAAAATGACAGTAATCCCTTTTCCATTTTGATAAGTTAAAGAATTGCACAAGTTTGAGTTTAAGAAAACTTTTTAAAACGTACGTGCATCAATGCAGCTCGAGTTCCCGCTACTGAGAACTCCTCGGGAAGAACGCGCTCCCAACGACTCCAACCACGCGTCACTTGTGTAGATAGCAACTGACATTCATGAAAGGATTAGCAATTTTCCCCCAATTATTTTTTTTAAAGTCAGGCCTAGAATCTATTAAATTTTCCGCACGATTTAAATGAGATTCCGAATCGATAAATGATTCATCTGCGGAGGGAAAAACATCGTGCGGATTAGCCATAGGCTCATTTTTCGAGTATTTTTTAAAAATATATAAGAGAAATAAATCTATCGATAGTGGATCTTTGGCGAATGACATTTCCTTCTTCTCTGCATTCTGAAACTGCATTGCGCTAGTCCAGTTACCGCCTCAGGGACCAATGACCATTAAACTTTTTTAAATAAGTGGAAATTCTAAAAAAAGTTCTTTCATCGATATTGATCGATGTTATTTGATCGTTTACCACTTGCAAGAGCAAAAAAGAAAATCCGCCGATGATTGAGGGGAAAGGGGGAGTTTGTGTTTATAAATGACAAGATCCCTCGGCCAGGTGAGAAGGAAACGACCCCACCCATGATGAAATACGTTACGTTCGAAAAAAGGAGGCAGAAAGGGTGGAAAAGAAGGTGGTTGAAGGGATTAGCATGACGGAAATGACGTTGCGTGCTCTGAGGAGGGGCAGGATACATAGTAAAACACATTTAATTTTGGACATGATTAATTTCACTAAAATAACTAATAAAGAAAAGGAAAAGGGTGCTCGGAAATTGAATAAGAAAAAGAATTTTCATAAAGCATCGATGAGATCATTTTTACTGGAAAATGGGAACGATGCGCAGCATGTTGCGAATTAAGTAACGACGCCTTTTGCACCAGGGCATATTGCGTGACATACTAATCAACGGGGAAAGTTTGAAAAAAAAAAATCCCTGAAGAAGTGATTAAATGCACGGTATTGTATATGCATACCCGCGCTTTTTCTTAATACAATAGAATGATTGATCGCGATCCCCCCCCTTTTTGTAAGAATTTTTATTAAAACTCATAAAAGTGCACGTTGCTGGAAAATTTTGTTAACGAATTTATAAGCTGGAGAAAAATTTTAACACACGGGGTTTGCTGGAAGGGAAATTGAAATCAATAAGAGTCTCCTCTGACTGGCGTCCAAATGTCGAAGCTTCACCCCGACATTGTGGCGTCGGGTTTTCGGCTCCCGCATCTCTAGAATAGCCTCCTGAATTTACGGAAGACGAGCGGAATTTCTATTAGGGGTATTGCAAAGACATGTTTATTTTTCGGGGGTTCGGTTATTTGCGGCGATAATGATTTTCTGAGTGATTGATTGAAGGAATGAAGATGTTTTGCTGGAGAATACTTGAACAATGTTTTCGGTCGAAGCTCATGCGCGGATAAAACCCAGAAGTACATTTTACTTTTAATTAATTCATCATATGTTTTTAATTAGTATGTAAATGTAGGGCTTGGGATCTTTGCATCTGATTGAGCAGACCCACCTAGATGGACGTATGCAGGAGATAAACACGCAATGCTACTGCATTTCAAGTTTTTTCCCCGCGAAAATTAAAAAAAAATTTTTTTTATGACTGAATGTTTTTACAATCAAATGTTGTTTAGGTAGTTGTTCTTATATTAGCGGGACATGAGGGATTAATAATTGCGGCTCTTTGTTATTATAGTCACAGATTTGTTTGCTTTTCTTTCGTATAGATTCAAACTTACTAAGAAGATATTGGCGTTGAAAAAGGCAGGAAGAGGGGAAGGGAAATTCTTTGCCAGTGACCGTCTGGCTGGCTTCCTTTTCCGGAATTTTTTGCGATAGCCATTATTTATATTGAGCGTCAAATTTCATTGTATAGCTTCTGTAAGATTGCTTTTAAAGGGTTGTAACTAAGTTTGGTTGAATTCCAGCCTACTGAGAAATAAATATTGTGAAGTTCGGTTTTTATTTGTTTACGTGTCTCGATCAACCCCAAGTATATCTGTCCATGGCTAAGATGTGCCTTTTAGAGTTGGCGGTAGCTACGCAAGATTTTCTCAGCCAAATTTTGGTAGGATCATGACCACCACATAAACAAGATTGTAAAGTTATCGATATTGTAAAGAAATACTGGGGATCATGGTACCAACGAACTGGAAATTATGACGCTGCGAGGAAGAATGCAAAAACGTGAAGAGGAGGAGGACAAATGACTGCAGAACCAAGAGGAGGACAAATGACTGCAGAAACAACACAGCGCCAACGAATTTTTTTAATGACTGAATACAACCGCCCCAGCGAGATAAATCCTGTCTACTTTTCGTGACTATCGAAGTGATTCGGACCTGATTCTCAAATCTTTAGCTTAAAAAATAAACAACACAATAAAATGTAATCTTACAACGGTTTCCCCCAACAAACTGAAGCTCCTATCAAAAATTTATTTCCAAATCATTTGAGATCAAAAAGGAAGTATGTATAAAAACTCTTGAAAGTTCAAATATGAGAAAGAATGCTATAAATTTTTCATTTTTTTTGTGCCACGACCTACCTTTCTTCAGAAGTACGAGAGAAAATCTTGGAAAATTTCCTGTTTCCGAATGACGTCACTTCAAACTTGGGAGCTTTAGCGGAAGTAGTCCCACTTTCGAATAAGAACGCTTAATTCCAACAGTTGGGTTCTTTCAAGTATGATTTTGTACTAATTCAAAACCCCTTTCGATGATCTATCTTGAAATTTAACGGGTACGTTAACATTCAAAATTATATCAGCTCTTAAATCGAAATTAGTCGAGTCGTATCGTAGGGAAACTCACTTTCCGTTAATTTAATTTTTTAAAACGCGGTGTCTTCTTTCCCTAACTTGCATGTTACTTAGTCATTTTGAACATCATATTTAATAGAGATGTTTTAAGTACGTGTATGAAAATTATTTTATATGAGATCCCCAAGCAGACCTTTTGCATAAAAAAATCGTAAAGCGAAGATTTCATATGCACGAAAAATGTTGCCGAAGTTTTTTTTTTCTTAAAAACAAAGTTATATGCGGTTTACTAAAAAAAAATTTGCTTTTACCTTGAATTTTCAAAAACGTGAGAACCTAAATGATCTTTTAAGAAGAAAAGAAGAAGAAAAGGAAAAAAAAAAGGCTCAGCAACATCCGACGTTGAACGAATTGATTCTCATCATTTTAAAAGAAGAAAAAAAGAACAAAAAACTTTATTTTTCAAAGTTTCCGTTTTCTTTCTATGTTATTTACTTGACTGGTTGTATTGATTACTCTGTTTCGTATCATCATTTTAACAATGAAAATATTTTGATTAGATACCTTGAATAGGAAAAAGATAAAAGAAGCGCTTTAGGGTTTTATTCAGATTTTTTTATTAAAAGTGTTCCGAAGGTAATTCTTCGGATTTTTAAAGGATTTCTAGAAAGAAGTAAAGAAAAGAATTAGGAAGTAGAGAAAACAAAGAAATCTGATAAGCGATTTAGAGGATGCCCATTTATTCGAGGTGGAAAGATTTTTCTAGCTTGGAGAATTAAAAAATTACGTACCTCATGTGTGGGCCAAGAAATTACGAGCTGCACCATCTGGTGTATAAAGTATTTTCGATTTTAAGTCCCGATTTTTTTTTAAACTGAGAAAATGTTGGTGAAAATCGTTTGATTGCTTATTTTAGATTAAATGGATGGCAATTGTATGTTTAATCGATTAGTTGCAGAATAACTCGAATCTGTGCGAAGTTAATGGGATTAGTCATTGATGTAGAAAAGTGAAATAGAATCAAGAGAAATGGGTAAGCGTTTAAGGAAAGCCCATAACCGGATAGAATTTAAAATGTGATAGAAATGCTTTTCATATCGATATAATTATCACTGAAAATAATGTCGGTTAAGGATTAATAAGAAAATACTTAAAGGCCGCTTATAAAGTTTTTTAGAATTTTTTGGCAGCATTTTTTTTATTAAAAAAAAACTTTGACCGAAGTTAAATTTTGAAAAATGTTCAGTTTTTGTTCTCATTTTTTAAAAAAAAATCTTCGAATAAAAAATTCATGCACTGGGAAAAATCAATAAAAAAATCAATAAATTTTTTTCAGTCTATTAGGTTTTCCCCTCATTAAAATTTCGTGGTAGATTTATGGGGAAATGAAGTGCGATTTTTAAAACGTTTCTTGATTTCCATAATAAATTGAACCAAAAAAAAAGTCGACGGTGCATTCAATCATTATTTAATACGTTTTTCAACTAAATTATTTTAATTCATTTGCCATCGATGTCAGTTTGCCTCTGGAGATATTTTTTGATTTTGTAAAAGTTGTTGAATACTTATAAAATCCTTTTTTCAAATTCCAAAATCTTCTCTTGGAAACTTTCGAGCATTTCTTTTGAGTTTTGTTCGTGTGTTAAAAGATTGACATTGACAGCGAGAGTATATGAAAAAATTTTCCGCTGCCACCAAAATTTCGATTAATTATTTTTTCATCCGTTTTTAAAAACAGAACAAAGTTCTATGCTCGGAAATAGGTCAAGATTTTACAGCTAATAATAGCAAAGGGTTTGATTAAAAATATGAGGGAACTTTCTGTTAATTTCCGAGATAAACAAGATCCTAATTAAAGTTAATGAGATCGGTTTCGATTCGAATAGCGATTCAGTAGTTTGAGTCTAAGAATCGTAGTGAATTTATGAGGGAAGGTAGACGCTTTAGCTAAGGTTTGATTTTATGTCGATTATGTGTGTTCACTGAAGATGGTAACTAGCGATTTTGACGATGAGTTTTGCGTCTATCTTCTAATTCGGATAATTTAGCCATACTTAAAATTTTTAGAAATCATTTTTTTTTTAAATTTAAAAATTTTGCTACATTACTCCAATAATGATTTTTTATTTACATCATGCCCTCAATTTTTTTAATAGGCAATCTAAATTCAGATAAATGGAGAAACAGCTCAAACGAAAATATTTAAATTCATCAAAGAACATTCGTTGCCATTGACATTAGATAAACTTGAAAAATTTATTGTTTTTTTATTGGTTAAAAAGTAAATAATAGAAATCGATCTCGATAACTTTATTAATAAATTTTATATACGTAGAAGTGTATTCATGCCACTTTTCTTTAGTAATAGACTTTTACATTGCCGGTCTTCAATAGAAAAACGTTTGCGTAGTTTCATGACGAACTTACTTAAATTATTTGCCCCCAAACGTGCTTAAGCTTGTCTTATTTTAAAAAAAATCCAATTTCTTCAACTCATGAAAATTACTCATTGAATATGGAGGCTTAATTAATTTTTCTTTTTTAAATTTTTTTAAATTTTTCGATCTTTATTTTTATTTAAAAACAACTTACATCAAAACGCCAAAGAACCCGTATAGCTTTTTCTTAAAAATGGCGAACACTTATTTAAATAATATTTATTCATCGGGTTGAATTTAAAAAGATAAAACTTTTTCATTTAAAAGTCAATAGTACATACACAATAAGGCAAATGATGATCTTTTTTTATCTATGGACTATACGGGTGTATAAAATAGTTGGTAAAAAAATAATTAAAGTTTTTAATAAGAGCTTTTACGCAAGTTTAATTACTCCGTTTTAATATCCATTAAAATTTTGAATTCATTAAAAAACTTTTCCCTTTACTTTTGATTTTTCTCATTAATGCGTAAAAGTTATGAATTTATTTCACAGGCGAGGTAATGTATTCCAAGAAAAAACAGGTTAATAAAAAAAATTAATAGTTAACATACATATGTACAAACAATTTACTTATTTTCTTAAAATTTTAATTAGTTCAAAAAAAATTTATAAATTGTTCTAAATACATTTAACTCATTTTTTTTATAAAGTTTATCACAACAAATAAAAAATTTAAAAATTTCTAAGGTTTTATGCCACCATTGCAATTACAAGAACAAGACTAACAATCCCGTAAAGAATAGATTGGTTCCTGATGCCGGCGTTGCATCCATCGCCGTCACATAATTCACAAAATTCGAGGTTTATGTCCTGTTGCTGGATAACTTTAAGGGATTCACAAGGATCGAAGCGGTCCATACGTGCAGGAGAACATCCTCTACCGACGATTCTTTGGCCGATAACTGAAAGAACAAAATAAAAACGAGAATTTAGTTGAAGGAATTTTGAAAAAAAAAATCGATATCATCGGCCGAAAGGGAAAAAAGGAAAACAAAGGATGGCTAAGTTTTCATGTTGAAAACGGGAAGTTAATTGAAACACGTTTTAGCATGTTGATTATAAAGGTCAAGTGCTTTCTTCATAAAGACTTATTCAGTAAACTTGAGGGGAAAAAAAAGAATTCCCAGAAATTTTTCTTTCACTTTATAACCCGTAGAGTTTTTTCATTTTGCCTGAGGTTTTAGAGTCGAATCGTTTCGTGAAAAAAAAGCGAGAGCATTATTAGAATTTTTTCCTTTTTGCTTGATTGTGAAAGTGTGGACTACTGGAGGAAATCAGTTAGCTAAATTGGTAAACTGAAAGGTTTTTGCATGTTAATTGCTTCCTGCCTTATCAAAGGCCAGTCGGATTAATTTTTCTCGATAAGACTGTAGGTTGGCAGAAAGTATCGACAGCTTTGATCGCAAATGTATGAGGTAACGGTTAAGTGCAAACCTAAGGAGTTTTGATGAGGCTTTTTTGTAGCTATGAAGCAGACATTACTCCGATCGTTGAAGGGGAGGCAGGCAGTATTTGATGTACCATTTAAGGTCGCGCAAGATTCAGCTATCAACCTGCATAGAAAGAATTATAAAATTTGCTTATGGCAGGGTAAATTCAAGAAAACACATTTATAGGCATAACTTATTTTCTGAAGGCGCGCAATTTCTAAAATTTTAAGCTCTCGATTGACCAAAAAAGTAACTTTATATCTCAAATAACAGGCTCAGGTCAATAGTGCAAACTGCAAGATCTGCCCACTTTCTTCTATGAATCATTCATTGTAGCGTTTGCCGCCGTAGCAGCTGGAGCGATTTAGTCGTACCAGTGAAAAATATCCTTAGCAACGAGGACGAGGACTCTAAAACACAGAACTGTACTTCACATTTTCCGTGTGAAAATCTTTCCTCGACAACTATCCTTATTATTTAAGGCATTACATTACACATGTATAGTACCTTCTGGTGCTTTCATTAAAAGTCCGGAATACATCACACACTGATTGGATTTCACACTTAAAACTTGGTGAAGCAAGAGTTCTACTCAATTATCCCTGACGAAGACGTAGGAAAACATTTAATTAACTTAAACTTTCCTTTACCGTTTCAATTTCCATTTCCGCTTCCCAGCTTCCTTTCCATCTTATCCTCTGATAAGCAAACATCTAGCCTACAAGATTGTTTCTCTGACCGCTAACAGACATTCACAATTAGCTAATCAATTTTATTTAAATGTTTACCCCTTACCGTTAAATTCCATTTTTTGGCATGCCAACGGGAAGGAATCATTATCCCAGGGTTGTCTTTTCTTATCGAGCGGAGCTATTTGGCCGAGTCTCGTCAGAACCGCCGTTACTTCTTCTATTTGTTTCCTTACTTGCTTAGCATCTACTGAACACGTTTGTAGTTCTAATTGATTCGATGAATCTTCGCTACCGAGGGGATCCTCGCATCTTTTATCTTGCCTCGAATTACACACGTAGCATTTGAGTGCGAAACCTGGAAAAAGAGAAGAAAAAAAAGAGGATAAAAAATATCGGGTTGAAATAAAAGTGATTGAGGTTTTTAGGGAAAACCGCTAAAACGGGTCGTTTTCAAAGAATATACTGCATTTCGCTTTCGGCTTGCGGCATTTCCTTGATGACACTTCTCATTTAAGCGTACATGGTATGTTAACATTGTTGCGACGTTTTTTGGTTTAAGATAAGCAATATTTTATTAGCATTTACGTATTGTTCGTTTTGGGTTTTGTCAACCGCCATGAATTTATTGCCTGGATGATTAATATTCAAGTGAAATTTTTAATAACAAAAAGCATTTTTGAAGAAAGGTGGAAGGCGTAGAACCTGAGGGAATTTTAAACGAATCGATGACAAAAGGTAAAGTATGATATCAGAATAAATTATAAAAGCTTGTTTGATCTAGCTACGTCTGTTTAGGAGACGAGGACTGAGGAGGCCGCAGTCGAGTTTCCTTTTTGATTTAAATAACAAACAGGCATTTCTCAGTAATTTCGACTTAAGGAAAAGGGTCGATGTAATAACTTTAAGTTTTGGAATTCTTAAGCGGCATGATTGGAAGGATCATAAAAAAATTACAACGTGAGAGAACTTTGTTCGAGCGAATAGGAACTTTTGGTAATTTGATTTTTGAGATGGAATTTTGCCATGTATAAAAAATTATTTTTGGATTAATTAATTGAAAGTGTAATAATAGTATTTGTAATTAAGATAGTGTCAACGAATCGAAGAACTTGAGATATAAAGATAGACAACGCTCAAGTGGAAGAGAACTTCTAAAAAGGTTTCTTAGATAAAAATCTGAAATCTGATTTTCTTGGGCAGATTTGAGAAAATAATGGTTGTGTATTCTTCTGGGACAATGCTTAACCAACGGCCTTCAAAACAACAATGTCCATAAAACCGCTGTTATGGTAACTGGAATTTATTAAGAATAAATAAAAGGTCAAGTTTGTGACTTCTTGTCATTCTTGGTTTACAAATGTTTCACTGCATGTCGTTTCTTATTGGTTCAACTGATTTCAGTTAAAGTTAAACCACGACTATCCTATTATTTGGTTCGAATCCGACAAACGGTTTTCGAGTTATAAGATAAAGCCCGAAAACAGCATGATTCAAAATTGAGTGCTGACATTGTGAAATTTTTTTCCTTGTGCCATATTTTCGTGTTACAGTGGCATTTCAAAGTGACTAGTGCCCCTCCCTGCTTCTTCAAATGCCATCTTCACGGTGGAGATTGGCGATTTACATCTTAGGTACCGCAAAATGAATTAGGGTTCTTCGTCACAGATTCTTGAGCCATAAGGTCTTCCTTCCGTTTGGTCTGCGTCTACCTCAACCTCCCCCTCCCCCCAAATGCAGAAGGCGGTACTTCTCGCTGTGGAGAACATGGCAGAAATATTCTCGCCTTCAACGCTTGATATCGTAGAGGACCTCAATCTTTATTCACATACTATACAAGAGTTTGTCATTACCTACACGATCCTCCCTGTTAAATGTCACTTTATCCTTCAGTATTCATCATAATTGAGCAGACAGATCTTAACCAATTAATCGCGAAAACCAATCGAATTGTCTGCTGCTTCCTTGATCATCGTATACAGCGCATCATGGCTGAATTGCTAAAATAAAATGAACCTTCTACTCAATCCAAAATTACTTATGATATTTTTTTAATGATATTTCTTTCAACTGTACATTCCAATTATTTTTAAAATCTCATGGCTTTTCAAACTAATATTATTTTCCTTCTACCAGAAAAAGCAAATTCAAAACCCACACTTTTGACATTTACCTCTAAAAAAATTTATCTTCTCTCTCTCACTCGCCGAACTTCCTTTCAAACAAATCGAATCCTTATCACGCATCTAACAAATTCCGATTTTCTTTATCTTTCGAAAATTTTACTTCCAACTATTCATCTTGTCAAAACTTATAGCCCTTTCGTGCTCCTCGAATTCCTATTATTACAACTGGAAGATCGCCAGTACACAAAATAAATAAACAAAAACGCATATTTTTTTGTTTAAAAAAAAAAAAAAATTCTATCCCGAGTAAAGTCTGCATCAACCTCGTAAAGAAAAGTAAAAAAACAGCCGCTTCTGGAAAATAAATCTACGACTGCTGACTTATTCTCTCCTCAGTTGATCTTCTTCACGCTAGTGATTGCAACCCGACGGGGGTGAATATTTCAATTTAGCACGTTCCCATCTGGAAATTCCATGCCTAGCCGTAACAAAATTAAACATTTATACAAAGAAAGCTTTACAGCATTAAAAACCTTCTAGAAACAACTTTTTAATGAGCGTAATCTATGTTATAATAACGCATTTTAAATTACTAAATGGCCGGGAAAAAAAAACCTCCGCCGCCAAAAAAATTTTTTTTCCTCCCTCGTTTTTATGCGAGCCCATAAAAATTATTTCGACTTGTTATTTTCAAGGCTATCCAACCATTGAAAACCATCATAAGAAAAAAGACGATTTAATCTGACATTTATACATATATTTCCAAGATTCCTTCTACCCTCGGGGTCGACTTTTCCTCGCTACGAATTTTATCTTCCCTTATTCAGCATTTATTATCTTTCTGTGGATTCTTTTTTATTGATGAATATGCTTTACAGTATTTATCGTTCTAACCGAGCCGCTTTCATAATAATTTTCCTTATTTTAAATTTCAAAATGCAATTCAAGCTGTTACTTTGACAAGTTGAAACAAGTTTCTAATTTAGCTAAAACGTTTTAGGCGGTTTGATGCAGTTACGTTTACACCCCGGGGCGTGGAGGGGATGTGTATGGTAAAAAATGCGGAAAAGTAATGGGCCTTGTTTTTTTTCCCTGGGTTGAAATTTTTTATTTATTAACACGGGATCTCCATGCCCTTTTCAACAAAAGACATGACATGCAATTAAACTCTTTAAACAGTCATCAGATAGGGTTATTTTTGTAATTTGCGTTTTTTTTTTCCTAACGTGGAGACTCATCGATTTTGTTTCCCTCAGGCGGGTCACCCCGTTTTCCGCTTGTGCTTTTTCTATTTTTAAATACTAATTTAAAAGTCATTTAAAAGGTTTCCCTTCGGATTTCTTGCAAGAATAGGTTATGTTATAAATCATATTAGCGTAGCCTGTGTAATGCATTAATTTGATTCGTGAAAAGTGTATAATATGTTTTGGGAATTATCTGGGTAAGCTTTGAGTTACATAAAAAATGTACCACCACGCTAGATTTAATTCTCGAAATTAAATAGCGTTTTCCGGTGGCATTCAATGGAGAAAACCGTAAATTAAATATTAACAGCGTAATGCTGCCTTGCCCTAAATCAACACGAACAATCAAACTTGTCTTCAAATTGGAGGAGTTGACTTATTTTGCGGCGTACTGGAATAGCACAAATCACTTAGGATTTTAAAGCTAATATATCTTGGTGGTAGCAATGGAGGATCCAGGAAACGAACGAGAAAACTCCCTTTTTCACCATTTAAAAAATATAGGAACTGAAGATAAAAAAATTAAGAAACTTCTGCATTTTTCGCGGCGTTGGTAAAGCACTCCTTCCCCTCCCCAAAAAATCCTTAATTTGCCAGAATTTTCGTGTCATTTGATTACAACTAACTATATAAAATCTTAACCGTTCGTTGGGGTTATTCCTCGTTCTTTTTACTGAGATGTCGAAATTGAGAAACCAGGATAATTACAGCTGTTCTTCTCCGGGATCTTTTCTACCGTTTTTAAGAGCCTCTTGAGAGGTATTGCGGAAGCGTTAAACGTTTTTTGTTTCCCAATCTCAACTTTTGTGTACTATCAAATTTCTGGATTCGATTTCGAACTTGACTAATTTGAAGGCAACCGATCGCGTAAGTTGGAAATCGAAGATAAAGTTTTTTATTTCACTTTTCTTTGTCTTCTTTCTTTTTTTGACTGCTGCTTCAAAGTCAACGTATTAGGAATCGTAAACTCTATCCACTCTTACAAATAATAATGGCCATCTGACTGCAGCGCCATTAGTGATAAAGTATCATTCTTATTTAGCCAAAATATAAATTTGAAAAGTTTCCATTTTTTCATCTTAAGTCGCCGATATCAGCTGCAGATCGTCAAATTATTTCTATGCCAAATCTGTGGCCACAATCTAAGAGGCTGGCAGGTTCTTGATTACTGACTAAGAGAAGCCATTAGTCACCGGAAAGATCTAGATTTAATCCGTCAAGTACACTTCTCCTATGCTGTTTTTCGAAATTCAATAAAATAATTCTTTATAAAAACAAATCCTGCTGTTTAAGACTTTTGTCTGATTTGCTGCACTCGACATCTCAAACTGAACGGAAAAGAAAAAACTTTCCGCTTTTAACTTCTTTTCCAGCTTTGATAATGATCGAACACTATTTTCAACGTTCATTAAACCGATACTCCGGCAGCAAAAAACCATCAAAAAAAAAAATTTCTTTTAGTACACAAAAAACCCTAAAGTCAAATCAAGTTTCCTTTCACAAGAGAAAATACTGCTTTTAGTTTCTTGTCGATGCGTTTAATTCCTTAAGGATAGTCCGAGATCCCATGAGGAAATGTATCAAATTTACCCTTTCATAAAGTTTCTGTTTTTTCCCCTCTCTTTTTCATACATGCTATCGGGAATGTGCGGTTGGTTGTCTGTCGAGTACTTATAAACCATTAAATTATTTCAACACCAAAAGGGGGGGAGCGGTAGATAATACCATGCTGTAATCCTCTTAATCCTCCATCGTCGGATAAATCATTTACCTCACAGAAATGCAAAGCGTGTGAATTTAACTTCAATCAAGTCCTGTGCCCAGACAGTATATTCTGTCCTTTAGTTGCGTAACGAACATGCTTTTGAGGATATGTAAGGTGAGACTTTACAGGTATTATTTGGGCTGTTCTTCTCTGCAACCTGATTTCTTTCAGCTGGTAGAGTTTCGACCATTTTACGCTCTTCTAGATTACATTTTGAGATTCAGTCAGATAAAAATTTTTGGGCGACTTTCCAAAGGCTTTCCTCGGGTTTTAAAGGTGCGAGCAGCAGTTTTCGCCTGACTTTCTTCAAGATGCTTGCAGACTCCTATAGACTAGCAATGTACATCTCAAAAGAAGTCCTAAATAAATTGTCTGCTATGTCTGGGAATCCATTGAGCTACCTGCGATCATCCCCTGTTCTGAGCCTGAAATTTAGATGTCTCCTGTATTAATTGCAAGTCGCACTTTTAATTAACATCTTTCTTTTTTTTTTTTAAATATTACGAGTATGATCCGCGAATGAAATGTTTTTATTTTTTCTGTTTCAGATTAAGCTCGAAATTCAACATCAACAATTACACAACGGAAATAAAGATAATCTTCTCACCAGGTAAAATAAATTTTTATTTTAGGGTGCAAATACACGAGCTAACATGTTCGAGAATTCTATCGAGAATTCGATCCATTGGCCGCTCTTGTTTTGCAAAATTTGAGTGAATCACGGGTTCGGAAGAAAAATGATAAAACAAAGTAAACAAACATACTGTTTTTCGCACTGGCCACTTCACCAGTAATTTTCTTCGCTAATTTTTATCTAACTCAAAGTCCCAAAAATTCGTTAGGAACACTTTAAACTAAACCACCTGCTGATTCAGCACACCAGGACGCCTATCGTCACTTTTAAGCGAGGCGACAGCTTAAACGGATATTCGTGCTCGTTCTTCCAGTTACATTACATCTTACATGATATTTGATCTTCAAAGCATCAAGTCAAACACTTTTCCACGTGATTATAAAAGCGGGAAAATCAACTGAGAAGAATATTTGAATTTCGACTTTTGAATATCAAAGTCGAAATATTCGGGTCCCCATATCCTGGGCTAATCGCTCCCTCCCCCCCTCCCCCCACCCCCTTCCTTTTTTGCTATTCTCGGATAAAATCGATCTCTTCTACTGACAACTCAACCGAGTGAAATGATCTAATTTTATTCCGGTGAAAGTGCTACGGGTTTTCTCCTTGCATGAAAATAATTCCGGGTAAACCGCGCGGAATTTGAAAATTCTACCTGCGAATATGTTTTCTTTAGCGCCTTTAAGCTTTGATAAAGTCTTTCGGGGATGGGGGAACGATGTTGAATGTGATCGCTGGAAATGATACCTACGTAGAATATACATGGAATTCCGAAAACAAAGGGAGCGGATAGGTAATGTAAACAATTTAAAGGGGTTATTATTCCCAGTTTGTTTATTAATCATGGTTTAAGTCAATTAAGTCGAAAGCGATGTCGTTATTATGCGAAATGGGCCCTCAAGAGTCAATATTGCGTGGCCAACTTTTTGACCTTTTTATCCGACCTGCGATTTATCAATCGACAAAGTTCCAAACTTTTCTCAAAAAAAAAAATTCATTCGAATTTAATTTTTTTTAAAAAATACTGATGGAGTTATTATACTCGTTGAAATCTTATTTTTCGAGTTAAGCTCATTCCAAGTTAATTAATTAAAATGTCAATCCTTTTTTTTTTCTTTTTTTGAGCTTTTGTTTAATAAGAGAGAAAAATCGGGATTTTTTTTACCTGGAAATGAAATGGGAAAAAAGTAAGGATGTTATTAAAGTAAAACGTGCTGAAGCAGCATGCTGAACTAAAATCACTAGATTTTTATTATAAAGATGGCCTTCCCATTACGAGGTGTCTTTTCAGCAGTTTTTCAAGAGGCTATCGATTAGTATAAAATGAGATTTTGAGCTTCGTTATGTTGGGGAAATAAAAATCTCGTGCTTTTATGATCTGCGATGTCTCATTAAAGTCACAGGTCGAATATCGGAGGGGAAATTTCTTTTTTCGTCTTGAAAAGTCTAATGATGGACAGCGTTCACACGTACTGGGTGTACAATTTTTAGTGAGTGAGAGATTTTATTATAGCTTCCCAGCACCAGATATGGCCCCCCAAAAAAAGCTTTTCCTAAATTCGCAGAATCGGTAGATCCACGAATTTTGCTAAGATTTTTTGAATTTGAAAACTTTGTAATTTTTGAAAATAGTTCTACATAAAAACAAAGCAAAGAAAGAAAAAGAAAAAATAACGAAAACGAAAGGGGAAAAAATTAGTTTTCCAAAGTTTTGTTAGTAATAGAATAACTGAATTTTTTAAAGACGGCTTCCTTAATAGCTTGCTTGTCGGTTCGAATATAATGCACTTTTTTTTATGAAAACGGGCGTGTTTAAAGTTTTTACTTTCGACCCACGCAGAAAAGCTTTCCTACTTCTATAAGAGGCGGAAGAGTATAATTTGTATAAAACCCCATTACACACCTATACAAAATTGACATTAGGGTTCGTTATAAACTCGAAAGTTCCCCAACGTACATCTAAATCGTTAAAGCATCATTAATGGTTAACTTGTTGAAAGAAGCTTAAAGTTTGAGAATTTAATCGATATCAAAAACAGCTTATCTATACATCATAGAAATCAATAGCCGGAACCGTTTTCTCAATCTCATCGGTCAGCTATTTCAACAACCGTGTACAACCTTTATTTAATGAGCTACATTTTTTGTAAAATGTTCTTGTTTTTAAAAAAAAAACCCCCAAACTTTGATGTTGATTTATTATTAGCCATAAAATAATTTCGAAAATAATAAAAAAAGAATCCTTGTAAAACAGAGCACCCATAATTTAACACCTTTTTTTAAGCGCGGCCGTGAAAAATAAAGGGGGAAAAAGTCACATTATTTAATGTTAAGAGGTAATCTTTTACTCTTTATAGCAAGTTATATTACCCTTTTACATCTAATATCAAAACTGATATTACCGGAAAGTAAGGATGCTCATGGAGTTTGAATCACAAGAGCTTTAAAGTTCATTTCCGAATGAAAATGAACTTTTCCCTTTTTTGTGAGGTTCTCGTTTCCCCTCCGACATAAATAAAAGAGTGGACATTCCTTTTTTTTTTTTTTTTTTTTAAGTTAGCTCTTCTCTTTTTTTTCGCATTTTTAATGCAATGTAAATCATAATGAATTTTTAATGTTATAGAACAATTTTAATATATGTACAAGTTTTTTTCTCTCATTTCATTTGGATCAAGTGGAAACTTTGTTGAAAGGTTTTAATGCGAAGTGAACGGAACGTTGCTTTTCTCTCGGTTTTGTTTTTGAAAAAAAAGAATGAAGGGATCGTAGATTTGTGCTGCGGCATAGCAGAACAACGCTTTTTAAAAAAATTTCACGTGCTAACTGGCAATCCAGCCAATTATGTTCTGATCGACTGGCTTCATGTAGGAGTGAGATGCCAGAATCAAGTATGGCAAAGGGTACTGTTGGTAATATTGACGCAGCTGCAGCAACAGCTTTTTAGATCCGACACCAAATACCAGATGTCAAATGATGGAGAAACCGAAAAAATGGTGAGTAGAGCTTTCACCTCATGTAGTACCTAACCGGCCACGGAAGATATTTCCTCAAGTTCGACCTAGACGTCACTGATGAGTGTTGGTTTGGTGGAAATCCTAACTCCTCGAAGCACACCATTTTCTAATACGAAAGAACTCAAGTCAGTCTAAAGCTTGGAACAAATCTCCTACCAGGAAAAAGAATGGACATCATGTCAGAGTCACAAGTAAACTGAAAAACGGTAGCAGATTATACATAACACAGGTGATGAAGAGCAAGGAGAAGACGGATAGCCGCCATGGGAAGACAAGGCTCGGCCGACCGCGAAGTAATGTCACCAGCGCGTTTGGGGAGGTCAACGGAAGGAGTTGTTTGGTTTTTTAGTTAGTAGGAGTCTGACACTACCCGCGCGACCAAGTCCAAGGCTGTCCAATGAAGGATTTTTCCAGCTCCCTTACAAAAAAAACGTTCTTGAGAAAAATAACTGCTTAAAAACTCGACTACCATCTTGAAAAACCGGAAATATTATAAAACCTAAAAACCGTAATTCGCAAAATGAAAAATCCCTCAATCCGAACCCTGGGGAAGCAACCTTTGACAACTTTTCCTAATAACCTTTCTTTAGATTTTAAAATCCTGATAAAACTTGCAACACGCAAATCGGCGTTACACCATCGTATGAAACTGTTAAAAAGTTAACTGTATTATTGCTTTGAAAAGTTAGGTCTTTTGTCAGTATAAAACTTTCGAAATCTTTTAGTCATGTCGACGGAATTAAACTATTATACCAAAAAAAAAGAAGAATAAGAAGAAAGGAAAAAAATTTCTTTTGAGTCAGTTCTTTTATTCCCAAATCTTTTTACATCTCGCATTTGTTTACAGTGGACTCTTTTTCAAAAAAGCGACGAAAGACATTTGGGAATTCGTCGAAAATTCTAGTCGAACAAGGAAATTTAATAGACTTAAGAAAAGTAAACCTGAGAAGACGGGTTGTTTGTTAAGCTCAAACACAAAATAACGAAAGTCTATATCAAGAAACATCAAACATGAAATTAGAAACTTGTTAAGCACACGTAAGACCAAGTCTTTGAAATTACATGTTTTTTTTATTCTCTCTTTTTTTTTGTGACTTTTTCTTCGCTTTTCATAAGAACGACTCAGCAGCGAGTCATTTTAATAATTTGTAAAGGTCACTTGCATGTCCCTGCCGGATGTTTGCGTGTTGAAAGTTTTCCTAAAAAAGATTAAATTATATCCCATATGAAAATCTAACGTCGTAAATCGATAGTTTTCTTTTTTGCATATATGTGGTGAGCTTTTAGGCAAGAAAGTGTTGAATTTTATATCGTTTCCGTTTCCGCTGTGACAGCAATTACCATTTCGCTTTTGGTTCCGTTGTTGTTCCACCGAAAAAAGTTTCTCTTTCCGGGGTTTGTGCTCTTTAAATTTTTTGTTTTTCCTCACTATCTGGGGCTTATTTCCGCTTCGTATAGCTTGAATTCCTTTCCCTAAGCGACATTTTTATTTCGCAGTATGCTTATATCTTTGTCAATCTTCGAGTCGGGAGGGACGCTGAAACTTTGTCTATTATATCAGTCACACAGATTCTTGAGCTACGTCTACTAATATTCAGATTTCTGAATAGATTTCTAAAGAGCGTTGGGCAGAAATAGCTTCTGACCGCTTCGGCCTTAAGCCTAGCATTTTTTAATAATTACGTCATCGATTTATTCCTAAAAAAATGTTCACTCGTTCTATTTTTTCATCAATTTTTTCCTTAAATAAAAACGTTTAAAGTAAATAATCGGCGCAGAGCATGCTCGCATTTAATTTCTCATCAAAGATAAATAATTGAGTACTTACGAACGGTTGACAAGGAAACAAAACAATAGGAGGAAAAAACAAAATAAAATCAAAGGAAAAAAACTAGGGGTAGGACGAGGGCGTAGTGCTTAAAGTCGGTGATTCACAATTCGTGGATCACCGACTCAAGTCTACTTGACTCTGAACAGAGACTTGCCTAAAGCAATCAATTTATCTACCTCTCTAGGGCTTTCCAGGGCTTGCAGCCCTATCGGTGATTACTTCGTCGAGAACTTTAAAGCAGAGAGTATCTGTTAAAATCAACTTCATAAAAATAACCTTACAGCCAAAACTGAAAATCGTATTCGGCTGAAGGGGAAAGATGAAGTTTTCAGTGAATGATTGGGCTGGGCTGAATTCAGACTCCAGCTTTTCTATAATTTTCATGCATTGCGAGAACCGCCGTGTCTCCTATCAGATCTTTTCCGAGCACGACATCCACAGTAACAAACTAACGACCACCCGACTGGACCGTTCTGATCAAATTTCCTAGAAGCCTTAATTAAGAATCTCGGATAACTTTCAACATGAGAACTAATCTCTCTTTTCCCATTGAAACCTTCGAGGTAAGACCACTAAAATCACCTGCCTATTCGAATATTTAATAGGATAATTCTCAGCACTATTATATTAATGAAAAGAGCTTTACGAGTAAAACACACCATCATCATATTCGCAAGCAAAAGCATTTATCCCTACTCATTACTTGATACGTACATTTTTGATGTACGTGGTACAATGTTCATGCTTTCATTTTAGTTTTACTTTGATTAATCTACCATAAATTCGCAGAATCATTATTTTAATAGATTAACTGATGCGATCCTATAAAGGCGAGTTTAATCGATGGTTAGTCGTTCCACATGAATGGTGTCATTTATTTCCTTCGTTAACAAAAACCCAAAATGAATTTTCAAGATGTTTAAGCTCGGGATGGAATTCTTCTTTTTTGTGAGTATGTATTAATCCTTCTAGGAAATGGCCAATAAATAATATAAGTTGTATGGTCTATTCCTTATCCTTACTAATTTTCACCCAACAAAAGAGAATTTTCCATTTGGATGACCTATTTATGAAATGAGAGAAATTCAGTTAATGAGGCTATTCTCTGAAGACTTATCCATGCTTGAAACTTTGCCATATTTGAAAATCCGATTTGTACTGTATTTCTTGCATGATTTTTGAAGGTTACGTTAGATATCGGGTTTTTTTTTTTTCCATTTTGAACGTAATAAGCTTCAATAAAAAGTAATAAATGAGAAAGAAGAACCATAAATGTCATATTAGGATTTTTCCCCTAGGAGCGTAATGCCTTTGCTGCTCCCTTAAACTCTTTTGAAATATGAATAAGGTTCGGGAAGCGTTTTGATTAGGTAATAAGGATATTTTTATAGGGTAAAATTTAGAACGGTTATGAACCGTTTTGTTTCTAAGTTGTAAGCTCAAGATGTAGTGTGGGATTTATTAGAGTAATTAAAAAAAGGTCGTTAGAGGAAGCAGCAGTTTGATGGACATTAACATTGCTTAGCAGGAAGTCGGAAAGTCGTAGAGTGAAGGTAGCTGTGCGGTCAGCATGACCAGCAAAGACCGAGCCTGCTGCCACTGAGTTGCTTTTTCTACTGCAACTGCTTTATTCGTGTCTAAGTATATGTAGAACTCTTTCTAGCAAACAGCTGCCTGTATGCGTACCGGGGCCTTAAGCTGTTTCAGTAATGATAGTGACCTTCATTAAAAACTACTAAAATTTTGGTGGACAAGATGGAAACCTGAAATATTGCTTCATTCTTATAGAGCTAGTTCTTTATTATTGAGATCAAAAGCAGTCATAATGTTAAAAGAGATCCAAGTAAGTTTCTGCGGAAATAGAAGTGGGAATTCGTCAAATTTTCTTCCTCTTGGGACTTACCCTAAACTTGTTTTAAGTGCTAAGAGATGTAACGACTCGATGACATCATAAAAGCTTTTGTGGACGGATTTCAAATAAATTGCTGAGGAGTTTTGTCTTTTCAACAACTCTTCATGATTTTTACGCTACCTAGTAGCGGTGAAACACTAAAAATGTGGATTTCCGTCTGATAAGAAAAATCAATCACATACCTCAAACCCGATTTCAAGTTTGAGGAGTGAGGATGTTCAGGCGAAACGAAATATTAATTTCAAATAATTTTTCAAAGGAAATAACAGTATTTGCTTTGCTCTACACTTCATTGAAAGAAATCTTCCTTATTTAGAGAAATTTCAGACTGCTTAATTCTCGACAGCTCATTAAGATACAAGATTGTGTCTTTTGCAAAACCAGAAGCAAGAGCTTTACTAGAACTTCTGTTGAGCTATCTGATGGCGCCAGAGGAAAGATCATCGCTATCTGCAGCCCCTCTAAATGCAGATATTTATGTCCTTATTGCAGGATGCCAATCACCAGGTTTCAATAAATGGGATTTTTATTGCAGCCTTTGTAAATCCCTCAAATACTCATGACATTTTATGTTCCTTATTTTCATAAGGTTCGCCCTGTTCTTTCCCTTCCCTGGTGCTGAGAATTCAAGAATGCGCTGTCGTAGAAAAAAATTTTAATTTCATAATTATCGTTTAAGGTTTTGGATCTCAGTTCAAAAGGGAACTGATTAGATAAGCCGCATTAGTCTTAAAATCATTATGATAAAAATCTTTAGCATTTTCTCTGGAAAAAAACCTCGAAAGGCAAAATTAAACGGTAAAATATAGGAAAATAATTTCTTCCCTCCTGATATAACGATTCGCATTTACCTCTGTCGCCTTTGCTTAATCACGGGCTGTGCTCAGTCTCCCGCAAAAAATTCTTTTTTTTTATACCTCCTCTTTCTAAGCAGATTAGGAACGATAAAAAAAATAGAAAACAGGGATGGCCTTAAGCCCGTATTATATATATAACCTTATCCTATTCCGCTCCTCCCCACAGAATAAATAGGTCTGTTCAAATAGAATAAATCCTATTGAAACGATTCCATCTGTTAAGATTAATATATATAGCGTTTTGACTTACGTTGCAAAATACGGGGAAAAGAGGAAAAATCCTGAAAAAAAGAAGGATTCGGAAAATTTTCTATTTCAAGATGAAAAAATACAATTTCGATGTCTCGGCTTCAGCTTCAGTGTAAATAAAAAAATAAATAATTGAAAGGTTTTTAGATGAGAAAGAAACACTCGTAAAATCGTTTTTAAATCAAGAAAACGAAACCGAGTGAAGGGGTTGTTTCAAAGGAAGGAATAGGGGGAAGTATTTTATTAAAAACCTCCCCTTTTTAAAATGAAAGAAAGAAATCGGATTCGACAGTTACAGCCTTTTCTTATGAAAAATTAATCGCATCATAAAGAAATACGCTTGAGCGAAAAAAACCTTATTTCTGAAAAAAAGTTATGAGTTATGATTGTCCTCATAAAACTGTTTAATCGTATGCGTTCAAACATAACAAGGGGAATGTAAAATCCCAACACAACCCTGAACCTGAATAATGTAAAAAGCTATTTTATAAACGCGGGAGAAGGGTTAATGGGAAAAATGGAAGAGAAAGCTAGGAGAGCCTATTTCCTGATGTTTCCCAACGTTGACCTTTTGTAATTAAAAATAATTTTGTCGCAGTCTTTGGTTATGCTTGGTTTTTTTTTTTTTCGTTAATTTTTTTTGTAGCAGTCTTTTACCCATTCAACAGCATGGCTAAGTGAATTCGAAAACACTGAACACTTTTCGCATTGTTATAAAACCTATAAATCACGAGCGAACAAGAGATTTTCATTAATTACATATCGGAATTCATTAATCATGTCAAATACGACAATTGAACGACTATACGGTCTGTCTTTATGAATGCGGAGAACTACATTCAATTTCTATTTAGTATCCATATGAGGCCTGACTTAATATCAGGACCGCAAAACACGAAGTCTGGATTTTGGGGAAAGGGCAAGAAAAACAAGATAAATAGTGGGTGGGGGTAAAAATGAGACACGGCATTTTTGAAGAGACCTCAGTCTAGAAACTCCGAAAAAAGGGTGTCTTATTTTTACCCCCCGTCATATTTTTACCCCTGAGAACCCTATAGGTTTTCCCGTTTTTCGGACTATTGTGTGGTTGACATCACTGCATGCGTCTGCGGGAATTAATGAAAACGGACCGAAGGCTCACAAGTATGCACGAGAGTGAGCCTTGCGTGGGGAGCTTTTGCAAGCCTCAAGTACATACGGAGAAACCCCAGAACCCCTCTAGATCATAAAAGGAAAAATTTTGTTGCTTGCGTTATGCTGGTTTTTACAAATTGCCTTGAGATGACGGCTCTGACAATCAAGAGTGCCAACTAGCGAAGAGTAGCTCAACGCGCAATGGAAAGGTCCATCAAGTCTACGAGATTGAGTCAGAAATGAGGGAATCCGAAGACGAACAGTGTTGTAGATGTGATAGAACGTATCGCTGAGCTAAAGTGGGGTTGAGGTAGCCCGAGATAAGATCAGAAGAGGTGAATAAATATAAAGGTTAATGCAGTGGAGACCAAAACAATCGGCAAAAAGCAGGAGAGATGGTTTGTCGATATCAACAATATTTGAGGAAGAGATTGGCTCCAACATACGGACATACGGAGCCCAAACGTGGACATTCCCCAAGTAGACCGTAACGAAGCTTCAGGTGACCCAGAGAGCGATGGAGAGATCAATGTTAGGAATATCCCTTCGAGACCGCATAAGGAATGAAGAGATTCGACAAATCACTAAGGTAACTGACGTCATTGATCGAGCGGCGAGGCTGAAATGGGATTACGCGGGACACGTGGCAAGGAGAAATGATGGCAGATGGAACAGGAAAATCCTGCAGTGGAGGCCATGGGCTGGGCAGCGAAGTAGAGGGAGACCAATAACCCGCTGGTATGATGACTTAAAGAGAACGGCGGGTTTGCACTGGGTGAGGACAGCGGAGGACCGGGACAGATGGCATGCCTTGAGGGAGGCCTATGTTCAAAATTGGACGCATTAAGGGCTGAAAAAAAAAATTGACTCCAAAGAGCAGGCACGGCATGGAGAATAAAGGAAGAGGCCTATGGGTCCAGAAGTAGACGACAAAAAGTTGCTGAAAAAGAAGAAATAAAAAATGCTTAGAAAATCAATCATCGAAAACCACAAAATACAACGATAGAGGCACATTTCAAGCGTCACCAGCTTCCTCTCTAACGGTTAACGTCCAGCTCTACAAGATTAAAATTTTCAAAAATTTTAAGACCCACTTCCAACTTTCACTTTCAACCTCCCTGAAATCTGTCTTTGACCATAAACTATTTTCCCTAGGGAGCCTAATAGGAAGTGGATACTTCAATGAGTCGTCTGCTGCACACGGGGATGCCATGCTCTCATATTAGGATCTGCCATGATCTCGAACTAAGGGTCACCATGATGACTTAATGTGAAGCTTGGCGACGTCCACTTCGAGTTCAAGGCGGATGCCAATCCAAGAACATGACACCCCCGTAAGTAGCAGACGACTCATCGAAGTAATCATTTATTTCCCTTTACGCTTCCTACCGAACACAAAGCGGGAAATTGTAAAGGTTTTTCCATGGCGGCCATGGCGGAAAGCCTTTGATCAAGTTTGTCCTTGCTCAGCACTTGCATGTTAGTTTTACAGTTCAAGGGCTACGCAGTACATCTAAAATTTACAACCTTTTAAAAACCAATCATTAATTGAATTAAAAACATGTCGGAACATATTTTCCACTTATATTACAAAAATTTTCTACGAAAGAACGCACGACATTTTTTTACAATATTTTTCCGAGAACCCAATACATAAAAGCTCATCATTAATTCAAAACCTTGCATTTACCCTATAAACCTCTCATACGAAAAGCATGTATAGGCCTGCACACATTATTCTTTTTGTTGATTTTTTTTGTAAAATAACCGCAATGCACAAGCTTGTTACGGGATCTTTAACAAACAAACCATTATTTTATTACGATCGTGATGAGAATAAATGACATACTAAGTATGATTCAAAATTCAAAACCACTCAAAAAACGAAAAGGGAAAAAATCCCAGTTTTTTTTTTTTGGTATTTGTTTTTACTTTTAAATTCATTAAAAAAACGATCTCTGTTCGAACAGAACGATTTGATATCTTTCGCCTGCTTGTAAACAAAGGTTAACCCTAATTTACATTTCGATTTTTAACCCCCCCGCGCACTCCACACCGCATAACACACGCCATTCTCCGTAATTGAACGAATGCGTCTCGGGAAAATTGAAAATAACGAAAATTGGACATGTTTAGTCGATCGTGGAAATCGTCGCAGAAGGTGAATACATAGTATATACGGAGATGATTTATTCAGAAAAGCTTAAATGATGCTTGAAACATCAGTCACAGCCTCATATACAATTTCCCTGACGTCAATAGTCCAAGACTGTCTAGCTTATTCTATCGAGTCTCGTTTTATCTATCCTTTCCTCCCTTCGATGCAAATGGCATCAAAAGTTAAGAGAAAGTTTCTTTGGGTATAGTTCCGTGTTGTCAGCTATTCCCTCTGAAGGAAATAATCACAACAGATGATCCTAGTTTTATCTGATATAATTTTCCTTCTCGTTTAGCGATGTTGAGCCTACAACTTTTTCATTGTTTTAAAAATTTTTTCCCGCCCACTTCAAAATTTGAACGACAAAGGGAAGCATCAAATAATATAGCAATTCGCTTTTATCTTCCGAATTTTAACGAAACAGGAAAAAAACTCCCGAGGGTGTGATATCGTTAACTAATATCGCTTTAATGTTGTTAGTGTTTAAATAAATAAATTAAAATCTCGTAAATGCGATTTCTCTCAAACGCGTGAAGCTTGAGAGAATCTCTTTCAATTTTAATCGATCGTGTAATCTGTTAATAATGTCACGAGTTTTGTGGACCATAAAATATTATTCGGGTTAGACAAAATGCACAAGTCTGAAACGCCTAAATGACGACACCAACATTTGTTTAAATGAAAGGGGTTTGATTTATTCATGGCCCATACAACAATTCAGCAAGTCGATTTACCAAAGAAAATTACTGCTTTTGAAAAAAAAAACAACCAAGCGTGACGAAGAATAATAAAAGGTGAGAAAATGACCGAGAGTTTTCGCACTAGTTTTTCCGGCGAAAGACTGCCTGCAGAAAAAAATGGGGCACTCGAATATTTTCGGAAGTCATTTTAAACGAAATGCTAACAAAACTCAAGGGGAGATTCCATTATGCCGGAGCAAAATTTTATGTTAAGGACATAAAAGTATAAATACTTTTTACGCTTTGTTTACATTTCCCCTCCAACATTGACCCTATAAATTTAGTAAAATGCATTTAAATTTAGTTGTGTAACAAAATATATATCACTTTAGGCGGTTTATTCAGCTAAATAACGATAAAGCATTTCACATTGTTAAAGAAAAATAAAAGCGGAAGATAAACCTTTTCCCGTGAACAATATCCGGTGGGCTGAAAAATTTTAGGAACTTGATTTAGATTTATAATCGGGCATCAAAGCCCATTTTACTAGAATCCAGTTGGGAAGAATGAGCTTTTTGAAGGAAAGTTTCGATTTGGGTTCGTTCGAAATTATGTACAGTTGAAATTCTTTATCTGTTGACTTTGTTAAATTTGGATGGAACCAACGAAGCTCACACCTTCGAGAGTAGGATTGTTAACGCATGAGTTAATTTAGTCTGGCTGAGAGCCTTGCTGTGAATACCGATGGAATACGAGTTTAAAATTGAAGAGGCTATTTATTCATGAGGTGAAATTGGCGTGAGGTTACTTTATCCTCAAGATCGATCCTCCATTGAATTTTCCTATAATGTTCTTATTAAAAAATTTATTCGGCAAATAAGAAATGAGAGGGTAACAGGGTCATAATTGAAATATTGCGCGATCCCTAGCAATATCTAAATGGCCTTGGCAGACCAAATCGCTTGAAAGGACGTTGGAATATTACGAGCTGCAAGGTGGAGCCCTCAAGCATAAAAAAGGAGCGTGGACGGGCTCCAGATACGAAAGTGATGCAGGGTCACAGATTAAAAAGTTTGGCGAAAGTTAGGGAAGCTTACGACTTGGAGTGGACGGAGATTAATTGAGAGGAAAAAGAAGGCAGCGTGCTTCGGTCTGCAGGATGGAAGAAATTGAAGTATGCCACTTGCAATTTTTAGGAAAAGCGTCAGTAGAAAGCATTCGAAACTTTGCACATTTATTGAATTTCTTTAGCTAAGCACTCTTTAAACGTTTTTCTTAAAATCGTCCAACATTTTTGTTCTTTAATCTAAGAAACAATTTCAAAAGTGTCAAAAACTGAAAGTTGTTCGAGCGCAATCTTGTGCAATAACTCCATAAATTAATTTTTCTTAAAAAAAAACCCAAGGGTATATCATATCACATAGTAAAAGCCGATTGATCACCTCCCCAACTTCCCATCTAAACCTTTTGGGGAGGTAAATATGAATCTCTTATGAAAGCTCAGCTTCTAACTTTCCCAGAATGTTTGTGTTTGACGTGTTGGTTAAAGTAAGTACAGCATATGTTTTACATAATAGGAGAATTTCTAAAATTGAAGTACGTAACTTCGTGTGTGTATTATACAAAATGAAAAGCGATCCGAAAAGGAAAGTGAATACGAAGCTTTACGAAAGTGTAAATACGCGATGTTGGCGAGTGGGAAAAACCACATCAAGCAGAAACCCCCTCCCTCTCTTAGCACTGCATTTCACTTCATAACAGACATATTGAAAAGGAAAATCTAATCGAATATACATGCAATAAAAATAATGACTTTTATAACTTATTAAAAATTTTTTTTGATAAATCGTCTGTGTTAATGATAATTGCTAATTATGTAAATTATTGTATACTTACTCGTGGACATTAAAAATGTATATGTAGTCAGGTGTAGAATAAACACATACAGTCCTTCCATATTGATTTATTTCCCTAAATGCACTGAAGCTCGTTTAACTAATGGTTATCATATTGAAACAACACTGTTCATGGAGAAAAAATTTTTCCCTTTCATTGAAAATCCATTTCCTTAGGAAAACCAGGTGTGAAAAGTTTTTCTTAACTTTCTTTATTTAATATAAATGATCTGAAACATCGACATCTTTTCTTTATCTTACGTTTTTTTTTCTTTTTTCTCTCTTTTCTCTCATTTGTATCACTTTTTTCCGAGAGACTTTTCATACGTTTTTCCCGTTTTCCGAATTCGCTAAGCGTAGCTGATGTTTATAAACGAGAGAGTGACATCGATTCCGAGTAAAGACCGATATATCTTACATTTTGTAAGATTTCTTTTTCTTCTCAACGAAAACAAAATAATCTCATTAATTAAAAATAAAGAGAATCTCGGGGATTAAAATCGTAGCGAAAGGAGAGGAGAGAGGAAAGAAAACTAAAAACTATTTTCTCGGTAACTAAAAGCCGCAGATTTTCTAAAAGGGGAAAAAGATATTTTATTTCGTAACTTTGAAAACAAGAATTTTGTTTTAAAAGATGAAAGCTTCCAGTTTTATCACTAGGAAATATCGTCAAGAGAGCGGAAAATCAGTTTAAAAAATATTTAACATGACAGTTTAAAAAAAAATAAAAATAAAAAATAAAAATAAAAGTTGTGATTTAAAAATGGAAGGAAAGTCTCCGAGAGGTCGAAATAAACAGAATAAATTCAAAGTTCATGAGGATGAAAAAAAAAAATTGAAGAGAGAGAGAGAAAACAGTAGAATTTCATTATTACTGGAAAATTGGAATATTCCTCACAACTTTTCAAGTTGCAGTTATTGACAAAGAAGGAGAATATTGAGAAAATCCGCGAGGAATTGATAAAATCTCGTCTGGTTATTAAATTTTTGTCAGGTCTTGCGGGGTTGTGGATGGAAATCAGAAAATTAAAAGACAAAAAAATACGGGAAAGCTTTTACTTTTATCTTTCATCATATGATGAATATACAATTCGTAATTTCTGGAATATACATTTCCTTCAAGGCAGATAATACTGAACAAGCTACATTCATATTTTGAAATAAACGAGAAGAAAAACACAGGATCCAACGGCCTAAGGGCCTTCTCATTTATTGAGGCGAATTTTTCAACTACTTTATTTTTTCCTTATGAAAAAACCCAAAGATCAAAAAACAAAGTTAATTTGATTCGAGTTACATTAAAATCAATTTCAGACCATACGTCTAACTTTCATGTTAGTTATTGTTTTCCAAAGCTCACAGTTTCGGGCAAATATCTCGTGGCAGGAATGATTGACGAAAGCGTTAGATAACTAAGATAATGCAATTGACGGAACGCTTGCTACACATAATGCGATTACACAAGTTTACCCACTGCCACACGGCGAATTCTTAATAGGATTCATGTATTTCATGGAAACTTGTCCGTCTCTAAGGAGATTTGGGGAAACGTAAACCGATATTCTCCCTTCTTTTTTTTTTTTTTTTCAGGAATTGATATATGTTTTCCACATAAGCCTAACTGTTCCGCGGGTATTGAGTGCAGCTGGTTTCGATTAGCGAAAATGCGGGGTATCGAGTGGGAAAGAATGGGAAGTTACACTTCATTAACGTTAATTACTAGAGGGAATTATGTGACGGTGGTGTTGGTCTCGGCTCGTGGATGAAACGATATTTTTTTTAAAAAAAAAAAATGCTTCAATTACATTTTTTAAAAGTATGGAGTTTGGGGAAGAGATATTTTCCAATAAATGGGATTATATTGCTTTTAGACAGTAGGAAGATATTGTTAGAACAGCTGTCAAAGAATTTATTGAGCTCATATTTATTTATTTTTGAATTTTAATATTGCGTAAGAAATGAAAATGTAGATGATTCGTTAAAAAAGAATTTAAAAGAAGGATTTCAGCTTAGGGAGTTACAGAAATTATTACGAGGAGTGAATGAGATAACTAACAAATGGAATATATTTAAATCTTGAAATTTTGAGACTTGGGCAAGCTACTTTATCTTAGTTTCGACTGTGAATTCTTCTTATGATCACGTCTATGAAGTTTGATAAAGCTTTTCGGAGAATTCAATTTTAAGTTTTAAAGTTCCGACATCGCCTTTTTTTGACATTGTTTTCAAGATGAAAAAAAGTTTTTACTTGTTACATATTAGGACAGTGACTTTTTTTGGAAGGGCTTACTAAAATCAATGGAATTGCTAAAACTAGGCAACAGGCGGCTCCAAGACGTCAATGCTAATGATCAGAATTTTATAGACTCTGAAGAATTCTTTCAAAATCATTATTAAGAGTAACGAAAAATATTTTCGAGACAAGTGGAAGGTGGTATGAATTTTGCGGGAGAAAAAATGGATGTGATGGCCACTTACGGCCAAAATATGCGATGGTCACTCATTGGTTACTGTAAAACACTTAATGTGTAAGTAAAAACTTCAACGTTAGTTCACACCCCAAAAACCTCAGACCCTATTAAAATATTCTGAAGCAAGAATACTTGAGCAAAAGAGATTTTTTGTGTTTGTAAATAGGCCTGAGCAGTTTGATGTATAACATCTGCGACTTTAATTAGTCGATAAAACGCTTGACTAGACACAGTGATTCATAAACAGTCTAAAAAATTACTAAATTCTTGCCTACAACCATTTAATGCGTTTTTAAAAACGAACTGACCAATCACTTGATGAACAATTATAATAATTCAAAGAGAGTTATTACTTGAAAATTGAAAGTTTTTAACTAACTATAACATGCAGAAGATATCAAGACAATTGTACTTATTGCATTTAATGAAATATTAAGTGCCCTAGTTATTGGTATAAGAATGTCAATGACAAGCTTAAAATTATCATATTGTATTTGTACTTTGGAAAAACTCAGCTCTTAAAACAAATGCTTGATATCAGATAACCACAGGATTGAACTTATGTTTACTTCAAATAGCTGAGACTATAAAGCTTAATAAAAGCGTCGATTCTGACAAAGCGATTTGTACAAAGGTAAAAACAGATTTCTCTTTTACTCGAATAGTGATTAGACCAAGCTGCCTAAAGGGTTAGCAATGGTTGTCTGATTTAAAAAAGTTCCATGGGATGTTTCCGCTTTCTTTGCATGAAGGCGAGGTATAAAACATTTATTATTTTGTTATGGGCCTATACAGCAAGCTTCTTGAGGAAGATTATTTGCATGCTTTGCAGCCCTCACCCCAGTTAGCTTTCTTTTAAAGAAAAAACAACCATCGTTCCCTTCTCCACAGAAAGTGGGCAAAATTTTCTAAACAAAACGCAAGGATTTGGAAAAAGTAGAAGAAAATGTTAACATAAGTGGACGGCTGACAACGAAAATTGAAGACAGCTGTCAAACTTTAAAAAATGTAAAAAATATGGATCATAAATCTGATTAAATCAACGACGTGTTAATTAGACAGCCAGACATGAATGAAGAAATTATAGAAAATAGGACAATCTACAAGTGTTAGCTACTACTGAGTTTTAAGGATGCCACCTCATAGATACATGCCAGAAATCTGAAAAGGCTACAAAAACCACAATATGATTTTAGAGTAGAAGCTCATAGGAAGCTTGCGGTTCACGAGGAAGAGTTGAATGTATAATTAAAACTATTAATTGGGTATTAATTACTGTACTATTAAAACAGTAGATATCTATCGAAGCATGTACAATTATCTTATAAGGTAATTTCCTATAATCACATACTTGGAATTTAACGGATCATCTGGAAAATATTCATTTTATGAAACATGCTTTCATTAACAAAACTCTTCACTTTTTAAAATTTTCAAAATTGAGCCAAAAAAATCTAAGATAACAAATGATTGATCGTAATTAAATTCTCCTTCAGAAAAAAAGACATCGATTAAAAAAAAACCACATGATCTCCAACTCATTCACTAACCACAACAATGACAGTAGCCTGCGTCAACAAGTAAATTCTTCTCCTTTTTTTTAATAACTGGACTGAATCACGTTTCGCATGTTTTCTACTTGAACAATAATAAAGCGTCAGAGGAAACGAACCTGACCTTGGTTTCCGCAATTAGGCTAACTAAAATAATAACCATTATCATTTTCTAACAAGGAAATCCCGACCATGTGACGGTAAAAAAAAAAAATCTCAATTCCAAACCGGTCACTTTCCATTTTGATATCCTAAGCAATGATAAACCTAATTAAATTACAACTGCCGCGAAATCAAATATACGTCACTCCAAAAACTTTTTGGCTTCGTACCAAGAAAACGAATAATTTTTAGCACAAACTTATGAAAAGTCACTCGGAATCGTTTGATTATTAGGAAACACTACACACTTTTTTTACTGAGATGTTAATTGTTCACTTTCGCGAGATATCCAGAAACGTCATTGTTTAACAACAGAAAAGCATTAACTTTTAGTGTTTAAAGAGCACGAGAAAGAAGGTTAGTTTGGCAACATAATTCACGCGAATGAAGTGAATCACACGGCGTAGACGCTACTTGTTTCAGACAGTTGAATCTGTGAAGTTTTGGTTAAGTCACATGATTCGAACTTGTTAAGACCTGCGCAGAGGAATAGCTGCTTTTACTTTCAAGCGGTTTTTTTTTCCAAATATTTTAAAAGGAATGTACATCGAATTGTTTGAGTTTTTAAAAATGCACATCGGTACGAGCTTTACTGGGATGAAAATATTAAAATTTTAGAAGTTGAGTAATAAAAGTAGTCTTATAGAAAATATGTTTTTTGTATTTTTTGTTGTTGTTTGTCAACAGTCATGATCAGCTGCTTGTTTTCACTCGTGTTGGAGTAGAACTCCGAATAATGTTAAGATGTTAATGAGTGAGTGCAATGACGAACACGAGGAATTTCGATTTATTTTACGCCCTTGAAATTTTTGACTAAAAAGGGTAAAGTGAATCTGCGGTGCGGGGTAGGAAATTCACTAAAAAATGCCCCGCAGACAGGAAGATCCTTAATGCATTCCATAAAATTTTCTGGCGTCAGAATGATGTTTAAGAGGGGGAGGGGGGTATTGTATACTCTTACCTTGGCGTCGCTTCGACTTGGCTCTTCTTGATTGACACTGCACTTTACTCGTTGATTGCATTTCTAGAAAGAAAAATTTGCATTTGGTATTTTTATATCTAATTTTATTTTATAGATTTGAATTATAGGCCTTATGTGTTGCTGACTCCGAGGAAACATGTTGACCTCTAAGATCAAAACAGAATTATTAATTGCAACCTTTCCGTACAATCTCTATTCGTTTTATTTTTAGGTATGAGGCTAGATACAAGATGCAACATTTGAAAACACAAAAAGATCTTCAGGGTCATCTCAGCAATTAAATCATGGAAAATACGATTTCGATGTCTGAAGTATCGACTGCTCGGTTGGACGAGATGTTCTATGGGAAACAGCGTTGCTAGAGGCATGACAAGTTTGGAGCAGGAGAGCCACATGAAGACAACAAGGATTTACTTAAGGAAGAAAGGATAATGAATCAACGCGAAGGGAAAATTCAACTGACTAAAAAAGTAAGTAAATGTTGAAGAAATTCACAGTGAAAATCAAAATTTTGAAAAAGTTCACATATTTATTTCATAGTAGAAATTAATCTTCTGAATTTGCATGCATAGATCTATGTAAAGAAATTTGTAGTGAAAATCATCCTTAATTTTTGGGGGGCAGGTAATGCATTTGATGTACGACAGCTAACCAGTTACCTATGAAGTCAATGTCTTAATTTGTTAGCTATTAAACCTTAACCTTTTCCGAATCGTGTGAGGACTTTCCGTTTACTATACACATGTACACAAGATATGAACAGCCGTGAACGGCAGTGGGAAAAATCCTAGCTTCGAACTAGGATCGAACCTTCGACACCCCCGGCCATTCGTTTTGGAGTCGGAAATTTCACCACGTATGTTCACTTTTACCCCTGTAAATTACTAAAAAGTGTTTTTGTCATCTATCTGGCCCTGCATTATTTTCTAAAGTTTCTCTAAAAAAATTTCTCTAATTTCTTTAAATTTTGATGGTGGTTCTAAATATTATTTGCAATTTTGCTGACAAAATTTGGATTTGGACAAATTCGAGTCGACATGTAAAATTTTTTCATCTTTTTCCGGCATCAATTATTCGGAACTCCGGCAATTGTTTTCAAATGAACTTTCCTTCGAACTTTGACCACTCCTGATTATCTTTAAAAAAAAAAAATGTAACCTGTAACTCAATTTTCATAACTTTAATACGATTCGCTCAAAAAATAAAAAAAAGTAAAACTGAAATGTGATTATAACCTCAAAACATATTTTTATCTCATTCCCATGCATCTCGTTAAAAATTGCATTTCGAAAAATAAATTAGACAACGCTTGCTGTGAGCATTAAAAAGGATTTCGTATAACATCCCATTTACAGAATTACGCTCCGTGTGGACATCAATCAGGGCAAATTGTTAAATGATTAAAGCTAAGGGTTGAAAATGAAAATTTTATAAGCCGGGTACCAAAGAAATCAGGCGCTGACATTCACAAAATATTAATGGTTTCGTGTCAAGGCGACAGCATTTCAACTCAAGGATTTACTGACAATGAAGGCTGATTCTCTTAACATCAAACCAAGAAATCACGCTACTGGGGCTTTATTATTTAAACATTGCGTTCTCTTTTTAAAAGAAAATAATTGATCAAGTACTTTTTCCGGAAGAGCGAGGGAAGGGGCTAATCGTTTTGTAATTTATAAAATCGTTTCAAATTGTTTTATATCAAGATAAATATCCTAAATGTAAAATTTATAAAATCTTAATTATTAAGCACGAGACAATCTGTTTTGGGTAGAATTATTTATTGCGAAACTTTCTCTCAAATCTTTGATTCAGTAGCGTATTTAGGTTATGGCTAAGCTTTTCGCGATTTTAGTTAGGCTGGAGACATTGACATGCTGAAATTTAAACCTTGATCTGTGACGCGCCTAAAATCAGAAATGTCGAGGTTTGCAAAAGAGTTTTTAAAAAATGTTGAAGTTGTTGGAAATGGTATACTTAGCCCACGCGCCCATCACGCTACTGCTTTGATTAAATTATATTACATTAAATAATAATTTTCAGAAATACGAAAAGAAGGAAATCTTTCCACTTTTGTCAGTTACGAGTTTTTGCCAGGGGGATTTTTTTAGCCGCATCATTGACAAAGTAAATCGCATTTCCTCTTTCACAAGTCCTTTCCTTGTCGAAGAAAGAAAAGTGCGAATATAATTAAATTTAAGTTAGAGATTTTTCTTTTATCGTGATAAAAATCTTAAAATGGAAAATGAAAACTTCTTTATTAGGTAATTGTTTGTTACTTTATTTAAGGGGGGCGTGGGTTTTTTAGTGTTTCAAACAAATTCGTTAGAGTAGAGAATATTGTGTGTACTGTAATATGCGATAAAAGTTGATGAGAATTTTTTGTTGTGATTTTTGTTTGAAGTTAAAGATTTTTTTGCGGGTTTTTAAAAGAAAGATTATAAGCCCAAGTTCAAAGACTTTTGCTCTCTTAACAGTACCGTAGAACGACCTAACTTTGACCAATTTTGAGATTTTTTTCCAAATTTCTTTTTTGTTTGTTGATAATAACAGATATCCATTTAGAATAATGTAGAAGTTGTCCTTCGACTATCTACCAACTGCCTTACTTGTCGGTTTTTGTAATCTATCCGAGCTTAAAAAATTAAATATTGATGGATAGTAAGAGGCACTCACCAGTCCTAACTTTGACCGTTGTTTTTCGTATTAACATTACTCACGTTTAAATTCATAAGGAGTTTTCATGGTATTGTGATATCATCCAGTCATTTTTTAAGATTTTTTTCTCACTCGAATTTCTTTTTTCCGTTTTCGTAAATATTAATATTAATAATCCTATAAAATGTTGTTTTTATGATTTTGTTGATTTAAATTTAGTTTAGTTGATTAAAATTTTCCTTTCTGCTTCACAAGCCTTAGCATTTTGAGGTCCGTGATGATCAAGCGTTTTGAAAATCTTCTAAATCCGTTTATTTTTTATTTACGGATTTCCAGGTTTGGTTTTATACGATCAATAATAAGTGAAAACGTAATACTTATAATGTTTATCCGCGCAGTTTGTTAATTTTTTAGATAAGAATCAATAAAATAATATTTTTTTGAGTGGTTAAAGTTAGGAAGCGGAGGGTAGAGTTAGGGCGTTCTACGGTAATTGAAGAAACAATGATTTCAAATTATGCCATTTTATTTCTTAATCTGTGCAATTGACACTAAATGACATTTAAGCTTTAGTTGGTCCTCCATTTTCGATGCATTGGTGAATAGCAGCCTGGATAGCTTCAGCACCCTCGTCGGACTCTTGAAGGAATTCTTGGCCGAGTTCTTTAGTTTTTTCAAAAATCTGCAAGGGGAAAAATGATAAATCCATTTAGTTCGTTCAAATGAAATTTTTTTTTACTGTACGAATTATTGTTTAAAATTTTTATCACCTCCGGGGCTTGTTGTCTGACTTCTTGCAAATCGGCCAAGATAGCTTCGATGCATGCGGCAGCTTGGTCCCTCGTAGCTTGGACAACTTTACCGGCTTCGATAAAGTTGCCTTGTTCAAGCCATTGAGCAACTTTTTTGGGTGACTAAAATAAAAATTATTAGATAGATTCTTGTGAATTTAATGAAGGAAAACCATTTCTTACTTCACGGACGGCGTTGGCTAAGCTTTCGAGTTCACCTCTGATTTCAGCAGCTATTGGTCCCAAATCGGCTTCAGTTTCTCCGTTAAATTCTTCACCCATTTCTTCAAGTCGTCTGGATGAATAAAAACATTGTTTCAACAAAATTGCTTTTTAGGAAAAACTTAAAAAAAAAAAATAAAAAATTTACTGAACAAGGGATGCAATTAATGCTTCGAGTTTGCCTTCTTGTGCTTCGGCACATTGCACTGCAACGTTTGCGGCATTAAGTCCCTACGAAACAATTTTTGATATTACACCGGAAAAAAAAAGAGAGAAACTTATTGAATTCATTTAACTTACCAGAGCGGCGCAAAGGACGACGAAGGTGATAGCAAAAATTTTTGAAGCCATTTCAGGATTATCCTTCAATTTCTCTTGAACGATCAACGAATGAAAGTGCCCATGTAAACCGAAACTGTATCATTTTATACTCATGAATTCACCTAACTTACATCGTTACTGATCATTCAGCGATTTTTTCGGTGATCGAATGAAACATGATAAGTCCGACAGTAAATTTTTAAAAAAAAGGTGAAAAGTTTAAAAAGGCAGAATTTAATAAAGCAGGAGAGGAATAAAGGGCGAGTTTCTGTTGCAGCCACAAAGAGATGTGAAATGAATATTGAGTGAAAGAGTAACCTCCCGGCAAACTGAGAATTGATAACGCCCTATAGGAGGACGCTATAGTGAATTTGGGCCAACAGAAAAATATAAAAAAAAAATATCTCATTTTATGAATATTGTAGTAGTTTTCTATCATTTTTGGATAACTTTCTATCATTTTTGGGTAACTTTCTATCATTTTTCGATAACTTCCCAGTCACACGAAATCGGTATTTATCAAGTTTTGGCAATATTTACCAATAATTTTCCGATAATTTTCAGATAATTTTCAATAATTTTTCTACAAGTGAGGTTATAATATAAATTGATTTTCTGTTGGCTCAATTTCACTGTAGACTTCTAATAATTTCTAGTAGTTTTTACTAGAATTCTATAGTTTTCTAGTAGTTTCTACTAGAATTCTATAGATTCTCAGTTTGCCTGGCTATGAGAAATGAATATTCAAATGTTTAAAAAATTCTTCAAAAAATTTTTAAGATATACTGTAAAACTTCTTAAGTTGGACATTTTTGGTACGAAACAATTCGTCCGACTTAAGGGAGGAAAGTTATGTGTAACATGTTACGTAACATGTTGCGTAACATGTTACATTTGATATATTTCACAAGGAAACATGTTACGTAACATGTTCCGATGTAACATGTTTCGGAACATGTTACGTAACATGTTACCTTGTGAAATATGCCTCGTAACATGTTAAATCATGTTACGAGTTAAATTATGTTGTCATGTAACATGCTTTGGAAATCATGTTACGGCCCTTCAACACCATGTTACAGCCCTTAAACACCATGTTACAGTCCTTCAACATCATGTTACCACCCTTTTAGATAATGTTACGCTTGTGAACAAAATGTTACAAGCTTTCTAAAGCATGTTACAAACCCTGTAAAGCATGGCACGGTCACAACATGTTTTAGAAAGCTTGTAACATTTTGTTCACAAGCGTAACTTTATCTTAAAGCGTCGTAACATGATGTTGGAGGGCCGTAACATGATGTTGAAGGGCTGTAACATGATGTTGAGGGGCTGTAACATGGTGTTAAAGGGCTGTAACATGATTTGCAAAGCTTGTAACATGATTTAACATGTTACGAGGCATATTTCACAAGGTAACTTGTTACGTAACATGTTTCCCTGTGAAATATACCAAATGTAACATGTTACGCTACACGTTACACATGAATTTCCTCCCTAAGGAAATTCCAAGTTACAAGAACCGTAAAAAATCGTTTTTTTTTTAAAATCGTTTTCCCCTTTTTTTTAAACTTTCGATGATGTTATTTTAAAACAAAGAGTTAAAGTTTGAAGACTTTTGAAAAAAAGGTAAATTTAGCCTGTGTTTCTCCTGCCACAAATTTTTAAGTTCAAAATTGGAAATTTCGTTCCTGAAGTAGCGATTTGGGTTAATATTTTAAGAAATTTTATGTCTAAAAACTTAAAAATTCATTTTTTCCCTGGGCTGCCCAACATATAGGAGGCAAAATCCATTAAATCCCGGTAAAAGGGTGTCCTAGGTGCAGGGTAGGGAGGTGGCCAAGATATCCCTGTTCTTATACATTGCGTAAGAACGAAATCGTCCAATATAGGGGAGTCGTCCCTAATAGAGAGGTGTCCAACAGGGGAAGTTTTACTGTAGTTTTAATGAATTTTTTGTTCATGGGATTTACGCGCTTTTAATTTAAAACCGCATTGAGATTTGTGTGCACAAGTGGATCGATTATCATAATATAATTCAAGGTTTCTGTTACTCTTGCGCTGAAAAAATGCATTTCTAATAAGAATAATTCATTCAATTGATACGTGCATTAATGAATCATTTCTTTTAAAACATCTTTAAATAAAAATACCATGCCAGATGCGTTAAACAAACTCTTAGTAAATTATAAAAGAAACGTCGCGAATTTTTCAAACAAAAGTTTGATTGGCACGAGAAGACCCGAAAGAAAAAAAGTGCGAACTTTTGGCTAAGCTTGTACATAAATGTTAACGGGTTCACCTTTCCTTCTTGACTCCTTTGCTTTAATAAGCACTTGGTCAGGTGAATCCGTGAACCTTTTAAAGAGAATTGGGGATAAGGGTACAGGACATAGTTAAAAGAACCGTGAATAAATGAAAATGCTTAATTTACTTACCACGACTAGTTAAACTAGCTGATGTTAGATGATACAGTAATCGCGTATCGCTTGACCACTACACCTAAGGAATACGGTATCATTGACAAGCGATAAAAGGGAACGGAGAGATAATTTTCCTCGGAAAATCCATTTTTATTTGCCATCGTCAGATTATACGTCGATTAAAAAAAGATTAACATCGAAGTGGAATCGATCATTCAAGATAATTCATTCCTTCTCGATTTTCGGTGAAATGAACTTAAAATTTCAAAGATCGTTTGAAGTATAATTGCAAATAACAGGAACGTCATTCATTCTCCCGTGTGTTTTAATTAATCAGTTTATTGGAGCCGATAAAACTTAATTCCCTATAGGACCGGGGCCGAGTGTATGCGTTCTCGGGTAAGGCCACAGGGTGGTAAAAAAACTTTATCGAGAAATCGGGGAAGGATTAGGAGATAAGTTATTTATTTGTGAACAATTTGTTTGGAATTTAGAGAAAGGACAATGGATGTTGAAAATTAACAAAAGAACAGTTACACTTGTCGAAAGCTTTCGAGGAAAATGAGAAAAGTTTCGCTTGAATCGTCGGTTGAAAGGCTGCACAAGTTTGGGCGGTTCTTAAATAAACGATTTGGGATTTCTGATTTTATCCCTTTTATCATTCTTGCTTCGCGGCGATAAAAAGTTGTAATTGTGGAAGTTTGGATTTTTTTTTAAGAAGGATCTTTGGGTATAAAATTCAAATTTTTGTTTAAGACTGTGGGAAATATTGAAATGGAATTTTCCGAGTAAAATAATTTTTATTAATCGTAATTTTTTTTGATCTGGGCCTGTTTGGCTTAACTGGCGATTGATTAAGTATTAAGCTCGACTCCTGATATCTCATTTGACAGTTTTTGATCACAAAAAGGTCAAAAATGAACTTCGTCTCGGTTTTGTTCAACCGATTTAAGGTGAAATGGTCAAGATTTGTAAAATGGATGGTCCGGTCTGAGCATTTTAGAAACTTCAGCAAAGCAAAAGAATGTTCGTATAACTTCGGCTATTTTCCTAGAAAGTGCGCCTATATTTAACTTGTCAAAAATTTCAAGGTTAGCCATTTTGTGTGTACCCTTTCAAATTCTGGGAACGTCTTTATTGTTCCATCTGTGGTTACTTAATCTGAAAACGGACGAGACAGAAGTTTAATACCCAGAACAGATAAGCTCATTCTTTTCTTTTACATACGTAAATGACGTCATAAGTGACAAAAATGTTGATTTTGTATTACTGACTATGTGCCCTTTTTTCACTCACATTACAGTATTTATTTTTTCAAAAACCGAAATCCCATAATCAAAATTTTGTTTATTTCAAGCGCTCTCTGTCATTCTTTCCTATCCAATGACAGCCTGTCTAGCCGGTTTTTGTTGCTTTTACAGTATTTGCTTAAACACACGAAATAATAATAATTCATTCACATGACGCATTCGTTTGATTTAAGTCAAAAATTATAAAGTAACTACTTAAAGTTAATTCAAACAATTTCCATGACATAAATTGTTCATTATCGTTAGAGGGGGCGATTTTGTTGAAAAGATATTGGTATTGGAAAGATAAAAAACAGGGAAGAACGGTGTTGACTTCTTGCATCAGGGTAATGGAAGATTTATTAGTTGTGAGGGCTATTGAAATTTCATCTGTGCCCGTACAACCACAATTGTTGCAAAGATACCGCCCGAATGTTGCTGCAACGTTCGCAATATTGCGGTGACATTGTGCATTATCTCTGCAACAGTTAAAGGAAAAATTCATCAAATCTTTGTTGCTAAGGCCAAAAACCAAAACTTACCCGTGTAAGTTTTGATCTCTCTAAAGTATATTCACAAATACACATTACAGTACTTAAAAATAACAATTTCTGCCATGGTTCCGAATCGAAAACTACTAACACATAAAAATCCTTTTAGATAAACTTTCAAGTGATAAATGCTTCTCACCATTTCTTCCAATTACTTTTTTTTTATAAATATATTTTTATCTTGTGGCTGCAGACATATTGTATACACATGTCATGGCATTGTTACGTGGATTCATTATCATTTTTCCAACTGTCACGTTCTTCTCATTTTTCTCTTCCTCACGTTCCTTTGGTCATTATACGTTTTTATTAAAAAAGCTTATTCTGTCCGTTTATATATAACTCGGAATTAGGTCTCTTCCATTCTGGTCTGACTTTTTCTTTTTCCGCGTCCCGCTCAAATGACTCGCTTCCATTCACGTCACTTTCGCTAATGGAGAGTTTATCGTTAAAATAACATCCAAGAGGTGTATGTACAGACGGCTATAACGCTGACAGTTGATATTAGCGAAGTCGAAGAATTACAACCATCTTCAAAACACTGGCAAACGTATTCTTCGTGATCGTCGTCTCTTACTCCGTAGCAGTCCTTTGTGTGTCTATGGTATCCGCATTTTCTGATTGTTCTGGTGTGTTCTTCCCCTGAGAGTTTAACTGCAAAAGAAAAAAATGGATCATGTAAAAAGGTCTTAATTTGAGTGGAGTGAGATTTTAAGGACGAAATGATTTACAACCAATTAGCAGTCTCGAATTAGGACGAAATTAGGATCAAAGTATTGGTCGAATCCATTTTCAAAAAGTGTCTCCGCTCTAAAAGTTTGAAGAGTTGTTGTTTATACCATAGAGATTAATAGTCGATCAACCGAAAATGGCAAAAGCTTGTTGAACTGCCGAAGGACTTGTAACTGGTATAAAGTGCAATCAATATGATTATTTGTTTGTTCTCTTTATTGAACCGTGAAATCATCACATCCCATCGCAATCCCTCTTCGTTTTTTTTAACTTTCTCCTGTTTGATTCTCATATATGAAAAATGATTCATTGTTTACCGTTCAAATTTTTCTCCCGAAGAAAAAAAAGAGATTTCATTTATATTTCATTTTTTGAAAAATGTCCCGCATATTTCGTGCAGTTTTCTTGATAGTAAAATTTATGTGATTTAGTTCTAACCATTATCGTAGGGGGGGATCGTATTTGGGTTTAGTAATGAATCATATATGCGTTCGTGTTTGATGTTCTTAGGGTTTTACTTCTGTTTGTTGATATTAAATTTCGGTTTGTAGGTCTATGTAAAGTGGCACACCCCTCACCCCCTTTAATTCTCATCCTGCTTTGACGTGAGGTTGGTTCAACACATTACTGTCCTTGTAACGGATTTTTACCTCAATATCGTGTCGACTTCGTTTTGGCAGCGTTAAATCATCTTAAGGGACATTTTATTTATTTTTTAACTTAGAAATTATTCCGTAATGAAATAGTTTTAAAGCCGAGGCACACGCCAAACATCGAGAAAGTTCGATGGCGTGGAAAGTGAACACAGAATGGGATGGGATACTGCATGGAGAGAGAAGAAGAGCGGCTGAAAAAACTTTAAGAAGAATCGGAAAGAACGTGAAGCGGGAAACAGGAACTAATACAGATCCTTCTCGAAAATTCTATGTTTCATTACACTGAGAAACCCATTTATTTGAAGCAACTAAAAGGATTTGTTTGAACGATTTTAGTTGCAGGAACCAAAAAATTTATTTTTAAAAACCAAATAAACGTTTTCAATCAAAAAAAATTAGTCTCTAAAATTAAAAAATTTAGTTGAGGTTTCTTAGTTATTTGAGTAAAATATTTAATTCGTTGAAACAAATGATTAGTCAATCTAAAATTTAGTCAACTTAACTAAATATTTAGTTCCGGTGACAAACAATTTATTCTTGTAAACTACACAAGTTCAGTTGTAACACAGTTCTTCCAAGATGGCGGTCGAATCAGTTTAAAAACATTTTAAAAAACTAAATTATCAAAGTTTAGTGAAAATATTAAAAGTTAAGTGAAAATTTAACAATAGAAAATCCGTTTTTGTGTTATAGCTACTGTTTTTCAAAGGAAAATATTAGCTTTTTGCCATTGTTGCTACTATAAACGAGCAACGTCCAAACAAACGGTTTTTTGTCTAAGTTTGCTAGAAATAAGCATTGAATCATTTTAATTGAGCAAGTAGTAAATATAATCTACAGTATATTGTCGCATTTCAATTCGTGGCTTTCATTTTAAGAAGAAAATGCTGCCAATCGCTTTTTTGAGCTTCAAGAAATTTAGTATAGCTAACGATTCCGGATTTGGTTACTTGAACTAAATATTTGGTTCTAGCTACAAAATATTTTCAACAAAATTATTAAATCGACCTAACTAAATTTTTTGTTCTGTATATACGACTAAATAATTTGGCATTTCTAACCAAATTTTAGTTCAGGCAACCAAATGGGTTTCTCAGTGTAGGAACGGAAAGAACAGATGTTGATGATGAATAGTCTCGACCATTGAAAGATACCGATCAAACTTCGAAGGGGCTACTGTAAAGAAAGTTTCTTGCAACTTATATTGGAGAGTCAAATATCAGGTTGGCTGAAGGGGAACTTTTGGTTAAGGAATCTAAGTGAAGAGTTTGGATTGAACCGAGTAAAATTGTTCCCAGCAGTAGCATTCAAAGTTATGGTCCTCAATCTCCGTCGCAGGAAGAGTCACATGAAGACAAAGAAAAAACTTGACAGCAGAAGGCAAAGTTGCATGATTGATATCGACTCAAGTGGTACAGTGTGCAGCAAATATATTGGAAAGCAGCCAGTCTCGCTTGTGCGGTATGGATGTTAATTTCCAAGAAAATTCATCTCTAATTTTGACACTGTACGATTTCACTTAGCTTTTTCCAATTTTCCTTTTTTTCTCCCATAAAGTGAAGATAGTATTTCAATCATAGAAAAATTGAAATTAGGCCAAATGTGGCTACACGTCTTTAACCTTTTCTGATTCCACCTTGGGTACGGGTAAGGTCCTTGGCGCCAAAATTACCAATCCTCTACATTTGCCAACAAACAAAACTATTATCTGATTTTAAATATTGCTTGTAACATATATAAAATTTTCCTCCTTTTTTCTTTTGATTTAACTACCTTTCATAAAGCTAAAATAGCAGAAGATTGTGTCCGTCTCCTCTTTTTAATCTCAACGGCGTCATAGGGACAATTGCCATCTCTCTTCTTTCCTCCAGTTTCTTTTCTTTATTTTTCAGAAATTTAATATTCAACAAAGATAACTCAAATCCAACCTGGATTTTAATTATAAAGGGAAAGTTGTTGTAATTGGGCTGACTAGTGAGATATTTGATTTCGACAGGAAAATCTTGGTACTTTTCCAAATTAAAACTTGTAATAATGATCCAGAGAAATTTATTATAAAATGAAATTAAAAGACAAAAAAAGAGGATGCTTAGTGACGCTTCTTTTATTTATTAGCTTCAATCGGGAACAAAACGCGGGAATTTTTTTTATCCTATTTTAGAGCAAGTGGGTTACGGAAAATCCCAGTTCTTTCTATAATTACCTTTTACAGAAGATCGGAATTTCGTCGTAAATATACTTCAGCGGGGAGCTTAGGGAGCCTAATAGGGAGTGGACACTTCAAAGGGAACCGCCATGTTTACTTTATAAGCTTAGGCTACTCTCATTTCGAAATCACGGCGGGTCCCCGGGGAGTTTGAGAGAACATGGCAGCTTCCAGAATAGCGAATGGCGATACCGAATGCAACAGACGACTCGTCGGTTCGTCTGTAAAGATTCATTGAAGTGCCCGCTCTTTATTAGGCTCCTTTTGGGGAGGCTGATGAAAACATCATCCACTAGGAGTCGCTAGCGGTTACATTATTGTGAACACGGCTAGGTTGAAAGTACTAGACGATCACAAACAATATTCATTAACGACCCTGGCTTTCACTCTGGTGGCTTTACAGGACCTGGACCTACTGAGCAGTTACCGCCGTTTTCCATTCGAAGCGATTGATGGTCTCCCTTTACCACCACCATAGTCCCACTCTCAGGAGTTGGGCGCCCTTTTCTACGTTGTCTGCCCACTGTTTTCCAGGCCACCCCATCGGTCTCACAGCATATTCACCCTTCTATTCATTGCACCATGGCGATGGTTTGCTACATTGGCGCCCGAACCTTCTCACTGAAGTCGCAGCGGTTTTACGACACTGGCGATTCACGGCTGTTTAATGAAATTTCTTATATCGCGGTTGCTGCGTGCGTTGTCGCTGCCAACCGAGCTTGTGGTTCCATCTTGAGCTTGGGGTACGATACACCGGAGGGTAAGATTTTCGAACACGATAAGGCAACTTCGGTCTACTTAGCAGCCCACGTAGATAAATTTTTCGTAAGGCCCAAAAGCGCCTACTTACTTGTTTGTACCAGTTTCCTGCAAAAAGTATATTGGAGCAAGCCCTCATCTGGGCAGGGCTTATAATAACTACTCCAAACATCGTCCTTTTTCACATCCTCACATCCCGTATCGTTGCGTGAGTTACACTGATAGCAATTCAGGGATTCAACTGAAAAAAAAAAGTGAAAAAAAATTTGTAGTCAAGGAAACTTGCACACTCCATTAGGAAAACGGAAACTTTTTTGCAGCTTTAGGGTTTTTTTTCCACCTCGATAAAAGTCATTAACCGAATATCCTAACTTTTTTTTTTAAATTCTTTTAATGTAAACGACCTCGGCAAAAAAAAGGGAGGGGAGGATAAAAAACCTTGGATAATTAGCCGTTAGTCATTTTTTTTCCCACCTTTTCGAGTCAAAAATTTTTCAACGGTGGTGGAAAGATTATATTATAAAACCGTGCGGGGATTGATTTTATCGCGGGATGGAAGGTTTGTTAATATTTAATTTTTGTGCGGAATGGTTGTCCGTTGTTAATAATGTTATCGCCTTCGGGCTAAAAACGTGAATGTAACCGCTGAATTACGTATTCAATGAACTGAAACGATAAATACATTTCATCGTCATTAGATCTCTAAAAAGTATGGATCGATAATGGGAGGATTTTGACGATTTCACTTAATTAAAATTAGTTTAGTTATTATTTTTTTTATTTCACAATCGTGTTTCACGATTGAGGATGATCGTCCGGATGTATTAATCATCAATGCAAAGCGGATAAAAAAAAATCGTAAGCTGGATGGAGAAATTGAAAAAATTAAATTTTTTCACCGCATCGAAAAAAAAAAAAAAACGATAATTTTTTTAAAAAATGTAAAATTTTGCGAATGCATTCGATTACGTAACGGCGGTTATTTTTTAGCCGTGGTATTGAAATCACTTTCCCTATCTCTTAAGTCAGACGTTTTGCCTATGTTTAGAGAATTGAGTTTAATAAAGTCGGCTTAGTATAGGAAAATTCAAGGAAGTTAAAATTGCAGCTACAATTTTTGCTGTCGTGCTTAGTAATTGCTTTCTAAGATAATTTTGATCGAATATGAGTCGTGTGACCGATTGCAGCGTTACTAGAAGTGGAGTTGGGCGTTATCTTAAGCCTTAGATAGAACCAACGAGTAGAGACCCTATATAGAAAGAGACTGGTGAACTCGCATTTAGAAATTGAACGCCATTTTAATTCGTCTGCTGTTCTCATTTTTGAAGGATTAGCTTCTGCTATCAGCTGCAGGGAGAACTTTTTTGGGCCTTTTTGGAAGGGAAACTGGATATTTTTATGTTGGCCCACATGATTTTTTTACAATTTTTCTTTCAATTTCCAATATGGCGACCTCTCATGGCGTTCAAAATCGGTCGACCAATCAGATCTTCCCTAGCCATTCTGGCAGCAATGATGGTGAACTTGTCAATACGCGATTCATTAAATTGGGGACTTTACAGCATTCACAGTGGCTTTGTTGAAATAGCAGAAAATCGAATTCGGACACCGCTTTCTGTTAAAAAAATCCTTGGGCAAAACCTCCGTGATTGCTGTGAAAATTCCTAGTTTCATGAATCCGGATGGCCAATTTTCCCATCATGGCTGCCTAATATTTTTTTTTATGAAAGCCGCCATGACACTCATGGGGTTCAATTTTTTTAATGACTGATAAGTTGCTAGTCTCTTTTAATTTATGGTCTCTAACAACGAGGTAGGAAGAGGTCTATTCTCCCCAGTGTTTGCTACCCAGAGCTCTTGGTCCACAAGAGCTCTGGGTAGCAAACACATTCTGAAAACTTAATTTGGGTTTTGATCACTTTCTTTTGAATAAATCATCCTTTTTAGAACTTCAGAAAACTTGATTTAATTTAATAATAAACTACATTAATTTTTATTTTCCAGATTAAAACTATGTTGATTCTACTCACCTACTGGCAAAAATGTGCAGACGAAAATCACGGCAACTCCAACAAATACACCTTGCAAATTTATCGAAGCCATTTCCGAAACGATCGCTCTTCCTGCCACTTACAAAATCTAGAAAGAAAAGAAAAACTATCACTCACTACATATAAATAATCCACAGTCTATCTCATTTTATGGAGAAACACCGATTCACAAACTTTTTAAGGTAAGATATGTTCCATCGAATCACTCGACAATCTTTTCTTAATTTTTTTTGCAGGAAAATAAAAATGAAACGACACTCGCGGTAAATCGAAAAACTTTTTCCCTCTCTTATTTAAAACACTGAAGTTTAATTTATAAAGAAAAACCTCTTGAAAGTAAATGTTTGCTTAGGAGTCAATAATGAAATTTTCTTCCTCGAGCAATGCTTCTTTTTCCCTTAAAAAAAAAAAAAACTTTACTCACCGATAATAAAAAAAAATTTTTTTTTAATGTTTTAACGGATTGAAACCGAAATTATTTCTAAATAAATACCAAGGAAATCGTGCTTCTTAAATTAACGATAAAATTTTTAGCAGTTATATCTGTGCACTTGCCGGTTCCTTGGATATAAATTTTTTGTCGTTGTCATTCGTTTTAATGTTAAATCATATATTTAACAAATGAGGGAAACAATGAATCAGGCAGTCGATTTAAACGATTTACGGAACATCATCTAAAGTAACCAGACATTACCAGTGGTGGCCACTTTAAAGCATGCGGGTATAAACATGTTAATGTATTGATGACTCTGGTAATGACGCGAATTGGGAGTATAAATTGCAAAGGGGCGTCGAGCCACGATGCCGAAAATTTTTCATGGGGGGAAAAAGGGATGAGTTTAAGAGGAATATGGCACAAGATTTTATTAGTATGGCCAAGGGTGATAAAAAAATTCTGATGGAGGCGACAAGGATTTGAGGGATGAGAGGATGGATGGTTTAAAATGTCTCCGCTTACCTGACTACGCTGCAGAATTTTAACAATAATGATTCCTTTGACATAAGATTTTTCTCTACTCAAAATTGTAATCAACAAATCCTAAGTTAGCTTTCGTCTTTTTCGTTATTCTACTTCACTGGTTTTTATACCATCCACAAAGTTACGAGCCTCGTAAATTGTCGTTTGAAGAGACGGCAACGAAAAACGTGAGGATGATATTGTAGGAAAATAAAAATTGAGTTAATTTTTTTTAAGGTTCATCTCTTCTGTAAAAGGAGAAGATTAAATTTTACGAGACTGGGGGAAAAAAAATTTTCCTCGAGATTTCTTTTTTCAAAGAAAAGCAGGTAGAGATTCAGATTTTTTTGAAAGTTCGTATATAAGGAAGTGCTTTTTTCACTATTATTCGTTATTAGTTGATATACACTGAGACCTTGACCTTTATTTAGCGGTTATTTCCCGTTTAGGATATAAGACCGCTGACCGATTGCTTAGTGTTTAGTTCGTGGCAGTATTTTTCGATCTTCGGTCGGTTGGATATTGTATTATGAGTCGTTTGTAGTAGGATCGATTTGATTTGTTTTTATGCTGCAATGGATTGCTTTGCAATGTTTATGAGATATCTGAAGCTGGCGCGATTCTGGTTTTGACTATGATTCGTGATTTTTTTAGAAATGGGAAAAATTTTAAAAAAAGTAGCTCTACAATATAGTAGAACCATAGGAGATGGGCTAATAACAAAAAGTGGAGGCTTGAACAACATGTAGAAAATTTGAAGTGGTCTATGTCAGTAGAAAAAGACTCAAGCAGAAAAAGAACGGCCGACGAAAACGATCTTTTCTTTGAAGTTAAAAATTGCCCTTTCCTTTTCCTGTTTAGGGGGCAGCAGATAAGATTCTCACAACTTTGTTGGCAGGTTACTAACCAGTCTTAGCCGACTTGATGTCCCTAAATGTTGCCTACCCAACGACCTTTAGCTGCAGTATTCCTGAAGGCCTTTTTTGGACTTGTAGGGAATCTATTCAGAACCTGCCTTATCATTCATCGCAATGAGGGCGCACAAGCTACATCTTCGTCCATTGAAGTCGGCGTGCCTTGATTATACTGGTGATCAAAATTTGCCAGTGAGCCTTAAAATTATTCATGGGGGTGCATCCTCAAATATTTTTAACCTTAACGTTTCTAAGTTTCATTCCTTCCACCTGCAGAGGAGCCAAGTCATGTCTAACTCTCGCCACCTGCAGATTTTCTGCTTTTCCTTCACTTAGCTGAAGTAAAACTCTTCAAGCCTTAATCAAAAGATCAGCGCATAGCCAGAAACCTTACTGCCTCTTTCGTCTAAAGAAAAAACGATCCTGATCGTTTTCGTATTTCTGAGAAAGGAATTTCCACCGGGCGGCGTTGTTAACCTATCGCATCTTGCTTGGGACTTACATGAAGCACTCAATCGAGCAAAGCTTTGACGTCCCTCCTCTTTAGGTTTTACTTCAGGTTGTTTACAAGACGTGTCTCTACTTCCGAGTTCTCCGATGGTTTTCCTTCTGCTATGATTCAATCATATAAAGTCAGGTTTAGACCTCGAAAAGGCTAAAAAGACTTTCTTCTATTTCAAGTAGGAAACAAAAAAGAACCAACCGCTTCCCACTTTGAATGTCCTCAATCTTCGTCCAAGCTGAATTTCTCTTTAAAACGTAAAAAACAACAGTAAAACCCGACTAATGAAACCCAACCTTGTTAAAAGTTTTAAAAAAAGTGAAAGCTTTGAAAAAAATGTAAAAATCTTATCTTTTAACAAGATCTATGAAGATGAGTCAAAAACCGCCATCAAATTAAGAAGAAAAAACGCGGCTTAATTTTCGGTAATTTATCACACAAAAACCGGAAATTGAATTACCTTTTCTGAACTCTGATGATAATATCCTTGCCTTTTTCTCCCTCTTTCCCAGTTTAAAATTTTCCTTCTCGGGATTTATTACGTGCAATGTAGATAGGAAGTCGCGATATTAATATTTTATATCAGATGCAGCAATGTCATAACCTTTAAAAATGAGAAATTAATTTTGAAAGTTTAATCTTAACTGTTGACATAGGCCCACGCCGGGAAATCCGTCCTCAAACACACTCGACCAAACTGCCACACAATATCCAAACTAAAAAGAGTTTTTTATTTTTTGTTACCTCGTAAAACTTTTTATTTTCTTTCTAGGGCTTCTCATGAGCATAGAGGAATACACTCAAGACGATAATTCTATAAAAGAAAATGAAAACTAATAAAACCTACTGGGGATATAATCAAAAGCTGTTTACCTGGTAAGTACTCACAAACAATATTCCTATTTTTAATAATTTTCACCGCGAAAAGGGGATATAAAAAAATGCGAAATTTTGCCAAATCGCGAAGTTCCATCCAATTTCCTCCATATTTCCGGTAAAATGATACGAATTTTTCAAAGGCTTCTCTTCTTTTTTTCTCCCCTCCCCCTTGTTCGCATGAATGTTGTTAAGGACTTGACTTGAATCTGTAATCTTCGCCTTACCTAAGCTCTTCTTCTCTTTCATCCTTGAGTTAACAAATTCTGGTTTAGAGAGCACGACACATATTTTATCATGACAAGATTAAATAGGAAAAGAAGAAAAAGGATGCTAATATTTTTCAAAAGAAGAGATTACATCGTTAACTTGTCAGCTGGATTTTGCCGGGTAAAATTTTTTGTCATGTAAGTAATGAATCAAGGTGCACGCGTGCAGTAGCGGCACTAAGCGGTGGCCAGGGCGGACTATACTCTTACTCTCACTCCGAAAGCTTTACGGGCATGGTCCATTTCCGTTTTTGCGATAAATTCATTTTTTCCCTGCAATTACTTCCGCCGAAACCGAGAATAGGCAATTTCTCTGCAAATAGCTGTAATTTGTGAGCTTATGAGTGTGCACAACTTTGTGGGATTTGCAAAACGCAAGTTCCAAACTGCTAAACATACATATTTCACTAGGCAAGTTACCACTTGCTTGTTTGCCAATACTTTGTTACGGGAGCGAAACCGAACTACCACACACTTCAATTACTTTTCAGAATTGTTCAAATTCTAGATTTGAGTTTTCTTTGCATAGAGGTTAGGGAGCCTAACAGGGATTGGACACTTCGATGAGTTATCTGCTACACAGGGGTGCGCCATTTTAAAAACTGGAAGCTGTCATGATCTCTAATTTGACGGTCGCCATCTCGAATTGAAAAGCGAGAATCGTGGTCGGCAGATTTTTCAATTCGAGAATGGCGCCGCCAAAGGGCGATTTCCATCAGCAGCACAAGCCGGCATATGTTAAAGGAGTCTCGAGCGATAAATTGTAATTGTTGTGGGGCGATATCTCGCTCGAGATTCCTTTGGCGTATGACGGCACGTGCCGCTGATGGAAAGCATCCAAATTCGAGATCATGCAGACGACTCTTTGAAATTTCCACTCCTTGTCAGGCTCCCTAATACTGTAGAGGTGAAAGACGGTCAGAACAATTTAAACTAATAAAGTGGCATTGACCATGATTTCTCCTAGTATAAGATGGGTACTTTATCCCCTGAAGTGTGAAGTTGGCTTCCAAGGTGATAGACGATCTCGAATCGAATCGTTTCAATTTGTAGCCACAAAAGACCCGGGTGAGAGTCTTGACGAAAACGTATCCGAAGGAAATCCACTTAAAACCCTCTTTCTTTCATTTTTATTTGAAAGGAATGAAACAACTGCCAATATTAGTTAATGCAAAGTATTGCATTTTGTATTTTTGATTCAAACTGTAAACTCATATGACTTGTAAAATTGTAATCTTTTCCCGCGCACTTTAAACTAAAAATAATTGTTTCACTATCACGTAAGGTATTTCATTATCCATAAAATAATATAAATGAGGTGTAAAAAATAAACTGGTAAATGTTGTGCCGATCTGTTGCATTTATCTGTATCGCATTCACAAGTTTCTTGATAAACGTCTTTCATCCATTTCGATTTATAACACGGTTTATCGCTTTTTTCATACGCACATTCCCTGATTGTTGTGACGGAAGTTTCATGTTTGAAGTACACTAAAAAAAATATATTGCCATATGTTATCAGTTTCAAAAAAGGTAATATGAAAAAAAATGGCAGATTTACTTACACTGCTGACTAATCTTCCGGCAATAACCTTTTGGAGAGTAACCCGGCCTTTTAGGACATTCTTTAACATGCCCTACGTCTAAATTGTCATTCCTACATCCGGAATCACGATCTGTTCTACAAACGTAGCATTTAATGCATTCACCTTGAAAAAGATATCAAAATAATTTGATTTATTAAGATAAATTTTGAGGCGTAAGAACAAAGAGAAAGATGTAAGAAAAGAAGTATGGGGAATTGCAGACACCACAAATCCAAGAAAGAACACTTGAGGAGAATATTGACATGTTGTACTCAGGAAAGGGATTTACCATTAGGTACAACAGGCATGAGCCTAGGAGCCACGCCTAATAGGAAGTGGGGACTCCGATGAGTCGTCTGCTACACACGAGGATATTAAGTGTTTTCAATCATGCTGGCATATGCCTAAAGGAATCTCAAGCGAGATCTCACGTTACAATAATTACAATCTCAATTTATCGCTCGAGCTTCCTTTGGCATATTCCAGCATGTGCCGCTGACGGAAAGCACCCGCCATGTTCTCAAACTGGGGGTCGCTATGATGGCTCAAGGCCTTAACCTTTTTACAAGTAAAACGTCGTATATTGTACTGGTTTATTAAGTAAAGTGCTGGAGATGTATCTCGTGACGTCATGAATCTTTAGCTAATGTGACCGAAGTTTCAAAGTTGATTTGGCAAAACGTTCGCCTGACTTGCTTCTGCATGAACTAAAAATAAAATTCTAAGTATCAAAATTGCATAACCAGATTCGAAGGAGCACGACCTGGCCTAAAACTTAATGGCAGAAGCCATATCATACTACTACGATCTGTTGAAACCAGCTAAGTTGATCGAGTGTAGAATAAAAATGTGATCCCTCAGTTTTCCATTAGCGATTCAAGACAGATGAGAACAATGGCGCCCTTGTTAGCCGACCATTTGCTTTGTATCCTTAAAGATTTTAGAATCCGTTGGCTTTCTCCCCCAAATGACTTTTTGTGGTTTAAGAAAATCTGAATTGCCCCCCTAACTACCCCTTCCTGATGGCGTCGTCACTGGCCCACCAGATCTTCCTTTGACAACTTAACTGAGGACCTACCTTTGACTTCATAATTTTTTCGCAAAAAAATGATTGAAGTATGAACCAGTAATGCTTAAAAATACATTTCCCCCGAAATTTCTACAATTATCTAACCTCTCTTTCTCTTTCAAGAGGCAAACGATTATATTTGAATAGTTAGAAAAAATGTCAATAAAAATAACATCATCAATTATTATTCCAATACCCCATCGATCTGTTGACAAATGTACCTTGTTTACACTTCATCTTCCCTAAAAAATGTTTAAAAAATAATAATTTCATGAGAAAGATTGACTAAAAGCACTGTTGCCATCTACAGGAGCTTTCTACAACTTTAACAAATCGAAAGCACTGCCCTATTTCCTGTATGAACCGCAGGATAACGCTCCTAGTTGTCTTTCTCATAATATTTTTCGTTACAAATGAATATTTAAACTTTTTCCTTCCAAGATTCTCTTGGGAAAAAACAGGATCTGCGGATTTTTAAAAATTTTACTTTTTTAATCGGAAACGGTTATCACGAAAATAATTCCCATTAGCAAAAAGCTTCCTTAAATCCCATCGGGGAGGAAATCATTTTTCCTGGAATGATGAAAAATATTCTCTTACCCTTATTAAATAAAGTGACGACCATTACGATTAATATTCCAGTCATGAAAAGCTTCGGCATTGAAATAATATAATCGGTTTCTTCAACTAAAAGAGAAAGAAACAAAGATTTTTTTATATAATAAAAAAAAGTTATAGAAAATTAAAAAAGAAAGTCGCGAAGGGATATTTCGAATAATTTCTCTCGTTCCTGGACGCGTGCCAAAACTTTCAAGACGCCAGAAACAAAACTCCGAAAAGGTCTTTGTGTGGTTCATAGCTAAAGGAGTGGAAAGTTTAATGGCAAATAAGAAATGGGTAGAAGGAGGGGGAAAAAATGCAAAACAAGAAGAAAAGCGAATGAATGGAAAATGATACTTACGAATATATCGCTGTTCATTTCTTTGGATTAGATCCTTAAAGCGGGATTTTAAAATATCTCACCAAAAACACTATCTTTGTTTTCAACTTTTTTTTGTTTTTGTTGTCGCAAAATTCGATTTGTTTCCCGGAAATAAATCGGATGTCGGAGGCTTTGATTTTTTTTAAAAATTAAATCGTTTTCGCGAATGAAATTTTGAAAAAATGGCGAGGTTTGGGAAATTCTTATATTTATCAAATCCTGTACGATCATCAAGTCTCTGTCGTTCGTAAGTCCTAAATAGACTTATGTCAGCAAACAGGACGATTAAGATAAGCTCGTAAAAATGTTATGCCTAATTAGTAAATATACTCTAATTAACGCAATCTTTATTCGCAATTAAGCTTTTAAAGATGGTCTTGAAAATTATATCATCACACACAAACATAGATTAGACATTACTCAATCTCAGCGAGAATATTTTTCTTTTCACCTAATTCTTTCGCAGCTTCGTTTTTTTTTAAATTTTTGTTTGGCCTGTTCAACCATGACCCACCGTTCTCATTCATAAAGCGTATTATCGTTAGCCAAATATTTTTTTCACGTAAAATAGAAGAATGAAAGGCGTTTCAATGAAACAGGATGATCTGCATTATCCAGTTGACCTAGGTACTGCAGGATAATACGGCTTAAGTGAATAATTCCCTTACATTGCTTAAAGCTTTCTTCTGATATAACAGTTAGCTCCTTTTTAGTTATGTCACAAACGTTTGGTCATCTGTATAATAGTGTATTAATAAGATGGTGCGTTGCAAGGTCATTCTGCGGAGTAAAATTGCTGATATTCGTATTTTACTGCGATCTCGACTCGGTTAGAGTTCTTTATTTTTGAGAATGGGCAAACTTGTGGGAGGTCAGGATAGGAATGATGAAATTTTTCAGAATTGCGCTTCTATCAAAATCAGGGTTCCTAATAGGGATTCTTCAGGCTTTCTGCATCCAGTCCTGGATATAGGCCTCTACAAACGTTTTTCATGTTGTACGGTTCTCTGTTTTCGAGAGCCAACCCCTTCCTGCAGTTTGAATGATATCGTCGAGCCACCGTTTTTGAGGTCTTCTCCTATTTCTCTATGTTAAATGGAGCCTCCATTGCGTTCATGTTATTGCCCACCGCTCCTGGTCCTGCCTGGCCACTTGTTATACCCACCGCCACTTCAGCTCTGTAACAAGCCTTACTACGTCTATCTCCCATCGTTTCCTTTCTGATCCGATCTCGCAGGCTTATGTCTAAAATAGACCTCTCCATTGCCATCTTATGGACCTCTGGATGAAGAGGTCCAGACGAAGCTGCGCATCTGGAATGCTTTACTCCATCCTATGCTCATGTAGGTGCGATACCTGGAGTCTTGCCGCCTAGGAAATAGGCTCCTCGAGTTCGAGATCCGCAGCTGCGACTTCATAGTAACCGGGATATTCAAATTTCACTGCCCTGTCTCTAATCACTAGTGCGGTAAGTACGACAAGTGGTGCGGGTGCCGTTGGAGAGGAGCATTTACAAGGCTTTGTACGGCCAGGCGGCTGGTTGACGGCCACAGGGCAGGCCCAGGATGAGGTGGATCGATAACATTCTCTGGGGGTCAAAGGTTTGCAGATTACGACCTTAGATCACGATCAAGGAAGAATTTGGTGGAGGTGGCTGCAGGGCTTCAGGCCTTTCAGTGCCAGCGGAGTAAGAGAGTAAAAGGGAGTGCACACTTCGATAAGTCGTCTGCTCCCTACGGGATTGCCATTTGCAATTCTTGAATTTGGCATGTTAGAGGTTCACCGCATGATCTAGTAGAGGAAGTCGCCATTTTTGCTTCTAAACCTGAGAATTAGCCATCATGGGGACTTGCAGCTCTAAATCAAGGCGGATCCATAGATTAAGAATATGGCAGCTTCCACAATTGCAAATAGCGATCTACATAGTACTCATTCAAATGTCCACTCCCCATTAGGCTTCCTAGATGAAAGAGCTCATGCTTATGTAAAGCAGCATTGAGGGGTCTATAGGCCAATAAATTGTCTGATCTATAGAAAACGTAGATACATCGAGATTTACGAATTTAATTAAAGTATCTCGGTTTGGAATCGACTGCGCTCTGCACAAGCTAAACATGCAACACTGGAGTCAATTGCAAACCAGAGATAGTGCAGTGTAATCCTCATGTTTCGACATCAAAAATGTACTAGAAGTTTATTCAGAATCAAAGTCAGCGTTGCATGGTTGCCATGAATTACTGTCAAAAAGCAGTGTTAAGTCCTGTTTTTTTTAGATCTTTCCCTTTCCCCTCCCCCTGAAACTTCTGAATTGCTAGTGGAGACCTCGAGTTATTCCATTAAAGTAGAGGGGGGACTGTGTGCCACCGTTTTTTTCGGTGGACTTTGCTTACTAGGTTTTTAGCATAAGCTCGATAGAACTTGAAATGCATTTAACAATAATCGGCATAATTGCGTCGTATATTAAAGGCATATTATACGTAGAAATTTAGACTTTGGTATAGAAAAATCTTCATTTCTACGTATAATATACGTCACGATTATGCCGTTTGTTGTTAGGGTGACTTTTTCCTTATTAGTGGACATCTTTTCTTAAAAATATTTTCCATTCTTAAATCACATGACATGAAACTTCCTATGGAAACTTTCAACATATTTAATCCCCTCTTTTTCCCATAATTTTAACAACACTAGTTTATTTTTATCTTTAAAAAAATTCATTTAAGCCTACTCTACTTAGATTTGTATAATGATTAATTATTTTTGTCCATTAAGCAAGGAAAGTCAATTATGTTGAATGCATTTAAAATTTAAAAAACGCAAGTTTCATAAGCTCACGAAAAAAATCTTCCTGAGGATGGCCTATATCATATAAGTTCATCGTAGATAAACACAAGTAGGACCAGGTCAACGAAACGAGATAAACAAATCAAAGGTCATAGGCGCTAACTTATATCTCCATAAAATTTCGCATTAGACATACAAAAACAAATATTAAAAATAATTCCTCGAGGCCTTCTCATGTAAAACATCCATTTTTAGCTATTCTTGCTTTTCCACTATAATCACGATAGTATACTTAAAGCACATGATAAAATCGAAGGGCTCAGCTGAAAAAAATGGATAATATTTTGGAAATTGGCGGGGAAAATCTGACATCTACAGGCGTTCGATGACGTCACTAGGAGTTTTATCATGTGACCGAGGAAGAACGCTCCTCGGAGTCGAGTTCTCCCCACTGCTCATGATCTCATAGAGACCGCTAAAGCCGTCCGTTCACTATCTTGGTGTGTCGCACTTAATTCTCAGTAGCACATTTTTTTATTTAATTCAATGTTTTAGTTATTTATATATTTAAAAAACAATTTTTTTATTTTCTTTTTTTCTTAATTATTAAAAAAAAAACCAACAACTAAACAAAATGATTTCAGTTTCGATCGGGCAACTTTTCCTTCTAATTTTTGGATTTGTCATTTTATTTTGCACACACTCAGGTAAGAGTGCTTTTTTTTCAATCTTTTTTTCTCCAGTACGAAAGAAAATCGGGAAAAGTGTTTTTTTTTTTTTTTTTTTTTAAAGTGTCCGGAAAATTATTTCTTTGTACTCGTTTTTCATCCCGGATTCTTTGCGGTTTTTTTTTATATGTGGTTAGCCGAAGGGAGGTATATGATGGGGAGGAAAAAGCGATGAATCCCGGTTACGGATGCGGTTTTTTTTATAACCTTTGACCTCCGGAAGAAGATATTCGCTTGAGGGGGAAACTTTGGGGGGAAAATTTTAACCGGTGAGAATATTATTAACACCGAAAAACTGGTCCATCTCTTTTTCTCTTAATACTGGAAGATGAAATCAATACTGGAATGAGAGCGGGAAAGTGAGAGAGAGAAAGAGAAAGCGGGAGTGAGATGGATATATTCTCCGCGATGGCGCGTTTCCTCGTCGCAATGCAATTTTCAAAATTTCTCCAGAATAATAAGGTCAAGGACGAACGTTTCTTCTCGCTTTTTTTTTATATTTCCTGACCAAAAAAAAAAACCCGATTTCTAGTGCTCCGTGTGATAAACAGCTTTAAATTTCAAAAAAAAAAAAAAAACCATCGATGATAAAATATTAATCGATTGGCGTGGATCCAGTGCAAATAAATTTTTTTTCTCACTTGACAAAATTGCAATCGTCGTATTGGGCAGTTTTTTATTATTTCCCCCCCTTCCGCCATTTTGATTTTGAAAAAGTGCAACAGAGCCATCTTTTTTCTCTTTCGCTAATATAGGACTGACCTTTATCAGATAAGAGGTTATTTTGAGACTTGAACCCGTGTAAAAAGCCCATACGATAAACAAAATCATTATATTTTTTGATTATTATTAACCCCGACGATGAAAATTTTTAATAGAAATTTGCTAAAACACGAAATCTTTGCACATGCACATCATTATCAACAATCGATCATGTTTTCTTCGATGAAAAACTTGAACGTGAAAAATTTTTTTATTATTATATTCAACGTAGTAAAAGAGAGGGGGAAGGAAACGAATTCGGTTGCACGGCATCGTGTCTTTTTTTTCAGCCCTGCAATAAATAACTGTCAAGTATAGAAAACACGCGAAAAACAAAAAAAAAAAAAAGGGTTGGATGTGAAATATTCAATCGAGGGGAAAGGAAAAAATCGATTCTTAGTGGAATATTAATATATGAAAAATGCATGGAGGTAAATACTAAGTTTATGACTTCCCTTATTTCATGATTAACCAGGGAACGGAACTTCTGTGGAAATATTTTTTCAGTAACGACCTCCGTTCAAGCAAATTGATAGTGTAAACCGTTTGGCGTATACGTTCTAATTGATCCCCTTTAATTATACAGCTGTAAAAATTTGAGAAGACGATATCGACTAATTGCATAACGATTTAAAAATAATTTGGGCCCTTGTCGAAAATTTAAGAGATTTTTTAAGAGCTTTTTTTATTCTGTTTATTTTCTGGGAATTTCGAGAGGAGTAATTGAGTTCGTTTTTTTTTTTTGTTTTAGCACGTGATTTTTACTTTGCTTGTAATTTATGGGAAGGCTTCAGCAGGGACGCAAAGACGCCAGGCTTTAATTTAAAGCCTGAATTTAATTAATAATAAAAAGAAATTAGCTTGACAAGAATTTTTAATTTCCCTACTAACAATGTACTTTAATGTCAGCTATACAAAAGGGTAATTAGATAGCGCCATGAGGGGGAATTTTCCCAGCTAACCTTACAAAATCATTATTTTCATAGCATTTGATGTTAAGTGAAACAGCATTTTGTTTTTTTTTTTCCAGTTTCTTGTTTTTAGCCAAAATCAGTCAGAAGACAAATGATTTCTTTACTTTCCATATTTCTTCTATCTTTTTCAGCATTTGAGCAGGCACTAATTTTAGAAAAATTTTGGAACTTCAGAGCCGATTATAACAAAACAATTGATTAAATGTGAACAGGGTCAAAATTCAGCACCTCTCAAACCTAAAACTCAATTTGATCCTAGTAAAAATTTCTGTAGACCAAATTTTTAACCAGAATCGAAACCGGAAAATTTTCTAAAAAAAAATCGTGCTTAATTTTGACATCCACACTTATCATTTCCTAAGCAAAAACTTCCGACGTCATCTCTCATATTTTCATCATTGCCAAATTTTACTCCGTTGATTATAATTACGTTCTCCTCTTTTTTTTGGAGAAAAATATATAAATCCCTCTTAAACTTAAAATTTTTCTCAAAAGAAAACATTGGATGAAGATTTTAGTCCGGGAATTTATTTCTTCCGTTTATTTCCACAACCGATAAAAATCTTAATGAAGTGAAATATTGTAGCTTAAGTTTCGAGAATAGAAGTAATAAAAATCGTTATTATTACTTCCTGCAAAAACACAATTTCTCAAACCAGACATCTGGTTTTAGCTGTTGTTAGTCTTTCATCTATATTATTAGCTCTGACATAAGCTCTCGATTCGCACTTGGCATTGGACTCTATGAATTTTGCTTCAATCCAAGAAAAAAATGTGGGAAGTGATATATATTTGTTGTGCTTTGATTGATATGTTTGGCCGATCCATTCTTCAGGCTTTTAAAAAGCCTTCAGATCTCAAATTGTTATATGAAGAAGGTGAAGTAGAGAGCTTGATAGGAGAGAGTCGCCATCTCAATGAACTGCTTTTGATTGTCTGTGACCAAACGTAAGTTAAGTACGAATCAGCAGAAGACGGCTGCCGTCATTAACAATTTGATTGAAACGAATTTAATCACAGCCAATCAGAAGTTAGGATTTCAACACACAGAATTGACGACTTTTTCCTTTCAGGTTCTTTAGGTAAAGGTATAACGGTGTTCATGATACAGGGAAAAAGACGACTGGGTATATTTATAATTTTTGAGATCCTTCCTGATATTAGGGAGCCGAATACGATCTTCCAGGTCTTGAAACTTTTGCTGACTACCATGGCAATTAACGTTGACTCCGAAATTGAATCAGCTTTTAGTTCGTGTAGATATTGCACTAGTGCATCGGCGGCCGACCAATGAAATCAATCCGCTCTAGAGCCCCTTTAGTAATGTCGCACTTAAATGGGACTCTTTCGGCTAGCTGGCCGCAGCGACACGTGCACCATCTACCGGTGGACCATGAACTATATTCGTATTCAAAATCGGAGTCACAACAAAGACCCGAAGTCTCAAGACCTGGAAGACCGTGAGAGAGTGGACGCAAGTCGTCTTCTACACACAGGGCTGACAATTGACATGTTCTTGAATTGGCATCCATCATGAATTCATGATCCACGGCCTTATAAACAGGTCTGGCATTTCTGGTTTGGTAGCTATATTTTCATTGTCGAAATTGAGTACTTTTTTTCGATATTGCAGGTGGCGCTGGGGATCTTCCCTTCTTCAACCATTCAGAATTGACGGCATTTAAGATTTTATGAATTGTGATTGGTTGAAGAAAGATATACCCCCAGCTCCGCCTATGTAATAGGAACTAAAATAGAAGACAGAATCGCAACATCCTTGGAAAGCCCAGAATAGTTTATAAACATTATAGAAAAACGTTTATAGACAAAGTCTTATAAATGGGTCATATGAAAAGGGCCGAAACTGAAAAGGGCTGAAATTGAAAAGGGTCGAAAATTTTCAATTTCGGCCCTTTTCATAACTCTCTTATAAATAAGACTTTGTCATGATCTTGAAGTGGACGTTGCCCTATTGCCTCATAAGCGGGTGCTTTCCATTGGGCCATCATGGCCATCCCCAGTTCGAAATCATGACGGATGCTAATTCAAGAACATAGCAGCCCCGTGTGTAGCAGACGACTCATCGAAGTGTCCATTCCCCGTTGGGCTCCCTTGCTAATAGATGGCCTTGGTGGAGTGGCCTTGGTGTCCAAGATGACGTCTTGAAAATTTCGATGTCTTCATTCGTCGTAAACGAAAAACACATCTTCAAGACGTTTTTTAAACATTTTCACAACGTCATCTGGCTTTTAACAAGAAAACAAATTATCAAAGAAAGACACGATTTCGTGCAAATAAAATCCTCGCCGCGTGCTGCTTTTTTAAAAAAGCTACGATTGCGTCGTCGAAAAGGACATTGTTCTACAGCCATTATCCTCTTCAATCAATACGAACTATAATTAATCGAAGGGAAATTTGTTCATAGCAAACTGAATCATGGTATAAATCCATTTTGAGGACGTTGCCAAACACATTCCCCCTGTAGTAAAAAATTTTTTATTCCTTTCGACCTTACTTAAAATAGGACATATCTCATAATTCCCGAAACCATATGGCATCCTTTGTTTACGAACAAAAAACATGCACAAAACCCTGTCGAATATCTTTCTAGCAAATTCACTTGACGCAAGATACTAAATTAATTCCTCAAATATTTTGGGCCACATCCAAAATAGTAAATTAACTAAACCGTCGTCTTTCATTGAACAAAAAAAAAAAAAAACAACGCGTGCCCGTTTCTTTCAATTTTACATATCATTGATTCTTTCCCCTCCTCAAGGTTGCCCTTTATAAAATTTTGATTCCGTGTTGATTTTCCGTCATAAAAAAAGTGCATGTCATGAATCACCGAAATTATTAGGGAAAAAAAAAGAAAACTCACCTTCTCATCCCCCACGACAAAGGAATATAAAAAAAAACGATCCCACCGCCTTCGGCAAACTCGCTCCCGCTTCTAATCCTTTTTAGCTTTGGCGTGTATGCGTAAAGTCGCCATAAATTACCTTGATAGTGTTTCAGTAACAACCCCTTTGACGCCTTTTTACCCTTTTATGTTACAGGGGAAGCTATTAAGTGCTACGAATGCAACAGTCATAACGATTCGAGATGTGCAATGGATGAACCCCCTGAGAACCTCGTCAAGGATTGTTCAGAGCATACGGAAGGTTCCAAATACACCATGTGTCGAAAAATTACACAAAGCATCGATTTCGAAGTGAACGGACGTAAGTATATATGAAGTCCTAGTGTATATCCGTTTTTTTATTATTATTTTTCCCCCCCTTTCGGGAAACATGTGGAATCGATAAAGCAACACGTGGGCCACACCCATTTCTTTTTTACCTTTCTTTTTTTTCCTCGTAGACGGATTTTCTGTGAATTTTTTAAAAGATGCACGGTTAAAGGGAATCAACTCGAAGAGATGAAAATATTGATGAGTGTTGAGATCATGTATAAAATGCCATAGGTGAGGAAAAGGGATAACGAATAAATGATAAAAAAGGGTGAAAGAAAATGAATAAGAGAGGAGAGAAAGGCTAAAAGTTCGCTTATCGCTTTTCCCTTAAAACGCACGTAAATGTATACAACTCACCATTAAAAATTTAAAAATTTAAAAATGAAAAATGTTGAGTTTTCGCTTCTTTTTTCTTTTCTTCAAAATTTATCGTTTTGAAAAAAAAAAAGAAGTTTCTCTATAGTTTTTTTTATATGATTGACTCTGAAATGTTTTGAGTGGAATTTTAAGAAATTCTTGTAAGAGATCACTATTTACATTTCTAACTAGAAGGAAATGTTAAAATCGATATAATGCTGCCTAGATTCAAAACAGATTTTACTTGCTCCCGTAGATAACATTAGTTATTCTGTTCCGAATTTGGAAATCAAGGAACCGGAAATGTTTAGGCTTATTAGTTTATAATGTTATTCCTGAGGTATTTCCCCTTTGGAATTCGAAATTAAAATCGATAGGCTCGGTTTGGCTTGACGTTCGCCATTTTAAGTTAAAATTTTTTTTAAAAAACAAAAAAGTGAAGCTTCTCCATGGAAACATAGGTTGAAAATTTTCTTTTATTAAAGGCGTGAGTATTGAAAACAAAATAGGCGCTTAGTCTTCGTTGGCCCATAGCCCAAGGGGTCCCTCTCTTACCGTCCATGTTATAAAGGGTAGTTTGGAGCCCCTTTTAGTAAATTTAGTGCCTTTCCTAACCGTGCGACCTGGCTATGAGCCTGAATTTTTGTTTTGTGGGCTCAGGTAGGGTCGCAGAAAATTGGCCCTCGCAGACCTTTACAAATACCGATCCAAGAAGAACTTTCGGCCCAGTGGGTATCGTACCCAGAGATTTTCCATTATCTCGAGCATAGTCTTATAACCTGGTCAAGAAACTCCAAAAATGCCCACATTAATTTTATTTCCTTATGAGATCGGTGCGATCTGACAGAGGGACGAAGATTTCTTATGTAGCTTCCCCTAAGTGTTTTCCATCAGCGACAAAACATGATTGTGGTTGTTGAAACGCGAGATTTCGCTTGAGATTCCTTTGGCACATGCCGGTATGTGCCGCTGTTGGAAAGCACCCGAGACCGTGATTTCGAATTTTGAGGCCGCCATTCTCGAATTGAAAAATCTGCTAATCGCGCTGGGTTCTTTCCATCGGCGGCACATGCAGGTTTATGTTAAAAAAATCTCAAAAGATAAATCGCGATTGTGATAATTGAATCGGAAAATTTCGCTCGAGATTCCTTTGGGATATGACGGCTTGTGCCACTGAGGGAAACCACCCGCTGTTCGCATTTTATTTCGAGAATGACGGCGGTTGTGACTCCGATTTTAAAAACGAAAGTAGTTTATAGCCCACCGCTAGATGGTGCGAGTGTCGTAGCGGCCAGCCAATCACAAGTCTGAAGAGTCCCAAATTATGTAGGATATTACTAATGGGTCTCTAGAGCGATCAATTTTATTGGTCGGCCGCTAATAGACTAGTGTAATCTGCATGAACTGAAATTATATTCAATTTCGAAGTCAGCGTTGCCATGGAGATCAACAAGGGTTTCAAGACCTGGAAGACCGTGGTCACAGCCAATCAAAAAGCATCAATTTATTGGGCGACTCTCTTTCAGGTTCTGTACCCACTTCCTACTAGGCTCCCTACTACTAACTCAATCACCTTCTTCACCTAATCAAACTGAACATTTTAATTATCACAAAGATTGAGACTTTTAACTTCTTTCGTTGAAATAAAATAATTTTTTATCAAAAGCGTAAACAGTCATAAACATAGCCTAACGTTGGTCTTATAGACTTATGGGACTACTCATTCGACCTTTGTGTTCCATCCTAGCATATAGGCCATTAATTTATTTCTAAACCTACATTTTCCTTTTTTTTTTCATTCGCAGTTCAACCGGACACAAGAGTTATTAGATCTTGCGGATGGGACGAAAGCAACTATGTAAACCGTTGCTACCAAAGATCTGGATTCGGCGGTCGTCAAGAAGTTTGCTCCTGCAAAACAGATAAATGTAATAGTGCACCCGCATACAACATTCCAATAGTAACCATTACTTTATTAGCAGCTCTCCAATTTTCCATCGCTAGACTCATCTTCTGATTCCGTTAAGCCTTCAGTTCATAGGTGCATTTAATAAAAAAATTTCAATTTTTAAAAGGAAAAAAAAAAAATTTTGGACCAGTTCTATCACTAGTCACGATCAAAAAAAAAAAATGTTTTTTTTTTGCTCCGTGGTAGGATCGATCCTAAATCGTAGGATTTTCATTTTTTCGGTTTTATTTTTTAATTAGAACTACGCAATAATTTACGTAATTTTAATTAATTAATTTTGTTTTCGGGTTTTAAAGAAAAAAAAACGACAAGAGATACTTGTAGATAATTAAGTAGTTTCTCCGAAGTAGAGATTTTAAATTTTAAAAATTAGAACTATTTAAAAATGGAAGAAAAAAAAAATAAAAAAGAAAAGACTTCTGTGATTAGAAAATATATATGGTGTTAGCGTTGCGTTCGTCCAGGAATGTTGAGCACAAAAAAAAATTAATTAAAAAATCAAGATTTATCGTTAATTGTTCGGTTTGATGTATTATTAAAAAAAAGGACGTTCAGCAACACTTTTATCTTGTATATTTAGATATTCAATCATTGTTTCGAGAGTAGAATTTAATGGTGTTTCAGTGCAAAAAAAAAAAAAAAATTAATAAACTAAAATGATCGGTAATCACGTGTTAAAAAGTGAGCTCATGTAAAACGCGGTGCGACACTCAATAAATTTAGATAATTCACCTTGACGCTTTTAGGAAGAACTGTTTTTTTTTTTTCAGACCTATTAATTGGGCACCGTTTAGTGAACGCTTATATTTAATTATATAAAAGGGTTGTGCTATTTAACAAATTTAATATGCGCTCACGTTGATTAACAAACTGCCATATTTTAAGAGATATATTAAAATTAACAGGTTATAATAAATAAATTATAAATGTTGATATGCGATCGTTCCGTGTTTTAAAAAAAAATAATAAGAATAAAAAAAGAACGTAAGCTGTAGTTTTTCCCTTTTTTTTCTCTGGTTTTGTTTCTCTCGCTTGTTTTTAGTTGAGAAAATATAAAGCCCTTGCTGTGAATGTCTTAATTTCTTTTACACTGAACTATTTTTTTTCTTTTTTTTGGTTTTAAAAGAAAATCTGATCTCGACTTTCGAAACTCGGTCCACAAAAAACACAAGTTTGTAAAGTGTTCAGAATTTTTATTAGAGTATAAAATATTTGTTCAAAAAAATAATTAAAATGAAAAAAAATTTAAGAGCTTTAAACATTGTTGATGAGCCTTTTTAAAGAAATGGATGATTGAAACTTTTACAGTGAAAGGGTTGTTTGTACAAAACTCTCAAAATCGATGAACAACAAATGAAGAAGCGACTTTTGATGTTTTTCTTCCCCCAAAAAAAGTTAAAAGGAAAAATTGATGACCCTGGCACCACAAACTGATTCGGAGATGTTATTGGAATGTATCAGATATTACAGAAACATTCTTCGAGTGACTTTGTGCTGCCAGCACTGAAGTTAAATTTCACGTCTGCGCAATCTGATTTTAAATTCCAAACAAGACACAAAATACTCCGACGATGCTCAACTTTGAAATATTGCCAAAATTTGGGAAAAAAGTGAGCTTGAAGACACATTTTGGAAGCTTTAATCATAATCTCATTAGATGGCGCTGAGCAATTCTGAAAAATAATCTTTCGACATCTTCAAGATGATCGACAGCCAACCTCATCCTTGATTTGCAAAATGTATCACTTATTTTTAATATCTTCCTAATATTTTATGAACTAACGTACCCGTATAACCAAAAAAATGAATGAACATCAAATTATAGTACAATTAAAATATTGTTCATATATATTTTTTATAATATTTCTTTTAAGATTTGTAAAAATATAATTTAATTTCAAAACGAAATTTTTTTATAGTAACCCTACTTAACGATTTAACTGGGTTTCTTATGAAAAAATTTATTTTGAAAGTATTTTTATAAATTTTCTTTTTCAATTTTTTTATACAATAAATATAGGAAGCAAAAATATTTATTAATCATTTAATAAACTATTTTATTTAATGATTATGATAGTAAGTTATTTTATTAAATTAATTTATTAAAGCGATAAAAATTATTTTTTTAGATTAACAAGTATAATAAACAAATATTTAAAGAGTTTAACAATATGTTATTACTGATATTATTTCTTGTAAATAATGCTAATAACTAAAATCTTCAAAGATTTGCAAGCTGCAAACTTAGCATTAAATAAATTTCATGAAGATTTCACAAAATCACAAAGCTTGAAATCATTCATTTTCATAGATTGCTAAATATTCATAGTTGTGAAAATTATTTCTTTTGAAAAATACCACAAATTCGCTTCTTATAATAAAACTAAGTTTGATTAACTAGATGTAAGTTGCCGTGATAGGTGCAAATACCCCTTCGTAAAGTTTCAATCATTCTTTCTTTTTCGTTTGTTTTATTTCATCTGAAAAGTGTCTTCTGATAAAATATGACACCCGAAAGGATTAATTTTGGAACCTGACGAGACTTCTTTTAACGATTTAATATCTCGATCCGTTATTTTGCAAGTTTTCTCTTGATCACAATAATATTTCATATCCTTTTCATATTCCTGTAATTTATAGCTCGAAAAAAATTAAAAAAATTTCTTGGTGATCGCAAAACGGTTAAAAACAAAAAAAGCCATTTACTGGTTGGAAACTGAGTTATTTTGGATGAAGATTTTTAAATATCCGGGAAAAGGAAATTAACCTGGCACGAATTTAATAAAAATAACGGATAAGAGACAATGCGAAAAATGGAGTTTTTTTTTAGATTTAAAGGCATGGCAAAGTGTTTTAAGAAAAAAAAAATTGTAGGCCTACGCAATGTGCTACTGAAATCCAAATAAAGCTAAGTAGATTTTTTAAATTCGAATTCTTTTTTCATAACTGAAACAAATCCTATGAACAAAGAAATCGTTCTTCAGTCACAAGCATTGCCCCAATGACGAAATTTTAAAATGTGAAACCGGGCTGGAGAATCGGAGAGTAAAGATCTGGCAAAAATTTTGGTCTTAAGGATAGATCTCGATGTCCTATATCGATTGACGCAAAAATATGATGAACATTTCAGTCAGAAACAGTATTCGATATGCTGTGTAAGATTGTTATGGAGAATTTTTTGAAGAAATTGGAGTAATGATGAGAAGGAAAAGTTTTCCGATTTTCAATTTTTGTGGCCTGACGGTTAAATTCAAATTGTATTTGCGTCGGAATAATATGTTTGGCAGTTATTCTGAACAATTATTTTGAACAGTGCAGTCAAGGGTTAAAAAAATAATAAATCACTGATTTGTTTGCTATTTTGTTTTCTTCTGCTTTTTTATTGTTGTGTTTAGTGAAAAAGTAAATAATAGGGAAGCAAAAAATGTTAATTTTTCATTGTTGTTTGCAAAATTTTTTTCTAGTCATAAAATGCTACTAATACGGAAAACTTGTCGATTTTCATCGCTGCTGTTAACTTGATAAAAGAGTAAGTCGTTTAATAATTCATAAAATTTCGGTTTTAAAGGGAAGCTTTTTCCCACAAGACGTGTTAGAACATGTTGGATCTTGACGAACTTAATCTTGTTGGTCTTGCGGTTTTCAAAGTGTTTAGCTAGTGCTCTTTGTTTTTCCCCTCGTGGGCTCTAAAAAAAGACTTAATGTATAATGGTAAATAAGTAAGTTTAAATTACAAAATCAGATTAAAGTTCTTGGGGTTAGTGGAGTAATTAGAAATAAGTAATACATAATAGAGATTATTGTGATGCAAACAAATGAAAATTTGGGGACGGGAAAAGTTCTGCTGGGACTTTTTGGTTTTTTTTATAGGCAGCAAAAATGTGGCGGGTTTAAATGGATTTAAATCTCTTGGTTAGGTTAGGTTAGGTCGTCCGACGAGCCCTGCGAAGGCTGAGGTGGGAGGATACCGTCGTAAGAGATGCAGGTAGAGCGGGGGCGCAGGTTTGGAGGGCGGCGGCCCTGGATAGGTTCGACAGGCGAAAACTCTGTGTTGTGGCAATAAGGCCGTAAAAATTAAAATCAATTAAATCTTTTGGTGGTTTGGGCTCTTCAGTTCATAAATAGCAAGCATAGCTTTTTTAGCTTAAAATCGTTGTTTAGAATGTAGAGGAAAGCAAAGCGAACCTTGAAACCAGTTTTCGAAGTATATTTTGCACTCGAATCCTTTTCCAGGACTAAACTTTCAGAGTGGGGGACATGAGGATCTCTAGTGGCACAAATTATCCCTGGGATGTCCGTTGGATCAAGTTATATCCCCGTGTGCAAGATGAAGTCTTGAAGACGTACATGTCCATTAAGACGTAAATAAGACGTTTTAAAGACGTCCTTTTTAAGACAATCTAGGTCCAGGACGTCATCTTGCACACTGGGATGGTCCCAACGATATCACTTGAATATTCTGTACTCTAAAAATTTTGGGGGAACAAGGAGGGGGATATGATAATGTGCAGCCACTAAAAGAGCTGATGAGCCTCGAGACAATTTAAAGTAAGTGGATCATCACTCGCATTCTTGCTTCCTCTTACTAAAGCTGACTCGGGATATAGTTGGAAGTTATTTATCATTTGACCAATCAGATTGAAATGGCTTCAGTGCCTAGGAAATGTAATGGCGTGTGTTACCCAGATAAAGGGAGAGAAGGGAGAATAAAAAAGTCCAGTTGTTCAGATGCCTTTGGTCCTTGGTCACCACTTTCAGCTAAGCTCCTTAGAAAGCAGGCCAAGGATGTCAGAATTTGTGAGTTGAAAGCGTCGTCATGAGGAACTTAAAAATCCTCAGTACCCAGGGACCGGAAAAGTATGACTATGAATCCGGTTTGATGCTGGACATGGTGAAGACAGAGTTAAAATCTTCAGATCGTGTTTTCTCTTTTAGTGAAAGATTTGAACGATATCTATGAAAAAGCTAATTGCTGAAGGATTTCCATAGAATGCAGCCTAAGATATATCTTAGTAGCTGGGAGAGCAGGGGTGTTGTTTGAAGAAGGCTCGCTAGGGCAGTTGCCTCCACCTAAAGATGTTGGCTCACATGCCGGAATTCTTTTGCCCCCTCAAGAATTCACTAAAACGACACTCCTGCAAGGGAGTGACCTAAGTACCGAGTCATCAATTACTGGGGCTCATAGCCAACCAAGCCAGTTATCAAATAGGTTAATCCAGTCAGTAAGAAAACAGACATATTGGTAAAAATGGCGTCTCTCTCTTGGGGCAAGTCAACCGGCTAGACTTTTAGCTAGCTAGCACCTTCGGCTTTGGGTCTAACTCAATGTCTTAATTGGCTGCAAGGGTTTCCAATCGATTAAATAGGTCTATCCTGAACTAACTATAAAAGGCTGAAAAAGTATTGAAAGTGGTACTGAAAAATTAGGAAGAACTAGGGAAGGGGTTGCTAAACTTGATAATGGCGAAATAGTAATGTTAAGTGGAGAAGGCTTCTCTTGTCTTGTTACAAAAAAATTTAACGCTCAGTACCCAGAACCGAAAAATAAAAGTTTTACAATCATATAGAGGTAAAATTTCGCAGGGACTGTAAACGATGCTAAAAGGGTGCCGAAGATTGTAAATATTGATAAAAATTTGTTTGTTTTGAATTTTTTATCTGGGGCCAATGACCTCTTTTTGACAGCTTCCCTTTGCTTTTCACTTATTTAATTTTTCCGATTTGAATTTCAGCTACAGTCATTTTTGCAGCTTTGGCCCATAGCAAAAAACTAATCAAAATTTCCGCCAACTCGTTGTCAAGGCGATATCGAAGGCTGTGAATTTTATTTATAAATACAAAAAGAAAAAAACACTTTCGATTTTATTCATGCCAGGAAAAAAAGATGTTAACAGAACCCTCGTTTTTGCTTGTAGACAAATGGACCTACACCAAAGGAAAACGGGCCGAATCACATTACCTGGTACAGATATAAACGTCAGATCCTGCATACCGGCATTCTATCCTCCTGGAAAACAATCCTGCTCAATACCGAATAACCAATTACAAGTTCAAGACGCTTTAATCCCGATCCAACATTCATCATGTTCCACGCAAGTATTTTCATTCGATCAAGGACCTCCTCCGCCGCCGATGATAACCCACGAAGCAATCAATCAACATCAAGATATCGAATACATCACGTTGCCAGTTTACAAAACCCGTAAAAACGATCCCCAACAGCACTACAGTCAAACAGATCCGTTCGATGGTAGATTCCATCAGGAAAGTAATGCGACACTCGATCTTCGGGCGATCCAAAATTTCTCCTACTCACCGATGCCGGAGCCTCATCCATATTTCTGCCTCGCTCGCCCCAGGAATCCGATCCATCAGGAAGTTCAAAAGTTCATGGCGTTTCAGCCGCCCCCGAGGAGCCCGTGCAGAGAGCCGCAGGCCGCTCGAGCTTTGGTGTCACAGCATAATAGTCATTATGAGTTTGAAGGGAAAGAAGACCCGTTGTATTATCCGAAAAATTTTATGATTAATATTCCAGGGCGAAGGCCCGCAGCAGATATTCAACTACCGATCCCGTTTCAATGGGTTGAAGTTAACAAACAGAAAATTAATCAAACTCCAGTTATGAAGTCTATACCAGAGAAGCCAGAAGGTAATAATTTTAATTAGTATTTGTTAAAATTTAGCAGAGGCGCCTAGGGAGGAAAGGAGGGCTTGAATTCGCTTTAACATCCCTTAGATATTCTTTCAAGTGGCGTGCCCCTCAGTTCTCTTGGTGCGGGGGAGGGAGAGGCCACATTATCTGGGTTTGTTGGGCCCCTGGGTTTGTCGAGCCTAAGGTTTGGTGGGCCCGCTCGCAGAGCTGATTTTTTGGGCCCACATTGACTGCAAAAATCATCCAATTCTTTTTTTTTTAAAAGCCGCTCTTTTTAGTTAATGGTTAGTTACGCCACTGTTTCTAAACTTGAGAGTGTGATCGAGTTATTTCTAAAAATTTACCTTCCTCACTTTCACCTAAAATTTCCCCTTTTCTCTTACTCTAGCTCGAAAAAAAATTTTCCACTAACTAAAACCCACCATTTTTTATTCCAGGTAATCCTAGAGAAACCCAGCACCAAGACGCTTACCTCTCGCCTTTAAATTTTTCAACGACAAGTCACAGTTCACTCGAATCCCTTTCCCACTACAGTACGCAACGAAGCAGGGAATTAAAAAACGCAAAATGCAGCTGCAGCGAAGACAGCGATCGCTTATCACGGAAATCGAAACGTAGCATGTATTCAATAGGAAATCAAACCGATTTCCTTAAATCTCCGCTCGAGGAAAAATTTTTATTCCGAGAAACAATCCTTTTCGGTTGCGATGAAATCGGAAAATGGGCGAGGAAACTTCCGATGGTATCGGAAATCGCTGAAATGGGCGATTACATCCGGGAGAAAACGACTCAATCCCGAGCCCAAAACATTTGCAGCGCTTTAGGATTAGAAATCGAAGATCAAGTTATCGTTTCCGGATATTTGAAAGTGTTTTTAAAAGTCGCGGATTCGTGGTTAGAAGCTAGGAATTGTTTCGGGTTAACGGATAACTGCACCAGGAAAGCTTGTCAATTAAACAGCCCGGAAATCTCTCAGAATTATTTAGAATGGCAACACGCGTCGAGGAGACTCTTAGGAAATATAATTCACGGAGTGGGAAGTATTTTAGCACCGAAAGGGCCCGAAACCGAGTCCTCGACCGTGAACGGCGAAGCTAAAATGGATTGCAGACTAACAAGAAGTACGTCTAACCTTCAGAAATTTTCAAGATTTCCAATATCCAGCAAACGTCCTCTTTTGCAAAGGCAAAAATGGACTATCTCGGATACGGCCAGCACGACTTCTCAATGTTCCAGTAACGTGCAGATGAACGCTCCAAATCCTCCTCGTTATTACAATAATCAAGTACCAAATCCTGATCATTTTCATTACTCTCCAGATCATCATCCTATAATGATATCGGATTTGCCTCAGCATAAGATTACTCCGTTAAGCCAAATAGAACCTCCTTGTCTTAGAAAGCCGGAAAATTCCTCACCGAGCGTCGATATATCGTCTTGGTTTAATAAAAATATAAAAGACGGGGCCATGAGTGCGAATCGCTTTCAGGTGACCCCGTCTCAGGCAAAACCAATGAAGCCTCATATTCAAAAATCTCAATCAGTCACCGCGGTTTATCCAGCGAACGATGGTTCACAAGACAGTTCAGATGATGTTCAGCAAAAAATTTACATGAAACCAGGAAGTTATAATGTGCCTAAGAAAAAATTAAGCAACGCGAAGAAAAGGAATAACATGGCAAAGGCTAAAGAATCTTGCTGTGGTGATACCGACATCCCGAGGGGCTTTGTCATCCCGTTCGTGAACGCAGGACCGTTCGTTCCACCTCCTAACAGAGGCCTTCAAAACTCGAACATTAAAATCGTCAAAAATGTTCACGATAACACAGAATTCGGCTTCAAAAACGACGAAAACGTTAAAATAATGTCAAAAACCGACGAAAACTCCGATAATAAAAACAAAGATTCGAAAATCACCGAAGGTAATTTAAAACAATTTAAGACGCCATCGAAGACAATGAAAACAGACGAATGGTTACTAAGCACTCTTATTAATTCTCAAGCCTTAAGGCCTCAAATTTTGAAAAACGAGGAGAATAAATCACAGCAAAACAAATTACAAAATCGGCTGCTTCTTTCAAAGGGGAATTCCCAGCAAGCGTGTGCGAAATCGGAAGTCGACTGTCAAGATAAAGATGAAAAAGGTCAGGATGAGAGTCAAGATTCTCAAGGGCAAAGTCAAGCTTCAAGCGATAAAAGCTTTCACGGGGTGGGTGAAAATATGACGAATAGATCTCAAAGTTCTGCTACTTCTAGATCAATGAGCAAAAGTTCGAAGGGGAATAACAAAAGCGTTTGGCATAATTCGAAACGACGACGTGTTGTTAGTCCAAGAACCTTTTCCCATATAGAAGATTTTGTTAATGAGCTTTGGGGATATGATATGCCTGATTATATAAAACAAGCTGTTAAGTCGACTCAAGTAAGTTTTAGGAGCTGATCGAGAAAAAAATTAAACCTTACCGTAATGCTTCACCATTCTGATTGATGTCGATGAGATTTAACCTTATCAGGTTAACGCATGCTGTCATTTCCTTTTTGACTGGACATTTTTACACAACACAACGATCACTTTTTAAACCAAATAACTTTCCGTATCTTTTTTTTTAGATGCCGGACTACTACAAAATAATTAAATACCCCGTATTTTTAGAAACGATCATGAATAAAGTAAAAAACGGAATTTACGAAACCACCGAGCAATTCATTCACGATTGCAGACGATTAATATTCAATTCATCTCTTTATTTCGAGGTATTATTTTATTTATTCTCACCACCCGTGAAAATCATTAAAATCACTGTAAATAAACGTCATTAATACCGTTATTGTTAATCAGCGCCATGTTTCTTTAAAGCAATTACGTCGCCATGTTAAATATTTCTGCTGCCACGACAAATCTGTTGAAAGATTGTATTTTCTCGATTTTTTTTGTTAGTACGTTATTATTTTAAAGAATATGGTGCGGTAAGTGATGCGATGTTTTTTAAAAAACCTTATAACATCATTATTTCTTTTTTATTTCACGTCCTTTACAGAAAAGCAAACCAGAAAGCGAAAAAATTCAAAAATTTGGCAAACACCTCGAAAAATTAATTCAAGACACTTTCGAAAATTGGGATTGTTGGAATCATATATCCGGAGATCCTCAAGAAGTTCATTTTTTTCCTGAATTACGATATTCAAACGGATATGCCGTCGGGAAGAAACGTCCTAAAACCCCGAAAAACGGATCGAGGAAAGAAGATTAGTTTTTTTTATTTAGAAAATTGAACCGATGACATCATTCAAACGGAAAAACGAAGAACTTTGAAATATTTTTTTCTCCGTATTGACATCGAATCAGTCATTATTTAATTACTCAGTAATTTAAACAACTTAGTAAGAAGAAATGTGAAAATAACCGAAACTGATTTAGTATTTTTTTGTCTTCTAATTGAAAAAAAAGTAGCGGATAATAAAATTTACACTTCTTAGTAATCAATTACGAATAGTAGAAGAAAAACTTAGGAATTTTTAAAAATTAGAAGAACGTTTTGTAGTACTTTGATAGTAAAAATAAGACACTCCGTATGTGCAACGCTTAAAATGTTCAGTTTGATTATTTCATTTGATAAACCTTCCCTTCTTATAAAATGATCGATGTTTTGCAATTGAGAATTAGTTGAAAAAAAAATACAAAATTATTAAAGTAATTAAAAAAAAATTAAATTACTTGAAAACAAGACTTTTTCATTCACTAGCCTTACATAAGTAAGTCAACCTTAAATAAAATTACAGGTGTACCAATTATTTATTTTTTTTAATTTTTAGCTATATTAAAAATCATATCACAACAATCAAATTTTCATTTGTGCTTAGTTCTAACATCACTTTTAAAATACTTTTTGAAATTTGGTTGAAAATTTTACCGAATCCTTTTCGCTATTTGATAAGATTTTTATTGACGTTTTTACAAATTTGATTTAAATTCAAAATATCGAAGAAAATATTTTTTTCATGAACCAAATATTCGGTACTTTAATTCCTAATATTATTTCGACAAAACTTTTAAAAAGTTTCAAGATTAAAGCACTATTAAAATTCTTTCTTGTGTCTTTTCCATTTAAAAATAGTTATAGCATCTGGATTTTTATCAGTCTGATTTTAAAACAAATGATTATTGCAGAATATTATCATAAAGACACTTTTCCCAGCTGCCTCTCATATTTCACCACAGCCTATAACAACCTTATTTATGAACTAACATTCCAAAGTCATTTATAAAATCAAAAAAATAAAAATAAAAACAAATGACAAGAATTTTTTATCAATTATAAAATAAAAGTTACTAAGTCTCTCTAACAATTTTATTGAAATATTTTACTAATCTAATTTAATGTCTCGGAACATATAATCTAACTTTGAACCTTTCATACTTTTAAAAGCTTTTTCTAAATCATTCATGCTAATAGGTCGTAATTCTGCAGAATTTATATCACTATTCCTGAAATTAAAAAAAAAAATTAAATGGCAAAGGTTGCTAAAACAAAAAACAGTGCAAAATGACCATACTCCTTCTCTTTAGGTTCATTTTAAAAAGCATCTTATTTCATTTTCATATCAAGGTCCTGCATGAAAATTGGAAATAAATAAGTCTGGCCACTTTTGCAATGACTAATAACTTTTTTCAACTCACTCGGTGTCAGCTTGCATTTTTTTGTGCAATTCTCTAACCCTGTATAGAGAACCGATCCTGCATAATTCCCTTAAATCAGACCCGGAAAACTGGTCTGTACAATTGGCTAGACTATCATAATTTATATCTTCTGTGTTTTCTTTTTCAAGAATTAATTTTAGAATTTCTCTTCGTTGGATTCTATTCTGAAATATGAAAAATCCAAATGTCGACAGACCTTTTATTCGTAAAATTATCACTTAAGAGTAAAGAAAACTTACAGGCATCGGAATTCTGAAAGTAGCAGGCATCCTTCTTAAAATAGCGCTATCCAAATCCTGAGGCCTATTTGTAGCACCCATAACTATAACAATCTTTTCAGAATCTGTGCTCAATCCATCCCAAAGAAACATGAACTGAGCTTTCATCATGGCAGTTGCCTCATGATCTTGAGAACTTCTTGTTCTCAGTAATGAATCTAAAAATATAATTGCCCAATAATATCAAATGCTTTTTAAAAATGAGGACATCTCAGAAATTCTGCTTACCTATTTCATCAATAAATATTATGCAAGGCTGAAGTTTATCAGCTAATGAAAAAAGAGCAGAAACTAATTTTTGACTTTCGCCATACCATTTATCAGTTAACATAGACATATCTAAATTAATAAATGAAGTAACTGCTTCTTTGGCTGTTGCTTTTGCTATTAATGTTTTTCCACATCCTGGAGGACCATGAAGAAGGACTCCTTTTGGAGGTCTTGTTAGTTTAGAATTGGCAAATAATTTGCTTTTAGTTATTGGAAAAATCACAGTCTCTGCTATTTCGTCCAAAACATCTTCTAAGCCAGCAATATCTCTCCAACTTACATCAATATCAGATGGAGCGACTAGATGACTTGCTATCATTAATTCATATTCTGTTAATTTTAACTGAAAACAATGTTTCCATTTATTTATTAAATTCTTAAATCACAAAATAAAATGAAATACTTACTTGATTTTTCCCAATTCGTTCTAATTGATGTTCAGCCTATATAAAAAAAAAAGAGTTAAGATTAGGTTAAGTGTATTTGTGTTGACATTTTTCCAGTATACATTAGTTACTGGAGCTTAAGCTACTGAAATGAGTTTACTTTACACATATTAAAGCTTTTAATTATTATAGAAATGAAAAAAAAAAAATTACTAAATAGAAAATTTTTAGAGGGATGTTACCAAGGCTATGCATAATTACGACGGAACTTCATGCTATTTCGTTGTAAAACTTACCTTTTCTTTAGCAGTTTTCTTTTGCTTATTGTTCGTCGGATCGATCTGTTTTAAAAGCCATGAAACAGCACAATATGAAATTCCAGTTATCACTGATATTTTGATCACTGTGACAAGTACTTCCCTTTGAAATAACTGGCTATTAAAATCCCCCATTTTTAAAACCAATTGCTACGATACCTAAACCATAAAGGAGAGCATCGTAATATTTCTCTCTTATACATTATACAAATAAAATTGTTCCACCGAAATTTTGAAAAATAGTTAAAAATCGTGGACTGTCGATCTGAAAAAGAAATCAGATGGAAATAAATGAATAAAACGGCAACATCGTATTTAAATTTTGTCGTGGAAAGAGAGAACGTTTTTACTTCCGTCTTCGCAGTTTGACTTCCGGTTCTGTGTTTTGTTATCATGAAAAGTATGGAAGCCATGCGTTTGCATTTCTTCCAATTCCAGTATTTCTTCTATACTTCACGTGTCCGCAATTGTCATCATAAAAAATAAATGATAAAAGGGAAAAGTCTTAATTTCTCAGTTATTTCTTTTTATGGTGTGACGAATACAGTTTACAGATAGTGACTTATTAGAGGCTGTTCAACCGCTTGGGAAAGGAAAGAATAAACACCTATCTCTTACATTTTTTCGATTGTAAGGTAAAAAAAAATTCAATTGTTGAAGCTATTTATGGTGCATTTAATTATTGTCACTTGAACCTCGTTTTGTGCCCCTCCAATATATTCATATTGCCAATGTAAAACTTGAAAGTATATGAACTCCAACTGTGATTATCATTTCTGTTTTTCTGTTGTGTCTTTGCAGGATATTAGACTTGAAATGGATATCACAAAGCTCCAGTTTAAACCAAATCTGCAACGAATGGCTTTGAACACTAGTGCAGTGGCATTTTGGGAAAGAACAGATACTAAGTTGAAGGTAAAAAAGTTTTTCTATACAAAAGCTGGAAGGAACACTAATATAAAATGGAAAAATCTAGTGAAAGAAGTCATAAAGGAAGCAAAACCAGTTTTTCTTGGACTTCCAAGCATTTTATATTGTGAATTATTATATGTGATTAAAGATGTAGGCAATAGAATTTATGGTTGGTTTCGTTACATTAAAAAATCGAGGCTTTTTGGTTATACACATAGGAAACATGTATATGATGTCTACACTGAAACTATAGTTTGGACCCATTATGGAACAATAGATGAAGTGAAAACTTTAAAGTCTTGGATGAACAAACAAAATGTTGATTATTCTAAAGTTTATAATATGGCATCTCGTTGCTGTCTTCAGGAAGATTTAAATTCAATATGGGATAGAGTCTCAGAAAGGCAGCGGTCATGCCGTTATGATGACATTTGGTATAGATATGGAACTCATATAGTAGCTTATTGGCAAAGCTACCAAAATGGATTTGATGATGATTTTATTGAGAAACTGAAATCACATTCTGGCGATTTTATTAATTTGTATGATGAAGAAATTTCTGTTGAAGAAAATATGTTAAGATTGTCTGCTAGAAAAGTTTATCAATTAGGGGTAAAATATTTTTGGGAAAAGCTAAGCAATGAAGACAAGGAAAGGAGCTTTATTGACTGTTTGCGATATGCATTATATCCTTCCATTCAAACTCTAACAGTCAGTGACTATAAATATAGAAATGAACAATGTATTGAAGTTTTCATTTTTTTTTTAAGTCAAATGTCAAAAGCCAATAAGGAACAATTGATGGAAAAAAAATATCCCAAAATTGGTCATTATTACTTTAAAAACATCATAGACAGTACTAGTGAGCTAATAGAAGAAATTTTGAGATCACTATTACTAGTATGGCCATGGCAAGAATTTTTGATTCCAACAATGGAGCTTTTCAAAGAATACATGACTGTTGAAAACTATACTAATTTATTTCATAGTCTCTGTTGGAAAATGAGTAAAACTTGTGAATATGACGTGCCTATAGAAGATAGTATTTACCAAAGAAAAATATACGAATTATGGCGTAGAACTCCTTCTAATTTCAAAGCTCAAATCAGTAAAAGTATAGTAGGAAGTTTATTCGATGTATGGGACTTAAAAAATATCAAGATGATTATAAACGATAAAGCTGTGGTTGATGAAAGACAAAGTTTGTTAATAAAAGGCTATGACAAGTTTTTATCCTTAATTGCTGAAAATAAAAAAGACATGATTGATCAGTTCATCAGGGACGTGTTAATTCGAACTGAATGGGATAAAAATATTCAAAAAAATCTCAATACATTATACAATTTTAATATGGAAGGCGAAATTTGTTTGGCCGATGATTTTTTGAATGATTGCTGTTGTTCGGAGGAGGAAAAGAACAATTATAAAAATAAATTAAATGCTGATGTATTATGTTTTTATTTTATTAAGAAAAATAGACTTGATCAAGCAGATAAATTTCTTATGTGGAAATATAATTCTGATGAAAAGATTGGGAATTTTAAAAAACGTTTAAAATATCGGTACTTTGGTTATTTCAAACATAAATTTTCGTGCGAACACGTTTATAAACTTTGGACTGTATCTAAGGAAAATGCAAGCAAAGCAGCGATGGAATCTTCAAATTTTCTGCGTTGGTTTTTAGAAAATGAGGATGAAGTTGTGGCTTTTAAAAAAGAAAAATTTCTAAAGCCATTTATGAAACAAAAATGGAGTCATGGTTTGGAGTGGAACTATTTTAATTTCGAAATAGTTGATGATTTTTTTTATTGGTGTGGGGGTACGAAATCCGAGCTACAACAGTTTAAACAAAAAATACGGAAGTACACCGTTTTGTCTAGATGCCTAGACTTAATTCAAAAAAGAGAATTAAATTTGGCAGAAAAATTCTTAGAATGGGCTATTGAATCGGAAGAGGAAAGGCGAAAATTTGTAGGCAGCTTTTTTGCTAAACTTAAGGAAAAAAAGTATGCTCTTAAATGTTTTATTGGGGTTTGGAGTGAAATCGAAAATAAACCTTTACCGTCGGAAAAAGAAATGATAGAAAAGTATAAGAAATTTATTGAGGTTTGGATTAAGCCTTTGGAAGAAAAAAATATGTTAAAAAAAGAATTATTAAAATGGAGAGGCGATACTGTTAAAAGAGAAGATGATGACTTCAGTTACTCCGGTCTTACTGAATCCAGTACTGATATGTTGGATAGCAATCATGAAGATGCTGAAATTAGTGACGGTTATGAAATATTTTGCAAAAAGAAATATCTTGATATATTTATAAGTTTATTTAGTTCTATGTGTGATGTGTGATTTATGAATTTAAAATCGTTACTGACCCAATACTAAGAAAAAGACTGGTAAACTTAACTGGTAAAGCTAAAACTAAAGTACTAAGAAGGTTGGCTAATTTTTTAAGTGTTTCATTTTATTACAACATAAAAAATGAATAAATATAAATAAGTTAATGAGCAATAAACTAAATTGTTTTATTTTTTGTTTGTGAAAAATCTGGGAGATTAAGCCAATAAAAATGTTTAATCCTATTCAAATTTTTTCCTTTTTCTTTAGTGATGTGCCAAATTTTTGCAGTTTCTGCATGAGATAAATTAACTTTGTGTCACCTCAGTTAACTTCAACCAAAAAAAAAAGAAAATATAATTACTAAAGGATCTTTTTAAAATTTGGTTATTTCATTAAGTCAACCTCATTCAAAATCCATAAAGATTGATATTTTTATATTTTCTTTTCTAGAATAGAAATTCTAAGAAGAAAAAATGGCAGAGGCATTGATTCGGCCCAGTATGAGCATGCGAGTAACAGATGGAAGCGTCGTCATTAGGTCATTTCAAACCAAAAAAATGCCGCCACCACCAGTTAGGTTTGTTTTATTCTAAGGTTTTATTACCTTTTACCGTTCATAAAAGTAGGAATATTTTTAAAAAAATCCCTTTTCATTTAATATGTCCCATTTTGTTTGAAAATTCCCTCAAATTTCTTTAAGAAGATTTTTAAAGATGACAAATTTCTTTTCTCCGTGGCACCAGAATTCTAACATCGTGTCTGTCCTGTCTGCGTATGCGGTGTTAATTTTTCTTCCATTTATTTAGGTTCGGTTTTTCTTCACGTTTTTACGCGTCCGCTGGTCCGAATGTGTCATCGGAATTGATTAATTGCGAAAAGGGAAAGACCTGATGAAATAGAAAATTACATTCTCAGTTATGTCTTGCCTAAATGTAATGATAACAGTTTTTGAAAGGTGCTTTATACGTTGCTGATGCAACCGCATGGGAAATAAAAATAGAGCAAAAGACCCACCTTTCACATTCCTCGAAGAATTATAAGGTAACGGATAATATACTTTTTTAATAATGTAGCAACAACCCGTGATGTTTTCAACTGTAGTCAATTGAAACTCATATTGAGCCTTTTTTAATATAAATCATCTTATAGCTTAAAGCTTACAGCCATAACTACTGCTGTTAACATTTCTGTAATGTCTTTGCAGGTAATTGGATTTAGAAAATGAATAATGGAAAGCTCCAGTTCAAACCAAACCTTCAAAGAATGGCCACAGTTGCAAGCGCAGTAGCATTTTGGGATAGAGCAGATATTAAGTTGAAGGTAAAACAATTTTTTTATACAAAAGGTGGATTAAACACTAATGATAAGTGGAAAAATCTAGTAAAAGAAGTAATTAAAGAAGCTAAACTAGTTTTCCTCTGGCTTCCAAACATTTTATATTGTGAATTATTATATGTGATAAAAGATGTAGGCATTAGAATTTATGGATGGTTTCGTTACATTAAGAAAACCAGGCTATTTCATTATACGCACAGAAAACATGTATATGATGTGTACACTGAAACTATAGTTTGGACCCATTATGGAACAATAGATGAAGTGAAAACTTTAAAATCTTGGATGAACAAACAAAATGTTGATTATTCAAAAGTTTATAATATGGCATCTCGTTGCTGTCTTCATGAAGATTTAGATTTAATATGGGATAGAGTTTCAGAAAGACAGCGTTCATCTCGATATAATGACATTTTTGATAGATATGGAACTCATATAATCGTTTATTGGCAAAGCTACCAAAATGGATTTGATGATGATTTTATTGAGAAACTGAAATTACATTCTCGCGATTTTATTAATTTGTACAATGAAGAAATTTCTGTTGAAGAAAATATGTTAAGACTGTCTGCTAGAAAAGTTTATAAATTAGGTGTAAAGTATTTTTGGGAACAGCTAAGTGATGAAGGTAAAGAAAGGAATTTTGTTGACTGTTTCCGATATGCATTATATCCTTCTATTTATACATTTGACAATTTTAAATACCGAAAAGAGCAGTGTACTGAAGTGTTTACTTTTTTTTTAAATCAAATGTCTGAAGTTGACAAGAAAAAACTTCTGGGAAAAAAATATACTAGGATTGATAATTATTCTGAAAAAGACAGTACTAGTGAACTGATGGAACAAGTTTTTAATTCGCTTTTAATAGTATGGCCATGGCAAGAATTGTTAATCCCAGTAATGGAGCTTTTCAGTGAATACATGAATGTCAAGAACTACAATGCTTTATTTACAAAACTTTGTCAAGCAATGACAAACGCTTGTGAATATAGTTTGCCTATAGAAGATAGTATTTATCAAAGAAAAATTTATGAGTTATGGCGAAGAACTCCTTCCGATTTTAAACTTGATATTAGTAAAAGTATAGTAGAAAGTTTATTCGATGTATGGGACATATCAAACATCAAAGTGATTATTAACGATAAGGCTGTAGAGGAAGAAAGAAGAAATCTATTACTTACAGGTTATGAAAAATTTTTTTTATTAATTGAAGGAAATAAGAATGACATGATCGATCGGTTCATCAAGGACGTATTAATTCGTACTAAATTGGATAAAACTATTCAAAGGGGACTTAAAATATTATACGATTTTATTATGAATGGAGAATTCCTTTTGGCTGAGAATTTTTTGAGTGATTTTGGTAGTTCAGAAGATGGAAAGAAAAATTATAAAAACGAATTAAATGCTGATATATTATGCTTTTATTTTATTAAGAAAAATAGACTCGATGAAGCTGATCAGTTTCTCAGGTGGATTTATAATTCTGATGAAAAAGTAGGAAATTTTAAAAAACGTTTAAAATATCGATACTTTCGTTATTTCAAACATAAATTTTCGTGCGAACACGTTTATAAACTTTGGACTGTATCTAAAGAAAATGCAAGCAAAGCAGCGACGGAGTCTTCAAATTTTTTACGTTGGTTTTTAGAAAATGAGGACGAAGTAGCAGTTTTTAAAAAAGAAAAATTTTTAAAGCCATTCATGAAACAAAAATATAGTCATGGTTTGGAGTGGAACTATTTTAATTTTGAAATAGTTGATGATTTTTTTTGTTGGTGTGGGGGCACTGAATCACAACTGCGACAGTTTAAACGAAAATTTGGGAAGTACAATGTCAAGTACAAATGTCAAGATTTAATTCAAAAGAAGGAATTAAATTTAGTTGAAAAATTTTTAGAATGGGCATTTGAATCAGAAGAGGAGAGACAAAAATATGTTGGTAGTTTCTTCAATGAGCTTGAAAAGGACGAGGACCAGTGCTACACTCTTAAGCGTTTTATAGGAGTTTGGAGTGAAATTGAAAATGAACCTTTACCTACGGAAAAAGAAATGATAGAAAAATATAAAAAGTTCATTGAGTTTTGGATTAAGCCTATGAAAGATAAGCAAAAGCTGAAAAAAAAAATATTAAAATGGAGAAACGATTCCATTAGGAGAGAGGATGATGATGATGTCAGTAGTTCTGATCATTTTGGTTATTCTAGTACTGAGGAGTACGATGACGACCATGAAGATTATGAAGATACTGAATTTCTCGTGTTTTGTAAAAAGAAATATCTCGATATGTTTTTACGTTTATTAAGTTCCATGTGCGATGTGTAAATTTCAAGTCGCTTTTTTAGCTTGACAAAACAGCAGGCGGAAGATTGTGATCTGGAAGATTTTCCAAAAAAATGACACGAGTATTAATTACTTTATGTAGGGGCTTTTGAGTTTTGGTTAACATGTTGTCAGTGAATAAATAAGAAAGAAGTTTGTTGTAATTCAGCAATTGCCTACAGATTTTTTGTTAATTATTTCATAAAGTTTGTCATTCTTTTCACAATATAATTTTAAAAATTTTATAAATATAAAAAACTGCTTTAGATTTTTCAGAATTTTGAAGCAATGTTTCTGAAAGTTTACTGTAATTGGAAAGATGACAACCTTTAACCATTTGGCGACTTGCAGATGGTATTGTTGTGTATTTTATTTAAAAAATCTCACTGCATACCAAAAATGCTGCTGCAAAAAAAAAAAAAAAAAAAAAGCACTGGCGACTCTGGCAATCAAATTTTGCTTTATTTTTTGCCCAGACCTAAATTTTTGTTGCTAAACCCGGCTTAAACCAATTTCATGCTCGAGGGTTCTTTCCCGGCTACTTTGAAAGAAGTGACCATATTACAATATTTTATTAATCCTAAAGTCGCCTTAAATATTGATGACTTAACCTGTTAGCTTCAAAGATAAAAGCAGGATCTTTTTTTAAAATTAAAACAAATTAGTTGAAGTGATACAGAAATATATATTATATTTCGGAAAATCAGAAGTTTAATTATAACATTTATAGTCACAATGAACAAAGTAAAACTTTTAACAAAATCGAAAAGGGCTTAAATAGTCTTTTTAAATACTCCTTTTAAATTTAATAATTACTTATAAAATTAAATCCCATTTACAAATATTTAATTTATCCATTTTAAACAAATTACAATGGAGCTGGAGTTGGCACGCTCATTAATGGAGATTCTAAATAATCTAAATTAGGAGGAACAGGAGGAGCTTCCTCTTCTCTAGCTATCTTTTGTTGCAAATCATGATACAATTGATGGACACTTTCAATATGCTGAGACGTTGGCTCCAAAACTTTAATTAAAGTATGTAATCTATTCGGTGGCAATTTTGCATGGACGTACCACATTAATTTCAACAAATGTCGAGTTACATTTTCCCTTGCTAACCCAGCTAAGAAAAATTCATCAAATATAACCGTACAAAAATCTTCAGCTGCAAATTCATCACTCATATGAATTAAATGAGAGACTAGTAAATGTAAAAATGGATCTTCATATGCTCTATCATTATCACAGGTTGCTAAAATTCCTAAAACTCTCATAAGCCCAACCCTGTCTTTTTGTTTAGCTGTGTGGATTGTATAATACATAGCTAATATACTAGCAACACTGCTTTCAGTAACATAAGCTTGACATGCATCCGGTGCAGGGCCTGAATGTTCGATAATCGTTATAGCAGACTCCCTTTCATCAGGTGGTAATTTTGAATTTAACGTACGAACTTGATCGTCAACCATTAATGACATTAAAGCAGGCATGAATTTCGTTACTACCTGACAGTCTAATTTCGGCTCCTTGAATTCTTGCGTATCAATCATGTACCAAGCACTTAATCCTAAAGCTAGCATCCTTAGGAGTAAAATCAATACTGTGTTCTCTCTTGGTAATCCTTCATTATGTATTAAATGCTGAAGAATTTTAATTGCTGACTGTGCCAAGAAATTTATAGCATATGGATCACAAAGCGTCATCGATAAATCTCCCAAAACTTGCTCCTGCCCTCTTTTGATGCTGTCTAAAAATCCCTGAAGTTCTCTTGAACGTTTAATATCCACACTTTTTTCCCTAATGCAAGCATCGAGGCACCATGTGAATTTGTGACAAGGATCGACTGATATTATATCCTGAATTTCTAAATCATGAAGAGCCATTAAGAGTTCAGCTCGTAATGTGCAATAATGAACATTACTAGTACGCAGGAATAACGTTCTTAAAAACTGAAGAACCATGTCATATAATTTGACACTTGTCCCAATCATATGCGCTAGTTTTTGAACTACCTCACTTTGCCTTCTGACTTTAGGCGATGATGAAAAAAATAAATTAGTCAAATTTAAATGATCAAATAAAATATTTTCCTTATCTTGAATGTATTGTGAGAGTAATGGGGATACTTCATCACCAAAGAGAGATTGATTGTCTTTCCATATTTGCCTTTTCACTTCTGTATCTGTATCACTGTAAAGTTCTCTATCCCGTACTAGAATATTTAAATATTTATCATCTATATGAGGTGTATTTCGTAAAATGCACATTACCACCGGTCTTAATTGTTTAAAACGAACTAATTTAAAGCTTTTTGATAACAAGTCTTTTAATTTACGATCACGATCTCTGCCTTCTTTTTGCCCGATTTCATTTATGTGAGCGATTAGTTTTTCCCGGAGTTCTTCTAGAACAGATGTGTGGAAGTCAAGTCTTCTAATTCCGTGTAAATCCAGCAAAGGTAACATCGGCCGTAAGGAAGGTAGTAATATACCATTTTCTAGTTGAAATTCTTCGATGGCTTTCAGCGGATCTGTACAACTTGTTAAAGCGTCTCTTAAAAACTTTTGGCCAGGTATATTCACCTCTTCCAGGGTTGTGCCTGGAAGTTTGTAATGCGAACTCATTGTTTTTTGTCAAAAATTGCCACTTAATACATTATTATTTCACTTGATTGTAACTGTAAACATCACAGATCAAAACACACGGTTCATCATCCATCATCATTTTTTTTTAAAATTCTAATGCCACGACCGATTTTTTTTAATTCTCGTAAGGTAAACATGGGCGAAATTGACGCCATGAACTGAAGAAGATACGACAAATTTTTTACCGGCAAAATTTTAATTTTTTTTGTTTTTAGTAAAACTTTTTTCAGTTCATTGCGGGAAAATATTTTTAAATGCAGTCTAAAACTTTAAATAATCCCACCATTGAGTCATTGCCCACCCCTATCGATTTCCCTTGCTATGAAGGCGTTAAAGTTATAATGAATTTCAGCAATAATTAAATAAATTTTTATTGGTTTGATTCTCAAAGTTACATAATTTACAACAATATACACAAATAATATCACAAAAAACAAATGCAATTAAGATACATTTAGCATTTCAATTTAACAACTTCCATAAAAAATTTCGATTTATTGTCGCGTATTTTTAAACATTCCTACAGCTCGATATGCTTCTGCATTATTTTCGTTTCAAGATCAATTCGTAACTTTTCCACCTTCCTTTCTTGTTTTTTAATGGTTTCTTCCATTAAAAGCGCCCCTTCTGAAGGCTTATTTCCCGCTAACTTGGCTTTCCTAGCTCCGCTTGCTTCTGCTTCAGCATGTAAATGCCTCAATTTTAACAGTCTATTTTCATAATGCAATAATTCAGTCTTGAAAAGAAAAAATAATTTATTAGCTACTGATAATCACACTAGAATTTAATGACAGAATTTTTTATTTTACCTTAAGAGATTCTAATTCATCATTTGAGAAATTAGCTTCAACAGCCATCCTCCATAATCCTTGAACTTTTGGCTCAACAAACTCTCTACTATTTGGACCTTTGGCAGCTAATGTATGTAACCGGTCATATCCGTCCTTCAGCTCATAATGTAATTCCCTTAAAGTATTTGCTTTGTTCTGGTACCTTTTATCTGGTTTATCTTCTAAGTCGGACAACAAATTAAAACGATCTAATTTTTCATCTACTGAATCTAGAAAAAAATTTAAAAAAAATTTATTTTTCCACAGTTATTATTGAAACTTTATAATTTTATATTTAACTTACTATCCCCTTGATCTTTGGTTTCTTTTTCTACTTCTCCCAATAAAGAATAAAATTGATCAACTTTTTCTTGATGATGGTTAAATTCTTCATGCAGAGCTTTCAGTTCTTCAGCTGTAAATCCAGCTCTCTCGGCTTTCTCCCAAAGTTGATTTAATCTTTTATCTTTAAATAAAGACTTATTAATGTGTTTCATGGAAGGATCGTTTAAGGGTTTATGAGCTTTTAATTTCTGGGGATCTGTTATATCCTGAAAATGCTCCAGCAAACCATACGTGCTCATTATTCCAATTAACTTTTCACGCAGCTCAGCCTCTTTAAGGCCTTCTTTATCACCCCCATCTGCTTTTACCTTTTTCCATGTTATTTCCTCTTTATCATGAATTTTTAGATCAGTGAATAATGATTTTAACTTGGTATCAGTTAACCTCTGCAAAAATCAAAGATACAGCTAACCCAGATCACTTAACAGTAATAAAATTTTAATAAATTACACTTACACGTTGAGCTTTTGACCATAACATGTTTAACTTAGCCATCCTAAATGGTTTATCTAAAGTCCTAAAATCAACAGTCGGTACATTCACTGGCTGTTCAGATTTCCTATTTGCTTCAGCTGAGTATTTATTTTCAGTACCTCCATAAGTAAATAGGGAAATAAATACAAAAATTGCGAAAATGAACTTTATCATTCTGTTGAGTTACTGTGAAAATCTAATATATAAAACCGGCAAAATTAATTTATTCTTAAAATTATTTAATATTGTACTGTACGGAAGGATCATCTGTTTTTTAAAAGGTTATCGCCCTGTTCGCAACCTCCGTCCTCCGAGATACGCCGCGTGACGTAATGGTTGCTGTAAAAACGAAAGCAACCGGATATAGGACTCGAAAAACCGGAAACCGGATAAAAAGAAATAAAGCCTGGCTCATTAATAACAGTGAATGTATATAAAAAGGTTTAATTAGTTAATTATGCCTTATATTGCGATCTAGTTAAATAAAAAAGAAAGGATTCACTTTTTAGTGTATATTTGTAAATTATAAAAATGTCATGATAATACCAACATAATTTTCATGACGTGTTTCTTGTGAACAAGGAAAACCATACCTAAGCTCAAAAAAAAAATAACTAATGGGAAAATGAAAGATTCGTATTAATATTTAATCCTTTCAACGTCAACAGTTTTTTGAGCTAATAATTAATATCTATCATGGAGCCGGACTACGAAAATATGTCATGGATAGGTACGCTGTGAAACTTGATTATATAATTTTAAGCTGTGTCATGAATCTAGGATTTAAAAGGAATGTGGAATTTTACAAATGTCTATTTTCTTGTTACAGAAGTTAGAGACTTATTTAGACAATGGAGAGAAGAAAATGTTAGGAAAAGTAAAGTTGTAGTAGATTTATGGGAACAGATTTTACAGAGTAAAGAACACAAATTAGGAGATGAACGTAAGTACACTTTTAAGATGCTGTATCTTTGGATAAACTGCTTTAAAACTAGAAATTTTTATGCAGGATATCTTGTGTTGGAGCAAGTATGCATTGCTGCTGCAGATGTAAATAGGATGGATTTAATTGATCGTTGCTTGTATAATTTAAACTGTGAATTCCCAGGCAGCTTAAGAGTGAAACGGTTACAAGTATTAAAACTGGAATTAGCAGAAAAGTAAGTATAGTATGAATTAAAGCAGATTACACTTATATTTTTTATAAATTTTTTTGGATTTCTTTTCAGATTTGATGAAGCCTTAAGATTTTTAGATGATCTATGTAAGGTCGATGAAACTAATGCAGCACCAAGAAAGAAAAGAATTGCAATTTTGAAAGGCAGAGGTCATACTGCAGAAGCAATCAAAGAATTGACAGAGTATTTAAAGAAGTATGTATTTTTGTAAAGTAGTAAAATTTTGATTTTACAAAAATAACTTAACAAAAATTTTTTTAGGTTTATGAGTGATGAAGAAGCTTGGCAAGAACTAAGTGAACTATATCTAAGCGAACAAGAGTTTGCAAAAGCAGCATTTTGCATGGAAGAAGTTATTTTAATCAGTCCACATAATCATTTGTATCATCAACGATATGCTGAAATAAAATACACACAAGGAGGTTATGATAATTTGGAAATTGCAAGGTCACATTATTGCCTTGCCTTAAAATTAAGTCCTAACAACATGAGGGCTTTATATGGTCTTTTTCTGGTAAGATATTAATATCATTAAAAATTTAAACTCAAAATCAAAAATTAATTAGATTATTTTTATTTTAGTGTGCCACAAATATTGCTGTTAATCAAAAAACTCAATCACAGAAAAAGAAAGAATCAAGTAAACTGGCATCATGGGCTTTAAGACAAATTCAAGAAAAATACGCTGAGGTTAAATCCGAAAAGAGTTGCGTCACTTCATTAGAACATCTTATGAGTAATCTTCAATTAACCTCTTCATAAAAATTAATTGAAATTTCGAACTGAACAATGCCTAAGTGCCCGGATTTGTATGTTTCTTCAAAAAAAGGTAGCTGAACGAGGCATTTTTTAAATAAGATCAAATTTTTATTTCCTTTTATTTTATTATTCCGAATTAGGGAACAAATTAAGTTTTTTAGCACCAGGGTGTAATAAAAATTTAATTAACAAATTCGACCTGAACACTAAATGTCGCTTAAAACTTTTTTACATATAAAAAAAATATTTTATTCCCCTATTATTAGTATTAAAATAATTTAAATGAATTGCTTAATTGCTTGTGATTCGTATTTGGAATATGATGTTAGTATGGGATGTGATTTATATTAGAAAATGTTGGTAAATTTTTTGTTATAATTCAGAAAGGGTAATGTGTGGATAACTGATTATTTGTTCAGGAGTAGGTTTTTGTAACCAAGTTCGACTTATAGTCGGTGTCGTCATTTTATAATGAGAGCGTGAAATTAGAAAGAAGTAAAAGCAATTTTCCTCACTCCGTGAAGGAAAGACGGTTTTTCCTCACGGGGGAGTTTTTTTTAAACGGAAATTTAAGGCTTCCTCGTGAGAAAAAATATCTAACTATGCAAGAAACGCAAAAGACTTGCCCGTCTCAACCTTTTTAAGGCCCTTGCCTTCGGCTCGGGCCTCAAACCCGGTCTCGACGGGCAATTTTGTCTTTTGCGTCACTTGTACAGTTATATACTATAAATTAAAGGGCTTAAAGTTATTCCATTCAGCAAAAATTAAACAGAAAAACGAGTTTGAAAATATAACTTATTTCCCTAATTTGACGGGTTCATTATAAAAAGACCAACTTCCTTTTTGGCAACGACTACCACAGTAAGTGGTAACCAAAGATATCAGAAAATATAAAAGTTAATACATTATTTTTATTTTCATTTTTATTAAAGCCTTTCTTCATTTCCATTTACAATTTTTTTTAAACAAATCATTTTATGACTTTAAAATTTCTAATTCCCATTTCAAATTGCTGTTAACATCCGGAGGGATCATAAACCTAGGCTGCAGCAAAGGGGTTTGAGGAGCACCTTCCGTTTTCATATGCAAAGCCGCAATCGAATTGGAAGTAGCATCAGGGCCGTATCCTTGTTTTCCTGTAATCAACTCAACGTTCCATATTTCTCCTTTCCCATCTTCAATTTCCTTCAATAAAACCTTAAATATTTTCTGCAATTCTTCCGCTTTCTCCTCTTCTTTAATTTTAATCAAACATTTATTTAAATCTCTAATCTCTTCTTTCATTTCAAAACAATTACTAACAACATTATGAAGCGAGGTAATTAATGCCAAATCTTCATACTGGCTCCCTTCTTTTAAACTTAACATTTTTCTTTCTTGCTTTCGCCTATTCTTTGACGACCTAAAGGTTCTATTTGTAGTACGCGACCCAGTATGCGATTGAGTTACAGTACTCGTCTCTGAAAACATATCCTGTTCTCCAGGTCCGATTTCAACATCAGGAAGCGGCTTCGATTTTTCTTCCCTAACCACAGCGAGTCTATTTTTCTGCTTCAAAAACAATTCCCGAAAATTACCAATCTGCATTTTTAAGACATTAAAATGCGCCGCAATCCCAGGTTTAATATGAGTTTGAATAATATTATTATTTTCTAACAATTCGGCTAATCTGAACGCTTCTATAAAATGCCTTCCAAGACACAAAGTTATAATGGCTTCATCTGAATTTTTTATATAGTCAAGATAAATAACAGCTGCTTCTTTAAATTTTTTAACCTCAATCAATTCGAGTGTTATATTACGATATAGGTCATTTAATTCCTGACCGGAGAGCGACTGTCTCCCACAAGCAATCGCCTCTTGCCAATTACCGGATTTCCGATAAGCTTTAATAGCATTGTTATATAACTTAGCATTGCTGTACATGATCCCCGCTTCTTCGTACGAATGATCTTTCATTAGTTCATCCCCATACGACGCGCAAATTTGTTTATATCTATCCGTAGTCGATGGGACTAACTTTAAAGCTGGCTTAAATAATTTATGTGCTCTAATAAAATTTAAACATTCAGTAAAATAATTATCCCCGTCGCATTGCATTAAATGCTCTAATGCTTTTTCATATCTTTTCAAATATTTATCAATCGTGAATTTCTGATAATTTATTTCTAATTTTCTTAAATCGTTTAAGAATTGCAAGTATTCTTTTGGATCCTTTTGGGATTTATCAGCAACTAAAAGCACTAAATCAAAATCATACATCCCAAGCGCTACTTTGTACAATTCTTCAACATCAATTAAATAGAGAATGTATTTAAAAGCTTCGTTAAACGAAACGGCAACTTTCACGTTATTTAATTCTTTCTCCCTTACATTTTTTATAATTCCCAAAGCTTTCTCAATATGTTTAATTTCTCCTTGTTTTATACAAGTCGTTAAAATCGGCAGTAAATATTCATCTGCCTTTTCCTTCCCCTGAAGTGTTTTTTCAATCAACTCACAAATTTTTCTAATTTTCCCATTTTCCTCAACGTTATTTTTTCTATCATAAATAACAGAATACATCGTCCTCGTTACATCTTCATTACTCAACTCGGATAAAAATAAACTGATCCATGATTGATCTTTTATGTCTTCAACGAATTTATTAACGTTCGATAAAAATAAATTCGGATTGTGATCGTAGATAAGGTTCAAATTAATCCTCTGTTTTCGCATAATATCGAACGCTTCGAAATAATTTAACTCGTCTAAATATTTTCCGATTATATAAAACGATAACGCTCTCGGTTGAATGCATTCTAAATTTCCACGAGGCATTTGAAGGATAACTTTTGTGTCTTTGGGAACTGATCTAATTATTCGACTCCCTCTTTCGATTCTTCTCGTGCATACGTCTGATAAATCACTTCCATCAAAAATCTTATTCAATTCCTTTTCTATGTTCAAACACAATAGCTGATGCTTTAAACTTGTCAGTAATAAAAATTCTTCGTGTATGTAAAATGAAGTAATATTATTAGCCACAATATTATTATTCACAAAAAATTTATTAGTATTATCCAAGCCGAATATTATATATTCATCCTTTGATTTTGTTATTTGAATTTCATTAAACTTCACTAAATTTATCGGGTATAGATGATCATGAACATTGCTCTTCTTTTTCTCATTTACATCGAATGAGTACAAATTTCCCTTCACATCATTAATCAGCACCAAAGAATCAGTATAAAATCTTAATATTGATATCGGCAAATCAATTTCCACTTCACTTTCCTTAAAATCATTATTAATTTCAATGATGCTTAAATATGGCTTTGAATTTTTAATTTTGCACAGCATTAAAATATCAGCAGATACCCAAGTAATATTATAATAAAAAATATTTTTCTCGATTAGAGAAAATTTTTGAATTAATTCATGTGAGAGTTTTTTGGGTTCATCTGTCTTTTGAAAGCTATAAAGCAAGATTGATCCATCGCTTAAGTATACTAATAAGTCATTTGTGTAAACAGACGGAGGAGCAAATTTGATTTGATTAACAAATGCTGGAAATTGCAAAGAATAGGTGCACATTGGTGGAGGAACAATTCCATTTCTAAATGAAGTTAATAATAAATTGCAGCCATCAATGACTCCCACAAAAGCTTCATCAATTTTATCACATCCTTTGCTTCTATTAACAATCCATAACCATGAATATTTATTGTAATATAAATTATCATCATTCTTGTTGATAACATGCAAAGAATTACTATTTCTCTGATCCCATTCAACAACAACAATTTCACTTTTTTCCTCAAACGTAATCGTCTGCTTACAATACCAATGATAATTCATCACCGAATAGATCTGGATCATATCTTCAATTCCATTTTTTCTTAATAAAATAGAAAGTAATTTAGAATCTTCATTCCATCTTAATTCTTTAACCGCAACTTCATCTAGTGCAAATGGCAACGTAAATTCTCCATGCTTCAGTCCATTCTTCTCAAAAAATATAACGTTATATTTATTCGGTAGCTTTTGTGAACTTGCAATTAAATTCCCAGAAGGTCTCCAATGTAAAGAATGCTCCAAACCAGGCAATGTTTCACTTGTAAATTGCAAAACTGCATCTCTATTAAATATTCTTAAATATCTGGCATTCGTTTCTGGATTAATACTGGAAACTGCAAAATATTCAGCATCACCTCTCCATGACACTCTTATGGCACCATCATCATTTCCTTGAATTTGAACATCTTCCTTACTCTTATCTTTTGACAACTTTCCTTCAGATCCTCGAAATTGAGTTTCTTTTTTACCCCAACCGACAGTTATAAACTGTTGTTCACCAAAACCACCACCATGAAGATTAACTTCAATGATTGCATCAAATTCATTTGACATTAATAAAACTGTATCATTTCCAGTAACTAATACCACCAATTCTTGTTCTGGGCTCCATTCAGCAGCTTTAATTCCGCTGTCAACTGAGCCTATGATATCTGACAGACACGTGGGCTCGCTGTTTAGATTTAGAGAAACAATATCGCCGTTTACAAGAAATAAATATAAGAAGTTTTTTTCAACTGAGTGTGTGATTCGCACTGCTTCAGGTGGATCATCGTCTAGGACTGGATATAATGTTTCAATTAAATTGCATAGTTCAAATTGTGTGGCGCCTCCATTAATTTCATAACGATACACATGGCCTTTGGAATACGTGTAAATATCTTGCCGGTTTTGGCAAAAAACTTCACAATCTTCTAATCCTTTCAGATGATAAGTTTCAAAATTGCACAACGTTAAATTCCTCATTTTATATATATATAATTAACACATCAAAATCACCTTTAAACTACTTTTTTTTTTTTAAATTACGTTGATATAAACAAATGTTGGCAGCGACAATATGGCCGACGAAATGTCAAAGCCGTCTTGATTCAAGATTCGTTCTCACTTCTTTTTGGTTTTTTAACGACTTTAATGAATTATTGGCCTGCAATTATTGAATTAATTGATCATTTTAAATCATCAGTCCTTGAATGAGTTAAAAAATTTTTAAATGGTTGATAAACAGAAAAGGAAACTTCGTTTGGGGCATTTTGCTGTCGTGTACATGAACAAACCCGTTTGAGCCACTTCATCAGCTCTCCGGGAAATGTTATCTATATTGTACAAATATTTCATCAGTGAAAATTAAATCAAATCAAAATGCCTACAATAGGGGTTAAAAAAGAATTATTGTTTAAAGCCCTTGGAAGAACATACAGTAAGTATCGAGTTTTACCTTTAGCGGCTTTATCGATGTGGGCATGTTTGGTTATAAAGCATGCCAGGAAAATTTTTGGTTGCTAAAATTATTTCAACCACTAACATGTCTATTTTTTTTTCTCAGCTGATGAAGAATTCGCTAATCTTTGCTTTGATTTCGGACTTGAACTCGACGAAGTTGTAAGTTTCAAAAATGTAAATGGACAAGTGCACTCATTGAAAAAATCAAGTAACAATTTTATACTTTTCATTTTAGACCAGTGAAAAACAGATGTTATCGAAAGAACTAGGTTCAGATCATCAGGTTCAAGATGCATCTGAAGAAATATTGTACAGAATAGAAATACCTGCAAATCGTTATGATTTACTGTGTATAGAAGGACTTGTCAGAGGCCTTTTAATTTTTCAAGGACTGTAAGTAAAAACAAGGAATAAATTGGAATTATCGTAGGTATTTTATCAATGAATCATTACATAAAAATCATGCTAAATTATATTTCAGAATGAAACCTCCAGTGTTCAAGATATCAGATAAAATAGTTGAGCATTTAACAATTCTACCAGATGTGAGTGTTGTGACATCTCTTCAGAAATTTTATTTTAAAAAAATTAAATGAATCTATTTTATTTTTTTCTAGACCCAGTTAATACGTCCACACATTGTTGCTGCAGTTTTAAGAAATATTGAATTCACTAAAGAGCGATATGATAGTTTCATTGATCTTCAAGATAAACTTCACCAGAACATTTGTCGAAAAAGAAGTTTAGTTGCTATAGGAACTCACGATTTAGATACAATCAAAGGACCTTTTTATTATGATGCAAAATCACCAAATGAAATTAAATTTAAGCCTCTTAATCAAACAAAAGAGTACACAGGTTCTGAAATAATGGAACTTTATACGGTAAATTTAATTTAATTTAAAATTTCATGTATACAGTGAATTTAATTAATGTTATGATTTTTTTTTTAGCACCATGCACAGCTAAAACAGTACTTACCAATCATTAGAGACAGCCCGGTGTATCCTATTATCTATGATAGTAATGGAGTTGTGCTCTCTTTACCTCCTATTATAAACGGTGATCATTCGAAAATAACGCTAAAAACCAAAAATGTGTTCATCGAAGCCACCGCAACAGATATGAAAAAGGCGGAAGTTGTTATTGACACCTTAGTAGCCTTGTTCAGTGAATATTGTTCAGAAAAATTTTCGGTTGAAAGAGTTGAAATAACTAAGAAAAAAAATGGGAAGAAATATGTTGAGCCTAAACTTGCGAATAGAGAAGTGAAATTTAATACGTTAAAAGCAGTGCAGGTAGCAGGAATTCAAGAATCACAAGAAAATGTTATTAAACTGTTATCTAAAATGGGTTTAACATCAGAACCAATTACAAAGGCTAAATTAAAGGTCTTGGTTCCTCCGACGAGGCACGATATATTGCACGAGAGGGATATAGTTGAAGATTTAGCTATTGCGTACGGTTATAACAATATTCAGAAGACGTTTCCGAAAACGGCGACTGTTGCCCAGGAGTTTCCGTTGAATAAATTGTCTGATCATTTGAGGGAGGAAGTTACTAGATCAGGATTTACGGAGGCATTAACTTTTTCATTGGTAAGTAAATATTAGGCGAATTCTAAAAAAACTTATTTTAGCGCACCTTTGTAAGAATTTTGGGGCATGACGCAGAAACACCCTTGAATCGTTAATTTTTTTAAACGGTTTGATTTTTATTTTCAGTGCTCGACAGATGATGTGTCCACTAAATTAAGAAAAAATATTTCGAACGTCCCCGCTGTTCATATTTCAAATCCGAAAACATTAGAATTTCAAGTATGCAGAACCGAACTTCTTCCTTGTATTTTAAAAACGATCGCTAGTAACAAGCAAATGCCTCTTCCAATGAAAATATTCGAAATATCGGACGTTGTGTTAGCGGATGAAAAAACGGAAGTGGGAGCGAGAAACGAGAGACACTTGTGTGCTGTTTATTATAATAAAACGTCCGGGTTTGAAATTATTCATGGGCTTTTGGATCGAGTTATGATTGCACTTGACGTTCGTCGTGACGAGAAAAAGAACGGAATTGGATATTATCTTCGAGCTTGTGATGGTAAATTAATTTTAAAAAATATTATCTCGGAAATAGTATTTTTTGTAGTAAAAAATATTTTTTGTTATGGCAGATCCTTCGTTTTTTCCCAAAAGATGCGCTGAAGTTATTTGCAATGGGAATGTGATAGGTAAAATGGGTATCATCCATCCGCTAGTCATCAAGGAGTTTGATTTGAATTTACCATGTTCGTCTTTGGAGATAAATATTGAACCATTTTTATGAAGTACTTGAGAAACAATATAAAGTTTTATTAAAAAAGGAAATCTTTCAGATAAGATTTAATTAAACAGAAAACTTGGAAGCTGGCTTATAAGCAAGGCTACGATGCACTCACTTTTTTTTACCAGCCGAAAATCTGTAGCTACCTTAGAATTATAGAAAAAAAAAATCTAGTCTAGGAAAAAGGAAAAATCACAAATTTTTTTCGTCTTAAAAAAAAAAAAAGTTCTGGTAGTGCAGAGTCATTTTAAAAAATTTGAGAAACGATAAAACTGCTTTCATTTTTTAGCCAAAATTTCCAATTGCCAATTAATTACCTATTTCAAAAATAATTTTTGTCTGGATTTAGAAATTTTTGGGAAATCGTAAAAATTTTTATAACCGTGATTATTCTCCTTACAAAAACCATTTTTTTCCCAGGTCGTCGTACTTTGATAATTTTGACTACTTTGGCGCTGGCGCTTTTTTTTGAATTAAGAAAAAAAATCAAAGTAGTCTTGTTCTGATTCAATTCTTTTATTTACGAGGAAAAACTATCAGCACCTTATTTATTCTCATAAAATCATAAAAGAATCCTCATTATCATATTCCTTTTGTTATTATAAATTGATTTATGTATAAAAAGACAAATTACTACGCATAACAAGCAGTGGATTTAAAATTTCACCTTTCACACACAATCCTGATGCAATCAATCATCGCTCTTTCCTCACGTGATCAATAGAGGGAAGGACTTTCAGGGTGGAATAATAAACCATTTTGTTTTAAATAATGCATTTTCGTTCTCTTTCCCCTATTTATTCTTTTAAGACGATGCTAATTAAAATATTTAATAGATTTTAAAATTTCATAACTTTTTTCACAATCGGTGGCTCCCTGCATTTGGTAAGATTTTAAAAATGGCGCAGAACTTATCCAGTTTAAATTTGAATGTTGATTATGGTAAATAACGTGGAATTAGAGCATGCAAATCGATCGTCATTGATGAAAAATGATTAATTTTTTGAATTGCACTTGAATTAAATGAGTGTTACGATTTGGGGATGTAAAATAATGCATTAGAAAGCAATTTTCTTCCCAACTTTCATTTCCATCGTGCAGGGAAATTTAAGAATTTTTGAAGTTTGCCATTCTGATGTCAGAGAGCAGCACAGGGAATTTTAGCATCCGGGAACTTCATAGTAGACATGGCGAATATTAATTTGAGTGAATGATGGTGATTGTAATTAAAATAATTTCAGGATTTATTAGTGCCTGTGTTGAAATTCCATACTAGAAAAAAGCCATTTAATGTAATAAAAGACTTAGGAAAGTTAAAAATGCAGAATGTAGCACAAGGTTCCTCTTCAGATAGTCAAAAAATTGAGAAAGGGAACGCTCATCACGATACAGAAAAGTCGTCTACTCCCCAATCTTCAAATTCAAGCCCTACAAAATCAGGAACGGAGACATTTTCAGAATTACAACCGAAATTTATGACTGATTCGTCAGAAAGTGAGGAGGACGACGTTTCAGAGGTAGGAAAATATGTACAAAGGAAATCAGACCGATTACGTGTGGCCTCGAGTATAGGTTTCAATGAACTTATTGAGAGACATCTTGTGCCAGCAAGCTCGAACAATAGGCCTAAATAAATTTATTAACGGTACCGAAATTTACGTATTTAGGAATAAAACGGCAGCAATTTGCTTTTTTAACATTCCGCGATTATAAAATAACAAGATACGAAAGATTTAGTATCAGTTTTAGGCCTTCAGTGAATAAACAAAATGGCTTCCGTAATTTGCATTTTTAAAAAAAGAATGAAGATGAATCAGGAGGATTCCATTAGGCCATGCTTTCCGTGCACCCGATTAAGCTGGTTTTTCCTACTTTCGTTTGATTCCGGTAATTTTTGAAAATATTTCTCCCGAAATATCGTAATTGTTAAGTGTGTCAGTCGTTGATACCTGATTGGGTTGACGGTGTTAATGGAATAACATGGCTTTGTTGTTTTCTTTTCTCAGATGATCTTGTTGATTAATTTTACATGTTATTGTTACTTATAAATTGTACAATAACAATAAAATGGATTATTTTATAGAAATACGGTATTGGCATGTGTTTAACCATGATTTGGAATCGCAGGTCACTGACCATTTGAATGTTTTGTGAAATTGCATATATGTTTCAATAAAAGGATATCTGATTGGGTTTTAATGTGATTAAACAGAGAAGGATGCAATTAATTGTCATTTCAAAATAACTGGTAATGGTTTTTAATATTGTTTTTGTCAAATATCATGCTTTCATTCAAAATTCAATGGACATATTGCGCATCAATGAAATGGATAACACATTCGGTTTTTAAAAAAAATAATAATTTTAAATTCATAGTGTGCTTTAAAATGTGTACTTGTGAGAAACATCATGAATTTCATATTGGGGTTTGTATCAAATGCTTTTTTTTTTCTTATTGGATCTGTGCATTTTGTGTAATCATTTTCATTGTCATCGTAGAGATTGCAATAAGTCATGCTTTTGTCTTGATGCTTTGAAACCAGAGTGAGTTACCAAAAACTTAGACACTTTGAATGTTTCTAAGGTCAAGTCTTGTAAAAGCTACATTGGAAGTGTTTTAATTTAAATATTTTTTCTTATTAGCGTGCAAACATTTTTTTCATTGCAATCTTTAACTAATTCATATTTTTGCACTAAAAAGCATTAAAGAATGCAGCCTTGTGCTACTAACAAAAGATTGAACTTTAATATCTCATACTAAATTACTTGTTGTCCTTTCATCTTTTTATCATCGGTGTTTTTTTTCTTGGGCTAATTATTTTTTAATTTTAATGTGTTGTTTGGTTTTAGAGGGAGATTTTAAAAAGGTTAGAGAAGGAATTGTAAGCTTGATTTGTTTGTAAAGAAAAGGGAGAATAATTGCAGTGATGCATTAGAAAGCTTGTTTTAAAGGTATATTAAGCTGTTAACTGATGTGTGAAAGGAAAAATTTTTGAAAAAGCTTATTTTAGGGGAGAAGAGTAAGAGGGCAGTATCAAATTTAATTTAAATCTATAGGAGGAAGCTTATTGAAAACTTTTTCAATCAAAACAAAATGATTGTAGGAACACTTCATAGAAGATGTTAATTTAAAAGCTAATCTTAAAGAGAAAGCATTTTTAAAAAGCATCATAGAAAAAAAATTGGTTGCTAGTTGATTTTTCTTCAAAAAAAATTTCAGGATAGTTGCTCTTGGTGAGATAATTTTTGTGGCTTAGTCTTATTGGAGGAATTTTTGTAATTTTTTTTTTGATTTTCAACAAAATTAAGCCAGAAGTTTTTCTTAATAACTCTTCTTGCTCTTAGACAGGAATTCAATAGCATTTCTGGCTAAAACAGATGTAAAACCTTCTTGATATCGCATTCAAAACATGAAAGGCTAAATGCATGGTAGAAAGAATCATTAAGATAATTTTTCGAACAGTTTTATGTGAGAATTTTGCCATTGAAATTAAAAATTGGAGAAAAATCTTTCTAAAGCAGTTTTTGCCAAAGAAAACATTTATTGGTTGCATTTTAAGAAGCAAGACACTTAATCTTTTCTTAGGATAAGTGTGGCAGTAGTACCGTGTAGCCAAAGGTCTCAAATTTATCCTCATAAAAAACTCTGGCCAGTTTACAATTTTCTGAAAAAAATGGGGAAAGATAAAAAATTTTTTTACTGAAAATTTTTTATTCTTGAATAGCTTTAGCTTGCAAGTAACTTTGAAGGAAACTGTGTACATAGTTTTAAGTTTCTTCTTCCCCATTTACTTTTCGAGGGAAAATTTATAATAACCGAAAGGAATTCCAAGATAATCTTTGAAATAAAAATTGTTTTAGCAAGTTTTTCAAAATTTTCCTTAAAGGTCTAAAAAAAAAAGATGATCTGCTGTTGTTTTATAAAATTTTTTTGTGTGAATTTCTATTGTATGAGAAAAAATTTTCCCCTTATAACTTTTTTCTCTTCGGCTATTAAATTTTTATGAAAGCCATTTATAGGTTTATGTTAGAACGCTTCTTTATTTTTTAGAGCCGGACTGCAAACTGCATTATCCTCAAGTTCTCGAAGCCTGGCCCGTGAAAGGAAAACATTCAATTTCCCAACAAATGGAATAATTAAATTTTGTGAACTTTTGAGAACTATCGAACAATACCTTTTCATGTTCCCGATTCTACTTTGCCTATAAATTCTAAAAAGGTTAATTAATAGTGTTAATTTTTTTTCCATAAAAAAATTATTGGGTTTAATGAATTATTAAGTTTATTTTTTTGAAAAGTTTTCTTTTTTAAAAAAAAGTGTAAAAGCACATAAATTGCGAAACTGACTTAAAAGAAAAGATCACGAGACAGGGCATGACTAAATGGACAATATAAAGGAAAAAAAAACCTAAAACGGATTGAATAAGGCCAACGAATAAAACGTTTCCGTTCATTAAATCGTGTACTCGGTGCATCGAGAGTGAAAGTATGGCGATGATTTGCACTCTGATATTGCATTGTTTAATATAGCTTGCAAAAGAAAACACGTCGACTGTAAAACGATTGTCTCCGAAATTGTGAATTTTTTTTTTAACATAAAAAATCATTTTTTTCTATTTTTAGGTGGAATCATTTATGATAGATCAGGAATTGGACGAGGACTCTCGTCTGGACACGTCCAAATTCCTACTAAGCGGTGGCTGCACGGAGGGATCCGAAAATTCAGTAGATCCGGAAACTCAAGTACGGCTGGAGGCTTTGCTTCAAGCTGCTGGAATAGGAAAACTATCCTCTGGTGATGGGAAGCATTTAGCCGATCCAGAAGTCTTACGTCGCCTTACATCAAGCGTATCCTGCGCTTTGGACGAAGCAGCGGCCGCTTTAACTCGCATGCGAACGGAAAACCCTCGACCGCAAGTCGAAACCCGTTCCCTTGTGGAAGCGTGCACGGACGGAGACGTCAGCACCGTTAGAAAGCTTTTGACCGAAGGGAAAAGCGTTCACGAAACAACAGAGGAAGGAGAGAGTTTATTATCGTTAGCTTGCTCCGCTGGTTATTTAGAACTTGCGCAAGTTTTATTAGCAATGCATGCAAATGTCGAAGATCGAGGCGTCAAAGGGGATTGCACACCGTTAATGGAAGCGGCTTCTGCCGGTCATCCAGATATCGTTAAATTGTTAATTAATCATGGAGCCGAAGTTAATGCTCAATCCTCTTCGGGCAATACCCCGCTTATGTATGCCTGCGCCGGCGGGCACGAAGCCGTCGTCCGGGTTTTGTTAGAAAATGCGGCTAATGTTGAAGATCATAATGAAAACGGACATACGCCTTTAATGGAAGCAGCTAGTGCGGGTCACGTTGGAGTTGCTAAAATTTTATTAGAACACGGAGCGGGGATTAACACTCATTCCAATGAATTTAAAGAATCTGCTTTAACTTTGGCTTGTTATAAGGGCCATTTGGATATGGTGAGGTTCTTACTCGAAGCCGGAGCTGATCAAGAACATAAAACAGATGAAATGCATACGGCGTTAATGGAAGCTTCAATGGATGGTCACGTAGAAGTTGCTAGGTTACTTTTAGATTCCGGGGCTCAGGTAAGATGGAAAAGTAAATGGTAAGATCATCCGGGAAAAATTACAAGAATTTTTGATTTTGAAATAATTTTCCAGTGAAGAATCTGAGTTTACCACTCGATTAAAAAAATATGATCTGAATTTTCAAAAGTCTAGTGTCCCCATGAGCCTTGCGTAACTCAGTCAGTGCTGACTCTGGTTGGCAGCGCATGCGCTAATGCATTTTTAGATGTTTTCACGATGGGCAATTAAGAGACCCCTGGAGCCGTCTCATTTAATCGCTTCCAGGGATTTCCCCGTAGTCAGGTTACTGTCGCGGCCTTTCTACCTTTGCAAAACTTATTCAACGCTGTGCTACCGCTTTTAAGGTCTACCAAAGCTTCTTTTGTGACTTCTGGCGACATCTTATCTCCTATCGGGTTCTCTCTAGCTGCCTGGCATGCCTTAAGACCGTTTAGGAGTTGCTCGCCTTTGTGTAGCATTATTTACCAAAAACTTACAACTTTGATCTGGTCAGGGCCGTTCTCGCTGTTCAAAGAAACTTGCCCAGCCCATGCAGGCCTCTAGATTAAAAGCCTGACACGCCTAAAAGCTGCATTATAGACTAAAATTTAGTTTCGCTGGTACTTTATTCGGGCTGTTCAGGAAGATTTTAGATGCTACCAATAAACTGGCTTTTCTAGAAAATTTTTGTTCTCTTTCAAAAGAGTCACATCAATAAAGGAGTCGCAGCAATAAAGTTCTCGCCTGGACAGTGAAAGTAGTCAGTCCTACTCTCACTCGGCGTGGCTTGATTGATTTCTTTTTTCTATTTTCATTGAACTTCTTTTACAGAAAGAAAACTGGGGAGCCTAATAGGGAGTGGACACTTTAGAGAGTCGTCTGCTGCATACGGGATCGTCATTTGCAAATAGAGTAGCTTCCATGTTCTCAAACTGGGGGGGGGGCAATGATTTTGGTTTTAGCTGGGTGATCTTAGCTGGGCTTTCCAGTGACGTCATACGACTACTGCATCGAAAAAATAACCTAACCTGGTTATAAGATCCTTGCCAAACCTCAATGATAGACTTATTATGTTACTCAACGACACTGGAGCCATGCAACATTCACTCCACCTAACGGCCTTCCTCTTAAACTGTTTTAAGATGCCCCTTATAAAAAACTACGTGTTCTGCACAAAAATTCTACTTATTTGGTCGCAGCTAATTCGTCAAAAGGTCGAATACTGATTCGAAGTTAGCCCTTTTAAGTCATTAAGCCACATATATGCCAGAACTAAGCCCACTACTCCCTTAATTTTTATCTTCAAGAGGCAAAGCAGCCTTGGTGAGCTTAGCTCATTCCGCTGAAAGCTCTTAAATAGTTTCTAATGTCAAACTTTGCTCAGATAAACTCAGGTTGCATTCACACCAAGAAAAAGGTTTTCGAGGTGCAGCCCAAAATCAAAAATTCATGTTTTTTTCTTCTTTGATCACTCTCAATCAACCTTATTATCTTAAAATACTGATATCAATTTTTTTTCCCCATAAAGGTAAACATGCCAACCGATAGTTTCGAATCACCATTAACATTAGCTGCATGCGGGGGCCACACCGAACTAGCAATGCTACTAATCGAAAGAGGGGCGAACATAGAAGAAGTAAACGACGAAGGCTACACGCCTCTCATGGAAGCTGCAAGGGAAGGTCACGAAGAAATGGTTGCCCTTTTACTTAGTCAGGGTGCTAACATTAACGCCCAGACTGAAGAAACCCAAGAAACAGCTTTAACTCTTGCTTGTTGCGGAGGATTCCTCGAAGTTGCCGATTTTCTTTTAAAAGCAGGAGCGGATTTGGAATTGGGAGCTTCGACACCGTTAATGGAAGCAGCTCAAGAAGGTCATCTAGAGTTGGTTCGGTATTTGTTGGAATATTATCACGCGAATGTTAATGCCCAGACTCAGACGGGAGATACGGCGCTTACGTATGCTTGCGAAAACGGGCACACGGAAGTCGCTTCTCTTTTGTTGATGTACGGGGCTGAATTGGTGAGTAATAATTGTTTTTTTGGGGAATGTGAAGTGTTGTGCGGAAAAAAGATTGAATTTTCTTTGTTTTAGGAACACGAATCAGAAGGAGGCCGAACACCTTTGATGAAAGCCTGTCGAGCAGGGCATCAGCATACAGTGCAGTTCCTGATTTCCAAAAATGCTGATGTTAATAAAACCACAACTAATAATGATCACACACCTTTGTCCCTGGCTGCTGCTGGCGGGCATATAGGTGTTGTTGAACTTCTTTTGGCTAATCATGCAGATCCTTTCCACAGGCTAAAGGTAATATTTTTTTTTTAAATTTCGTATTTGCCCTAAAAATAGAAAATTAATTTTCTTCTTTTGGGGGTTTAGGATAATTCAACGATGTTAATCGAAGCAGCGAAAGGAGGTCACACGAACGTAGTTCATCTTTTATTGGATTATCCTCATTCGATAATGATGCAACCACCAGCAGTTCCTCCCCAGCCTTCGGAGGAATTGTTAAGAGAGTACGATGCAGCAAGAGCGGCAGCGGCGGCAGCGAGAGAAGCCGAACAAAATGGGCAGAATAACAAATTACCAATGCATTGCGTTAATAAAAATCACAACCCCCAGAAACCGTTATCCCTTCTTCGTAAAAATAAACTTCCATCGACATCCGAGCCCGGTTTAACATCTGCAGAAGCCCAGCAGGTAAAGTATTATTTATTAATTAGGACTTGAGGATACTTTTTTTGGATTTTTAATTAGCTCTTGGTATTGCTGTTAGTTAATGGCGTCAAAATGTTTCTTGTCAGAGCTTTTCTCTATCATTAATAATGAACTTTGATCTGGATTGATAAATTTGAGCTCAGAATAATAAGCAAGCTGGTTGTTTCGCCGGAGAAGGTATCAGGTCAATTTAAGAATAAATCTTTAATTGGCTTGTTTGAACCTGAAGGCAATGACCCAAATCCAGGCCAACCTGACGGCTGTGACCCTGAAGATTGGAGCTGGTCGAATTTGCTTTATTCACTAGTGAGCCGAAGTTTGTTACATGTTCAGAGCCGTCAGGCCATAAATTTTGTACCTACTACAAACATTATTTTGACGCCTTTATTAACTCTTCACTCTTCGTTTTTGTCTTCACTAAACTATATTCTTGTCTCTAAAAAAAGGTGAGAACGCAGCCAGTTGGTGAAAGTACGACAGTGCTTAATCATACGGTGCCGGAATGTGAATATAATACGTTAGATAAGGGAAGCGGAAGCGTTATTAAAGAAGAAGAGAAGAAAGATGTAACCGTGTCGACTGCGACTTTAGTTCCTTGCTCTAAACCACTTGGTCTAAACATCGACCTTTCCGCACAGCAAGGTCTCGTCTTTGGAAACGGGAAGGTAGTTTTACCTGCTCAACCCAGTTCCCCTCCTCAGCCCCCGCAGCAACCCTTGCCCAGTTCACCGCCTCAGCAGCCCTTTGAAGTATCCCAGGTTTGTAATTCATATTTAAATAATTTTTTTAAAAAAATTTGTTTATTGTTTTAAATTAATTTTTTTTGTGGGATCTTTTTAGAATACAGCAATTAGTGACAGACCCAAAGCAAAACCGGTATCCAAAAAAGAAGGAAAGAATCTTCGTAAACTATTTAACCTACAGCAGCATCAGCTGGAATTGCAACAGCTGACGCAAGAGTACCAACAAGCGCAAGCACAAACGCAAACCCAAAATCAAGCCCAGACCCAAACTCAGAATCAAAGCCAAACGCAAACGCAGACTCAATCGCAGACTCAACCACAAGCCCAAAATCAAACACAGAATCAGACCCAGCCAACGCAAAATCTCGCCCAGCAGGCTCAAGATTGCAACAGTAAGTCGTTTAACAATTTTTTTGGAAATAAAAATGCATTCTTGAAAAAAAAAATTAATGGCTTGATTTTTAATGAAATATCAGGCAGAGGGATAACACCAAGTCAGTTATTGGCCCACCTACAGCAGCTTGATCCAGCCATTGCGGCGGCTGCCACACCGTCGCAATTACAACTTCTACAGCAAAAACATCAACAGCTATGGACTTTACAACAACAGGTTCGTTGAAGTTTTAAATTTTTGACTATTGTTTTTATTGGTTGTATGCATTAATTTTTTTTTTGTTTTGTTAGATTGCACCTAATGCAACTGTCGACGTCAATGAGCTTGCAATCGGGGTGTTATCCGATCAGACTCAAAGAAATTTGCAATTATTTCCTAATCCTGAAGATTCTGAAAAAATGAGGCAAAATGTGGTGGCCGATTCCTTGCTTATTGCTGCTATTGCTTCGTCTCAAGAAGGGAATGAAGCCAAAGAAGACGGGAAACATCTCCAAAAAACATCAACTGATCAAATTGACAATTTAGTCATGGATTTTGCTCATAAGTTGGAGGCTTTTTGTTTGGATGATACAGCGAGCGGTAAGAATTTTTTTCTAATTCAAAATTTTGATTGATGTGATGCAAGAGTCCAACTTTCTGACTCTGATCCCTTTCCTCAAGTTCAGTTAGGTCCTGCGGACCTTTTACTTAGCCCTGACCGTTTAAGATTTTTGGGAGGTTTTTTCTTGTCAGATTATTTTTCAGTGACTTACCAGTCTAGACTAATTGGCATTTAAAAATCAAATTTCATTTTTTTTTTTTTTTCACTTTTGTCCGAATAGCGCACAACAACACCAACAACAGCTAACTACTAAATATTCAGTATATAACAAAATAGGGTGAGGCCATTACCCACCCTAGCTCGCCCAGGCGCGCTAAGATAAAAGATATAGACAGTATGAAAAAATTATTCCTATAAGTAATTTTTTTTTACTTACAAAAGTTTTCTTTGACTGACTTTCATAGGCTTTAAAAATGTTCCTGAATTTTTTAAGTTTTTGCAAGAATATTAATTACCTGTTAATATTTTTAAATTTTTCGTATCATCGCAAACAAATCTCGTACTATTAAAGCCTTTTTAATGCTAATTTCCCATTTCCCATTAGTTGCAGAGCAAGACAGGTTAATCTCTCAAGCTCAGCAGCAATTATCACCAGAAGAAGCAATGGCAGCAGAGGAAGAAGCATTTAACCTCCTGGCACAGCAACAAGCGTCACAAGATCTGGCTTATATTACCGTTCCTGCTATCTCTTCTCAACAGCCTCAGGTAACTAAATTTTTAATGTAAACGGTTTAAAATTTTAAAACCCGTATTTATTTACTATTTTAAAATTTCTACAGCGTGGTAATCAAGGAGCACCAATTCATCTTTCTTACCAATACGCCACAGCCCATGAAATTCTTCCCCAAACAGTAGACTCTGCATCCGGTATGCAAATGGCCAGCACACCTCTTCAATTACCTGGTGCCAGTAGTCAGCCCATTACCTTAACTAGAACCAACGAGGGTAAGTTAATGTTTTATTTTGTGTCGAAATAAAATCTAGAATACTTTCTTGAAAATCTTATTTGGGTAAAATTTTAATTAGGAGCCGTTCAAATATCTGGTGCGGGGGCTCCATTACAAATGACTGGATCAACAACCACGCAGCTGGCTTTTTCTTCTGGTTATGCTGCCGGCTGGTCTGCTAATAACTCTTTGCAGTTAGGGAATAATGCTACGTTGTCAGCAGGTAGATGACACTGTTAAAAAAAAATCCCCCGCCCCGACCCTCCCCCGCTAATCGGCTCCTATTTTATTTTAAAATTTTAAAATAAACGAGAGAAAAATTGTTTTAATTTTTATTTTTTTATTTTCAGGAAATGTTTCTTCGAATGGTACTGTACAACAAACACCTCAAAGCATTCAAGTCGGGGCCAGTAATATAACACCACTACACGTGGCTAATGCACCTCACCATCTATTAAATCCTCTAAACCCCTTAAGTCGAATCGAACAAGGAAACGCTCCTTTTCAATCTCAACTATTGTTACCTTCGCCTCCTCTTTGTAAGTCTTTAAATTTATTTTTCTTATTTAACTTAGCATGATATTTTGATGAAATATTTAAAACTAAATTCTTGTCTTGCGCTTTTCCTCACTGTTTAATTGAAAAAGAAAAAGTGTTAAAGATGGATTAAATTAAAGTCTAACGCTTTCAATTTTGATTAAACTTAGCCACTTCGTTTTAATTTTTTTTTTTTTTAATTTTTTCGCTTTGTGGCTTCTTTCGCTATTTTTAAAATTAATTAATTAAAAAGAAACTGTATAATAACTGGAATGGACGGCGCTTACAGCTTTGCCAAGCCGTACCGTTACAACTTGTGAATCGAGCACGAGCACCGCCCAATTTACTTGTCCAGTTACAACAGAAGCGAGTGCTACTAGACAGGTCCAAGTGGCAACGCAAACCATTACGGAGAAGAAAGTTTCCCATCCCCAGTCGACTTATCCGCCTATTAAAGGAAAGAAAGCTCGTTACCAAATTCAATCAAGACAGCATAACGCCAATTTTACATCACAAAATAGTTATCAAATTGATCCTAATGCAGGTTCGTTAATTTTTTTAAATTTTTAGTTAATAAATGTATATAAAAGCGAAATTTATGCAGCGATGCATGCTAACAAAATTAATTATTAATTAATTTAGAAGGGCTGTTTTAAAACATTTATCTGGCATGGAAAATTTATAAAAAAAAAATTTTGATCGAGGGAAAAAATTTTTTTAATAATGACAGTTTTTTTATTTTGAAAATTTTAGGTATTGGACAATATCCTCAACCTAGTAGTGCAACCCAGTGTCAGCAGCAGCAAACTCTTCCGGTTCCACACCCTCCACTGCAACTTTCATCGTGCATGGACGTAGATTCAGAAACGGATAGCAATCATGATACCGCTTTAACTCTTGCTTGTGCCGGAGGGCACGAGGAGCTCGTTGAATTATTGTTATCCAGGGGAGCAGATATTGAACATCGAGATAAGAAGGGCTTTACTCCACTAATACTAGCCGCTACTGCAGGTCACGAAAAGGTGAAGAATTTTTATTGTTTAAAAAATGTTCCTTTCATTTTCACCTATCATCAATTTTTATATTTTTCATTTTTTCCTATTTTCCATATTTTCTGACTTTTCATTTTTTCTCATTTTTTATCATTTCTGATTTTTTTCTCATTTTTCATCATTTCTCACTTTTTATTTCTCCTTTTTACTTTTACTGATTTTTATTATTTTCAATTTTCATTTTTCATTTCTTCTCACATTTTCCTTCTTTCATTTTTTCTCATTTATAATTTTTTTTCTTCCCAATTTTTCATTTTTATATATTTTTTTTTAAAGGTTGTCGACATTCTACTAAACCATGGAGCAGATATCGAAGCTCAATCCGAACGTACTAAAGATACGCCCTTATCGTTGGCATGTTCCGGCGGGAGGTACGAAGTCGTCGAATTATTATTAACGAAAATGGCGAATAAAGAACATAGGAACGTTTCCGATTACACACCTTTAAGTTTAGCCGCATCCGGCGGTTACGTTAATATTATCAAGCTGTTGTTAAGTCACGGAGCCGAAATTAATTCGAGGACGGGAAGCAAACTGGGAATATCCCCGTTGATGTTGGCATCGATGAATGGTCACACAGCAGCTGTCCGGTTACTTTTAGACATGGGAAGTGACATTAACGCCCAGATAGAAACTAATAGAAACACTGCCCTAACCTTAGCGTGCTTTCAAGGAAGGCACGAGGTTGTCAGTCTTTTGCTAGATAGGAAAGCGAATGTGGAACATCGAGCAAAGGCAAGTTAAATTTTCTATTTTTAATAGAGCTAAAAACTTTCTTGACGTTAATTGTTTAATTTTTTCCAGACGGGACTAACGCCATTAATGGAAGCTGCCAGTGGTGGCTACGTAGAAGTAGGAAGGGTATTACTAGACAAAGGAGCCGATGTAAATGCACCTCCCGTACCTTCATCTCGTGACACTGCTCTTACAATCGCTGCTGATAAGGGTCATTGTCGATTTGTTGAACTTCTTTTATCCAGGAATGCACAGGTAATTTTTTTCCCAATGTTTTAATAAGTAAAAAAAAATTTTTGATGTTGAAATTAATTTTTTTTTTTTATTTCTAGGTTGAAGTGAAAAACAAAAAAGGAAATTCCCCGCTTTGGCTGGCCGCGAACGGGGGACACCTTAACGTTGTTGAACTTCTTTATAATTTAGACGCCGATATAGATTCTCAGGACAACCGAAAAGTTTCCTGTTTAATGGCCGCTTTTAGAAAGGGCCACGTAAAGGTAGTCAAATGGATGGTTAATCATGTTACACAATTCCCCAGTGATCAAGAAATGACCAGGTTCATAGCCACAGTCAACGATAAAGAGCTCCTCGAAAAATGTCTCGAATGCGTTAAAATCATACGAGCCGCTAAAGATTTACAATCCGCTAAAGCTAATAAAAATGCATCGATATTGCTAGAAGAATTAGATATGGAGAAAACGAGGGAAGAGTCCAAGAGAGCGGCGGCCGCGAGGCGCCGCGAAAGGAAGAAGAAAAAGAAATTGGAAAAGAAAGAGGAAAGGAGAAAGTTGTACGAGGAAAATAAAAAGAACGAGAAAAACGAAAGGGTGGATTCTGATGCCGAGGAAGAAGGTGAAAAATCTGACGCTGAAGAAGAACTCCCGAATCTTCCGACATACCAACAAAAGGGTAATCTTTCGAAAGGGAAAGAATCCAGTAAGGAATCGAGAAATAACGATGTTCGGTTAGGTTCAAGTTCCCCGGTTAGAAACGGGGAAGTTATGGATAAGGAGGAAGGGGATAGCGGAATCGATGCGAATAGTCAAGGTTCCTGTTCATCTAACGACGTTAAATCGAAAGAGAAACGAAAAGATAAAAAGAAGAAAAAAGGAAAGGACGAAAAAGAAAAACCTACAAATAGTAATAGTATTAATGATCAGTCATCCGCGAGTTCGGAAAATACGAATACCCATTCGAAGTCGAATCATAGTAGTAACGAAGTTTCCGAAAGGTAAGAAAATTTATTTTTTTAGCTGGGTGTGTTTAGCTTGGGAAGCAGATGCTAAATTTTATAGCTTAGGTCCGTGCAATCAAATTAATCAGGGATCTGGGTATAAAGATGAAGCCCAGAACGAATATCCTTGTTCCTGGGCCACCAAATTTTGGCTTATGTAAAAAACTAGATTCGGCCAGCAATATGAATACTTCCTATATTAGAGATTCGGTTTTGCATCAGCTTTCCCTAGTTTAAAAAAAAAAATATGGGTAATGATTTATTTATTTATTTTTAATTTTTTAGAACTCAAGAGGAATACGTAAATACGAATACAAAACAGTCTAGTAACAATAGTTATTCAAATATGCCAAATATATCGCCTCATTCGTCAGGGAAGGGAAGCGGGCGCAATGCGGAGAAAAAGAATAATAATAAAAGTTTGGTATTTGAGTCTTCTAGACATCCTGCTGATCGGGAAGATTTTGAAGCGACCGGAAATGAAACTTACGTCCCAGCGAGCAAGGGAAGAAAAAGCAATAATTATATGTAAGTGTCCCAAGATGTTTTATGGCGGAAATTTGTATGGGTGAAAAATTTTTGGGACAAACAAAACCCGAAATCAACATGGCAAGACATGCTTACTCATTATTTTTTTTTCTGTTACAGAAATCATTTTGAATCTGAAAATGTCAATAGCGGTAAAAATCAGAATTCGAATACAAGTCCAAAAGGCAGCGGAAAGAGGGAAGAAGGATGGAAGGAAGTTGTCAGAAAGTAAGTTGAACATTTATCAAGACAAGTGCTTCAAAATTGTTTACCCTGGCCTAGCTTTTATTTTACTTTAAGTCGTTTCGATAGCCCGTAGCGAAAACCCGCATTTTTTTTCAATCTCATTTTAAAAATCAAATCGAAACGCCTTCAAATCACAAATTCAAAAATCGCCTAAAACAATACAATATTAACCTTTTGCAAAATGACATATTTTTTACTTTTAAATGAAACTTAATTTTTGTTGTTACTACAGCTTTCCGTACAGGTCAAAGAAAGTGTCAGTCCCACTGAACGCTATCAGTAGGGTGATCGGCCGTGGCGGAAGCAATATCAACGCAATTCGCTCCGCTACTGGAGCTCATATTGAAGTCGAGAAACAGGGGAAGGGACAAGGAGAACGAATTATCACTATTAAGTAAGTTAGGGACTCCTTGGATCCTTATCTTTCCAAATTAACAAACTCCTTGCTCCTTCCTTTAGACATCCTAAAATTTTTTTTTCATGTAAAAAATAAAATTTTACTGCAGTTTTGTAAATTTTTTATTTCGTGCGATTTTTAGGGGTTCCGCTGATGCTACCAAACAGGCGCACAATTTAATCGCAATGTTAATCAAAGATCCTGACGTCGATATTTTACAACAATTGCCTAAACAATCGAAAACAGCACCTGCGTCAGCTAATTCCACTTGGGAGAAAGTTCCTGTTTCCGTAAGTTACTTTTTTATTTAATTTTCAAATTTTTTATTTTAAAAAAAATTTATAAATCTTGAAATTTATTTTAGGTCGCTAACAAGTCGAAAAATGCATTGCCGAAATTATTAAACGGACCATTAATAAATGCTCCAGTATCGATTAATAATAAAACGAGTGTAACGAACGCATCGTCAACATCAGTCCGAGCATCCGCCCCGACAAAAGTTGTATATTCTACCCCGATTACCAAAGGCACTTCCCCACGCCTTAACTCAGTCGGTAAGTAATAAAAATTTTGATGTAAGCCCAAAAATTTTGCCTACAAACATACTCAATCATTATTTTTTTTATGTAGCTGAGAAGAGAAATAGCACTGGAGGGCAAATGTCATCTCCGAATACAAAAACAACAATGTCTTACACCTCCGCTATTATGACTTCCGGAAGAAATATGAAAAGCACTCCTCCGATTGTAAGTCAGACGTTCGCCGCCAAACTGAGTGATTCGAATTCCTCCGTGACGGTTAATACTGCCAGCGTATCGATGGGTGGGAAAGCTAGAGCTCCGATTGGTTCTAATGCGATTTTGGGGCCACCTCAAGCTCCGGCTACTGCGCCTGTTAGTCCTCAGGTTTCACCTCCTCAACAGATTTTATCGTCTCCTAAACATCATAGGTAAGTTATCAAAATTCATTTTTTTATTATTCCGATTTCATTAAATTTTAAATCTGAAACTTTTTCTCGTTTTTTCTAATTAGGCCGCAGCCAACAGCTTCAGCACCACCAAACATGCAAGGTCAATTCCCCGGAAAAGCACCCTTCCCGCAATCATCGACAGTTCAATCCATATCAATGATGCAGCAACAACAACAACAGCAGCAGCAGCAACCGGCTAGAAGTTCCACTCCGATACAACATGAAACGGTTAATCAAAACCGTCTTCCTCAAGAGTATTCTCTATTTAACGATAGCTTTTCAAAGGTAAAAAAATACAATCGGCGTTTTTTTTTAATTAAAAAAAGATATCTAATTTTTTATTTATATTAAATTTTAGCCTACAATGTGGGGCAGAGAAAACGAGCAAAACCAGAAATTAAACTTCGCAAGCGTTGCTGCAACTGGCGGGCTAACCCCAGCTCAACAAACGAATACCACAAAATTCGTAGAAGATATTCAAACCCAAACGCATGTTGATATCACAAAAGCCCCTGGGTATCGAGGAAACGCTGTATGTTCTCCTGTGTCTTCAAAATCCAGTAACACGTCTTTGCCTATTATGTCTAATTACGCTGGAGGATTTTCCGAACAACCTGCACCTAGCTTATCTTTGCCTAATGTAAGGCCGTCAATGGAAATCATGAATTCTAACGTAAGTCTAATAATTTATTTTGAAATTAATTTTTAAGCTCACATTAATATTTTTTTTAAAAACAATTTAGATTGGGCCGTTACCTTCAAATCAACACATCGACCCAACACTTACTTCTAGCCCAGCTCCTGGCTCAGGTGCAATCGGGCCATCGTTATTCGCGTCACGTTCAAATTACATTGCTGCAGAGCAAACAGAACAACCTCTATACACTTCAACTCAAATGAGTTCAACATCCTTCGGTCAAGACTTACTCAAAATCAGCCCTGAAAATCAAATGATGGGCTATACACACCAACTAGCGTACACGCAACAAAATTCACCTCCCGCACCTTCAACGAATCCGACGGTTTCAATGTCTAGGCTTAATCCGAGAGCGCCTGATTTTTCGATATCGTATGCTAAACAGCAACAACAACAACATCAGCCTCAACCGCAGCAGCAAACACAACAGCAGCAACAAATATTCCATCCGCAACAAGCTAGTAATCCGACTATAACTGCCTTAGCACTGGCTAGTAACATGACAAAGCAGTATCATCGACCGACATCGAATGGGCATGCACGTTGGTCTTATGGTCCCGTCCCGCAGGGTTATCAACCTCAAGCGCAGGAAATGGTTGGGATGTTTAATCATAACGTACTACCAACTGCTGTTGAGTTACTTTCCAATTTTGAAAATGGTGGGATGGTTAATTCACCGTCTATGTCACCGTCTTCGCCGGCAAATAATCCAACAGGTAAGTTATAAATTTTTTAAAAAAATTTTATGTCGAAGACACTGATCCAAAAAATTCTAGACCATGAGCAAAACAAATTTTAATGTGGAAGTCAATGTGAAAAAGACAGAATGATTAGAAGATAATATTGCTGAACTTACAAGGGAGATCATTTTTTACTGTTTAATTTTCTTACTTCTTTTTCTTCTTTAGGCGACCACAAAATGGAAGATAGGAAAATCCCTAGGCCCATTGGAACCGAACGAAACTGGAAAAATAGTCAAGGGCATACAACTAACTACGGAATGGGACTTACTGCCGAAATGGATCCTGCCAGTTGGATGGTAGAACCTAAAATAAATTGGCAGGGAGCGAGGAATACCAATCCCATGTTTACGGGAAACCAACCCCAGTATAGGATACCCTTACCTGAAGAATTACCCCAAATTATCGATTCTCCTTATCAGGTAACAGTCTTTTAAATTTTTTTCGTTAATTGTTTTTTTAATGAAATACTGAAACTAACATTTTTTACAGCCTGGACTTACCGACGGACAATTCCATAACGGAACTTCAGCGGCTTTAGCGCAACAGTTAATGATGGCATCGCAAGTACCCCAATTGGACCCAACTAAACTCGACCAACAAGGATGGGATCCAACAAGACTTGGAATCGGCGATGTTCCTTACGATAGTAAACAACATGTGAGTTCATTTTCTAATTCGTTTGATAATCTATTTTTAAAATATATTTAAGTATCCAAATTTATGTTGCTGCTTTTTTCTTTTCTTATTTTTTTATTTTCTTAAAAACCTTTTTTTAGCTTTTTGTCAATTTATCTTCAAGGCGCTTTATTTTTTTCCCCCGGTGTTTGGTTTTGCATGCGACAAAAATCAAATTTTTAATTTAGTGGAAAATTTATAAAACTGTTTTCAGGGGTGGGCAGCCAAATGGAGCCACTAAAATTAGGAGGACTTCGTCCTAGAGAGGAGAGGAACTAAATTATTTTATCGTCGGAGAAGAATGTTTTTCTTCGATTTGTTGTTGATTAACTGAGAAGTTTATCGTTATTCAAAATTTGTTGGTCATTTAAAAAAAAAAAAGAGTAACTTTATTCGTTTATTCAGAGAGAATGAGAGAGAGAGAGAGAGAGAGAGGTATAGATAAAATAATTTTTTAGTTCTGTTGCCTTGACGACGAAAACGATTTTAAAAAGCTTTGAGTTATTATTTAAAAAAAATCAAATTATATTTTAAAAAAATTCTATATCCCTATGGGTAGGTAGCACGCATAAATAAAATGGTTCGGCTGATTGAATCTCTTTATTATAAACTGCATATTTCTTATTTTGTATGGATACGGCTACCAATATTTGTCATGGCGATTTCTCGTTCGATAGGATTATCATTACCATGTTTAGTTTATGGAAAAAATAACTTCATTTTGTAGTTCGCAACTTTCCAAAAATTATTAAAATAATTAAGTAAGAAATAAAAAAAGTAAAATAATAAAAAAAGCTTTTTTATGTATTTTTGTTAGCGGAGCGGAATCTTTTTACCGCAAGTTTTGAGTATCATTACGATTTATTACTATTTATATATGCGGTCGTGCCCGATTTTAGACGTAATTCATTATTGTAGCGTGAACCGCATTTGTTGAAAAGGAATTTGAGCTATATGGCGAGATTCGAGCTGTCTTGAATTCAAGTAGTGGCAATGCGACAGCCTTTTCTGGTCAATCGTGATCGATATTTGATCATGTATGAAAAAAAATAAAATATTTTAAAGAAAAATATTAAGACAACATAAAGTAACTAAAATTTAAAAAAAAAATTTAAAAAAAATATTTAAAAATCATAAAAATAATGCCATAACTAGTAAGATTTATGAAAATGGTATTTTTTTTCTTTTTTTCACTTAAAGCTTCTGATCGAACTTCGGCCAGGTTCATCAGTGGCTTTTTGTTTCTCGTTTAATGAATCACTTCCTCAATATTATTGGGATACCGGAGTCTGTAATATTGCTTGTATATGAGACTAAATACAGGATGATTAAAAATTATTTAAAATGATGTGTATTTTCATTTAAAGCCATATTCCTTTTCTTCCTTGTTATTTAACCAGACTTGAAATTCAATTGCCGCTTAAAATTCACCACATCCTCAAGATTGCCATTAAATGACATCAAAATTAAAGAAACCAATTTAAATTATTTAAGATTTTATATTTCAATTGAAATAATTGAATTTACTTTCTACTCTTATTCCTAAATGGTAAACTTTTCCCTTTAGGCTTCGTTTTAAACGTCTTATTATTAAAAACTTTCTTTTTCGGTCTTGCATCATCCTTCCCTTCATTTTTCTTTTCTCTTTTCCTTTTGACCATCTCTTGAAATGACATTTTCCGTTTCCTTTTTTCCTGTTTACTAAATAAATCATCATCCGGCTCTACACCGACTTCACTCTTAAACCATTCACTATCATCCATACCGTCTTCACCTTCCTCATTCTCTTGTCTCCTCTCTTGCTTTTTAGCTTCTTTTTTAGCTTCAGCTTTCTCTTCTTCTCTTTTCTTCATCAACTCTTTCCTCTTTCTCCTTTCTTCTTGCTCCTTCTTTCTCTGTTCCTTGACTCGTTTCTTTTCTAATCGCCTTTGCAATAATTCATTTTTCTCTTCTTCTGTTTTAACAACAACTTGATGATAGAGAACTTCTCCAGACATGAAGTCTTCTTCAATTTTTAAAAGTTGCATTGTTATCCTTGGGCCAAGTTCAATAAGTCTTATCGAAGATTGCTGGGCTTGCAAATTACCTCTGGAAGACATTTTTTGAGGTAATGTAACATGGCTGGCTGGATCATCTTCTCCTTCACTTTCTGATAAAACATTACCCCTGGAAAAATAAAATTTAAGTATCCTGTTCTCAATTTAAATGAAAATAAATTTTTAAACTTACTTTACAATAAAATCAGCAGGATCTTCAAATCTTGATAAATCTGGAACTTTGTTCTGCACTATTTTTTTAACTCCTCTGGAAAGATTTACAGGTACTACTTTAATTGAATAATGCCTAAAATCGATTTCGTTTGTTGCAGGATTTAAATTAAACAAGACACATCGTCGAACATTGTTCAGATTAACCTAAAAATTAAAAAACATAATTTTAAAACATATTATGATAAAAAACTATCTTCACCTACTCATTACACACCTTAGTTAAATTAAGTGGTGGAAACATATTCTGAAACATAGAAGCCATGATTTTTTTATGAGCTTCTCCTCCTCCAAAATTGTTTAAAATCACTAATGGTGGATGTTGGAACTGTTCCTCAAATTCAAGCTGTTTCTTCAAAGATGATTTCACATCTTTTGCCAAACTATAATTAAGAATCTTGAGATACAATGTGGGACCCCTAGGCACTCTTCCTACTTTTAAGGTAGTAATACAGTCCGAAGATGAGAATATACACATATGCGAAACGTGAAGAACTCCTGACACCGACAGAAAATCTTTTATCCTATTAGCTTTAGAAGCTTGTAAAGCAGATGCTGTAAATGGTTCCATTACCCTTCTAAAATCTTTGCTTAATCGTTCAACACTTTCAACAGTCACACCTCGGTAAAATACGAATGAATGCGGAGCATTTTTGATTTCCGTAGGTTCTTCGGTATTTAGACGTTGAGCATTTCTTAAAGTGCAACGTCCACGTTTTTTCTTTCTACCGTGTCGGATTTTACCCATTTTAATAAAAAAACCACGTGGAAAACTTGATTCTAACCTCAAATGTTTACTTTTTAAAAATGATTTCCTTCCATCATTAGTGTTACCAACTGAAAAATCGTCTGCAGTGCGATATCCCTGCAGATAATGTCCGGATAACATTGTGACGTAGGATAACAAAATGGCGGAGGGTCACAAATCCTAAGAAGACCCCGATATACACTAAGTGGTATTTGATGAGCATTATATTTAGAAAATAGGCGTGTTGTAATATTGTTAGATGAAGGGGATGATATATTTTATTACTGCTTGATCTTCGACTTCATATAGTGCCATTAGGGCAATTAGGTTTTTAGATACTTTTAGGGGTGCATGAACTGGTCATAGGTTTTGTATATACAATACCCCTAAGAGATCTCTTAGGGGTATTGAACTGACTTTATACCTGATTTCTGATTTGGGAAATTCCTTAGAATCTGTTTGGAGCCAGACGGATCACTATTTTTAATTAACTTTAGACTTTAATTTTTTATTTACATTTGTACATTTATTTTTGAATAACACTGACTTTATAACACAACATTGATTTTTAAAGGTTGCGAACCGAAATAAATTTAACAGTTGACCCGAGTTGGGCAAAGGTCTTTATTAATCTGGTCTGCAGGTCCACCCTCATCCCTCAGGTTTATTTCTCTTCCCGAATTAGTTCTTGTTTTAAGGGATGAGGGCAGCACCTACTGATAACCTTTTAATATTTAGAAATATAGAGGAAGCCTTAACAGAATCAAACAGATTTATAAATGTTGATTTCGAGCCTTTAGCCATCTTATCAAAGCTCTATCTAGGCTTTACCAATCTTTTGAGGCCTTAAATTGATTTCACAAGTTTTTAAGGAGCTTAGTCAGCTCCTATGGGCAGAAGGATATTTTTTAGGTTTTAATAAAAATGTTCTTAAGCTCGAATTTTTCAATTTCCTAAGAGTCTTCAGTCCTCCTCTTATATGTTCGGAGGGCCATAAGCATTCAATGCCATCTAAGCCATTTTTTGGAACTTTCTAGGAACCTCAAGTCGACTCATTCCTTCCTTTCGATGTCTGGCAATTCCAAAAAATATTCTGAGGGGGGCTTAAACAGTATTACAAATATTTTGAATGGTTCTCTCAACAGATCTGATTAGCTTATTTCTAGACGAAAAAGCAGCTTGCCCCCCATTCTCCCGCTGGTACATTTTTATCTAGAAATATCTATACCTTTTTGGAAAAGTAGCATAAATATTCTGGGGCTCTTGTTGCTACATCTTAACTCGTTGAGATCACTGTGCACACTAACCCTAATGTAAAATACAAAGCCCCTCCCTAGTTCTCGCGTGCCTCTAAGGTGCTTGACCTTACGGTTAGATCCGAATTCCGAAACGACTCTATACTAACCGAAACCCTTCTTCAGGTATAAAATAATACAATAGGTACAATAGGTTCTACCCCTTTAGAATATATCTAGATTAAGAAGAAAGGACAATGCATAAGGTTTTAATGGTTTAACAGGTCTTGTTAACTAGGGATAACATTATGTTATCCTACGTCATCAGAAGGGGACATTATCTGTAGGGATTAAAAATCATCGTCTGCTATGGAACTAATGCCAACAGAACAAAATGGCCGTCATTAGTAAACGATTTATTTGTCAATAATTGTAATTTTTATTTATTATTTAAAGATTTTTTCATAATGGCAGTACACGAGGTAATTGATATTTCTATTAGATAAGTACTTATTTTACATTTAGACTATTTCAAATATCTTTTTCTGTTTTCACAGCTGAGGAGGTTCAACTTTTTTGACTTGAACACAAATTCTGATAAGGGAGTTGTAGACACTTTATTAAAAGACGCCCAATTAAATGTAGCAACCAGCGGTCATGGAAACTTTATACTATGTGATAGCGAAGGAAATATTCATATTCTAAACAAAAACTTAAAAGCTACCACGTTTAGAGGTTATGCAATAACCACAACATTAGCTGAGTATGTAAAGCACTCCCCTTTTTTAGTAACTGTTGGAGAAGATGAAGTTGGAGTCAATCCTTTATTAAAAGTGTGGAATACTGAGAAATTAGATAAAAATGGTAATCCAACATGTGTAAGAGTAACAAGATTAAGTCCCGGCCATAAAGCAGTTCAACCGTCTTGCATTTGCATTCACGAAGGAATAAATCTTCTTGTTGTGGGTTTCCAAGATGGATCAATATTATTGTTTAGAGGAGATTTAACTAGAGATAGGAGTAGTAAACCAAAGCTGTTAAAAGATAGCGGAGCTAGTATGATTACAGGATTAGCATTTAGGACATCTGCAAAATATTGTTTTTTGTTTGTGACATCAATTGATCATGTATTTTTTTATGATGTGTCTACAAAGGATAAAGAAATTAAGGTATGAAATATACAGTCGATTTTCAGAGGGAATCAAGCAAGTTATTAATAAAGACTGGCACATAAATTTTAGATTCATTTAGATAGTACAGGATGTCAATTAGGCTGCAGTATTATGGCAGAATCTCCACATGGTGCTAACTTTGTAGTTGGACGAAATGATGCAGTTTATTGTTATACATCAGATGGCAAAGGCCCCTGTTATGCAGTAGAAGGAGAAAAAATATTAATCCAATGGTCTAAAACGTATTTAGTTATTGTTTCTAAAGAAGAAGCAAAAACACTGAACAATTTTAGGCCATCTTCAACAGCAGAAACCAATGCATCATCAGAAAATCATGTAATAACTATTTTAGATATTCAGAACAAATTAATTGTATTTTCAACTTCAATGAAACCAATTTTGGCGATATTGGTTGAATGGGGATCTTTTTATATTGTTACGAAGGATCATAAAATACATCATTTGGGAGAAAAAGATGTGCAATCAAAGTTAGCTTTATTATTTAAGAAGAATTTATATGATGTAGCTATTAGGTAAGTTTTTTGTTTTATTTCAAGAGGAGTGCAAGTTATTTATAGAAAATATTTTTTAGGATGGCAAAAAGTCAGCATTACGATGAAGAGGGATTAGTAGATATTTTTAGGCAGTATGGGGATCATTTATATGCAAAAGGGGATAGATTTGGTGCTATTGAACAATATATTAAAACTATAGGGAAGTTAGAGCCTTCATATATTATCAGAAAAGTAAGTGATATTGTTTCTTTTGTTATAAATAATTTTTTGAGGATGGGATTGGGTTTTTATTAGGCGAGTTTGTAAAATTTGTTTTTTAGTTTATGGATTCAGCTCATATGGAGCAGCTAACGGAATATTTACAAGCACTGCACAGAGCTGGTTTGGCAACTGGAGATCATACGACTCTTTTGTTGAATTGTTACACTAAGTTAGGTAGAACGACTGATTTAAAAAATTTTATAATGGTAAGTTAGAATTTTTTCAGAGTAAATTGATTTTATTTTAATTTTCCAAATTTTCTTTTTCTAGACTAAGGATCGTGAATTGGATTTTGATATTGAAATAGCATTGAAAGTTGTAAGAGGTGTCAATCCAGATGATGCATTGCAGTTGGCTAAAGCTCACGGGAAACATCATTGGGTCCTTAGAATATTATTAGAGGATCAGAAAAAATATGATGATGCCATAGTTTATATCTCAGGACTAGATTTGTTTGATGTAAGTGAGAAAAAGAGATTTGAAATTTTGAATAAACCAAGAAAATTAATTAATTTTTTATTTTAGGCGGAAAAATGTATGCTCGACTTCGGTGATATACTAATAAACAACGCACCTGAAGCCACTACGGTTTTCTTAAAGTCATTCTGCACTAATCCCAAATTTCAAGTAACTAGCAGTGATAGCTTTTATACGATTCCTGGCTCCATACATAAAGCCCGTCCACAAGACTATCTTCATCTTTTTCTAAATAAATCTGAATATTTAGTTGAGTTTTTGGAACATTTAATTCAATCACAAACGGGTTGGAGTACTCAAATTTATAATGCCTTAGTCGAACATTATCTGGTAAGAGAGAATTAAATTTTTTTAGTTAAAGAAATCTTGTTCCGTTTTTTAATTTAGTTGGTGCCAAGTTAGTGCACCAACTAAATTTTTTTAAATTATAAATTTAGAAATTAACTTTTTTTTTAATAAGGTTGTATGGAGTAAATCCGAAGAAGGAAATCGAATTCAGGTAGAACACAGACTAATGAAATTGCTTCAAAACCCTGATGCAATGTATGATCGAGATCAAATTTTTATTCTATGCCAAATGTATAATTTCTCGCCTGGTATAGTTCTACTGTACGAAGAAAATAAAATGTAAGTGTAAAAATTTTTATTGCCTATAAAAAATATTTTCACCTCATTCAACAATTTTTTTAAAGGTATCATCAAGTTGTACAGTATCACATGAAGCAAGGAGATTACAAATCTGTGTTGGCGGCTTGCAAAAGATACGGACATCAAGACCCGTCTCTATGGGTTCAAGCTTTGTGGTCTGTTGCAAGGCAACCCGATGCTCCTCCCCACCTTCTCCCAGATATTCTTCAAGTAATTGAAAAAGAAAAATTATTATCTCCGTTATTGACTATAGAAGCTTTAGGCGACTCGCCTGCGACTCTTGGTCAGGCTAGAAAGTATTTAATGGCCGTTTTACAAGCTGAAGAAGAATTAGTTTCACAAGAAAGAGCACTCATAGAGAAATATAGTGCTGAAACTGAGAAAATAAAAGAGCATATACATGACATTCAGACTAATCCTACAATTTTTCAAGGATCGAGGTGTAGCGTTTGCCAACGTCAATTAGAACTGCCTAGTATACATTTCCTTTGCCAACATTCCTACCATCAACAGTAAGTTTGAATATTTTTTTTTAAGAATTTGGGAAGTTCAAAACTCCATCGCTTTGTGAGCAAAACTATTGCATTGTTGTATATTAAATTTGTTTGACAAGGAAAAATTCTCCTTAGATATCAACCATGTGACTTTTAATCGAATGCAGCGCCTCTAGCGTTAGAGTTTTGCATTTTTCTTCCGCATTCAAAATAATTAAATCATTTAGTTAAAAATTAACAAATTTTTCGCTTTTAGCTGCTTTCAGAGTTATTCAGAAAGTGAAAACGAGTGCATAGCTTGCAGAAGAAATAACAAACAATTAATAGACATGATTAAATCTCAAGAACAAAATCATGAACTTCATGAAGCTTTTCATAGTCAGTTAGAAAAAGCAGATGATGGATTTTCAATCGTCGCTGATTATTTTGGAAGAGGAGTTTTTAACACGTTAGCTATTGTTCCGCCTGAAGGTTCATCGCCGTTAAAAAGACCTCCTCCCAAGCCTGAAGTAATAAATAAGCCGAGTGAATTGTTAACGGTGAAAAAAGAACAGACTGATTCAGTTTCTACTACTAGAAAAAGCCCGACTTATGAAATGATGTCAGGAAGTGTGTCTGGGAGACTGGAGGCGAATTTAGCTCAGGTGTCAGAAGAAAAGCCGGTGAATCGGTAAGTGGCTAAAATTTTTTTTAACGGTGTTGGGTTATATCGAAAAAATCTTCTATAAGACTGGCGAAATTGGTGACTGAAAATCTTTAAGATTTTTTATTCTCTGAAAAAAGAAATCTTTTGGTTCCTTTGGTGTAGAGTAAATAGATTTTGGAATGGTTTAAAAAAATCCGCAGGGTGGCGGTAGTTGTTGTTGAACGATTGGCCGATGTATAGTGTTGGTTTCGTTTTGAGGTTTGAAAGGCCCCTGAGGGGAACAGTTCAGGTTTTTTGATTTTAGTGTAGGATGAGCTACTTTAATTTTCAAGTGGTCCTTAGTAAGAAAACTTAACGGTGATTGGAAAGAACAAGAAAGTTAGTTGGTAATGGTTTATCTTTCTTCCATTAAATATCGGTGGCAATTTTTTAAGGATTTTTTGTAGATCAATAATTTTGAGCTAGACTGACAGAATGCTACCAAGAAAGGAATAACAAAATAACAAAAAATAACCCAACACTCAAGCTTTAACTTTTAATTGCTAAAACACGAAATTCACAAATACACGAATATTACTCTTTTTTTTCTCTTAAAAATTACAGAGTAGTTTCAGAGATCTCTCCAATAACTGTGGACCCCACATGTACGAACCCCTTTGAGGAGGAGTACGACGAGGCCAAAAACCCGTTTGCTGACGATGACGAAGAATCTACCAATCCTTTCAGCTCAAAAGATGATACTTCTGACTATGATAAACTTTTAAACCCGTTCGCTTAATAAAAATCTTTGTTTAAATAATTTACTATTATTAATCATTAAAATATTTAAATACTTTGAAAGTAATCATTATTTTTTTTATGCAATTTTTTTTGTATTTGATTGACATAGAGAATCTATATAACTAATCTAAAAAAATTTGTATAAGTTAAAAAAGTCGCAGAGATAATTTAAAAAAAAAAATGAAAATGGCAACATAATAAAATACTCATCATAAACAAATCACAAAAGTAAAAACAATTTTTAAAAAAAAAATAATCTGGAAAATATCGTTTGTTTAAAATATGGCAGCGAAATTGAAAAATACACCGCGACCCGCGAGCCGCTTCAAATCATCGAATAAATTAAAATAAAACTGAAGGTGGTATTCAGAAGATTCAAGTCAGCAACGTTAAGTAAGTACGGATATAATAAAATCACATGATAGGAACTCTTGGCTCTTCATCTCGAAAACCTCGGCTTATTTTTTTAATCGCAATTGACTACGATCTTCCGAATACCCATCATTTTAGCTATAACTGAACCGAAAAATAATAATATCAAGTCAAGCAAGCTCAAGATATTTTATCTCGCCAGAGAGCAAAAAGATGGGCAGGGACCCACAAAATGAGAGCCGCTATAAACTGACATACCCGTTTCTGTGCTGAGATACAATCATTTCGCGTTTTGACTAATTCTGCCTGCGCTACACATATATAAAATGCAATTAAGCGAATAATACGAACTGAAAATCTGGGTGATTCTACGTAGAAAGTGAGATAGCAACTTTTTGAAAGCAAGGGATGGGGACTAAGGGATAGGCGCCGAGCGGCAGGTGCGCTACGGGCCAGCGCGGACCCTCAGCTCGGGAATTTTGAGTAAAATGCGTAGGTCAGATCGTAGTCCTTGAGTTTGCAGTACTGCACGTCCTGGCGTTTCCAACGATCGAATGCGTTCATCTTTTCCATCTCGCGGGTTGTATCAGCTGCCACTGAGTCCTGGAAAAAATGTTAAAATTGAGGTTTTAGTTTCGTGGTCTTGTGCCTCGATTTTTAAATGAGCAAATTAGGGAAATCAAGGAAAACTTTTTCCTGCTCATCAAAATTTTGTTTCTCAGTGAGTAGTTCTTTTGGGACGGCTATTCCTCTAGTTTTGAAATATGTACCTCGTTTGCGAACACTGTGACAACAAAATTTCCAGGCTGGAATGTATTGATAACGCGTTGAATCACGTCTTTGTACGAAGCTTGAGGAACGTTCGTTTCAAAGCTAACGTAGGAGAATCCTGGCTCAGGCGTAATATGGATCGTCATGTACGAGCCCTAAAAAAAAAAAAAAAGAAAATCAATATTGCTTTCTTTTTTGCGGGCCAAAATTTTCATAGAAAGACTGCTTCTTGAATTAGGGTTTAAAATTTTAGTTTTTTTTTCCCCAAATACTCACATTCTTTGAGATACCATTCATCGAATACCCACAAGGTTCGAACAAGAAATCATCAATCACCATATTCGGTATTAATTTATCAATGCCCGCCTTTCGGGTAGCCTGCGCAGCCGAGGACGACTCTAGTCGAGTAAAAATTGACATGACCTGCAAAGATATCGCATACATTGTAATATTGTTCAAGCTTTGCGGATATCAGTTAAGCGCTAAGAATGAAATTTTTCAATCTCTGGGTTAGAAAATTTTAAAAGGGCAAAATATACAGTTTGGATATTAAATATTTTTTGAGGGCTGTCAAGTTGTTGGAATAAAAACGTTGGCGTTACTGCTCCGTCATCATGGAAAACATTTGTAAAATTTATCAACTCCATTCATTTTCTCAATTTGAATCTAAGAACATACGCACCAGGAATTTCCGTTTTGAAAAGATGCACAAAATTAATCAATATTTTTTTCTTTGCTCTCTCCAAAATATTCTTGTTTACATCATGAGACATAATTTGAGGTTATTTCAGGGCGATTAAAAAATATTAGTATTTGTGATTTTTAGACCGTTCTACGAGGGGCGAGAAATCTGTTTGGCCAACAAGATATTTTGACCATTTTCATTAATTTACATTTCAACTACTGAGACATTAACAGAGCTTCTCAAAAACCAAATCAACCTGCACCTAGGTTTGTTTTTCTTACTCATATTAATATCCCCTCCCTCTCATTAAATATTCCTAATATTTCTGATCCCATGAAATTATATCAGATGCAAAGAATAATATTTTAATGCGATCGAAGAAAAATAATTTTTCGATTAATTAAGGGTCACCTATCGTACCCATCCTTCTGTGAATATTCCGTTATCGATCACTCTTTCAAATAATAATAAAAAAAATTAATTTCTTTTGTAAAATAACAAGAAATCACAATTTAAAAAATATATAGACTAGCTACAATACTTCTGAGTTTATCCAAGGTATCGTTGAAAACTTTTTCTGTTGAAGGTGAATGACATGACGTCAAGCTCTATGGAGTATTTGCTGTATCTGGCTGATGCAGACGTGACACCTACAGTAATATCAAGTTAATTCTTTCTTGACAATACGAATTATAACAAATTAACTTATTATTCCATTGTATGTATTTATACATCACCCATTTATACGTCACCCTTAGTTTTTTTTTTATTTCACTCAAAGTTCGCCAGAAGAAAATTTTTTAAAAAGGAAATTTAAGGGGGGGGGGGGGGGAAATTTATAATCTGAAATAAATTAAAATTATTTCACCCATTCATTACTTACACTTGTGTCTAAATTAGTCATGAGAATTTCTAGAGTCTGGTCAGGCTCTCTTTGCTTGCGCTTCAATGTGGGTTCCAAGGGGTTTAAGGTATAAAGATACCAGCAAGATCTGTTAACTGCTCCGAAGCAATAAGCGGATCCGCCTAAAAAAAAATAAAAGATTAAAATCTGTGATTATTAAAAGATCAAAGATCACGCATGCATGTAACGATCACATGTGTGTAAGCTTAAGCCAACGCATTGTTTTTATTTCTGAAGGTAAAAATAAACCCGATGAAAGTGTCAAATTGCGTTATAAGCTGCATTCTCAGACGTACCTCTGTCAGCAAAAAACGAATCCAATAACGCCACTTCGTGTTCGAAATGTTGATGAGGGCTCGATTGAAGATCTGGTCTTTTAAAATTTTTTCGAGAATAAAAAACGTCTTCGACATAATCAAATCCTGTCATCTGATAAACAAGATGAATCAATGCTTTTAAGCATTTTAAAGGAGTTGTCGTCCCACACGTTTTTAGTATCAATCTTCTTTGGGCGACAAACATGCTGCTTTCGCTAAAAAGAAAAAAAAATATTTTTTTAGGCATCCGATCGACAAAAAAAGCTTTTAGCAGAAAAACTGACAGATTAACGATGGAATCAAACATTTAATTTTTGCTTTTTTAATAGAAGGAAAATTTAGTTAGGGAAGAAAGAGGGGGATGATAGTTTTGTAGATCTTATCATTTGATGGAAAGCTAAAAGACATAAATTAGTTCAGCCGAATGACGGGTAAAGGTAGACAACTTTTCAAGGATTGCCAAAATAATCGATCCAAGGGAACGGGTTTGCCCTTATTTTGCAATATTTCAATTTTTAGGCAGAGTTTTAAATTTTAGCTGTAGGGTTGACTCGGATATTTCATTCGTGAGATAAATATGGCATAAGGTTTATGAACTCCTGTATAAAAATAACTTCCAAAACAAGAAAATCTCAACTTGTATAACAAGCTGCATTCCATAAAGATTCTAGCAGAAACGACTATCTCTTCACGGTTTAAATTCTTATCGAGAAAGCAGTATTACATCATCTCATAAGTATATTAGCACCTTCCGGATGATGATGGCAAATTAAATATTTTGTGAATGAAAATTGATACTTTTGGAAATAGGACTCGGGACTGGAGATTAATTTTCCACTTTGAAATCTAAGACGGTTGAGAATCAGCTATTTTTTCTGAGGGATAATCGCATTAAAAACATGACGAGATAACATGCAAATTATTCTGCCTGATAAAATGCCTAGGATAAATTTTTCTTGGAAATGATTTTATAAAACTGAGATAAAATTTTTATTCAAGCGATTTTCAGGTTGTTATGGTTCTAAAAAATTTGGTTGATGAATTTAACCCTTTGCCTCCCAAACGATCTCTTCAAAAAAACACGTTCCCTCCCCAGCGTAAATTTCGAATATGAACTGGAATCCCTATAGAATTGAAATCCAAAATGGCGAAGGGTCGTTTTTTCGACTTGTTAGTCTATGTTTCGTTCACAAGATTTTCTCTACGCCTCTTAGAGTTCATAGATAATTAGTCAACCTTCATAGATACATCACTTTTGTTAATTTTGCTGGCTTGCCAAAATCAGTTATGCTACCTGCAGTTCATTAAAAGTTTACACATTGCCTAATTATCTAAAAATTTTAGAATTTGACCGCCATATTAGCTCTGCCGCTTAAAATTTTGATATTAGTTGATTTGAATTTTTGGCCCTGAAAAACCCAGTACTGCGATCTAAAGTCCAATTTTGATAATTTTACAAGGTAATTGGCAATGTATATACACCTATGTACGACATGTTGCATATCCATGATGAAGGCTAATCGCCAATACCGTATTCCTGGCGAACTTACTGCGCTTCCCACTTAATTTCAATCGTCATTAGTCATTAAAAAACAAAATCCGGAGTATTTGAGATGTAAAAGAATAGGGAAAGTCGGTGGCCAAAGAGTTCAACCCAAGAAATTAGAAAAAATAGGGCAAGAAGTCCCCCTTCATTCTTTCAAAAAATAAGTGCCTGCAAAGATTTAAAAAAAAAAACTTAGCAGAAATTTTTGACTAAATTTTTTTTTCAAAGGAAAGAGATTTTCTAGTTTGACTAGAAGCTGCTAAGCTCTAAGCTGCAGACTTTTTTAAGGTAAATCCTGTACTGTGGTTCAGACATGAGCACTAACATAACAATCTCGATTTTCTGATCTCATTTTTTTAAAAACCAAAAACTCTCGTAGCATCTTATTTCATTTCAATAACTTTCAAATTACAAAATTTCATCTAGATAAAATCAATTTTAACCGCTTAAATCTGAAATGCGCCTCCCACACGTTCAATTCAAGAGACAAAATCAAATAAAATAATCAATCCAATAACAATTTTCTTTTATCGCGTATTTCATATCCTTGTACTAAGAAATCTAATTTTGAAATTGGTTAAAGTTCGGGGTAAAAATCACCGAATAAGCATTTTTCCAAAAAAAGAATTTTAATCATACAATATTTGAAATTTTATTGATTTGCAATTTTTTTTTAACTGAACGAACATAGTGCACAGTATCATGCAACTTCATTTTCCCGCCTAAATTAAAATGTATTTTTTGTCACCTGACAAAATTTTTTATTACTAATCCTTGACGTCATTAAATCTCTGCCAGATTATAGGGAGGGGATCTTTAAATAAAATTTAAAAAAAAAAAAATGGCTTTTACTTCCCATTCGCCAATTACGACCAATAACCTTGGTTATTTATACGGTAGTGCAGGCAACAGGGGCGGATTATTCAAAAACCCAAATTTTTTGGCATTCATATATATTAATTTCAACCGTCCAATGAACATACTGTCAAAAAAAGAAAACGACAATAGAAAAAATCCAACTTGAGTAATAGGATTTGGCTCTGTATGTCCTAATCTCCCGCCAAAGAAAACTATTCCGCCACTGCTGTGCAACAATGTCTTAGACTATTTTCATCATGTAATTCTCTTCCTGGTTGTCTGCAGTAAAATTTAGAATCCGATAAGACGCCTTGTTTAATAATCTGGCCATATTTTCTTTGAACTTACTTAGATGCTATAATTAGTTCGAGAAGACCTTATGAGATTCAAATCACTCGTGACTACATTTTTTTAACACAATGTATCGCCTGACCTTTACATGGGAGACCTTGATCATGAACCTATGTCTGCCTCGATGGTGTTTCTTTTTTATTTTTACCGCATGAATTTTTTTTCGCCGGGTTATATACAAGACGACCTTGCTCAACTTTCAAAGCCGTCTGGCCTGTCAAAAAATATTTACGAATACGGCTAGGCAGAATAAACTGGCTTTTCTCGGTTAAGAATGAGTTCAAGGTAAGTCGATAGAGGCGCCATGTGGACATATCTATTCTATATATAAACATAATGTTCATCAAAAGTTTTCTAAATTTAGCTATCACAGAAGTGAAAGTGAGTTGTTTTGGCTTATTTTCATTTAAAGCGGGGATCTTCATTTATTTTTTTTCTCTTTTGGGGCAAAGGGCATTGGACAGTGCCATGTCGTAAGAACCCCCATCTTGCTGTAACACCCTTTCATAGGTGTTGCTACGTAAAAAGCAAGCTTATTCAATGATGTCAATAAAAAAAAATCACCGACAGAGTGGCAACAAGTTTGAAAGACAAAATATCAACAATATGCAAATTTTTCTTATCTTCGAATGCTTCAACTACTAAACCCTAATAAATATTTAACCTTAGCCCATCTCTTAAAATTAAAAAAAAAAGAGCAGCAGGTAACTTTCTGAATATCTTAATGATCTGTCATTAAAAACAATCAATATACCTCATTAAAAAAATTAAAAACAAAACTTTCTCAGGTTGACGACATGCTTTTTTACCCTGAATAATCATCAAGTGATCATCTTTATTGTATTCTGACCTTGTTAGAGACTCGGATTCTACCCAAAAATGAGAAATTAAAGCTTACCTTAAAACATATGCATCCATATGCTCATTGCGAGAAAAACTAATAATTTCACAATGGACAATCTTCAATAGATTCTCCCATTTTTGCCTGGAAAAAAGAAAAAACATAAATGAAACATCATAAAAAATAACCCCAATTCTAATTATTTTGATAAGCTGAACGAAATATGTAGGCAAACAAATAACAAATAGACTTCTTCTAGACAGCAACCGCCCTAGGCCGGGATCGATTTTTTCATTTTTAAAATTAACCTAATCTTGTTAAAGCTTGAACTTGGATTACTTTAGACAATTGTTAATATTTCTCATTTTTAACAAGTGCGTATGTATGAATAGAAGTTGATGGCCTACAAATAAATCCACGTTCGATTTTCTGACCATCCTCAAGACCACCATCTTGAATATTTAGCATCACGACCGGGTTGGTAAAAGTGCTAATATCTAAGTTAAATACAACTTACCTTGAAATTTCCCGAAGGTCGCAGTTTTCAATTTCACCATTTTTTCGTGTAAACCAAATTTCAAGTAACTTCTCAACACCTTCAAAATAATTTTGATCATTTTCTGCCATCCTCGAACCACTGCAGGCTACCCCGTAAATGAATTTGACTGGATTGCAAAAAGTCACGTGGGTGATCATGCGCTGTAAAAGGCGCTGAACTGGCCGGGGGTTTTTTTTTATAGCGAAATATACTTATTTTCAATTATTATTCAAATTTTTAAAAGTTCCCTATTTAAATTGATGCTTATTTATGAAACTGATAAGAAAATCGGTATCTTATCTATGATCTCTTTTCTAGAAGTCTGTAAAACATAACCTTAACACGGGAGTGAATGCACTTATATGATTTGTTTTTGTAATTAGTCTTTAAATCGAGAATGTCGAATGTCGTTATCTTAAAAACTGCTTTATTATGCATTTTTGATGCCTATAGTTAAAATATTTGGTCGGTTTTTCATTTAAGTGGAAAAAAAAGTTTATGATTCATGAAAGCCAAAAAAGGCACTGCTTAGTTTTAAACAAAACACAATATTTCATTATACAAAGATCGTATTTTTACATTTATTAAGTTTATGAAAGCATTTTTTATTTTTTACATCTTGGTTTTATTCGATTTATTCATTTTATTCCGTAATTTTGAAGAAATAATTTTTGGCCATTTAAAAAAACCGCGATTATGATTCTGTAAAAATGGCCGCTAATGACACGAAAACGTGGCAGCAGAGAAAATGTAGTAAATGTACTTTGTTTTTATTTTTGTATATTTTTCACATTTTAAAATAGTAAAATAATGTTATATTTACCTGTAAATGGTCTAGAAAAAGGTAAATCTTCATTTAGTACTAAATTTAATCAAGTGTAATCGATCAAATACCTTATTTCGGGATGTTTTATTAAACCGTTAACGTTAGGCATTTTTCTTCGGCTGGGACATTACTCTTACTTGAAATTTTATTTTAGCATGACCATGTATCCTTATCAACCTGATCTAGTACCTGTGTACGGGGAAAACTGGCGGATCGCAAACTTTCCCCAGCCGGCTTCATCAGGAGAAGGAACCAGAGATGGTACAGATGGAGTACTTGACTCTCAGGAACAAAGAACAGCCGAAGTTGAAGATACATTTGGTCTGGAATTTGCAGCAGTACAATGGTTGAATCTAGTTACAAATGCAGAATCACTTTTCAACAAATTATTACACAGTATTGTGTTAACTGGTGATGAAAAAGAACAGATTCAGCGGTGGTTGTGTCTTAAGCAAGAATGTGAAGAATGTGTTGCTAGTGATGAAGCTACAAGTCTTGGAGAGCATCATAGGCATTCATTAGAACGAATAGAAGAATTAACTGAAGACACAGAACACACAGAGGATTTAAGTGATGGAAATGAAAAATCGTCGGATAGTCAATATGAATCAGATACCGAAAGCGATTTTGATTCTCATTTACCAGATTTTGAGGAGAAGTTGGATAGTTATATGGAATGCTTCAAGGACAAGACAGATATGTTAATTCGTAGTAAATTAGAGGAGGATGAGATTGTTGACGAAACTGATGAAAGTTTAAATAAATCAATGGCTTTCAATGTTTCTGCGTCACTTAGTCAAAATTTTCATCAAACCGGTATGTATTATCTTTTTAAGGTGATTGAATGCTGAGAAAATTGTTTCATTCTGTATTCATACTTTTAGGAAGAAGAAAAAGTTTGCATCCTGGCAGTTTTCAGTTTCCTCCTTCATTATTAAATATCAGTAACAAAAAAAGTAAAGACTGTGAAGACTCAGATTTTAGTGAAAGCTTTGAGGCGAAAAAAAATGAGTTTAGTAATCTGGCACTGATTAGTCAGGCATGTTCTTCATCTTCAGTACAACCCACCAAAGAATTTAAAACATTTTTATCTGATCTTGAAAGAAAAGAGGGTAAAGTTAAGGAGATTTCAATCAGGTTAGAAGCATCTCACAAAACAATACAAGAATTACAACAAACGATTGACATTAAAAAATTGTCACTTAAAGACTTTAGTATAAACAGCAAAGATCGAAAAAAAGCAGAAAAAAAATTCGGCAGAAAACTTTTAAAATTAAAATCCGAATACTATGACCTTAAATCACAAATAACTCAAAAAGAATTATCTTTACAAAATTCTCACGAAACGGGGACTCCAAGCTCTTTAATCATACAAGCGAAAGAAATAGAAGATCTGAAAAAGGAAGCTAGGAAATGCGAAGATAGACTAAAAGAAAAAATAACTGCTAAACAAATCGCTGGAAAAGCCGTCAAAGACGTCGCGATATTAGAAAAGGAAATAGATAAATTAACTGAAAAAGTGGAAGCAGAAGAAAAGAAAAAACGAAAATTAGAAAAACAGTTATTAGAATTTCAGAAAGAAATAAAAAACGATGAGAAATCAAATGCGCAAGGAAAAGCTCTAAGTCGGACTAAAAAGAAATCTGAGAGTGAAAATGATAGACTGAAATTAATCTTAGAAGAAACTGAACATTTAGCTGGGTCGAGGGATTCTTCCAGAAAGTTTCATAATTTCTTCCAACAAACCATGAAACAAAAAAGTAAAACGAAAAATTCCTCTGAAGAGAAAAATTTAGATAAGTTTGAAGAAAAAGATGAAAAAATTCATCGGGAAGAAATAATTACTTTACGAAAAACAAGAGATTCGTTGTTGGATCAGAGAAGTAGTATCGATGAAAAATATCGGAAAGACAAAAGATTATCCTCGTCTGGAGAAAGGAAGAGATTAGTATGCGACGAAACGATCGAAGCGATTGATACAGTCATCGAATATAAAAACGAATTAATCTGTGGGAGGAAAAGTGCGGACAGCGTGGAAAGACGTAGACGAGAGCAAGGGGAGCAAATATTACTTGACCATCTTTTTAAAGGTTCACCTGATGAAACTCGCGCTCTTTTGTACAAATATTTTCAAAAAGTAATAGACCTAAGAGAAAGCGGAGGAAAAATGGAAAGGCAGTTATATGAATTGGAAAGAGAGAACGAAGATAAAAATTTACTTATCCAACATTTATTATTAAGGTTACAAATGCAGTGTGATGTCTTCGAACGTCAACGAGTTACAATGCTACGAAGTCATCAAGAAAAACTTAATTTGTTAATCAGACAAATTGCGGAGGAGTCAGGGAGCTCGGGGACAGAAGCTAAAAAACATTTGGCTATTGCTGATGATAGCGAATTGAATAAATATAAGAAAGAAAATAGACAATTGAAGAGAAGATTGCAAGAATTAGAAGCTTTAATAAAAATGGATGGGGGTGAAGGTAGTTCGAGCGGTATTAGGAGGATTCGTAGTAGGAGTGCTAGTCCTAATCCTAATCCGAAGTCTTTCAAATTGCTACCAGCACCTGCACTGAGTCTTGAGTCTACGTCTAGGGTTCATCGCGAGAAAAATAAAGTTATAATAAGGCTAGATTCGATTCGGGATAAGAAAAAAAGTACAAGTAAAAGATTTAGTTAGTTTTTGTAGGCAAAAGTAGTCTAAGTAGCATTAAAGATTTTATTTTAGTGAAAATAATCGACTGAGTTTCAAACTCAACCAATTTTTGTAATCTTGCAAAAGTGCCTGAATTTTTTTAAAACTTTTAAAACCTATTAAGTTAAATAGGTTAAAAAATATTTTTGAGATTATTCCAGTTTTAAACTATTGACCTATTATTGATATTATAAAAGCTGAAATCTTTTTTTGTTCGATGATCGACTTATAATTTATTACTTAATCACAAGGAAAAATAGTAGTGAAGTAAACTTTGTTGGGCCCATCATTTTGTTGCTCTGTAAATGTAATTTGCAAGTGTTCTTTGAGCTAATAACTCATCTAAAATAAATCAAGTCTAAGGTGGGCCCTAATAAATTACATCTCTATGGAAAAGCATAGAGAGATACGTTGTGGGCCATCCCAGTTATAAAATCCTGGGAAATTAATAACTAGATGCCTTACAAAAACTACCTTTTTTTTATATAAATTTAAATATTCACTTTTGTGCCTGATTCATCTTTTGAGATCACATTTACCGAAATAAAAAATTTTTTTAGTGTAATATTTGTAATTTTATTATAAAATTTTTTTATATATTAAAAATGTACGTTATATTAAGTGCTTAAAGTTTTACAGACCAAATATTTACAGTAAAACAACGATTAATCGGTTTTCTATTTTTTCTTTCCATTAATTATTTTTTCCTTTTGCTTTTTCTTAAACGCAGATTTGATTTCCTTTTCCATTTGATAAATATGATGAGTATTCATTGGTTCGATAATTGTGCCAAGTTTAGTTTCGACTGGTTTCTCTATCAATTTTCTATGAGCCGTTTCTGGAATCCAGTCTCTGCCTATAGGGGCTCTGACATTGGCTTCAAAGTCGGAGACAGCTGTAAATGGGCGCGGTAGTTCCTTCACCAAATGGTCTTTTAATTTTGGATTCGCTTCTTCGTTAATAATTACATCCTCTTTATTTTTATCTTTCCTCGGTGGTAGAGGCACGTTAAAAAGGCGAGGTTTTTTCCGCTTTTTCGGAGCGATACCAGTGCCGCCCCATGAACCCCAACCAGGTAATGTTGGTATTACATCGTCTATTTGTGTGGTTTTTTCTTCTTGTTCTTTCATTTCCCTTTAAAAAAATTAAAAAAATAATTAAACGATTTAAAAAATATATTTTTTACAACTAGTTATCCCAGTTAAGCCTTTAAGGCAAATAGACGTCACGGGAAAAACATTTGTTCATAAAATAATTTGAAAAACTTACCTAAATTCTTCGATGACATTATCATCCGCGAAAGCTTCCATAATTGTCATTTTTTGCTCTTCAACATCATCCATAGCATCGTCTCCTTCCATGATTTCATCTGGCAATGCCGTATTCAGCTTCTTCGGCTTGACTTGGATATATTTTTTAGGGTCAATTTCAAATGAAGATGGTTTACTCTCTTTTGCTGTATTCACTGGAATGACTGAAATTTCTTGTTCTTTAACTGGAGCCTTTTCTCCATTTGCTAATTCTGTTAGTTCTAAATCTTCATCCGGTCTCTGAATGGCATTACGATATTTTTTTATCGATAAATCCATATCGGCGTCAGATTCGCTATCGTCGTTCTTATCCTCCTTTTTCTCATTGTTAGATTTTAAATTGCTTTCCATTTTCCTAAGCTTCTGTTTAATTCTTATTTCTAGCCTTTTTTCAACATGTTCAAAAAGATCAACAATGTTTGTTTCATTTTTCCCCGATTTAGGTTTGCTTTTCGGTTTCTCATTTTTTTGCTTGGCTTTAGTTTTTTTTTCAACATCCTCGTCTTCTTTCACAGGCGATACTATCCACAAGCCTGATAACTGACTATCGATTACATATTTTTTGCTAGCTACATTATTCCCTTTCTTTTTTTCAGGTGAAGTTTTTAAAATTTCTTTTTTCTTCTTCGGGCTTTTAGTTTGATTTACTGATTGATTCGATTCATCCAGTTTAATTTTTTTAGTTTCTGTTTCTTTAATTTTTTTCTTCCTTTTCAACTTCTCAGATTTTGAAGATTGTTCTTTCTTTTCGCCGTTCGTTTTTAAATTTGATTCACTATTTTTTCCTTTAATTTTAGAATTTTCTTGGCTGCCGTTTTTATTAGATTTATCACTTTCTGTAGCTACTGCATTCTGGGAGCTGGATGGCTTTTGAGTATCACCATTACTTTTTGTATTTTCCTCTGATTTATTGTCTTTATTTTTTTCTGTCCAAAATTTTCTATATCCCGAAACAAAGTCCTTTACCTCTGACGATAGTTCAAGATTCCAAGGATTATCAGTAGAATCAACAAACATTTTAGAAGGGTTGTAGCCATTGTCTTTGTCTTCTTGTTCTTCATCACTATCTGCTTGTCTAACTTTTTTTGTTAAATCTCTGCTAACTGAAAGTTGATCAGCTAAAGTTTTCCTAGTCTGAAAATTAAACAAAACACATTCCAGTTCATTCTCATTTTCAGAACTAACTAAAGAACTTAAAATAAAATGATCAGGTTTACCTCTTTATCATACTTCGCTCGAACTATTAAATTTTTTGACCATTTTCCAGTATTCCGATGACGAAGGGAAGCTCGCTCTTCAGCTCTAATTTTATCAATTTCTATAAGTTTCTTCAAAGCTGCTTCTGGATCAGTTCTTTGCAGTTGTTCAAACTCTTTCATTTGCTCTTTAATTTTCTCTCTTTTTAAAATTCGATGATACCTGTAGCAAAATAACAATTGTTTATTAAGGAAATCTAAATGCAGACACTCAATTTAATAGCTCAGTACTTACTTTTTGCTTTTAATTTTGTGCTGCCTATGTGCCTTTGCCTCCTTATAAGATTGTCTTGCTCTAATACTGGCCATTTCCTTCCTTCTTTCTATCATTTCTTCCAATGTCAATGGAAATTCAAGTGTTTCATCTTCCTCTTCTTTTTCTTCATCTTTTTTCAACTTCAGAATGTTTGACATTTCTTTTTCCAGAGGGGTCATAGGCTATGCAAGAAAATTTTCCAATTACTATTCTTAATTACTGATTTTACCATTAAAAACGTCAAACTCAAACATACCTCAAATTTTTCAAAAAAGTTATCTTTATGAACAACTGAGACACCACCTTGATTTAGTGGAAACACCAAATGATCATTCATACGTGTTTGACTGACTATAGCATCCCATTTCCTTAAGCGTTCTTTAATAAAACTAAAGCCTATTTGCCTTTTGATTTTTTCTGCTTCTGGTTTTTCTAAAGGCTTTGATAATGTTCTTGCTTTTTCAGTAAATGTCTTTAATTTTTTATCAAGTGATTTGTGGGAACCTCTTTTTTTCAAAGCTTCAGCAAGTTCATTAACATCAACTGCATGATCTGATTCAACACCTCCTTTTATTAAATTATACTCGGATACGTCTGTTGTCAGTTCTTTTCGTGAAGCTGGTTTTACCCTAAAAAAGAGAAAGTTAAATATAATTAATTACAATATGGATTTAAAATAGCATTTCCAATGAGAAACTTCATGTCTGGTATTTCAATTTTTTAATTTACCTTTGAGTACTGTCAAGTTGTGAAACAGAGTACGCTAATTTAGAGTATTGTGCCTCATTTCCAGAGGAATCAGAATCATAATTCTCTTCTAATTGTACCTCAACCATTTTTGAAAATTTATGTAATCCAATATGTAAACAGAATAACTCGGCTAACCTACAGCATGTCGAACTTAACCTAACCTGGTTAAGTCACATGAAGAACGTGCCACGTTATCGTGTATTTCGTCTTGCATTTCGCATTCTGCTTTTCCCCGCATTTTTATTCGGTTTGAATTTTTAAACTTTCAATCTCTTTTCCAAAAGCTTCTCATACCGAATCATCATAATTCCTTGCTCATCAATATTTCTATGTTGAGGTTGTCACGTCCCACGATCAGATATCTAAATTTCTAAAACCAAAAATTAAATAAATACATAATTGATGAGTTGCGTAAATTTTTACTTATATTCCTCATCGGGAATTATGCAAAAACAGAAGCAATCATCATACCTTGAAAATGTCTCGTTATTTCAATAAATAATAAATAAGATGGATCAAAAGTTGTGATTGAGCGATCACGTTGGTTCAACTGAATTTAACAATCAATGGTTTATTTTTTTATAAATAATTTTGTTTACATAATTTTATAAACGGCTGGATATTTACAAAGGGGAAGTAGAGGTCCAGACGAGCACGTAAATATCATAAAGAAAAAAGGGAGAAAGCATTTTTTATTTATGAATAAGGTTCATGTACTTAATTAAATTAGGTTCCGTTTGAAGATTTTTCATAATAAGAAATTAATAAAAAAAACCGGGGCGTTTGGCGCTGTAATAACTCCTTAAAGAAAAATAGGTATTGTTTCCAAATTGCCGTGACTTATTTATGAATATTTTCAATTATCCAATTAAAGCAAAGCAGAGGCTTTTATCATTTTTACCATTTTTACCGGCTTTTTGCAGCCGCAATGAACCGGAAAGAGGTCGTTTGACCGGAAGTAGGAAACTGGAAATGCGATCGCCTCGCCATTTTTTCTCAGTGCTTTTATAAGGATGCTATTTTTTTATCCATTGTCATCCGATTTAATGATTGATCAGCGAAGCAAATAGTGCGTGCATTTGTTTATCATTTCGGAAGAGATTAATAATTTTAAGGAATCGTCTGTAACAAAGAAATCAGTGGTACGTTTCGGCGTGAATAAAGTTCTGATCAAAGAGAGCCTGAATCTTCAGATATCTTACAAAGATGGCGTCCATCATAAGGTAAGAATATTAACATCATTTCAATAGTTTGAATCAGTACTCATTGGTGATAACGAAATTTCACGTGCAACGAAGGATATTATAGTTAACTTATGGGAGGTACTTCCAGCCGGATTAAAAAATGCTAGTTTATTTGCTTGTTTTGGTCGATGTCCGAGTAGTTCCATGCGGTTAGTACTTCTACCTTTCGTTGTAGTAGTTTTAGAGAGACTTCCTCAGTCGTCGCGAGCATCTTTGGCTCTCATGGACCGTTCAATTACCGCGATGTGAAAAAATATTTTAGTCGGTTCATTTTTAAACGCTTTTAAAGTATTCAAGTGCAATATTAGGTTTAATTTTTAGGTGATGGATTAAATTAGTGAATTTTGTGTTACTTTTACAGCAAAATTTTCTTGGGTTTATGGCTTTAAGCTGAATCTTATTTTTGTAAGTATTAATTGATTCATATGAAGGTTTAGTTGCCGGATTATTTTCATACATTAAAGACATAACAGCTGAGGGAAAATTAAGAACTGATGGGATTGAATAAATTGCAATAGAGAAATGTTGTATTGATCATTATGGGAGAATTTTGGGCATGTGGTATTCATTCTCAAAATCAACAAGTAATCCTTGCAAGTATATGGTGTTAATGGTTTCATTTTAAGGGAAATAAAGACAGAGCATTAATTTGTTTGATGTTTTTTGGGTTTTAGGTCTGTGTTGGTATCAGGATGCTTTCTAAAAAAAATTTTTATACAGTACACCAGTAAATGGCTTCTCTGTTAGAACAACAGAACTACGGGTAAACTATTTGATCAAATAGTAATGACTGATGAGGTTCTGAGCTTTGGCTTTTAGCAATCTGTTTAATTTTTTGTTCTTCAATTGAAAAGTTGGGTAGTTTCAGCTTTTACTTAAAGCTATCATTACATTAGAAAATAACATAAAAGCCAATTACCTATGAGTGTGAATGACTCCTATCGTAGGAATTCCTTGTCATTCATGTAATGATAGAACATCTTGTCATTCATTATTATTACAAATCCAATTTTTAACTGTAAAAATTCTTGAAAAAAGAAAGAGAAAAATTTTCCTTGCCCAGGAATTGTGTATTTCACGATTTTTGAATCATCGTTCAGGATTTTTGGAAAATCTGTAGCAGGAGCAATGTATGTGTCATGAATTTTTTTTATAATTACCAGTTTCTGTGCTTTTAGGTAATCATAGGAAAGATAATTTTTTTTGGTTGTGAAATTGGATTTTAATTGCAGCATTTATATCCATTAAGGATTAGACAAAGTTTTTTTTTGTCGAAACGAAATTGGGAAATCAAAGGATTTTTTGGGGATCATTACTAGAAAATAGAGAAGTGTTTGCTGTGAAACTATTTATATCTTGTTTAGCACAAGGAAAACTGAGGATCTGTAACATTAATAAGATTGAAAATTAACGCACACCATATAAAACACAATAAGACGTAGATTATTCTTCGAAAAAGCGTTTCAAGTTTTCTTGTGTTAAGAATACTGGGAAGTTATATTTGCGTAGGGTAATTCGAAAATTTTATACAGTCAATTTCTTGGAACTGATAGCATACTGTATCTCGCTTATATATTTTCCTCAAAAGTTTCCTACTTGAAAATTTTTGTTGTTTTGCTTATAAATATATTGAAACATGATAAGGGCAGGGCCTTTGCTTGCCCTTTTGTGGCTTCTTAGTGTAGCTTTTGGAGTGAATAACTGGTTTAGCTGTTCTTGGTAATTGCTGGTTCGTATTAAGGGCTCGATTCTGGTTGTTAAGGGATTGTTAAAGCTTCAAAGACTTTTTAGAGGATTACTTGTTTAGATTGAGCATAATTTTAGCATGTATAAACTTTTTAGTGAGGATTAAAAAGCTGGGGTGCGGGTGTACTTTGTTGTTAAAAATGAAGGATGCACATAACCTTCCTCATTCTTTCTGAGGCCATAAAGTTTTTTTTTAAAGACAAAATTCGGATTTTTTAGAAACCATGTAATGCAGAAAAAATGTTAAACCGTTAAGAAGCCAGAAACTTTAAGTTTTTCATTTTGAGCATCTAGCTGTTTACTCAAACAATTAAAGAAATATAAATAAGATTATTACAATTATAAAATTAACAACTTAAACATTTATCACTCAACCAGTCGCATTTAGCACCTTTTAAAGTCTATAAAAACAATAAATATTTACCAAGGTGATAAATGTTTTATGTTAATTAATTAACCTTAAGTAACAATCAACGAAAATAAACGAACATTAAAACTCATTTCGGCAAAATGCTAATCCCTAATTTACTAATCCTCACGTTAACTTTTTGGAAGCCATAAACTTTCCCTTTATATATACGAATTGAAACTTAATTTCCAAGTTTAAATCGCAGTTGTGATATTCGAGACAATGCCAAGTCGACTTTCGATATGAAACACACTTTATTAAAAAATTTTAAAAGAGAGGATTAAAATTTTTTCTGAAGATGAACTGTATGTTACACTTTTGATTTCACTCTTGGGAGCAGATTTCGCGATCAACATCTCTAATCAATCAGACCATGAAAATGTTTCAGTTCATTTCTTTTTAAAGAAGTATTGTCAGGTAGACTTTAATGCACATGCGACAAACTATAATAAAGGTGACTGGAAAAAAAAGAAAGGCAATAATTTCGTTTTCATTATACAAATCGACATTTTCATTCATGAGTAATTATTCATAAAAGACAAATGTTTCTTGTAAGCACTACGAAATGAATTCATATTTTCTTTTAAGATAATTCACCCACTACTTATAAACTTTCTTTGCTGTTTTTGTTTTTTGCAACCTCTTCGAGAGAATTCATTTCGTAATGGATTTCATTCATTCGGAAACGTTTGGATATACAAGAAATAGCTGCATCTTTCTCAAGGACAAGGCCAACGCATCTTCTTCTTCCCTTTTTGTGCCGTATATTAAATTCAAAGCTATTTTAAGATGAAATGAAACAACTAAGCAGGAACGAGGACTAATTGAAAGTTATTGCTCGTGTTTTCATTCCCAGCTTTCCTTTTGTGCCTTGACAAAGACAAATAATTAAGCTTTATATATTTTCGCGAGAAATATACGTTCGAGAAAGGAAAAAAAAAATTGCGCGAAATTTCACGCCATCATTTCCGGATGTATTGAACTTCAATTATGAGAAATATTTGTTTAAAAAAAATTATTATTGGGGATTTTTCATTAAAAGATAAAATGAAACACGCATTTTTAAAGTGTTCATCATCATCTTATGCGAATTTATTTTCTCCGAAGTCCCCTAAAGGAATAAGAGAAACCGGTCCTGTATCGTAATCTTCGTATTCAAAGTCAATGCCTTCTCCCGATCGAAGACTATTTTTTTTTTAAATATTTGCTGTAAGTTTTTTTTTTCGTGCACTCGGTAGCAGGTTCTTCTTTCATATTTTGCCCTAATCTCTGATTCAGGTTTTTTTTTATAAAATTTTGTTTGTTCTTCATCTATTTTAAGTACTTTATCGATTTCAAATAGAATGTAGAAAATTGTTTAATGTACTTGTTTTACAGCTTTTTTAACCAAAATTGAGTCGCGATGAGGTTGTTTCTTGTTAAATGTTAGATTGATAAGACGTGGATGTGCATTTTAATAAATGCGATTAGTGTTTAATGTTTTTAGATTGTAAAAAAAAGCAAGGTTGGGTGGTAATTAAAAATTAGGATGAAGCGATAAGCAGGATACAGTTATTGGGCCTCTATTTGATAAATGGAGCTATTTCTGATTTTAGGAGTATTTAAAGGCGGTTGTAGGGTTTTTTTTATTACGGGTAGAGTGAGGTCAGTAAGAAGCAATTAAAAGGGAATTGTTTAAGAAAATTTTTTGGGAAAAATTAGAAGGATTTATGAATTAATTTTTCAGAAAACGAGATAGATTTGGGTTAGGAGATAATTGAGAAAACTTCGAAAAGCAAATTTTAATATAATATTTAAGAGAAGGCTTTTTTTGGAAATTTAGAAAAATCTTCTGTGATGGAAAGTTTTGGACAAGTAATTTAGTTAAAAAAACCAAAGACAAAATTAAGTTTTTCCAGGATTTATTGAGTGGCGGTTTGAAAACTGATTTAGCTTGGAGAAATTGAGGTTGAATTTGAACTAGGCCCATCTTGAATTGAGTTACGGGGCTTAAAGTAGGGTTGGGTCAGGTCTGCCAAAGCTTTTGGGCCTGGGCCGAATTAGGGCTTAATATTTTTAAACCGAGCCCTTGTAGGATATATAAGTACCCTGAACCAATTTTTTAGGGTGTCGTTTTAATGGCTTATCTATCATAATTTCCTGGCAGCATATTAAATGACCAAATATTACTACACAGCGCCTCGCGCCTGACATGTTTTCTCTTGAATCTGTAATTTCAGTAAAAATGTTATAGCAATAATTTTATCGTTCCCATGGGTGATCCTTCTGACATCATGTACCTTAGCACCATATCGTCTCAAAGAAGCAGTATAATGAGCAAAAACAGCTTACAAGCTGTTTTATAATTTCTTAATTTTAATGGCGACTAAAAAATATTTATTTGAAGCAATAAAAAATAATGTCTTGAAAAGTACATAGATTTTTCAAAATAGAGTCGTAGGCACGATTCCACTTACCGCTTTGACAGGCCCATGCAACTATTTTTTCCTCATACTGACTTTTGACCGGAAAAATTACAAAAAAAAATCTCTTTATCGTTTACGGTTCTTTAAGCAAAATCGAATGACGGCTTCACGAATCATCTACAGAAGCACGTGACACACGAACGTGAGAAAATGTGAAAAAAATTAGATATGATAATATGGATAGATTTACTAAAAATATGATCGGAGTATTTGATACTTTTAGCCATAAGGGTCATTCATTTTATTTGACCTCAAGCTGTTTTCTTTTTTTTGTAATAATTCATTGTACATTTAAATACCCGAAGGCTTTAATATTATGTAGTGAAATTTACCGTGAGCAATAAATTTAAGAAACAAACAGTCTAGCAAGTTTAATTGAGACTCAATAACGTGACATCGATAGGATGAATCATTCATGAAATCCGTTTGATTAATACCTACATCTTGAAAAGTCTTCGTGGGCATGGTTATTTGACCTTAAAGGTTATGTTTTTTATCTCTTTTAGTTATCTGTCGCTGTTTTTTCCTGGAAGAGGTCAAATTCCTTACGAATCGGAACTTTTGACCGAATACGGTATTTTGGGCTGATTCCGCGATATTGGAAGATTCGATGAATAAGAAAGACAATGTCGATGTTAATTTATTTTGCTAGTATCACGGTGACTTCGTATTTTTTTTTTTCTTTAAACTTGCGCATGTGTGGATCTTCTGTAATAGTTGCCATTGTTAATCATGCATTTCAATAATATTATGCCTTTGGTGTTATAACAATAATGATTCAAAGCAACAAAGATCTGCTACTTCGTGAGCTAACTTGATAAAGTTGTTTTACTTCCATGAGTTTATTTATTACAGGCGAGTGGGCATCTGGGGAATCTTCTTCCGAAGAAAGATGCGTGTGTAATCGTATTCATTTATATATTGCCAAATATTTGCGGTATAATTGTGATTGACTTTGATTCATTCGGATTAGGAAATGAATAATTGGTCAGGTTTGAACTAGTTAAGATAGTACAGGTGATTTATGAATAAAAGAAAAATTTAAATGATGTTCTGCTAGGGTTAGTTGTTGGATAACAAGAGGAGTAAAATATTTTATGTAGTCGGTTAGGTGATGGCTATTAATGGCTTGAAGGCAAAACCCTTGTGGATGTAGAGTGAGAATTGAGAAACTGAGGTAAAGGGTGTGAAAAAAGAGAGATGTTTCTATAGATCGTCTGTAAGACCAAATAAGGGCTAAGAGCGGCGAGGTTGCTGAAAAAGAAAAAAATTGGGATGTTTGAAGGGGTACCTCATAGCTAATTATTTTGTTGGCAGAAGGAAAATCTTGTGACTGAAAAATTTGTGAGCTGCTTTGTACAAAAATGGTAGTTGCAGGATTTGATGTTGAAAAATTTTAGAAGACTAGTGAGCTGAGGTTGACAGTATGGGTTTGAAGGTTAGTAGAGTCAAGCCAATTAATTGTGACCTTTTGAAAAAAATATCTCTTTGATTGTGGCAGCCCGTTTCCAACCTTAAGCTCAAATGATAAATTTGAGCTGGGCAACTTGGATCTCAGTATTAAAGTGGGTGAAAGATTTGGCGCAATATGGTTTTTCAAAACTTGGCTAATTTTTAGATCTCGAAATCTCTTCTTCTTCACTACATGGATTAAGCTATTATCTTGTTCCGTCTTCAAAGGTGTCGATAAAATTTAAAATGAATCTGTCCAGTTTTTTCCTTGGAAAATTGTGGATAATTATATTTATTCCCCAATGCAGGCTACCAACCTGCAGTCAAGTAAGACGGGTGATAGAGCTTATGTCTCAAAGTGGCCCTATTCACCTGATTTTCTGTCAGGGGTTCTCCCCACAAGGCAGTGATCCCATTGCAGAAGGCATACAATTGCCATCGACAACTTTGCCTCCTGTTCCCTAGCGTCATGCCAGCACCAGTTGGGCAGCTACTCCTTTCAAGGGCTACCGTGAAATTCTACTGGTCGACGCCAACATCTCAAAACTTTGAAAGGTTATTTTTACCTACTGACAATCCTCTTCAAGAAAATGTAGCTCGTTAAAAGTATACAATTTTGATTTTTAATTTACCGGCTTGCACCACTGGCCAGATAATTGTTTTAGGGGATTTATGAAAAGTACTGTTCTTGTTTTGCATTCACATTAGTTTGCTATTTACGCTTTCTTTAAATTGCCGAGAAAATTGATGGGAATCAAATCTAAAGATTTTTCTTATAGATTTCACTATTCTCACGTTTAAAATGAAATTCGGCATTGGCCCTCGATAATTTATCTCTATATCCATCAATCGCGGAATATTAAACAAAAACAATTAGGACTCAGTTTCTTAATAAAATTAAAACTCCCACTCAATAATTTTAAGAAAAATTACATGCCTAATATATTTAATTCGTTGCACTGATTTGCTCGATCTTTGCATAGAAAAAGTTCAATAAATCAAAATCCATCAACTGAAATTATTAAGGATGCGTAATTGAAACAATTAAAATTTCGCAACTTTGAAATGTTTAATCATATAAGCATTATATGTTATTACCGTTCCTGGGGGGCAATTAAAAAAATTACGAATGATAAATCAAATCGGAGTAATTTTAAGACGGTACCCGAAATTACTTAACTTGATTTATTAGCTCATCCGCGTTTTTAAAAAAAAAAATACATAAACTGCTCTACAAACTACATTCCTAATGTTTTATTAGTTATTTATCAAGGATCCATTAAAGCACGTATAACGTGCCCAAAAGATTCGACACAAGCTTTCATAGAGAATTCGCTTGGCTGAACACGATTAAGATTTAAAAGGCGATCGAATTTTGCTGTTGAAAAGCAACTCCAAGAAGTAACTGTAAAATTCTATTAAAACGGGAAATAAATATTTATTATATAAAATGTAAACAATAAGGAAGAAATGGATCGATATTTATTAAAAAATGAAACATTAGCCCGTAATATATTTTTTTCCATTGATCATTCAATAAAAATAATGAAAAAAATGCTAAGATTCTTTCGCTTTGGTTGAGAAGCGTTTCCTAGAGAAATCGTATAAATGGTAATGCATTGCTAATGCTCGATAATTAAAATCTTGATGAATACTAATAAACAATTATATAATAAGAGATTCTCCCCCGAAAAAAAAAAAAAAATAGCGCGAGAGAAACAATTGAAAAACAGGTTGTATAGTTTATGCTCTGCCAATAAAAGTCCGTTTGATTGCTTTTTGTATTCCGGCCGATCTCCCATTAGATTAATAGCACGCGATCGAGTAAATAAAAAAAAGGTAAATGATTAAGCCATAAAGGAAATGCGATGCTCATGGGAAAAAAAAGAAAAGAGAAAAAATTAAGGGGGAGAGTCACCCACAATTGGAGGATGTCGAGATTAACGCACGCCATTTTAGGAAAATTAAGATTGTATGAAAGTAGCGCAAATGGATAATTTTCTTGGTTTTTATTTTTTGTTGAGAGTCAATGATAGGGGGGTCGGGGAAAAAACATGATGTTTGTATTAGCACACGAATCACCGCAACACCTTCTAACCGCGTAATTACAGTGCATTGGGAATTGATTAAAACTTGGAATCGAAATGAACCGCTATACAAACTATGATCATCGATCAATCATTCGGATAGCGCACTTTTAAGATTGATATTGGGTGTCCACTTTTTTTTTGTAAAGAGGAAAATTGGTACTAGGGTTTTCAAAATAAAAAGTAACGGTGATTGGGATTGGTGATTAAAAAATTGGCCATAGGATTTCGTGTTGACTGGACGATACTTGGAAATTTTAAAAAAGAGTAGTAGCCAAAGCCATCCTCTTTGCCTTTTCTTTTTCTTACAATGACACTCCGAAGCGGAGATCGGTGACCATCTCGGCCAAAGAGCGTATGGCGTTAAGCAAAAACCCCAGCCAAAACGACTATATTGGGTCTTGCGCAGCAAATCTTTAGCCATGATGGCTATACAAGGAAAAACTAATGCAAAGGCTTTCCAACACCTTTCGCATCGCATTACAGGACATACCGTTCTTACAACTCTGCCTTCTGCTATCTGGTCTTAAGCCTCTCCGACAATATTGTTTTCAGCCTTTAGCCAGTACTGGTAAGGCTGCTGCCCCCAACTAGGAATATTTAACGATCTTTCTAACTTGGCTGCTTGCAGTGGCGTTGTCATAGCCACTGGGCGGTGGGGTCGCCACTTCCCCACACCTCAACTTTTACTGGTGACTAAATAAATAGTTCTTTTCTTTCAATTCTTTTCTGACGAGCAGTAGTAGCAGCCACCACCGCTGGCCCAGGCACAGGGGTCAAGAGCTTTCGCTTTTTGAGTAGGAAAGTAATTCTGCACTAGAATAAAAAATTGAAAAGGGGGCCTCCAGTAAACATACAGTATAACGGGGAGACCTTTCCTAACAATGGTAGTCCTTTTCGCTGCAGACATTTTTTCTGAGGAAATTTCTTTCGCGATTCCAACTGCCTTCCACTCCAAAAAGATTTTTTTTTACGTTCTTTAATTCCGATCTGATATGGCATAGCCTTCTTCATAACAAGCCGGACTGTTCAATCTGGCAACAAGGCGACAGAGGAATCCAAAATGGCTGCTGTTAATTGGTATGTGTATTAAGATAAACACTGGCTGCTGATTGCTTTTATGTATCACAGATAAGATGTACATGTTTCACACTTTCCTACTGTGTTCATAAGTTAAGAACTAAATTGTTGTTTTGATTCATTTGTTCCTACCGGAAAAATGAAAACACCCTGTAATCTGAGGATATATCTCATAGAGACAGGCCTGCTAGTTTTCTTCAGCTTTATGTCCATTTCCGATAATTGGGTGCATTTTTCTAGCGGAGTAGATGGGCTCCAATATTCGTTTAGTAAATTCAAGAATTTTCCGTCGTCTTTAGCTGGGGATCTGGGTACATTTTAACTCCCGCACTGTTCTGTACGAATTTCGATTTTTGTCATCATGATTGGGTTAGGTTATCTTTGCCTTAGTCACTTTACTTACGGGTCGCCACTTTCCATTAACAAGGAATACTTCTGCTGTCGAACGAATTCCTATCTTGCAGTAGATCGAATCTAATTCTTCATTCACTGACTGTGAACGTGCATGAAATATCCGGAATATGAGTGATCACTTTGAAAAAAAAAAAGACGTTTTCTCTTAAAACGTTCCAGCTTTTATCAGTGGCCACATCTAAAAATTTTACTCTATTTACTTCTTTTCCGCCTGAGTTTCTTCAAAAAGTACGGTAGCTAGTTTTTGATGACTTCCTGAATGACTCAAGTGAATTTTACGACCATCCTCAACCGTAAAAGTGAATCCATCAGGCGGTTAGTCAGGCTTTGAATGAAACTCAAGCCAGTAATTTGGATTTAATTGTTGAGTAGATCAATTTTCCATTTCATTGATTTTAAACGATGATTAAAAATTACGAAGTGTACCGATCGAGTTTTTTAACCGGTTTAAGGTGCAATACTTGGCTCTTCCTATTAGTTACAGAAGTTTTTTGCAAAAAAGAAAAAAGACACTAACACGCTTCAAAGGAAAAGCAAATATTTTAAGAAAAATATTGTGAGATTTCATCGATTTATAAATTCTTAAAATTTTTTAGGCCTGAATTTTTTTTTTTGCGATTCCGTTCTAATTTTTTTTGTGTTTAAGTAAACAACTGCTTACAGGTAACCATTAAAACCTGTATTATCATTTTATATACAGTATATTTTTTTTAAAAGTAACTGGACGTTTAGTAACTTTGGAGCCCTTTCTATTTTAAAGACCAGTTCCTTGATCATCTTGATAGGCAATCCAAATACTTTATTTTTTCCTTCAAGGGCTGTTTAATTATCGTAATGATGCCTGGTGGCATTATTGGCCAGTGTGTAAAGAGTTTTTAATAGATTTGCGTGTAATTAATCACGGATTTTTTTTTTTTTTTTTGAATTAGAAGGAAAAAGGTTATTGATGAAATAAAATGAGACCGTGAACTTGAGCTTGAAATCACGAACGTAGGTGTTCCTCTTGTTGTGTATCATTAATATTCGAAACGTGAAATGTAAATCGAGACTTAGAGGGTATCTTCTTCTTCTCTTCTCGTATGCTAATGCCAGGTTTGTATCGATGTGCTTTGTCAGGTTTTAACCGAATCATGAAAAATTGTAGGATTTAGATATTCGGGAACATTAGATGTTTTGATTAATTCCACACGATTCCGCGATTAATATTAAGAGAGATATTGCAGTTACTTACTGAGCAGCACGTGAAAAGGTTTTGATTAAAATCTTGGAGTTTATTCAAAAAGGAATAAAAAAAAGATGATTTGAGTTGAGGAATTCGGCCAAGGTCGAAACGAAAACCTTTTTTTGTGGATTTTGTATTGTAATGATTTTTTTTTTGATTAAGTACGAAACGAATGAAGATTAGGAGTATCAGGGCATAGGCGTTTTTTTACAAAACCTTTCTAAATAGCTTCGGTGGTATGTAAATTTGTCTAAAGAACCGTTTGATTTAATCTATGCCACTTTGAAATCAAGAATCACGTTTCGAACTCTGATAATAAACGATTATTTAAAGGATTCTACGACCCTTTTGCAATTAAATGTAAAGCTTCTATTAATTAGAAATTAACACAAAGGCAATTTTTTTGTTTGACAAGAAAACCATTTAGGAAAATTAATTTGAATCCCCGCCCTGATTTTATTTGGGAAAAGGTTTTTTAAATTGTGAGTAATGGGGCAGCGTAAAGGAGTTAGTGGGTAGAATGGATTGGAAAATTAAATTTGGGGAGATGTGCATTTTGCAGGTTTTAACTTGTTGCAGAAATTGAACAAATTGTTGATTTAAATTGTTGCAGGAATTTTAACTTGTTGTTGAAAAAAGAAAAAAGGGAAAGTGTAGATCATGGTATGGTTTTGAGGAAGTATAGGAAGTATAGTTAGGTTAAAAGAAAACGAAGCTCTTTTACTGGGACTTTTACAGTAGAAGTATCGGCTTCGGTGGAGTGGTGGAGAGTGTAAGTCCCTGACTTTCTGGCAGGCCTCGGGTTCGATTAAGGGATCACGTGCCAAAGATGCGGATCGGCTCTGAGTTCTGATTAGAGGTAAGCCAGCCAAGATATGATTAGTGAGCTGGCTGTGATGCGACAATAAGACTTCAAGATTTGCAAAGAAAAGGTGTCCGCAGCATGGATGATTATAGACACTGGAGGGGGGAGAGAATTTCGCGAGAGTCCCATTCGTCAACCTGACTCTTGTCTTAGCTGACCTCAAGCTGCTGTCGGTTGCCTCTATTTTCCTTCATTCTTTAATACAAGCAAACATTTAGACTCCTCAAAACTTTCCTGTCAGGGACGGCCCCAAGGGGGAGGGGGCAGGTGGGTACGGGGCCCCAGTTGGGAAAGAATAGTAATATTGCTGTAAGATAACACTATTCGACTTTGGCCCCACATGAAAATTTGTGGCTCACCCTTGGCCCCATCCAGAATTTTTTCCTGGCGCCTTCACTGTTTCTTATGACAAATCTATTAAATAGAACAAATATTCATTCCAATATAACCTCTGACATCTAATATCAGAAGGCGACCACCTAACGCATAAAAATCACCGAAAACTCAAAAATACCAATTATATTTACAATATTACCACATAAACTAGCCATAAATTAAAGATTCAAATTATGCTTTTGTCAACGTTTAGTGAAGTGTTAAAAATAACAGATATTTATGAAACGAGTTTTTTGTTTAAAGGGCTTATCGTGTAGTTTACTTCACGCCGAAAACATACTCGATTTTTCTTTATTTTTTTCCTGGTCCCGAAACAAAGAAGCTAGTACCGTTGAAACATGTCCATACCCCCCCGAAATATATCGTGAGTTGATCTGTTATACAAATTAGCCACATTTTAAGATCAAAGCTGTCATATTTGAGGCGGTCGGTTTTCAGGTTTATACTCTTTAATTATAAACGTTCCTCATGTCTCAATCATTGAGATTCACAGCGTGCAGTCCGGCTTGTTTTTCAGAAACAAAATCCTTTGCATCAATGAGCAGAATTCCTCATTAATTTGCATACTGCTCCTTGTTAATAGGAAACTAGATCGCATTTGTACAAAAAAGCGAAATTGAAGAAATATTTGAATGTAATATTGTCAAACGTGATGGAACTAGTTTGCCGACCATAAGACGAGTAAAGCACCTAATTAAATTATTAAGTGATTTTGTTTAGCGCCGGCTATTCGTCATAAAAATAAAAAGATAGGTCGGGTAGGAGATAAAAAAACGTGTTTGATTTTTTTTTTTACGTAACGGGATATGCTGCGCCTGAAAAGAATCCTCAAACCCACAAAAAAATGTTTTATAGAAGTTTCGTTCGTGTACTCGCAATCAAATTGTCAGATGCACGTTGTGGTTTGGAACGGGTAAACTGGTCAGTCAGTGTATAAGGCCGAAAACATGACTTTTTAAAATGGACTAGGATGCGGTTATTTTGTAAAACGATATCGAAAAAATATTACCCGAGGATGTTATAATAATTCCCCCCCATGTTATTAGCAGTTATAAGCTTTGTAGCTCATTACTAAGAAGCTGTGTGTGGATTTTATGATCTAATTATACCGAGTAATCAATCGAAATTAAAATGAAACAAGTTTAATTCGATATTGGTGGATATTTTTTTTTCTTAAACTGGTTAGCACCTTGATGAATGGGTTTGCTTTGGGATGGAAGTGTGAAGGAATGGAGTCGTGATCGTGCCTGCAGAAATTTATGAGGTTGCTAGAAGGGTAGGGCAGGCGTAGCGGGATTTTCGGGTGAGTTTTTTGTTATGCAAGAATTTGTCATGGTGTGATTTTTTTTAGAATGGACGAACCGGAAGGTGAATTTATGTAGAGTTTGTTTTTATACACGTAGGAAGTAAATACTGTGAGAGTGTTGACGTTTGGGCACATGACAGAGCAAATATGGTCGTGGGGCGAAGATGTCCGAGAGACCGCCCCCAATGTTAATAAGAAATTCTATAATAAACATTACATTTTGTTTGGCACTGACAATAGAATTGCTGGTAAGGAAAAGAAAGCCCACTCGTGGGAAAAACTGGGAGCACTAAACGCGCTAAAAAATATTTTTCCTAGCCAAAAAATTAATGGAGATTGCTTGATAATCGATTTGGGATTTTTTACTTCATTTTAGATGTTTATGAAATCAATGTTTCTTGCACAACTGTTTTTGTAAGTTGTTCAATTAAAGGAACTAGTCAAAAGGAAAAAAAAAATTTTTTTCTAATATTTGAAATGAGATAAAAAAAACTTGATATCTCCCGAAAATGGAACTTCTTAATTTTGCATCCGTGTATTAGGGTTTTTATCGCGCTGGATGAGAATTGTAACAGTAATCGTTGATTCAATTTTCAAAGTCTTCATTAAAGGAAATTAGTCATTATGGGAAGATGGCTCATTTCGTCCGCTCCGAATTTTTTGTCTTTAAGTACGGCAACTTGAAGATGAGAGCAAAGAAATTAAGGGGTATTAACAGTGCGGAATAATGTGCACCCGTGCAACCAACATTCTGATCCTCTTAAACTTTCCAACAACTTTTATGCAAAATTTCTTGCCATGGAAAAACTGAGGTAGATTTAAGAGGAAACGAAAGGGTGTCCGTTCACCTACCTACTACGGGACTAATTACTACAGCCCTTCGACCCGACATGTTTCCGGTACCTGCTTGAGCCCAACGAGATGTTTTCTTCTTACCTGAACTGGGAGAAGTGTTTTTAAGAATTAGGGACTTACTAAGTGGGAATCTCTTATCATCCATCGTCGGTGGTTCAAGTGGAACAAGTTCTCGTTTATCCTTTTCGATAAAAGTCGAGCTTTCGAATCTCCTCATTAGCTTCTATATGTGCGCAGGCCGCTAACAGGATCTATGTTGCAGGCCCGTCGCCGGCAGGGGGGGCATAGAAGATCTCTTCGCCCCCCCCTAGAGAGATTGCGAATTGCCCCCCCGTGGGTAAAAAATAAAATATTTTGGATTTTTGACTACCTAAGCTGCCTTTATTACTAATTATAGCATTCAATTTTATGAACAGAAATTTTTTGTATTAAGTTTCTTAAATTTTTTTATTGTAAAAAGCTATAGCTTCAATTATGAGAGGCAATTTCAGACTTGAAAAATATATATGTTCGAGCATATGTTGAAAAAAAAGTGACAAGAAATGTTGCCCCCCCTGCGAAAAATTTCTGGCTACAGGCCTGCATGTTGAGTCCCCAGAATCCCTTTCACTGCACCAGGGTCGCGCTGCCAGGTGAACCTACATTGTGCCACCGTTCTCCGGTAGCTGCGTAGGGCTTCCTTAACTGATTGCTCCGATTTTCATATTCGCTATCATGACTTTGCTAATATCATGGAAAAGGGTCATTTTTATCTTAAATATTGACCATGAGATGACAGGTTGACTTATTTTAATGCAATCTCATTGAACATTCGTTAAGATACGATCTTTTAATCGATTAATCTAAAATCACTTCACCCGCTTCATTACAAACAGTACCTCTTGTTCCCGACAAAACGGAGAATCAAGGAGCGCTAAAACTATCAACCTGTCATGAATTTCCGTGCAAAAAATATCCATCGGTTACTCTTGTTAAAGTTGTTCAGTGAATGCACTCTCAGCACGAAAGCAGTTTCTCACTATAAATAAATCCGGACTCGTTTTAAATATTTGGTGGTTCACTACTTAAGTAGGTCCACTAGTCAAAATCAAAACGAAGGCAAAATTAAAAAGTTGAATTAAAGATCCTTGATTTACTCCAAAGCGATATTAGCCATGGAAGAATTAGTAACCTAACGTAATGAATAAAACGTAAAGGTCATTTCTTTGACTTCTCCATTTAACTTAGACGTAAGATCTTTCATATCCGACTGAAGCTCAATAAAAAATTAATCAATTAAATCGAATATCACGTCTTCGGCTAACACAATTACGCCGAATCGAATCGACATCTCCTTTTATTACAATGACACCCACCGATCACTTAGAGAAAGAGAAAGTATGATACAATGGATTTCGATATCTTTATAAGCTTTTGGCCATTTTAAACGAGGGGATTATTAACGAGGGATTACAATTTGAATATTTCGATGATGAACATTACAGTTATGCAGAAGAAAAAATTTGGACGTATGAATTTGGTCATGGTGATCATTAGGATTCTCGCTTTAAAAAAAATCAACATCATTTCTAAAGTAGGCGTGAAAATCTCCTCCTAAGATAGAAGAGATATTAAGAAGTACCGAAATGTTTACTAATGATTTCGTTGTACATTTAAAATAATTAAATAATTGTTTTTTTATTCAAGTGGGGAGATCAATGGAAACTTGTAAATCAATCATAATAGCTGTCATAAATTACATCATGTTCGCTTTGGCGCTGTGCAGTTAGATTCGCGCTAATCTTGAAAAGATTAATTAACCGGTCAAATAACTCTCAAGTACGACTGACAATAATGAAACGTTGGATACTTCTCGGTATAATGATTTATTTTTTTTTTTTATTTAAAAGATGAGTCTTAAGAATTAAAAGGAAATAATGAGGGAAGCGAATGTTAAAATTTAACTTCCTCCCAGTTTTACGTTCTTCAACTGGAAAATTAACCAATCAAACAAATTAAAAACTAAAAGTGTCGACTTTTTCAAACTTTGTTTGAAAAAGCTTCGTGAATTTGGAGAATCGGACACAAGGTTATTTAAATTAATTTAAAATTTAAATGAGGATTGTGTTTTTTTTTTTTTTTTTTTTTTTGATTTTGTCACGAAATTTTGATTCGTGTAAAATGGGATTATTACGGATCACAGGGTGAGAACGGCCTTTTTTGAAAGAAATAATTATAATTTTTGCAATGCTTTCTTGATGATCGTTATGGAAATATTAAAGATGGGCAAATATTGTTTTGTTAGTTGCTGTTTTTTGATGCGCTATGTATTAATTAAGTAGATGATTAATTGTATTTAGTTATTATATTACTTTTACATCATTTTTTTGCCTTTTCACTTTTGTTTACATTGTTTGGGCCTATATATCATTTTGATCATCTTAGGACTTTCATTAACCACAAACTAATATTGCTTCTACTTTCTATAGTTATATTTTTGAGATGATTTGCTGTTTGGATTTTGAGGATCTATATTACGTATAGGCACGATGTGTTACGGTTTTCAGAGATAAAAAATGTAGGTGATCTGGAGCTTAAGAGAGTGGCCAAGTTTAAGTACTTAGGAACGCTGTTCGCCAGAGGCAATGCAAGGTGTTATCGAATGTCATGGCCAGAAGGTTTAGTTATGAGGTTCATTTTGCTAACTGATAACTGTTAAACGAAACGAAGTTCCAGGATGAAAAGTTTGGTGTTAGAAGGGTGAGGATGTTTTGTTCGGTCCGCTGGCGGTGATCATCGCCAAACACCATAGCGAAGATGGCACGTATCAAAGAAGATTTCACAGGTTCTTGCGTAAAATTCTGGCACCAAGGAGAAATTCCATCGACTGCGCTCGAGGATGCTCTCCAATAAGATTTAAAAGCTTGTTGGGCAACCTTTATTTTCAAGTGTGTTCAAGGCTTGGCGATTTTAATGGGTGGGACTTGGTATAGCGTCTCCCTTCGAATAGCTAGCTTTCTGACAGACTACGGCTTTGTGAGGAGGATAGTATTTTGGTGGATGCGGGCCATTTGTGTGTTCCCGATCGACAGTCAGATTTTTTCGATACAAACGTCTGACGTTGCATTTGTGATGGGGTGGTAGGCTTCGTTCACTGTAGCTCCAAAAGAAGAATATGGTGAAACGGCAAAATCAGACAAAAATTCTTGGGGTCTTTCTTCGGCTATGAAAGCCATATTGGACTTCTTGGCACTAATCGCCAGTTGATCGCATTTGAGCCACCCCTGCACATTCCTCTTCTCGTTAGCTCTGTCTGCTAATTCTGTCTCCCCCGAGACTACAACAACGCTTTATTCTGTTAAAAATGATACCCATAATAATACGTAATTACGGATTGTATAACTTGAGCAAGTTAGCATTTACAATGGAGACACCCTGTCAGTATCTTTGACATTCGAACACATCCTCACATTTTTCTTAAAAATATTCTAAACAAGCAATTAATGTCACACTAAAAAAAGACTTGTATTACGGGATTATAATAATGATTATACAAAATAATAGATAATCTTTTGTTGTTGCGTTTTTTTTTAAAAAATCGCTGGAAAACGGTTCATTTATTAATTAAGAGAAAAATAATGCTTAAGGAATATTAACTTATTTCCGTACTTGCTGAATCGCAGGTGTTGTCCGCGGGGGTCACATTCACATGGTCATGAGCAACGATATACCCAGAGGTCAGAGCCAACTTGACCTTGATCGGATGAAGTACCTTAATTCATATGTAATGCTATTTTTTTTTTTAAAGCTTTTTTTTATTTCTTAAGCATCCCACGAATGAATCTGACCTCTAATTAAATATCTATGTGCAAAATGATCACGAATTACCTTCAGCACTGGTAACTTTGACATTTTAGTAACTATTGAATAATGGGGATGTACTCCTTTGGGTCATGATATGCGTTACGCTTACGATTTAATTTTTTTGTAGGAAACTAACGGAATCATAATCGGGTGCCCTTTGTTAATTTTCAGGGAAAGAATTTACATGTACGTGATTTTTAAAAATTGAATCTATATCTTACATTGTTGTCTTTACTAAAGCTGAAGAAAATTAAGATGGTTTGCTCTGCAGTTTGCTGCGCTAGAAGAATGTTTTAGATTTTCGTGATTCCGAGTGGCTCGATACTTTTTTTTCGCAACCTCAATATTATAAGGTTCCATCTCCACTGCACAGGTTGATTCCGGCTTGCCCCAGCTATACATATAGACTTGGCGTTAACCTCCACAGTGGAGATAGAACCTTATAATATTAATTATCGAGTCTTCTCAATCTGCCTCTTCGCTTCTTTAAAAAATTCTCCATTTACCGGATCGCCATCTTAATTTTCGTGAGCCTCCACCATTGATTTCTTTATTTCTTCAGTGGTACGGAGAGCGGATGGTTCCCTGTACGAATATTTATACAAATTTAACCTCATTCCCGGGTCATAACAACAGGGACGGGACAAGCCCTAAGAGATTTGTTGGCTGACCGAGCAACTTATGATCATTAGCTTAGCCTGGGGAGCCTAATAAAGAATAGACACTTTCTTGTGCTACCTTTGGCAGCGCCATTTTGGAATTCGAGTCTGCCACAAGGTCGAAACGAAAGCCGCCGTGAGGGTCAACAGAAAACTAATGAAGCATGGTGACTTTCTTTTCGAGACCATGGCGAACCTCAATTTGTGAACAAGACTGTAGGAGTACAGGAGTTACAGCTCAACTGCGAAGGGGTGGCCTTAAAAACTCATTTAAAGGGGGTTCATTTTCGCCTAATGGCTCTTCTTCATTGACTACTTTGGGAAAGTTTAATACTGGCCCTGCAAAATCCAAAAAACACTTTCCGGGATTTTGGCTTTCTTCTCGCGATCTTAAACTTAACTTTGGCCGTGTTCATGTACGATTCAGTCTGTATCAAACTTCTATTGACCTGTTTAATTGTTAAATTTGTACACCACAATCAGAATTGAATCGTTTTTTATATAAAACAAAGATATTATGTAAACGGAAGATGATTCAACCGAAGGATTTGTATACCGTGAATATAAAAAAAGAAAAGGGGGACTTATTCACTTAACATGCTTATCCGCGGTATAAATAAAATTCGTTTACTTACTAGATTAATTTCATTCCTAACAATGACAAATAGGCGCTGCCAACTGGAACAAATACAATATATACGGATAAAAAAAGGACCGAAGGGATTTTTTTTTTTTTAAAAAAACAGCGAAAGGGATGGAACGCAAGGAAAAAGGAAAAGAGATTTCCTGGTGGCGGAAATTCTCTAAACAAAAGTAACGAGAAAAAGATAGTATTATTTATACTAAAAAAAATTTTTTTTTGCGGAAAAATGTTGACCTTCAAAAGAACTGTGCTATTTACCAAAATAGCTGACTCGATTGCTTGTAAACTTGATGGTTTATGATTTTACGTACATGATCAATCTGATAAGTAATCTAATTAAATAAATTAGTTTAAACGATGATAATATCGATATTTTTACGATGGAGGAATTGTAAAACTACATACGCTTAACGGACATAACTCGAAGACGTTCTCATCCGACAAGATTTTTTCGGAATCGAAATGGAATGGAAAAAAAAACTCGTAAATCCAGTACGAGAAAAACTCAAATATGGATTATCCATCTAATGGATTTTTCGTTGTTGATTGACTGCTTTTTTGTGTTAAATCACAAGTATTGGGAATCGTTTTGCAAAAAAAAAAGTACCGTAAAAAGGTAAAGTGAGGTCATTAAATTCGAAAGGTTTCGTATTACGGTTTGTTTTGATCTGTTATCGGTTAATGTGGGAAAAGCAGGTTATAACAGTTTAGCCGAGATTTTTTTTTTATTATTCTTAATTTAAGAGAATAGGGGGAGAATGTGAGAAAAGTTGAGAGCGACCTTGATATGGTTCAAGGGTGTTATCGAATGAATCCAGTCGGCATCGACATTAATCTTGAGATTTGGAAAATGGAGAGGAAAACGCGTGCAACGATCTGATTCTTACGAAACAGGCGGGAGTCCCCGGAAAGCTATTTCAAATCGATTTAAAGCTTTTGGAAAAAAGATTCAATTTAAAAAAGGTTTTTTGGATTCTTTTAATCATGAAAAGGCACGTTTGCAATATAAATAGCCGGTTTAAATAAAGGAAAATGAGAATATTGTTTTTAGTTTCGAAGTATAAAATTTGTCATTTATTTTTTCGATTGATTTGGTAGCTATTTAATTAATTTGAACTTAATTAATAATCGTATTGTTGAAGTGAAAATCGGCTGAGGAGATATTGACTTGATGAAAAATATGTGGACACTGTATTTTAGATTGAATTCAATCAATTTTAATCGATCGATTGTTTGTGCATCTAGCCCTAGAAAAGTAATGCGACATTACATAAATTATTATGCTAATCTTAATTTAATTATTTTAAAAATGTTTTGCAAATGTTTAACTAATTTTTCTTTTCTTTTCAGGTAAGTTTTCAATTTTTTTCTGGGGAAAATTTGGGAAGGAATTCCCGTCACCACGCAGACTTATACATTCCTCAGTTGAGTCTACAGACGTCTTAAGTCAAATGTGGCTGTGGCTGGGATAAATTATTTTAACTTGCCTCAGACGATCAGATGAAGCAAAGCAAAGGGGAAAATTATTTTAAGGGTGTTCTCAAGGACTTATTTCGATGGACAACAGCTGTGGTTGGACCACATTAGGTGGTTGAATGGATGTGGTGGATTTCGCTGGACCACAGTAGGTAATCCCATGTTGGCCAATAGATAGATGTGGTAATAACTCCGGTTCTTCTCCGGTTTTTCGTGCGGTTGTTCTTGTGGTCTGTACGCTGATTGGTGTAAACAAAAGACAGCAGAGAAAACGGCAACGGTTCCTTAAGCAAAATAGGGCATTCAGAGAGTATTTTGCTAATAAATTATATTATAGTGTAGCTGAGGTTTTGGCCGGCAGACACTGAAGTTAATTCATTAGGACCACTGAGATTCTTAGCCAGATCAGTCAAGTTGGTTCCTTTCCATCAAGACAAGCCTAAATACAAAGATCTATTAGACAGATAAAATAAATGAATTAAAATCAAACTTCGCGGGGTTTAGAAAAATCCACGTTGATGTACACGAGAATTTTACACCATTATGAGATTCAAAGTATGAAATTTTTTGAAATAGAGCATGTGCATATGCGGCTAACTTTTAATATAACTATGCAAGTGCCGCACGCTCATGCCTTCAATTAGATAGTATCATCGATCCTAGAAAACCTTTACTTTCTCTCTCCTTTGTCATTTCGGAAGCATTCACGCAGCTTTAAAGTATATATATTTCATTTCTTATCTTCCGCTTTTAATTTCATACCACACGCTTCTACGCCTAAACTCAAAGTTTTCTAAGGAAACTTTTATTATTTGAATAATTTTCTCTCGAATTTAATTTGATTCGAATGTAGATGATTCGAAATCAAACATAATTTCGCGTACTAATCTCGCGATTCATTCATGATTGACCTAACCCGAACAACTTTTACACGATTTGTTCTGGTTTTAATGTAACTTCTGCAAAAAATGTTATTTTAACTAAGCAGCACACATTTTCAACATATCACTCGGTTAATAAATAAAAATATAAGAAATATTTACAAGCGCATGATCTCTTCCGTAATTGCATTTCAATGATCTTGAATTTTTTTTTTCCATAAGTGACATTCCAAAGGTCACATCAATTGCAAAGACGTAAATACACATAAATAAAAAGTTGAAGAACTGGTAAAAGTTAAAAAATCATACTCGAGAAAATCCTATTAGGGCTTTCGCTTAAGGAGGGTTCGGCACTTTTTACTGCTAATTAATTATTTTGAATTACCGGTTGGTCGTTTTCAAGCCTGTTAAATTTTACGTCAAATTAAACATCTTATATAAATTGGTTATTCGTTTAAGTACGCTCGGCCATTGCTGGCTGCCTTAACTTTTTTTTTTCGTGCTATTCAGTAGTCGGTGAATAATTAAAAAACGATAAAGGAGAGAAAAGGTTTTTTGACGTTTTAGCATCACGATTTTTTTTTTACATATGCATACGATGGCTAAACATAAGACGCTCCCTGGCCTTGGGGTCAAAGTTGAATTTAATTCACTGAAGAAAAAAAGTGATTCTATGAAGTTTGTAATTTTCTATAATATCTACGGTACCTGAATATTAACATTAGGATTTTTTTTTTTTTCGGATTAAGTCACGCGACGAAAGTCTTTAGTCGAGTTCTCTCGCTTTCTTGCGTATTTGAATGTCAATGTCAAGGTTGAGGTTAACGAAGATGAGGAGTAAAGTTTTTACAGGAGGAGGAGGATTTTGGATGTATCAGATGGCTCGAATCAGTCAGAAAATTGGGAAGTATCGCTGAACTAAAATGGCTAAATACGTTCGGTGGAGCGGTGTGAGAGCATGGATAAAGGATATTGAAAAAATATCATTTTATTTGTGTTTTTAATTCTGCTGTATGTTTTTTATAGGGGAGTCCCCATGATGGCTTAATGGCCGAAACGGGTCCGTAGAACACAGAAACGGAATTAACAGTGTGTGCAGTAGGTGATTTTTTCAATGCCCTTTAAAATGGTTAGTTTGTCAAGCAGTGCTAGTTTGTAGCTGAGTTCTATGAAGCTGCTGTCATTGTCTTTTTTTTGAAGACCACAAAAAAGTTGGATTGTTGACATAAGAAAAGCAGCCGGAAATATATGGATCTGCCGAGCTCAAGACAAGTCGGGATGGAAATCATTGGGAGAGACCGATGCTTAGGAGTAAGCTGTAAGAAGTTGAAAGAAGAAGAAAAAGAGACTGTCATTGACGAACATACCGCTTTCTAGAATCAGCGTTTGGCGCGGGTTTTAACGACTGTGGTTCACCAAAACTACCAGCGCCGCGTAGCGGCTAATCTTCCTTGATAGTGCAGTTATTTTTAAGGTCGAAAATTTGCGGAATTTTTTGGTCTGAAACTGAAAATTAATGAAAAGAGACGAACAATCTGTCGGCCATTACAAAAATTGAACGCCATATCGTCATGGCGACTGCGAAAAGAAGAATATTCAGCAGTCATAATGGTGAACTTGCCCATCCAGATGCATGAAAATAAGAACTTTCACAAAGATCTCAGAAGCTTTGTCCAAAAATTGCCTTTAATAGAAAACTGTACCATCATGGCTCCAAAATTTTTTCATGATACTTTTACCAGTCTCTTTTAATTTAGGGTCTCTAGAGCTACTTAGCCAGAGAGCCAACCTCGTGTCTCAGTGGATAGCGTGCCCGACTCACACTCGGGAGTTCATGGGTTCGATTCCATTCTACGGTTCGGATTTTTTCCGACCTTATTTCACCTCTGACTAATGTCATCCGGAAAAGCGATTAATGTGTGTTGTGGCTCGGTCTCATCCCCCCCTGCAAGGCAGTGGCAAGCCAGCAGGTGGTAACTTGCTTAGAACAGCATCTCTACTTAGCCGTTCGGATTAAACTGTAGGTCCCACATGGCTGTGTCAGCTCGAAACACACAAACCAGCTATATGCAGAGAGGTCGCCTATGCTCGAAAACGAGTATGGCACCCAAAGAAGAAGAGCTACTTAGAAGCTGATAAATTAATTTTTTGCCCCGGCCAGAAATTTAAATTCGATCTCCGCCTTATACGAATCCTCTTAACTTATCGATTGATGATTAAAATGGCCCACATCCACTTAGGCCCCGAACAATCAATTAATAATAAAATTTCAACATGTCTTTTTTTGAAATACCCGCCCATGTTCATAATTGGTACAATTCAATTTTCATTTCGACCAATTAAAGTTTGTTTTTTCGTAACAAAGCATCTAGGAAATGGATTGACACAATAAGATGTTAGGTTATGCTTGTTGTTATTGATGATGGTAAAGAACGATGATGATGATGACAACGACCGGTCATTTTTTAAGCCGTCCGTCAAATTTAAAGCACTTATAAAATCATTTCTTAAGTAGGTGTTGTTTTCGTATAAGGAATAAAAACTTTCTCACCTTTAAAAAATCAACAACGCGATTAGGAAGGAAGGAAAAATAGCATAAGTTAAATTTTTTTTTTTGAATATTTATGCTTCATTGAGCTAACGTAGTGGAAATGTCCGGTGAACGCGTCAGTTGCAAAAAAAAATCGACTTTTGTTTTTAGTTTTTTATCTTTTCCTTGTTAAAAAATTAATTAATTTTTGGAACCTAGAGACCTACAAATTCTGACATCCTGAATTTTTTTTTTTTTTTCATAAACGCTCTTGTTCTTTTAATGAATGATTTAAATATTTTAATTAAGAGTATTGTTATGTGTAAAAAGAACAAGTTGTTCAGCCTGACGCTCTAAAGACTATAATGATGATGGATCACTTATTGTACTTGAATATGTTTTATGATTTATACAATGTAATGTTGCCTACGATAAAGACGTACCTGCCAAGTTCGTGTACCTAATCGGGAAAACATTTAGCGATGAAAAAAATTCATACTATGTGTAAATATACATATCCTGAGGTTTAATTGTCACGCGGCGATATCATCAATTATACGATTTTAGTATAAACCGGTCCTGACAATACTCACTTACGAGATGTAGTAAGTATATTAATTCATTCAATTGCCCCGACGAAAGAATTAACTTGAGGGTCAGGTTCAGCGACCTTTAGGACTTGAACTTCTTCCCTGTGATTTTTGAGACAAAAATTTTTTAGAAACAAAAAGCGGTTTTTTTTTCTGTAAAAATTAATTTAGTGGATTGCTTGAAAGAAAGTGCAATATTGTTTTTAAGTGACTTTCTAAATGATTATTTTACGGAAATGATTTCATATTATGAAATTTAAGTGTTTATACTTGAACAATATAATTAATCGCGTTTAGTTGAAATAATAGAACAGTTTCTGCTTTAATTTATATTATTTTTTGTTTTGATTTTTTTTTTAATTTGGTTGTATCGGTTGTTTGAGTTTTAGGGCGTTAGCTGGATGTTTTGGATGTTGATGGGTTTGTGTTTAGACAAAAGGAGGATAAGTTGTTTTGTTAGGTGAAGGTCATATCACGGCATTGGTGAGTCGGATTCGATGGAATCAGGGTGTATTTTTTGAGAAAAGTTAGAGCGAAAGTACTTCCCGTATAAAGTAATGGCGTAATCATGGAAAATGAGCAGGAGTAAGAGTGCTTAGGGCACTTCAAGTTGGTTTTTCTAGCCCAACTTGATGAAGTGACAGTGGTGATAACTAGAAGGAGCTGCATGAAGAGCGTCTGCGAATCTGAGGCACGAATTGCTAGGTCGAGCGATGGATTTTCCAGTAGTGAAGATAATACCTATTGCAATTTGGGAAGCCCAACAGGTCATAAAGACCCACAGAGCAATGGAAAGGGCAACACTAAGAATTTACTGATGGATAACCTTCGGGGAAACAGTGAGAGAGGATGGCAAATGCCTATGGGGAGGAGATTGGAAGAGGGTGGCCCCGAATCCCTTCGAATAAAAGGCAAAGGAGTTTCAAGTCCTGCAGAGCCACCAAAGTAAAAGTAAGATAGCTTTAGAAATGGAGACATTTCGGAGCGTACAAAAGCAAATGATATGCCGTTGCGCTCGTCTAGCAATACCTTAATGGCATTGCAGGCTAACGTCGCCAGAGAAGATTTGGCATCAAGGAATGATGCTGGCAGCTCTAGAAGTATTGCTCCGCACGATGATATCAAAAAATGGCGGGATCCCGATCGGTGCAAAAGAACCAAGAGGAATGAATATGGCAAAGTTTGAGTGCAGCATCGAAAGTCAAGTTCTATTGCTGAGAAGGTTCATGAGAAAGTTATTTCAGATGGTCATGATTCAATCATAGGAAGATAGGATAGGAAAATGGTCATGATTCAATTTTGATTCTTCAGTCGAAGACAATCATGATTCTTCAGTGAAAAACGGGAATTTAATGTTCAATGGTACTGACTACCGTACTCTACTGACACTAGTAGGCGTTGCGATTTTCATTAACCCCATGAAACTCTTAATCAGGCGAAGATTGAAGTTCACGAAAAACTAAAACGGTACTTTCGTATGTGAGATCCTTTTGAGTAAAATTTCATCCTCTCGTATTCTTACGTCAACGTCCTACATTTTCATCGCGAAAAATAATCATCTTTAGCTTATATATTAAAGACCATTGCTAAAGTAATTTAATCATTTTCGAATTGGCCATAATTTTATTTGATATCATATTTATAGGCCGATATATCGAGCTAAATTTTAAAAATAGTAATTTGGTCGGCAGTTTTCGCTTCTTGTTTACTCCTTAAATAAAATTTTATGACATCTCTGCTAAAATCTATATTCTTTATTAATAATATATTTCTTTGAAAATGTTTAAACCGTTTAAATTTTAGCCGGTTTTTTAAAATCAACATTGTCGGAGTTAAGTGCTAGCAAAACTTCTTATTAAAATATTATCTCATTAATGTAACGATTTCAACAGTGGCTCTTTATAATCATTTTTTTTTTTAAGAAATCGTTTCTGTTGAATGTTTGTAATCTTACGAATGTTCCAAACGGCAAGTTTTCGATTAAAGAATTAATCGAGTTGAGATGTCAATCGAGGTAATGATGGAGTAAATTGATTTTTTGATTTCAAAAGCAAAAGAATAATGCTCTTTTTTTTCCAATCGATTTCGTAGTGGATATATGTCATCGCTTTGATAATCATCGTTGAAAAAATTCTTATGTAAGGTCTACGGGTAAAAAAATGTCTGGGGTTTTGTGGTTTGGCTGCTCTGCCAGACAGTTGTGGGATTATTGGTTACATGATTATCGTAATTTGTTTAGATAGTAATTAGTGATTTTTAATTTGCTTAAAGGGGATGATGTCAGGAAATACTTTTTAAGATGGTGATTTTTAATATAAAACATTATTAAATCCATCGCGTTTATCGGTTTGCTAACAGTTTATGGACCCAGACACGAGTCTCCAAATTTTCTAGCTAGTGTCAGATTCAGGATCACCATCTTAGATCCTGCTTCCTTCCTATTTTTAATCAAAATTGGGAATGTTTTTTCTTGCTAATCTGAGCCAAATTTTTAAACTAACAAGGGCACGCATTTAACAACAAAACCAACCGCATTTTTTTTTATAAAAGAAGTGTTTAGTGAAAGTTTAGGAAAGGCGGGAAACCTACTCTAAAAAAACAAAAACAATCCTATCTAATGCTACGAATCAATGAGAGTTAACCAGAATAAAATAACGAGCATCTTTTTAAAGCAGTAGACATAGAGATTAGGACGTAACATCCCTTTAAGTCACGAATGATTATAATATTTAAATCAAACATTTAACGTCACGGTTGATCGACTCTGGAAGGCATGACAATATAATTATCATCCTAGGCTTTTCTTCAAATCAGCAAAGAAAATGCAAAAATGCAGTTACGAAAAAAGAAGAGATAATTACAGGTGTCGATTCTTTTTTTTTTTTTTTTACATTTTTCTCTTGCGACTTAAGCGCAACAAATCGACATCTTTTTTTTAATATTTATAATCATCCCATTTACCTAACATTTTATTTTCGGTGGAAATTCCACGACTTTGTTGCGATATTAATATTTTTTTTTCATAAACGACGACAAGGAATGATTTATTTGAAATGTTATGACATCTTTGTTGCGGAGAATTAGAATAAGATTCATCGTACCTGACGAAATCCGCCCGAAATGTATTGTTAATGACTTCTCCTCTACTGATTTATAAATAAGAATTTTTTCGGATTAAAAACATTTTCATAATATATTTTTTTCTTTTCTTTCATAAAATCGCACAGACACGCTTATACGTTTGTAATTTATCGTGGGAGTTAGTTTTTTGATGCTTCCTGGTAAATTATGTAATGATGCGCAAAAAATTAGTAAATAGTAATGGCGCTGCTGGAAAGGTCGAGGCGGAAAATTTATCCCAGAGAAAAAACCCGACAGTTCTGCCTTGTTAATCCCGAACCCAAACAAATTAGCCAATACACAGGATGCCATCTCATTTGCACAGATTTCACGCACGGATTGTAATCCTCCTATTTTTTTTCTTCAATCATCGTTTTCAATTGACGACTGGAATTCATTCATAATCAATTAAAAAAAATTGCAATAATTGACAACAAAAGGGGATTTTTACGAAAGAATAAGACATTCACCGTATAACTTTTACTTTCTCTACCAGAAAAATGAATTTCTGGTCTATCAGTGAAGCGAAATATACATCTTGTCATCCATCTTGAATGATCAATCGGCATCCATTATTTTATTATGTAATTCATCAGGACTGTGAGCATCAATGAACTTATAAACCGAATTATTCCTTTTTTTTTAAACGCGATTACTCTGCAGTTTTTTTTTATGAGATCCCAAGCTTCCGCCCCCGTTTAACTCTTCTTCAGATTAGCCTACTCGGTTTTTTGATTATAATAAGATTAGGTGTTTGTTCTTTAATGATATTCGGATGAGTTTTGAATCTGCGTTGGATGCGTCGTAATGATAATCAATATCCTAAATGCTTTAATATTCGTGATTGGATTTTTGAGAAAAAGCCGTTTTTAATTCAGCAGCTGATCCCTAGATATAAAGGTTTTCGAGAGTTTAATAATCTAATGTCGTCGACCCGATAGGGCAGCGGAGAAATTTCTTCTTTTTTTCTAAATTTATCAAGTTCGTTGATCGTTTACTTTATGATTGGTTTCGATTTATATTTTGTGATAAGTTTTATGCTAGACCTTTTCACAGGAAGAAGATATAAAAGTTCGGATTCCACGAAGCGGATATTTCTTTTGAGACTTGAATGATGTTTATCAGCAGTAAATTTTTTTGTAAATTAGAAATGATGATTAATAAATCAATTTTTGGAGTGATAGTAAGAGTGTTCGTGGTTAGGAAGAAGCAAGTTCAAAGTTTAATTTTATTGAATTTCAGTGGCTTTAAAAAATGCCCCCCCGGAGCTTCTTTCTTGTGAGAGACCCCTGGAAAGTTTTTTTTGTTATCGTACAGCATGATCATTGAGACAAAAAAATCTTCAAAGAAATGGGGGGATTTTTACTTTTATGGATCTGAAAATCAACAAGAAAACTCTCAATACCGCGTGTGAAATATCCTTTGATAAATAGGCTACTATTGACCTTATTATTATTTTACCTTAAAAATTACTCATTTCATCTTTAAACTGGGTTGGAAATTGTATTTGGGCATTACTAATGAATAGAAAAATTGCGCTAAAATGGTATAGCGCCATCCTAAATAGCTTGTTGCATCAGGATGAAATGTTGCATACTTATAATTTGATTTATTCGGCATAACTCAATTTAATTTATCTTATGTAAAATGAGGCATTAACTTTTTCTCGCTTTTTCGGTAATATTTTTAGGCTGAGCGTTACGTTACAATTGGAACAGTAAACAAGAATAGTTGGCTTTTCTAGATGAAAGGCTAATTGCATTTGGGCCAGCTTTATCCATGGGTGATAATATTAAAGGTGTTGAGGTAAAACCAAGTTGGTTTGCTTGCCAGATTCTTTATCATTTTTCTCAGTATGATTTCTTTCTCAAAGCAAGGAAACTGCATTATTGCAAGCGCCCACACAGATAGAGGCATTCTTACACGATAAATATTTAAATGATAGGAGGTGAAATGTTAATTTTAAAAGTGACGATTAGTGTACGTTCTGCTTTTATGGATATGTTGAAAGGTAACCAAACCGTACAATCTTAACAAGAGATCTGCGAAATATTTCATAGGTATCTAACTCCATAAGTCTCTAATTTTATTATGGGAATGAAAGTTTTTGACAGTTTTTCTTCTTCGACTCTGCAGAGCATTAAGTTCTACTGCCACAGTGGAAATGCAGCGCTAAGCGGCTTTGTCTTGGAAGGCGTCACTCTAGACGGGGGCTGACTCCTAGCGGAACCGCACTGAGTCGAAATGACATCCAGTCTTTCCTGAGGTCTGGAACTCTTTGGCATCCATTTAAAAAGTGTCTTTGCAGGGAATGCACACACAAAATTTTTCTCAGCTGGCGTGTTCTTTCGAATATCGAACATATGACCAACGAAGAGGTCTTGCGTCGGTTGCAGGAAGTTGGAGTACCATAAGGGCATATGTTGCGGGGACCCAAGTCCAGGCTGCCGCAGACCATCATGCAGGGCGAGGTCGAGGTTAAAAGAAGACTTTGTCACAAGAACCACTCCTGGATGCGGAATATTCGGAATCGGACCGCCTTAACCGCAGAAGAGTTTCTCGGCATGACCGCCGATCGAAAAAGATTCAAGGATTGCCTAAGCTTGTGTGCGAGCAGGGCACCCAAAGAAGAACAAGGCCTGTGCTGGCCTGAGTTACACTACTGATCAGAATTTTCCTGGTAAATTTTTGAATCATCTCGATTGATCTTTGAACGGCCTGTCAACGGATCTTCCTTTGGTCTTAGAATTTTGCAAAAGACTCTATCTTCATGACTGACATCATACATCGAACAGGTGTCTTTCTGGCACTCTCAAATAGTATCAGACCGCAAGGGTGATTTATGGATAAAATAAAGGAATGTTATGTGAACATTCTCATTGAAATTTTATTACGAAAATTCATCATGACTAACGTCAAATAATTTCATATTTTTAATCATACCCCAACGTGCAACTACTACACTTTTTATTCGGCCATAATGAAACGTTATGTGCGATATCGGAAACTATTTATCTGGCGTAATTCAAAAAGGAGTGGCGTATAAGTATGTTGCGCGGTCCTCCCTATTTAGAAATTAAGTACCCGATAGCTTTTTTTGTCATTCGTTTTGTTTTTTTCTTAATTTCACTTCAACCCAAGGAAAGAACTTCTTGAGAAGGTTCTTTCATTCCATCGCACACGCTAAAATTAAACTTTCATTCCACTCGATTATAATAAAGTGTAATTTAACGGCTGGGTTGGTATAAAACGATTGTTTTTTATATAGCATACATAGTTATTATCTTTTTTCGGTGGATAATATTACATAAAAATACGATCTCGATAAATCCAATGAATAATAAGGATTTGCGATAGAAAAGTTTTGATTTTATTCTCTCCCAGTTCTTTTTATTTTTTTCCCCCCCGAAGGAAAAGTCAGATTGTGACATTGAAAAGTTTTTATAAGTCTCGGAGCTACCCTTGACCCTTGACTGAAATTTAAGATCTGCTGATTTTCTTGTCGTATTACAGTAAATTTTCAATCAATATGAAATTGTTTGTGCGGGCTCGTTTAAGAGTAATCGGATTTGTTTGGAACTGATTGCGGTTATTGATTCAGCTTTTTTTAAACAGGCTTAGAGGTTGATGAGGATTTGCCCTAAATTAGTCTGTAGTAGCAGTGGTACGTTGGAAGCTTCTAATTGCCGAAAGGGAGTAAGCTTATTTCGGGTGAGTTAAGAGTCGAAATTTAGACGTAGGTTACAGTGGCTACAAAACTGCAAGAAGCCAAAACTGGAATGCGTTAGTCATTACTGATAGTAAACAGTGAGCAGCAGCCTTATCAGTACCGGCTTAAGGCTGAAGATTATATTGGACCGGCTAGCAAGGGCACGATCTCTTCATTGCAATGCGCAAGAAGTTGAAAAGCCATCGCATTCATCCTCTTCGCATAGTTATCATGACTGAGAGTGTGTTGGGCTGGGATTTTTTTTCAGCCCAGTATGCGCTTCTGCCATGACAGCTGCCAGTCTCCGGGGAGGGCATTCAGAGGAGAAGAAAAAGAAGAATCGAAAAAAGTGCCAGCAAAGCCCTTTGACGTTTGACCCTTTGCCAGACATTGATTTGCTGTAATTGTTTTTTGCTACAAATATTTTGGATAAGGATAACGTCCAATGAATCGGATTGTACCTGTCAATATGTTTTATTGGATAATTTTTATAATTATAATCAGTAGCCGTCTCTTTATTGAATTACACATTAATTACAATCCAGTCGTAATTTCCAGATTTATTTCCCTTAATGATTACTTTGGATATGAATTGGCGCGATATAATAAACCCGAACTCGTTTTAAATGTCTTTATTGTATGCTATGGATATAGTTAGTATTTAGCATTTTCACATGGTTTTTTTTTATGTCCTACTGAACAATGAAACGGAGGCGAATAGGGTCCGCATGCACGGTAAGCACGTTTCCAAGCTCCGAGTTAACCGCCTATTAAAACGGTTCATAAAACAATGACCGTAAGAAACTGAAAAGAAAAAACGTGAGCGAAGAGTATACGATATTGACCATAGATAACCAATATCGATTTATTTAAAATTCTTTTTCCTTTAAATACTAAAAATTTTATATCCCGAATATTTGGCCCCGAGTGAAAGAAATGAAAAAAAAAAACTTGTAGGAGTTTATTAATTAGTACATGATTTAAGAAGAGATAATGTGCGATAACACATGAAATTGACCCTTGAAGACCGACCACTACCTTGATATTGACCTTAAAAAACCAGACGCTGATGTTTAACTTGAGTTATAAGTCAATGGGTTTTAATATGTTTGAAAAATTAGGTAACACGTAGATCCGCGCATACCACGCGGATCCACCTGCAACCGATCATACTTTTTTTTAAAGAAAGAAACTGTACTTATGACCTTTGACTCAATAGTAGTTATGCATCATCTCCGGTTTGCCCGCGAGCTTAGTCCGGTAATGTCAAGTAGTAGCGGTTTTTTTGTAAAATTTTTTCTCCTCGATTTTTTTTTTATTTAAATCGTATAGAATCGATTCCTTTTATTGCAAAAAGGGAAAATAACGGTCGTTGATGAGGTAAAATTGTGAGTTTTAGAAATAGCTGGTTCCAGGCATCGGCGGATCTAGGGGAGAGAAGGAGTGGGGGTGAGGTGAATCTGGACTGAGCTTGAGCTAGTCTTTAACCTTTGCTGGTGTCATCGGTTTGTTAGGGGAAACTTGGAGAGACGGTGTGTGAAGCTCTTGGTTGATGGTTGTAAGGGGAGGACTTAAGCTTCTTCTTACAATGCCACTCCGAAGCGGAGATCGGCGACCATCACGGTCAAAGAGCATATGGTGGTAAGCAAAAACCCCAGCCAAAACAACTATATTGGGTTTTGCGCAGCAAACCTTTAGCCATGATGCCTATAGAAGGAAACACTAATGCTGGTGGCTTTCCAACATCTTCCGCATCACAGTACAGGAGCCATACCCTAGTTACAACAACTCTGCCTTCTGCTATTTGGTCTTAAGCTTAACCGACAGTATTGTTTTCAGCCTTAAAGCCAGTACTGGTAAGCCTGCACCAGCCTGCGACCTTCCGGTCTTGGCTGCTTGCAATGGCGTAGTCATAGCCACTGAGCGGTGGGGTCGCCACTTCCCTGCTCCTTAACTTAACGAAGGGCTACGGACTTAAGCTTAATGAAGGGAAAACGAAATATTTGTTACATGGCAAGAGTATTGTCAACCTCTCATTGGTCAACCTTTGATTACCAATGCGATCAAATCATGGCATCCCCTTCTTGGAAGGTGAAACAAGTTCTTGATGGGAGCCTGTTGAGTCCTAGACTTTTAGAGCAACCTCATCTTTATTGGGAAGACCATGATGTGTTGGTTGGAAGTCCCTTATTGCGAGACACCTGTCAAGGTAGGATTTCTTTAAGAAAATTTGTGCCACTCCTGTTAGACTTCAGGCCCTATAGGGCTATTGGTTGATTATTGGATTGATCGAGTGATTTAGTAACATAGCTGCCTTCAAGAATTTTTACGCCCAAGAGACATGAAAAGAAAGGTACCTCCAATTGTTTCCTTAAATTGTTTAAAAAAATCCAAACTCTCACTCGCGTATACTTTGCGGATCGTGTTTTTCATGTCGTTTAATATTTAAAAACTTGATGGTTTTGTAACTGCGCGTCAAGAAAGTCGTTGGAAAAGTGCGAGTTTTGATAACGGTTAATTTGCGGGGAAGAAGATGAAAAAAAATATGGTTGAATGATGTGATCGTTGATTTGAGATGTTAACCTTTAGCTTCTTTTTTTTATCATCTCGTTTGTAATAAGGCTTCATGGATTTATAGCGTAATTAGGTTCGGTTTTGAAACGAGGAACAAAAGTCAATAGTGGAACGATTTACATACGATACGGATAAAAAGTACAAAGAAGAGTGTTGAGGATGTTGTAAAACGTCTGTTTAATGCCGTTTGACGGTGTGCATAATTTTTTCTTTGGCATTTTAAAATCGTTTTGTATTAATGAAATAATCTCGTTTAACCAGATATTGACGTTAAGCTATTTTTAATGGAGAGCAATAGATTAAACTAAGGTGGTTTTAGGTATGAAAGGAATATGGGGCAGGGCTTATTAATGAACGCTGCATGCATAATTTCGCTGATGAGAATTAAGCTTAATAAAGGTAAAAAAAATACAAATTGAAATATTACGGCCTTAAGGTCATTAGGATTCAATGTTATAAGAAGATTATGGGTTGTGTGTAATGTTAGCGAAATGGAGTAGTGAGAGGTCGTGGAGGATCGTCTAACTTGAGATAAAAAATGGTTTTAGCCAAATTAAGGCATGTTTTTTTTATTTGAGTTATAGGGACTATTAGGAGTAAGGAGTGTCATTGTGAATAAGGAAAAATATCGAGGTAGGGTGAAAATTTTGGTCGTTAATCAGAGCTAGGCTTCAACTGATTTGTGTTTTTGTAGTGAGTCTCATAAGCTTAGCTAGTTTACTGAACACGTGGAAAATGTAGCTCTCAGCCTAGCTTAGATTGGCTGGACTTTAAAACTCTTTTACTGCGACATAAAGGTCATCTAAGTCCCTTTCTGTAAAACCTTTCTTGCCCAGCTGTTTAGTCAGGTACTACGCGATCCTAACCCTTTCCAACTTTAATCGGTTTACTTACAGGAACGACTTCTTTATGAATTTTCTTAGAACCGGAGGGAGGCACCTCCTGGGGGTGGAGCATGCCTCAGGGCTTCAAGGCCTAGTCTGCTTAAGACTGGACGATGACGGCCCTCAAGTCCCTGTACGGTTACAAAATGGTTTAGGCTCCAATCAAACTCCTTTTGTGGCCCATTATGCCTAAAGCCCAGGCTCGGTCATAGCGTGAAACAGAAACTGAGAAAACGGACTTAGCTTGGCTTGATAACCCAGCCCACTGATCTAAAGTGACTCAAAGTTGCTTAGCTCGGTCATATCTTATTCAAAAGTTTCAATGAACTTGACCAAAGCTTTAGGAAGTTGATAGTGCCAGTTAAACGTTTTAAGTCGGCTACCATGCTATAAAAGTGAACATCAAGATTAAGACTTTATTGACTTCTGACGAAATTCTTCAGCCTGCTAATTGCGCGATTTGCAACATTATAATCTCATTCAAACAAACGAACGATCTATTTAATTCCTTATTAGGAATCCTCCAAAAGACCAGATCTAAAATGATCTTCCTTGACCGGCCTTTTACTTTCACACTTCATTACTAAAAACAAAATCATAAGAGATCGTCGAATTATATCACGCACATATAAAATGGATCCGAACTTTAACTAAAAAAATTATACCAAAAACTAGAAAAAAATTAGATGCCAATTACTTCATAACAAAACATTTCCCTTTTGCATATAAATTACGAAACAATCCTCTACTTTTTCTTGAATAAACTAAATTTTTTTAACTCGAATGCTGTGACTGTTTTGACCTCAACAAGACAATTACCGATTTCATCTTCCAACGAACTACTGATAGAGTGTAAACGTTCAGTTTTAATGTGTTTTTGGTGAACTTTTGTTGATAATTTGCGTAAAGAACTACTGCCAGTTAATTATAATGATGGTACAATCCTACTTAACAATGCCAATTTGTTTTATATCACAACTATTATTATATTATTCAACATTTCGTATAAATTTTAATAAAATCATGTTATTTTAAAATGTAAAATCATTTTTAGAATTTAATATTCGAGTTTAAGGAGTAGTAGGATTTCCTCGTCCGAAATTGCACCCGAAAGATTGGATTTAAAAGAGTTGTGATTATATGTGTAGTCGTGAGAAAGACACCGCGCGGGGCTAAATTTGCATATACCTACCAGGTAGATTTATTAGGAGTTTAAGACTAGTCAATCTTAACGGCACATGAGTAAATTTTGAATTAATTTTGACGTGATGACTAATGTTTGATTTTTTTGTTTTTTTCTTTGCAGACATGTATTGAATTATGAATTTGCTGCCAATTATGAAATCGAGAAGACTGGTCGATATGTGGTTTTTCTTCATCACCTTAGCTCTTGTTTTTACTCTAATTTCTGGTAAGTTTTTGGTTTTAATTACTTTCCTCGTTTTGAGGTGGTTTATTTTTGTCTTTCGAGCGAATAGTGAATGAAGTGTGGTGGTTGTCGAAACTACAGGAAACGTGATGAACGTGATAAAGCTCGCTGCAGAGGTGAAAAGCAATGGTAGATTATGTAGTAAGAATCAAAAGCAATGGACGGTGACATTAACGCTGGGAAGATCCCTACCTGCAGCGAGACCCAAAGGCGGAAGAAGACCTCAGAAATGGTGGCTCGAGACATAATTAAAGGAGCAAGACCCGTACAATCACAATTGTGTTGCACTAATGTTACTGCAACGTTGGCAATGTCACCGTAATTACGCAACATCTCTGCAAGGGACTGGTGGGACTGATGGCTAATTCCGAAAAGGGAAAGACGGAATGGTATCGAAAAGATTTGAGGAAGCTTACACCCAAAGTGGATGCAAAAATAGCTGAAGAAGAAGACTTAGAGTCTGTCGAACACATTCAGTGGCTAACTTGAATGAAAAAGTAAAAAACCACGGACCAAGCGCTTACCAGTTAAAGGAGCCGACATAAGGCGAGGAAGAGTTGTTAAGGAAGCTTTTTGGTGCCAATTGGGTGTGTGGGCTCATGACTATAATGACATTACAATCAAGAATCATGAGGACATTGTTCGATGGACAAGACATCGGCGCAAGGGCTGGAATGAACACATCATTGGCAGAATGAACAATGACAGGCTTCCTCCTATCACTCTGAAGGACAACCGAACACTTCCACCCGACGGATGTCTACCTAAGAGATGGATAGACTGTTGGACGCTCTCCTCGCAGGAGCAAAGTTAAAAAATCAGGCCTGTGGCCTAATTTAAGAAGAAGACAATCAATAAGAATCAAGTGGCATTTATGTACTGAACATATTGTTGATATTCAACGTCAGCGTCTGCCAGTGGACATGTGTGGACATGACCTGATGTGATTTTGACTCGGTCTGGTGACTCTTTGAGAAGAATGGTGCCACAATCCTGACAAACGAAGGCCAAAATCGCTAAAGTTTATGTGCCAGAAAATCCGGAAAAGTTATTGGTCAGGTGGAAAACTAATCCTTTTTCCAAGCGAGAAAGTTTATTCACTCACTTGTTCAAAAAGTTGTCGATTTGTGCTGTAACTAAAGAGACCGTCCATGATCTTTTCAATAAGTGATATTTCGTTCCTGATTCAAAAGATCTTGGTCTGTCTTATTTCTTGACGTTCGTTGAAAGAATATTTAGGACCTAAAGGAAATTTAACCTAAAAAAAGAAAGGACCATAAGGAACCTGAAAAAATTATCACATGCTTGTCTCGTCTTGGGAAAAATGTCACTTGAACTTAACATGAAAACAGTGAAAGCTATTCGTCATTATTTACATCACGCAACTCGAGAATTTTTATGTCTCAAGTTTTAGAATCCTTCATTTCTTTTAAAGGGTGGCTGATCAAAAACTTTACGAATTTTTTTTTTTTCTTAGAGGAACATCGTTTAAAGCAGGAATAACGGGATCGAATTTCGAACATGTGTGTGATTATTATGGTCATAGCGCACATTACTAAAATTATGCTTTGAATGTTGTATGTAGCCATCCGTAATTTGTTGTGCGGAATTTTTATCTCGACTTATCTGTAAATGCTGGTTTGAAGGAGAATGAAATTATTTTATTGAAGGAGATAATGTGATATTGATATTAGCTTAAGTTGATGTACTTTTTTAACGGCTTTAAAGGACTAACGAGTCGTATTTTTTTTTATTTATTGCATAGTAGATTCGAATTAAATTTTTATGCGGTAATTTACGATGTGTTGAGTGAGGTGGTCCTAAGTTTTTTAATGTCGGATTTAGCTTATGTCCTTAGTCTTTGGATTGAAGGATGGTGTTTCGCATAACTCTTTTTTTGAGATAAAATATTTCTTATTGAGAGAGGAATGTTTTTGCCAAAATAAATAATTGGACGGCTTTTTAATATTTTACTAGCATAAGAAAAACAATACCTGCTGACGACCACTCGGTGACGAAATATCAAAACAAGCTAAGAATCGACTATCTAGCTATCTATCTATGGCATTTACAGGGACTGAAGCCCTGTTGCCTCATCCGAAGGCGTTCGCCAGGCGGACCTGTCCTGGCTTGGAATTTTCCAATCAGGAACTCCTCGCCGACTCGCATCCATTGAAATGTTACCCTCCCATCGAAGCCGTGGTCTGCCTTGAGGCCTGGGACTTGTAGGCCTTACGTCAAGTACGTGTCATATATACCGCGTCGTTGGCGCCCGCGCGACATGCTTCACCCACCGAAGCTTATGCGACTTGTTTATACCAGTAATCAAGGGCTGGCCGCTAAGCCTTCGGATCTCTTCATTTGGTCGCATTCGTACACGCCCCGTGAGCGGATCCCTCTTAGGTCCGAGAATCCGACGTAGGACCTAGTTCTCAAAAGTCAGCAGCCTCTTTTGCGCAAGAACAGTGAGGTTCCAAGTTTCATAGCCGTAAGTGACAACAGGGTTAACAACGGCATTACAGATGCGGAGCTTAGCCTGGCTGGATAAGACTCGACTGCGAAAAACATGGCCTAGCGAATACAGACAACGGCTACCACCTTAGATCCTCGACGCGACTTCATATTCTCATTGTCGCACGTGACGAATGATCCGAGATACCGGAACTCTGTGACGTTTTCAAAACTCAATCCGTTCACTTCCAAAGGGGCCTCATCCTGTCTATTTCTCACCATTACCGAATACTCGGTTTTCCCCTCGAGCCCGACCCGGCGTGTTTAAACTAGTTTCTCCCCACATAGCCTTCGAACATCCTCGCGAGTTTCCCCAAGCAAGTCAAGATCGACAAGAACGACTAGATCGACGAGAATAGACTTAAGAACTTGAATTTTAAACTTAACCAGCCTGTATATGTATCAATCTGATATGATTTCACCCTTGAACTTCTCAAAATTTATTCGTCTTCCCTTTGGCTTTAAACTTCTCGTTTAAAGAAAATCCCATTCAAGGAATGTTATGTATGATTTCGCCATATCGATAAGGATCTTAAATAAGCAAAGTGCGATGTCTCTGCTTGCCTCTTTCTTCCTTTTTTTTCTCCTCCTTCTGAATATGCTAATGAAGGTTACTGAACTTGAAAGTTTGGGATAAAAAAAAGGACCTTTTGATCGTGGGAAAAAGTTCGAAAAACTCTGCAGTTTATTAGCCTCGAACAATCTTTTTGATGGAAAAAATAAAAAAAGAAGGAATTCTTTTCTTTTCTTGTTTTGAAAAAAAAAGAAACGTTCGCCTTCGGAAAAGGAAATGAAAAACGTGTACGTCATTTGGGTAAACAATAGACGTAGTAAAGTTTCGACTTTTGTCAGTGATTGAAATGTCTCATGCTTTCCATTTATTAGATAGATTAACAAAAAAGTCTCATTTTCGGTATTTATTTGTTGGAATGCATTGTTTCAGGAAATTGCCCCGATCTGCAACGGCGATTAAGTAATCGATGTTATAGAACGCCACTAGGGCATTAAATCGTTCGATAATTAGCCATCAGAACTTTTTTTTTCGCGCTTTTACTTTTATAGTTCCTGAATATGCCAAAAGGTGCGAATATTAAACGTCATGCATCATCAGGTTTTAACCTCCAACAGCGATGAGCATTTTAATGGATTCGCTTTTCATTGTAACGATTATGTAATTTAAAAACGTCGAAATTGGAATGACAAACAAAACGGTCGAAAATCACATTAAAATTAAAATGTTACCATAACGACGAAATTATCCGGGGCCGGACAGTGGTGCGAGTCTTAACGTTGCCAATGAGGTAATAAAAATTAGCTTTATCAAGTTTGGATTTTTGTAAAGAAAAAATAAAGATAGTTTTGCAAATTTTTATTCTTTAGTTGGCCAGCCGTTCCCATAATTGGAAAACCATTTGTACAGCAAATCAGGAACGCTCCTCACTTTCGCACGATAATTCATCTCTTTATTACTTTTACGTAATAAATATTTTACCAAGTCTTTACATTTTATCATTTTCAATCTCCCTTTTTCTTCTTTTCCCAAGGTTCTTCAGTCGAGTTTTTTTTTTTTTTTTTTTTTTTTACGGGAAAATAATGAATGTAGCTCTTGTGAAAAAGATTTTTTCCTCGAAAGTTTGTTTAAAATCCCGTTTTTTAAATTAACAATTTTTTTTTCTCGTTTTTAAAAGTCTAGCTGAAGATTATTTATTGAATTGAAACTAAATAGCATGCCCTGCAGGGAAGACCGCCTTAAACACGTAATGTTCTAGCTATTTTTTTCTCATTCTCTTTTGCATGTATGTTTTTGTTTTGGGGTGAATAATCGCTAATACCTGGTCCTTATTTTCTTTTTTTTTAAGAATGAAATTATACAATGGCAAGTTTTTAAAAGATTCACATTTTTGTTAACATGTTTTTGTTTTGGGGTGAATAATCGCTAATACCTGGTCCTTATTTTCTTTTTTTTTAAGAATGAAATTATACAATGGCAAGTTTTTAAAAGATTCACATTTTTGTTAAAATTGTTTAAAATCTTTATGAATGATTTAAAATTTTTTTGCATTAGGCTTTTAAGCAGTGACGTAGCAATCACCCCCACAATTGCTGCGGTCGTAGGGGGGTTAGAGGGACCCCCGATCTTTTAGTTGGAAATTAATTTTGCACTAGATAAAAAGCTGTAAAAAATTGAGGAAGAGTCCTCGAGTAAACCTTCTGCAGGGGGCCTCTCTTAATATTGCTACGCCGCTGTTTTAGACAGGCTTTTTTAAGTATAAGTACAGAGGAGTGCAAATGCACTAGCCAAAAATTTTGAATCGCATCTTTTTAATCAAATATCAATGAGCTTTTCTTGGTATAGAAATATGGAAATTGCGCAGAGATCGGACTTGGTCCTTATTTTCCCATTAAAGTCCCTTACTTTGAGTTAAGACTTGATCACTATCACTATTTTTAAGAAAAGTCCGTAAAAGGTTTGTTTCCCTGTTTTCACAAGCCATAAAAATTTCATACAAAATATTTTCTCGGCAAGGAAAAGCATTCAAAATTTTTATAGTGTCAAGATATTTTCAAGAATTTTATTCAAAATTTTTTTGTGTTTCAGAACTTTTTTTTCTGTGATTAAGTATTTTTATTTAATATTTTCCCTTCATTTGAAAAAAAATTAGTATGACAAGAAATACTAAAACGATTTCTTCCGCGACAAAAAATTCTGAAAAATTATCAGACCAATAAATCTTTGGAAAAATTTTTCATAACGCAAAAAATTCTAAAAAAAAATTCTTAACAACAGAATATCTAAAAATATTTTTAGCCATAAAATTTTTTGAAGCCTCTAAAAAGCATATTTTTTTCCTCAAAGACTGTAAGAGTTCCAGAAATATTGGAAGGAATCGAGTCCGATTACTGCAATTATGTCGTCCTAGTTTTAAACCTTGCGACAGCCTTTGCTCTGCTTAGCTCTTATATTTGCCCTATATGAATAAGATCAGCCGAAAATAGCTCGGATGTTTGCGAAGGGTCACCAAGGCTTAATTTTGAAATTTGTCTTAAGCTTTTCACTTAGAAATATTAGTGTAGACTTTTAGAACTCTGTAAATTCTTATTTGTTTGGCTAGGGCTGATTCTAGGATCTTATAAAGACTAATCTGACTTTTGCATAATTCCTAAAATTATTTCACATTTAAAATTTTTTCGAATCTTTCACTTTTTGATCCTTTTTTGCTTTATTAAACGCATCACCTTTAAATAAAATCCCAGCTTTGTAATTACTCTTGAAAATACACCTGTAAACTTGAAAAGTCCTGACTTGTTATTCTAAAATTAAAAGACTTCCATTAAAAACTAACTTTTGAAACAGTATACAATAAACACTTCTCTCCCTTTTACTTTTCATCCTCAAGCTTTTCTTATTTAACTAAAAGAAAATTTAAAGTTTTAAATTTCCCCGCATCCGAACGCTGTTATGTATATACAGGATGTTAACACGCGTTTTATCTTCCGACATTTCGACAAAAAAAGAAACTTAACCATTATCATCAAACGCAATTATGATTCATTTTCACTATTTATCCATTTACAGACAACTCGGAGCCGAATATCGTTTCCTTAGTGGTATGACCACTGTAAAATAACCTAACTAAATCGACAGAAAAAAAACGATTAGTCACAATTTACAAAACGTACAAACGCACGCATACACTCGAAAAAATTTATAATAATAATCCACAGTTTACGGAAGATTAACAATAAAATGCTAACATGACATTTTCGCTTCGAACTCCGACATCTCAGAAGTTCAAATCGTTTCGTTCTCAATTTTCTAAAAAAAAAAAAAATCCCACGTAATTTCTTTATAAAGAACCTCAAGGGTGTATCTCGTTATTTTTTTTTCTTTTTTAGAATCTCAGCAATGCAGAAAAAGAAATTTTCCGTATTGCGTGATTGCGTATGAAGTTATGGCGAAAATTACCCCCTTGTGGTTGAAGGAAGGTCATTGGCCAGACGAGCCTATTTTATAGCTACAAGTGACATTAACATTGAAAAAATTAAAACCAAACCGGCTGATTGTTATAATTACTTCGGGAAGTAACGCTAGTGAAATCATCTCAGGATCGATCATCTGTGATTATGACTTATGCAATGAGTCATTATTATTTTTTTTTTTTTCGTAACCGTCTCTAATTTATCAGACAAATACTTTCGATTTTGTATCGGTCTTTTGATTTTTTCTGCAAAAACGCATCTTCCGGTTTTAGAGAATCGGATGCGAAATAATAAAAATTATAAATGCAGTTTGATGCAAAAAAAAACATTAGGAGTTTTGATTATTTATTCATATAAGGAAATGTGACTCGAAAACAAGTTATTTTACTTAAAAATGCGGTTTTGAATGCTGCTGACATACTAATCACTTATGTGGTTTCCTTTCGGCAGTAAAATATAGGATGTGTGTGTGTGTGTGCCTATCTTTTCTGTTTCTCTCCCGTTCGCCTGATAATAAAATTTTGGTGATAAAAAGTTTTTATGTCGTTCTATGAAGAGTTTAAGGAGGGGAGTGAGTGAATTAGCACAAAATCCTAGTAACCTTACATACAACTCCTGTGAGTTTGAGATATGTAGGTCGTTGGATATGTTATAAAATAATATGCGTCCTTGGGCTGATTTTGAATTTTGAAGAAAGGAAAGAAATTCGATTTATTGAAAATAAAAACCGCAGGGTTCTTGGATTTGCATAAAATGTAGCTAACTTGAAACAAATAAAGGAATGTGGGGTACATGAAAGGAGATTTAAGTCATCTATTGAAAAAATGCATTATTTTGTTCTAAATTCAGTGAAGTGTGAGCGAGTTTGGACTCTGGGAAAGATTTTTCTCACAAATAAAGATAATGAATCTTCAAATCAGGCTCGAACTTACAATTTGTGAAATCGAAAGAAATTTTTCGAAGATCTGAAGTCATCGGATTAAAAATGAAGAAGTTTTGCTGGCAGACTTAAGTGACGGATAAAATGAGGCCTACCGCAGAGCTGAAGTAGCATTGATTCGGTTACGTTGCCAGGCAGGACTAGCAGAGCTGGTCGAGGAAAAAGAAGTAATGGAGACTGCCCGGAAACTGCCCGGTACTTAAATATTTGCCCAAACTCTCCAAAAACCTCCTCTGAAAATGATTCTGACCTTGAAATCGCATTCGATCAATCAACTCTCAATCAGTTAAAATACTCCCGATGAATATAAATATTAATATCGATATTAGTGTATTCAGTTTTATTCATGTCGACTGCATGAGAAATATTGCTTTTTCGTGACTTTATAAATCTGCATTTTGAGTGATTAGTAGGACAGCGTTTACCTGTAAATTAAATTTATGAACTAAACGTTCGTAGATGGACTTGTCGTTTCAAATATCAGGGATCGGTTTTAAAATTCTGGGAATTTTATCCGCCGTATTATGGAGTCGGGATACTTATTAATAAAAAAAGGCCGAAGCGTGAAAGCCAGAAACCACAATATTACTTGCAATAGTATTGTAAAAAAGTTTTGAATCGTGTACGAAAAAAAAATGGAATTAATGCACGCTTCAATTAGATACGGCGCATAGCAAATATATTTCAAGGAAATCGTGGATAGATCCATACTTTATTTAAATAGTGCTATTTTCTGTTAAAGAATTAAGAGTTGCAAGAATTTTGTGAAGAAGAAGCACGAAATTAAGAAATGAAGAGATTAAGGAGTAGGAAGTTTTTTACCGGAGGAAATATTCAAAATTATGGTAGAGAATGTTTGATGGTTGTTGCTGATTTGAAAACGTCAGAAAGGACACTTGGAGGATAATTCATACAAACAGAGTATGGTGGTTTGCTTGCCCAGGATAATGTAAACGTTCCGGAAACTTCTTTAGCAAAAACATAACAAGAATTTGTGGAGTAAAAAATTTGGAGGAAACTTGGATAAACAACAAGAATCTACGTTAGTTCAAGTTCTGTTATCTAAAGCTGGGAAAAGCTCATTGTGCAAAACACGGTCATCAGTGTCCTACTAAAAATTAGTCCTTATAAATAAGAACTCCCTGTTTTTCGTAACCGATATCCCTATGAGACCTAAAATCTTCTACTGGAATCTTCTAGCGTACCCAATCCATGTTCATAATCTTGTAGTCCAGAATTTAGGAACCTGATTGCCTGGTTATTGTTGAAACCTTGTGTAAATTTTTATTTTTATTTTTGAGCGTTGTTGGTATCAGATTTTTTTTTTGCTGAATGATCCTCTTATCTATGTTTATGATCGTTAAGTACACGAGTTCACTGGCGTGATCTTTTGCTTCATCATCGTCAAAAATCTTCACGTAATGATATAATACTTTTATCAAGTTGGAGACAGTGACAGTAGTGATGTAATTCCAAGATCTTCATCTTTCCGTCATTTTTTCCCGCCATTTTTACTGTTAAATGCTTTCGGAAACCTTCTTTTTTATTTTTGTCAGTAACTTGCCATCTCTACTATTGTGGTAAGGGCTTTCTCCAAGATTTTTGGCATTTTGATTCGCCATGCTTACAGTAGACAGCTAACTACTATAAATGTGCCTGTGCTCTTCGTTGACTTAAATTCGAATGTGCTTCCGCGATCGATTCCTGCGATAACTTGAAATATTTTTTATCAGAGTGAAATCAGTCGGAGGTCTAACTAGCCTGACTCTTTTATGTTTTTTCTAACATTTAGAAGAATCTGCTGGGCTAAAATCGCTGGGGCTAAAATGATTTGGTTGCTAAGTTGATGGGTTGTTTAAAAGAATTGAGAAGAAAGCAAACGTTCATTGGTCTTAAAAATCTTGAAAACTCTTCATGGCCACCACACATGAGTCACGATTTTGAATAGAGATGAAGTTTACTCAACTATTGTCTTTTTTTATTTTTCAGGCTGTCAGTTCTATCCGTACGGTGAATATTTGCGCTTCGTACGTGTACCTGAAAATACTCAAGTCGGGGAAACTATCTTGAAAGTGGAAGTTCATCCTCGGCATAATTTAACAATACAACCTGTGGACCGGATAGACGATGCGTCGTATTTCGCGTTCCAGGATATCAATACCACTGCCGTGGCTGTTGTTTTATTTAAATCGCTGGACGATTTAGTTGACAATGAAACTCCGCAAAATGTTCTAAAATTTAGGATGGTTTGCGATTATAGCAACGGAGCTGACACGGTAAGGGAAGATTGATATAAACCCTTTTTTTTTTTTTTTAAAAAAAAGTGCTAATTTCATTATGAATCCCCCGATTACGTCAGACTCACCGGTTTCCTGTTACAAATTGATGAAATTAATAACCGAGAAAAAATTTCTTAAACTTAAAGATTTTTTTATTTTTGTTCTAGGTTTCGTCCTACATGTCTGTGACGGTTTATGTAGAAGATGTGAATGATCATGCTCCGAGATTTTTAGATGTCCCTTATCATTTAACTGTAGATGAATTAACCCCTACCGGGCTCACGCTTTTTCGAGGAATTCACGCAATCGACAGGGATAAGCCGAATACGCCGAATTCTGATGTTCATTATTCTATCGTGGGCGGTAATGAACAAGGAAAATTTGCATTAGAAAGTAGCCACAAGGCTGTTTTAGTTTTGAAAAAACCATTGGACTACGATTCTGGGGATAAAGAATACGCGCTGAAAATTATGGCTTCAGATAGGGGAACGCCGCCGAAAAATTCGACCGTTGCACTTTTGATAAAAGTCTCTGATAATGACGATTTGAATCCTCAATTTACAAGGGACGTTTACCGGACTCAAGTCACTGAATTTTATCCTGTCACGGTAAGTCATCGCCTTCGTTATTTGTATGATTAAATCAATCTTATTTTGCGGCTTGATGTGAAAGTTACCGGTAGAAGGAAAAGTAATTAAATCAAAATGAATAATTATTAGATTTTTTAATGATTAAAATAGTTCATGAGATTATGTTCATGAGGTATATGGCCCTAACAAATTCGATTTTTGATTTGGAATTGTGTAAAGTTTCTAGATCGAATAATAAAGTGATTCGGGTCAGGCTATTGTGTCTTGCTACTTACACGGTGTTATGATAATTCATGACGAGTTGTAACAATTAGAATCGTTAATAATTAAAAATGCTTAAGTTATATAATTAGTTTGCGGTTACTTTCATTTTGGAATGTCTAGAACGAGAAGATGGATAATGAATCATGCATAGATTAAAGTTGGGTTATTAGCTATGGAAAAATGTCAGCCAGTCGTTGAAAAGGACTTTTGGTCCTTTTCTTAAATCTTAAATCTTAAATAAAAAAAGGTGCGAAGGAAACCAAGGAAAGATGAGGGCTTGAGGAAATCTCAAAGTGGGATTTTAGTTGCGTTCAACTTCCATTGGACACAGTAACTTCCAAAAATTGAAGGGGAGGAATCATTTTTAAAAAATTTTTATTTAGTTACTCTAAGTTACTCTGTAATTCATGACGTTTTTTGGCGTGACTAAACCTCATGCAAATATAACGCACAAGCTGAAAAAAGTCTTTGCTTACTCTTAAATAATTTTTTTAAAAAAATTATTCGATTTTTAAACGGAGTTTTTTTGATGTGAACGCTTGGGAAGTTTGAGGACGACTGAGCATAGTAAAAGAAGACATAGTATGCTAACGCGCAGGGAAAAGAACGCGACCGTGACGTCAGCTGTATGCAACTGAAGAAATCTCTTCCTTTTCTTTTCAAAGAAATTAAATCATTGAACATCTTTTTTATTTTGAAATCGTTTTGGGATTTTTCGAAACGTTATTAGTACGTTTAAGGTTTTGAAATTCAAATGTGAAGTTTCTCAACGACTAGTATTTTTTCTTTCAAATACAAACAGCTGACGCCATGCGCGAGAGAAATAATTCTGAACGGCTGGCTGGTAGGCACCCCCTACGACTGAGGGTGTCGGGGAAATTACGTTGTTTATATAGGGTGTGACGGTGGCGCTGCTAGTGGCAGCATTGGGAACTACGACAATAACAAGGAGGGGAAAGAATATCTTCATGCAAAAAGGGTACATGTGAATGGGATCATATATTTCTGTGTCTTTTTTTTAAAATTAAGAATGCTTTCGTGTTTTTATATCCAAATAGATAAAATGGGAAGAAAAAAATTTTTTTTCGCCTGGGGTCATGTCCAAAAAGAGGCTTATCTTTTCTGCGAGATCCCTAATATTATTGTTTAGGCATTTTTTAATTTTAAAAGTTTAGCTAGGGTCTAAGTTATCCGATTCCTACGCTTATGACTTTTGCCGCGCGAAAAAAGTGAAACTTCTCCCACGATCAAAAAACGCCGCTTACTCATATCCTAAACGGACAAGCATGAAAATACTTTCAAAAAAAAAACGTCCGATCACATACGATATCATAATTACAAATAAGTACATACGGAACCCGTTTTTTTTTTTCGCGCGGGCGCACGTCACAATTCAGATATTAACCAAATCGTTTTGTTTGTTGATACTTTTTATCTTTTATTTTTTCTTCTCTCTCACGAAATCCGATTACGATCATTTTCTTTTTTAAAAGGCTTTTCAATAAGAATTCGTTTTTGATTTGATAATAAGAAGATCGGAAAGAAATCAATCAATGCAACATCAAAGAAGGGGGGGAAAAAAGGAAAACTTTTCCTTGTCAGACATTACAATGAAATAAACTGACCAGAAAAATAAAAGGAATAACCATTTCCCTGGGAGATATTTCACATATTTTGATGTAACAGGAAGAAGGGGAAAAAAAGTCAAATATCGTATTAAATGCCTTTGATCCGCCGAATGATAGGAATTCTGACTTTAACGAGCTCATCTTGAAAATAATCAATCAAGTTGTAAAGTGACAGTTCCTTACTTATTCATTACAGAAGAATACAAAAGATGAACAAAAGCTTTTCCATTTTACCGATATATTTAAGGCTGGAATATAATACATAAAAAATAAAAATCAATTCGGTTAAGGTCGCGCGGCACGGTTTTTTTTGCTCTTTAAAGTCTTGTCGGAATTGATATGAAAACAAGAAACTTTTGCACTTATACCAGTTTCAAAGTCGGAAGTTTTCAAAGTCGTGGGGGTGATTGAAAAAGATGCGATAAAATTTTGGGGATTAAAGAAAAAATGAAAACGTAAAATAAATTTTAAGCCTAATAAAATTACTTTCATCCTTTAGCTTTTTTGTTTGTGATGAAGCACTAATATTAAGGCTTGGCTCAAAGTCCGCTAGGTGGGGCCATGGAGAAAATTTGGCCCCACTTTGGCGCCCCCTTTAGGGGAGTCTGAGAATTCGGAGAATTTTTTACTTGTAAGTCTTGTATTTCTTGATTTAACATTGACCAGTTATCGTCGAGCCATCTTTTTTGAGGTCTTCTCCTGTTCCTCGCCGACAGTGTTACCGCCTCCATTTTGTTATTCGCACCGTCCTGCTTTCCAGGTCCTGTCTGCAGCCATAGCCGACCTATTTATTTAGCTCTGCGAAACTCCATCTTGGCACCACCAACTCCACTTAAGGCAAAATAATTCAGCACCATCTTTTTTTATCTTTCCGTCTTATTTCCGTCCTACGCAATAGTAAAAGTCTTCGGAACCTCTTAATGTCATCCATACACCCAGCTAATGACTTTCAATTAGTACTTAAACTAATAAAAATAAATAAATAAACAAACTTTGATTTCAATGATGCAATAATTTTAAATCCGTTAACTTTCGTGGGCATGTAACGACAAAAACGGGAACAAGCCGTTTGTAACGAAAAATGCTGAATCATTAAAAGTTAAAAATAAATAATAAATGATTATTGTTACAGAAGAACCTTTCGTTTTCATCAGTGGAATATTTTATAAAGTCTAAGTAACTAAAAAGGGAAAGCAATGAATTTTTTCATCTATCTTAATCCGATTTTTTTTTTCTTATTAAGACCATTCCGGCTTCCCTATGGTTGTGTGTACTTATAAAAATCGTGGTTTTCGGTTTAAAATGTTTAATAATATCTGTTTTTTTTTTTTTCAGGGAGCGAAAATACATAAAGAACTTCGATTCAAACCTTCGATAATGGCATACGACGCGGATTTGGCAATTAATTCGGCTGTCAGATATGATATCATTTCTGGTAATGATCGGCATCTTTTTTATTTGGATCCTAAAAATGGTTCGTTATTTTTACAAAAGGAAGTGGATTTGGATAAAGAAAGAGCTCTTCCTGGAAATACGTTCGTTCTTCAAATTCAAGCTTCTCAGGTGGGTTTTGGTTTTGAAAAATTGTGTGTATTGGTTGTGAAACTGTAAAATGAATTTTGATTTTTATTTTATCCTTAAATTGGTTATAGGTGGATAATCCGTTAAAAACAGGTCTAGCTCGAGTTGAAGTTGAATTTCTTGATGTGAATGACAATCTTCCAGAATTTGAAGTGGATTTGTATAATATTAGTATCGTTGAAAACCTTCCAAATGGGTTCAGCGTCCTACAAGTCATTGCTACTGATAAGGATCAAGTAAGTTGTCTGTAACCTTAATTTTTCTTTAATCGGATATTTTAAAATTGAGGGCGATTTATTTTTGTGTCAGTTAAAAGTTCGCTTCATTTTAGGGAATGACCCAAATTTTATTTAAGTCCAGCTGCACAGATACTGTGTCCCTAGAAAGCAAAAATAGTTATTAGGCTGCGCATTAATCAGAGATATAAGCTCTAGACTCACGGCCCGACTGAAACGTAGAAAACTCTGTTTGAGTTTGGCCTGAAAGTTAGACCAGGTTTGGTCTCTTGTTTCTTTCAAAAAAATTCTTAGCTTAGTAGAAAAGCGGAATTATGTAATAGGTAGGAAAAAAAAGCTACATTTAAAGCCCGCAGTTAGGAATTTTTTCTACGGAAGGCAAATTATACTTTTTCACGATCAGTTTTGTTCTGAGGAAAAAAATAGAAAATCGCTTTTCACGTCAAAGAGTTTTTTTTAAAAAAGAAAAACATCCGTCTAAACTATCAAGCTGCCCTCATGTCCGAGCCATACGGTTTAACTTTCCTCTCATCCATAGTGAATGCGACCCCTAACCTTTGAGCCCCGTGAATGGAGTTGATAACAAATCAGAAAAAAATAAATAAAATCAACAAAAAAATTAATAATACAACACCCACAGAAAAATTTCTAACATTAAAAAATTAGCCAAATCCCTGAAGCTTTGCTTAGTGTGGGAGATCCTATTCACAATCAAAACAAATCTATAAAATTTTTTTTAGAAAAAAATGTGATTTCCAATTGTTTTTTGCTTTTTCCATTTTAAAAAAAAAGTTCTTAAAGAATTGTTATTTTTTTTTTTGCAGGGAGACAACGGAGAATTTACATTTCAGTTAGAAGACAAAAGCCGTGCTTTTAGTATCGATCCAAGATCCGGTTGGTTGACCGTAAGAGATCAAAGTATCCTCGACAGGGAAAAGCAGTCGTCTTTAAGCATGAGAGTTTACGCTAAAGAAAAAGTTCCGAGCGTCGTAACGGATAACTACAAGAAAAGTTTAACATCTTCCGTATCTGTTGAAGTTACCTTACTTGATGCAAACGATAATAATCCGACATTCGTGCCTAGTAATTTATATGAATTCCGTATCCCGGGTGATGCTCGGCCTGGCGATGTAGTAGGCCAGGTAAGTTTTATATACCAAGTGGAGGGGGAAAAAATCGGTGGAAATAATACGCAACGAAACTAAAACATATGTTTTCCCGGTTATTCGATGTAATGTAAATGTTGATCGTATAATCGATGATGTAGACCTTTAAACACGATAACAACATTTTCTCTAACGTAATCCCTTTGCATTTTCCGGATAATCGATGATTTATGGTCGCTACTTTTTAATTAAATATCAGATGGACAAGGTCGCACAATATGAATGATATTGTTTTTTTTTGTTTTGTATTGTTGTTTGATTTATATATTTTTGTGAGCGACTAGGAGAGGGAAGGCTTAGCAACTAGGGGAAGGGTAAAAGGCACAAACTTTTGGCCATTTTCAAATAAAATTCAAATTTCTTTCAAAAACACTTAGGGAGAAGGGTCCAGATTCTCAAAAAATTTCAAAAGTTCGATTCCCGGGAAAATGGGATTCCTTTCCGTTTTCGAAATTTTGGTAATGATTGAGGAATGACGTGAAAAAACCCTGCAAAATTTTTTCGGAAAGTAAACTTTGAATACCGGAAAAGCTACAATTTTATTTTTTTTCCCATCGCATAATTTTTTTATTATAAATAATTTTTTCCCCTTTTTTTGTAAGAGCTTTTCCCGGCATTCCCGATAATATTTCCTGGGAAACGGGAATCTCAAAAATATAATGATTATAATATCCTGAAATTCGGGAGTTTCAGGAAAGAAGTTAAATCCCGGGATTTTTTTTGAGAAACAAAGTTTTGAGTCTTAGGAAATACGGGACCTGGGTGGAATCTCTAATCTGAATACTACAATTTTTTTTTTTTAGGTAAAAGCTACCGATCCAGACTTGGGTAGGAATGGTATGGTCTTGTACGATCTTCAACGATCCAACTCCAGCAATTCCGGATCTCCTGCATTCACCGTCGATGCTCAAACTGGACATATTGTAGTAACAGAAAATCCACTCGTTCAAGGCCGCCATGCTTTGTTCGTCGAAGCTGCCGATCAACCTGCCAATCCGAGCGAAAAGAGATTTTCACTGGCTGTTGTGACTATTGAAGTTTTGAAATCGGGAAAGAGCGAGTTCTTGCCGGATTTTATTGGAGCTCCTTATGAATTTTGGGTCGGTGGTGATGTTTCGATTGGGACGAGTGTGGGACAAGTGCGAGTGACGGAAGCAGTGGATAAAAACAATATTATTTATGATTTGTTGCATAGTTATCATGACGGAGGTATTTTTTGTTACTTTTTGGATGTTCCAAATTTTTTTTTTAGGTGAAACTTATTTTTTTTTTAATTTTCTTTCAGTGCCATTTGCGGTAGAAGAAAGATCGGGAGTTATTACTGTTGTGGATGAATTGAAAAAATTCGACAGATCTTTGTATGATTTTGAAGCTTTGGTAACTGACGAAAAAGATTTAACGCTTGTGACGAATGTTACTATTCATGTCGTTGATCCTGAAGATCATAGTAGACCTATAATACGGTAAGTGTTTAATTTTATCAGAAATTTTTACTTTCGACCTCTCTAGAGTGAGAAAGTTTGTATGAGCTGCGTAAGAGTCGTTTTATACAGGAAAAAATTGCAGTAGCAGAATTTATTTTCCATTTATTCTTATTTTTATTTTTTTAGTGGAAATGGGGCAATGCCGATGGAACTTCGAGTTCGCGAAAATCTCCCCGGCGCTCTAGTTGGCCAATTAATGCGACCGTACGAAAGCCCTTACAGCAATTCATCTGCATGGTGGAAAGCTTTACGATTTATAATAGCAAATCAACAAGATGTTGCTGATAAATTCGCAGTGTCTGCTGATGGAACGATATACACTCAAAAAGCGTTAGACAGAGAAGAAAGAGATGTATATCGTTTGACGATTATTGCTGAAAATAATCGTGGCATCGTCAAAGGAACTGGAGTATATCAGGTAACTTTAGCTTTAAATTTCTCCAACCTTATTTCTTTTATTTTTTTGAAAAATGCTATTTTTTATGTATTTTATTTTTTATTAAATTTTAGGTGACTGTTGTCGTCGAAGATGAAAACGATAACCCTCCAATTTTCGAGGAAAGGCAATACGAGGGTCATATCGCTGAAAATTCAATAGGTGGAAGTGAAGTTATTATGGACAATCTAGTGAGAGCTAAAGATGCGGATTCCGGGTTTAATGCTCAGTTCAAATTCATATTGTACGGGGAAGGTAGCGATATATTTACAATTGAGCAGTCAACTGGAAGAATTTTCCTCAGGAAAGGTATCGGACACGCTTTGGATCGGGAAGAGAAACCCTCTTATATGTTGAGAATTGTAGCCCGGGATAAAGGTATGTTAAATTCGTTAATTTAATTGGGAAGCATTCCCTTTGTCAATAATGCTAACGGGATTTTGGGATTGGAAATTTACAGCTGTGAGGAAGTTTCAATAATAAACATTTTTTTATAAAGGGGAGAATTTTTATTTTTATTTTTTTACTTGAAAAATTTATTCTTGACAGAAAAATTTCAGCGATAATTTTTTTTTTCAAGAAAAAAATTTTTTTTTTGACCGCTATAAACTTATTTTAAGATTTAAGTGGCAAAAAATTTTTCGGAGGTTTTTGACAGAATTTGCCCAATTTTATTTTGGTTAGGAATTTTTAATTAGAAAAAAATTCTGAAAATTGGTTTAGGGGAGACTGAAAATTTCCCTCAGACAGCTAAGCCTTTTCCCCCTTCATAGCAGCAGGGCCTCTCCCTGCATTGAAACCACATCGTATTTCATAAAAAATTACAAAGCAAGAAAAAAAAATCTAATCCCGTTTTGTTAATTTATTTGTTCCAGGAAATTTAAATTCCGAAGTAAAGCTTACAATTCACATCGATGACGTAAACGACAATCCGCCGAAGTTCCTTCAAATGGTCGTGTTGCATGATCAAGACGTTGAAATAGTCGATTCGAATGAAAACAAACTGAAGCGATATAACATGCTTAATAACGATCTCAGCTCGGAGAATCATCATCGAGACAACGTGCACGCTCCTTCTAATCATAAAACCTCTGCACAACTTCCTCCGATGATTTCCTTACCGGAAAACATCCCGGTTGGGACTTCGATCCTACGTTTGCTCGCCGACGACAGGGACGCTAACACAACCGTATCCTACAGGATCATTAAAGAAACGTTTATTCCTCGTCTCGTGGCTCATAAAAACAAAGGCTCGAAAAGAAAACATTTCTTGATTCATTCGACGAATGGTGAATTAGCAGTCGCTACAACTCTTATACCGGAAGCGGAATATCGATTAATTATTTCGGCGTATGATATCGGAGGCCTAACTGATAATGTGACGGTCAGGATTTACGTTAAGGATATTAATGATCACGCGCCTGTGTTCTCAGACTCGTCTTACGATTTTGATTTACTCGAAGGCGTTTATTCTGATCATTTCATTGGAAAAGTCGAAACCACCGATGCGGATTACGATGAAAATGCCAACGTTTCCTATTCCATTACTCATTATCCATCGGATATAACCGTGTTCCCATTCCGGATTTCTCCGTTAGGAGGTGATATTTTCGTAACAGGAGATATCGATCGAGAGAGTAGGAATTCTTATTTGTTTACGGTCACTGCTACAGATCATGCTCCGGAAGGTACTCGATTGTCGAGTAGCGTCGATGTTGAAATTCACGTGACCGATATCAACGATAATCCTCCAGCGTTTTTTGGCTACGATAGATTAATTCAAGTTTCACCGGGTCAATTAGAAAACGGTGAAGATCCGTCGAATTACGAACCGTCGATATTAGTCCCGGTTTATTACACTTCGATTCATGAAAACAGTGCGTTGGGCACTCCGGTTGCGAAAATTTACGCGAATGATTCCGATTTCGCTGGGAATGGGAACGGGCTGTTGCTTTACGATATTATTCATCGTAAGAATACTCCTTTGTCGTTTGAGATTGATTCGAAGGAAGGAATCGTAACGATTACGAATCGTTTGGATTACGAAGTGAATGTTAGCCATAACGTTACCGTGGTCGCATCGGATTTGGGTAAACCGAGTTTGAGCTCGACTGCTTTGTTGATTGTGAATGTGATCGACGTTCCGGAAGAAAAAGAAGACATTCCCGGACCGATGTTCACTCATCGTTATTACGAAGTCGAAATCGAGGAAAATTCCATCGTACCCCTCGCTTTGTTAACCGTAAATGTCACGGAGAATTTTAGAGGTCAAAATTTAAAATATTCAATCGTCCCTAGTCAAGATACTGGTTCGTTCAGCATTGACGCGAAAAATGGAACTTTATTTTTAATGATCAGCCCGGATAGGGAAACGAAAATGAAATATGAAGTAAAGATACGTGTTGATAGATTAAAGAGGGGAAGAGGAATGGCTACCTTTATTTATCCACCTCCAAAGGAAAAAATAGCGGATTTGGGTAAGTTGAAATTAGGCTTTTTTTATTTAACCAAAGAGTGTGTACAGAATCAAGCACGTCTGCGTCCTCAAAAACTTTATTGTTGTCATCGGGAAAGTATACGAGAAAAAACCTGAAATTTCAATACTTTAAAATGTGATTCCGAAAATTACAGAAAAGGACGCGACATCAAAGTTTAGTAAAGAAGTTATGAAAGCCTGCGTGATGCGGGCTCAACTTAGGTTCATGGCTTCGTTTCTCCCACAAATTTTCAAATTTGAGCTTGGAGCTCAGATGGAGCTCTAGCTTTAAGGTACAAACTTGCGATATTATTTGTGCCTAAAATTGGTTGTTTAAGAGAAAAATTATCCTAATGTCAAAAAAAAAAAAAAATTTTCTTAACAAAAATATTTTTTGGAATTTTTTAAAGGAACGTTTTTAAAATTTCTGGACCAAAATCTTTTTTTGGGAACCTTTTTCAGAATTTTAGGAGTTGAAATGTTTGGGTTCGTAACCAAATTTTCCTAAAAAATTCTTAAAAATAATTTTTTTAGAATTTTTTTTCCCAAAAAATGTTTTGTCCAAAAAAAACTTTTTAGTTGAAAAAATTTTTTTTTAGTTTTTTGTTTGTCAGTTAAATTCTCCTCCCCATTGGAAGTATGAAAATCACAGTGCTTAACATCGCAAAAAAAAAATGCTAAAAAGCATCAACTGAAATCTTTTCTTAACTTTCCGGATCCCATTTTTAATTTTTTTCACTTTTAATACAGCTTAGTAAACCAAATAAATAATATAACGTATAATCGAAATTTTAAAGTTAGCTGAGAATAAGCAGAAGCACATATTTCTCCAAGGAATTTGATTGATATGACAGATTAAAATGGTGCACATTCATATTTTGTGTTAGGATGAGGAGAAACAAGTTTAGCTACAACAACTTGTTTTTCCGAGACGAACTCAAGTTACATGTCTAAATATGGATCTCAATTTTCTCATTCTCTTTAAACGAGGCATCTTTGTTATTGTTCATTTCAATTCGAGTGCTTGCGAAATTGAAGATAGCAAAAGCTGTAAAGCTTTCCCGTGGATACAAGACGAGAAGAGAAAAAAAAAAGAAATGACTTTTGCTGTCAAAATCTGAACTTTATGTATGGAAAAAATGACAAAAAAAAAAAAAAGAAATGTAGGGTGTGGGTGTTTCTTTCCCTGGGAATTTTCTTTAGCTAGAGAAAATAAAATGTAACTTTGAAGGTAAGACTGGAAAATTGTAAAACTTTAGGAAAAGTTAAAGGTCGAAATAAAAATATTTTAACTGTGGAATAAAGGACATAGCAGGTCGTTTTTAGGTTAGCATAGAAAAATTAGGAAAACATGGGCAAGAACTGTAAAATTTTGGCATTTAAGCAGCAATGGCCAAAGTAGCTGGTACTGGCGGGCCAGTGGTCTTTGAAAGACCTGAAGGCTCATTGGAGTCTCTACCATTCTAATATTCGGTCAAATGCCATATTTTGCACAATATTAAATTAGAACTAATCATTTTGCATAGATTCATGACCGATTACACCTCGTGTAAATTCCTTTGAAACAAAACGAATAAATAACGATAAACTACATTTACTGAAAAGAAAAATTTGCAGCGTCATTTTTAAAAGTGCAATAAAAAACGACATAATCCCAATCAGTCATAATTCTGACAGTTTTACATTATTCCTTTTAATAGATATTAAAATATTTTGACGTACCATTTGTTCAGTGAACACTTTTATTTTTTTCTCATCCGGTTATTTAATCGAAATAAGATCCTTTCCTGAGGCATTTACAAAAGGCGAGAAATTGTGCTTGATTAAATAACAACGTGGTTATTTCATACATATAGATCCTTTTTTTCCCACCTTTTTAAATTCCAGCCCGAGGACAAAAATGTAATTCGATTACCAGAAAAATGTGAAGTGGAAATCCGCTTTTCATTCAAAACGAGGCTAGCAGACGCTATAATTTTTCCTTTTATTTTCTTTTTTTTTCTCCAGGCCCTAACGAAGTTAAGATCGTGGTCAGGGTCAAAGATGTGAACGACAATTCACCTAGATTTAAACTCCAAGGACGGCCGATCGTTGCTGCCATCCCTACGAGCGCTAACTACGGATATGAAATCGTAAAGCTTCAAGCCACCGATCCGGATGACGGATTGAACGGTGATATCCGGTATCAGATACTCGGAAGGATCGACGATGATTCTCATAAATTTTCGATTGATCCTTTGACGGGTCAAGTGAGGTCCGTCGTTAGTTTTGTGAAAGACGCCGGGAAGGTTTATGGTTTTGATGTGAAGGCTGTGGATAGAAGAGGAGCAGATACAGGAAGATCCGCCATTGCTAATGTGTTTGTAAGTTTTTTTTTTTTTTGAGGGGGAAGGGAAATAAACAAAAAGAAATTTTATTACATGTGATGAAAAATTAATGTCCAGAAGAAATAGCATGAAACATTCAATACAATGTCTATTGGCGTAGCTCAGAATTTTTCACGGAAGGGCTAAATATCCTTAGAGTAGAGATTTTAGATTTCCGGGAAATTTAAAAAGTCGGGAAATGGGATTCCGGATTTTAAAGGACCCATCTAAATCCCTTGTGGAAATCCCGTTTCCCATAGGTTTTTATTCCTGAAAAATCTTAACAGCAATTTTTTTTAAAACAGCTTTTTGAAGAAAAATCCGTTTTTAAAAAAAAAAATACAAAAAAATTTTTAACCGTTTATTTTTGGCCCAAGATCGGTTTCAGTTAAAATATTTTCGATATTGCAGCCCTCTTCAAGAATTTTAAATAGGGCTAAAGGAGCCTTCAGGGGAACGTGGCCCTCTTGTCTCGCTTATTTACGCCAATGCCAATTACACGTACTTATTTTTTTTTCTTCTCGTTTTAGGTATACGTATTGGACGATGAAAAGCAAGTCATTATGGTGGTAGGATCGAAACCGACCGTTGTTGAACGCAATATAGAAACCATTACAGGGTAAATGGACCATTTTTATCTTTTTCCGATACTGAATTTACGACGTTAAAACTCGGCTACATTGTAAGATTCACCGACAGTTAATGCGGTCCGGACGGTTGACACTTTATTGGCCATCAGTCGGACCTTTTTTTTTTTTTTTTTTTTTTGCTTTATTTAAAGGATGTTATTCGGGTATTTTACATACGGAAGGAAAAACGATTCTTTTGACCAAACTGACTAAAAGGCTTGTTTGTTAAAGTTTTCGCAAAGAACTTGCCGCTTCCTCGGGGTTTTATTTTCATTTTGATCTTAAGACCTCCGGTATCATTCCAAGGGTTTCTAAAAGGTTATATATTCTCGTGGTCGTGCTTTCCCTTAAGGTTTTCCCAGGCGCCCACTCGGGGATTTCTCTCTCCTCGTTTGCTCTTTTTCCTTTGTAATATTGATATGATTTACAGTGCGGTGTTATGATCGTAATTTTTGATCAAGGGGGTTTGTAAAGATTTTACATGCACTTTATTTCAATTTAGAGATTCCCATGGTTTGAGCTAGGGTTTGATTTTTGGGTCACGACCCAAAAATTTGAGCCGACAATTTTTAAGGCCATAAAGTCTCTGGCTAGCATAGGAATTGTCGGTAACATTCTTCAAATTGCGACACTCGAAAAAGACTGAAAAGCTTGTGAAATTAATTTTTTTATAAATTTCTGGCAAGGGACCCAGGCAACGCGCTATCTCCAATTTTCTCTGATATTGAATCACCTAAACTATTTTTCTCTCATAAAAATAGGCCAAAAAATTTACGTGGTATCCATGTGTGTTTTTTTACTTGATATCCATATCTCTACATAGATTTCCCTCTTATTATCTAATCATTCAGATGCAATAGCTCAGAACGTATTCACGCACGAACCGGAAAGAAAAAGACGGGGAAAAAGGGGGAAAAATTACGTTAGCATGTAAAATAGTTTCTCGCATTTTATATTCTCGCCGATGCAAGCAGAATCTTTTCCTTAGAACTTTTCTCTATTCTCTTTTATTTATGGCCTTGCCTCAAAATATACTACCCCCATCTCAAAATTCAATTTGTGGGATGGAAAAAGCGGTTATTTGATTGATTACTTTCCGATCCCTTTAATTGTTAAAAAGCACTTTTAACTAATTATTAATTTTTTTCCTCTTTTTTAAAAAAAAGGATCATGTATAATATTACGGGATTGGATGTACGAGCGCGTAAGATCGAACCTCATATAGAAACCGAATCAGACGATGGTAAAACAACCGACGTTTATTTATACGCAGTGGATCCGTTGATGAACGTAATTATGGATATGGATACGTTACAACAGTAAGTGGGGCAAGATAATCTTTTTTTTTTTTTGAAAAAAAAATCCCATTTATTACTGATCGATTGATTTGATTGCTTTTACAGCGTATTGGAAACTCACGAACGGGAAATCAAAAGGCGTTTGGACGTATTTCACGTAATCGACTTCAATTACTTAAGTGAACCTCTTCCGGCTCGACCGCGAGCTCAAAGGAGCCTTCTCTCTGCTTTAGAAGTTGCGGTGGTCGTCCTTGGTTGTGTTGTTTTTATTGGAGCCATGGCGTCTGCGATTTGCGTTGGTTGCGTTAAGAAAGGAAAGAGGAGGTGAATAATTGAATAAAGGATTTTTAGGATGAGATCAGGATAGGAAATAATTTTTTTGTTTTATTATTTTTTTTTTTAGGAGGCATAAGAATTTTCCACCGCAGGATTCAGGATTTACGTTAAACAAAGCCGTTGTTAAACCCGCTCATTTATTTCCCGGATCAGCATATTTAGACGGCATATGCGCCGGAGATACGACTGATACATATGTTGAAATGCATTCTAATAAATCGAGCCGTTGCGGGCAGAAAAGAAGACATCATAGGCACGATCCGTCATGTCATAGGCATCATAGGCATAGGCATGAGAGGCAAGGGTCACAAGCAAAGATACATTTGACTAGGTAAGTGAATCATTTATGCATGGGAGAGATTGAACTGTAGTAGAATTTGGGTTTGCGAGCATGATTTTAGTATTATGTAAAGTGGGTATTTTCATTTAGTTAAATGTGACCAAGAATTGACTAAATAGTAGTTCTGGCCTTTTATGTCTCGGTTACTTCGTTTGTCAGTTTTTTAACTGATTCCTTTTCTTGGCAATTTTCCTTAATTTTGGCAAAATTTGGTAATTTTTTTTCAAAAATATAATTTTGTGATTTGGTGGTATGAAGTAGAAGCCCTATATAGAGAGAGGCTGCCGAACTCACAGTGCTAAAAAAATTGAACGCCATTTTAATTCGTCTGCTGTCCTCATTTTTGAAGAATTAGCTTCTGCTATCATTAGAAAGTAGAATTTTTGTGGGCTTCTTTGGAAGGGAAACTGAATATTTGTATGTTGGCACACATGATTTTCTCATATTTTTTTTAAAATCTCCAATATGGCGACCTGTCACGGCGTTTAAGATCAGTTTCTCGGTAGCCATTCGCCAGTCTCTTTCTATATAAGGTCTCTAGTATGAAGAAGTGGTGGTTGAGCTTTGGTGGTATAAGGAGCGCTTGCCCTTTGCTTCGTTTACAAATTAACAAACATTTCATGTTGTATACTTTCGCGGCTCTTTGTTCCACAAGGATATTTGCTGGTATGGGCCAATAGCTCAATAGTATTTCGAATAAATGAAGGAATAACTGTGAAGTTAAAGAAAAAAACCTGTTTAGCCAGAAGATTTGAAGATAGCATTGGAAGAATCCAATTTTATATTAGTGGTCTCGTAACACATCTAAACTATTTGGATATCCTTCTACAGCGAGGTGACGGAAATTTTTCGTAAGCGGTGATGGACATTGTACATAAAATTTACTCACAAATTAATTGGTACATCGGCAAAATTACTTTGGCTAATAAATCTGGAAATGGTGTTAACTAAGTGCTGACGCTAACACTGGAAAAACCAAAAAATTAGAGATATTGAAAGGAAATATTGTTATATCAGATCCAACAGCACCTTTGGAGCTTTAGAAACATCCATGACATCTCTCCATTCAAGCGGAAAAGATTCAGGAATAACAGAAGGTCGAGGTGGTCTCTGCCCGTGTGGTCATTCTACGAGTCACTCATCTGGAGACAGCAGCAAGTGAGTTCAAGTCCCTAAAAAATTGTTCTCCCTTTATTACATTAACCTTACTCAATAAACCCCCATCTTGCAGTGGAAGCTACGAGGATTCATTAAAATCCCTGCAACGAAGAAACGAAGCCAACTTGCAACACTTAGTCTCAACTAGAAGGTCAATGCATGGGAGACCAAGACAAAGGCAGTCATCTTCTCAAAATATGGGACCTCCACCCCCACCCCCAGCACCTCCTCGAAACATGACAACTCCTATTATGGGAAGGAGATCCTGAAGGACCGTTATAAACAAATAACCGCGTTGAGGCTCAAACCGTTCCTTTTTTTAAGAAAAAAGAAAAGTCATGTGATCTAATTATTTATTGTTAAATAATACAATCATTTGTTTATGTATGTTAAGAATATGAGGCGCCGTCGTACTGCATATTTATAAATTTTAATGTAAAAAAATGACAGTATTATTATTGTTACAGCGTCGCGGCGTCTCATAGCAACCCTATTATAATGATGTTATCGTTATCATTATTAGTGTTTAAATGAAAAACTTCTTTGGTCAGAAGTTACGCCATTTTAGGGGATCTCTTTGCTTAACGGGTCAGTATTGATTGAAAAAGCAATTTTAGTCTAGATCCTTTAAGATGCCGTTTTAAGCTGTCGCTCTCTCAATACTATTTTAAATGTGAGAATAAAAATTATAAATATGATAGAGGAAGTTTTTTTGGCCTGTCTTTTTTGGATAATTGTTTTATTTAGGTTTGTTATGAAGTGATAGAAAATGTCACTAACGGCCAAGTGAATAATTTGGCTCCACTACTTAGTTTAGCTTTTCATTTACATACCAGCTGACGTCAAAGCGTCTAGGCCAATCAAAAAGCAGATCATATTACATACGGAAATGACGTGTTCGTCATGTGATCTCAAGGTAAGCACTGCCTGGGTAAATTGATATGTTTTAAAATGTTGCTTTGAGTTGAGTCTTTTTATTTTTTGCACGTTAAAGCATGATTTGCATGTGGGATGTAATTTTAGGGTTAGATTACTATGACCGCTAAACTGAAGTAAAATGGTTGTTGGGGAAAAAAAATGGGCGTTAAAATAAAAGTGGAATGTACGCTAAAGCAAAAGTGAAATGGACCCTAAGCTAAGAAGTGGACGCTAAAGTCAGACAGTCTTGATTCTAAATTGATTTGATATCGAAAATTCAGGGCAAAATTCCTGGCGTACCGATTTTTTTGGGATTGAATCCGAAGTGCAATTTTTTGATTTGTCCTTCAACCGGGACCAACATGTATTACGGCTAAAGTTGCACCGCTAATTTATTCATCTCTTATTATAAATATTTTTCAAGGTTTTTGTTGACTAAAAAATATTTAATTAGACTAAAAGAGACATAGTGAGAACAATATGAAGGGTTATTGTGTTAGTCCATTGGGAACTTTCATCACCTTGCGTGAATCAGAAAATTAAGTGCCGCCATTAACTGTATTTTTTTCGCTTTGAACTTATTACTTCTGTGTTATACAAATTAAACACAATTATTCCTTTCTGAGTTTCTGAAAGTAAAAAATTGGGGTGTTCAATACACAGTGGCTCCGAATTTTTTCGAATGAGTTGTAAGCAGTATACAATATTTTTTATCCTTCTTCGTGCAGCGAAGAAAGGGCCAGCGGGAAATGTCTATACTATTCCTCTTTTTGTGTGAGCCTCGATTATAAACAAAAGTTAGTTGCCACCAGTCTTACTTTAGACGCCTGCATCATGTCTCTCTCTCCTGATCGGTTCAGTCTATGGACTGACGGCTTGAAAGCTGATTACAGTTTCCTTGCCTGCATCAAGTACCTTCTTAAAACATTGACAAATCCTAAAAACCATTTTCACCCCTATTTTTGATACAGCTTATCAGCAATAAGTATGTTTTCAAATTGAAACCATCGTTTCGTTTTCATGTCAACAGCCTATTCATTATTAACCAAGGTTGTCTACTCAAAGACATTTTCAAACTATTGACCACAACATTGTGGAAATCGTGATTATTAATATTGTAAGTAAGCTTCGGCAAAGTTAAATATTCACGATCAATCGGTTAAGTGGTAGAAAAAGTTTTTTTTTCTTTATTATTTCAAGGTTTTTTTCAACAAAAAGGCGGAAAACTCGCTTTTAGCTTTACATCGAGATTAAGCACTTTTCCCTCGAAAACAAAAAAAATTAGATTAAAATGGAGATCATAAAAACATTTTCTATTTCGTAAAAATTGTCAACGCTGAAATTTTTTTAATAGGTTTCGTTTATTTTTTAAGTTAATTACTTTGATAACGTAGAACTTCGTTAATCTTTTGGGTTGTGTTTTTCTAATTACTTATCCCGAATACAAACGATTTCCCTTTTGTATTATTTCGTTAAATTTGATTATCATTCATGTAAATAATATGGGAAACTTTATTTTTTTTGAGGGGGAAAAAGATGAGGAAAAACTTGAAATTCTTACGGCTTTGAACTTGAACACCCAGTCCTAGTCTGTATAAAACAGAGCAAGCGCATAATACGAGATTCTTCAACTTGAACGCCAGTGGCTGGTGTCAGGCTTTTGCGCAAACGTCTGGAAAGCAGAGCTTTAGCTGGAACGTAATCGACATCCCGAGTCAGAGCGCCGTTGACTACCGTTTACCGCGGCCGCATCAGTTTTACGTAAATTGTTTCTAAGATAAAGTTTACGCGTTCTCCGTTATGTTTCAAAGTTTTTTATAATATTTTAAGTTAAAGCTGCTAATAATTTTTGGATTTTCCTCTTTAATTTTCTTTATAAACCTGGATTAAGATGAATGTTGCGGTTAGTTTTTTTTTTTTTTTTAATATTTGAATCACTGCACGTTGTTAATTGTTTTTAATCTCATGATCCTTAATTTTTTATAATTATTTTAATTTTACCAAACGGATGATGTAAATCGATAGAAACCGGAAGGTCTTCTCCGAGCTGATTTGTCCAGTCGTACAGACGGATGAAGCTCGCGAGGAAGCTCCGTTTACCTGTTTGAATTATTTAGATTCTCCCACTGACTTACTTTTCCCTTAGTTGCCATGTAATAGTAATAACTTCGACCGACTTCCTTATTGTTTTTTTTCCATGTCGTTTTGTTCTACCCTTTTTCCCCACTTTTAACACTTTTTTCTTTATGGTTTTTCATAAAACGATGCGTAAACGCTTAAACGGCTGTTTCTTAAAAGTTTTATTCCCTCTCGACGGGTTTTTGCTCTTTGGATATTTATGTCAAACTACTTGTAAATTTTTTGCCCTTTTTCCTGATGTTTTTCTTTTTAATGTTGATGCATATGCTTAGGATTGTTATAAAAAACCATAATTTCTTGTTTTCTTATTAAAAGCGTGGGAATGAATATATTTTGACAGCTTTTGCAAAGATGTGCGTGTTGAGTGATTTTTAGTGTTTGGCAATGATGTTTTAATTAATGTTTTTTTTTTCCTTCTTGTGTTTTATTGGAGGAAAAATCTCTGTAGATATTTTAGGAGATGCATTATATAAAACGAAAACAGAACCCGGAAAACAGGTGAAAGGGAAATGTTTATGATGTTTACTTCACTTGTGCTTTGTTGACAGTTTGAAGGGTGCAGTTGTTTAATTTTATGTGAGATCTGAGTGCTTTTCAGAGGAAATCGGTGATTACTCCGGTTTTGCTAGGGAATTTTAAACCAGAAGAAAGAGTCAAGTAAGAGCATCAGAAAATGCCGGAAGAAAGTTTTAATGGAATGTAGGTCATTTTTGTGCCTATGTCTGGATTGCTTTATATTTGGTTTCGGTGCTATTTTCGGCTATGCGGAAGAAAATGTTTTTGAAAACGCTCTAAATATTCTTTTCGTTTGAAATGTTTTCACTAATTTCCCGAAAGTCGCTGTGGAAATGAGGCTTGTTTTCACTTGTTTGTAACTCTGCATATATTTATGAGGGTTGCCTTTGATGTTCATTATTTTAATTATTGAAACTGACGCCTATTGCAATTTTATCGATTCGGTCATGTGAATATTGTCGAGTATCAGTCCCTCGACCCATCAATTGTAATCGTCGACTGATTGACTGACTTTGTTAGAATTATCATGTGGGATGAACCATCATGGGGTATGTTCCAGTTAACTAGAGTTGACTCTTCTATTTCTGGAATACATGGCATGGTCATGAATATATTACGTTAAAGTTATTCAATATCATTTAAGAATTATAATAGCTTTTCATCCAAAAAACATCAACACCTTGAAGTAAGGTATCAATTCTTTCGATTTGCCTTTTAAAATGTTGCCCCATTTATTTTTAAAATTTGGAAGCTGATACCGAATTTTTCACAAGCAGTCCAAAATTACCTAGTTGAAAAGGGAATTATATTAAAGCTCAGTTGGAAATTCACCCTTGACCACACGAAATTGGTCTGTAACTTTCTGATTTTGATCTCATTACTACAAATGAAATAGCCTCGAACAATTCACCTTTGAAAATCTTATTTCTTCACACGTTATCACTAATGTTCCAACATAAAATCGGGCTTTACTGATGGATACTACGAATATTTTCTTAGCATTATCGCTTATTGCTATCCTTGGTTGCAAGAATCGATTTAGGTCAACTAATTCGTCTTCAATACCTCGGTCACCATTTCTTTCGATTAGAGATGACATTGTATTTGATCCAAATTAATATTCTTTTTCTTGTTATCAGATTTGCTGTCTGATTTTAAAGCTTGACTGAGCAGGTCAAATCAAAAATCTACTTCGTAAAAATAAAACTGATAGAAACCAATAATTATACTTATAAAGACTGAGAAATGCTGGGAATCCTTTACTTTTACAATTATTTTTTTTTCTACTAAATTAGTTTCGTTTTTCTCCTCGTCTAATTCATTTAAGCTTATCTAATCTTATTGCCCAGAATTTTAATTCCTTTGGGCACTAATTCAGACTTGATACTTCTCTATAAATTCTTCTCAAGTTCAAGGATTCCATGTTAAAGCTTTTCTTACTAAACCCCAGACAAAGTTATACTCGTAGTTGAGATAAATCTCAAATCTTGTAAGGAAAAGAAGAAAAAAAAAGAGGGGGAATGTAAAGAAGCCGCATAGAAACGCAAACGCCATATTGTGATAGCACACTCCGCATAATAACAGAGTGGAAGGATTTGTAGTAAGTGAAGCGATGCGAATCAAATGCAGGCTTAGCCATTTCACGGTCATTATTATATCGAAACCGTTGGTTGAGAAATGCAAATATAAGAAAATTTACGGATTTCTGAGTTTTATACATTTTTTTTTGTTAAAATTTTCTTTTGCTAACAAAACGTTACAATTTTTTTTTCTGTTTCTCTTTTCAGGACTGACCGGTCGTGAAAAATCCGAAAAAATGAGTTGCTGTTCTTCGGAAACAGCAATAAAAGACTCGTTAGTCGAATTGCTGATATGTTAACCATCCGCTAAATGGATTACGTCAATGAGGAAGCAGTCGTATTGCAACCTCTACCGGTCCAGCTATTGCAATCCGCGTCGTTGCGATTACCCGACAGCGAAGAATACGACTTCGATGCAAGACCACATTTAAAAGATTCGGGGATGCCGACAAGCACCGAAAGCACCGGGTCGCAACTGCGAGTCCGGCATCATCACATGTCCTTTGATTTTACACGTAAAGTCGTGTCCGAAGTCGGTGATTTATTAAATAATAATTTAATCGGTGTGGTAACAATGACTAACAATACTGATAACGATTCAAAAATCTCGGCGGATCCCAACTTTGATAATATATCCGACTATTATTCCAATTTGTCGTTCGGGAACAGGACGGATCCACAGGATTATTTATACCGTCATTCTCCGATACTAACAACAGTGTATTGCATCGCCTATTTCTTGGTTTTCGTCATCGGTCTCGTAGGAAATTGTCTTGTTGTGGCGGTCGTGTTCCGGGCTCCGAGAATGAGGACCGTTACCAATCTTTTCATCGTGAATCTTGCAATCGCCGATATTTTGGTCGTCGTCCTTTGTATCCCGGCAACGCTGCTCTCCAACATCTTTGTCCGTAAGTACTGATTTTTTTTTTTTTTTGCTTTTGCATGATGAATTACTGTGGACAGAGAGGACTTTGTGCCAGAAGGAGTAACTTTGTGCCAGGAGGAGTAACTTTGTGCCACTGTTTTTTCAACGAATTTCGCTTATGATAGAATGGTTAACCGGTTATGGCTAAATCGATTTGAAGGTTAATAGCTCTACTAAGCCTGGAAGACACCGTGAATAGCCAGCTAGTGCTTAAGAAGGTGATCGCCAAGGGCCTCGCCCTAGTTGAGTCATTTAACCGTTTGTGCTAAAGCAAAAAGGCCATCGTCTTTCACAATCCCAATAATTAGTCTAATTTTTTTTTGGTCTTGCCTAGGAGTAGGATGAAATGGCCGGTTGAACGCCACGAGTGGTGGTGGTGGTGGTGGTGACGACGTGGAGTAAGGGTATATCTGACAACCTAACTTAACCTGACCCAATCACCTCCACCACTCTTGACGTTCAACCTGCCACTCCAAGGGTCTTGCGAACCCTTCTGAATGCTCCGCTGTTGCCCTATTTATGTTCATTTTCAACTTTGCGGCCTTCAAGCCCTTCCTTTTTGTTTTAATTGCCAGCCACACCTTCTTCACTCTCTTTTTATTTTATTGAAATACTTTTTAAAATAAATTTTAAAATATGTTAATAATCTTAAAATGATGACTAACTGCGTAACATGATGTGGAATTAGACGCGGCAGAAGAAGTTTTCGGGAAAGGAGGGGAAGTTGGAAAATATAATTAAAGTTGTGTCAACGCGGATAGGTTAGAAGTTGCAACGGGGCCATTATTCCAATTAACATCTTTTAACTGTGGTAAACATTTTGTAAGTTTCCAGAATTCTGCTTTTGCTTATGAATTTAAGTCGAGGAGTGACAGGTGAATTGTTAAGTCGTATGGAATAACACGTCCATGACGCGAGTCATAGCACGCCGTTAGAATGGGAATCTTAAAAGGGCTTCATCGGAATAAATTTGCAAGTACTATGTTCTTGTTAACGAATCAGGTTTTTTGGTGGTTGAGTGAGTAGTGGTGGTGTTACTATCAATCTAAGGAAAGGCTTGTTTGTGTGGTGTTCTTCCGCTTCTTATCCACGGACTTGAGGGCAGGGTTTTGAAGGCGAAAATGGCGGCGTCCTTAAACGAAGCGTTCGGGAACTGTTAAAACGCTAAAGCACAGATTTGTGGTGTGGACTTTTATTCATTTTTTTTTTTGATTTTCATTCAGCCACGCATTTTTTCCTACTTTAACTTTTCTAAGTCTTCCTCGTTTTTAATATGAATAACTTTTCCTTTCTTATTTTCCTTATAAAAATTTTGCTTTTGGTCGCCCATTATAGTCATGGGTGGGTTGTCGTTCTTGAATTGAATTTTCCATTGTAAAGAAGTTCTGTATATTTTGAGCATTCAATTTTTCCATTAATAAAATTCCGGTTTTTAAGTTATTCAGAAAAAAGGCGTATTTCGTATAAAGTAAGCATTACTAATCTCTCTCTTTTTTTTTAAAAAAAATTTTAATACGCCGCAATACATTCATTTTATTTGAAAAAAATTCAGCGAATTAATAAAAAACACGTTACTCGCGCTAAATGTAAACCTCCATAATTTTTTAATTACTTTTTCGAGGAACATTTCACTTTCTGCCTTTTTACACCTACACGTCTCAAAAGACATCTCCCAAGGTTGTTCTCTTTCCCTCTTTCCAGATTGCATTAAAAATATATCTCTTTAACAATAAGCCCTCTTTATTTTAACAAGAATTTTTTCCAAGTTTTAAAAGAAGAATTTTCTTTTACATGAATTATGCTTTATTTATAATTCACGGCTTATTAATCATGAAAGAAAAAATGAGTCGTACATTAAAGCCTATGCTGCATTTAATGACGATCGAGGACCGTGTTTTTTTTTTTTTTTTTAGAAAATACGTCGGTTATAAAAATTGATAACATCTTCCAAGAAAACATAAAAACACTATCTCGGGAAATCACATCCGATAAAAAGTTAAGCGACAAAACACGATTACAACCATGATGGACTTTTATTACACAATATATAAAGCGAGTTAATTTTGATTTCTCTTCCCCAATGTTGATATAACTGGAGGAAAACTATTGAAAAAGCATTTGTTTATAATCGACTTTAGAAAACTCATTTCCCATTAAGATGAAAATATGCTTACACGGGGGAAATAATTGATCTCATCTTGAGTTTTTAAATGTTCTCGGTTAGATTTCTCTTAATTACGCAAAATTTTCAAGAACTTTGTGGATTATAAGCAAAAAGATTTGTGGAGAGAATTTTGGTAATTTTGCTAAACTCGCCCAAGCAATAAAACAAACAAAAAAAAATTATCCTTCGGAGAGAAATGTTTCAAATTTTTATAAACCTCATGCGGATAAAGTGTAATTCCAGTACTAGATCGAGAATCAATATCAGGCTTTTTATTTTTTTGTATATAAGAAAAAAAGAAATCTCCAGACGAAAAATTCCAAGGTTAATACCACCAGCAAATATCTCTCTTTTCAAATTGAAACCATTAATGTTTCTTTTCCTCTCTACCTTTCACAACCTTCAATTTTCAGGCGAAAATATCATATTTTTTCAAAGATTTCAAGGTTACATTTACATATCCTTCGTATTGAAATAATTCGATGGAATGATAAATTATATAGACGTTCGATTTCGCATTTTCCCCTTTTTCCCGGATAAGAATATAAAAAAAAAAATATGGAGGACACTTCAACGCTTTTGACGATTTCATTCGAAAAATTTTTTAATCAATAAGTTTTTGCGAATCGGGAGGGATCTTAGCACGGGTAGGAAAAAAATTGTAGCCGAGGGTGTGTGTGTGTGCAAAAAATGAATGATTGATTCCACGATAGATGAAAAAAGTTTAGAAGATCAAGGCTGAAAACCGATAAGACATTCGAGGTGACCATTCGAGATTGAACATGTCAAGAATTTTAACACCTTGACGTTTTTTCGAAGAGTCTTGAAATAAATAAAAACCGTTCAAGGTCTCCTGTTTTTTCAAGTTTAGTCGTCCATAAAAATTATGGGGATCGATTCGTTCCGACTAAAAAAGCGACAGGGATTGTTTTGCAATCTAAACTTTCCTCCATTGTTTGTTTTTTTTTTCCCAAACCAGTTTTTGCGACAACTTTTTAATCGAAAAAATATGTCAAAGGGATATTGAAGTGCGATGAAGGCTTTGATATATAACAGTATACACTGTGACTAGAATATTTTGTAATTATAGGCCTGAATGGCAGTTACTCAAGGTTGATGTCAAGATTTTGACTTCGAAATGACGATGAACTGCGGGATGGTTGTAGCATTCCCCGGAGATTGCAACGACTCCCTTTGCAAGCTTGTTTACTTATGCTTTCTCAAAGCAACAAGCAGATGAGAAGTTCTCTTGTAGGAGTATAATATTCCTTGTAAGAGTGTGAATTGAAGGGGAAACCGGGTTAGCGTTAGTCGCCGGTTTCATTTATAGAGAAGTAAAGTGAAAAATTTTGAGGAGTGAGACGGTCTGCTCAACGGAGCAAGATTTTTTCTCGTTAGAGTGCAAGTCGCTGGGTGAACTTGGCACTAAATAGAAATTAGCAAATATGGCTCCGGTGGAGGGATTAGGCTATTTTATCTCTGCTGCGAAATTCAAGCTGAAGTAGTTAGGAAAACTGTCAAAGTTGCTAAAAAATGAAAGAATTCCTTACCAATTTTTACCTTTCCCACACCCAAACTTCCACCAGTGGAACATTTTTGTTCCGAAATTTTCCCGGAGTCTTAGCTAACCCTCAAAATTTTTCAAACTTCCTTTAAACAATCCTTTAAATTCAAATTTAATCCTTTTTCATCTCTCCTACTCGCATATTTTCCCTTCTTCAATCTCTTCTCTGATAAAAAATTTTTCAATTGATTTAGATAAAAGTCAACAGAGCGGAGAAAAAGTCAAAGCGAAAGAAAGCAAACTATGCATAAAAAGAAATACTTATTAATTAAAAGAAAAAAGAAAAGAAGGAAAAAAAAGGGAAAAAGGATTAGATCGGGGAAAAATCACAGCATTATAATTCAGGAATCGATTCAGGGGTTGATTCTTGGAAAATCAGGCTCATGGTAAAACGGATTCTCAAGCTCGTTTCGAATGTCTGTTCCTTATAATGTTTTGCATACAAATTTTAAATTTGCATTCATGGGATGTTGCTAAATAGAGCGTCAGCTGCCTTATACGGAACGGTTTTCTTTCCAATCAACTTTCAATCTTTTATCGGGCAATCCTTTAAACAAAGAAGCTGTAGCGACGTTTTTCCTCACCCACGTCAAATTATTACCTATCAAGCTTGAATAAACTCTTTCCCCGGTTTTGGGAATAAGGTCAAAGGTTTTCACTCTTAAATTCTCAACTTTTCCTAACCTAATCTTGACCAAACTATTTAATAAGATATTCTCGAAGGTAAATTAAATTTTAAACTACCGACACTTAAAAACGTTGACACTTCGTTTTTTCCACGAAAAATCTTCGGATAAAAATCCCTTCGGAAACTTTCTCTTTTTTTTTTTTTTTTTTTTAAATAGAAACCTGATTTTTCCTCGTCAGAAAAATAAATCAAAAATTGAATAACTTTTCTCTTCTTTTTTCAATTTTCGTAAGTTTTTTCCCCCCTTTCCTTTTTCTTTCTTCATCTTTTCTTGTTCATGCGATTGTCTCGAAAATACGAATCTATAAAAATCTCTATTCTCGAAAGCTGTCACTCATAAGTGTCCTTATTAGGTCACGATCGGATGTCCCGTTGACTTTTGAGACAGTTATCTCTGACTTGATTTCAATATAATGCTAATGTCTTGTCGTTTTTCTTTCTTTTCTCCCTCATCGTTCAAAATATCGTCAGCCCTTTGTCACGTAATGTTTTCTGATGTTTGATAAACGATTCATTGTAAAGAAGTTAAACGGTAGCTAGGGATTTTGAGTGTTTCGTGTCCCGTTTTGGAGGGAGGAATTTACGTAGCGGAATCCTGTATGGGTATCATGTTTTAATTTATTTTCCTAAAGACTGGCTTTTGTTGCTCGGGAAAGTGCTAAAGCATTGTCTTTCGATGTTTTAGAGATAAGGTGTATTTAATGTTTTATAGCTATGTAAGAGAATAGTCAAGGGAATAGAAGCTTCTAATATTGACTTCACCTATTTTAACCAACGCTTAAACGCCGGTTACCGGATGATCAAATAGCTGATGACAGTGGTCACAGGTTAAGTAATAATTAATTGCATAAGAAAACAAACGGGTGTACAACTGGAAGAGCTTTTTGTACACGTTTTTTAAGGGTCAGTTTGGTTAATTGGTTCACTTTAGTACAGTGAAACAATTTTAAGCTGATCCATGGCTGTGATGATGTTTTTAATGTAAATAACCTCTTGTCAAATTTTATTTTTAATAACGGCCTGAAGATGGGAGCCAGGGGCTCCTGAAATGTCATAGCCAAAATAAAAGAATTTTAATACGTCGACGTGTGTTGAATTTATTTAATAAAAAATCCTGGACTAAATTGGTCGACGGGGCTCCGAAAAATTAAAAATTTAAAGTTAAGCTGGACAATCTTGATTCCCAATTGTTTTTCCAACTTAAGGAGTTGTTCAATATTTGAAAAATTGACTATATTTATTGAGAAAAAAATAAATGATTTTCGTTTGACATTTTTTAAATAGAGTTTTCCATGTCAAAATGGTTCATTTTGCTTTCCAAAAGCGCCAAATCTGATGAAAACTAATAAATTGCTATTGAAAGTACTGTTCAGGTCAGGTATGTCCAACATATGGCAGATAATCGTGGGTAAAGGGTGTTCAAGTTACAGGTAAGGGGGGTGTCTAACATTTCCCTATGGTTATGCATTGCGTTCCAAAATAATCGTCCAATTTATGGGATGGTCCAAGATTTAGAGATATTTAACTATTAAAATTTCACTTTACTTTAAACATTGGTACTGACCTTTTGAGTAATGGTGGGAGCTGGGTGGCAACCACTCTTAGATTTTAAATTGGAGTTTTGTGGGTTCAGAGTCTCGCCCAGTTGAAAAGATGGATGAGCTTTAAAAACCTACTTCGGGGAGCTAATGTGTGAATGTGGTTGCTAGTGTGCGTTGAATGTGGGTTGGTAGATACTAGAGGTCTGCACGGGCCCGGCCCGGGCCCGGGATAGTTTCCAGGAATTGGAGCCCGGGCCCGGCCCGACCCGGAAGTCTAAAAATTGAAAATTTTTAGATAAATTGTAAAAAAAAAATATATTTTCTATACTACAATACCATAGCCAATTCCAATTACCCTTTAAGTAGGTAAGTAATTAAGTAGATAATTTAAGTAGATATTAATACCAGATTTCAAATTTTTTAAAAAGAGAACAACGAAGTAGTTCAGACAGTGACAGTAGTTTGAGCCCGGCCCGGCCCGGCCCGGGCTCCGGTAGAAAAAATTGGGCCCGGGGCCGGCCCGGCCCGGAGTTGAATCCAAGATGTTGGGCCCGGACCCGGCCCAGCCCTGCCCGGGCCGGGCGGGTTTCCGGGCCGGGCAGCCCATGCAGACCTCTAGTAGATACCTACCAAAGAAACAAACACAGAGAAAAAATTCCCCAGGCTGCCTCTTAAGACGTACTCCAACGTCAGAATCCGACTCGTAGATTAGGATCGACTGCTAGACTCCCCAAGTGTATATCAAACGTGCTATTCCTAGTGGAAGAAAATCTACTGCGCCAACAAGTACATGATCAAAATGGTCCCACCAATCAATTCAGTTTCTTTATTTACATACATGTGACGTCACAGCGTCTAGGTCAATCAAAAAGCAGAACTGATTACATACAGATGACATATTTGTCTTTGAATCTTACAATGATTTAGCCAAGAGGTTGGTTCTGCCACTCTTTTAGTAAAATCTTTTGCCCTATTTTCTGCGAATATATTTTATCCAACTGCTCAAAAATCTCATATACTTTCCAAATTTGAACAGGTTATGACATGCCTATTCCGATTTTGTATAAATACGTTTCAGCATCAAATATAAGAAATGCTTACTGAATAACCTTTCGGGAATCTCTCAAACGAAAACATCTACTTTATGTAAAACAAATAAGAAAGAAAAGAGAGAGCATTTGCTATGTGTGAACAATTTCGATATCTTGTTTCAATCAAATAATACGAAAGAGTTATTGATGGGAAGAATGGAATAGCATAAGGAAAAGTAATGGAAGAAGGGGAAAAAGAGGTCTTCACACACTTCCGAGAGGATTGTCAAGTTTTTACATTATTTGAAAACTTTCTTCATAGCAAATTCAAATGGTTTTTCTCTCTCTCTCTCCTCACGCTTCAAAATTTTCGCCCCCCTTTAAAACGAAAAAGATTATCTTTCTGTTTACGTGGAAAAACGGAAATCAAGGTGACGCCGGCCCCGACTTTTCTTCTTTTCATTACGATTTCCTTTTGTATAGATATCGAAGCACACAGGGAAAGTCATGAAGGGTTCGAAAAGATGGGAGGATGAAACGAACCTTGCAATTAACCGTATCCAGGTCATTTGTTTAATACCGAGAAACGGTTGGTTGCCTAAATCGATCCAAAATCGATTTTGCACTTTTTTCCTTGAAAAATAAAAATGGGATTAGAAAATTCTCGAGTGATTTCCAGCCCGCAGCGTATATTTACGTATACTGCACTAAATGAGATGCATTCAAGTGTTAAATATCCCATTTACCTTTTGCTTGATTTTCTGCGAGCTATAAAATCAAACTCGATTACCTGTTTGAAAAATATTTTAAACCGTGTAATATGGCTCGGGCTTATTAAAAATAAAACGCCTACGCAATCTCATTAGATTTACCTTTGTGTTTCCATTTGGTTGATTTAAGAGCTGCAAGAATATTGTTCACTCATCTTTACTGTACTTCTGTGGCACGCCTACGCAGATTTATATTCGAAAAGCTAAAATAGTTGTAAATATCATTGAGCACGGCTTAACGTTCAACGGAATCGATCCGGATCTCGAACTTTGGGCTTTTCATTCCTCTCGTGGGATTTAGTTTTTTAAAAAAAGGAAAAATGAGAGGATTCCCCGACGTGGTAAATGCCACGGTTTTTTAGTTGAATATATATTTTTTATTTGCTTTTGCTCAAGGAAGGTTTTTGCTAAAGCTTGAGAATTTTTCCTGGGTAATATTGTAGATTTTAAACGGAATCGGAATAACCCAGATAATTACTTGTTTCGAATTGCCTGAAAATTCATTCAGGGTAATGTTGTAAAATGAAAATATCGAACATAAAAGCATTTCGTTTAACTATCGGTTTTATTGGCTTTTGCTGGAAGCCATCTGCTTAATAATATTTCATTTCGGGGAAATTGCAAAACAATTGAAAATTCAAGTTAGAGCTTGCTTAGGTTATTTTTTGAAATTTAAAATCAAAGGAAAATATTTTTAGAGAATTTGTTTTCCCCGAAATAAAAATCCGATATATTCTTTTCCTCTGGTCTTTTTTTAAGAGTCTTACTCGATTTTTTATTCTCTATTTTAATATTAAGCAAAATGTTATTAAGAGCCCGTTTTACTCGAGAACGGAAATACAAAATTAAATTAACTAAATGTAGAGCGAATATTATTTTCTTATGAACAAGCTTTGCACTTATTTTACTTTTTTAATTTTATGTATCTTCGTTAAAATGGATCGCATTTACATTTTTCTTATTTTCTGAGGTCGAGATTCTCCCAAGGTGAAATTACAATAAGCTGGGAAGAGAAATCTTAATAGAAGAGGTAGTGAAAGTACTTTTTTTTGGCGGGATATTGCTTTCTCGTAAACTTACAACACAGATAAACAATCCGATTCCATCGCCTGCTTAATCGTGCGTTAAGCAACGCATTGAGGATGTAGTTAATGAGTAATTAATGGTGTAATTAGTAATTCATAGAGATGATTTGAGTCAGTGACTAATCAATCATCAATCCAAGTCCATTCTTTATTAATGAAGCTTTCGTACATCTGTTTTAGCGGCGGCGGCGTGTGTGAGAAAGGAAGTGGAGTGTGGCATTTCAGATTTTTCCCTCCTTTGGTGAGTTGAGGCGCAAAGGAAAGTTGGCGTACATGAATTATGCATTAGGCTTACCAGTCATGTCAAAGCTTCATTTACAAGAACCATGTGGGGTTTTCCTTACTCTCCTCAAGGAGCGGCGAAATTTCTGGCAGCCGTCTTCACAAAAGGCCCTATGTCAACACCAACAACCTATTGATCCTCAAGAAAATATGTCGAAGATGAATCAAAAAAATTTGTCTGCGCCATTTCGTTCAAGCTGTTGTAGAGTGCAATGAACGAGATCTGGCAAAAGCAGGGAAATTGTCAAAACGGTGAAAGTACGGACAACATTGTTTATATGAACAAGATATCGCTTTTGTTTTATTCATATTATCTTATCGGGACGGTAGCCAAAAGTGAGCAATCATGATGAAAATTTTTCACATTCTTGTTACCATTATCAAATGGGTTCGTTGACAAAGCCGTGGTTATAGTTTATTCTTCTATAAGAACTGACTCAATAAACTTTCATACCAACAAGAATAAATTATTTTCCAGCGCGAACCCGTCAGCAAAGATACCAAACTTGAGTATAGCATATGGTTTTTTTACCCACTCAACATTTACCGCTAATGTCACTGATTTATTTTCTTTTGCTTGCGTGTTCATAGTTCTCGGACATAAATCAAGAACCTCTTAAAAGTTTTTTAGGCCTGAAGATAATATTGTCAGCATGTGGATTTTTGGGTCTTTTAAAGAAGAAGAGATGTTCGGTTGCTGAATCAATGTAAAATCACTGGCCATTTGCTTTTAATTTCGTGGAGTCTAAGCTAAACTAATTTGTTGATTTTTAGGGTTCCTCGATTTGTTTTTTAGTTAACCTAAGTGTTTAATTTTACAAAGAAAATAAGGTTTTGACATTTTGACTGTTTGCTTTATTTATTGCTTTACATTTTTATCTTATTTTCATTTTCTCGAAGTATCCATGTGTCTTCTGCTTTGAGGTCCTTTGTCGGCCATATTAAGGCCACTGTTCTTGGATTCTTTTTCATATCTCCGAACTCTGATTTAGTCGGTTTATTTCCTGGTTGTAGTCCAATAGCAACTTCAGTTGCCATAATAGTGGCAGCTTTGAGTTTTGCCTCGTTTATAATCAAATTTGTCCCCGACATTCTCCAATATTTTTTCTTTTTCCTTCTCATTGTAAAAATTCTACATTTCTACTTAAAGGGCATTAACCTTAAAATAAATCCTTTTCAAGAATTCCTTTTTTTTTGTTAGGTGCATAAATAATGATTTTAAACCATTTCAAAAACCCCGTTTTTTTCTCCTTTTTTTTTTAGGACTAAATAATGGAGAAAGTGAATTTAAAGCAGATGCTTATCACGGAAATGGTTTAGACTTTAGAGAAAACAAAATGTGTCAAAATATGCTGACGGGGTTACGTTGATAAACGGTGGAAGCAAACCGACCTTTTCATCTTTCCTTTCAAAGAAGTTCATGAAAAAAACGAAAAGAATGAAAAAAAAGAAAAGAAAAGAGCGGGGGGGAAAAAAGAAAAAGGAAAGCTTCCCAAGAGAAAAATTTAGGAAGTGAAAAATTGTGAGATTGCACATTTTGTTTGCAGCCGTTTCCTAATTATGAACAAACTGAATTTTAAGTAATGATTTCCAGAAATTAATTTTTTGGAAAAGAAAAAAAAAGGAGGCAAGAAAAAGAGAAAGAAAAAATAGGAAGAACGAACCAAAGTGACTTATGATGAAGATCCCCCGTAAAGCTGGGAGATTACTCTATTTATTTCTAAACTAAAATCTTTTTTGTTTTTTCCACTCTTGTTTCCAAGTTGCCATTTATACGAGACGCTAAGGACAAGGCCAGTGAAGCAATTTTGCCGTAATTTATTTCATAACTTAGAGTCCTCTTAAAGCCAAGTTTAACAAGCAATATTGCTTATAAAAGGGAAAGTTGTTCAATTACCCTGGAAAATATATAGGTCATTACCAAATTCCAAGTTTTACACCCTTGCAGATGTTTTTCCTAAATCTCGGTCGCCGTATAGAAAAAAATGAGGATAGAAAAACACGCCAGGTTTACCGTGGGTTATTTTATTAAATAAAGAGATGACGTCATCGGGCCCCAACCAAATCTCGCGGGACTTCAAACTTTGGGATCGAACACATTTAGATCTATTATCCTTGCGTTTTCCAAAAGTTTCCTTCTCAATGAAACAAAGGTTGCGTTTGCTACGTAAAATTGAATTTAAATTAAGAGGATTAAAGTATATGATGTCATTAGGTGAGGGTGGAGCGAGGGGGGCGGAAGAATGTTTTAAGAAAAGCCGGAAGGCTCGTTTTAAATTCTTTAAGTTTGAACGGGGAGCGCGTCGTCGATTTCGGTGGGTTTTATGACAAAATGGCGCGGGGTAAATCTCAAGTGAGAGACTTGACACTTTCAACCCTTTTTGTAATAAAGAATCGAACTACTCAACCGCTTTCCATTTTTTTTTGTGATACTTCAAAGGTCAAACGCTATGGGAGACTTTTTTTTATAGTTTACATGCTTTACATTTTTAAAATATTTCGTTTGATAGATACTCTTTATCCATGATCAGAATGAGAATTTTTGGTCGGGAAATATATTCCAAAGCCAAGTGCAGGTGCTCTTGTTTCAGTTTTTTGGGCAAAGTTCTGCGTAATGAAAAATGTCATCTCTTGCAACAAGTGAGGAAGATTGAGGTGCCACTTGAGCATTTTGAGCATTAGCTCAGGCCGTAAGTTTTGCGAGGGCTGCCCAAAAATGAATTTCAAAGGTTACTCATGACCCATGTGAAGAGCATGCGGCTACTACAAGTTTCAACAAGCGCCCTACAGTTTAAGTATGATCTCTTCAAGAAATTAAATTAGTTAAAAAGTTGATTTTCAAACTCTGAGCTTTTCCTAAACGAATAGTCGAACATGTGAAGAACTTTTTCCTCAGCTAAAACTCTATAAATATTTGAAAAATTTAATTCTCATAAACGTCGGCAATCGCATCTCGGAAGAATATAAAATATCCATAAGGAAGCAAGGAAATTGTAATTGTAATATATCGTCTATTTTACGATGCATTTTTTGGTTAGGATGAGATTTTAAGTTTTGAAAAAAGGAGTTCGTTCACTGGCAATAAACAAACAAGTTTTCATTTAGGAAAAAGTTTTTCGTGCTAAATTTTCATTCAGAACTTGAAAATTTATAAAAGAATGATAAATCTGTCAAATTAAAGATTTTTATTGATTTTTTACTGTCAGTTTCCCGTTAGTCAATCGGCTTTTTTTATTTTTTCCGGAATATTTTTTTCTCATTCTCGCGGTTTTTTCCTGCTTACGCTTTTTCCGGCCGTTGACTGTTATTATCGGGTAAATGGCCTAGTGATGAAGGTCACTTACCCTTAAAATCTGTGACATTGAATTTTTCGTTCTTGGCGCAGATTTATGTGCAAGTTTGCACTTGAGATGGGGCACGACTTAGGGATTAGACTTTCGTTCAGAAATTTTTTTGCAATTTTCAGAGACGGTGAACTGCTAAAAGCAGAGCCAAGCGAATTCGGCAGTTACGACAATTAAATGCAGCACATGTTTAGAATATCTAACATCAATCATCAGTGGCGTAACAACCGGGCCCGCAAGTTCCCTCTTGCGAGGGAGCCCCCGGCATAATTCATTCTTCATGGGGGCCCCCAAGAAATTTTGTAAATCTTTAACGGGGGCCCCACTTATTGAATCTGCGGGGGGGGGGGGGCCGAAAATATTGTTACGCCACTGTCAATCATGCTTTTGAAAAAATTCAAAATGGGATAAACTAGCCCGTTTTCAAACATTCATATTTCCCTAGTCCTAATAACATAATTAAAAAAGATAGCAAAATAAATCAAATTAAGTGAAATTAGTAATTAAATAGAACTGCACGAAGGAATTATACTTGGGATTAACTTTTCGACATTTTCTCTCGTAGCAACGAATACTATATTTAATGAGTAGAGGATGGTTACATAACGAGGGAATGGGGTTAACGGGTTTAGCTAAAAGTTTTCGTATATATACGAGAAAATGACGGACAGGAAGAATTTTTATCGCGATCCATGTTTGTTTTACTGACTTTGTACGACTAAATTATAACGGGAAATATCCAATTATACTGCTTAAATCTCTTTTTGGAAAACTCACTTTACTGGAAACTTTCAAACTTTAATAAATCTAATTTAATGCAGGGTTTATCTTTTCCACGCGCTGAGGATTAAGGTCATCCCGATTATTGTTTCTTGTTTTTATCGAACAGTCAAAGGAATCACTCCCCCCTTTTTTTTAATGTTCGAGAAATAACGGCAATAAAATAGGGAATAAATTCCCTTTGATTTGTAATATAAATGATTATCTCTTTTTTTGCTGTTGCTGCTTTCCGCAGGAAAATCTCATCCTCGGAATTCGTTTTAGCAGCAATATCGTAAAGAATTTTGGGATATGAATAAAAATGAGCGTTTTGCGAAGAGGGGAAAAAACAACGACAACGGGTCGGAAAATAGAAAAAAAAATGTTATTCGAAACGAGGAAAATGTATGGGGATGAACGATGAATATGATGTGATGGAGAATAGTCTTTGAGAATCCGGGATGATTAATGTTTTTCAATCCAGCCATGCTGTGACGCTAATATTTCTAACACTCAGGATCGTTTATTGCTTTGGGAAAAAAAAAGGAAAATAAAAAGCGGAATCAAGTGTCTGGGTAAAATCGAATTATGACTTGGAGGAGCCACCTTGTCACGTTTTGTGTTTGAAAAAAGATTATCAATGTTTAGAATTATAAATAAATACTGATTAATTTAATGAAGGAATGTGTTTGTGAGGATCGTAATTAAACTTGATGGTTGACGGTAAATGGGCAAAAGGATGGAGGTGCTTAATGAGATTTAATCACTGAAATTTCCGTATTTTAGCCATGTGATAAAAAATGCCGCCTCCGGTAAAAGATTGAGGGAAGGCGCAGGCCAGGCAAAAGAAAATTCTCGTGGCCTACAAATTGAAATATTGGTTATACCAAGTTGCCGTTCTAGTCGGCTGCTCCAATTTTTGAATCAGGCTACAAAAATTTTTGCTGGTTATAAAATTTCTGCTATTTAAACGAAAGTTAAAATCTGTCTGAGAGCAAGAAAAGTCCCATCGAATGTCGGAGAACCTGGTTGATGGCCATGAGTCGGAATCGAACCACAAACCTTTGGTATAGCAAACCAACGCACTAACCGCTTACGCCGCGATAGATTGCTCTCCTAACCGATTTTCTATTATTAAAGACTCAAAATTGTTGAAACGATTTTCATTCTAACCATTTCACTAATTTCTAAAAGAAATAATCCTCTCATTCAACTTATGCTTTTAGTGCAGAAATAACATATTTAGTAAGTTATTTAAAGACAAGTTGTTAGCAAAAAAAAAAGCAGCCAGCTTGCATCATTTTTCTTTGGAAATAACTTTGTTAAAAACTGAATCTTTCAATTCTCGATCATACCCGAAACTCCACATCTTTCCATTGTTTATGAGCATAACCATTCGCTTACACTTTTATTTGATTGCAGTTATAAAAAACTTTGAAACTATAAAAAAAAAAGTTGGGATTCGTAAGAACTTATATCCTCGCCGTTAAATCCTTCCTTTTCCTTAGGATTTTCTTATAATATGACACTGATTAGATTTTCATATTACCATCTTTAAAAAAGTATACAATAAACAAGATATGTCATCGCAAAGAGTTTCCTTAATCTCTTTTTTTTTTCCTTCGAGAGTTTGAGGAATGTACATCCTGTATTTACATCGTTCCTTAAGAAATACCCTTTTCATTATCATAAGATTTTCGGATGGGGTGAAATAACGATTAAAATCGTTGCCAAGGAGTTGATAAACTTGAACCGCATATGTTTTCTATTATTCGGGGACGAAGAAAAAATGTTATACATAAACGAAAAACAGTCGGGCGCCGAGTACTAACAAGAAAAAAAAATTCCTCGATGCAGCATTTTCCCCATTTTGAAAAAATCCCGGTTTTTCTTTGCCAAACAAGTTCAAGGTAAAATCTCGAATTTACTGCGAGCTTTAAATCCATAAACATTTCTTTTCAAAAAGGATTTCCACATCCTCGCTTGTATTTTCGACCGATTAATCGATTCCCATACGGACGGATCGATCACACAAGGGGAGGCTTTTCTCGTTTTTTTTCCCTTCACCGTTCTTTTCTTTTTTTTGGCATTCATCTGAGAAATTTTATTATATTCGTAAGCAACATAGTGTTGTTGAATAAAAAAAAGAAACAAGTAAAGTTTTGTGTGTGTGTGTTTTCTTTCCTCGATCGCTATTACATAAGAATGATTAATAGTCTTCTCAAAATTATTAGTTTTTTATATATTTCAAAATAAGCTCTCGCAGTTTTTCCTGCTTTCTTGAACATGAAACAAATCACAGAAATTGTTGGTCGGGATAATAGCTATTGTACGGGAAAGTTTGAGGAAAGTTATGTCATTATGGTATTTACATTGCTTGGCCGGGACGATTATGAACAGATTACGCTTGAGGCTAATGTTTTTAAATAATAACAGGGCTTTATAGTCGAATAATAAAAAAGATGAGGGCACGTGTTGGTTGGATGAGCTGTTATGGTTGTAATACGATAATGCGTTGTTTTGTTTTTTAGTACGTGATGTTTAGGAAAAAGTGGTAGTTTGCGGATTGTTTGATGTGGGTTGATTCGTGTTTTTAATATTGCTCAGATTGTGGAGTAATAACATGAAATAGTTGTGAAGAATATGAAAGCTCTTTTACTAATATGCCTAAACGTTGTATTATTTGGATTTGCTGCGATTGATTTTGAAAAGTGTCGATTTGGCCATCTGCAAGCAAGAAAGGCTGGCGGTCTTTTAAAATAGGTCTTGATTAAAATTTTGGGAACAAAGAGGAGTTATTTTACGAAGGATTAAGAATATGCTCTAATTAAAAGATCTTAAAGCTTACTGGGCAATCTTTTGTTCACCAGTGTGATCAAGACACTTGGAGAGTTTTCCCCGTACCTGTGATATCGTTAAGTTGTCGGTTTGTCAGATCAAAGATGGAGATAAGTGTTTGTTTAGATTTATAATTTTAATAATTTTAACACGTAACTATGTCGTTTAATTAGCCAGTTTTTTGTTTTATCGCGTTTTGTTTATTTTATTTTCGTTTGTTTTTGTTCCCAGGTTAGTCTTTGTTAAGGGTTTTTGTATGTGAAGCTTTGACTGTCGATAGATTATAAAATCTGTGTAATTTTTTTTTATAGCCTTGAAAAGGACAACATTATGTTGTCGAAACTAGTTGGCAACAAAACAATGATTGGTTTATTTAGTTCCTCATCCCAAGAATCAAAACTACAAGACACATGGAGTTCAGTATGAAGGGCATGTTGCCTTTGCGTCGCTTACGCGGGTAGTAAGGCAAGCTCGGGCCAGACTTACTCCTGACAAGTCCTATGATTCTGAGTAATACCCAGGCTTTGTTTGAAAAACAAAGTTTTGTTGAACGCGTTGTTTGCTGGGAATTCTTGACTGAAACCTGTGTCAGAATACAAATTCCTGATGTGGGATATGTGACAGTAGATCTTCGGATGCAGAGCCAGAGAAAAAAATAAATTCCTCACAGAAGCAAGAAATATAATAATTTTTGGTGGGTGAGAAATGAACAGATCATATCCACCCAAATAATGGCACAGATTTTGTAAACGTGAACAAGGTCTACATGCTCTTGACCTAGTAATTCATCCTCTTTATCTGCAGCAAGATAAATCATCACAAAAACCACTCCACGGTTTTTTGTTTAGAAATTTTCTACTCATTATTATAGAAGTTAAAATGAATGTTTCAAAAAGCAACAAGAAGAGGCCTCAACAGATTTCCTTGTTATCACAAATTTTCAACTTTAAATTAATTACAAGAAAAAGGACGTATGATTTTATACCTCGTCAATGAAAGTGGGAGGAAAAAGAGGGAAAATCTCCTTTTCCTCTTTCTTATCCCTTTGTCTTCTTCTTCACGCTCTGCTGCCAAAAGGCAAAAAGTCGAAAAGCAAGGAATAAAGAATGGTTTGGGTAGAGGAGTAAAAAAAGAAGGATGGAAAAAAAGCTCTCGGCATATACAGTAGTAAAGGAGTTCACCAGACAAAGGGAAAAGTTTGCTCTTGTCCTTGGGGTATGTCTTATGCTGTACTTAATGAAAGAGAAGGCCATGAAATACATTAACCACATCATTTATCTTTTATAATAAAATTTGTGAAGGTTGAAAATCACAAAAATCGGATATTTTTTTACTGAATCATTAAATTAAACTTCTCCCTTTTTTGATTTTCATTTTGTTCTCTTAATAAGCCTTAATAATGACGCAACTTCTGCTTTCCAGAAATGTACTTAATAAACGATTTCAGGTATTCTAATTTTATACTGAGCTTTTAGCTAGTCCTCTTTTTCCTTAGAGGCATAAAAGGAACCCAAATTAATTCAATAGAAGTAGAGATCAGATACATATGATGACATTTATAGTCAAAGAGAACATCTTAATTACATTCGACTAGTGAATCGTTTGCTTAACTGTTTACGTTATCCTTTTCATCCTGACATAAATTCAACTTGACTTTTAAACTTTTAGAAAAACCAGAGCCCCATGATCTCCATATAACATGTTTTAATTAACTGTAACGATAAAAGCCATTTTTTTCTTCATGTGATTTTCAAAGTCAAAACAGAGCAATTTTTTTATTCTTCTTTATTCAGCATTTTTTTTTTTTTTTTTTGGTTTTGAATATTTTTCGATCTCGGGGTAAAAAGACAAAAACCTTGGCACTGATTCCTGTCCTTGAAGGGTTCCCTATCCATTCATCATTTTCCAAGATGTTAACTTTTGTTTTAAAGAGATAAAGTCTGCTACCATTAGCTTGTCCAACTTCACCATTGTGTTTCAGAAATTTAACTTTCTCTAACATCTTCCTCCATTAGATAATCAGTCTCGGATGCTGTATTGGATATCAAAAACTTTCTCTATCTGCAAGCGATTTATAAGATCGTTATGTGCTTTGCAGCTCAAGATTCTTGATTATCCGTATACTCAATGACTTTTGAGTTTAAAAGAACGGTTTTCCGTCTTCAGTTTTTGAATGCGTGGTAAGGTTTATCGATTCTGTAGAGTGTCTTAAGTTGAAATTTATCAGTGTTGATGATTACTTAGGAAAACACAGGAAATTGGGAAAGGTTTTTCTTAATCTTAGTTTATAGAAGGGGTTATCATTTATTGTTAAGTCAAACCCTTCGGCTCGGGCCTCAAACCCGGTCTCAACGGGCAAAATGTCTTTTGCTTCACTTGTAAAGTAATATACTATAATTCGACGTCTACAATATTAAGAAAACTGCTGGAATCTCGATCTGAAATGAAAGATACTGTTTCTCAAGAAATCATCTTTACACATTGTTTCAATTGCGTTCCTGCAAAAAATATACAAACTGGAGAAGAGAAGTAAACTTTCTTTTTTGAGCCCGCCTTATCTTTTTATTTTCCCATTAATTTTTCACAAAAAATATTAAGGTTTCTTGAATGGTTGAAATTTCGATAAATTGGCAAATTATTCGTTTGTTGTTTTCCTTTTCCTTGACTTCTTCAAGGTTAAATTTTATTCCTCAAAATTAAATAACAATAAAAAAACACATCCAAAAGTTTTTTTTCATCTTTAAAAAGAGGAAAAATAGATAAATAATCCGAAATTCTTGCAAAAACAAAAAAAATTTGATTGTTTGTTCTTTATCAGCACACCAACGATAAATGCCACTTTTTTCTACCCAAAAAAAATACACGTTTTTAATTAAATAAACAGTCGTAAAAAGTTTGCTGTTTGATGTTGTGCGAAAAAAAATTGGAAAAGTTGCTAATATTTTATGCTGATGAAAACGAACTCGAATTCCGTCTAAATTAATTTATTGCGATGCAAATGTTTGATCGAATTTTGTTATTCGCTGAAAAGTTCTTGACCTTTATTAACAAAGAATCCGCTTTGAATTTTCATTCAAGTCGTTTTCATTTCCCTTTCCATTTTTTTATAATATTTAGCAATTTTTAAAAAAAAAATCGGCTTAAGAGAATTATCAGTGATTTTATACTCTTTAAAGAATTATAATCATAAACTTTACCCTTGTCACCTTAAAACTTTTTAACAAAGATTTAAAATATTTAAAAAAATTTCTTACAAAATTCCATTTTTTCTCGAGGGTGAATAAGAAACTTCATCCTCAGAGCCCATTTCAGTTGTTAAACGCTTAACAGTCTCCAAAGGGGGAAACTCCTCGGAAAAGGATATAAATTCCACGCCACAGCTATCCTTAATCTCTGATTTTGTAATTATACACTCCAGCAGATTCGAGATACTCTCTTACCATATGTTAGTTATTATTCGTAGAAAATCTCTTAGGTATACTCCCCGAGATTAAATCCTTGAATTAAATAGTCTTGCCAATCTTCATGATCCCCCATATTATTCCCCTGTTAAACTGTTGAAGAATTTCCCGGAGAATGTAAATAAAATCTTAGTCTTTTAGCACGCTCAACCATCGGACAGGATATTTGAACAAAAGGGGGGGTTAAAACTCGTCAACACGGGAGTTTGATCATTTCAATACCTCTTTATCTCTCGTTGCCTTTTGGATTAGTTTACTTGAGGTGGAGACGGAAAGCGAGAAATTGATGAGCATTTATAAGTTACGAGGATGAAAATTTCCGAATGAATGGAAAACCAAGTGATGCCAAGTAAATATCATATCTGTCATTTCCCTCGTGTAATTTTTCTTTTATTTATTAAAGCTCGTAAAAGGTCCCGGAATTGAGTTCCATAACCTTGACAAATAAAAAAAATTTTCTTTCCGTTTCTGTTTGGTTTATGAGAAAAACATTTTCCTCCCGCTCGCTCTGGCTGCCCAACAATATAAAATGGTTTTTGTCATTAAGAAAGTTTGACGAATTAAACTCAACTTTTTCGTGGATTTTATACAACAAAGTTTTGTCGCATAAAAAACCGGGAAGGGTTGTTGACATTCCCGTCAGCCATGACCGTGATGATCACTGACCCCCAGTTTTGCAACGTAATGACTTTTCAAAAAAAAAAAAGAAAAAAGTGTTTCGTCTTCTTTTTTTATACCGTCTTAAAAAGGCGGAATAAATATCGTAAAAATTGTTTTTGAATCGAAAAAAGATGGTCCTAACCGCTTGGTTCTCTCGGTTCGGTGAACTTACAACTCATTCGTCTTCGACCTCCTCCCTCTCTTCAATCTTTATCAACTGTCTTCCTTTTTTTTGAGTTCTCTTGTATTACCCAACGATGAATTCGATTCAGCAACTCGATCTGATTAATAATCCTATTTTTATGTTTTCTATGAACGAAGGGAGGAAGGGTTGGGTGGAGATATATAAAACGGGAAAGAAATGAATCGATTTGTCAGCAAAGTCAATGTTACTCCTCCAAACAAGTTTCAACTCGTGGCGGATGGAGTTTGTAAACATGCTCGCGCTTGTTTTCAGCGCAATAGTGCTCAGAGAGCCTGAAAAGAAAGAGTCGCCAGCTCTGTATATTGAAATCCTGGCTTTTGATTCATTCGCTGTGACCAAATTTGTTTTAATCAAATTGGTTTAAATTTTTAATCAAAAATTGAAAACCAAGTAGAATCGGCAAATTTCTCTCGTAAAGTTTTTAATTTTAAAAAAAAAATTCATACGCATTCTAAGAAGACAGGTCACTTATGGATTGGTCAATAGTTCACCCCGTTTTCTTAGAGTGTTTTGCCAAATTTTTTTAAAATAAAAACAGCTCTAATGGAGTTCTCAGGTCATCTTAGAGTGCCGCTTCTGGTATTTTTACCCGCACCCCTTTGGAAGAGGCAATCCGTGCCCGATCGCACTCTTGCTGACTGATGGGCCTTCGACTCTTTGCAGAAAATAGAGTCGTTCTCCTAGGTTATTTAAGTTGCATAAATACTTTGCCATCAATAACACTGTCCCCATACTAATAAATGATATCAGACACTTCTCATATTCCGCGTAAAATCAATCTCATACTTTGGTGATAATTTATATTCATAACAAACTCCCCAGATGCGATAAAAAACGAGGTCACTCACCTCCAGACGGAAACTGGGTGATAAACCGGGTGGTTAATGAACCTCTTACCCCTATGCAGATGCATCCAGTCGGGTTCATCATTGCATATAACTTTGATAATTTTCACATGCAGTCCTGTCCGTGATCAATGCCTCGTGAAAACGATTTCAACTGTTGGGGATTCATTGGAAATCCTCTTATACAGGATGTGAAAGAAAGTCACCCTACTCAAAACCGTTGACATTTCAATAGGCGAAACAGTATTTCTCCTTTTCGATTTCAAGGAGTTTCACATTAATAATACCTCGGGCATAAACGATTAATCTTATTTAGTCAGATATGAAAGACTTCTATACCCCTTCCTCCCTTTTTCCTGTTTATTCCTCCCGTCCTTTTGATAAGTGGTTTTAAGTTTCCTACTGTTGCAAAAAGTGACGAGGTCAATGACTGTTTTTCAAAGTCACGTGTAGAATTTCCGGTTGGAGTTGATAGGAAACCGATGAATGTTAATTTGTTATCCATCTTTCTTTTCATCTTGCTCAGCATCTTTTCCTTTCTAATTTTAACAGACTATAAAAAGAAGCCAATTGACTGGAAACGTTTTGATTGTTCCCGTTTTGATAGAGGAGAATTTTGCAATAAATCACATCAATTCTTTATAGAAGTAGTTATGTAAGGAAAACCTATCGATGCTGCTGACTCCTTTTTCTTTTCCCTGTGATTGTTATTTTTTTCAAGGGAATGTCGTTTTCCTTTTTGACTTTTCATGCCGCCCGCATTTGGCATAATAAAGACACTCACTTACGTTGAAGACAGGTTGATGACTTGCTGACAATGTTTTAGTGAAAAGAGTGGAATTTTTGTTGTGAAAAAAAGAAAACAGACGGAACACACGAACGAAAGACAAGATAAAACATTTTTAACGTGTTTGTTACAAATTATGCTGGCATTCCGGGAGCTGTCTCATATTTTTTTTTCTCCCGTCTTTGCTTCATGCCGTTTCCGTTGCCTTGTGTGTGCGTTATTGTGCAAAATCCCTAGTCCCTTTTCTTAATTGTTTTGTCCGAAAGATAATTCTCGAGGGAGAAAAAGGATTCCAGATCCCAGAAGGACGATTTTCGAGTCATGATGCCATCAATAATCCATTTAAACTTTTACAAGTTTGGAACATATTTCTCCCTTCTGATCCTTTGACCTTATTTTCAAAACTTTTTAAAAACTCCCCTTTTATTTTCTGCGTCTTACTGATTTCGGCTCCGCCTGATATTTCCTTATCTGAGATAGTTGTTCATATTTATTTTTTATTTTCGAATCGATGGAGAATGGGAAAGTTAGAAATGGTACTTCCTTTGAAAAAGTTTGTTTTTCGCACAAGGGTGTACGTTGTTGCTTTGGAGAATTTATTCAACCTTCAGCTATTTTCCCCATTTTCGTTTTACTCGCAAACATGAAAAAAAGTGAGTTAACTTCCTGGGAGGAAAATATATAGAGATTTCTTTAACTTTCAAGGAGAGAAATTGAAAAAAAAAAAAAGAATTAATTATTTAGCGATAATCAATAAAAGGAAGGGCGTCGGTTATTCGTTTTGCGAATGTGTTCAAATCTAATAACGGTTCCTGTAAAGCTTTAACGACATTCCCATCCAATATTTTCTCGGATTTTATGTTATTGCCCATTACTCTAAGTTTTTGGAAGTCCCTCGCTAGCAGGATGTCGTCTTAACTTGTTTCAACGTTTCAGGGGCGATTGTCGTGCACTTTATACAGTATTTAACACTGTAATTTTTATTATAGGATGGTCCATTTTTCGTGGTTGGCGTTGCCATGGTTACCCATAAGATAAACATTACATGTTAATACCTGATATTTATTTCCCATGAACGGAAAAAATTCTTTTTCTACAAAGATTATAGCCACAGACAGCAGTATGTAATCGCTGGAATAGACTGGTCCAAAAAACTGCAGCCATATTTTTGATCCGTTTCAGCGACGAAAGAAATCCAGCAGAAATTAATTTCAATTAATTACAATTTTTTATTGGATTCTTGCAATTGCTGCACAACAAAAGCCAACGATCGATTATTTGCCAAATTCATAAAAGAAATAATAAGAATGATAATGACTTGCCATCACAAAAAAAAACGGATCAAAAAAAAGAGATTCTCTTTTCAAGAGGTTTCCCAGATTTAATTAATTGAACACAGAAAAAGAACGTGAGTGAGAGAGAGATGGGGAAATAATAAGAGACGAGGGAAAAAAAGAGAGATCATTAAAAATCGGGAGTGAGATTTTAATTCGAAGATACTTTTCCTCTTCGAAGAAAATTCTTTTCTTTTCCTTAACACTTCAACACAAGGTGTTGAACTTGATCTAAAGAAAAAAAGTGAGGTTTCATGTTGTGATATTTCTCGGGAATTCCGAAAGTTTGAAAAATAGCCTTGTTATGCTGTTGATAGAGATTCTATGTTCAGCTTTTGGTTATATCGGATTTTTGTGATTGCTTGACGGTTTTAAGGATTCATTTTTTTGGAGTAAAGTTTGCCTTGTTTTTTTTCACCCCTTGAGCCTTTTATTTCTAATTACTGCTTGTGAAAAAATGTGTTTCTTTTTAAGGTCGCCTTACTGGTTGTTTATTGCATTTGTTTCAGTCAATAGTGTTAACAGCTCCATACGTCCAACCTAAGCAGGTTTCAGGCTGCTTAAAACTATATTTACAGAAATCAATTTTTAATTTTGTTGTCTGTGTTTTATTCATGTATCATTGACATTTTTCATCTACATAAAACTTGAATCACAAATCATCTCGTTCGAATTTGACGTTAAAAATATGGAACGATCCAATTATTAACAATATTTCATTTTTGAAATTCGATGAAATTCATCAAACCATAATCCTCCTAATTTGTGCGTTTTTCCTAGAATTAAAATAAAGATAATGGATATAATCCCTCGAGCGTTTTTCATGCCAAGTTTGGGGTGGAAACATTAGCGTAGGCGGATATATTGCCGAAGAGAGATAAAAAGAGGGGAAAATATTGTTTCACAGTAGCCGAAGAGTTAGCCAACAAAGTTATTTATAAACACGAGTTGTTATAAAATAAATGGTACGGTCGAAATGTAAAGCGATTAAATACGATTGAATATGCACAGTGAACGAGCGGAGAAGGAATGAAACTCCCGACGTCGGACAATGGGGGCTGACGGCGAGGGGAGAGAGAGAGGATGCTCCCTAAGGTCATTTCGTTGGGAAACGTGTAGTAAAATAGATATCACAAAAAGGAAAATGCTGCCAGTTTGATGGTTAACTTGTTTTATTTCCGATCAATGATTGATGATTGTCCATGTTTATTTTTCGAATCCCAATGTTCTTCCCGATAATTTTGCATTGATAAAATTATTAATCTCGGGTCATCACCAGGCTTGAGCATTCTTTGAATATTTTATGGATCGACCTAAATTCTGAAAATGAAATCGAAAGATCCGACCTAGTTTTCTCCCTTGGGGGTTGAGGAAAAAAAAAGGGAAAACCGAAAGACGGTTTATGACTTGTGTAACGCAAATACGAAAAAATAAAGGTTATGTGGTGGATTCGAAAAAAAGGTATTATTCACGAAATTGGAAAAGAAAAGGAATAGATTCGACAACGCAATCATGAAAGATTCCTAAAATACGAACCATTTAACGAAGCGTGACCTAAAAACCGCGTATAAAACAGCGACTGCTTCATTTTAACCGATACGGATTCGACAATTGCTTTAGCAACATATTCTCTCGGATCACAATTTACGCCGATTTTATGTATGCATTATGTACAGGGTGAGATGATGAAATCGAATTAATTTTACCCGTAAGATTGGAATTAGGGTTTTATTGGTTTTGCCTTCTATTTCGAAATGTCGATCAGGTGAAAGAAATCAGGTCGTAACGTGGGTTTGAGCTCAATTCAAATGCGTTTTCACCGTCTTATGACGCAATGTATGTTTTTATCAGGAATGGGGTTTTTATAATAGCCGGTTGGAAAGAAGGATGAAGCAAAAAAAGGTTAGACTGACCGTTTTCCCTCAGTAAAAAAGAATTAAAAGTGAGTTACAAATTGTAATGTAGAGATGAACGGAGTTCTCAACCGCTTTAAACAATTTTATGGTGAAGCTCAGTAATTACTTTTAAAAAAGTTTTAAAAACACTAATTGCTTTATGCAACATTTCAAGTTCAGATGTCATTTGTCTTTAGAGTCCAGGGGAGTTGTAAATAAACAGAGGGTTTAGCTCTTAACCGATTCCAATTTTTAAGGCATTGTTAGGGAGGGAAAAACCAAACGAAGTAAGACTCGTCATGGCGGAGCTCATGAATTGAAAAAGATATTTACTGCGTTTTTTGGAGTGTTGAATTTAGCCTTTGTGAAGTTGCTGACTACACGGCAATTTTATCGGACTGTTCCTCATTTTCTTGATGTGATCCATGAAAATAACTTTCGACCAATCCCGTTTACTAAAAATATTGTCAATGAGTTCAAGTGGCCAAATTTTCTTATCGTGCTCAGTATTGGACCACGAACCCTAATTCGTGCTTGCGCATCATTATTTGAAGAGTTTGGAGCCAGCTCAATAGATTTAGTATCCGTTACCATCAGATTGAAATGATCCCTAATATTCGAGAAAATACTGTTTTCGCCAAGTCCAAGAAAACGACTTCCATTATTTTACTCTTATGCCATTCAGCCTCTGTTATGATTTTGGTGACCATCAAAAGGCAAGGCCAGGATTTCTCGAGAATAACATTTAAAATTACCTCCGCCGTCTCTCCGGATCAACCGTCTCAAGTTCATAAGCAATCATGGCATGAGAAAGATTGTGATTTTTTGCTGTTAATGAAAACCCTGACGGGATTCAAAATAAAACAAAAACATTTTCACAAAAGAAAAATGTTCTGTGATGAATATTTAACAAATGGAAATCATTCATTACCATGCCCTTGAACTATTTTCTTGACAGCAACTTAAAACAATGTTGTTGAGATGTTTAATTGACGTTATTATTTTAACGATTGTCATCAATATTTTTACATCTTTTAAAATATACATATTCGAGATGCTGTCTGTGTAGCTTTCATTTGCAAATGATTTTATAAATGGCGAAAATTTTTTTCCTCCCTCAAGCAACTTAATGTATCTTTTTTTTTTCCTGGAGGGAAAAAATTTCTGTTTTTGCGACCGATCCATCTATGAGATAGCAGAAATTAATTTCATGTTATATTGGATATAATTCCACTTTCATGTTCTTTCATCCGTTGCTAAGGATCATCAACTGATGAAAATATTTTTTAAAAAAAATGAGATTTCGTGATGATTGCTACCGGGTGTGCTTATATTTTTACCGACTTCTCGTCTGATATTAATTATAAAACTGAGTAAAATTTATTTGCTTCCGGTTCCGTTTGAATCTTTACTCATAAATCGCATTGTTTTTCGTATGTTTTTTTTTATATTTTAAATTGTACGTCCCCGTATAAGGAAGGTCTTGAAATGGAAAGCTGAAAAAACGAATTTTGTTTTGTAATATTTTAGCCAAGCAAACCGCATTTTGGATTTTTTTCTCCTATTCGGGAAAAATCGGGCATCGTGCCCGGAACGGAGATGGAATCAAAATTTTTTAGAGAAGCGATGTGTAGTTGATTTGTTAATAGTTTTGATTCTGTGCTTAAAAAAATTTAAATACCGCCGAGATATTTTATAATTTGCGTGGACCCAAATACGAGCTGTTTCAAACTATCTTATTGCAAGGAGAATCGAGGGGCAAGAAAATAAAAGGCCTGGTTGTGTAATACAGGAGCGTAGCAATTGTTTCTTTTGAGAACATTAATTATTTTTCTACTGTGTTTGTGCAGAAGCTGGCAACCAAGGTCTTTTTTGTTTTTCTTTGAGGCGTTCGGGCGAAAATGCCTCCATATGATGATTAAAGCAGCATAAAATTTGTTAATTTAAGCTTATTTTTTCCGTGATTTCTACAAATAAACCCTGTCTGAGAATTTTTTTGAGTGATACGAAAAAAATCGCCATAGAATGGAAAAAAACTAACCCAGGAGAAAAGTTTTTGATTGAAACTCAAATGCCGATTCCGTATCAAGAAACCGAGGAAGTTCCACTCATCTGGAAGAGAAAAATAGTTTTCCAGCGACAGATTCTTTACCGAACTGTTGGAAAAGGGATGATATTTCTATTATTTATTTAAGTTATGAGCCTAAAAAGATTTCTCTTCAATAGAAAACGCACAATTTATGCGATTCAATGTTATTCTTTTCAAATATAAATTTGGCTTTCCCTCCCGATATTTAAAATTCATTCGTCTGTGTTTCTTTTCTCTTCGGGCGAGGTAAATCCATTTAATGCCCATGTTCCTTCTGCCTGCATAAATTAGTGACGAAGTATATTTGGTCCATTGTTGAGAAAAGGTCTAGGCCAAGGTCGGATAACATCGGCTACCCTTAAAAAGGTCAAAAGTCGAGTTGTAATCTGTCATTAGGTAATGGAATTCAAATGCTATTATCACTACTCTACTAAATTTAGAGAAAGTTCGTATTTCCCATGGGTGACCGATTAGAAAATTCCCGGTTTGGATGTTTGACATGTAAGAGATCGACAAATTCGATTTAGTTTCTGGAATGCCTTATTTCCTTCGATTTTTTTTTTTTTTAAATGTAAAAGAGGAAACGAGGCAAACCACTTACTTTATATTCCGACTTGATTTCCCGTTTTACGATTTAAAACTTCTCAGCTTTTGATGTAAAGTTAACAAAGAGAATCTGGAGAGCTCCTGCTGCCACGACAAGCTTAGGATCGACCTACTGCTTTAGACTATTCTCGTAGCACCCTTCTCATCTCCAAAATGGACTCGTCAGGGTAATTAAAAATTTAAATGAAATGCTTATCATTTTTTTTTTTTTTTGCTTTTTCGTCTTTGGGTCTGCGTTTCAAGCACCCTGTATAAACAAAATGCGATACATAAACCCTGCAAAAACAAATAGACTTGAAAATGCACCCCGGAAAAAAAAGTCCGAATGTATTCGAATGTAACCAAGAAAAATTTTATGGAAATTTCGTGCAATATATTTGGATTTCAAACAGAGAAGCGGCAGAAGAAGGAAAAAAAAGTAGAAGGGGAAAGGACAAGAGGAAAAGTAAAAAAAAAGACATCCTATTTCTTTTTCAGAAATTGAAAATTCTCATTTTATTTCGCGGGGAAGAAAAGAAGTGATAAAGAATGGTTGATTATCAGCGAATTTTCCAATTAAAACTTTAAACTTTGATCACATTTTCAATCCTGACATGTTCGTTTTGTAGAAAGAGAAAGTATTTTTTATACCAAACGTTTTTTCTTTCAAGAAGTTTTTTTTTTTCGGAATTAATATCGAGACGATTTTTTTAAGATTTTCACTTATTAAAAAAATTTAAAAATGTTAATTGGGTTGTCTTTATTAAATTCGGTTGAATTTCGACGAAATCGCGAATTATCAAAATTTTAAATGATTATTCTAAAGGAAGAGGAACGAGTCGAAGCAAGGGCCCCTCTTTTATCTCCCTTTTCTGAAAACATAGCTGGAAGAAACACTTCAACTCTACACTTTCACGGTTTGCCTTTTAATCGATTTACTTTGCAGCCGCTCTTTTCCCAGACATACTCTGTTTTCATTGAACTTTGAACGTTATATGTTACGTCGCGGAAACAGCGCGAATTCAGTGTTATTTATTTATATTATTACGGGCTTCGACCTCAATAGGGATGGAAAAGTGGTGAAAAAATTCTTGGTCACAAGTTTTGGTGTTAATGGTTTGGCTTGATTTCGTTTGGGCGTTCCTCTCTGTCGATGTTGGTCAGGATGGTTAATCACGAATTTTTTTACGTCTTTACTTCTTTTTTTCCAAGATGGTATTTGTTGTGAAAATCCATCTGCAATTTCTTAATCCAAACTGTGGTTTCTCATTTCCGATTTTGTTTTTCACACCTTCATCCTCTTTAAACATTGATCAACGTAACCTAAATATTTCCGAATCTTTTGCTGCAAATCTAGATGGATAAAGACTTGCCTTGACATACTTTGAAATAGCTCTTCTTACCCAGAAACAAACACGGCCATTATCTTCGCATTTTCAGCGCACAAACGCCTAAAAATTAATGTAAAGGAAAGACGAAAAAATCTGAGCATTAAATTTAAAACAGCGAAACCCTCTTAGCTCGTTAGAAAACGCGCATTTGATTAGATGAGAGCCGGGAAAATTTTTAAATGTATTATACAGCTGAAGTGAATTTTTACATGTATGAATAACAAAATGTGAGTTTTTCTTTGGACTCAGCTAGAAGAGATGATGTTGAATGATCAGGCATATCTTTATACATTATTGCAGGAAAAAGGGTTGAAAAGCAGAAGAAAATTTTCGACTCCGTAAAATTTTTATTATATAAAGCCGGGCAAGGGAATCCTGCTTCAATGTTTATACCAAACATTTCAAAAATAAAGGATTGAATGGATCGAAAGTGCACGGAACACATTTATATCTAAGGGTCAAGAGAATATTGCTTGAGCACGTCGACCATGATGAAGGGTTTTTTGTTCGTTTAAAAAAATCAAAGTCTGGAAATCTTTTCATATAATATTTTGTTTTCTTTTTTGAACTTATCTGGAATCTTCATGGCTTCATTTTAAAAACTCGTGGATTTGATCAATGAGTATCGATATTGAGCTCTTGTTAATTTCCTTGATCATGATTTAAATTTTGATATTAAAAATCTCACCCATTTATGGGATTTTCATTGAAAGTGATGAATTTTTAAAGAGGGAAAAAAGACTTTAAGAAGCAAGAGATTTAACGAAACTAAGAACTATATTTCAGTCGTACAAGCTACAAGAAAAAACTTTTCAAAGAAAGTTTTATGACTTTACATTCGTTTTTAATATTTCCTCTTCGTGAACTTTTTCAAATCGCTTTCCTTTTTTTCCCCCTCTGCCATTTTTTTCCTCTTATATTTTTTTTGCAGCTTCTTTCTCTCTTTCGTATCGCAAAATTGACGTCGATTGAACTTTTACTACATCGATAGGTGTTTTAAATCTTATTTGGAAGCTTTTGATTGTAGACTTGGGAACGTTTCATTCGATTTTCTCTTTTCCAAGGATTTTTTTTTCTTAAAATTGAATTTCCGCTCCCTTACCGATATCCGACTTTTAGAGTTGTGACGACTTTTTTTTTCTCTATAGCGATTTATTCAGAAGTAATAAGAAGTAATCAGAAAGAGAAGGGAGATAAATCTTTAAAGATGGCTCCTACCGGCTTTCGATTGTAAAATCGGGAAAACGCCAGCTTAATGCTCGTAATTTCCTTTGTTGAAAATGCTCCTTTGCTTCAATTCCCTTGGATCAAAAGTACTTACTCTGCAATTGTTCGCGTTTTCAAGGCGCTGAGAATAAGCTCTTGATTTTTTCGACAGAAAAAGAGGGGTTTGATATTCTGTTTATCAGGTAAACAGTGTAGTTGGTAGTTTGTGTCTGAAACAATTGGAAAATTATTTTGTGAGCTTAGTAAAATTGAAATTATAGCAGATTTTGTAAAAGTGGGATTTTAAGACTAACATATGTACGAATACAATTCTTCTCGGCGCAAAAAAGAAAATGTTTTGACCAAACACAAACTGAGAGTGATGTTCAGACCAAATTTTTAACATTGATAGTTTCTCATGTCATTGTGTTTGAGCCAGCAAAGCTACTAAAAATTGAGCACGATGTTTAGACGATCTTAGAGGGATGCTCAAGCCATATTCTTGGTTCTAATATTGTAGAGGTGGGTATAGGGCTCTCTTGACATTGCTGCTAAAGGTCTGCACGGGCCGGGCTCGGGTTCGGGTTTCGGGCTCGGGTCGGGTTCGGGTTGAGGAAAAAATTTGGAGTCGGGTTCGGGTCGGGTTCGGGTTGGAGATTTTTCTCTTAATTTCATATTTTAGATTTTTCTACTCAACTTCTGCCACAATTTTAAAAAAAAGTTCTCCGGGCCAGAGTTTTGAGCTGAAGATAGGGAACGATAAATAATCATTCTAATAACTAATCATTCAGTAAGTTTCAACTTTTTAAACTAGAGAAAGTTTCGGGTTTCAGTTCGGGTTCGGCTTGGTCGGGTTCGGGTCGGGTTCGGGTTGAGGAAAAAATTTGGAGTCGGGTTCGGGTTTTGAAATTTTAATTCGGGTCGGGTTCGGGCCGTTATTTTTCGGCCCGTGCAGGTTTTAATTGCTGCAACACTGTGGGCGCCTAAAAATTTGTCAAATCATGTTCCACCGATTTTGAGGAATGAATTTGAAATATTATTAACAATAAAATTAACTTCTTTATAAAATTTCCGCTTCGTAATATACAGTATTTCCCTTCTACTTCCCTTTTTTTCTTCAATTTTCTCGACGGTATCAAAAAATACACACAATCAATTCGTATTCGCCTTTTATATTTTTTTTTGATCGAAATCAAAAATCAACAAATCAAAGTATAAAAGACCTTGAATTCTTTTTCCGAGAATTTGCATCAGCATTTTCTATCACTTCGTTACTGAATATATTTCCCTTTTTTCCTATTCTATCTCCTTCCCCAGTCCGAGGAAATCGAAAATAGAAGCCTCAACAGATAATTCACTATAACAATATAAATATCTATTTGAAAGGTTCTAAAGTTATATTTCTCGCTTGAAATCATAACTGACAGACTGCTTACAAACGATTATTTCCAGATACACGTCGACTTTTAACTTTCTCCTTATTTATGTTTAGAGGGTAAATAGCTTGTGTAAGTGGAAGGGGAAAACGGAAAAATGAAATAATTCGATTAGCACTGCTTGGAATTTTATACCTAAAATTCCGTCACGTATGACGCCATCACTCGTTTAAAAGGACGGAACCTTGAAAACCGGGTTTAACAATGCTTTTGAATCGAAACGGAATTTATTTTGAGATCCTTTCTCACAAAAGGCTTCTTTTACACCTTCACCCGCGGCAACAAATAACTTGAATATTCTTCCCGAGACTTTAGGGAACTTATGAAAGCTTTGGGGAGGACAATCGTTGAAGTTCAATATGCCAAGGGCGTGATCTTGTGCACATTTTCGGAAAACGACGATACCGCTTTTAAATGATGTCTTTTAAAAGTTAAGGGTCGGGAGCAGAGAGGAATGCTCCATAGGAAACCTCAAGGAAATTCGCCACTTTCTTAAAACTTTCTTCAAAGATTTCGCCCCCGAAATTCAGGTCAGAGATAAAACAAGGAAGGAACCAGAAAATGAACGGCCGATAAGAACATGTATTTATGATGCCGCGCCTAAAAACTCTAGGGGCACTTTATTCTCGGACAGTCAGACCCCGGAGACCTTCTTGAAAGCTTTTCTTTGTGAACACACAAAAGTTCCCTTGCGAAGTGTGACTTGAGCTTTTGTAATGCTCGTAATATACTCTTTTCACTTTGTACGTTTAACTCCTCGACCTTCGAGATACAGGGAAAGCTCTTTTGTTTTTGTTCCGGGAGGAAAAGTAGTGTAATCTACTTGAAATCGGACAACGGGAATATATCCCGGGTCGCGCTTAATGAGGAGTAACATCTTGAAAACTCCATTTCCCTTTAACTAGCCTCGCCTCAAGTTATAACAAGTTAAACGAACTTTACGGAGTTTTCCTATTGATTATTTGACTAACACGCTTTTCGGGGTTTTCTCTTTTGAGGTGAGAGACCGCATCATCATCTCATTCATCGAGGAAATGTATACAGCTACCTTTAGAATCATTCGGATAAACGAAAGGTTCGTTGAAAGCTACAGCGGAAACTTTATCCCTTTCAAACTAGCGAAAAACCGTGCTAATAGGGAAAGCGGAACAAAAAAGAATCAAATGTATATTCCACGTGGCTCCTTTAAATTCGAATGAAACCGAATAAAAGAAAATGGAATAGAATGGTGACGGGTTGAAAAGAATCGGAGGGATTTAAAAAAGGGTTCCTGAATGATGATTAGGTAAATGACAAACGTGAGACAAAATCTGAAAATGCTTTCCAGTATTTTTTTTCATTTCCTGACATTTTCCCATGAGCTATTTTCATCGATATGTTCAAATCATACCGTCGGTTGCGTTTCAATTTTTTTTTTTTTAAACATTTTCTCATAATTTTTGTGACTCAACCTAAATCGCAGATTTTTTTTTTCAGATATCGGTCGTATTTTGCTATGTAAAAACAATCCGGGATTTCTCCCTCTCGTTTATCTCTTTTCCTTATCCATTTTTCCCCCGCGTCTACTTCCTCCGGAAACGAAAGGAATTCTTCGTGTTTGTCCCATTGTTCCGGTTTATTCTGACCCATTTCTGAATCAAGATAGCACGTGGATTTTCTAGGTTGGCGTATAGAGTTATCGATGTGCACACATGTAAAGCAAGTTGACTAACCCCTATCTCGTAATTTGGATAATTATCCATTTATCACATCGATTACGTTTTAATTCAAAATTTTGTTCAGTCGAAAGACAAGGCATATTAATCTAGAGAGGCTTAGTACAAGTTTTAATGAACAAAATAATTATCATACAATAAAAAGAGCTATAATTCGAACGCGGTTGTGAAAATCTCAGCGATGATCGCGTTCTAATTATTACGTCATAATCTCGCTAAATCAAATATTGGTCCAAAAGTTATGCAGTGTTAACAGTTGGATTCTAAGAATACTGACTGAATTCGAGGGAAGAGCACACGCATGAAGTATCTTCTAACTGCGGATTATATTTTCCAACATCAAACAAGTTAGATCCCGTGGGAACCTGTTATCCTTTCAGCAAGCCGAGGTTGAATGTGCCTTTTGCAGAATTGAGGAAGAATATGAAAATGTAAAACGATGATTGGAATTGTGTAGAGCTAATGTCAGATTTTGAAGATGCTGATAATGACTTTGAATTAAAAATTTAGGTTATGATCGAATTAAGGTTTTGAATTGTCTGGTTGGATACAATTGACAGTGGAGACGTTGGAGAAGAAATGGAAGGCGCTAAAGCAATATGGTGGACGCTGAAGCAAAAAATATGGACGCTAAGGCAAAGATGGTGGATGCTGAAGCAATATTATGGGCGCTGAAGCAATACGGTGGACGCTTAAGGAAAAAAAGTGGACATTAAGGCGAAGATGGTACACGCTGAAGCAAAAATTAGAGACGCTAAAGCGAAGACTGAGGACGCTGAAGCAATATGGTTGACGCTAAAGCAAAGATTATGGACGCTGGAGCAATGTTATGGGCACTGAAGCAATACGGTGGACGCTTAAGGAAAAAAGATGACCACTAAGGCGCAGATGATACAAGCTGAAGCAAAGATTAGAGACGCTGAAGCAATATTGTGGGCGCTGGAGCAATACGGTGGAGGCTGAAGCGAAGATAATGGACGCTAAAGCAATATCGTGGGCGATATCGTGGGACACTAAGACGAAGAAGGTGGACGCTGGAGCAATTTAGTTGAGGCTGAAGCAAAGATGGTCCTCATTTTTATTTTATTTTGAAAAATGTCTTAAATTACCCTAAAAATTTTATGACGCTGAAGAAAAGATTGAATTTAGTCCATGAAATTTAAGACCAAAATAAAAGAATAAAATGTTCTGAACACAGCACACGCACCTAATTACGTTTATTCCCATGAAAAATTTAGACTTGTCATTTCCGAGTGATCAGTCCGACACGATTATGGTCAAGGAAGTATGAAGACAGGATGACGTGGGCAGCTATATTAGATTTCGCGATAGATATATCCGTGCAGGGATAATCGATTAGATTAGTTGCTGACCTTACACATTTAATTATAGGAAACCGTTTACATTTTAAACCCTTCATCAGCAAATATTAACTTATTAAAACAAACAGCTTATCGGTTTCCCAGCACCATGTATTTCTTATCCTTATTCGCTGTGAATGAAAAAAAAAGGGTCGAAAACTTGCACCCCGGGAAATATCGGAGGCGGGAAAGGTTATTGAGGGGATAACAATCAAACTTGGAATCAATTGTCATAGCTGGAAAAACACGGGGGTAAAGGTTCGAAAATAATTGAACCATTTGTCGCATTGCTGACTCGGGGACCACCCACAACTTTCCTTTTCCTAGTTCAAACTAAATTTCATTAGGATTTTTATCTTTTACCTTTTTTGATTTCAAATAGCATTTCTGCTACGTATTTCTTAAAACTCTCTTTTCATTCCTTCTTTCGCGCATAATAGAGGAATTATTTATTTAATAGCATTTTCTCGGAGAAACGGAAACAGAAATTCAAAGACATGAAATCTGACCGGGAGCGAAGGAAAAAAAAAGGGCAATAAAGGACGTTCCTGTGGTTGCATGAAAATCCTCTTATTTCCAGATCTCGTTTCGTAAGATTTCTCCAGACAAAAGGATACCAAATAAACCCTTAAAAATTAACAATGAAGATTGTTTTTTTTTTGTTTTTTCTCTTTTATTCTGTCCTATGATAAAAAAGGATTAAATCCAATAGGGATACCGCGATCGACTTTTCGTTCCAATCAAACTTGATGATTTCTACGAGTTTAGGAACCGCGAAATTCCCCATGCGAATCGTTTCTTTTTTCCCCGCAACAAAAAATTAATCTCTTATTTTTCTTTCTCTTTTTTTTTCCAGCTTGGGTATTAGGATGGTGGATGTGCAAGACGGTTCCATACGTTCAAGGCGTTTCCGTAGCTGCATCCGTATACAGCTTAATAGCAGTTTCTCTTGATAGGTAAGTTTTTTACTCCACATTTTCAATCTTCGATTTTTAGACTAAAGAAGATAAATTGTCGAATCCGCCGCTTGTGCACACATATCAATGTCGAGAAGGAAGGCAAGGGAAAAAGTGAAGTTATTCAGTAGTGTGATAAAATTGGGGAGGAAAAAAAAGCGAAAATGTCAAGGACTATACCGTAACTAATAGCTGACATCCCCTATTTTGGTCGGTGATTTTCAATACCCGATCCAAATTTTAATATAACTAAATTTAAAGGGTGATGTTTTAATTGTTCCTTCGGCGCCAGGGTTCCTTATATCATTGGCAATCGTTTCTACTTTAACCCCTGGAGATATTTAAAATAAAAACCTCCTTTCGTGATGCATGAAGAAGTTATATACCATCATTTCTCATTTTTCTAGAGGGTTGGTAGGATTTTTTTAAGTAATGCTGGCAATGTTTTATAAAGCATATCCTCGAGGTTTCATCTTTTCTCCATTTTCATTTCTTCTTCATTTCACCTTTTTCAGTGTTTCTTTCGTGCATCGTTAAACGCTTCAAAACCCGACTCCGATGTGTTTTTCCTCCCCTCTCGGTTTTTCGATTTCTTCAACTTTTTTCCCCCCCTCTTTTTATTTTTTTCATTTTCTTGCTGCATCATTGATTAATAAAATATGGGAAAGAACGGGGAGTTGAGAAGGAAAAATATAAATGTGAAATTTTTGCTACGAGGTTAATGAATCGGACGAGGGGATCGGGTAGAAAGAAATGGGAAGTTGTAGGCGCATAAATGGATCGCTGAATTGTTGTGGCGTAAATTCATGTTGTGTGCTGCGTATTCGGGAGGGGTGTCAAGGACGTGAGACAGAATCAGTGATCTGTGTAAAAAAAAGATACCAGGCAGGGTCGTTTTGGAAATTGGTTTGTCCCAGTTTGGTGGATAGGATGTAATATTGATTAAGCGGAATTCAACTCTAATGGGAAGCATACAAATTGATGAGAAGATTTTTGGATTTAAGTATTGTGAATTTTTATCCCGGACGTTTTTGGACGGTTAAAAATCGTTCGTTTTTTTAAAATTAAAAGTAATTTAATCTTTTTTGAGTTCATAGATAAAGCCCGAGTTACATTCTTAAGAGACTTATACTAGAATTTGGGGGCACCATTCAATTGAAAGGCGAAATTCTGATTTTTTTAAAATGGCGAAATCCTCACAGTTCAAAATAATATTCTCATTTGAGAAAAAAAAAGAGTTTCAGCCTAAACGTTTCAATTTCAAGTCAAAAAAGTTTCAAAATTGAAACTTTTTGTGTATAGTTTCAGGAAAGTATCATTTGAAACTCGTTTGCATTCAATTTGAAACCGAAAAGGTTTCATCCCCCAGTGAAACCTAAAAGTTTCAAATTCTCTCAAATATTTTGAACTGTGCTGATTGTTCTGAGCTTTAGTAAAATTCATTGGAACTTGCTAGCTCGGCTGATATGAAGAGTCTCGTGCTATGCTGTCTGAGCTATCCGCCCCACCCAATGGCGATGAACTTCCAGCTTTTGCACAGAGCCGACAGGAAAACCCCCTGCAAAAAAGCTAATAGCATCAGACCAATCTTTTAACTTAAACTCGACGACTCAGTCAAAATCCGTAAACACCCCCATGTGCTAACTTTTTTAATTTCTTCCAAGTTAAAAACATCATTCATCGTAAAAATGTTTCTCCACGTTAAAATATTTATTAAAGGATAAAATGTTGATAAAGGTTGATTGACGGTTTTCTATTAAATGTTTTTTCGGATAATAATTCTCAAGTTCTGACGTCAGCAACCTTACCGGTGAGTTTCCCCCAATCGACCATTCATCTTATTAACGATTTCTGTTGTGTATTTTCAATCAGGTGACCATTAAATCTTTAGGTTTTATTATCTCGAATTCATTTTCAAGAGAGAGAACAGCAAAATGTTTATCATTTTTCGCGGGGAGAGGTTTTTCCGTACATAGCGAGAAAAAGTCACGTATTCCTTTTCCTCGAAATCTTGCCACGTGCGAGTCGCTTATTCTAATTTATCATCACCGATTCTTTTTTTTTTTATCTTCCCGTTTTTCTTCTCTTTAAAAGTATTTTAAATGTTTTCCGAAATGAAAAAGGAGGAAGCTAAAAAAGCCCAGATAAACCTTTAACCGAAAAATGTCATCATTTATATTTACCTTTTTTAAAACATATTTTCTTGGAATTAAATTATCACTATACAGAATTAGAAATATTGAATTTTTAAAAGGTTTCGGTTTATATAAAATATGTAAAAATGTTTTACAGGTTTTAACAGGAATTCATTAGGGTTTTCTTTGTTTCTCTCTGAGCGATTCATTGAAAAAATATTTCTTTCCCCTTTCCGGCTCATTAGCCTTTTTCGGGGGCGAGGAAAGATATTGTTGCATTAGTCAAAATTATTCTCGAAGCCCGAAAAAATTACCATTTTATCAACTCTGTCTTGAAAATTACATTGCAGAAGGCTCTAAAAACATTTTGAAAATTAATTTCGATAATCGACCGCCGTGATGGTAATTTGAACTTGCGGGTAAAACGCTTTTTAATTCAATAAATCAAACATTTTTTTTTCCCTCTCTTTTCTTTTCTAAAGTTTTTATCATAAACTCTTACCTTTTATTGTAATCGATGCGGGAGTTGCTCTTTTGAAGGGAAAAATTTTATAGTGAACTTTGAGAAAAAAAAAATGTTGGTGCAAGTAAGATAAATGACGAGACGAATACCGTTGAAGATATAATACCAAGCTATGGGGGGACGGAATAAAATTTATTTACAAGGCCTACATGGGACAGACTGGATCCGTTCCAAATATTTTTTCCCTTTTTTCCTCCTCTAAATACAATAAAAATTTATTTTTGTAAGGGGGGAAGAGGAGGGGGGAAAATCATGTAACTGCCGAGATAGCATCGGATATGACAGACCGGTCCGAATTTCGAGTTCATGAAAAAAGCAAAAAAAAAAAATGCAGAAGTTTCTTCGACATGTTTTTTTTTTTTTATATTTTCAAAGTTTATGTATGGAATGTTCGTTTCGCTGCAGGGTTTTCTTGAATTTTTTAAAGTTGAGGAAAATTATCTTTTAAGAGATAACGAGGCACCGGTTTATTCAACGTTGTCGTTGCGAAACAAGAGCATTATTTTTTGGTGTAAAATTTTATGACCGTTTTTTTTTGTAATTTTTGAGATGTTAGGATTTAGCGTATAAGGGCTTTGTATAATTTTTCAAAATGGACACTGAGCGTTAGACTTGATTGACTATCATCTGCTAATAGACAGAATACTAAAAAAATTGAGTTTGTGCACCGGAGAGAAATTAGTCTAAAATTGGTTTAAAATTTTTTCAACGAGCTTTGAATGTTTTTGTCTCTTTGACCTTTCAATCCTTCATTAGGGTTTTGAAATATTTTATTAAGTAAATCCTAATTGTTTACTTATCCATAACGCCATCGGCCAGGAAAAATAAAAGGGGATTTGCGTGTAAAAAGTAATCTTAAAATCCTTATACAAAGTAAAAAGGTCTTGGTGGTAAAATTACAATCAGAAAGGCTATTAAATGTTTAATTGTATTTCCTCTTGGAATAATCATGATTATTTTCTTTTTTTTTTTTAACTGAGTTAACCTCTGAAACGACTTTTTTGCGTAAGTAAATGCTTAGCAAATGTGACAATCCTTTTTGGATTGTCTTTGCAACTTTCTTGATTACAACTGTTTAAGATATTTAATTGAACGGATTTCCAAGCTAATTGTGCTCAGTATAAACCCGCGGTAAGTGATGGCGACTGGTGCTCGCCCATCGGATCAAAAACCTTCACCAAAATTCCATTTTTGCTCAAACTCCGTTTTTATAAAATTAGCCGCTCCAACTCTTTATTCTCTGACACCTCTACTAGTTACATTAGGGAGGAAATTCATGTGTAACATGTTACGTAACATGTTGCGAAACATGTTACATTTGGTATATTTCACAGGGAAACATGTTACGTAACATGTTCCGATGTAACATGTTTCGGAACATGTTACGTAACATGTTACCTTGTGAAATAAGCCTCGTAACATGTTAAATCATGTTACAAGCTTTGCAAATCATGTTACGGCCCTTCAACACCATGTTACAGCCCTTAAACACCATGTTACAGCCCTTCAACATCATGTTACGGCCCTCCAACATCATGTTACGACCCTTTTAGATAATGTTACGCTTGTGAACAAAATGTTACAAGCTTTCTAAAGCATGTTACAAGCCCTGTAAAGCATGGCATGATCACAACATGTTCTAGAAAGCTTGTAACACTTTGTTCACAAGTGTAACATTATCTAAAAGGGTCGTAACATGATGTTGGAGGGCCGTAACATGATGTTGAAGGGCTGTAACATGGTGTTGAAGGGCCGTAACATGATTTGCAAAGCTTGTAACATGATTTAACATGTTACGAGGCATATTTCACAAGGTAACATGTTACGTAACATGTTCCGAAACATGTTACATCGGAACATGTTACTTAACATGTTTCCCTGTGAAATATACCAAATGTAACATGTTACGCAACATGTTACGTAACATGTTACACATGAATTTCCTCCCTTAGCCGTCTGGATTTTTTTAAATGGCCAATCTTGCTGCAACTCAGTGGATCAAGTTACAGCCGCGAAATTTTTCAATTGCTTTTCATTCTTTTATAACTTATTCTTGCGAGATATCTTCACTTAAATCTTCGTATTAAAAAACCTTTTGCCAATTTCCCCAAAAATATTTTAATAATCGTTTTATATTTTCATCCGACAAAACAACTCGAACGCTTACTTGAACCTTAAACATTCAAATCAACAAAACCGGAAGTCTTTGTTTCTTTAAATAAAGAGAGAGAAAACCTCAAGTCAAAAAGACAAAAGACAAGAAAATTCAGATTCGATCTTCTTCTCAAGCCTCGCTCGAAAAGCATAAATAGAGAAAGAGAAGGATCTAAATACTTTCTTATATAATTACAGATAAATCCTTGATAGGATGCTTCCAGTTTGTAAGGAAAATCCGATCTCTGATTTCCTTCCCTCCCTTATTCCTTCGATCTCGGGAAGAAAAGGAAAATAACTCGGAGAGCGTTCCTTAATTAATTGATGAAGGTGGTCTTGATTACGGTGTACCGTTTGTTCTCGCCTAATAGCCGAAAATTTATAGATTTCTTGATTGTCTGCTCTCGTTTACGAGGATCCCGCGAATCATAAATTATGAAATCTCCTTTTTGGAATCGAATTTTTTAATCATCGGGAATTTTACCCGGTAAACGATTCTGGCGCCTCAGACGAACGTCGAGTTATTGCTTCGCCGCGCTCCTTATACAAAAAAGGGTTCTTTTCATTTAAGGAAAACTTGGGGAGAATGGTATTAAGAAAACTTAAGGAGTTCAATTTCCCGGAGGCGACACATTTTTCTGAAGTTTTTATCCCGATAAAATGTTTTGTTTCTTGGAAAACGTTTCCTAGCTGTTAGTTTTTTCAGTTTTTTGGGCAGGTACTGCGTAGAATTGATGCCATCCGTTCACGAGACAATAAATGGGCGTGGCACGACCCAGCCACAAAAAAATTTTTTCTAGTTTGGGCTCGGGCGTATCATTTTTTCAGTATTCCGCACCAATCGTGGTTTGGGGCTATAAATATTGCTGTTGGACAAAATTTGGGCCGTATTTTCCATCATCTAAGAAACCTTATTTACTTTCGCAAAAATCTTACAAGTAGTCTATGAAACGTCATCAATGTTCTAAATTAAGTTATTATCGATATTTGCACGAGTGGGCGTGAGTAAACTAGTAACGTTCCCTCGCTGTCTAAACAAGTCAGTCATCGGAAACTTGACCAAGGGTTACAGCTAATCAAATTGATTTTTCGTATAGACGAGATTGAAATGTCAGATTCGCGCACGCGACCTGAAAAAAAAAAAGAAATACAAATATTCGGCGATGAATGCCGCCTTCAGCCTTGAAATGAAAAGGAAAATGTGTTACATAAAATCGATTACCTATTAATCGACCTTTTCAATGCAAATACCAGGAAAAAAAATTTTTTGCTTTTGAATATTTTACGTATTCTAAAAAATTCTTAACACACTACCGAGATTCTAAATGGATTTGATTAATTTGCAATATGTTGCTACGGTTTGTTTTTTCATTTTTCAAGCGAAGTTTCAATCTTCTAATGAAGCTTTGTATAAATATAAATTTTTTCCCCTCTCTCGTTCTGAATTTGCGGTTGCATCTCTCTAAAAAATCGGAGGTTCGGAATATCAACTTTTACCCCGCAAAACAAATTGCTTTTTTGCCGTTTAACATTTTTAAAACGGAACGTTATTATGAAGTTTTGCAAAAAAAAAAATATTTGAAAATATTCATGCGAAAGTTGATCAGCGATGCGACGCATTTCTGGGAATGAAATAATTGAACGGGTATGAAAATAAAATCGGATCTCTCCATGTAAAACTAGCGCGAATGAAAATTGATTTGAGATTGGCTAGAAGTTTTATATCAAATCTTCAAATAATCAAGTTAGCACGTTTTTCGAGTAGAGGAAAGATAGTGTGGAGATTTATGGTTTTGTTGGAACGGTTGACAAATGTCCTTTAAATTATCTTAAAGCGAATATTGATAGTGTCTGTTTAAATTTTTTCTTTTATTATTTTTGAATTACGACTAAGGCTTAATTGTTCTTTCAATAGGAATGTTCAACTGTCTACCCGTCTTAAAGGTGGTTTTCCAATGGGCCAAGTGGTGTTCTGTTTGTAATCCCGGGTGTTTCGAGGAAGCCTGTCGCGGTCCATTCTGCCTACATGAGTGTTCCTGCCTCGTTCAACCAACCGGTCTCGCTGACTAGCAGCCGCATTTTGACTGCACCCCACCCATCAGCCGTTTGTTGACTTTTGTGTCGAACCTTGTGCTTGTGGCATCCTTATGGCTCACATGCCTCCAAAAATGTTAGCCTATGAGCTTACTCAGCAAATTAAAATTTTTTTTATTCATAATCTTCCATTAAATTTTCTTTATTTCAAAATGTATCTCTACTAAATGTTTAAAAAGAAAAACTTTTATAATAATGAACATTACGAAATTCGACACGAAACAAAAATTATCCCATGAAAATCAGTGTTTTATCAGAAGAAAAAAGGAAAAAGTTTAGACGTTTTAAAAAGTTGATTTGTCCCCATTGATTTTCTTCACGGTATCTTTTTTTCTAACTTTTTTATGAGATAACTAAAGAGTTTGGGAAGAGTTTTTGACGGCAACTTTGTTCGATGAAAATGTAGTTTAAATGTAACTATATTTAAAAGAAAGTACGGCAGAAGCTGGTGACTGGCGTACGATTTTAAATTTCATAGTTCATTCCTGTTAGGTTTAGATTTGTTCAAAGGAACACAGGATTTTGTGACAGGGGATAATAGGGCGGATATTTACTTCCGTGTAAAGGGTCATCAGCTTGCGACATTTATCTACATCCTCACTTTGCATGTCGCCCTTTTGTTAGATTTTTCCTTCTTAATTATTAGAATATTTCCGCTGATTATTTTAAATGATTTCTAATTAATATTAAATTATTTAACCTTTGTAGTAACCTCGATTATGAAAATATGTCAAAAACATTAGATCCGTAATATTATTTTTTTTAATGAAATTTTATAACAATAATTTTTAAAAAGGGAATCAGAATGAGAAAGTAGCAGAATCGGAAATCATTGTTTTGGAGCAAGTTGGTTGATGAACAAGTCAGAACTTGTCGAGACTTGTACAATGTACAGCGTTTAAGAAGTTCTCGAGCCTAGTGCATGTCTTGTTATTGTTTTAATTTTTTTGTAGAACTACAAAAAAATCAAAAGAACAACTTTTTTTCGTTAATGATTTTAAAGATAGCCAATTATCCTGAGTTTGCAATAGTCTACTTTTGCAGATTGGGATGGTTTTTTTTGCTCATCACATCAGATCGGGAAAATTTTGAATCGTGCTCTTCGAATTACTGAAAAGAATAAATCAAAATTTGATGTTTATATTTGGATTTTAAAATTAGAAGGAAGCCAGAAAGTGCTTTAACTATTCTTAAATATTTTCAAATTGTTCAAATCAAAAACATTAAACAAAGCTGCAAATTGATGTTATTCATAGGTCACGTGATTTAGGATCCCTTTTTTATGAGCAAAATTAAATAATAAACAAAGGCTATCAAACATATTTGAAGAAATATTGGACGAAAAAATTGAAGATGTAAACCGACCCTAAGTATCAGTTTGTTTAAAAATGACGAACGTAGAAGGATTGAAAAAAGTTCGTTCAAAAATTTCTGGTATCAAACAGAGTAGACGATCTCGAGTGCCAAACAAATTTTATACTCGAAATTGGAATCGCCATTTATCTTATCCAACATTATTGCTACAAAACCGACGATCCTAATTTTTCCGATTTTTACTACCCTATTCAACCCATTCGATTTTTTACTGATTGATTAAAAAACATCACGATTTCCATTTAAGATAAGCCGCAAATCATTGGTCTGGCTTCAACCCGGGATAAATTTCCCCCCTCCTTCTATTCCTTGATTTTCTAATAAGCCCCAAGCTCGAACGAATGTGTTCATCAGGAAAAAGAAATGTAAGAAAATAATGCACGGTTTTATATTATTCAACTAATAAAAGTCTGAGAGGAAAAATAGATTCCACCATAGATTGTAATCCTATTATTTGAAATCGATTGTTCCTTATTTGGTAGGAGTAGCCCATTGTCAAACATATTACACACCAGAATCCTCAATTTTTCTCTCTGAGAATTCTAATATGAGCTTTTTTCTTTTATTTCAAAATTTTCTTTTTAGCCCTTTTTCTTTTATGAAAGGATGTCATTCTTCAAACGAAAATAAAATATCTCACGCAATGTGCCTTATTAACCAGTAATGAAATGAGTTAATTCCTTTTAATTAAGAATAATAATACTCAAGAGTTTAAATAATAATTATCGTCGTAAAAATATTAAACGTCAAGGTATGATCTAAATTCTTAAAAGGAATAATAAGATAAAACGATAATCGATCAAAGTTATTAACCGGGGGTCGAGTAATAAGCAGCTTGTTACTACGGCTACATATATATCGTAACTGTCACATGAGCTAAAAAATGATAGCTGGGCAAGGGCCGTCACATTTTCGATTGACCCCAAGACACAGTAGTATTGAACTTCTCTAGTGTAATGCTCGAAGGTCTACTCACTTAGTCAAGGTGTATTATGTAATTACGCCTGCGATACACCGACAAATCTTTCAAATCATTCATTAACCGCCGTGAAATTGCCATTTTTTCCTTTTCGTTTTATTTATAATAATATTATTATTGTTCTTGAGATGAGAGGTTAAGGTGTTGACATGAGAAAATTAAATTACTTTTCTTAAAAAAAAAAAAAAAAAAAAAAAAAAATGATCCCTGTTAAAAGGGAAAAGAATTTTCGACGTGATTCCGTAATCATGCAGACTCGCATATTCGAGGCACAGATGCAGAAATCTTTCAAAATTGGAATATTTTCCACTCGAACAATATCTTTATATCTTTCCCACATTATTTTTATTCTTTTTTTTTTTTTCGTGTTTGAAATATTTTGTTTAAGGATATTGGAATGAAAGGGAAATTTTCTTTTACCAGCTTTTTTTTTTCTTGTAGTTATTCAATAGAGCATCCGCTATGATTTTACATGATGAAGAACATTCTGTTTTTTTCTACCCTACTGATAAAATACGTGAGGCGGTTGCTGATAAACACCTGACGGTTTTTTTTATTCTTTTTTGTTGAGTGAAGTTTGCCAGCACGAATTCATAGCCTTGTAAATTGTTCTAAATTGTTTTTGAGGATAATGGAATTGGGATGTGGAGAATGGCAATTGTCACAGTATTGTGTATTTTATGTTGAATGCCCACGTGCTCACAAATTTGGATATAGAAATCTTTGTAAAAAAAATTAGGTTGATGGAAAAATCGTCTCATACGGTTGTCGGCGATGGGCTGAGAGAAGCCTCTTTGGTTAATGAAAGGCTCAACGGCGGATCCAGCAATTTCTTCGAGGGATGAAAGGGCACCAACTGAAACCGAATTACTGCATGTTAGGCCAAAACTTTGTAGCGTACTAAAAGGTTTTCTATGATTTTTGCAGTACGATTTTTCACTTTGGGAGCACGCACCCCAGCGTCTCTCTTTTGGATTTGCTCTTGCGTAGGCTGCAGGAACCGTTCTAGTCTTGAGGCTTGAAACACATGCGGCACTTAATACCTCCACATTATTTTACATCAATGATCTGCAAAAGTATATTTAAAGCTAAATAACAAAGTTAAAGATTTTTATAATCCGACCCTGATTATCCACATCCTCCAACTCCGCCAACGTCCACGAGGCATTTATACAATTCTTATTACATCCAACAATCCCAACACAAACGAATCCTCAAGGGGTCGAATGTGGAAAATTGATCAATTACTATCTCGTGTTTTTATTTGATCTCATAATCCTTAAATTACTAGATAATCCAATGTCGGTTTAGCATCACAAACCCTCCAGCTAGAAAAGTGTCGTAAAGTTCGCGGAAAGAGCGAAGCGGGTGGAAAAGACCTAACAAAAAAAACTGAAAAGTTGATATACCATAAGGGGGTTTTCCCATTTCCCAATCCCCAACGCCCGCCCTGCAAAAAATTACAATAAACAAGCGCTACTTGAATTAAAATGCTAAAATAACATACACTAACAACCATTTAAAACTATTATTACAAGCTATTAGATGTAAAAAAAAGATATCGCTTGAGGTTATGCGTGAACCTGGTAGGTTCCGAGTCATTACATTCATCCTCGCTTCCTATTTATATCTTTTTTTTTTTTTTTTGCGAAAGAAAAGTTCAAGAGTACCTTGACCATAAATGGGAAATCTGGGATCAATTTCGAACGGACTTTTGAAGACGAGAAAGGACGCGAGCTTAATATAAATCAATTATCTAGACTGGCGGAAGATATTTGGATCAAACGCAACATTAGAACCAGTTTTAATTTTTATTGCTTTTACCATCAAAAGAAGAAGGTTATACACGAATCTACCCTTCTCGTTTTTCCAGGCAATTAAAAAATTTAATGTTTTTTTTTTTTTTTTTTTTTTTGAAATAATTTCGCATTTTTCGCAAATGGCTATGCCTCGATGGAACGAGTCTCGTAACACCAACACCAAAATATATAATTAATATTTCAGTTTAATATGCACGTAATGAAAAAACCTTGAAAATATTGGTCACTTGTGTCAAAGTCAGAATCATTTTCTTCTCCTGTATTTCCTTGGTCAATGATTTTGTTTTTGGAAAGTTGTGATAGATTTCAATGAAAACGGTAATTGGTTGATAGTTTCTTCTTGGAAATTTCTGCAATTTTAGTGGATGGTTTTGAAGACCTTATTTTATGTTACATTGAAAATGATTGGTTCGTTAGCGAGGTATCGAATGAAAAAGCTTGGGCATTAAAAAGAGGAGATATTTGAAGTTTTTGCGAATTTTTATTGGTATTAGAGAGATATGAAAGGAAAAAAATGGCTTTTTGTTGACTGATGTAAGGTGTAAGATTGTATGATGTTTTTGGCTCTGTATTTGTTCCCCATTTCACTCATAGAGAGGACACACTAAGATGAGTGATGAAGCAGTCGATGAAGTCGTCAAGACTGACCGTTACCTTGACAGCAGATGGTGCTAATGACCTATAAGTTTAATTGAATCGGGTCGAATGTGGCAAGTAATGCTCTCCGGTATCCTTGCTAAGGAAATACCTGTAGACGAAATTATGCTCGTCTGAATGCATGCTGTTGATGTTATAGTGTCATTCGCTGGTCCTCACGCATAGCCAAAGGAATCTCGAGAAAGTAGAGGGTAGTTTATTGGATAACAATGGAAAGAGTCCTGTAACACCATTAAGCTACAACTCAGGGATGCCCAGCTTGTAAAGTGTTCCTGTCAAATTGATTCAACGGATAAAATTAAGATTTTTTCGAGGCAATCGAGACGATCGAGACTAATCAGAGGGATTATCCATGATGTACAAAGAAAATTTTGCTTCCCAAGTTGGCAACCTTTCACACTTGCATCCATCGAGATATTGTCTAGCCATAAGGCTTTTGCACTGGCAATGTCTACTGGAACTTGAGCTATTGATCGGCTGTCTTTACTTAATTTAGGATTTGAACGCCATCTTTTTTATCTGGTCTCCCTCTACTTCGCTGCCCAACCCATGGCCTCCACTGCAGGATTTTCCTGTTCCACCTGCCATCATTTCTCCTTGCCACGTGTCCCGCGTAATCCCATCTCAGCCTCGCCGCTCGATCAATGACGTCAGTTACCTTAGTGATTTGTCGGATCTCTTCATTCCTTATGCGGTCCATATAGATCTCTGCTCCGCCATATGAGATCTCGAATACATCCAACAAATGATATTCTCAAGAAAAATCATGAACACGAAATTTTTTGAACATGACTATAAGTATTCAGAGATGTGTCCATTTCAATCCTTTAACTTGATCTCTTCCTCGAAATCTTACAGAATGCTCAATAAAACTTTCAATCTTTTATTCACAGAATTCGCCTTAGGACAGACAGATACAAAAAAATTTTTAACTTCGTGTTAACCAAGACCTTAAACTACGAAGATGAATGATTCGATCTTTCAGTGCAGAGGAAGCACGTTTTTTATTCTCCATTTCCAAATGACCTACAATGTTCTACGTAACTTACTATACTTCCTTTCAGTCCGTCTGTCTATTGTCAATACAAAAATTTCGAGGTCCTCCTCTTCCTTTTTCGATATCCTAAAGGACATAATTTTCTATTATTACATTTTATTCGTTCTCATATTTTTCCCCCTAACCTTGTGCATTGAAAAAAGCTAAAAGATGTCGCATTCGAATGATTTTCCTCTTTAAAGTCCTACACCGCAGACATAATAGGTATTGACTAGGCCATCAGGCGATCATATTTCGTTATTTTTTTGGATCAAGGTCATTTTCCTTATCCAGGGATCTCGCTTATATCATTTTCTTATTGTTGTATTATCTATTTATAAAATAATTTCCTTTAATTTTCTCGTTAAAAGGGTCGATGACCGTTCGAAGACAACACGATAATTGTTGCGGATCCTTTTAAGAAAGTTTACGAGACAGGAAGAAAGGAAATGACGGAAGTTGATAGACGTAGGTTAATGGCTTAAGGTACAGTAGAAATATAATATCAACGTCAGATTAAAGGATCTGCTGTTCTTTTTTTACACACCCTGTAGTCATTCTAATTATTTTTAAAGCGCAAGTTTTCCGAACGGTTTTTTTTTTTTTGCTTTTGGATCGTAGCCATGATATTTTTTCTGACGCAAGATTTTAAAATAAAAAATCATGCTGAAAATATTTGCGCATCTTGTTTTTTTTTCGTTATTAACAAGTGTAGTTCGCGTTATCTTTCGCTGAAATCCGGTTTTTGATTTTTTTGCGAGCATTATTGCAGCAACCAAAAATTTATTAATTTAACCGATAAACCAAAAAAAGGAAACCCCATATTGTTTTTGGATTGTATGCCAACCCTTTCTCCTTCCTCTAAACTGCTGACTCTCATCCTTGACCTTAATTATAAAGTTTCCAAGATTCTCTTTCCATTTAAACAACGGGCATTATAAATCATTTTAAGAATTATTATTTGTAATGGTTTATTTGATACATTTAAAATGTTTATTAAATTGTTTACTATGAATAATCGATTTCGAAAAACGGAAAAACGTTTCATTATCTTAATTGTTTACCGCTGAGGCATCTCGCTGAGTTTGGCGGGGTAATAAAGCCTTTTTTTTTAAAAAAAAAAAGAGGATAAAGTGGAAATAATAGAGTAGCGACCTTGCCCGATGATGTTTGATTTATTGTCCGGGGAAAGCTATATGCGGTTCGTTTATCGAGCAAACGGTTCCGGAGTTTGGGGAAATTTTTTTTCGAACGGTCTGTGGTTCGTTGCAAGGAAAAAAAAATCATTTGACCTCATCCCTAGTATATAAATAATGGATCATTGTCATTTTGTAAGCCAAGGCTAACAGAATTTCAGTGTCTGTAACATCTAATTTATTCATACTTATCGAATCTTAAACCAATCGAATGAATAATTAAATCAAATCAGTGGCGATTGTTTGTAAGTAGTTTGATTAAAGTAGTTGTTGCCACGTTAATGTTTTTTTAGACCCGAATGAGGTTTTTTCAGGTTAGTTTTTTCGGATCCGTAGGTCGCGCCAGGTTCGTTTTCCTTTTCAAGCAGAGTAGATGGCAACGCAGGATTACTCCCAATGTAGGAACTGCGAGAGTGAAAATAACTAGGATTGCGTAGAGTGGGACTTTAGGCTTCAGTGCCCCAAATCCAGTACTGTATTTCACGCTATTATCTCCATTTTAAGTTACTTCTTTCGAAGTGAGTTGGCTTTCATGAGCCAAGAAGTGGATCTTTTTATAACTGTACTTATTGTTGGACAGCGCGGATAGTAAGTTGGAGACCTAGGACGTTGAAAAGAAGCTTCAGTAGACCACAAAAGAAGTGGCATGGCGACATATGGAAAATGGCGGAGCTTAAGTCGGGCAAGGTCGGGTCTGTGGGAACTCCGAATTAGGACAGTCCCATTACTGGTTTGGCGCACCTGCCCTTGACGAGCTCCAGATTCCTTCTGACCTGGATGGTAGTAATCTGGTAAGGGTTCCTGCTCAGGGTTACGAGACAGTGGTAGGCAGCAGTGCCACTATTAATTGGTTGAGCTCACCGAGAATTGATCTCCCTAAGGACTCACCGATTGCATGTAAAGGCAGGATTGGAACAATCGGATCTGGCTTTAGTACTGCGCTGTGGAAGGCGAAGCAAAACCACCACAGTACTTGTTCCTTGTAAATTTTCATGGGGAGAAATATCTATGATAATCACCGACCTCCGTAGGAGAAGCAACTGAAGAGAAGAAGTAATTGCAAAGAGCCAATGGCAAAGTTTAAAAGAGACTTCGTTCGGAAATGGACGCATATAGGTTGAAAGAAGAACTGGGATGTATAGAAAAAAGAGATTGTAGATATAAAAATGAGATTTGAAAGCACATGAGAATTTATGCTGCCGATTGTTTGCTGACTCAAAATTTGTTCCTTCAATTTCTCAATCACGTTTTTCACCATAATTCCATGAAGGAAATCATTGTTTAAATCAAATCCGAGAGGAAACGGAAGCTCGGGCGTTTACCTGCCCGCTGGGTTGATTTAGTCGTCACGTTGATGGATTCCAATCTCGAAACTATTACAAGGGAGGCGAAGAACCATAAATCGTGGAAAACGACCGCACATCGGATTGGATCTTAAACAATCCGGAATACGCCTCGCACGGGTCACGATGTCAAATATGAATCTTTGGCTTTCAAAAATTAAAGCTTTTATCAAACGAGATCGATGATAAAATGTCGTTCCATTTTCAAATGGACAAGTGCAGAAAATTACTAATGGAATTATAAAAAATGCTATTATTAATTTTTAACAAGATTAAATGATTTCGCTGATAATTTTTAATCAATTGCAACAACTTAATTTGCACATTTAATTAATGGACTGATTTAAAATGGCTCGTACCGCACCTACTGAATTCCTTCAGGCTTAGCTATAAATAACGATTTTCGATATTGCAAATTTTACACTAAAACATCATGATTAAAATATCTTCTTTATTTTATTTATTTTTGCAATTGTGAAAATTATTTTTTTAAAGGACTTGGGCACTTGTGAGCGGTGAATATTTTGGATACATGATTTACCGGATCCTAATACAGATTGCTTCAATCAATCTATCATGCTGGAGAAAATCAAAAGAAAAGAGAAGGAGAGTCTGCAAAAATTTATTTTTATTGCACAAACCCAACTGTCTGAGGAGTTCTAACGGACCAACTATGATCATGATCGTATTCAAGAGACCTTCTAAAGTGTAGCCTAAGCTCAGTTGCAAGTATGGCTACGGAAAAAAGAAGAGCGCCACTCTAAAAATTTTTCAATCCGTGTGAAACAAAAAATTCTATTAATCACTTGATACAAAAAAATAATTCTTCCGTGAATCTTCCACGGCCTCTAAAAAATCACGGAAATCATACTAGAAAAGTAACGAAAAACCGTTAGGGAAGTAGTGCTTCTTGGATCAATTAACTTAAGTACGCCTATTTAGGGAGAAAAATATATTATCTGACAATGGATATTAATACTGCTCCGTCATTTCAATCCATGGTAACAGACTGGAACCTACCAGTTTTACAAATCAAGGTGAATCGGTATTGAACTCATTTGACTCCTCCATCCTTACTTTATTAAATTAACGATATAAAAACTTAAGGAACTAATATTTTAATTAAAAGGTGCGTTGACATCAATTATTAGATGGATTAAAAAAAGAAATAACAAAAGGATAAGGTGCAGGCAAATTTTTTTTGATGTCCGCGCATGCGGATTATGTAATATACACACGAAAACTGGTACTTGTCTTTCTTGAACCATTTCACAAGATTTTCGCAAAGTGGACATTTGATTCGAGTGTCATTTTTGAATACCTTGACATTGTTCATCATTTTGTTTGATTTTTTAATGGGTCAAGTTTAACTTTTGACGGTTGTTAATGTTTTTTCTCTTACTTTCAAGTGGCCCTAGGTGTAAGGAAGTATTTTAGTGACGTCAAAAGCTCGAACCTCGGTTTTAAATGTTTTTAGGAGTTTTAAAATGATTTTTGAGGAGCAACAATTTTTTAAAAACCCGGCCAAGCTGATTTTCCTCCAGCTCACAACATGTCCTGCCCCCTGAAATCAGTATGCTCAAGCTTCCCTTAGAACCGACTTGTTCAAGCTCACCGTTTTAACCTCTTTTATAAAAATTTTTTCTACTCTAAGGAACGGATTCATCCGGAAGAAAAAATTTTAAAAAGGTGACTTTAATCATCGAAAATATTATTTTTTTTATTTTCGGATGGAAAGCTTTTAGACCACAACCTGAAAGTTAAAAAAGTTATACAAAGAATTTTCCCTCTAAAGACTGTTTTCCCTAAACTTTCTTGCATCCTAAAGTAAACTCAACTTTTTTTTTTCTATTCATGAATTTTCCGGCTACATTATTTCCAAATTAAATTTCTTGATTCAATCAGCTTCGCGTTCCCTTATAACCCTTCTATCCTCATTCTTCTCTACCTTCGTTTTCTATAATAACTTCGTTGAAATTTTCAAACCGTTGCAGTTTAGTTTATCAATCCATTTCCCGAACAAAAAAAAAGGGGAAAGTAGCCGACATGCATTAATTTCCTCTGTCGCGTGTATTTTTTTCCTCCTTTTTTTTTTAGTCATAAACAGAAGAATCATCAATCATTATTTGAGAATTCATCTTTTGCTTTTCCCCCCTAAAACCGGAAGTTAACGAAAAAAAAAGAGACTTTATTTCTTTTAATGTCTTTTATATAATACAAAAGGTTGTTCTTATTTATTAAAAAGTTTTTTTTGTAACATTTTTTTTTTATAAAAGGAAAAAAGCAGAAATAATTGCGATGATACTGAAAGAATTATTCATTATCTTAACCGAATTAGATGCGCTTATTTCCATTAATAATATTCTCAAGTTGGTCTTTACCCTTTATGAGAATAAGCACGGTTTCCATTTAATGTTTTTGTGTTGTTGCCTCTTGATGCTAAAATATAGATTAAAAGGCATGAGGAGAAGATTTACCCTCTTTAACGCCTTTTTGAATTAGTATTTTCTGTTAGCTATTATGATTTTACAAAGGAAATATTTACTGGTTAGCTGTGCTGTTCTTCATCATCCTAATAAGACCGGACCCTCCCATTATGATTATTATTTCTGTTTATCTGTGTTATAGGCTTTAAAAGACTAAAGCTCCTTGTTTCTGAATTATTTTGTAGTGTATCTAAGGACTTATCTGGTTTATGTTTTTCCCTCTGTAGGTAATTTACCTATTTTGAATGTGTAAACTAAGAAGTAATTGCATTAGGAGAAAGTATTTTTTTCAGTCATCAATAAACTAAATTGCTGATCAGTCCGATTTTTGGCTATGAAAAAAGTATCTATCTGAGAGGAGATTATGGTAAAGTATTTCTGAGTTCTGACTAGCTTTTGGCTTGTGGCACCTTGGGTTTCCATCAAACGTTATTCGTGCAATTAGAAATTGCAGTGCTGGGGTTCCGAGATTTCTAAATAGTACAGTTAGTAGTGTGTGAGTGTGGCTTGTCGCACTAAATGCTAGCCAAGCGTAGGTCAGACGATGATTGAGGGGTCGGGTGGGAAAGCTTGTTATGGCTGCGCAACCTTAGATCATGGACAAATTGTAACGTAGAGAAGCTCTGCAGAATCATCTTTGATAGAGACAAATATAGAGAAGTTGATGATGGTCGCCTACGCCCGGATACATCATAGAAGAAGAAGAAGCTTGGGCTAGGCACTTTTGGCCCGTGTGAAACTACAGTCACCGTAGAAACTGAACAATGGAATCGTAATGTAAACACGTTACTGCTTGGGTTAAGCCCTGATGAAGGCCCGAAATATAAGGGTCGAAACGTCGACTGCAACTTTATTTGTTCACGGACTGACAGACAGGAAGGCAGACGACGCAAAAGCTCGGTAGAAAATATACGGAAGATTCCGTATAAAGTCGACATTTGTAAAAACAGAAAAATTTAACTTTCGCATATTACAAAGCTTTACCCTTTCCTATATTAAGACATTGTTAAAACAAATCCATTTTCTTTGCACTAGAGGATTACCGAATAAGTGTTTCAAACAGTATTTAAAACCGTACCAGAAAGAAAATTGCTAAATTCAAATTAAATGAATAAACCGATAGTTTTTCCTGAATTTTCTGAACCATTTTCTTTCCAAAAAATTGACGATTCGGCCGATTTTTCTGAACTATCACTAAAATCCCTGCTTCTTTTTAATAATCTGGAAAGAACACAGCTGCAGGATTATTCAGGATATAATCAATATTTATACGAAGGTAAAATTTCCTCGAATGCAGCAAACCTTTTTCTTTATCTTGAAAGAATGTCCAGTTTTATAAAAAAATATGTGAAATACTTCAGAAGGATTTTTCATTTGCTTTAAAATGCTTTCTTGGTTTTCCAATATATTCACCTTAAAAAAAAAATTACGAAAAGAGAAAGACGATAAGGACCCTTTCCTACTTTCTTTTATCCTGAAACTATGCGAGTCTGGGAGTTTTCAATTAATCAAGCACTGCTCATACAATAGCCAAGCATTTTCTTTTTTCAAAATCCGAAAAAAAATAAAAAAGGTCCATCGCCGAAATGGTTAACATGACATTTTCAACTCCACATCTTCAAAGTCACGGCAATCAACTTTCATATATATGCCTAACTAACATCTTTGCAGTAAACAACAAAATCCTAATCGTTGATTAGACCACGCTATAAGATTAATACTAGAATCAGGTTCATTATTCTTGACAAGGATTTTAATAAAAACTCGAAAGAATTCCTTGATCATAATTAAATAAAATACTGGTCTACGGATCACGTAACACTTTCAGAACTTGTTGCTTTACTCGTGGGGAATTTTCCTCTCCGTCGCCTCCTTCGCGTTTTTTTTTCTCTCCCTACTCACCGAGTTTTCTATATCACGAATTCGAAAAAAGGTCATGAAAAATTCTCTTGGCCCGGGAAAATTTTTTTTAACCCTTGTAGGGATCTCCTTTAAATTTTTAAATATCCTATTTATGAAATTATGCTTTTGCCGAGCCAAATTTTTAAGAGACGTTATAAACGTATTCAACAAATCCCACAGTTAATCTTTTTTTTCCCTTCCCTTTTTTTTATAGCCGCTTATTTTAACGGGATTGAACGTTATTATATCGCATTCCATACGACCGTGATTTGTTTCTGGAACAATTCCAGGTTTTTATGTATGATAATGTAAACGGTTACCATCTCCGTTTTGTCTTAAGCTCATATATATGTTAACAGGGTGTCCACATTGACGAAAAACAAAATTAATAACAAAAATTTTGATGAAATTTTTCCCAAATTTTAAACGACGCAATCTCACCGTTTAGACAATGAAAGATGCAAGATGTGGAATCTTGCCCTTGTGGTCTAAAATGTTTTTCGTACCTTGGAACTAAGGGAGGGGTTTTTACTAACACAAGGCAAACATCAAGTTATCATGCATCGGTTTCGGTATTAATACCGTATTAATACAGTTCTTATAGATAACTTATGGAAAGCGATCTTCCAGGTATTATCCGATAGATTATTCAGATAGTATATAAACTCTCGCTTTTCCTAAGTAAGCATCATTTAGTGTTCCGCAGTTAACTGTGACAAAAAGACTTCAAACCAAACCAAAAAAAAACTCAACAAAATCTCAACCATGTACAAATTGGTGAGTAAAGATTTTTTTAAATTCTGTTTTTTTTTTTCACGTTTTCGTCTTCTGCTTTTTATTCGTAAATTGCGGGATGGAAAAGTGAACCGATATTAATTAGGAGACACCAGGACATAAATTATAACTAAGTCCGGTTTAACGTTGTTTTCAAGTTTCCGCTTCCGTAACTTTTTCCTTTTTAAAGTAAATAGCTTGTGTAAAGACAATTTCCTGGAATTTACCGCTTTTAGCGAACCTTTTTTTGGATAAATTTTTTGGTGTCCTAGTTTTTCCAAAAAGTGATTTTTTTAGTGTTCTTTTTTTGAGCTCAAAAACATTTCGTTTTAAAAAATGTTTTTGACAATTTTGAAGTTTTTTTGGGTATCTAACCCATCTTGTTTTTTTTTTAGATTGTATTCTCAGCTCTCTTGGCCGTAGCCGCCGCCGGAGTAGTATCCCCAATAGCTCTCTCCGTTCACCCAGCACCTGCAGTTGTGCACACACCGATCGTACATGCCGCTCCAGTAGTCGTTAAACATGCTCCAGTCATTGCTCACCCAGCACCAGTTCTTGTCAAATCTGCTCCAATTGTACACCATACTGTTGTTCACCCAGCACCAATTGTCCGCACTGTACCTGTCGTCCATGCTGCTCCAACTCTTGTACATACCCCAGTCGTACATAGCGTACCTGTCGCACACAAAGTCCTGATCCACTAAGTTCCTAGTTGACTGTGTTTAAATTTTTTTTTTGTTTTTTGTTTACCGTTTTCTCCGTTACAATTCATATGTGCCATTCACAACCATTTCGCATTATGATCAAAATTTACAAAAAATAAATTATTTCAAGAAATTAATTTGTGTTTTGTTTTATTCCGATTTTATAAACGAGGGTTCGTCGTGGAAATAATCATTTCGTCTGGTGCTAATTTGTGCTGCGGTTGCGGAAATTTGTTGGAATTCCGATCTCTTGTAACAACCTGAAATTTTGGGCAGATCTCGTCTTAAATTCTTAGGAGATTCTTGAGTGACGTAAGTGTTTTGACTCTACAAAATTCAAAAGTAAGAAACGAGGAACAAGTTCACACTTGTCAACTGAGCTGAAGACGATTTTTCATTGATTTCTTAAGAAGCGAAGGGAAAAATGGGCAAGGCTGTTCCTTGCTGCCCGGTTTTCTCGGGACGGGCTTTCCCGGACAGAATCTCCAGATGAGACATTCTCGTTTTGATGTCCACTAGGTCTATGCTCAAGTTTTTCAGTTTTCTTTTCAAACTATTTAGAAGGCTTCGGGGTAGTTAGAACCCCTTTCTTGCTAGTGCCCCAGTTACTGCATTTTTCATCTATATTGGCTCGACAAAACTAAAACTAAAAAAACCTTAAGTTTTAGCAAATTTACAAAAAGCTAAAATACTTCCCTTTGAATTGATTAGTTTATAGCGACAAGCCGGTTGCAAACAATATGAAAGTAATGAATTTCTCACCTGTCGCTTAAGAAAAACCAGAAGCGGCAACAAGCCATGATTGATTACTCTTTGTGGGGAACTTATAATATGTATAAGATACTCGTATATTGCTTTCCATTGATTTCCCGTAGCTCAATCCCATTTCCATCCAAGATTAATCACACAAGTCTCAAGGTTAACGCGCTTATTCCTTGAAAATTTTTTGTCTGCTCCGCCGGAAATAACATTCGAACTTAAATGAAAATTCTAGAGCGCATTCCGTGGAAACTCTATTACAAACACCCCCCTTTAACTCATCTAACTTCATGAAAAAAACAAAAACAGCTTTCCGGTTTTTCTTCCTCTCCCGGTTTAAATTGAAATCGGTAAAGTCATTTCCGGTTTCCACGCTTTATAATCTGGAAGCTCAAAATTCGATAAAAGGAATATTTTATTTATGAAGAACGAGCAGAGGGAAATCGAAACAATGCTTGCATTGACATCACTCGAACCGTCCCGGGAGATGAATCGGAAGTTGACCCGACCTTAACCATTTCCGGTTGGAAGAGAAGAACCCAATCATGATTTACTTCTCAACAGGGCGTTTTGGAAAAAGTTTTCTCGTAAAAATCTTTCCCCGGTTTTCGACCCAATTTTTATATTTTTCAACCGTGAAAGACAGATGAGAAGAGAGAAAAAAAAAAAAAAGAAAACGTCAAAAAACCTTCAAAGTTGATAACACATAAAATGAATATAATACTTAGCTATATTGCTTGAAATGAGTTTTCAGTAAAGGAAAATAATCGTTTTTATACTCCGTTAAAACCTGTTTGCGTAAGCCATGTTTTTAATGAGCCATCAAAATAGAATGCTTTTGCTTCTCCCGACCAGTGACTTTGTTTATACATGCTTCCGCTTTTCTTGCCGCTTTTTTTTATATATATCGGTTAGGCGAGAGAAAATGGATCGCCTACGCCGGGCTTAGAGGGCTTTTTCCGGTTTGATTTGGCATTGTGTTGCAGCGTCGGTTTTCAAACACTTTACCGGTTTATAATAAATGTTTACCGGATGAAATGTTTCCTGTTAAGTGCCCTAATAAATTCAATGGGTCATTTTCCAGTCGAATTTTTTCGAAATCGAATCGCGAAAAGCATTTATAATTCCTGCTTAAAAGGGGGAAATTGCAGCTTTAAAATATTTAAAATGTAACTTTAGATAATTTTGTAGAAATGTAATTATTTATTTAAAAACTATTCCTGGCCCTAGATAGAACCTGTGCGATAAAAATCTGCACTGGCTCGACTTTTAAGTCCTAGGCCTAATTCTGCCAGTAGGAGATCTCCTGTGCTGGCTCGGCAGGGACTGTTGATTAGAACTGCAGGCAAAATTTCAAGCCCTTAAAATAAGAGGCAATGGAAAGTAGTGACGTTTGATGGCTTCTTGGAAATGGCTGATTGACCTCCGGAAAGTAGAGTTGCAGGTTTTCAAGGAAAATTTCATCCCATGCAATTTATTCTAAATTGATGATTTCTTATAAAATTTACTATCCATTAATTAAATTATCGGGAAAAAAAAGATACCAGTTTTATTGATCATCTCCAATGTTGGGGACTCGTCAGCATTGGAAAATAGCCAGAAAAACTTCTTAAGTATTTTTTAAAAAGAAAAAGTGCAATGGTTTTCTATAATAATTGTATCTTTGGCACCAACATGTAGAAAAGTGCGATATATTAAAAGTAACTAACTTTTAAACCGATTTGAAATGAACTCGGAGCTTCCCAAATAAAATTATCTCATTATCTCTTTCCTTATTAAATCTTCAGTTTTTTTAATAGGGTAGATGCGATTTCCGATCGATTTGCGTGTTCCGCTGAAATCAAATTCAAGTTCTCGGAACTTAAATGTGCATTGAAGTTCTTGATAATCGTCCTTCTCAAGCCTAGTCCAATATCTTAGCGCCTAGGCACCTCTAACTCTGATCCTAAAGCTAAAAAGCGAGTGCTTGCTAGTCCAGTGTTTGAACTTGACACAATTTTCCTTTTCTCACGACTTGTTCTTTTATTTAATTACTTATTCATTGTATTGACGAAACATTGACGCTACTATTATCGATTAAATTTTTTTTTAGAGTTGTGAACTGGCCTCGTGATCTCTAAAAACTTTAGACTTGCTTTCAACTGAAAAATTTAATGAACTGGGCCTAAACTGGCTTCATGGCTTTAATAAATTTCTCTCCCTGGAACTTGTAAACCTGTGATTAACCTAACAAACGATGAGTGACGAAATCCAAGTGTGTGGCAGGGCTTACTTTTTTAACTCTAGATCCGCCTTACTAAATTTTCTTAATAAACTAAAAACATACCTAATAGGCCGAGTATGCTCAATATTTTAAAAAATAAGTATTACTACTAGTTTATCATGTTTAGCTTATGTATAAGATGACCTGTAGTTCTTTGGTAGACTAAATTTGGAGATCTCTGGTTTGGATGAGCAGCTAGGATTTTCATTTGGCTTTTTTTCTAAACTCTAAAGGGTCCTAGTCAAAGCCCTGAAGTCAGTTTAGGGCATTATTTCAGTCGAATAATAATCCCCTTCTACACCACCGTCCGCCCGGAGCTTAGTCAAGCCATCAATTTAATGATTCGGATCTAAGAGGCTGCTGGGCAAATAAAAAAACATCAAATCTTTGCCATGCCAGTTTCACAGATTTTCGAGTCATGAATTTTTCCTATTAATAAAATATTTAATATGGAAACCTATAAAAAGTGAAAGAAATAACCTCGGCTAATAAGCTTTTCGTGTCGGTGGTTCTTAATTCACCTTCCAAGAAAAAAGGCTATGTCGTGATTTTCTGTTTCACTGTCATCCATTATATCTTTCCCAAGTTTCAAAATGAATGCAAGTATTACAAATTAATGAAAAGATCGCGTTTTCGCTTTGGTGTTGCTCGGACAGGAAGTTCTTTTTTTTTTTCACCCGAAACCAATCTAAGCCCGCGTGTCATATATCATAAATGATAAAAACGCATTCCCCCGGACAATGTAAAAGGTCGCGGCTATAAAACCGGTGACGTTATTTGATTATTAAAAACATATGTTTTCTTCCCATGTCCCAGGAAAAAACGGGTTTCCTACCCCGGTTGCAGGTGTTTATGTGCATCGTCTGCGGATGAAAATTTTTCCCATTATACATGGGGGGAAAAAAAAGTCTTTCTAAACTATGTAATGTTTTCCCACCTGTACTTATTTGACCTGAATGGAAGCGAGGATAAGAGAGAAACGCGCGAGTGAAAGAGAGAGAGAGGAAGAGAGTAAACGAGCGAGGGGATCCTGAGTCCCGACACCCCCACACTACGACATAAGCCCGACCTGCAGCACTACGGTTACTATAGAGGCTAGGCTGTATACTACGAGTACAGCCCCTTCAGACGAATCAATACACCCATCCACCCGCTTCAACCCACCTCCTACTATTCCTCTTCGCCATCTCTCGCAAAAGCTCAAGACTGCAGACTAGTGACCGACATTCATTTTAAACTGCCGCTGCTTTTTTTTTTATTAATATTCCCGGATGTGAGGAAGGAATTCTCGCCTTTTTTCGTTTTAAGGATCCACAGGTTTCAACTTGTAGCGATTTCCCATCGATATTCTCGATTATAGATTCAATTTTTTTTATCAATCGAAGTTGTTTGATATTACCCTAGAATTTGAAAATCTGCCAATTTTAATATTAAATCCTGTCGAACGGTTTCGCCTTTTGCGGAATTTATTCTGACTTTGAAAATTACGGCTCTTGGCTGGGTTAAATTGATATTGGAATAGGAAGGTGCGAGAACAGTGGCGGATTCAATCCCTCTTGTAAAATTTAAGAGAATTAGCCCATTTCCGGATTGCGTGGGAGATGGAAATTAACTGCTCTGCAAGGTTCTGGAAACATCTAGGATATTAAAACCATTCGTCTTTTTAAAACGGGGAAAACGTTGGAAGAGCAAAAGTAGAAATAAAGAGAGTCTGGAACCGGAATCAAGAAAGTTGTAAGGTTGGTCTCTTGGGATAGTAGAAAACAGGGCGAGATGATTCCGTGCAATGGACCCTGAAACAGTTCAATCTATCTTGTTATTCTAGGGTTTCTGAATTTACATTTTATCTTCTTACCCTGGGATCGTACGGAATCGATCTTACTTTACTTACCGTTGACAACTCTCATTTGTTTATGTGTCTTTGGATAACTAAGCCCAATAAATTGCCCTTGAAATGTACATCTTGAATCCCTGCCTTGAAACGAAAAACGGGAAGGGAAAAAAAAGAATCCCTAATCACTGCTGATTCAGTTTAAAAAAGAAAACAAAAAGATTCACTCGACGAGAAACTTTCACACATCTGTTAATCTTCTGTGTGTCCTTTTTTCCCCTTTTATTTCTTTTTGTACTTTTCTCGTCTTCATTACCGTCTTGTTATTTTCATTTCCGTCATTTTTCTTTCGATAATTATTTTATTCGTTTATTTTTTGTGGGTTTGACGGTTGTAGGTTAATGTGTCGGTTTGAGGAAGTTTTTGAAAACGTTTGTGGGGTTAAGAATTGGTTATATTCAAGCTGAGTTGCATTTGCATTTAATGAATCTTCAATGTATGTAGTAAAGGAAAAGTCGGTGTGGAAGTCGTGGACAGCTCGCGAACAAGCAAATCTGCTATTTGCAAAGTGGCCGAATGTCCTAAGTGGTTCAATTTTCGGCCAGGATCTAACATGGTCTATGGTTGAAGTTTAGCTTTAAGCGCTACTTAACTTTTGGCCAATTATTGCTAGTTAGTGATACTGACTAGTTAGTGATATAGGGTAACTGGTGAGGCATGTTTTGTCTTGCTCAAGGAATGGCGTCGTTGCACTGTGGTGAGCTCCCTTCTCAGGGTTATGAGTTAGTGGAGGGCAGCAGCTTCACTAATACTGACCTAGGGCTGAAGATGGTACTAATCGGCAAGGCCTAGGCTCAGATACCGGGAGGCAGAGTTGGATCAATGGTATGGCTCCCGTACTGCGATGTGGAAGATTATGGAAAGTCACCACATTATTTGATATTCCTAGTAAAATCATCAATGGTTGGCCATGATGATCGCCAATCTCCGACGAGGAGCGGGCATTTAAAGAAGAAGAAGAAGAAGTGATACTGACAAGAGCGAGATATACGATACAAGACAGTAACAAGATATCAAACAAGGCATGGCAAAAATTGCATATTTTAGCTTCCTCATAACTCAAATAAAGCAAACCAAGAAACAAAGCAAGAATCTTGAAAAGACGAGAGTTTAATATAATAAGGTTTCATGTCCACTGCGAAGATTGACACGAAGTCCATATGTTTAGCTTATTGCTGGTTGGTTCAGCCTACGCAATGGAGATGGAACTTTTCGACACTGAGGTCGCAAAAATGATATTTTGCATTCTTGATACCTCGGAAGCCTAAACACAAAATTTCAGGCGATTGTGTGACAAGAGTTTTACAAAGTCTTGTTAACATTACGAATGCTGGTGTTACTCAGGCTGACGATTAATATCCAAGAATTGGGCCCGAAAGGCACAAGCCGGATTTTACTCTGCAGTATCTTATCCCCTCCCTATTAAACTTTTTCTTCTCTATTTACTTCCACATCCGTATCTACTCCCTTCGCTATGTTTATTAGCCACGAGATCTTTATAATATTACACCTCATTTTATTAACATAAAAAAATTAATGAAATGACTCGGGGCGTGGTCATGTTTTCTTTTTCCATTACCCTCCGCCAACTAAAATATCACTTTAAAACTCAAACCTTAAACAACACTGAAAAGATTAGGAGATAATTGTCAGTTAAAAGAATTTCCTGCACCCTAAATACTGAAAAGCATTATTTTTCTTCTTTTTTTTTTCTTGATTTAAAATTTTCACGAAGTTCGCTCCTTGATTCAATTAAAGTTAACTGAGTTTCGTTTTCTTGTTCTTCTTTATCCTCTAAACGAACTCAAGTTTTTTGTTCACTGCTTTATGAAAACGATTTTTTTTTTTGTTTTTATTATGAATAGAAATTCATCTTGAAAAATTTTCCCCTTAAAATCTCCCAAACAAATAATTATCATTCGTAGGCCAAACCCATTTCGAGATGTCTTAACCATCCAGCTCTTTCAAAATTTGGATTCCGACATCCCTTTTTCGGTTTTGGCATCAAATAAACTTCAACCCGAGCTTTTAACAGAAAAGTTGGATCTGATTAAAGGATTTGCATATAATCTTCGATCAATTAAATTTCCCTCGAAACCAAAAGGGGAAAATGTTTCGAAGTTGGGAGCATTTAAAAATTATGGTTATGGCCCGTATAAAAAGGAAAAAAATGGGTGGGGAGAAACCATTTTAACTATCAAAATCATTTTTTTATTTCGATAAAACTTGGCAGCTATCTTAGCGCAAAGTTTTATAAAGAATGGTCAAAAGCCATTTCCGACGCCAACAGTTTTTAACTACCACAACCTTTATATTTATATGCAATTTTCATTTTTTAAATTGAATGACTATATACCTCTCTCTCACCTTTTCCACTCGAAAAATAAGCCATAACTGAAGCAGTACGATAACACTTGAAAAAACGTATTTGTTATTCTTAGCACTTTTTTTCCCGGGAAAACCAATCAAGTTACCATTCCCTGGAGCAGTTGCAAGTTTTTTTTTTTAGGCTCGATCCTTTTTTTATTTCTTCCAGATATTAAAAATTTAAAGCTCTTCAGTATTTATGACGATATAACTCCTCCACTGCATTTTATCGATGCTTTTATAAAACATTATCAAAAGAAAAGTGAAAGTTAAAAAAAAAAAGAAATATAAAATTAAGTTCAATTTTTTCTTCCCTCCGGTTTCTCTGTCGCATTACTTTGCGTAAAATATTTTCTCCCTACAGGGGTCCTTAAATTTTATTTGTTTCCGCTATCCTCGTAAACCAAATCTTGTTTCCCTTTTTCATCTCAAAAAAATAAAATTCCCATACGGATTTTATCAAAGGAAACCCCAGATAGCTAAATATAAGCCGGAATCGTTTTCTTAGGATCGATCGGACCCGAGAGATAAATGCATTAGTTAACAGCCGGTGATATTTCATGTTGATTTGTTCTACTGGTTACCCTAATATAATGACGGTTATGTATGTATGGAGCGAAAATCACTTTGAATGGATTTGGAAATGAATAGCTTTCTCATGCACGGTCACGGCAGCGGTTTAGTCCTCTTGCCTAATCAATCAAGTCTATGATGTCTTGTGAAAATCACGAAGTTTGCACACGGCGGAGAAAAGCGATTTCATGATATTCCTTAGGTATTTAAAATATAACATATTCTCATTCTGAGACACGACCGTTGGGGAAAAGCGAAGAAGAAACAAGAAGATGAATGCATGTCAACAAATAAGGGCTTTGAACAAACTTCTTTTCCGTGTATTGTCAGTCAATTTGAGTTTGTTTATAACTTTCTTGAAATTAAATATGACAGGTTTTATGTCAAAGGATGTGGGTAGGGAGTTTTCGGCCTCTTATTAACTTTTTCGATTGAAAGGTTTTGCACGAAATTGTATTTATATTCATGGTCATGTCAAGTCGGAAAAAATTTTGAGGATTGATTTCATTGAATTAGGCGTAGGGAAGTTGCGCTCCCACGCCCAGTGGTTTTCCACTGCAATCAACCTCGTGAAGTGCGGCAGCTGGCACTTCAGTACCGGTTGTAGGCGGAGATCAGTAAGATCGGAACGGCTGCAATCTGGGTATCTGGCGGCGGGATGGCAACCATCAGAACGGCGTCAGTACAGCGGTGCAGAAGGCAAGAGCGACACCACTGCACTATTTATTGTCCTTAGAACAACCTTGATGACGAGGAAAGAGGAGATCGTCGGATAGATCACCTAAGCTCGTGTGCGAGCAGGGCACCGAAAGAAGAAGTCGTGGGTAGAGACAGTAACTTTCGAAATTTGAATATATCGCCGCGTGTTGCAAATTTCTTGGACCGCACGAATAAGCAATGTCGAGGTCTTGAGTCGTATGAACAAGAAGATGGAGGTGCTTTACGAGATCAAGCGTCGAAGGCTTGAATATTTTGGTCGTATTATTCGTAACAAAAAGTACCGCCTTCTGCAGCTGGTGATGGAGGGAAAGATTGAGGGTAGGCGCAGACCAGGTCGGAGGAAAACATCCTGGCTTAAGAATCTAAGAGACTGGTACGGCCAAATGTCAGTTTCCCTTTTTTGTTCGGCAGCCTCCAAAGTTAGGATTGCCATGATGATCGCTAATCTCCGACGAGGAGCGGGCATCTAAAGAAAAAGAGATACAGTGACGTTTCAAGACCTTTGGCGACCTGGTGCTGAGCCAACTTACTGGTGAAGTTTTAATCCAATTTTCTTTTTTTGGATAGAATAGTACATCCTGAAAATTAACAGGTTCTATCTCATTATGTTTACCTTACACCCGAGGTAACTTTTTAATCCTCTGGTAGTGGATCATTTTTTTAAGATTGGAAAGAGACTTTTTTTTAACAATGAGCAATCGACGACACTAGCGTTAGATGAAACGGCTTTCTAAGATGAGTGGAACGTTCTGGGTAGAGTGACTGGATAGAGAGGGAGGAAGTACTCCGGTTGCAGCAGACGGTTATGGGCTGCGCCTTAATCTGAAACTCGCCATGTCACAGATTGGTTTATTTTTCAGGCTGTGGGATTATGCAATATGCATAAGCAAAGTATTGGAGCCCACAGACAGATTGATTTTTAAACATACAACATGGTGGTAGAATCTTATTTATCCATAAGGCGGTACTCGAGTGCTCCCTCCCTCTCTATCTAGTATCTCTAGTTCTAGGAAGTCTCTATGAAGATTAGTGCAATCAGAAAGTGGAAACATTGCAGAAAATTTTAAAAGATAATTTTGAGCTAATCAAAGCCAGTGACTAGGAAATCTCATAAGAGATGAAAAGAAAGCTGGATATCAACATCTAGGGAAGGAGATGAAAAGCACAAAACCAGTGAAACCCTTACAAGCAAAAAAAAGAATTTCAGTGATGTTCAAACGTACATAAACCTGAATGTATTAAAATCTACTTTTCCAACGTACTCAAAGCAGAGAAATAGAATCAAAAACTCCCACGTAAAAAGCATAGGCCTTTAATATACTAAATTCAATTACTTTATGTGATTTATGCAAGCGTTAAATAAGCTTTATTCGCTCTTCTTAAAAACATCCTTTCTAAGCTACATCTTTTTTCCCCAAGAATCCTCTTTATACTCTCCTGGTAAAGGGAAAAAGAGCGGAGAAAAACGGGAACATAACATAATGCGAAACGGGAAAGACCGTGACAGCAAACATGATGAAGTGCGGTGTTGTAGATCAGGCGGCGGTGCAAATGAGCCACTAATCATACACTTCACAATTATATTTTCACGACCCCGTTAAAATTTTCTCTCACCTGCACTCTATTCTTTTATCAAAAATGTATCATCAGTAACAACTGAAAAAAAGTTTTTTTTTTTTTTTGAAAAAAGTGATTGTAAAAATATATAACAATGTTTGGAAAAAATGGGAACTCATCCAAAATATAAAAAAAAAGCACGGTATAAATTTTTTTATTATTATTGAGTGGTCGATTTGCGCCACCATTGCTCCAATGCAGATCCGAGAATATAGAAATCCCCAGATATTTTATTTTATTTTTTAACAAAAAGTTGCAATGAGTTAGAAATAAACTAATCACTGACTCTCGTATAATGATTCAAACTGAAAAGATAGCTCGGAGTGAGCTGCTATTGTCATGTTGTTTCAACTTTTATCGTTGGATGTTTTGTTTTGATTAACGGACGGAGAGGGGGAAAAAAGGAAAAGCGGTGGATCGGAGGTCAAAGCCCTTGATAAAAAAACTTTTACAAGGATCTCGCCTCAACGGGGGAATCTAAACAAATTTTTAAAAAAAACAAAAATGGCCACTCAACCGGTATGTAAAATGGGGAGTTGTCAAAGAGAAACGAGGAAAAACCAGAGGAAACCTCCATTTCAATTTTAATTTTCTGGTGGATTCTTTTAAATTTTGCAACAGTTGACCTGACACGGATCTTTTTTTTTAACCTTCGAGAAGTTAATCCTTGCAATTTATCGAAAACAGCAGATTTTATTTAATGGGTGATACAATATATTAGCTAGTCTTCATCTCTTGCTTATTTAGTCTGTAGCCTGAAATACACAGCCATTTTAAAAGTATTTTAATCTAGAGGAGTTCACCTCCGATAGATTCGATTGAGGGTTGGCTTGCGATGTTGCTCGGGAGATTTTTAAAATCCAAATTTAGGAAATTAATATTTCTGCTTTAAATGGTCACGTGGTACTTGTACTAGATCAACGAGATTAGAAGTCGAAGAATCGTCAAAAACTTCCTTAGTTTTTCGATGTTGCCATCTCTACAAATAGCGGTTGCTCTGTTCTTTGATTTACCAAATGCCTAGCCTAAAAATAATCTCAAACTCTTAACCCTCTTTACTGCTCTTTTATCTCTTTTTAGATACCGGATTTAGAAACCTACGTCAGCCGCTTTCATCAGGAAACAGAGCCACAAGATTGTTTATTCAACGATTTCCCGAACATCCCACACACTTGAAACTTCCTTAACTTGGACAAAAAGAAAAATCCCATATATTTACTTGAGAAAAATATTTATTGACTTTTATAGCGTCATTTATACTTTTTATATCGATTTAATATGACTTTAATTTATTTACATCTTCCCTTTTTGCGGAGAAGATTTTGGAATATCTCAAAATACTTAATCTGCTAAAATCCGGTTACCGAAGGAAGAAAACGGGGAAAAAGGAATTTACTAAAGAAAATAATAATAAAGGAATCTCATCCCTGGAATGACTTATTTTAGTTGTAATTCTTGGCAAGGATTTCGCGGTCTAATGTATTTGACAAAAAAAAACGAACGAAGAAAAGTTGAGTTTTTTTTTTCATTCTTTTGGATTTGTTGCTTTATTGACTGGTCTTTGAAAAGGACATTGAACTTTTGCGAAAACCAGAAACGATCCGATCGTTAGATAATCTCTTTATTTTATTTGCATAATAATATCACCCGGTGCGAAATCCTTTTGTTTAGTTTTTTGGGGGGGGGGAGAAATTTTTACAGTTCGACGAGACATAAACGTGTCGTTTACGAAAAAGTCACTTCCCTCGCAGGTGAATCGATAAATGGTATTTTAATATTGTATTCGGGAACAGGACTGACATGCTTTGATAAATAATTATGTAATTGAAGAAGAAAAGCGATAGAAGTAAACGTAGTGGAAATCCAATCTGTGTGTGACCGATGCTCGGGGAGGACATAACGGTAACAAATTTTCTACATGTTGAGGGTCATTTTATATCAGGGGCGAAGCGACAGCTCTAGAGTCCACGGTTGCGTTCGGAGGGGGTAAAGGACTGGGTTAAAGATGCCTCTGATTTGAGCAGCTGATAGTTTTATCGTCAACACGAGGGATGCCAGCAGTAGCGTAGCAATGTTAGGAGTTGCCCCCGGAGAAGGTTTTCTATAGGCCCCTTCCTCAATTTTTGACAGCTTTTTACATAATGCAAAATTACTTTCCTACTGAAAGACCGGAGGCCCCTTCGAGCCCAGCCCCCCACCCCAGTTCATCCCCAATGATCAAATGTCCTAAACAAAAACACACAAATGAATCACAGTCGATTTAAATCTTATGGTAGCGAAACTGGTGGCAGCGGTGTTTTATGTCTTTGGTGGCACATGGTCAGAAAACAAAACCGCTGAGTGTCTGGAACTCCGTTCAGTTGGCACAAAGGTTTTTCTGTCTCTTTGTCAAGAATGAATTTTACTGAACGGTATAGTAGACCAACATTCAGTCCTCCGTAAGTGTTTGAGTCTATCTAAAGGGCTTGGGTTTTTCCATTTGACAACCAAGATGGCGCTACAGTCGCCACAAGCTTTACTAAGCGAGTATGTTCAAAAATGGTAAGGTTTGTGTATCTCTATCACAATAGCGTTCATGGGGACCGCGGATGTGGTCGTTGCGCCGCTGGATGCCAGTCTCATACTTTCACTATCCCCACAAGGGATGCCAAAATTAAAACAGAAACTTTTACTGGAATCGAGTTCTTGTATTTTTCAAATTCCTGTTTTCTACAACTTCTATTTTTTTTTCTTTTTTCAGATTTCTCGCTATATGGTGGCCGCTCAAGTGTCAGATAACAAAACGTCGAGCCAGATTCATCATAGTTGTTATATGGGTGATAGCATGCACGACAACGATACCTTGGGCACTTTTCTTCGATTTAGTGGTGATATTCAGCGACGCACCAGACGTTTTGTTGTGCCTCGAAGTGTGGCCGGAATCCTTGAACGGTTCACTATATTTCCTCGTAGCAAATTTAGTTTTTTGCTATATTCTTCCTCTTATCCTTATTTCTCTTTGCTACATCTTAATATGGATCAAAGTGTGGACGAGAACCATTCCGACTGATACGAAGGATGATCAGATGGAGAGAATGCAACAAAAATCGAAGGTACGGAAATTGATGTAACGGAAACGAAGTAAATAACTCTCCCCTCTCTCTCTTTTTGGGGTATCGATTTGACAAACAACCGGAAATAAGTTTGCCTAAACTTTATTGAAAAATAATTTGCCGGGTTTTTCCGGTTTTGAGGCAAAGGGAAGAATGTCATGTTAACGTTTTTTTTTTTGAGATGAGAGAAGAGGGAAAAACTCTCGCTGTCAGTTATTTAATCGAATTATAGGTTTACCCGAAGGTATTTGGGAAGAAATCAGTTTTAATGCTAAAGGTCGAAGATATCTGGAAAAATTGATCTTCCGTCTAGGATATTAAATAATAAAAATCTGTGAGTCTCTCCGGGTTGAATTAGATTCGGGGCAAAGTTTTCTTATAAGATTCTAGAGGGAGTTTTAAATAATAATTATGGTTTATGGTTTTTTATTTTTAGGTGAAAGTAGTCAAAATGCTCGTGGTCGTTGTTATCATATTCGTGGTTTCTTGGATGCCTTTATACATTATATTTGCTAGGATCAAGCTCGGCGGTGATTTTAACCGTTGGGAAGAAAATGTCCTACCGTACATAACACCTGTAGCTCAATGGATGGGATCATCGAATTCCTGCATTAATCCTATATTGTAAGTAAATTTTTAAGTTTTTTTTTTTTTTGGAAATGGTGTAAACATTAAGAAAATAATCTCAGAAAAAATTTCTTCAACTCACCAATTTTACCAATTTCAAATTTCACACTTTTTTTTATTCGATTTTACCGCACAGTGAGATAGATTCAAACTCTAGGTGGCCAAAAATTTCAGTTGGTGAATTTCGGTTTAAAATTTTAGTTTCTGGAGATTTCAGAGGTCTCTGAGTTCGAATCGGTTACTGGAAAAATGTTTAATGGCGAAAGACACAAGGACGAATTATTTCAGATCTTGCAACCACTTGAAAGCCTTTTTCCGAATTAAATTATGGCAACGTGAGTTAATCCTAATCGTGAGTTTATGCTACCTCAATATTATAAGGTCTCAGCTCCACCGCAGAGGTTGGAGTCCAGTCCAGATGTTTAATTGATGGCGAGCCGGGGTTAACCTGCTCAGTGGAGATGGAACCTTATAATATTTAAGTTGCGGAATGCCTTTAGCAGTGGGAAAATAACTTTTTCGCGCAATCAATGGTTTAGTGTGATTATAATAATACTTTTTAAATGTTATGGGGGTCGGATCTGTTTCGGAAGTTAAAGGTGCTTCTTGTAGAAGGAGTGAGGAAAATCCGGAAAGCTGTGAAGGAATTAGAAAAGAAGGAAACTAACCATAGATTAATCTTGATGCACGAAGCCGTACTTACAACCCTAAGAGCACACTTAGTTTCTGGAAAGTTTCAAGGCGGTTCCAAGCGTCTTTGGAAGGTTACAGAAACAGAACGTGCTCTTATGGAAAAGTATTGGTCTTGACCCGAGTGTAACGTGATTGCATAATATAGCATTGATATAATATAAAATTTCAGTTTTACACCATACCAAACCAAGAATATACCAATAATTTGAAATATCATAGAATGAATTTATATACTATAGCATTTTATGGTATAGACCGTAAATTTGACTTTCATCTAAAAAATATTATGGCATAGTTTGGCATTATTCGGACGCATTATGGCATGTTTGGCATTATTGAGACACATTATGGCATAAAATAATTTGTTTCTTAAAGCAGTTTTTTTAGAAGTAGTATTATGATATATATTTCCATTATTAAGGTGTAGCATGTCATATAGACAAAGCACAAAGTCTGGTCCGGGCTCAGGTTTTTACAAACAGGCCAGCCCGTAAAGCCCGTATTATTTTCTTGCATTCGCAAAAACCTAAAAAATTCAGTCGTACCTTCATAATAATCTTTTTCTATCTGAAAAAAATTCTCAATGTTTAATGGCCAGTAAAAAGCAGGTAACACAAAATTATTCTGGACTAAAAAAATGCTGTTAATTTCTTTAAATTTTATATCTTTTACTATTAATATACGTATATGCTATTGAACTATTGATAGCTGCTTATTTCAGGTTAAATAATAGCTCGGCCGCGGACCGGGCCACGTGATAAAAAGGATTTGAAAAAAATTATAAACTTTTTTTACTCTTCTTAAAATTACAGTTTTCATTTTTAATATTTAAAAAAATATACGTTCTTTTTATTGCTTCTTTTCAGGCATTTAAAAGGTTTTGAGTGGTAACTGAATATCAACTAGATGCTGAACATTAAGTCTTAAATTAGAAATATTTAGTTTTTGGAAATGAACTTCCCGGTCAGGAACAAAATTTCCTCTAACTAAGTATTTCTAATTTGAAACGCGATGTTCAGCAGCTACCTCACATTCAGGTACTACTCAATATGCCCTTCATAAAATGCAATCAAATTTTAAGGAATAGTAAAAAATACCATAAAACACCCCGATCCAGAAAAGTAAAAAACGCCAAATAAAAAAGATACTTTTGTTTTAAAAATCAGGGGAGCGTGCTAGGCCTGTTCTGGCGATGTGGATGGACAGTCGGGACCCTAAATATTGGCATCAAGTTGAGACATTTTCAAATTTGCTCTTAATAAGGTTTTTGGAGGCCCAAATCGAAAATAATTTGTCCGCTAGTTTGTGTTGGTGATTTGACTACCCCCCAAGCCATTTAATGTAAAGTTTTGACTATTTCTGATGGTCTTGGTAGCTCTTCCTACATAGGAAGTGCCCTAATGGGAATTTATGTAAGTTATTTTATAGAGTGGATCATCTCTGTAATGTAGGACATGCCATCCATAAAACCCCAGTACCAGCAGTCCGAAATCTATACATACTATGCCATAAAATATCATTGTATATCTTGATTAGCCGACACCGTACGATAATTATAGACCATTCAATAGCAATTCTATACCATAATAATTTGTCCGAAATCATACCAATTTATTGCAATTTTATGCAATACAGTTACACTCGGGGACGCTCTTTTGGGACATTTTGGGATTTCGATTTCTATAGTGTACATATCGGATCTTAACACTTAGTGACTTTGAAGTATTTTAACCAATTTAGGACCCTCTGATGTAGACATTTAGCCTATTGTGGATCTGTTCAATAGCGATTTTCTCAATTTCATCTTATTTCATACTTCAGGCATTGTAGAATATTGTCGAAGAAATAAAATAATCTGACCGATATCAAGGAATTAAATTTGGAATTTGGCCATTTTTTTTCCAAAGGTGTGTAGCTCTAATTTTCAAAAATAATATTTGGTGCTGGGTCTAAAATTTTTGATTTTTTTTAAAAATATTCATTGATTTTTTCTGGTTGACTTCAGCAATATTTATTTTTTCTTTTAGGTACGCTTTTTTCAATAAAAAATATCGTCGAGGATTCGTAGCTATTATAAAATCCAAAAAATGCTGCGGTAGGCTCAAATATTACGAAACCGTAGCAATGATGGGATCATCATCAAGCATGCGCAACAAGTCATCATATTACGTCAATAATAATTCATCCACGCGGAGACCGCCTGCTCAAGACACGACGGTATCCTACATTTTCAACAATTTCGGAGTTTAAAGTCACCCATGAAAGGTGACCACATCAGCGTGGTGAATTTGAAATTTGCGATTTTTTGTAAATCCGATCTGGGTTACATTTTGAAAAAAAAAATTTTTGGTAAACGGCCTTGCGGAAGATGAGGTATGATTTTTTGGAGTTTTAAGAGAGGTCCAAGCAATGGTTTTAAACGAGAAGGTAAGCAATTGTCCATCTTTATTTAAATTGCAGTCCCAGGAAATGGTTGTGAGGTCCAATAATTAAGAAAAAAAATTTTAATTAATAAAATGGCGACGTAGGCCTTTTGAAATCTGGTTTGTAACGCGAATTTTGTAATTGTATTTCTATATTCAATGGTTTAAAAAAGAAATTTAGTTTTTAAGTTTAGCGAATAGGCTTTTTTTCAAATTAAAATTGAAAAAAAAAAAATTGTATGCACTATAAAAATATTTTAGAAAGAATTTACAGGGTAAATAACGAAATGAAAATATTTTTTAATTAGAATTATATTAAAAATTACCCTTATAGCATTGAAAATAAGCAATATTCAGTTTTTTTTTAAACAAGAAATTGTCAGATAATAACTACTTTGGTTGTTACTTAAGAAAAATACTCTGAAAATGCCTCAAGTGATTGAAAAAAAAATTGTTTTTTAATAACTTAAAAAAATAAATTGTGTTCTTTTACAATTTTTAATAGAACACAATTAAATTATTGATATTTGTTTAATTTGAAAAAAATAATTGCTTGAATAGTTTGCATAGGGAATAAATTAACAATGCTTTTCTATATTCTTAAGTTTTTCTGTGCGCTCTGTTTCTGTGTCATTAATCTTATTGATTATTATTATTCAAGAAAAGTTTATGTGTATTTTTGTGCAAAGAAAAATTTTTCATGTTCTTCGTCTATCTCCTTTTTTCTGAGTTTAGAGTGAGCAGTTGCAGGAAAACATCAAGTGCACTTTTTTTCATTATTTCCAAAGTTTTCCTAATTATGATGGTCTGGGTCTGAAAGAAAAAAAAATTTGAGAAATGAATAAAATTCTATTTTAATATTGGCTTTATAATAAAATTTCCCAGATTGACAATGATTTTCAAAATTTTTTAAATTTATTGGTCGTAATAAGTCTTCGAATAATCGCACAATTTTTACAAATTCTAGATTTGAGTTTTTTTTTTGGGTTTGGTTTATTTTTTTAAAAGATGATCGGAGTCGTTTTTTGAAAATCGCTGCCATCGTTACCCTAAACCATCATATCTAAACCTGATCAACTGCCCGTAAATATCTTTAAAATTAATATATTTGTAAATAGATTTTTCCCTTGTTCATTTATCTGTCAATCAAATTTTACTAAAATTTTGAAAATTTGTAGTTTTTCTTAGTCGATTTGTGTGTTTTTTATTGAGAGGGTACTTTGAGCGATATGGGAAGCAGTCAGAATTCGAAATTGAATTTTTCTTCCCTAAAATTCGATTGATTTCAGGGAAGCTTAAGAGAAAGTTTTTCAAGGAAAGATTTTTAAAGGTAAATTATTAGAAAAAATTGTAAGAATGAAAAGAAAATTTTGAATATGAAAATTTTACAAACTGTTTTCTGATTTCCAAGACTCGCAGAATTAAAATCAATCGTGTCAAAATTTTTTTAAATCGTTAAAGTAAAATTTTCGACTCTGACTGATTTTATAACTTCCTAAAAATGTTTCTCGGTCAAGTTCGCAATTTATCTCAAACCGCAAAATTTTCCAAACTACGATTGTGAATCATTCTTGAACTCTAAAATTTTACAACTCAAACCGAGAGAAAAAACCACTTTAGAAAATATAAATGTGATTCTGACAAAATCCGAATCGAACAAAGTCGATATAAACTCGTCACACAAAATCAAGTATCGATCAATCGGATGAAGGATGACAATTCGTTGAGTTTACCCAAGAAGGGTTAATGTTATTAAAAAAGAAAAGGAAAAAGGATTTTAAAAAAAATAGAGGGATGCTAGAGAGATAAATTTCCTTTTCGGAATCTTGTAATAAGTCGAGCTAGTCGAAATGAAAAGGAAGAAGGGGAAAAAAAAGAAAGAAGAAGAAACATTCCTTATATTTTCTTCGGGGTTCGTTGACATTTCATATAATTCTATTCTATGTTAAAATCACTATCCGATTGTTTTTCAAACAAGAAAAAACTCACAAGAAAATTATCATTATTTTTAAAAGTTTCGGTATAGAACGATCTTAAATATTTCCAAAATAATAATAAAAAAGTCGTTAAAAAAACCGACAAACGTAAAAATTGCGTCTCGTTTTATTTTATTGAAAGCCATTTTGTATTTCCCCGATTAAATGAATATTATACTTGCAAAAATTTTTGTCATAGGAAGAAAATCCTTTTTTTTTTAGGATGTCAGAACTTTTCCTCCATGCACATGAGGTTCCCCGTGACCTCTCAAACCACATCAAAATGGAATGGAATTCAACTGTCGTTTTCTAGCCATTTTTTCCCAAAAGCGGTTTTTTTTTTTGAAATTTAAAAAATTTTTGCGTTGAATCGATTTTTAGGTTTCTGTACGAATTGTGCTGGGGATGAAATTTAGTTCTCATAAGTCAAATTTTTTTCTTCGAGACATGGTAATTCGATTTAGAGAAATTGAAGTAAATAAAAATATGAATTTTTGTTCGGGTTTTTGTGGGAAGAGACTTTGTTGCAAAAATTCAGGGATTTTTCGAGTAAAGCACAAGCTGTCTAACTAAATATGGCAGGAACCGTGCGCCACAATAGATTTTACAAAATTTCATTACATAAAAACTGCTTTTTTTTTGGGCGTTCCCAACTTCTTTATTTTTTTCAAGAATTAATTATTGTTGGGCCATTTTTTAAAATAAATTTTCTATTGGTCTTTGGGAAGTTTTTCTGATAATAGAGATCTCCACTGTCGAGGTTGACATCAAGTTTTTTTAACTTATGGCGAGACAGGGTCAATCTGCGTATTGCAAAAAGCACGAAGAAAAATTTTTTTCGGCACCTTGTTTGAGATTGTTACCCGGGGCTGAAATCCCCAGGCTTAGTTTAGGGCGTGGTACGCCATAAGTCTCCTCCTGGCGCCACGTTATGTGCTAAAATTAGCGTGGACAGCCAAAACTATTAAAAGCGAATAAAACCTAGTCAAAGTGCGGCCATGTTATTCAAGATTTTTAAACTGGGAAAAATTTGAACCTTTTCTTTACCCCGACCCTGCAGCAAAGCCTTTTTTCCTAACAATGATATCCCCAGAAATAAATAATTCGTTATTAATTAAAAGCAATATCAAATAATTTGCTGAAGATTTGTAATGAAGTGAGAGTTCGTTTGCTAAGTAAATATAATAAATGTTTGCTTTTCATTTGAAACCTGCGTTTCGGTCCTTTTTATTTACATTTTAGGTTGATTCAGCATATCTCAATTAAGTAATAAAATCACATATTCGATGTCTCGAATCACTGAAACTTAAAATTGGACTTTTATTTCCCCATTAAAAATAAGCTAAGGCTTAAAAAATTAAACAGCGCGGAATGAATTTGGTCATTTTAAAAAATGTCATTTGAAAATAATTACGGGAGGGGGTTCTTTCCGAGAGAGAGAGAAAAAAAAGAGAAAAACCGCCGGAAAAAAAAGGTGCGTAATTATTTTTTAAGAAATATTATTTGCTAAGTTCTTGACGTGCTTTATCTGGTAATTAAGAAAAATTATTTATTTTTTTAATAGTATTCTCATTGTTTACTCGAGCAGGCAATTTTTATCTTATTATATACATTTGCTTTATATCATTTTTTTTATAAAGAAAAAGTCAAGTTGACCTCCCGTGGGGATTCTCTGGATGCAAAATTAATTTCTTTAAGCACTGTGTTGCCTAGGTAGAATAAAAAAAAAGAATGAGAAGATAAAGGACGTGGGAAAATGTACGTATTATTTTCATTTTCTCTTTTTCCTCTTTTTTTTTACCGTATTACTCGGTTAAAATGCCAAATTAACGCTGGTGGGTTAATCCGGTTAAACTCTCGGTTGAAATTGCTCGGTCGATATTAATTAGTTGAGATCCGAGTAGCGACCGCCCTCTATAAGTCAAAAATAATTTTTTTTTTCATTATTAAATTAAATTGAAATTTTTTTTTATTATCCCCCTAAAAGGATTCATTTCCGATTGTTGCGATATATATCTAGTTTCAAATTGTTGACGAGGAAAAATATTTTATTAGAACAATAATGATTATTTATTAATAACACGAATCGACTAGGAAATTTTTTAAATTAAATAAAAAAAATTTAAAATTTGTAATTGGTAAAAGAATTTTTCAAAGAATGTCATGAAGTATTTCAAGATGGCCGAATTTCTAATTTTGAACTGTTATTATTTAACAAATGTAAAGAGTATCCCAATTTTCTTTGGGCGAACAGTTCGGCGCATTAGCCGATGAAAAATTTGGAAAAATTAGAAATTCATTATTTAATAAACAAAAATTTTTTAACTTTCAAAATCATTTTTAAAAATTGAGCTCATCATAACTTGCCATCAATAAAAACAAGACAAGTTCTTAGATTTTTTCGCTAATATTGTTAATCGGAAATCGCAACCCACGCAGTAAGAAGTTCAAAAAATAATTAGAGAATTAAATTTCTTCAAAATCCTTAAAAAAAATCCTTAATATAATTTTTTCAGCTAGAAATACTTGCCATTAAAATGGAATGGAACTCGCTTAGCTTATGAGCTACGCGCCCTTCTTGCACTGAGTTTTAATTTTAATTGACATCGGTCATCTTGAGTTTCTAAAATTTCTGACATTCATCGAACCGATTTCTTCCCGAAATTCAAAAGCCCACATTGCACAAATTAACAAAAAATTTTTAAAAACATTTTTGAATTTCGAGAAAGAAAGATTTTGTCGATCGAAGCCTTTGTAAAAAAAGATCGACTCATTTTCGCCTGAAAAGATTTTTTGAAAGGAAAAAAATAAAAATAAATAGAATATATTTGATTATTTGTTAAAAGAATTCAAAAATTAAGGAAAATAAAAGATTCGCTCGGTACATGTAGCTTTAAATAAAAGTCGAGTAGAAACGTAATTAAAAAAGAATAAAAATTTCTTAGTTTTTACTTTCGAATTTAGTTTCAATGTTTAGACGTATTAGAATTGTAAAAACAATTATTAATTGTAATAAAACCTTAAAAAAAGATTTTCCTTTTCAAAATTTTCGAGGGTCTTTTTTGAAACAATTAATTCGAAATCGTTGATGCCGTCGAAGTTTTTTCTTTTTTTTTTTTTTTCTGAAAGAAAAATCGATCAACTCATTGTAAAAGTCTCTCGTTCGGGAGAAAAGCGAATAATTATGAAGTACGAGATTATTCTCATTTAAAAGACATTTTAGCTTTGTTTTCCGTTGGAACAATGGATATTTACTTGAATCGAGATTAATTTCATTATTTAGAATTTTTAAAGGCGCGTTTCATTCCCAAAACTGCAAAAAGCTCTGAGGGAAAAATAAAAGAAAAGTAAGAAGGACATATTTTCTCAATGTCGTAATTTAGGTCAGTGGATAAATCGTCTCCAATCAGGCTAATGGACGTGATTGAGGAGGAATAGGTGGAGGAGGGGGGGAAAAGAATTTATTTCCGGTTTGCAATGTCAGTCGTCCACCCGGAATTTGGCTTCGTTTTTTCGGTTTAACGCCAATAAACAGAGCCGGTGACATAGAAATCCAATCTAAATAATGAGAATGAATGAAAGTTTGTGATTATTCAAAAAAATATAAGGGAACATTATTTTTGATAGATTTGATAGAGAGTTTTTTGCAGTTTTATTGTTTTTAATAAAAATTTTCACATAGTTTAATGGAATCTTTCAATATTTGTTTCATTTTTGCTGTTTATTTTTAAAAAAGCATTGAATGTCTTTTCGTTAATTTTTAGTGCTTGAGCCCCAAATGAGTGTTGTGTATACTTTACTTTCTTTTTATTTTTTTAATCGTGCTTTTCCATTTAGTTTATGTTTAATTTTATTTTGCTGATCGTTTTGAATGTTAGCTATTGATCGTATATTTGGATGTAATGAAATATGTATTTCATTTTACAATGTTTGATGTCTTTGAATAGGAAGTTTTTTATTCTTCGTTTTTTTATTTTCTCTAGGATTGTTAGTGTGTTGTTTAAATCAAGATTTTAGTAAATGCAGATAGTTCATGGCGGAATGGCTATTAAGAAAAAACTTTAATAATTCGTAAGAAGGAAATAATATTAAATTCAGTCCTGACTCAATAACCTAAGTCGCCGTAAGTCATTGATCATCAAGCCTCAGACTAATTAAAATCTCGGGAAATTCCTGATATGATAATCTAACCTTAGAAACCTAAATCGGAAGAGACTGCAAGCGGGTCTTATGCTAAAAATGGCATTTTCTACATGAAAAATTTTTATGTAAAATTGAAAGTACAAGAATAACTCTTTTACTTGTCAGAAAATCATCATATTGAAACGTTATTCCTTTATTTTAAATTAAAACATAAATTTCTTCATGTGGGTGCCGCCATTACAAGCAGAAGACGCCACTAGCATGTATCTTTTGACACAGTGTGCAAGATGACGTCTTTCAAAAAGTCATCTCGAAGACGTCCTTTTTAGGACAATTAAGGGCCACTACGAGTTCTAGACGTCATCTTGCACGGTGGTCAGGGTCTAACCCTAACAATTCTCCGCCATGATATACGGTATTACATCATCAGCTAAAATCTGAAAATATTTTCTTTTAAAAGTTGAATTAATTTTTACTTAAAAAATTTTTCTGTGACTCATACGGGCTTTTCGATTGTTTCATGAGTAAGAAATCTCTTTTTTCCCTCTTTTACCTAATTAAAATAAAAAATTTAAAATTAAATATTTGCATGAAATAAAATTTCAATTTTTTATAAGAAAAATCAATCTCTGACAAATCAACCTAATTCGTTTAATTAAAATAACATTCTTAACCTTTATTCGATTTTATAGATTTTAATCAAAATTTTATACTTATCAGAGGTAGGATCTACTAAAACTGCCAATCTCCTTTTATTAGTTACCAATTTCTAAAAATAAAATATATATAATTTTTTTAAACAAAAGTCCTGTTGTGGAATTTTTTTCAGATATTTCAAAAATTTTTGTATTTAAAGAAATTTTGCTTTTCTGGTTGCTGGTGGAAATAGTTACTTTTATTACTGTCGAGCTATTCTACTAAATAAATATGCTAAAGATGATTTACTGGATCTAAAAGTTATAGCTACTGGTGATTGATTCTGTATTGCATCAAGAATAATCAGGTACCAAGAAAACTTACGACCAAGCAATCAAACCAACTATTCAACGAACCAGCCAACCAACTCATCAACTCACCGATCCATTAATCCACTAAACAATCGATCGACCAATCACCAAACCCTGCCACTATTAAATAACTGTAACCAATCAATCGGTAATGAGCTAACTTTCCCAGCTTATATTCCTCATCAACTTCAACACTTTGTTGGTTGGTTGCTTCGTTGCTTAAGTTAAAACTTCTCTTTTTTATTAAAAACGGCGCAGCTTCAGAGCTTGGAGTAAAATATGATTAGGATATATCTTTGTACTTGCCTAAAATCGCATTTCAAAACGTTAAAAAAGAAATCGTTTTTTTTAAATCCTCTGACTAAAAAAAATTCCATCTTGATTATTATGACTTGTTTATTTTAACATTATTTTATCTTAATTTTCATTCATTAAATGTATGAATTGTATTTGCTACCCCTGCCACCAGAATTTCGAAAATTGGTGGCAGCGGTAAACCCAATGTCTTAAACCTTTTCCACAGCAGGACGAATAACAAAAAATCTTTTCCATGCTCATATTAAAATCATGATTGTAAAAAACGTATCTATGGCACAAATGGTAAAATTTTTAAAATAATGCTCGCTTGAATAAAAAAAAAACCAATGCGAAAATTGTTTTTTGAAATTAAAATTGTATAGTTATTACTAAAAGAAAAAACAAAATTAATAATAAAATATTTTTGAATTGTTAATATTATTTGAAACGAAAAAAAAAAAAGAAAATAACATAAATAAGTGGCATAATTGTTGATTAATACTATTTATTATAGACGTAAAAAAATATTCATATTTTGTATTTGTAAAGTAGAAATGAAAAAAAAAAGCATTTTGTATTATTCAAAAAAATAATGAAAAAATATTTTTAGTTTCAATAAAAAAAAATTTCTGTAAAAATTTTTGCTGTTTTGACCTTAGGCTCATTAAATAATAACAAGCAAAATAAAAGTGTTGAACAATATTATGTAAATATTTATAAATAAAATAAAAAATAAATAAAACAGAGAAAACTGGTTAATTGTTGCCTATTTATAATAATGGTAAGCTCTGAAAGACTGTAGTATGGTTTACGGATCGGAATAATAATTAGAATCAATTTAAAATAAAAACAATTCTTTAAAAAGAAATTCTTTAAATTTTAAATTGGTTCTTTTTTTGTAAGAAAAAAGTATATTTTGATAGTTTTTGATATTATGGATAAAATATAATAGAATTAAGATTTTTGGAATATTGAAGAATGCTTTTTAGCCATGACGAAACGCTTTGGGGGAGGGGGTTTGAATTTAGGAAGGATTTTAAAAAAAAATTGTAAGGAGTGAGTTTAGATCTCTAATGCTGGTTCAGAAGAATCTGATCACTCCATTTATTTTTTGTTTTGGTTTGAAGATTGTTAAACGAGAGGGGGAGATTTTTTCTATTATCAAAAAAAAAGCACTCAATTTTTTCAAAGAAGAAAATGCACCAGTGTGAATCTCCCCCTGCTTTTCCAGCCTTAAGCTTTTTGAAGGTTTGATAAATTAAAAAAAAAAAAAAAAGATTGCCTCTTTAGAACGAAAAATTATAATCGTTGTAATTATCGAATAAAATTTAGTTTTTATGTATATGCCGTTGAATGTCGTCGATTTTTTCCGTTTCGTTCCGTTTTTGATGTCGCATAGTAATTAAACAAAAAAAGATGTAGTGGAACTCTTTTTTAAAAAAAATTCTTTTGTTGAGGAAATTATATTTGTTTGGGAAATTAAATTGTTGTAGAATCGTAGTACTGTATCCCTTTGTAAGAAAAAAAAGATTGTCTCTTGTGCTGTATTTGTAACAATATGTTTTTGAGTGAAGGTTTCTGGTTAGGGTTCAATTTGCGAAATTCAAAGAGGTAATTTGTTAAAGTGAACGTAGATTTAATGTTTCTTATGTTTTGTAGTTTCAAAAAAATTCCGCTAGGGTTTTACATTAACATCATTATGTTTGCGCATTGCGCATGTGACGAATTTCAACAGGTGACGTCACTTTTCTCTGCTTTGTTCACAGTAAAGTTTCATATAAGTGATTTCTATAATTAAAAGAAAATAAATGGATGCATTCAGAAATTAAATCGATTTGCAAAAGAATTTTAAAAAAGATGTCAAAGTATTTAAGATAGGTGACGTCATGTAATATCCCCTGCGGAATGGCGCAACATTTTTTTTCATTGACTTGAATTCATGACCGTCGCTATGGAAAGGAATTTTCAAAAACTAAAACGAGACAAGCTCAGTCTGGTGGAAGTTTTGAAAACTAAAACGACTCTAGTTCAGCCTGGCGGAATTTTTAAAAACAAACTCTAAAATTCTTTTAAAAAAATTACCTCACTGTCCCTTTGTATTTTTTAACTTAACCAGAAATACTTGAGTTGCATTTTTCAATTTCAATTTTCAATCTTCGTTTCTCATAAACATTAAAATCGAAACTTCAAAAAACTAAGAAAAAAAATTAATAACTTATTTTAGTATAATTTCTTTTAACCTAATGTACATACATAAAAACCAAATTAGTAGTGTTTTTTATAAATCAATTCAGGTAATTTGATCGAGTTCAATTTTGTATTGTAGAAGACAAAAACCAAAAATGGACTAATTGCACGGATATTTAATCGATAGGGATTGCAATCGGATTATTCAGAAAAATCAAAATTATACGTAAATAAAATTTATAGTCCAGTTTTCATTTCATTTTCTTTTCTTTATTATGCACATTAAAAAAGGAAAAGAGATTTATAAAAGGTTTTTTAAAGGCCGCATTTTCATTGTAGATGGTGCACATTGTTTTTTTTTTTTTCGGAATAATCTAAATAAAAAGTTCCTCTTTTTAAGTTTTCCTTGTTCGAACTTTGTTTTTATTAATATTACTGATAACGTCATTTTTTTCCCCCCGTATATTGTTAAAAAACGTCTGAAAGCGAAATATTAAATTAATAATAGAAAAAACATAAAAAATATTAATTTTTCTTCTAATTTTTTTGACTTCTTTTATCCTTGAATTAGTTTTCCCAACTTTTCCTTATTCATACCAAACTCCCTTTCCTTTTTTTTTTTTCTAATTAAGATTTTTATTTGTCACTTTCAGGGACGCAATAAATTTTACCTAGAGACAAAATGAATTAACCTGAATTTTCCCCGAGTATTTTACGACTGGATTGCCTTTCTTTAAATATAATCGTATATAAATTACAAAAGCCTTGAGGACATTGATGGAATAGGTCATATTTTAAAATCATCCCCTTTTTGAAAAGTTGAATCATTTTCCTTTTAATTTTCACCTTCATTAACGTTTTTAATTATCATTCCCCAAATCGGATCAGTTCCGTTTTATTAACTTTGGAATATTTTCAAAAATATGCATAAAGTTTGATTAAATTTAAAGTGAAACTTTTAAAGTTTTTTTTCGTCATTTTTCGTCTTCTGAGAATCTCGAAGGAATCTATTTGTTAATTAGTCTGCGTTCTCTGAAAATTTTTTAATGATGAGTTGAAAAAAGTTTCAAATTTAGTTTTTGCAGCAGGTAACTAAAGTTGTTAAGGTAGGCCTACATTTTTCCTACAAAGTTCAATTTATAAATTTTGACCCTAGTCCGAGATCCTGGAATCCAAAACGAGTCCGTGATGGCTGCCTCTTTTTATGTGCTTAGGATTGTAAGAATTAGAAAATTCTGCTTTAAACTTGCTAAATAAAATAGATGAGCCTTCAAAAGCTGCGCAAGCAATAGGGCTCGCAAGGTGTTCACGAGTCTAATCGCAAATCGGAAGGCGATTGCCATCTGTTGCTTAAAGCTTAAACTAAATCGTTTAAAGCATCCCTCCAGATCAGCGAAAATCTGAATTTCTTTCTAAGGTATTTGAGCTAATCGGAAGCTTCGTTGCCAGCTTTCATTTATCGCCACCATCGTCCACCCTTTTAGCCACAATTCGTACCATAAACTATCTTAATTATTGTCAATAAATAAATAAATAAATAAATAGAGGAACAGAAAAAATCATACACTATGTTGCCGTAATTTAACTGTTAATGGCGATATCACTAACCTGATTCAAACAAGGCATATAAATAGGAAATCGTGAGACAAAATAGGATTTCCATAAATAAATAAATGCTATTTAATCAGTTATAAATTATATTTGTAGCAAATGAGTAATTTTATCGCTGTATACAATAAAGGCATTTTCAGAAAAAACTATCAAATTAATAATATGAAAGGCCATTTATATAGAGCACAACCAAATAAATTTCTTGTTCAATATTTTCTTTAAAAAATAGGAATGTGCTAGTAAAACTAATCAGTGCAAACCATTTTTTTCTAAGAAGTTTCACATTGGAGTTGTAAAAAAGACACTTTGAGGAAGCAGATGTAATAATTTCATTTATTTGCTGTTAAAGTTTGGTATAATTTTCTGAAATGTTCCACTCCTTCTGCATTGACGCTGTATCCCGGAATTTCCTTCTGAGCTTTCTCATACCATTTTTTAACATTAGGGTAGTTGTTCACTGGATATCCAACAACATCACAAGTTGAAACACTTGCTACTAACGAAATATCAGCAATGGTAAGGTTAGGTCCTGCTACCCAGTTTTGTCCTTCGAGAAATGTGTTAAGAAATTGGAAAGCATCATCAAGTTTTTCTTTCTTGGCAGGATCGAATGGTGCTCCACCAAACATTATCGGGTACTGGAAAAAAAAAATAGTTTTTTGTGAATAAATGAATAGGTTGGGTTGTTGACTGCATTATGTAATGAAAAAAAATTGTTCGATACTGGAAATGATAAACTAATTCCCTGAACACACTTTGACCTAATTTTCAATGAATAACAAAATTTCACACATAAAATGAATAATGGTGTGACAGATTGCTGTGTATTGTTTGAGTTTTCTTTTATGATTCTTTTATCGATTTCTCTTTTATGCACCAAATTTCATGATACTTACATATAAATCTCCAAATCTTGCATATAAGGTGCCAGCATCAAAATAAAGTCTTTGATCAACAACAGCTCTTTGTTTTGGGTCTTTGGGATAGAGAGAGTCATCTTTTCCATATTGGTCTACCAAGTAAGCAATAATGGCACGGCTGAAAAAAAGAAAGCAAACAAGTGTTGTAATAGTTTCTGAATCAGATTTTTTAATTGGTGCTTGCCCTTATGATGTTCCCTAGGAAATTATTGCAGACACCACAACTCTGCTAGACATATATGTATAATTAATTTTACAGCTACTGTATGATTCAAGGATTTTGTTATGATATAATTTAACTAATTTTTGAACTTACTCACCGGCGGCATTAAAACGGTTTCCCTAAAAAATGTACAGTACTAGCTACATTTATTATCAGGCCCAGATCTGTTAGTCCGCTGGGACTGGTTTTTGTTCATTTTAAACCCATTTTATTGAGTGAGCAAAACATTACCTTACTTCTATTTTATTAAATTATTTTAACTGAAATCAGAAATAAACAAAAAATCCCGGTAGAAAAACATCTATCGACTACAGGTGGCCATGATCTTTGATCCTATTGGATGAAAGTGTGTGGTTGCTATGGATACACATTTTTCGACCAATTAGAATTCGCTTCTTTCAATAGAGGCAGACGACATTATTCTTGGGGCCTCATAATTTTGTTTCGGGGCCTTAATTAGTACCGTTGTTAAATGAGCCGGGTCGCGAGGTTTACCCAAAAATTATTTTGGTGAAAATGTTTGTAATTCCTCTTTAGAAGCATGTTTAATATATTAAATTTTTCGGGTGGTTTAGCTTTCGCGAAAAGCAAGTCCGAATCATCGGTATTTTTTTTTTCATAAATCTAGTAAAAAATGCTTGTTGATGTGAAAAACTTAAGCATTTTTTTGTTGGTGGAGATTGAAATGCAAGTAAAGTGTTAGTAGTTTAGTGAAGTGCTATGTAAAAAACTTGTATGGAAAAAGAAAACCCTCATCTAGAAATTGGAACCATGTCTACCTGCTTTGAAAGAAGATATAATACAGGTATGGATTATCACATTATTTCCAGCAAGTAGGTGCAAAAAGCACAAAATCACATTGACTTATTAAAAAACCATTTGCAGCTACTTTTTTATTAATTGTTAAGTATGTTTCATGTTTTGTTGAGTCTTTAATAGTACAAGTATTTTGTAAACACGTTTTTTACAAGTTCCTAAAGCAGTTTACTGTATTGCCTTTCCAATCAGGGCGTTTTTCAGTATAACTGGATGAAAGGGGAGAAGGCAAGGTTTTTTTTTAAATGAAATAGCTCAAAATTACTGTAGCCAATCCCAGGCTTTAACAATATCATTTTTACATGAGCTCACTAATGCATTTTCGGCTGCACCTGAGATGTCCATGATTGCATCCAAATGCAATAACATCACAAGGTGACAATGTAGAGAGAGAGGTTCCAAGCCATTTTTGATTCAAAATCCTTGGGGCAGAGGTAATTTTGTAAGAGGGCAAACTTTGCTCTAAACTATAAACTCGATAAAGGATATTCTTGTCATAAAATCACTGTCTTTACAGGGACCAAGTCAGACTTCATTTGATTGCGTATTTGATTAATTGTGTTGTGCAATAAATGTTTTTTGTTCTGCTTACAATAATTTTTGAAGTAGGATATTTATATTGTAGCTGATTAACGATTGTAAAAAAAATGTATCCAACTAAGGTTAATTTGAGGTTATAATAGTTAATCAAGTGTACGATTTAGAAGACCGCAACTGTGAAATGATTTTAAGTTGAACTGCCTTTTTTTTTTTTTGTTAAAGGCATGCAGCAAGAATAATGCTGTTTAAAACTAATTAAATAAGGTACAGTTACATACCTTTCCCACAAGCTAAAGCCATTGTCGTTAATCGTTGGGATGGTGTGTTGTGGATTCAATTTCAAATATTCTGGTGTCATATGTTCCCCCTTCATCAGATCAGTTAATTTAAGGTTGAGTGGCACACCTAAGACCTTGGCTGCCAAAAGAACAGCTCTGCAGGGAGCACTTCCAGGGAGGTAGTAAAAATCAATCGGCATTTTGACTGCTGAAACAAATCAAAACATTTATTCCTCTTGAGGTATTTAGCAAAACAAAGATTACATAATGAGCTTAATCAATAGATTTTAACGGTAATTCATGTAAATCTAAAATTTTAAGGGTTTGAAAATTCGATTTTAATAAAATATCAAGCACAACACTTACCCTGGTCTGAGTATTATTTGATTTTTTCCAAGAAATAATTGCACGAAGTCAATGTTGACCGGTTTGAGAAATTACCTAACGACGAGTGTCATGCATGGCAGGATTTAAAGTATATATTTAGACCGATATGACTGGGGCGTGTGTGGGTAAATAAACAAAAGGCAAGTTGATATGATCTTTTGTTTTTTGTCTATTATGAGTATACCAAAGCAACTTGACTTATGAACCGTTAAAATTTCGTATCTAAGTTAAATTGATTTGGCTTTGACCCTAGCAACAAGCATGCGCTGTGAATCGAACGGAGATCGGGTCATCGCCATTGTTACAAAAAAAAAAAGAAAAAGTACGGTGTTTCAATAAAAAAAAAATTAGGTTTATAGATTAAAGTTAATTGGAAAAAATTTCCCTTGAGGGAAAGATCAGGGGAATTAATAAGTCATAACAAATGTTGTGCAACGTTTTCAACTTCTTTGACTTTTTTTATTTTTAAAAACAAAACAGTTCAGAAAAAGCTTCAAAAAAATAAAAATTTAATAGATTTTGATTTTTTTTAAAAATTTTCGCGGCTTATGGCCGACCGGAAAGTAGTAATTTGAAAATTTGCAAAATTATATCCTTGAAAATATTATGCAGATCGATTTATTCACCGGCCGGTTCTTTAATTGTTGTAATTTTTTAGCTGTAGCAAATACACTTTTCTTAACTAATCTAACTGAACCCAATGAAAAGGCAGAGTAAATATTTAACTTTTTAAAAAAAATAGTTACTTACTTTAATACTGATATGAACACTCTGAGGTACAAAACTGAATGAAAGAATTTTTCAATCTAAATTACATATATAAAATAATAAGAAGAATAAGATAGCTTATTCCGTTCATTAGTGGTTTCCAGAATATTGGCTGAATTCCATAAAAATAACCCAAGCACTCATATTTATTTTATGTAAACCTGTAATTTTTTATGATTGATTCAGGTGAGTCATTTTTAACTTGTTTCATACTTGGTATAACCCTATGATAAACTAGCCAAAGGCTTTTCACCGCAATTTTTTACAAACGGAAATGATTGTTGTCATTTGAATTCCTCGTAAGGTTGATTAAACGATAAAAACGTTTAATCATTATCAAATTTTGGAGAATCTAGTACGTCAATATTGACTGAAAAAGAAACAAGCTTAAAATACACGAACTGTGATTCACGCTTAGGGAAACCTTGAAAATGATGTGTAAATCTATCGCATGATATTTTTACAATAATTATGGAGTCAATGCTTAAATTCACGAGGAAAAGTTTGAAAATAGGTGAATACTGACGTCTGAATTTTGCCAGTAGTTTGGTATGCAAACGGGAACTTTATTTGAAAAAGTAGCCAAGCTGCCCATTTGAAACAAGGCTGCACCTCAGAATTTTTAGTGCGGCTACTGTTGCTGTGAATTTTACGATTATTATATTCGCGTGATGATATAAACCAGGTGATAAACCTACCCTATTATTTTAATTAGATGACTCTGCATTTTTGTTATTAGGTTAGTTGCAAATTGTCTTAGCCGATGTTTAATTTCTTTGCTCAGGAAGTGTATCATAGTGGGAAATCTTGTTCAGGCGTTGTTGTCTGGAACGAATCTAGTCCTGGGACACTTTATAGTGCATTCTGCGTGAAGGCGGGAACTACTCTTGAGTAATTACCACCTGAAGGAATTACTTTACAGTAAATAAACTGCCATTTGGCTGAATGTCACTCTGCAATGACTCACTGAGTAACTAAAGAGATCGTGGGGGTCTCAGTTCTTATCCTAAAAAAATATGTGTTTTTTGGTGCACTAGAATTTTTTCCAATCTTTTTGAATTGAAGAATTTGTTAGAAAAAGTTTTCTTTTAAAAACTTTTCTTAATTTTTCTAATTCCGGATCTGAGATGCCATTGATTTAAATAAGTAAATCAAGATTGTCAGTTGAAGGATTCAGGGAAGTTTTAATTTAATCCTTGCCCCGAGCTCCTTTTTCTACTACAAAGCTCTGGCACAAATCTTACTTTACCACCCATGTTGTCCTTATTCCAGTATCGTCTAGTGGGATGAATTTGAGCAATATACATTATAGAAAATATCCTACAATGCAATAATTAAAAACCCAAACCGTTAGCTTCCTACTTTATTAGTTCATTCAAACTTTTCTCCATTTAAAAAACATTCAAGTGTAATGAATGCAATTTTCTTTTTATACAAGCAAGTTTAAACTCAAAAGCATAGGTGTCTGTAAGTAACCTGCCTTGGAATAGATAAATAAATAAATAAGCAATCGATGAACTATTATTTAACTTGTCTGAATAATGCATGCGTGGTGTGAAGGAAAACATTCTTGCTTCATTTTACTACCTACAAGCTGCGCTCGGCTTCTTTTTCATTCTTGGCGCCCGGCTCTTGAAATATTAATCTAGTGCAAATGATTTTAAAATTATAGCTTTATTCTATTTCATTTTTTAATGAGTAGCTCTTGGTATTGTGGAACTTTTTTCCATTCGTCAAACCAACGGGTTATATTTTGATATCCACTGACATCATGTCCACTTGCCTGTAAATTAAGAACAATAATTAGTGCACGTTATGTGGTTTGAAGGCTAATTTATACAAACCTGGATTGAGTTGACAACTACGACCAACGATACGTCAGCAATTGTCATATGGTCAGCTGCTATCCAGTTTTTCAAGCTTAAATATTGATCTAAAACTGCCAAAGTTTCGTCCAATAGTTTGATGTTATCTGAAGAAATTTCTTTCCCAAAAAATCGAGGATGGATGTACGTCATTAGGAATCGTGGATAGAGTGTCCCTATTTCAAAATGGACTCTTGCGTGAACTATCGCCTTAGCTTTTATGTCCTTTGGTAGAAGAAGAGAATCGTCTTTTTGATAAGTTTCTGCTAAATATTCCATAATAGCACGACTGCAAGAATAAAATTTAATTAGCTCCATTTTGAGCAGAAAATACAAACAGAAAGTCGACAACTTCAGCCATGTTTGTTTCCGGCAGTGGCGTAACAACCGGGCCCGCTAGTTCCCTCTTGCGGGTTGGCCCCCAGCATAATTCATTCTTCATGGGGGCTCCCAAGAAATTTTCTATATCTTTAACGGGGGCGCCACTTATTGAATCTGCGGGGGGCCCCCGAAAATATTGTTACGCTACTGGTTTCCGGATTGGCTGACTGAGCTCTAGCAGTTAGTGACTCTCTCTCTCTTGGCACTTACCTTTCATTTAAAATGAAGCCATCGTCATTAATCACCGGGATTTGATGTTGAGGATTCATTTTCAAATACTCTTCAGTTTTGGTGTCTCCTCTTCTGCAGTCAATATCTTTGATGTCGAATTCTAATCCTAAAATTGCACCGAGTAACCGAACCGCGCGGCATGGCGGGCTAGATTCGTTAGCGTAAAGAACGATTGGAGCCATTTTTGTCTGAACAAGAGGAAGATTGAATTCAATCGCGGGTGAAATTTATTGAAGACGAATAGAGACTGACAAAAGTGTGTGCACATAGTTTTGTTTAAATTAAGGTGACGTCAATATTTTTATCTGAAAATCAATATGTGTGGAGCCTAGTGTAAATGGCTAATTCATGTTGCATGATCGATTTTAGTGTTTTAGCAAAACACTAAGGGGGAAGCTTTGGCGAATATTTGCAGCACTGGCGACAGAAATTAGAGTACTGCCACAGGGCCGACTCAGTCTTGACTAAAAGTGCTTCATCTTTTTTTTGTATAAAACAATTTTTTATTGGTACATACATGCTAATTTAAAGTTCCTTTGATAATTTTTCGAGCAGTACTATTGTTTGTGCGTCACCTTCTTCGTTTATATGATACCCAGGTATATTTTTCTTGCATTCTTGCAACCAGTTTGCGATATGCTGGTACGGAGCCAAGTCGAAGCCGTAGATCTGCAAAAAAATCATAGTTTCTCTTATTCCATTGCCTCGTCGATTTTAAATGGGACAAAATAATAAAGTCCACTCTTACTGGAAGGCCACTCATGATGGCCGCAAGCGAGATATCAGCAATAGTCAACTTAGGCCCAGCAATCCATTTATTCCGCTTGAGAAATTCTTCTATCACTTGTGCTGAATCTGTTAATGCTGCAACATCTTCTGCTTTTGCTGGTTCGCCCCAAAACAAGCCGTTCTAAAAGATAAGGCATCTAAGCATCCTTAAAGCTTTCCCTGAATCACTCAAATTACTTACGAATGCTTTATAAACTTTAGGGCACAATGTCCCACAATCGAAATGAAGCCTGGAGTTAACTACAGCACGCTCACCAGCGTCTTTCGGATGCAGAGAATCATCTTTAGCATATTTATCAACCAAATATTCCATGATTGCCCGGCAAATTGAAATCTGTCAGTTTCTGAATCAACTACTTACCTTTCTGTTATGACCAATCCATTGTCAACAATAACAGGTACCTGCTGCTGAGGATTTAATTTCGTAAACTCTTCACTTTTGTTCTCTCCAACCAAGACGTCTACTTCTTTCGTTTCTAGTTGAAGACCGATCGCTTCTGCTGTCATCCTTACCGCTCTGCACGGCGGGCTAAGAATCGTCCAGTAAAGCTCAATCTTTCCCATCTTATCCGCGGTTACAATATAACTGACTTCTTAGTAGTTGGGACACGGCCAGTTAATCAATCAAAAATTGTTTTGTTGTTAAAATGATGAGCGTGTGTTATGTAATTGTGGGCGGAATGAGAACACGACAGTTGAAGATTTTGGAGCTTGGCCTTGACTTTCTATTTCCGCGAGGAGCACGTGGTTCTTGTAGTAAGTAACCAATGGGAGAATATTAATAAAGTGGGAGAAGTGTTAAGTAGAGATGGGATAGTTGATGCAGATCTTGGTTTTTATGAAGGTTAAGGTGAAGGCCATGAGGCTGTTTTTTTGAAAATTACAAATAAGAAAAATCGTAGCATCTAATTTTTGAAGAGATTAATTTTTGGGCAGCGAAACCCGAAGAAAAACTAAATTTTTTAGACCACTTTACCTGATACCACTGTTTTGGTATTGCGTCATATTCTGAAAAAATCTATGGGAAAACAGATTTATTTTGCGAAGGAACATGACATTGCAAGTTTCAAGTATTGAATATAAATAGTAGGTGAACTTGAGAATTTTAGTAAGTGATTCAGCAGATTTTTTTTAGGAGAAATATTAAATCTTTATTTAGGCTTTAAACAGTTTAGTCGATTTTGGTGTAAGTTTTAACATGCAGCCAGACAATGTTTTTAAGTGATCTAAAGTATTATAATAGTGAAAAACCTAATGCTCAACAAATAAAAGAATAATTCAACGTTAAAAAATAGTGTCTCGTTACACCCCCCTCCCCAGCAAGGCAATGGCAAACGAGCAGGTGGTAACTTGCTTAGAACAGCCTCTCTACTTAGCCGTTCGGAAGCGGCATTAAACTGTAGGTCCCAAATAGCTGTGTTAACTCGAAACACACATACCAGCAGAGAGGTTGCACTCAAAGAAGAATTATTGATTGATTGATTGATAAATATTATATTGATAATTATATCTTATAAAAAACCATGCCTGTAATTATATTATCGAATCGTTTTATTATTAATTCTGTTAATAATTAAGCTGTTAGACTTACTTGTAATAGATCCAAGATGCTGCTAAAGGAAATGTCAGCAATCGTCAATTTAGATTTAGACTTTAGACCCATTTTAGACCCTTTTGTCTTTACAGTAGAGAGAAATAAATGTAAATAAATCAATTTTTTTAAAATTCTTTATAAGAAAAAATAATTATTTGTTAATTTTGTTTGTGTTTCAGTAAATCAGGCAAAAGTTTCTTCAATTTTGCTATTCCTTCGTCATTAAGATCGTAGTTAAGTATATTCTTCCTGCATTCTTCTAGCCATTTAAGAGTCTTTGGATAGGGAGCCAAATCGAATTCGAATCCCTGGAATTATTATTTAGTTTTAAAGGATTTCTTTAATTTTCGAGTTTTCAAACTTACTTTTAGCGTCTCCAAGATAGTACTGAAAGAAATATCAGCAATCGTTACTTTAGACCTGGCAATCCATTTATCTCTCGTCAAAAATTCTTCAATCACTTGGAGTGCATCGTGTACAGTTTGAACTTCTTCCTTTGGTTGTTTTTTCACAATTTTTACCTAAAATAAAGACTAATAATGTGAAAATGGTTGGTTTGAAATGATTGAAAAATTTAAAAGGACTTACGAAGTCGTTGTATACTCTTGGCCACAAAGTCCCGCAATCGAAATTGAGTCTGGCATTAACTATTGCTCGATCATTTAAGTCTTTTGGATATAGGGAATCATCTTTCGCATATTTATCCATTAAGTACTGCATGATTGCTCGACTGGGACATTTAAATACATTTTTAAATTGAATTGTTATGATGATGATAATTTAGGCTTACCTTTCTGGCAGAACGAGTCCATCGTCGACTAGTACTGGAATTTGTTGTTGAGGATTAAATTTTTTCAATTCGGAAGATTTGAATAGAGGATTTAAGTTGTTTAAATCATACTCAACTCCGATAGCCTTTAAAACTAGTATCGTAGCCCTTGTAGGTGGGCTAGTTATCATTCCGTGAATTTCAATTTTCCCCATTTGTAAGTTAATGTAGCCGGCGACAGACTAATCTCATATCGGGGTTTTTATCTTGTACTTAAATCTTACTGAATTTTTCCATTAGGTACCTAGATTGCATGCAAAAAATCTGAGGATAAGATATCACTAAAAAAATGTTATTACATAAGTTTTTTAAAAAGCTTTTTCTATTATCTGTCTGCTCATTTTTATAAATTTCCGTTGTCTTTGCACTTTCGACTCCCTGATCTTCAAAGATAAAGTGAGAAAAATAGGATTTTTGCACTTGCCCAATTGCAAAAGGTGGAAAGTCAATTGTAAGGATTTGCGTAGGCCAAAGGCCAAACCCAAATTCGACCCCTGGCCCCATGTTTGGGTTTAGCTCAGAACGGTCAGATTTCCTGGGTTTGTGCAGCTCCCTGCCATTCTTTAAAAAATGAATCTCTAGTTTAAAATATAGAAAAAAACTGCAGGTAACTTGAAATTTTTTTTATATTTTCAAAAGAAAAGTTTTTTGTTTTAATTCTTTTTGTTTTTAAACATCAACAGTAAATCTGGTAAAAATTTCTTCAAGCTTTCGATTCCTTCATCATTAAGAGTGTAGTTAGGTATATTCTTCCTGCATTCTTCTAGCCATTTAAGAGTTTTTGGATATGGAGCCATGTTGAAATCAAATTGCTGTAATTATCATTTAGCACAATTTTAAAATGAAAATTTCGGAACAATATTTAATTTCGTAAAACTTACTTTTAACATCTCCACGATAGTACTGAAAGAAATATCAGCAATCGTTACTTTCGGCCCTGCGACCCATTTATCTCTCGTCAAAAATTCTTCGATCACTTGAAGCGCATCATGCACAACTGGAACTTCTTCTTTTGAATCTTTATTGACGAGTGTCATCTAATTATTTTAAAATAAACATCATTAAATGGTTAATTCAAAATCGCTTCCTAAAATGACTTACAAAGTTGGCAGTTACTCTTGGCCACAAAGTACCGCAGTCGAAATTGAGTCTGGCATTGACTACTGCTCGTTGTTTGAGATCCTTTGGATACAGTGAATCATCTTTCGCGTATTTATCTACCAAATATTGCATGATAGCTCGGCTGAGAAATTATAAAATAAATTTATTTAATTGAAATTTTATAGCTAGAGATTTATATTCAAGCTTACCTTTCTGGGAGGATGAATCCATCGTCGACTAGTACAGGAATTTGTTGTTGAGGTGTTAATTTTTTCAGTTCTGGAGTTTTCATATGAGGATTTAAATCGACCAGTTTATGATCAACTCCGATAGCTTTTGAAACGATTAACGCAGCCCTTGTTGGCGGGCTAGCGGTAGCTCCGTGAATTTCGATCTTTGCCATGGTTGTTCCGTATAAAGATGTAGCCAGTGACAGACTGATCCTACAATTAGTTGTTCGTGTTCGACCTTGCTATATGAAGTTTGATCGGATCGATTACTTGAAGAGTTATAAGGATAAGATATCAGTCAATGAGAGTTGCATTACATAATGTAATATTTTTTAGAAAGAAATTTTTTATCTTTTAGGCAACTATTTGAAGTATTTTTGTGGACTTAGTCAATCTTTATTTTTCTATTATTAATTTTCCACTCTATTAAAAATAGAAAGGAAGCGAAGGAAATTTTTTGATAAAAATTTAAACATCTACAATTTTAAATGCTTTTATTTCCTAAAAAATTTTTTTAGTTCCGAACAATTTTATTTAAATATTTTCATCAGTAGTGGAAGTCTTTCCCTCAAGCTTGCTAGTCCTTCGTCATTAATGCTGTAGTTAGGTATATTCTTTCTGCATTCTTCTAGCCATTGAAGTGTCTTTGGATATGGTGTCAAATCGAATTCGAATCCCTGAAAATATCATCATGATTTATTTAATGCAAAAAGGGAAGATACGAAAATTAGAAGAAGTAAGGTAATTTAAAAATCCCCTTTCAATCAATAACAACAATATCAATACAATCGATGACGTTTCTTAAAAACAAAATTTTAGAGGTCGCCGATACTCGGTCACGACTGTAGCACTTCAAGAAGAAGAGCACGCGGATAGGACTTAACATGATCTAATAATCGGTCTTGGACAATCCTCATAAAAAGTCTGCGCTGCTGCATGTCAGAATTTAGTATTCGATTTGCTCTAGAGAAGGTCTGGTCTTACTATATTTGGATTTGGACCACACACTTCCACAAAGTGATTATATTAACGACCCTTCAAGCTCCTGTCTGACAAAGCTATTGTTTGTTGTAATCTTAAAACTTACTTGTAGAAGGTGCAAAATAGTGCTGAACGAAATGTCGGCAACAGTTAGTTTGGACCCGGCAATCCATTTATCTCTGTTGAGGAAATCTTCTACAACTTGAACTGCATCATGTACGGTTTGCAGAACTTCCTTAGATTCTTTGTTTATAATGTTTCTCTATTTAATAAAAAAATGAACAGTGTAATCAATTTTCAAAATCGGTAAGAAATAAATATTGACATGACTTACGATATTGCCATATACTCTCGGCCATAATGTACCGCAATCAAAATTTAGCCGGGCATTAACCACCGCACGTTCTTTAACATCCTTTGGGTACAGTGAATCATCTTTGGCGTATTTATCTACTAAATATTGAATAATCGCTCGACTAAAAGAAAAATCGGGATGAATAACAAAATTTTTAAAACAACTAATTTCTTACTTTCTTACCTTTCTTGCAAAACGAATCCATCGTCGACTAGAATAGGAATTTGTTGTTGCGGGTTGAACTTTCTGAACTCTTCAGTTTTCGTATGAGGGCTCAACTGTACAAAATCACATTCGATCCCGATCGCTTTTGAAACTATTAAAGTTGCCCTGGTCGGTGGGCTTCCGAGACTTCCATGAATTTCAATTTTTCCCATGATATACAATTTGTTTTGTACAGTGACGTAGCCGACGATAGACTGATCCCACAGAACGATTTGTTTTCTTGATTGCTGTAAAAAGTTTTCATGGATCGCTTACGTAAAGAATATACAAGGATAAGTTATCAGTGAGAATGACTTGCCATTACATCCTTACATAATGTGTTTATCACCTGCTGCATTTTATCAAAGTTTTTTCTGCTCGTTTGTGTTTTAATAATCTTTGGATCGATTTCGTGTTTTTGAGAGGGGTGGCGCCAAAAAGGATCCAGCATTCTCAAGGGCGTTGCATGTTGAGGATTTTGATCCAATTCATGCCTGAGCTAAAATTTTCTTGCCTCAGTTTCTGTTTACGAGTACACTTTGATTTTTTTCCGGTAAAGCAATTGTAATATAGCAGTTATAACGTATGCTCAATCGCAGTGGCGTAGTAACCACCTTTGTACCCCCCCCCCCCCCCCCGCGGTCGCAAGGGAGCCCCGGAGTCAAAGGGTCCCCCGGTCTTTCAGCAGAAAAGTAGAACCCCGCACGGCCCGAAATTCTGGTCGGCCCGGCCCAGCTTGTCGGGATTTGAACCGGGCCGGCCCGAGCCCTTCTTGCACAAATATATCTACAAAAAAGAATTTTAAGAAAAATATATAAAGGAAATTTGTATAAAAAATGTTTGATTAAGTTTTTTCAATGTCGATCGTTTTTTTCCGAATTTTGTTTTGGCGCGGAAAGTAAAAAATCTGCTAAGTGAACCAGAAAAATTTAACCGGACCGAATAGGCCTGTCCGGCCCGCGGGCCACGGGCCGTAATTTTGCACTAGATAAAAAGCTGTAAAAAATTGAGGAAGGAAGGGCTCTCCTCCTAACTTTTCTACGCCACTGTCTGTTGGTAAGAAAAGACAAAAGGACTATGAAGGAAATTTTGTCTTATGAGGAAAAAACTTGACAATTTTATTTTGTTCGAGCTTGACCCAAACTATTTTAATTTTTTAGTCAAATAATTCATTTATTTAAATATCAGTCTCAATGCTGGAAGTTTTTCTTTCATAGCATCATTACCTTCATCATGAAGATTGTAATACGGTATATTTTTCCTGCATTCTTTTAGCCATTCAAGTATCTTCGGATAAGGCTTCAAATCGAATTCAAAGGCCTGTAATTTACAATCGTTTAAATGATACATTTTTAATTTCTATTCAATTTTAAAAACTTACATGTATGTATTCTATAATCGCACTGTAAGAAATGTCAGCAATCGTCAGTTTTGACCCTGCTATCCATTTACTTCTTGTAAGAAACTCTTCGACAATTTGAAGCGCATCATGTACTAATTGAAGATTCCCGCCGGTTTCTTTATCTATGATTTTTCTCTTTTGAAAAAATAAAAAAAATTAAAAATATAAAAACGATGCTTTTTGAAATGAATTTTTTAGGAATCTTACCATGTTGCCGTAGCCGTAGACTTTCGGCCACAATACTCCAGAGTCGAAATATAACCTAGCCTCGGCTATTGCTCTTTCTTGAGGATCTTTTGGATACAATGAATCATCTTTGGCATATTTTTCTATTAAATATTTCATGATAGCTCGACTGAAAAATTCAAAATTAATCAATTAGCTTGCAAAAAGCTTGAGAGGCATGGTTTACTTTTCAGCGAGCGGATTAGAAAGTACCGCAGTTCCGCATGATAGTCCCCATGATATATCAAGGATCAGAAAGCATGATAGGCATCTATGGTCGCTAAAAAATAGAGCATGCTGTTTTAAAATAGAAAGGCAGCAACTCACGGCGCGTAAATGTTGTCAAGTTCAAGGGTAAGGGCAACACTTCAAGGATATCAATGTTCGATATATTGGACATAAATACATGCCTTCAGAGTCCAGAGGAGTTGGGGGGCAGGGAGCAGTTGCCCCCTGGAATCTTTCTTCCATAAGCTAAGCATTAAGTGATGCTTTCCTTTTCCTCCCCCAAAGATCAAGAATGTTGCCCCCTTCAGATTTTGGTAAAATGGCGCCACTGTCAGAATCTTTTTTGAACATGAGAAATTAATGGGCAAATCTGAGTAAAAATGAATAGAAAAGAAAATTTTTTTTCATAACTTAGCTGTCTCGAATTCCGAGACACATTACTTTTGGAATCACTTAAAGATTAAAAATTATCATTACTTTAAATCGTACTTGCCTTTCTGGTAAAATGAAGCCATCATCTACCAAAACGGGGATCGTTTGTTGTGGACTTAAATTTTTAAATTCCGGACCTTTATTATAAGGTAATTGTTCTTTTAATTCGACATCTAGCCCGATAATTTTAGCTACAATCAGAGCGGCTCTGGTAGGCTGGCTACCAATAACTCCATGAATTTGAATTTTCTTCATGATTTACTTTTTTTTTTTACCAACAAGCCACAGCTAATGAAAGACTGACGCTAAATATGTTGTGTTAAACTCGTTGTTGCACCACGTGGTGCCGCTCAACCAATTAGGAAAAGCATTCAAGGATAACTTATATCAGTTAAAGCGGAGTGCTTGAAATTATTTATTCTGTTTTTTATGAAACGACATATGAGCGAATGTATTATTTTTTTTAAATTTTTGGCGGGAACACTTTCACTCACAGACCGCTTTCATATAAAACATGAGTTGATCAGTTGGCATTTTTAATCAGCTGCCTCATTTTATCATTTCTTTCTTTAGAACTTGCTATTCCTTCATCGTGAAGACTGTAATTTGGGATGGTCTTCCTGCATTCTTTTAGCCATGCAAGAATTTTCGGATATGGAGTCAAATCGAACTCAGCCACCTAAAATTTACGAATAATTTTGAAAAAGTGAAATTTTTACTGGTACTAAATCGAGTTGCTCAAGTACTTACTTCTAACATGCCGATAATGGAACTGAAAGAAATATCAGCTAATGTCACTGTAGGCCCAGCAATCCACTTTTCCCGCGTTAAAAACTCTTCGACAATATGAAGTGAGTCATGAATAGTTTGAAGACTTTCCTTAGTTAGTTTTCCTTCCGCAAAAGCTTTTCCCTTAATGAAAAAAAAATTCTATCGAAAATATTCTCAGGATTTAATAAAAGAATACTCACAAATACTGATATTATTCTTGGCCAGAGAGTCCCACAATCAAAATTGAGTCTAGCATCAACCAAAGCTCTCGCTTTAAGATCCTTTGGATACAGCGAATTATCTTTAGCGTATTTATCTACTAAATATTGCATAATAGCCCGACTAAAAAAATAAAATTTTATAACTTCAAATGGATAAAACTGAATAAATTTTTTACCTCTCTCCCAAGCCCAATCCATCATCGATTAGAAAAGGAATTTGTTGTTGGGGGTTAAGCTTTTTAAATTCTGGAGACTTGTTGTGAGGATCCAATTCTTTTACTTCGTACGGTACTCCAATGGCCTTGGCAACGATTAAGATGGCCCTGAATGGCGGGCTTGCCATTATTCCGTAAATTTCAATTTTTCCCATGTTGCTTCTTGTTCTTTGATGAGATTGCAATTCTGGCCTGCAGGCAACTGATTAATAGAAAGACAATGTTTATCTTGATGGACTGATAAAAGCACGTGATGTTTATTTGCAGCCAATAGTGGAGAGGGAAATGATTGAGGTGAGAGGATTTGGTAGGAACAGGGTGTGTATTAATTTGGCGGGTATCAATCCCACACATTTCAAAATAATATTCTCATTTGAGAATAAAAAGAATTTCAGCCTAAAAGTTTCAATTTGAAGTCAAAAAAGTTTCAAGATTGAAACTAAAAGTTTCAATTTGTTTTGTTTCAATTAAATTAGTTTAAAAGTTTGAAACTAAAAGTTTCAATTTGGAGTCAAAAAAGTTTCAAAATTGAAACTTTTTGACTTCAAATTGAAACTTTTTGTGTAAATAGTTTCAGGAAAGTATCATTATTGAAACTCGTTTGCATTCAATTTGAAACCGAAAAGGTTTCATCCCCCAGTGAAACTTAAAAGTTTCAAATTTTCTCAAATATTTTGAACTGTGCACATCTGCAACAGAATTGACCGTAAATTGGAATAGGAGGTTTTCCAAGGATCAATTCTTTGTATAAAGATTAATTTTAGAATTAATTTTAATTCACAATTCGAAAATTTTAAGTAAGGCAAAATTATTTTGAAGAAAATATAAGGGGAAAAGTTATTATAGTTCAACTTAGGGTCGCTGGATGACGCTAGCGCTGATTATTAATGGCAGATCATGAAGTAGGTTCAGAAAATTGAGAAGAGCTTCACCAAAAAAGGCTTATGCGGCATTTTTAATCATTTCCTTCATTTTATCAAATCGTTCTTGTGTCTTTGCTATTCCTTCATCATTGATATGATAATTAGGAATGTTTTTCCTGCATTCTTCCAGCCATTTAAGAACTTTTGGGTATGGAGTCATATCGAATCCTGAAGCCTAAAATTTTTAATGATAACATTTTTAGTATTTCTTGACGTCGATCTAATCTAAATTAAGGAAACTTACGTTTAACGCGCTCAAAATTGTGCTAAATGAAATATCTGCTACGGTCATTGTCGGTCCAGCAATCCATTTTTCTCTCGTTAAAAATTCCTCGATAACTTGAACAGAGTCATGAAGATTTTGGAGACCTTCTTTGGTTACTTTGCCTTCCGCAAAACCTTGCCTCTGAGTTGAAAAAAATTTTATTTAAAGCTATTTTTAATTTACAAAAATCCTTCTGCTAAAACTACTTACGACAAAATTAACTATTTTCGGCCATAAAGTTCCACAGTCGAAATTCAATCTCGCATTAACCAGAGCTCTTGCTTTGAGATCCTTCGGGTATAGTGAATCATCTTTCGCATATTTATCTACTAAGTATTGCATAATTGCTCGACTAAAATCGTATCAATTTTACAATTTCTGATAAATAAAAAGAAAACTAAATTTTTTACCTTTCTCCAATGGCGAATCCATCATCGACTAAAACAGGAACTTGCTGTTGAGGATTTAATTTTTTTAATTCGGATGTTTTATTATGAGGATCGAATTCTTTTAATTCATGTGGAACTCCGATTGCCTTGGCAGTAATCAAGGTAGCCCTGACCGGTGGGCTAGCTATAACTCCATAAATTTCAATTTTTCCCATAACTATTTTCTTTCTTTATAAAACAGCAATATACGCCGGCCGGTAACTAAATGGAATGTTTGTGTTTACTTGGCAGACACTACATGCGGCACGTGGTTTCTGCGTTATCCAATAACGTAGGAGCAAACAATAAAAGTGAGAAAATCTAATAGGAACAGGCTATGCATTAAATATATTGGAAATTTTAATCGGCGGCGCGGAGTTTAGAAATCTATAGTCCGAAATCATGATTAAGTATATTAGTCTTAAACAGAGGAACAGAAGTACAGCTAACAGTCTACAGCTTGAACCATCTTTTTCACTTTATCGAATCGTGGTTTTCCATGGGTTAATCCCTCATCGTTAATACTGTAATTCGGTATTTTTTTTCTACACTCTGCGAGCCAATTATTGATCTTTGGATATGAAGACAAATCAAATCCCGAAACCTGAAAGGAAAAGTTTCTTCTGTAATTTTTTAAACTTATTTTCAGTGGCAATAACAAGCTTAAAATAAACTCACCTCTAACGTGCACAGAATGGTACTAAAAGAAATGTCAGCTATTGTCATTGTAGGTCCGGCAATCCATTTATCTCTGGTTAAAAATTCTTCAATGATCGGGAATGAATCATTCACAAATTGAACTGCTTCCTTAGTTGCTTTACCTTCGTTGAAAACTTGATGCTAAATTAGAATATTTCTCTTAGCGGAAATTTATTTTGATAAATTAATCTCTTAAATACTTACAAATACAGTAAATACTCTTGGCCACAAAGTTCCACAATCGAAATTTAGTCTGGCGTTAACCACAGCTCTTTCTTTGACGTCTTTCGGGTATAGGGAATCATTTTTTGAGTATTTATCCATTAAGTATTCCATAATTGCTCGACTAAAATAAAATATTTAAAATCGCAAAACTGAAGATCAGGAAAATGTTAAGACTTACCTTTCTCCTAAAGTGAATCCATCGTCAACAAGTAGAGGAATCTTTCCTTGAGGATTCAGTTTTTTAAATTCTGGGTTGTTGCGAGGATCAACTGGTTTCAGTTCATAAGGAACTCCAACGGTTTTGGCAACAATAAGAGTTGCCCTTACTGGTGGGCTGGCCAAAACTCCGTAAATTTCGATTTTACCCATATCTGTTTTTTTTCTCTGATAGTAGTGACAATAATCCAGTTGGTTAATAACTAATTACTTTAAAGTAGCGATTGTTTGTATAGCTTTTATCAAGATAATGCTCTTATGGTCCCAAAGTTTTCTTTTTTTCCACCAATAGTATTAAATTTAATTTAATTATCAAAGCAATAGCAATTAAGATGATCAAATCTATAGATAATCTACTAGAAACTGGATTTGTATTGTTCAAACAAAAGGATAATGGATCCATTAAAATATTCAATTGAATTGGGCCAAAATCTGCAGGAATTTTATACTGTAAATAAATCGAAACATTTACATTTTAATTTTTTCCCCATTTATTTTCTCTTATTAATCAAGTCATATTTATAAATTAATTAACAATTAATGTGAGTGGCAAATCATAGAGCGAGGAATAATTTTCTAATACGTGGATGTGAGGGTCTCGAATGACTGAGATAAGTACAAAAAAGTCAAACACCGGATGGTAAACAATTTTCGAATTTCAGGCCTCCACGGAGGTGTCGTTCAATAAGAATCAAAACACTAAGTTGCTGGAAAAGATTTACGTGGAAATGAATCGCTTGAAGAAAATAAAAAGTCTCCAAACCAAGGTCTTTTTTTTAAGTATCGGATATTATATTGATTACATCACAATGATGGTGCAATTTTTTCATTTTTTTTAAATTCTATCCTTTAAGTTATAATCCTTATCTTATGTGTGATTTGTAATTTTAGTTATCTGCACCTGCTATAGTTCTATTGAAAATTTATTTTCAAAACTTCCCTTAGAATTCAGGCAGAAGAAAATGCAAATGAGACATTAAAAAAGACCATTCTTATTCCTGCTCTTCATTTTTACTTGGCAGCAGGCATCTGTTTCATTTTAGCAATGAGAGCCCTAGTTTCGTTGAGTCCTTCATCGTTGAGGCTGTAGTTGGGTATATTCTTCCTGCATTCTTCCATATATTTCACGATTTTTGAATAAGGACTTAAATCGAAATCAAAAGCCTGAAATAACAACAAAAATGATAAATATTAACAACAATTCTCATCTATTCACCAAATGATAATGATATTAGACAATAGATAACTTACTGTTGCCAGTCCTAAAGTAGAACTTAAATCGATGTCAGCAATAGTTAATTTTGGCCCTGCGACCCATTTGTCTCGTGTTATAAATTCTTCTATGATCTCCATTATATTTTTCATCGATTTAAGGGTTTCCTCTGATACTGTTTGTCCAAAAAGTGTAGGCCTCTAAAAAATCACAAAAAAATTTTTATCCAATGAAAAATACAAATAAATAGAAAAACTTACGAAGACTTCTGTTAGTTTTGGATATAACGTTCCAATAGTAAAATCCAATCTTGCATTAACAACAGCTCTCGCTTTGACATCTCTTGGGTATAAAGAATCATCTTTCCCGTATTTATCGACTAAATATTTCGCTATGGCACGGCTAAAATAATGCGAGAAATCATTATTTTGAAAAATCATAACTAAACAAATGTGGCTTACCTTTCGTATAAAACGAATCCATTATCGACTAGTATAGGAATTTGTTGTTGAGGGTTCAACTTCTTAAACTCTGGAGATTTATTCCAAGGGTCTAATGGCTTTAGCTCATAAGGCACACAGATAGCTTTTGCGGTTAATAAAACCAATCTGGTCGGCTGACTGCCAAGCAATCCATGAACTTCTATTTTATCCATATCTGCTTCTTTCCCCGTGGTGCACCGAATAAAGTCACAGACTAGAGTGATATTAGGTGGGGGTACTGTAGTTTTTATAATGGCCTGCTACAATCTTATCTGGTTGTATCACATGGTTTTACCTGATCATTGACAGATAGTTGCACCAAGAATAGCAATATTTATTAGAAGCAGGGCACTATAGTTAATTTTATTGAGCTGCATGACATTTATTACTGTTTTTTGTTTTTTTACTTTCGAGCTCCCTAGAGTAAGAAAGTATTGCGGTCGTGTCAAAAATGAAATTTCGCCAAACTGCGTATTTTGCCGTGAAATGGCGAGAAATAACCGAAAAAATGGTTTTTGGGCTGACGTCCGTCCGTCCGTTCGTCCGTTCGTTCGTCTGTTCGTGCACTTTCGTTTTTCGCCTGTGTTTCCGAAACCGAAAGAGATAGCTCGACGAAAATTGGCAACCGCCTTCCTCAGGAAGAGGAAAAACTGTTATTTCATCATCAAGGCCATCCGGCCAAATTTACGGCTTTGGCAGGGCCAAACAAGGCCAAATTTAGAGTTTTCGGGAATTTTATCAAAAACGGCTCTAACGATTTTTTTCATTTTTTGTGTGGAGATACCTGACCCTATAAGGAACAACTTTTCCCTTTGGCATTTTTCCGTGAAAAATCGCCCTCCCTGGGAAATCCGGAAAAACCGAAAATTTTTAAGTTTTACCGTCAGGGCCGACACGGGCCTCGATTTCGACTGAAAAATGGTCGGGGGTTTCAAATTTGCGGTCCGTTTTGTGATTTGAAGGCAACCGTGCCAAGTTTAGAACTGTGGCAGGGCCAAAAAAGGCCAAATAATGAATTTTCAAAGATTTTCTCGAAAACGGCTCTGACGATTTTTCTTATTTTTTGTGTGAAGATACCTGACCCTATAAGGAACAACTTTTACCTTTAGCATTTTTCCGTAAAAAATCGGCCTCCCCGGGAAAACCGGAAAAACTGAAAATTTTGAAGTTTTACAAATAGCGGTGATATGGGACTCGATTTCGACTAATTAATAGTTAGGGATTTTAAATTTTCGGTCCATTTCCTGATTTTAAGCTACCCCCGACCTCCCAAGTTCCCAATGATGCCTTAATCGAATGAAGCTATACCCCGACTGAGCGAGAAAGTGAGTAGTCCTTCCCGGACTGCTATTCCCCTAGTTATCCTGATGTTTATATTAAATTTGGGTTGGTGAAACCTTCCTTGCTACGAGTTGAAATGAACTACTACCCATTGGTTTTTCTCTCCTCTTTAATTTTCTAAGTCCTCGAGCCTTGTAGTAAAAAACTAGGGGAATAGCAGTCCGGGAAGGACTACTCACTTTCTCGGTCAGTCGGGGTATAGCTTCATTCGATTAAGCCATCATTGGGGGTTTGGGAGTCGGGGGTGGCTTGAAATCAGTAAATGGACCGAAAATTTGAAATCCTTAACTGTTAATTAGTCGTAATCGAGTCCCATATCACCACTATTTGTAAAACTTTAAAATTTTCGGTTTTTTCGGATTTTCCGGGGAGGGCGAATTTTCACGGAAAAATAATATAGGGAAAAGTTGTTCAAAATAGGGTCAGGTATCTCCACACACAAAAAAAGAAAAATCGTTAGAGCCGTTTTCGAGAAAATCGTTGAAAATTCGTTGTTTGGCGTTTTTTGGCCTCGCCAAAGCCGTGAACTGGGGCAAGTAACATTCAAATCACAAAATGGGCCAAATTTTTGAAATGTCCGACCATTGTTTAGTCGAAATCGAGTCCCGTGTCGGCGCTATCGGTGAAACTTAAAAATTTTCAGTTTTCCGGATTTTCCGGGGAGGGCGATTTTTAACGGGAAAATGCCAAAGGAAAAAGTTGTTCCTTATTGGGTCAGGTATCTCCACACAAAAAATGAAAAAAATCGTTAGAGCCGTTTTTGAGAAAATTTCCGAAAACTGTAAATTTGGCCTTATTTGGCCCTGCCAAGCCGCAAATTTTGCCGGATGGCCTTGATGATGGAATGACAGTTTTCCCTCTTCCTGAGGAAGGCGGTCGCTAATTTTCGTTGAGCTGCCTCTTTCGGTTTCGGAAACACAGGCGAAAAACGAAAGTGCACGAACAGACGGACGGACGAACGAACGAACGAACGAACGGACGGACGTCAGCCCAAAAACCATTTTTTCGGTTGTTTCTCGCCATTTCACGGCAAAATACTCAGTTTGGCGAAATTTCATTTTTGACACGACCGCAATACTTTCTCACTCTAGGGACCTCGAAAGTAAATATAAGTTCAAGGGAAAATATTATCGTTGTAGTCGCATAGAGTATTGCTATTAGTATTATAATTGGGGAAATATTTTCAAATTTTATGGGATCATTTTCAATTTTTTCCTGTTTGTAAATATTCATTATAAAGGCATTCCTTTTCGAAATTTTTTTTTGAATTCCAGCCGACTGAAGAGATTTGATTCTGAAAATAAATTTAAAAATTTTTTTTCTCTCTCTTTAAGGAGCCTTTTGGGTATGTAGAAAAAATATTACAGCCTGTTGAAAATCGTTTTATACGGAGACTTTTTCCTTAAAAATAATCCAGTCCAAACCACCAAAATAGGAGAAGGAATTTTTACATTTTCACAAGGTATATAATATGTTGCGTCAAAAGGAAAAATGAAGGCGACTTTTTTATTTTTACAAACTATGTTTTTTTCTTCTTCTGCAGTCCTCGGAAAATTTTCTTGGTCGAGTAAATATTTTTTATAAGCAATTTTCGCCCAAGGATCATTTGTATGCTTAAAACAAAAGCAAAAAAATCATTATTTTTAAAAATATTATTATTTATCGTTAAACTTACAATAAACCAATCATCCGATCCTTGTTGAAAAGGAAATCCTATTTTGTAGGAACCATCCTCGACCAGGCTTTTAAAGTTCGTGAAAGGGAGTCTAAATTAAAGTTTTTGAAAAGACCGTCTGGACAATGTTATAGTCAATCATCAAAGATTTAATATTTTCAAAAGGTAGAAAAGAAAATTTGATATCTGATCGAGAAAGAAATTTAGCAAATTCCAGTGATTTTCGAGTAACCACAAATGAAGGTTCTTTAACGATGATTACATTTTTAATAAATATTTCTTGAGTCAAAGATAAGATTAGGTTTTGCCTTGACGGCAAAATATCTTGTTCCCCGAGAGTCTGCCTCGTCATTATGAAATAGATGGAAAAATAAATGTAATACGATTCTTTAAACATATTGTACTTGTTCAGTAAGTAAAATCGTTTTTGAAAATTCTAAATGTAAGAATTTAAAAATGTTTCCTTTGAAAAACCGTCATACTTACTAAAAAACGTTTTAACAAACATGACCCTTTTAGGCACGCTTGAATGCTAGATGATTTAAAGTGATGAAATCAAGAGTTTGAAAAAAATTGAAATTATTTTCAGAGCCATTAAAATAATTTTAAAATAAATTTTTAACATACGATTTTAATATATTGTATACTTTAATAACGATTTTGTATAAGGCCGGAATTAATACATTTTGAAAAAAACTTATGCGGTTATTTCAAAAGATATCTTATTTTATCAAAGTTACGCTTTTTTTGCCTGTTGCATCTCCTTCATTTTCCTTTTCGTACTTTCCACTCCTTCATCATGGAGGCTGAAGTCAGGTATATTTTTTCTGCATTCTTCCATCCATTTAACAATCTTTGGGTATGCTGACAAATCGAAACCCCACAACTGCAATTAGAAATCATGATTCAAATCTGGGTAAAAAAAATAAGTGCGTTTTTTCACCCAGCAACAAGCAAGCAACTTACAGGTAAAGTGTGAATGCAACCGCTAATTGAAATGTCAGCTATTGTCAGATTAGACCCCGCTACCCATTTATCTCGCGTGAGGTATTCTTCCAGTGCTTCAAGAACATTTCGAAGTTCCTTAACATCTTCCTCTGCCGGTTTTGCTCCTACAAATGCTGGTCTCTAAATAATCATACAGTTAGCAACAGCGAATCAAAGATTTTTAATAAAATGAAAAATCATACTTACGACTACTTTCACCGATTTCGGCCAAACACTTCCACAATCAAAATACAATCTTGAATCAACAACAGCCCTCGCTTTGGGATCTTTTGGGTAAAGTGTGTCATTTTTGGCGTATTTATTTACTAAGTATTGCAATATAGATCGACTAAAAATTTTAATAAAAAATATTGGAAAAAATGTAGAGGATTAAAAATGCATATCACTCACCTTTCAGTCAGGATGAATCCATCATCGACCATAACAGGGACCGTTTGCGCAGGATTAAACTTTTTAAATTCTGGAGACTTTTTCATCGGATTTAATTCTTTAAATTCATAGGGTACTCCTAAGGCTTTGCATACAATTATGAGCACCCTGACCAAGGGAGTTTCGATTAGTCCGTGGATTTCAACTTTACCCATGTTTTTATTTTTTCAGTGTTATGGTAACCGGATGAGGCGACTGAATGATTGTAAAGTTACAAGTCACTGTCATAGTTTTTTCATCGTATCACGTGGTTTTATTTGTCCAATGATGCACCGATGATAAAGGATTATAGCATAGGAACAAGGTAGATATGAATTTTTTCAATCCTTATCAATCGATAATGACATTTTAATTTAAAAAACTTGTCAAGATTGGCTTTTTATTTACTTTAGGAGCATTTTGAGCAGAGGCGCCATTTTGAAAGATAGGGATCTCCACTTCCCCTCCTTCCTTTTTCTAAAGATTTTAATTCCGAGGAGTTAAGCCTCAGATTACTAGATGGAGCATTTGCCTCTTCAAACCGTACCCTAAAAATCTTCGGCTCGCTTCGGTTTTTACTTTCGAGCTCCCTAGAGTGAGGAAGTATTGCGGTCGTGTCAAAAATGGAATTTCGCCAAACTGCGTATTTTGCCGTGAAATGGCGAGAAATAACCGGAAAAATGGTTTTTGGGCTGACGTATGTCCGTTCGTTCGTCCGTTCGTTCGTCTGTTCGTGCACTTTCGTTTTTCGCCTGTGTTTCCGAAACTGAAAAACACAGCGCAACGAAAATTGGCAACCGCCTTCCTCAGGAAGGGGGAAAACTGTTATTCCATCATCAGGGCCATCCGGCCACATTTACGGCTTTGGCAGGGCCAAATAAGGCCAAATTTAGAGTTTTCGGGAATTTTCTCAAAAACGGCTCTAACGATTTTTTTCATTTTTTGTGTGGAGATACCTGACCCTATTTTGAACAACTTTTCCCTTTGACATTTTTCCGTGAAAATTCGCCCTCCCCGGCAAATCCGAAAAAACCGAAAATTTTGAAGTTTTACAAATAGTGGTGATATGGGACTCAATTTCGACTAATTAATAGTTGGGTATTTTAAATTTTTGATCCATTTACTGATGTCAAGCCACCCCCGACTCCCAAGTCCCCAATGATGGCTTATCGAATGAAGCTATACCCCGACTGAGCGAGAAAGTGAGTAGTCCTTCCCGGACTGCTATTCCCCTAGTTTTCGTTTAAAGTAGGTGCAATTCAATTGTTTATGATTTTAGCTTATGGAAAAACAAAAATAAAACAACGAAAAAAAACTAGGCGCATTAAAAATTTCGAACGCATTCTACTGTGCCCCATAAGCTAAGAACTGTTTCGTGTTCGACACGCTTTTTCGGACCCGAAGACGGCATATGCTCCATCTAGTAATCTGAGAGTTAAGCATTACGAACTTCTGGCATCACTAAGATTTGTAAGATTGTGTAGTGTTCTACCACGCTAAGATCTCTCTGACCCATTAAAGTTTTGAACACGGTCTTCTTTATTTCCGTGGTAACCATGCCCCGAATTCTGTAGCCGAATTTAGTTTCACGTTTTGGCGCTGCATGTACAATTTATAACCAATAGGAATCAAATGTTGAAGGCGGCCATGTTTTGCCAAGAAGACTGCCACTGCTATTGGCTCTGAATTGAAACGCTAGCGACACAGGTGTTAGAAAATTAATTATTTTCGGCGACATGATCAAGGACCAATCTTAAAGCGAAGATTCCGAACCTGTTTATAAGACTGTGGTTTGGGACAATGCCAGAGACCTCTTGAGTCTCTTTGATGCAGTACGGCCACCTAATTTTCGGGGTGTGACCATAATACCAAGGATGTACAAGTATTCCTGTGCTTGCTCCAAATTGAAATAAAAGCGAATCAATTTTAAGTTTTGAAAATCATTGACTTTATTCAAAGGTTATTTCTAGAAAAATTTTTTAATTGCAATTAAGCTTTATTTGCAGCCTGACGCAATTGAGCAATTCTCTCTTTCAAACTTGCCAATCCTTCATCATTAAGACTGTAATTAGGTATGGTCTTCCTGCACTCTTCTAACCATTTAAGAATCTTCGGATGTGGAGTCAAATCCAAATTAAGTGCCTGTAATTAATTGTCAGCAGTGTTATGAAAAAATACTTGTGATAAGGATTAAATAATATTTGTAGCCCTAACCTTTGTTAATAAATCGGTGAGTTACGATTGAATACTTACAGATACACCGCTAAAAAAAGCACTGTAAGAAATGTCAGCTATGGTCATCTTAGGTCCTGCAACCCATTTTTCTCGCGTGAGAAATTCTTCTACTACTCCAATCGCGTCACGGAGTGCTTGAGTAGCTTCCTCTGGAACTTCACCTCCAAAAAATTTTGGTCTCTAAATAATCACATCGCTATTATTATTTTTAATTTTTCATGCATGAAAAAATGTTTCCAAAACTTACAATCGCTGCCAACGCTCTTGGCCATAAAGTTCCACAATCAAAATCCAATCTAGCGTTAACCAAAGCTCTTGTTTTTACATCTTTCGGGTACAATGAATCATCTTTCGCATATTTATCTACCAAATATTTCATAATAGCTCGGCTAAAAATAACGAAATAATTATTTGCAACCTTGAAAAAATTAAATCAATTAAAAAATGCATATCACTTACCTTTCTGGCAAGACTAGACCATCGTCAACCAAAACAGGGATTTGTTGTTGAGGATTCAACTTTTTGAACTCTGGAGTTTTATTTATAGGATCTAATACTATTAGCTCGTGAGGAACTCCGACGGCCTTGGCAACTAATAATGCTGCCCTAGTCGGCGGGCTAGCAATAATACCGTGTATTTCGATCTTCCCCATTTTCCTTGTGTGTTGTGTTGTAGCCGGTAAGTGACTTATCCTAAACCATGATGAAGGATTTATTGAATATATACTCTGATCTTTGTAGCACGTGGTTTTTTATTTGACCAATAATATTAAGGTAATCAAGGAGTGGTAATTATCTATAGTAGAGACGGGCCATGTATGAATTTTTAGGCGATAAATTTATTCCCATGTCATGATTGATTACTGATAACAAGTCTTTTTAGGAGCATTATTACTTTCGAGCTCCCTAGAGTGAGGAAGTATTGCGGTCGTTTCAAAAATGAGATTTGGCCAAACTGCGTATTTTGCTGGGAAATGACGAGAAATAACCGTAAAATGGTTTTTGAGCTGACGTCCGTCCGTTCGTTCGTGGACTTTCGTTTTTCGGCTGTATTTTCCAAACCGAAGGAGACAGCACCATGAAAATGTGCAGTCGCCTTCCTCAGGCAAGGGGAAAACTGTTATTCCATATTCAAGACCATCCGGCCAAATTTACGGTTTTGACAGGGCTAAAAAAGGCCAAATTTAGAGTTTTCTCGAAAACGGGGCTCTAACGATTTTTCTTATTTTTTGTGTGAATATTCCTGGCCCTATTTGAAACAACTTTTTCTTTTGGCATTTTTTTGTGAAAAATCCCCCTTCCCTGAAAATCCGGAAAAACCGAAAATTTTGACTTTTTGCCAACAGCGCCGACATGGGACTCGACTTCAACTGAAAAATGGCCGGTGAATTTAAGTTTTTGGTCCATTTTGTGATTTGAAGGCAACCCTGCCAAGTTTAGAATTTTGGCAGGGCCAAAAAAGGCCAAACAATGAATTTTCAGAGATTTTATCGAAAACGGCTCTAACGATTTTTCTAATTTTTTGTGTGAACATTCCTGATCCTATTTGGAACAACTTTTCCCTTTGGCGTTTTCCCGTGAAAAATCGCCCTCCCCGGAAAAGCCGAAAAGTTTTAAGTTTTACCGACAGCGCGGACATGGGACTCGACTTCGACTGAAAAATGGCCGGGGATTTCAAGTTTTCGGTTCATTTTTTGTTTTGATGACCACCCTGCCTGAAAAATCCGGAAAAATAAAAAATTTGAGATTTTACAGATAGAGCTGATATGGGATTCGATTTCGACTAATTAATTTATAAGATTTATTAATTATTAATTTATTTATTTATTTATTATTTTGTTTCTAATGAAAACCCCAATGATGCTTTAATCAAACGAAGCTACACCCCGACAGAGCGAGAAAGTGAGTCGTCCTTCCCGGACTGCTGTTCCCCTAGATTTTTGCCGCTTGGCGTAGTTGAGCAACTCGTTCCTTTAAGAACGCGATTCCTTCTTCGTTCAGATTATAGTTTGGTATACTCCCTTTGCATTCGTCAAGCCATTTTAGAATCTTTGGGTATGGAGTGAAATCGAAACCAAACGCCTGTAATGAACAGCCTTGTGATAATTATTAAGTAACGGTCCTCAAGATTGCCCTTGACCTTCGCTTAATATGTATGTCAATGCACTTGGATTAATTGCTAACACTTACAGCCAATGTGCTTAATATAGTATTGAAAGAAATGTCAGCTATGGTCAAATTTGATCCAGCGAGCCATTTATTTCTTGATAAGAATTCGTCGACGATTCCATTAGCTTCACGGAGTGCCTTAAGAGCTTCTTCTGGGGGCTTAGCTCCAAAAAATGTTGGTTTCTAAATAATAATTGAATTAAAGTGGTTCTCAATATTTTTACTGAGTAAAGGGAGTGACTTACCATTGCGGCGTTTGTTCTTGGCCATAAAGTTCCACAATCAAAATTCAATCTAGCATTGACTAGAGCTCGGGCTTTGAGATCTTTCGGATATAGTGAATCATCTTTGGCATATGTATCCATTAAGTATTGCATGATAGCGCGGCTAAAAATAAATAATAATTATATTTACAAATTAAAATTTATTCAAAAAAATTTACCTTTCTGGCAGGACTAGTTCATCTTCAACCATGATCGGAATGAGTTGTTGAGGATTGAATTTTTTGAGCTCTGGAGTTTTCCTCATAGAATCCAACATTTTTAATTCATGAGGAACTCCGACGGCTCTGGCTACTAATAAAACAGCCCTAGTGGGAGGGCTCCCAATATGTCCGTGAATCGCGATTTTTGACATTTCGTTTCTTTCACTTGGCGCTATAGTTTATGACTGAGTAAAATGACTGTTGATTTTTGTGATGTATTCTAATTTTTACGTGGTTTTGTTTAATCAATAGTGCACAGATAATAAAAGATAAATGACTTTTCTTATTTAGTCAAGATAAGAAATATGAGGATTATGTTAGTTTATTTTTGGGCAATCGATGTATTTTTGCTTTTAATAAAATATTATTGCTTAATGCAATCAATTATTATTTATTGCTTTGTGTTTTTTGAAAGGAAAAGGTTGTGAACATTGTATTTATTGTACAGAGTTTTCAACAGTTATAACTTTTATTTCTTAAAAGTAATTTTCCCCTCTAATCAATTTAATCAACGCTTATCACTTTTGTCATTTTTATCATGCTGTTACATCGCTATACGGCTTCGAATTTCAAAAGTAAGAATAAAACATTTATTGAAAAAGATAATGACTAGCGTATTTTCTTTTATTTCTTAAATTCGCACAGATTACACTTTTAAAAATAAATCAGATTATGCTTTCTTAGTTTCTGCTTCTGCTTTCAGTTTTGCAAGTCGTTCCTTGAAGCTTGCGATTCCTTCATCGTGTAGACTGAAATTTGGTATGTTCTTCTTACATTCCTCCAACCATTGAGTTACCTTTGGATATGGAGTCAGATCGAATTTGAATTCTTTCATGACAACCATAATCGAACTGAATGAAATGTCAGCGATGGTCATCTTAGGTCCTGCAATCCATTTGTCTCGGGTGAGGAATTCTTCGACAACTGCAACTGAGTCTTTCACTGTTTGTAAAGCTTCATCCGTGATTTTAGCGCCGAAGAAAGTTGGTCTCTGTTGAAAAAATGGAGAAATTGTTTAAAACTCTGATTTGATGCAACAAAGCTCCTGGTAAATTTTTTTTCTATCTTACAGCATCCCAGAATTTTAGGATATTTCTAGAATTAGACATGCTAGTGTAGTAATTCTTAATATTACTTACGTATGCTGCAATTAATCTTGGCCATAAAGTTCCGCAATCAAAATTCAACCTTGCATTTATAACAGCCCTTGCCTTTAGATCCTTCGGGTGTAGAGAATCATCTTTTGCATATTTGTCCACTAAATATTGCATGATAGCTCGACTGGAATAAAAAACATTTCTTTGACTTCGAATTCAATGAAAAATATTTTTCAAAAAAATGAATTTCTTACCTTTCTGGCAAAACGAATCCATTGTCGACCATTACTGGAATTTGCTGCTGAGGGTTTAATTTCTTGAATTCCGGAGTCTTATTCATCGGATCCAATTGCTTCAGCTCATGAGGGACTCCGATAGCTTTGGCAACAAGCAAGACAGCCCTGGTTGGCGGACTGGCGATGGCCCCGTGAACTTCGATTTTACTCATTTCTGCTTCTTTCCCCGTGGTGCAACTTCTAAACTCGGCAAATACCTAATGGTAAATGGTTTTGGTCTCGACGTCTTGATATACTCCTCGCACTGTAGTACGTGTTCGTATCTGACCAATGATAAAACGCCGATTAATAATTGTGGCGTGAAGTAGAGACAAGATGTATATGGAATTTTCTTCAATTTTATCGGTTCCTTATTTTTGAAATCTACGAACAATTTCAATAAGATTTGTTGTTATTGGAATAATCTTGTTACCATTTGATTGAACAAATGGGGCTAATGTATGAAAAGAAAAAACATAATGCCATGAAAGTTAATAATCTGTTAAATCCTACAATGACAAAAAGTCGCGTGCTTTTGATGTTTGTGGTAAGATATCTCATATCGATCGATAATCACAAAAGTGCAATCCTTTATGGTGTCCTATATCTCTGTGTTGTGAGTTATGTTTTGACTCAATAGAATGGCACTTTCAAATTGTACTTGAAATTTTTTGCCTTATCATTATTTATTTATGGGATGTGTTCCCATGTATGATTTTTTTTTGTACTTGAAAAATTTGAGTAATTACAAAACAAATAACTTACTTGTTTAAATGAATGAGATTTTTTAGCTTTTGTCGAAACAAAGTTCTGTGAAGTATGTTTATAGGAAACTAAATTGATGATAGGGAATCGTTTGATATTACTAATTCAAAAGCTGTCAGTCATTTTTCTAATTGGTGTAAAAGGTTTGTCTACATAAAAAAATAAAAATGCAAGTAGTGACCGAAATCGCTGAAGACTTATTATAATAATGGGGTTCTGTAAATCCTAGGTAAAAGGTTCAAGGTTGCCATAACGATTTATCGAGTCGAAACAAAGTATAAAAAAATTAGATCACGAAGTCAGCTATGCTGTTCGACATCACACAAATTGATGAATCTAACATGGACTTTAAGGATGTTAAATGTATAAGAAATATTTTTAAAATGTTAGTTGAGTCAACTTTTTTTTATTTTTAGCAATACAGTGCAAGTTTTCGTGCAAAAATTCGTACAATTTTATTAAAGCTTTTTAATGCTACTGGAGTTCAATTTCATCCCCCAAAATGTCAGCACAAAGTGTGAATTTTATTTTAGTTTATGAATGTAAAGATTTTAATGAATGAATTATTTTTAAAAATGTTAAGATTTCCCAAATTCAAATCGAACATGCAAAAGTGCTTAAAATCTCTTCAACTATATAATCAAATTGTGGCAGTGGTTGACCATCGAACTTATGGTTTAGCCATATCCTTCATTTTTGCGACTCTTTCCTTCAGATTTGCAATTCCTTCGTCGTTCACACTGCTGTAATTTGGGATATTCTTTTTGCATTCTTCCAACCATTTGTTTGTCTTTTGATACGGAGACAAATCGAACCCAAATGCCTGAAATAATTCAATAAAAAAATTAGCTATGGATTTTTTCTAACCGAGCTGGAAAATCTTTAGCGATTGTTCGATTAAGCGAACTCACCGATAAGCCTGTTAGAACTGAACTCAATGAAATATCAGCAATGGTCACTTTGGATCCGGCAATCCATTTATCTTTCGATAAAAATTCCTCCACAATTTGAACTGCTTCATGCACTGGTTTAAGAGCTTCTTCAGTAACTTTTGCTCCAGTCAGAAAAGCCGGCCTCTGTTTAAAAATCCAAGATTAATTAATAGTAACGAAATTTTTAAAGTTGTCCTTATTTTCATTAAACAACTCACGTAAGCTGCAATCAATCTTGGCCACAAGGTTCCGCAATCGAAATCCAATCTGGCATTGATTATAGCCCTCGTTTTTAAATCTTTCGGATAAAGCGAATCATCCTTAGAATATTTATCCATTAAATATCGCATGATCGCCCGGCTAAATACAAAAAAATAATTAATCACCGCTAAAAAAATCTTTATAAAAAAATATTCGCCTTTTACCTTTCTGGCAATGTTAGTCCATCATCGACTAAAACTGGAATTTGCTGTTGCGGATTTAATTTCTTCAACTCTGGCGGTTTTTTCATCGGGTCTAGTTCCTTTAACTCATAAGGAATGCCGATCGCCTTGGCGACTAGCACCACGGCTCTAACTGCTGGGCTAGCAATAACTCCATGGATTTCAATTTTCCCCATTGATGCTCCCGGTTATTAAAAATTGCTGTCGGGTGTTTCAAAACGAATACAACTAAATCTTGTTTTGACTATTTAATGAACTTGTGTTGTCGGGACACGTGGTTTTATATTACCAATGATATAAAGGCGATGAAGGATAAGAAATGATTTAGTAGAAACAGGCTAGATGTGAATTTTTCGAGAGTTAGTTATCTACGGCTTCCTCTGGGGACTAAGCAGTCCTATTGAAAAAGTCTGAGAGAAGCATATATGCATTAGGTAAAGTTGACAAAGAGATTCGCCCTTCACATTTTGGCCGATACTTATAAAAAATAAGAATGTAGCTTATGAAGATACTTTTTAAGCCTCTAGCTTTTTTTTAATAATAGTTTTGATTGTAAAAACTTGCGTGCGTAGATAAAACCTCAGATATTTAGTATTGATCAATAAAAACGAGAATTATTTCCTTGATGAGCGTTAATAATTATTACATTAAGGGCATGAAGGGACAGGGAAATATTAAAAACTAATGCTCCTAAAATGCTAATGCACTAAAACTCGCATGTTTATTTATTTACTAAATCTATAATAAAGCTAATTAATTGAATAAAGCGTAAGGAAACATTTTAATGGTCCCCATTTAAGTAAATATTGTGAGTATTTGAAATTAAAAGGTAGTTTTTAATTTTTTATTTTTGTTTTTACTAATTGCCCTAAAATATCGGCTCCTTTTTGATTAACTTCTTCGTAGTCGATCATTTCCTTTTTACAACGTTCAAACCAATCCTTGACTTTTGAGTATTTTGATAAATCGTATCCGCATGCCTGAATTAAAAAAAATTTTTTAGTAAATTATTTATAAAAGAAAAACTGTTGAAAAAATTTTGGAAATACCTCGATAGACGATACAGTAGCAACCAAAGAATAATCTGCGATAGTTATTTCATCTCCTGCCATATATTGAGAGTCTCCCATAAATGCTTCTAAAAATGCGAAAGCCTCTCCGAGTTTTTGTAACTTTTTCTCATCCACTTCTCTCGGTTCTTCTGATTTGAATAAATCCTTTGAAAAAAAGATTGAAACAATAAATAATCAATTAAATTTTCTTAAAATTAATCCAACGCTATTACCGACCATGTAAGTATCCAGAAATCTTTGATATAATGTGCCAATGTCGAAAAACAATCGTTGATTGATGACGCCTCTCGCTTTAGGATGGTTCGGGTAGTATGAATGGTTTTGGCCATATTGCTCTGCTATGTATCCTAAGATGGCTCGGCTTTCTGAGAGAACGAACCCATCATCTACCATCACTGGGATTGTATGCTGAGGATTAAGCTAAAAAAAAAAAAATACAATTTGATTATTTCTTTTAAAAAATTTTCATTCTAATGCCTTACAGAGATATTATCACCAGTTAAAACTTTTTAGAGGCAGATTCGGTCACAAAGAGGCAGACGAAAACTTCTGCCACACTAGAGTCGCTATCATCATTGTTGTTAATTAAATCTGATTGGACATCAACAATGTGCTCTAGCGACTCTAGAGTTTGAAGTTTGCAACTTACTTCACTATTTCATTCCCCATTTTGTAAATTCTTATTCTAATTTTTACACTTTTAAGAAAATATTTTGCTCTCAGACAAAAATCAGTACGTGACTGATTGAATTGCAAGTTGCCTGCTTTAATCGGTTTTTCTTTCTTTCAGGAAAATTTAACTCGAGGAAAAAATTATCTCGACTGACCTGTGCACATCACTCAGTTCAAGGAGGAAAACTCAAAAACGGGCTAAAATGAAGAAGAAGAAAACCATGATAGCGATCGACGGGATCATAATTAACAGAAGTTGCTGGACTTTAAATTCTATGCAGCTGGAGCAGGAATCAAACAGTAAGTGCCATTTCTTATATGCAAAATTTATCAGCGCTTCTGGTAATTACCCACCAACATTTTTTTAGGGAAGTTGCCAACCCTCCGATGCAATTTTTTAATCTTTTAACAAAATAAAAATCCTGGCTTTCCGCGCTCTAAAACGTTTTCCTACTTTTCTTTATTTTCCTGTTTAGGCCTTTCTTATTTCTGTTACGGAATCTTTGTTCTTATACTGAAATTTCAGTTCTTCGGGTTTTTGCTCTTGCTTGAAGCGAGGTTTTTTCTTTTCAAAAATGTTCGTTTCACTAATCAAAGCTCCTCTTTCTTATTCAGAAATTGTTTGAAATTCTTTGCTTCAGCTCAAAGATCACCTTAGTTATTTTTTAAAGATCCAAAAAAACAACTTAAATCTATTCTCCTCAAAATCGGGAAAAAATTACGAAACATTTAAAAATAAACAACAAAAACTTTGGCAAAGAATTAGGCTAATAATAAATTATAGATAAAGGCAAATTTCTCTCGCTTCTTATTTTCCTAAATTTTTTCACTAAAATATTACAATTAACACAAACGTAATTAACTTGCTTCGCTTAAAAAATAAAAAAAAATTACCTTGAGGTACTCAGGTGTAAGCTGCTCCCCTTTCGATATATCGACTTCCTTCAACGCAGGTTTCAAACTAAGTGCATGAATTAAAAGCAAAACAGCTCTACAAGGCGGACTAGGCGGAAAATAATAAATCTCCATGTTCATCTGACTGTTAAAAAATAAACCACCGAAATCAATTCCTCAATCTTTTTAAAAATTACTCTTTCAAAAAAATTCGAACTGACTTATCCTCTTGAACTGATCGACTGTCCAGCGCCAAGGAATCGATGCACTGACCCAGGATGAAGGAATCATTAATATACAATCTGTTAAATAATTAATAAACGGGAGAACCGTGAAACTTTTCTGCAGATGAATAATACACAAACACGAACTGTGCTACGTTTTAAAGAGCTTAAAGAATAAAACCGGCATATAAATCACCTATCGATTTTAATAAATAACAGGGGGTATCAAGGTCGATCATCTATCTTTTAGCTTTAACTCTTAAAAACGGAATATGAATTCTTAGATAAAAATTAAAAGAAAATAGTTTTCTCTTTTGATTTTTTATTCATGACGAAAATTTCAAACGAAGTTGTAATTATTCTGAATTTTTGGAAAAAACAAATAATGCAACAATGATAAGGGAAGGTCACTATTGCATGCATTTTATTCGGACATTAAAAACAATTGAGTATTGATTTCGGCCTTAATTGAATATTTGCTTGACATTATCGTTTCTTGTTGTTTAACTGTTAGCGTAATGCAAGATCATGCGGAGCTGTTTTCTTTTTACATTTTTGGATTTTTTCCTTATAAATCTTTTTTTAGCTATAATAAAATTTTATACAGGGCTGATAAAAAAAGGAAAATCGTGTGTTTGACCACCCATGATGTGTTTTAGTAATTTAAAGCAATATTAGGTTTATTCACGCAATATTTTAAAATTACTCTGGGAAAGTCATCGACGCCCGAAGTTCCTATTTTTAGTCACCTGTGTATCATGTAAATTTTTATTTATGAGTTTAATACTGGATATTAATTAATTATCATTTCTTCTTTATATCGATAATCATAACGGATATAATCTAAATCTGGGCAGTTTTCTTGATTGCTAAGATGCGCCTTCTTTCCTCCCATTCGATTGATTATGACTAGATTGGGATGATGCTTGTTGAAATGTTTCGTTAATGGAAAACGTTGCGTGTACGATTTGCCGCATTCAGGCGCTGGGCAAATGTGTTTGATACCAGTGTGACGAACCATGTGGTCCCGAAGAGTTTTTGATCTTGAAAATTTTCTACTGCATATGTTGCAAGCATATTGTTTCTCTTGATGAATCTAAAAAAAAAAATTCAAATCAACCGTACAATTTAGAAAAAATTATTTTTAATTACAAAAAATGTTTTCTTGTTTAGTAGAATTAACTTACTTTGGTATGAGAGCATAAATCTGACTGAGATTTAAACCTCCTGTGACATATTAAACATTCATATGGACGTAATCCACTATGCTGAAGCATATGTTGCTTTAACATGTATCCATGACTAAAAGATTTATCACATTTATCACATTTGTGAATTTTAAGCTCTTCGTTATGCACAAATAAATGCTTCGAATAAGCAGACAACTGAATAAAAGAAGCGTTGCAGTGTTTGCAAACGTGAGGACGTTTCCCCGTATGAATGTTCAAATGTTCTACTAAATTTTTCTTAGCTGCAAATTTTTTCCCACATTCCGAACATAAGAAATTTTTCTCCTGCTTATGTGATTGTATGTGAACCTTTAAACCATTATTCCATTTGAATGACTGCCCGCATTGATCACAAACGTAAGGCCTGTCCTCTTGGTGAACTTTTAAATGATCTGTCAATCGAGTTCTGGAACAAATTTTTAAAAAAAAATATTTTTTTTCTCCCAAAATCTGGCAATTTAATTTTAACACTTACTTATTTTTAAATACTTTCCCGCATATTTGGCAAGTGGCTCCTGAGTTATCATGCACTTTCTTAAAATGAGAATTTAACTGACCCTGAGACGGCAACGTCTTATTACAGACTGTACATAAAAATTTCCCTCGTTCAGGAAATAAATGTTTTCTTGTAATATGATTTTTTAGACATTTCAAACTAGCAAACTCAAAATGCCTACTGTTTGCTTTGCTACAAAAATCACATATTAAAGGCTCTGATTCTGAGTTATGAAGAGATACATGCTTTCTAAAACATTTAAAAAATCTGAAAGTCTTCCCGCATTTATCACAATTAAATAATGAGTTCGGATCGGATTTTTTCTTAATAATCGCTTCCATCTCTTCCATATCGACATCACATGGTTCATTTTCTCCTAATAATAAATATTTTTCATCTATTTCTGCATCGCTCTCCACTAAATCCTTTCTTTTTTTTCTATTTTTGATGATACTCAATTTTCTATTGTCCTTTTTTAAATCAGTCTTCTTTGTTTTATGTACGCTTGGTTTTTTGGTTTTCAGCTGCTCGAAATCATTATCAGTCACTTGCATTTTAACTTCTATAAACGTAGTAGGGTCCACTGTCCTTTCCTGCTCCTCTGGCATTGGATATTCATATTCAACTTCATCAGGAAGGATTTGATTTTGCAAGCTAAAGTTGTTAGCTTTGATATCATAGAAATTATTGTTTTCCAGCTCATTATAATTACGTTCCTTGAAATCATCTACAAAATTTTCAGAAATAATTTCAATGTGAGGTTGCTTTATGTCATCGTACTGATGGTGACTAACTATTTCTTCAGATATGATTTGAATTATATCAGGACTAGTGGAACCATGTTGCGGAATGGGTTCAATTTCTGAATCATCTTCATCAACCTCACATTTTACATTTTTTACTGGTCTTAGATTTATACAAGTAACAGGAGGTTCATTCTTCCTAGGTGAGTCGATTTTCACTGAACTTGAAGTGTTGTCATGGAAATCTGTTTCCAAGCATTCTTGCTTTATTCTGGTAACCTAAAAAAATAAATTAAATGCTTTTAACTTTTCATTATCAGGGAAATATTTTCTTTTTTTTTCACTCAATAAATTTGGTAGGAAGTTTGATCCTACTTGGACATTACAATTTCAAACTGATGAGAAATTAGTATGAAACAAAGCAACACTATCAATTAACCCTGCTTTGAAGATTCAGACAGCTCGAGTGATATTAAGTGGCAACATTACTAATCAAACAATAATCGCAGTTGTCTTATACAAACCAAAACCTTACCATTATCTTATTTGGTACATTAAGAGTTAACATTTTGTTCAGCCTCTCCTCTGCTTTGTGACATTTTGTTCTGAAGCTATTAAATTGTTCGACTGCTCTATGACAGTCAATGCAGATCATTTTTGGTAACATATCTTCGCGTGAAACCTAAAAAATAGTATAATGAGTGATAAATGATATTATATGTGTTCACAAGAAAAAAAATAAATTATCGAAAAACTTACTTCAACAGCTAAGCACAGAGAAATCTTTGATATTAGCAGTTCTGCCTCTTCATTGTTATTTGTAAATAAATCAAGTCTATTCCTTTTTTTTTGGGCACATAATCTACATAGATCGTAAAACTGTAACATCTTGGCTTCTTGGTAAAAATACTTCCGTCGAAATATCCTTTAAAACAAGTTAAAAAAACATAAAAAACATAGAACTGTCAAAAATTTATTTTGTTTTGTACTCCATCTTGACATTGTCGGGGCCTCGAGTGACGTCATGATGACGTTTGGTTGGTCGATTCGAGACAAGTCCAGACAAGAGAAGGCAGTGAGTCTGAGAGTCACTTCTTCCCGCGGATTCGTAGTGTTTACATCGAATTAACCTTTTTTTCCTCGGTTTATTTGTGGTTACTAGTGATATTTTTCAGTGAGTGTGGTTAATCATTTTATAAAAGAGGTGTGACAGTAAAAATTTATTAAATTTGTATACGGGTGCTCGGGTTTTTCGATTGTGTATCTTTCGGTAAATAAACATGAGGCTCGTGATAGCAATGGCTTATACTGTATAGTCTCTCTAGCAATGACCAAGTAGGCAAAATCAAGATTCCTTAATAAAATAACGTGTAAGTAAACGTATACTGATCGACTAATGTGATTTGGTGAATGAAAATTAGTAATGATTTTGCGGGGAAAAAGTTTTTCAGTGGGAAAAAAAGAGATTGCAACGTGTTTTTTCTAATGAGTGTTTTGTCATACAATATAGGCCTTGCACCCATGCAAGCTCTAAAAAAAAAAGTAGCAGCTTATTTTGAATTGAAATTAGAGCAAGAAATTTCATGTTACATATCTTTTATTAATTTGATATTTTATCTGCTGCAAGTTGAAAATAAATGCTAAGATTTTTAAAGCAGCAGAGATTACAATCAAAATTATGAATCCGCCTACACTAATTAAATAATTCCTTTATACAAGAATCAGTTTTGTCTTTAATTGAATAAAGTTTTTATTGTGCCTTTCAGTCTTTGATGTAATGTTAATAATGTTCAACAATGCATTCATGAGGCTCCTTAAAAACAATATTTTCTTGTATAACATTAGTTGGGCTTTGATAAAATGCGAGATTAGTTAAGCTGTAAACTTCGGAGTTGAATAATTTTTGAAACTTCCAGAAATATTGTTTTACCTTTTTAATGCATTTGATTTGGAGAAAAAGTTTTTGAATAATTAAAGTTTCAGGAAAGTATCAGCAATAAAAGACAAAGTTTGATAATGAAGATTTGTATTGTTGTTGGAAGTTGTATGTAAATTCATTAGATTGATGATTGTTTTCAGGTTGTTTTTAGATTCAGTGACTAGTTTTGAGGGAGAAAAAAAATCAATAATTTTTTTCCTGTCATGTTGATGTTACTGGTTTTTTTAAAATGCATTAAGGCAGTTTAAGCATCATTTTTAGAAAAAATATCATGTAAGATTTTAATGTGCTTAAATTTTGGAGACTAGAAGCACATGTCGGATTTTTTTTGCTTTTAACGAATTTCTTGTCTGAGCATGTTCTGATACAACTAGGCAAACAATATTCAACAAGTTGAAACATTTTTAATCTGGATGTTTAGATATTTTTAAGTTGATAGTGTGAGTGAACTCGTCTTGCTCTTACAGTTATGGATAAACCTTGGACAAGTGAGGACATGTTTACTTATTGGTTCTTGTGCATTTATGAATTGCAAAATTGTTGACAGATTTTTTTAGGCATTATGTAACCTTTGGAAAAAAAATTACTGTAGAGTAGTTTTTAAAAATGATTTTCATTTGGTTTTTTTTTTCAGAGATCATGCTGCATCTCAAAATATTGGATCTTCGGCCGCCGCCTGAAAATGAATGGGAGCACTTAGTGAAAACATTATGGTCGTATTGTGAAGATTGTCGACTGTGGTAAGTAAAATCCGGCTTAAAAACTTTTTATTTTAGTTTATGGGTTAAATCAATCTATCAAAATTCTTCACTTACTTTTATATTAAAGTGACAAAAGCGCCGGAACGTTCGCTCGTCGAACTACACACCAAGCGTTCGTCCCGCCCGTTCGGCTGCATGGCGACGAATATTAGTTACCGTCTGAAAGCTTTAACGTACGGACTTTCGGTTTTTTTCTTTTCGATCTTCCCGGGTGTTTTTACGTAAACGAAAAACCACGTTAGTTTTCGAATTTATATAAATACGCGATACACGTTCGGTATCGACGGGACCATTAATCGTCCCGAATGGATATTCTCGATGTTTAATTAATTTTCTTTTGCCTCCCTAATTTTTCATTATTAATTCCAACGGATTCTCGAGTAAGCAGTTTTTTTTTTTATATTTGTATTTGTAATTTTAAAAAAAAACTTTTGAAGATGGATATTGGATCCATACGATTTTAATTAAGGCTTTGTAAGTAAATTTTTTAAATGATAGCACAGCACATTATTTCGTGGTTATTATTTCACGTGGTGAGGGTCAATTTTAAAACAAAGTTGTGAAAGGACATTAACGGAAAGTTGTGATATAGGGGGGAAGTTTAAGCCGGGCTAGCAACTTTGACATTGTTACAAGTTTTACAATTTCGTGAAACAATCCAGTCAAGCTTTACCTCCCTCAGTGAAAATTTCTTCTATTGTGTAAACATTATGAGGACCTAACGAAGTAACGAACGAACATTTTATTTCGTTTTTTTAACGAATTTTTTTTTGGTTGAATGAGATTTTTTTCGCATTCGAAACAGGGACTCAGTCATGAATAGAAGGTTTTAATGAGTTTCAAAGGTGTTAGAGAGGAAAAAGAGGAAAAGCAGGAAAGAAGGCGGAAGGGTCACGTCTCCTTAGACGCCAAATGACGTCCTTCTGTAATAACTAATGGTCAGGATTTGATTTATAATTCGCTGCTTTGAAATGACGTTTTTGAATAATGTTTTCACATGTTGAAAAGAAGGCCTTGTTTAAAGATAACAATAATTTTGGGAGCAGAGAAAAAAACGTCGCTAAATTTCCTTGATTGCGAGCACGAAACGTTTCGTAGCTTTGAAGTGAAGTCATTTTTTCCGAGGAAAATAACGATTGCAGACAAAACAAAAGTCATGTAGAGAATAAAATTCTTATCTCATTTTTTTAAGAATGTGACACAAAAAAACTGAGAGTTTGTGAGGCGGAGAATAATTAAGGAAGAGACCGTTAAGAAAAATCTCTCTTGGTATAAATTCTTTTTGTTAGAATTTATAGTTGAAGAGCTGGAAAAGGGATTTAAGCTTTTTTCTTAATTTTACATGGGTTCTTTTGTGATTATTTCAATATTGGAGGTTTTAGGATTTGATGTGAAGTAGCACATCATGCGTGCGCCCAAGAAATTTAGAAAGAAAGAGAATATGCGCCTAACAGGAAACTGTGTGTAGGTCATCCACGAGTTTCTTGTTCGTGCTGAATAAGGAATTTTTGGAAATTGTTAAATTAATATTTGGCGCGGATGCATATCGGAATGCATCCTATTGAGATAATAATTTCAAAGGATTGACGGGAAAGGCTCGTTAATCCAGTTTTATTAATAAGCACACTTATGGCAAAAGTCATAAGTGTCGCGCGCGCATCTAGGCGTGAAAACAAGGCGCGTCATTAAAACACTTTCGATTATTAGCTACGGTGGGACATTAGAAATTTCCCAAATTCTTTCTTTGAAATTGTTTAAAGTTTTATTGCTAGACTTAAGCTCAATATAGGAAAAAAGTCTTTTGTGAAAGTTGGGAGGCTGGAATAAATAGAGCCTAAAATTTGGGAAAATTCGTAGTCTAACGGGATCCGTAGAAATCGATGTTAGTCGGGCTATCGTTTTGTAATATACAGTAAAACGGGAACCGCTACCCGGAGTTATTGTGTGAAAGTTAAAGTGGCCAAAGTTTAGCAAATAGTTCAAAGTTAAGAATATTTGCAACAGTTTGAGTTTATTCTGCTATAAGCAGACCGATCGTTTGTTTAAATAATTAATCGGGACGAATTGGGAATTTTGGCCCAACTCCGAAATAAAAGTCACACGCAAAGTGTTTAAAAGGAAGTAGTTAAAGTGGAAACGCTAGTGGGAAGGAGAGTTTAGCTGTTTAAAGCATTTAAAGCAGATCACTATTTTATTACACAATAAATTAAAATAATCGATATATAATAATTAACCGAAGTAAATTTTTACGGGAGTTAACGAGTGAAACATCGGGGAATAATCATCAGTTTAATAATCAGGGAGATTATTTCAAAAGAACGCGTTTGGCGCGAGAATACGACGAAGAAAAAAAAGTCGAGGAACGGCGATCACTCATCAATAGGAGTGTGGACTACTCACTTAATCGAAGGAGTAACGCTGTAGGCAACATCCATCGCTGGAGGAGGATAAGTTTTTATTATTTCATTTATGGCCATAAATTCGGGAAGTTCGTAGATAAACATAAATTTGAACAAGAGTTATAAATAATCATAAATAATCAAATTTTCGTGAATGCATAAATTCACAAATATATATTTAAAGGATTTTGTTAATATCAGTTGATATTGATATTGTTTGTCAGTTTTTTTTTATAAATTTTGTATCGCATGTTTTAATCCCAATATAATCGTAGTACATTTGTAGTAATTCTAAAAGCGGTTATTCTTATTATAACTCACTATAAACCTTTCGGGGAACCAATAGGGACAAACAAATTTAAGGTTTATCGATTTTCCTCAAGATAAAAATCGATTGGCATCCCAATTTTGTTAATAAGTTAAAAGTTTTATTTTCTTTTCATAAGGAGGTTCTCCTTATGATGTAAGACCTGGGAGCTACTGTCGGGTTTTCACATCAAGTGGCATCCCTTGTGGGGATGTGCAAATTAAAAGTTGCTCGGTCGATAAAGTAGTAACCGCGAAAGAAAATAATAATAGTAACCGCTGAAGAAAACTTTTAAACTTTTAGAATAAAAAAAAAAAAAAAAAGAAAAAAAATAAATAAATAAAAATTGATTAAAATAACTCAGTTGGGGGTAAATAATTCTTGGAAAATGTCTAAACGAACAATGAGACAATCTAAAGCTAAAGAAGAGGCTGGAAAGGCCAGTCAAGGGTTTGAAATGAATAGTGAGGAAGAGATAGAAGGGGTGGTAGCATTAGACAATCCTCCCATAGATTCTGGCAAATTAGTTGATAGTAATTCCCTGGAAAGTCAGATGCAGTTGATGTTCACGAAATTAGAAAGGATGTTTTTGGATCATCAGAAACATACGGAGATGAGACAAGACATGAATGAGAAGAGGATAGAGGCCGAGTTTGATAGAAAATTGGAGGAGAAGAATACTCAGGTGGTAGAATTGGTTAGGACAGTACAATCTAATCAAATAAAAGGTGAAGGTGAAAGGGCAGAGCTCTATACTTTTGTGTCAAGTTTGAATTCTAAAATGAAAGATATGGTAGATGAATACGATAATAGTAAAAGAGAAGTAGGTCAGTTAATTGATGGGATCCAGAATGACGTTTTGGATGTGGCTCAGAGCTATCGTACAATTCAGAAGGAAACTCGAGCGTGCAATGATGTTATAGCAGAAGTAGTAGATAGGGTTAACGAAACCAGTAATTTGGTGAACGAAAGAGAGATTAATAGGGAAATCCCGAGAAATAATACCGTAGTTGTGAAAACTCAGAAGCCATATTTAAGAGAATTCAATGAAAAGGACGAGAATCCCATGGCTTTCATCAACGATATCAATCGATTGATAAACAATCGTTCCGAGATGAGGCAATGGGATAACTTGTTTCCATTAATAGATAAAGCCATGAAATCAGTAAATTATTGGTGGGAAGTTATTAGGGATGGAGTAGAGGACGTAGAAGATTTTGTGAAGAAGTTTAAGATAAAATTTTTTAATAAAAATATACAACGCCAGTATATGGCTAAACTCCGTTCTGAAAAATTCAATGGATCAGGAAGTAAGATGAGTCAATTCTTTCTAAAAAATGTAGCTATCCTTAGAAATTTTGATAGGCCATTTACTGATGAAGAAATAGTTCACATGATCTTGGAGCAGTTTCCTGATGAAGTTAGGAGGGCAATTTTGGTCCAAAGGATAGAGGATATAGACGAGATAGTTCAGTTATTACAGACTGTTGATGATACAATGGGAGAAACTTCGAAAGTTGGAAAGAGAGGGCAAAATAACGTAGAAAATACCAGTAGGACAGGTGAAGGGAGTCCGTCTTTTTCGCGAAATAACCCGGTAGGGAACAGAATGATTTCAATGGGGTATCAAAATCCTAATTATGGAAGGCAATTTTTCAATAATAATGGTGGAGGTGTAAATCAAGGGAATCCACGTTTTCAGAATAATAATTATCGCAATCCGAATGTTTCAAATAATAATAATAACAATTTCAATAACGGTACAGTTGTTGTTAGGCCAATTCAGGGGAATCCACAAAATTTTCCAGATCCACGAGAAAGGTTAGGGCCTCCACAACGCCCAAACTAATAAGCTCAATGAACCGGGGATTAGGAGCGGCGAGAGTACCAAAATTAGAAGTAACTTTTAATGACAATAAATTAAAGATGGTTGCCATTATTGATTCAGGATCAGAATTAAATGCAATCAGTCAATCAGTATTTGAATGTTTAAAAATTAATAAAGTAAATTTTCAAACTATTCCAGTAAGCAATTTAAAATTTAAAATGGCTAATGGGAAAACTTTACAAAAAATAAATAAACAAATTTATTTGGAAATACAGTATGGGGGGAGAACCGGAATGTTAAATGCGTATGTAGTACCAGATCTTTGTGTTGATATAATTTTGGGGATAAGTTTTCTTGTTGCAAGTAATGCAGTAATTGATTTTAAAAAGAATGTAATTAATTTCAAAAATGATAATCAGTCAGAGTTGTATGTAAGTCCAAGCGATGAAAATACATCATCATTGGAAAAATTAAAAGTATTTGTCGATTCGTTTCCGTATAAAGATATTGGGAAAGGTCAGGATCAGCCTATTGATTTAAGTAATAAAAGTAAATTAAACCCGCAAACAGTTAACAATGGGGAAGGTTTCGATTTAAGTGGCAAAAAACAGGAAGTAAAGGCCAATAAAATGATGATACAAAATGCTGGAGGTCAAATATTTACAAAAGCAAATAAAAATTTAAAGAGAAAAAATGTTGTGGTAGGACAAGGAAAGAAGGGGGGTGATCAGGTCAAGAAACCTATAAACAGAACCAAACATCAACTAAATAATTCGTTCAAGGTTATTGAAACTAGACCAAATTTTAAAACGTGTGCAGTGGCGATTGATCTTCCGCTGCAGGATCAGATTCATCTGAAAATGGATGAATGTCACGAATTGTTGCCCTATGAAAAGCAACAATTGTTGAACTTATTATTTGAGTTTGAGTCAGTATTTGATCCGGAAATCAAATCTTTATGTAATAAATATCAACATGAGTTTGAATTTGAAGATAATTTGGATAGAGATTTTAAGTCAAAACAGTATCCTGTACCAATGGCTTTCAGAGAAGCAGTAAATGAGGAAATAAATAAAATGGTTGCCGAAGGCATAGTTTCAGCAAAACCAACACGGTTTTTGACGCCACTGGTGGTGGTTAAAAAACCTGATGGTTCAATACGTCTTTGTGGAGATTATAGGAATCTAAACAAATATATTAAATATTCTCAACAGAGCCCAGAGAAAATTAATGATTTAATGCTTCGTTTACATGGAAAAAAATATTTCAGTCAATTAGATTTGAGGGCAAGTTTTCATCAGATTCCAATCATCCCTGAACAACGCAAATATTTTGGATTTAAATGGAGAAATCAGACTTATGTGTATAATGTCACTCCATTTGGAACCAGTGACTCTTTAAGTGCCTTATTGAGAGCTTTAAATGAAGTATTTGCCGAAGTACCTGAGGAATTGGATCATGTTTTATATCCATACGTGGATGATTTGGTAGTTGCTACAGAAACATTTGAGGATCATATTAAATACATGAGAATTATTTTAAACAAATTAAAGGAAGCTAATATGGGTTTAAAACTGAGTAAGTGTAATTTCATTCAGAAGGAATTTAAATTTGTGGGATTTATAGTAGATAGGGAAGGTGTTAAGCCAGACCCTGCTAAAGTAGAAAAATTGAGAGAGTACAAACAACCTCGAAACCAAAAGGAATTACGAGGATTTTTAGGATTTCTCCAATTTTATTCAAGATTCTTTTATAAATTTTCTGATAAAATTAAGCCTTTCTTGCATTTAACCTCGTCGAAAAATAAATTCATTTGGAATGAGGAATTGCAGGAAAAATTTGAAGAAATTAAAGGAGCTTTGATGGAAGATGTAATGTTATCTCATCCTGACCCAAGTAAGGAATATTATTTGGTAACGGATGCGTCGGATAATTGCGCATCAGCAGTTTTATTTCAATTGAATGAATCCAACGAACCCAAACTTCTATATTTTTATAGTAAAACATTCTCAGGTGCAGAATTGAATTATTTTGCGACCGAGAAAGAATTTTATGCAATCGTATTAGCATTGCAATTTTTCGAAAGTTTGATTTGTTATAGGAAGATAACCATAATAACAGATTGCAAAGCATTGGTTTACATTAAGTCAGCGAAATTTCTGTCTCCACGATTTATGAGATGGTGTTTGAAATTGCAAAATTTTAAATATGAGATTAAACATATCCCTGGGAAAGATAACCCAGCAGATATATTAAGTCGTTTGGTTAATTATGGAAAGAAGGACACAGAAACAGTTCCATTGTTATTACAGGTCAAGAAAAAAATCAAAATTGATCCGTATCAAAATTTAGTAGATCGAATTAAGGAGCGTCAAGCAAGTAGTTCCGATTATGAAGAAATCAGGAAAAGGGTAGGTCAAGAAGATTGTAGACTTGATGGAGGTTTTATAACTTTGAAAGGTAGTTATGGTTGGAGGATTTATGTTCTAGGAGAAGATATTAGGCGATTGGCAAGAGTTATTCATGAAGAATATTGCCATATAGGTATTTATAAAACCTATAAAATGCTGAGGAAAACTTTTATTGGTCCATATTTCTTTAAGGAAATTGAGAAGGTAATTAGGGCATGTAATGATTGCCAGATTTGTAAACCAGCAAATAGGATTTTGGCTGGGGAAACAAATACCATTTTATCAGAAGAAAGTAATAGGGTAGTTTCTTCCGATTTTGTGGGACCATTGATCACGACATATAAGGGGTTTAAATATTTATTAGTTTTTTCATGCAATTTTTCGCAGTATACTAAAGTATACCCGTGTCGAAAGCCGACTGCAAATTTTGTAATTGCTTCGGTAAACAAGTGGATCAATGAATTTGGAAAGTTTGAAAAATTGATTTGTGATAACGCTAAGCAATACATATCGCGAAAATTCAAACAATTTATGAAGGACCAAGATATAAAACTAAGATTTACAAGTTTATATCATCCTCAAGCTAATTTAGTGGAAGGTCGGAATAAAATTATAATAAGGACGTTGAGACTATACTCCTATCTGGATCATAAAAAATGGTACAGTTGTTTAGGGAAAGTAGAAAAAGTCTTAAATCAAACTATTAACACTTTCCATAGTTTTACTCCTGAAGAATTATTCTTCAAAAGGGATTGTCAATATGAATGGGAGAATTTGTTTACTAATGATTTAATGAAAACAAATTCCAAAATATCGTATGATATTAAAGTTCAAAAGGTTAATGAAAAAAGGGAAGAAAGATTAGCGAAACAATTAGGGGATCGTAGAAATTTGATTTTAAAAGAGTTCCAACCTGGGGATAGAGTTCTTGTGAAAGTAAAGAGATTGTCTAACCAGGGTCAAGATGAGCAGGGAAAGCTGTTTCCTGTCTATGAGGGATTTTATGAGGTAGTTAGAAAAATAGGGATTGCTTCTTATAAATTAAAAAATCCAGATAATAATAAAATACGGGGAGTATTCCACGTGTCGAAGCTCAAAGAGTTTATTCCATTACTTATGGAATAGGGTGCGACCATGAAAAGTTTTGTCGCAACTGTAATAAATAAAAAAAAAAAGGAAGTTTTTTTAAGGTGTCGATGACCGACATAAATATTTTTTTTTATTACAACCTTAAAGGTCGATGTTGTAAATAAACAATAGTAGCATGGGTAGATTGAAACTATTTAATCACTTAAAAAGAGAGAAAAATTAATCAGAAACTTTGTTTGTTAATAAGCATGTCAAGAGATTTTTGTTATTTTGTATAGGTTATGATATTTGTGCAAAAGAGTAATATGTGCTAGTAGAGATTAAGTTCCAAATTTTTGTAAAATAATCGAAAGCGTTTTTCTTTTGTGGGGGCGTATGATGTGAAGTAGCACATCATGCGTGCGCCCAAGAAATTTAGAAAGAAAGAGAATATGCGCCTAACAGGAAACTGTGTGTAGGTCATCCACGAGTTTCTTGTTCGTGCTGAATAAGGAATTTTTGGAAATTGTTAAATTAATATTTGGCGCGGATGCATATCGGAATGCATCCTATTGAGATAATAATTTCAAAGGATTGACGGGAAAGGCTCGTTAATCCAGTTTTATTAATAAGCACACTTATGGCAAAAGTCATAAGTGTCGCGCGCGCATCTAGGCGTGAAAACAAGGCGCGTCATTAAAACACTTTCGATTATTAGCTACGGTGGGACATTAGAAATTTCCCAAATTCTTTCTTTGAAATTGTTTAAAGTTTTATTGCTAGACTTAAGCTCAATATAGGAAAAAAGTCTTTTGTGAAAGTTGGGAGGCTGGAATAAATAGAGCCTAAAATTTGGGAAAATTCGTAGTCTAACGGGATCCGTAGAAATCGATGTTAGTCGGGCTATCGTTTTGTAATATACAGTAAAACGGGAACCGCTACCCGGAGTTATTGTGTGAAAGTTAAAGTGGCCAAAGTTTAGCAAATAGTTCAAAGTTAAGAATATTTGCAACAGTTTGAGTTTATTCTGCTATAAGCAGACCGATCGTTTGTTTAAATAATTAATCGGGACGAATTGGGAATTTTGGCCCAACTCCGAAATAAAAGTCACACGCAAAGTGTTTAAAAGGAAGTAGTTAAAGTGGAAACGCTAGTGGGAAGGAGAGTTTAGCTGTTTAAAGCATTTAAAGCAGATCACTATTTTATTACACAATAAATTAAAATAATCGATATATAATAATTAACCGAAGTAAATTTTTACGGGAGTTAACGAGTGAAACATCGGGGAATAATCATCAGTTTAATAATCAGGGAGATTATTTCAAAAGAACGCGTTTGGCGCGAGAATACGACGAAGAAAAAAAAGTCGAGGAACGGCGATCACTCATCAATAGGAGTGTGGACTACTCACTTAATCGAAGGAGTAACGCTGTAGGCAACATCCATCGCTGGAGGAGGATAAGTTTTTATTATTTCATTTATGGCCATAAATTCGGGAAGTTCGTAGATAAACATAAATTTGAACAAGAGTTATAAATAATCATAAATAATCAAATTTTCGTGAATGCATAAATTCACAAATATATATTTAAAGGATTTTGTTAATATCAGTTGATATTGATATTGTTTGTCAGTTTTTTTTTATAAATTTTGTATCGCATGTTTTAATCCCAATATAATCGTAGTACATTTGTAGTAATTCTAAAAGCGGTTATTCTTATTATAACTCACTATAAACCTTTCGGGGAACCAATAGGGACAAACAAATTTAAGGTTTATCGATTTTCCTCAAGATAAAAATCGATTGGCATCCCAATTTTGTTAATAAGTTAAAAGTTTTATTTTCTTTTCATAAGGAGGTTCTCCTTATGATGTAAGACCTGGGAGCTACTGTCGGGTTTTCACATCAGATTATTATCATTATTATTTTTTTTGACTGGGTTGTGTTTGTTCCTTCGATAAGAATCCAATCATCTGATTTTTTTTGTAAAGAGTTTTTTTTTTTTTCAGCGGTTTTGAACTTTGGAATAACAAAAGGAAAAGAAGAGAAAAACTCAAGTTTAGGAATTGGATACAGTTAAATAAAACTCGGTTGAAGGAAACTTTTATGTATGAGAACCGATCGGTTGGGTTGGAAAAACACATGTTTTCCGCGGAAGTGTATTATTTTCGCTATTTTCAAAATCTTTTTTATTCTTGTTTCGTTGGTAATCTGATTAAGGCGACGGTGTTTAAGAACTTGCGAGACGTGTCTTTGAAAATAACGTTTTTATCGAATAAAAGCTTTTTGTAGGACTGCTGCTAAGCTGTCTGATGGTGCTCGGAGGGGTTTTTATTAATTCATTCGGTTTTTTGAAAGTAAAGGCAGCCATGATTCTTAATTGCTTTTTACTTAATTCTCAATATCTGATTTCACTGGATGTTAAACGAATAAGGTGAAACTTTTAAAAAGCTTAGTGGATCATGTTTCAAAGGAAAGTGTTTGATAATTTATTTTTTAATATTTTATAAAGTGTAATATAAATTCGTTTGAGTTTTTTAAAAAAAATTGTTGAGTTGAAATCGAGGTTTGATTTTTCTTTTTGCTTGTTCTTTTAGTATGTGAAGGGATTGGATGGCGTCGGGGAAATCTAGTTGACCTCGGTTTGGAGTCCCTTGTGATTCAGGAAATCGGTCTTCCTCCATTTGTTAGACGTGTTTTAGACCTTTCGTCGCTCTCTCTTATGTCAATTCATTTAGTGAAGCAATCCTTTTGATATTAATGTTCCAGTTGTGGTTTGACAGTGTTATAGAAAATAACCTGGGCAGTTTTATTTTTTTACAGTCTGAACTATTGTAAGATTAACCTAATTCAGTTTAAAGGCAGAAAGCGACTTTGTGTGAGCTTATTGCTATTTCTATGGGATCCTAAAATCGGTTCTTATTTTTTTTCTAACAATATGCTCCCGTCCAGCTGATTTTCAGCTAGACAATTAAAATTATACTCGGTTGTCTCAATTAAAAACCAAAAATAAAGAAACTCTCCATAAAAAACCATTTAAAGAATCTGATTAAACTCTACATCGCACTTATTCTTTTTTTCTTACATTGAAGTATATTCTTAACAACAGACTATACATTTTTAGGGGGGAAAAAACTTTGAAATAGATTCCACTTAATGGATATTTCTTCCAGAACGAAATTTAACTTTTTCATTTTGAAATAAAGAAACTTGAGAAATACTCTTTTATTTGTTTTAAAATTCAAGTCGTTCCCCTTCATAATAACGTCTGCCCCCCCTTTACGAAGAATGTGCAGACTAATATTAAGATTGCGTGATAAAACAATTCCCTGACGAAAGACTTTTTAAAAAAGGTTTTCGATTTTAGGTTATTTCGTGAGGCCTCCCTTGATATAAAGTACCCAAATTCGTGCACATTCTTATAAAATCCGATTTAAGATTTGTTAAAGATAAGTTTATCCCTCGTGTGTGTACATGATCACCCTCCATCTAATCTAACCGAAGGTTGTTGCCTATAATTTTGTTCACACAACATTCCCAGTTTAGGATCGAGTGATTTTCCTTCATAAAAACTAATGAGGGTTCGTTTCGGGATTCAATCTCGTTAACACAACCTCGATTCCTCGATATCTCGATCTATTTCCAAATACCCTAGCGCTTATTACAACATCATCAAAGCGAAAAACATTTCTTAAGGGCACGGCACGCTATAAATTTTTTAAGCCTACGCTTTATATATAATATCTCTCTTTTTCTTTTCCTCTTTCTCTTGTTTGGCACTTAAATGGCCTGAGGCTGAGCTGCTTATCCGCAGGTTGTTTTACGATTGGCTTGATCCAGGCAAAACTTTATGCCAGGTTTGTTCCTAATCAGTTCTTTTTCACAGCTTAAAAAATAATCCAGCTTTTTCTTGTCGAAATTTTTTTGCACCGGTAAAAATTTCTTCATGAAATTATTTTTGAAAAAAAAATTTTTGCTGATTTTTTCCTGGCTAAAAATTTAATTCCGATTTTTTTAGTGCTGAAAAATTTTTTTCTTGTTCAGAATTTTTTTTAAATTTTTTTCTATACTCATTTTTTTTTCAAATTTTTTATGCTAATTTTTCAAAAATTAAATTTTTTGCTTGTAGAAATTTTGAAGAATTTTTCCTGCTTTTAAAAAATTTTCTTTTTTTGATAGCACATTTTTTGAAGATCTTGTCTACTCTTTCAGAAATCATTTCAAAATTGTTTGGCATCCATGTTTATAAATTTTTTATGATGTTTTGGTTGTAAGGAAAAATCCTTTTTTAAAAAGATTCTTGCCTCCGCCAGAATTAAGTTAAAATGGTTTTTACTTCCTCCGAATTTTTTATGAGTTGTTAAAGTTGCTCAAACGTACTTTAAATCCCTAAAATTTGGGAAGAAATCGAGCTCGGTTCTTGGAATTAGCCTCTAAATGTCCTCGAGTAAGAACATCTCGATCCCTCGTGCGCTCAGTCGATTAAGCGATTGATATCAAGTCCGAGTTTCCTCCAGAGCATTTTATTTTTAAAAACCAGCAGACTGGTGCCCGGACGGTGAACTTCCAAGTCTTCCAACCGTAGATCTGCTCGTTAAGTACAAACTGAATTTCATATCACACCAATTTTATTTTTCTCTTTCTAAAATTTTTCGCCAGGACTTTCGAATCCTCACAAAATGATAAATCGGGGGGCTGAAAATCTGACAAACACCGTCATCATCCCCTAATGGCTTTCGCATAAAGCTTACTTCTCATTCATCAACATGAATTTTGAGTCGGGGGTGTGCTAGCTTTATCCCCTCTCTCTTTCCACCAATTCGGGCGTTACGTGACGTGGGTGTTTAAACAAGAAAATCGTCAGATACGCGGTTAATCTCCTTCGTACCCCGGATTTAAATATAACAAAGTTATCCGTCTCGTTCCCTTCCGTCGCGGAAAACCGATAGGAATAAACGGAAACTAGGAATATTTCTCCACAAATCGAAGACTGACACACAAGAATGAAAGAGAAAGAGGTTTAAGCTCGAGCTCTTACGTTATCACAAACGCAGCTCTAGAATAAACAAAAGAGAAACCTCAAAACCCGAAGCTTCATTCTTGAATTTTAAATGCCGGATGACGATAAAAATTTCATAGCTTTCGCAAAATGAGGGAATACTGTTCGGAAGGCAATAAAAGAGCGAATATTTCATGGGGTTCCAGGGCTAAAACCTGCTTTTCGACTTTTTTCCCTCCCGTTTATGATTGGGCTTAAGGAAATCCTTAATAAAAAAAGAAAGGGAGGGAAAGAGTCGAGCGTTTGCATAAAATTATCCTCAGATGCTATTCGGAAATGTAATTTACACTTGGGAAATTGTATGCAAGAGGAAAGAAGTTTATAGGAATAGAATATGCGGAGGAATTAGCCAATATTAAGACGTTAAAGTTCTGAAGGCGGTAATCTCATCTTCATAACTGGATTAATAAAGTCCGAGAAGAAAACATAAACCAAATTTTATTCCCTTAAAACACATGATTTCCTTACTAACGAACTTGCTAATTAATACATGACCTTTCACATTGAAGCAATAAATCTGAAGGGTTATGAACCGTATGGAAGGCTTGGGAAGCTTCGGGAGCTTCATTCCCAGATTATTTTGAATTGAATATATTAACAATTGAAACTGGAGATTTGGGAGATGGGCATATAATTTATAATCAAAGAATTTGGAGGAAAATAAATGCTTGAATTTTTGGGGATGAGGATTGCATGTCTGGGAAGTTAACAACACTAGATTAGAATGCCAGGCTAGTATTATATGTGCCGCAAACATTTCGTTTGTGCTGATAACGTTCTAACTTTACGCAGAGCCGCCATGTTTGAATTTCAAGGTCGAAATCACATCAACTGTTTGTGCTGGATTGTGCCGCAATAATTTCGTTTGTGCTATGTCCGTTTACAGAGTGAAATTTTAAGTAGCACAAAAGACGCCGTATGATACCAAGCTAGGATTCTAATCTGGTTTAATTTTTCCTACATAAGGATTGCATGTTTTTTTAAAAAAAAAAAAAAAATTAAAGTAAATGTAAAATATTTAGTTTTCATTATGAAAAGCGAGAGAAGAGGATTTAGGAAATGCGACTATAAAATTGCTGCACCACAGCCTTAAATTTTGTTTGTACTTGTTTAAGAAGCTTAGAGAGCAGTTAACGACAACGGGAAATCACTTCCTTATGCTTCTTTATAGAAATTAATGCTTCAAACCAAAGTTTTCGTAAAAAATGTGCTGCTTAATTTTCTTATATTTTTTTAGCTTAGGAAGTTTTGGGAAGAATGGATGATTTGTAATGGTCAATGAAAAATTTAGGGCAGTTGTTATAGATCGTTAGCGTTTCTGTTTATCGAATACTATCTAAAATATCATTCTACAGCTGTTTTTATTGATGCCAGTTCAGCCCTAAGGGAACACATTTCATGCGCCCAAGATTGAGCCTGGCCAAAATATTTAGTTGTTGAGGGCTTGGTCGGAAGTGGGTAAAACAAATGGCACTTGTGACAAACGAATTTGGAAATCTAAAACCCCTGATAGTTGAATGCAAACCAGGTAGAAGAGATTCTGGCTCGACCTCCTGACTGTGGCTATTTAGAATGTGTAATAGGGATTTCAATGTCTCCAGTCTCCTGCTGCATACTGGCTCCAAATTGTTATTCAGGGATCTGCCACATTCTTGAACTGTGCGTCCACCATGATTTTAAAATAAAAATCGCCACACCATGATGGATACTACTTTTTGTTAGCTTATAAAGCAAAAACTAATGACTTAAGCGACTTTCCTATGCCAAAGAAGCCGTCCTGCTTGAAAAGCCTAATGCTGATAAATTTTCATCCTGCCCTGTGGATACCAACAAACCTCTTATTTTAAAACTCCTTCCTTTAAACGAAAATCTATTTCCAATTTAATTTCAATTGGTCGACCGTATATACCAAAGGAATCTTTTGCAATTCTGTACAGAATTTCACGCTCGGACAACTCCAGCATGTTACTCCGCACTAAATTTCCCATGATCTGTGACATTATAAACGAGGGAATAATCGACTTGGGATTTATTATCATCATGGAACTTTATCAATTTCTCAAATTGAATTATCCGAGCGGCGCATTTCCGACCAGAAAATCCCAATTAATCGAAAGCAATGAAATGATTAATCACTTGACCTCGGGCACTGCTAAGTGCCGGAGAGATTTTCATTCCGATCCGGGTGTTGGAAAAAAAACCTTTTTTTTTCCCGTAAAGTTTTGTTTTAACGTATTCTATATATGATTATGGCTTTCCTAAATATTTATTTTAATATGAAATTCAGTCTGCCCGCACACATAACGTAAACATTTTTACCCGTAAGCAAGTTACCATATGCAAATGGCATTTAAGTTTTACACGTACCCGCATTATTTGATTGCATTCACGTATAATACAAGGGGTAGTGGAAAATTAAATGGGGAAACTTCTCTTTTATTAGCTCCGGACTTTTTATTATATGTATATTCTACGTGAAAAATCGCATTATGCAGTATTTTCATTACTTTCTTTTTAGCAAAGCAAAATCCCGGCACGTTCTAATTTTTCCTAATGGGCGAGTGAAAAAAAAGCCATTTACGGAGTTGAGTTTCAATCGCGAAAAGAAAATCAAACAGGAAAGCTTACAAAGAAATCATGAAATCCAAAGAAATATACAGTGAAGGTATTTGCTTTCAATGGCCCTTTTTTTTGATTTATAAAAAAATTTATCATCTTCCCAATTTTCATTTATGGCTCGCCCCTTACTCTCTGATATTTTATCAGCGATATTCAGAACCCTGGAGCAAGGACCGAATCCGAGAATTTTTTTTTCAAAGGGGCAATAAAGAGCTTGTACGAAAATGAATATGAATCGAGTTACATGTTCCGGAACCCCCTTCTTTTTAAAAATTTTTTCCCTTCTCGATTCTTTTTTTTTTCACAGAATTCATTTCCGTTCCTATTTGGGATTTAATCCTGAGGGATATCGGAATGATTTATCCTCGGAATTTGTCAATTCCCCAATTTTTTCTTTGCTGTTACCCAAAAGCACGTTCCTTTGATACTTGAAAAAGATCTTTTGCATTTTTCTTTTCCAATTTGTAAAAGATGTTTATATATTGAAGGTAGATTCCAATAAAGATGGCTGTCCTTAGATATTAAAAAAATTGGAAAAAGATAATCGTTGAGGCATGGCTAGGGGCACCGTAAGCGATTTTGCATCCGAAATAAAATTTTAATCGAGAGTTTTAAATCTAAAGCAGTTTGATGGAAAAATTGAGGCGATACTTTGACTCAAGAAAATTTGAAACATACATTTGTCACAAGGACAAACAGGTGAAGTACTTGTCTGGAAAACTTGATTAAAGTTCGGAAGTAGTGGCTTGACAACTGCCCCTGCAGCTACCTTCTTGAGGAGGAGGCGTATAATTTAGGCTCGTCAGGGGCCTCAGGTAGATTTTGGACATCTTTTTTTTTTTTTGAGATGTGAAGTCTGTTTCCGGATGAGGTGGGGCCTCGAAAAGATTTTGACAAACAAAAAGAGTTTGATTTTTGGACGATTACAAGTCTTTTGAACTTGAAACGATTCGATCCTGACATAGTTTAAGATAAAAAGAATGGTGGAAGAAAAAAAGGGATGGACGGTCTATGAAAAATTTTGACGGGTTAAACGAATAAGGCTAAAGTAAATCTAGAAGCGAAGAATCATTTACATTTTTCTCCAAAATTAAAAAGTACAAAAAGCCATAAATTCAACCATTAATTTTCACGGCAGAAAAATCTGGAAAGTTTTAAAGCCTTAGAACGGAAATAACCGGAAGGTGAGTAATCCGGTCTTTCCTACTTTTAAATTAAAACTTTTGCAAAAAAAAAATTCCCCCACTATTTGTAAATGTAGTAGCAACGCCTGCCTTTAGGGTTATTAGCCGTCTAAAAAAGTGGCGCGTTATAATAAATTTCAAATACCGGAAAAGAACGATTTTTCCTTTTTTTCGGGTGATAAATTTAAAGTCGAAATTTTAATAAAAATCCTTAAAAAGAAAAATAATAAAAAAAGTTTTCTTGTTGTACATTACTTTGGCTTTTAATAAAAGTTACAAGTATTCCTAACACTTGGAAACGAACTTTCTTTTTCTTTTTTGCACCTGACGCGACCTTTAGATCTTTTGATTTTCCTCTTTAAAATTTTACACCGAGAAAAGAGGGGGAAAAAATGTTACCCGGAAAGGAATTTCCAACTTAAACGCGTTTTCATATGCAAAATGGAATTTGAGAAATGCAGGGGCTAAAATCTCGCAGGGTCGTCCTCTTATCCGAAATTCATTTCGACGGTTCCCGTCGAAAATTGAAGTTAATTTAAGTTGTAATCAGGAATAAATTAAATATTCTCTTTGAAGGAATTAAGCAAGGTTTCCAACTGCTGACAAACTTGTGTGACATTTACGTTTTACTAACGTTTCATTCACTTTCCTGCTTTTATCGGTTATTCGTGAAAAACGAAAAATCTTATAAAAAAGTATATTTGTTAAGGTTTTTTGAAAGCTTTAATAAAGACGAATGAACATCACTGAAAATGCAAATGACATCGGGGGAAAAGAGTGAAAGCCTGAATAGTCCTGAATCTAACTTATAAACATATCAAAGCACCGAGAAAAAATTCATTTCACGCAATATGGACGTGTGTTTTCCACAATTCGTGCTCGTCAGTGTCCGTTGAATTTTACAGGGTATTCGGGATGAGTTTGCCAAAGTGGGATTATAAATAAATTTGATTTTTTATCCTTTTAGATTCTGCGGTGTTATGTGATGAAAATTTTTTCAATTTGCTTTTTGTAGTTTTTTATGTTGGGTCGCAGTAATGAATCGTCGCGTGTTTATTTTTATTTTTTTTGTCGAGAAGATATAAGTTTGCAAAAAGTACGTTGATATTGAATAAAATTAAGTATTTTGAACGGGAATAAATTTAATTTGTATAATTAGTTGACTTTTAAAGTCCTGAGAGATTTGAGAAAGCTTGAAGAATATTAAATGAGAATAAAGATGGTGGTTTGTCTAGACAGATCGATCTTCAAAGGAAAGTTGAGTCGAGTTTTTGTGTACGAAAACTAAAAAATTTCAATTTTGGATTCATGCTTATAAGCATCTGACGTAAAAATAAGAGTTTAAACGATGTCAACTTCTGTATGGGTTCTTACCAATAATTGTAGCAATAGCTTTGGAATGAAGATGTAGTTTAAAAATGGCCCCATCACTAAAATGCGATTTTCTAAAAATAAACAAAGGTTGCGCCCATGTAGAACTTTCGAATGAATGGTGGAACAAATTCCTACAAAAAGCTTACAGAACCATCTGAAGCTAAGTGTCTGAGGACAACACAACCCACCATCGAGCGTTGAACCTTGGTTGTAAGCCTCCGAGATAAGATCCCAATTGAAGAAATTAGAAGGCACTCCCACATTATAGACATTTACTGTAGAGCGGGTAGCAGAATTGAGGTGGAGTTTGGTGAAGCATGTCGTGAGGCAGAATTCGTAGAGAAGGGAGCATTAAAATGATTATTTCTGTACTTAAGTTCAGACCTTGACCAAGTCCATCTCCGATTTGAAACTTGTTTCTTATTGTTAATTTACGAAAAGACACCGCCATCTTGGAAATAAACTTGGTCGAGTTCTGCACTGAAGTACAGAGTTGGTATCTAAGAACAACTTAGCGCAGCAAAATTAGGCCACAGAAAAGATGATTAGACGATGTTTGCCGTAAAGCCGGTCGAAACAATGAAGTCCTATGCTCGGATTGGATAGCTATTCCGAGCGATTCTCTGGCTGCTACGTCCAAGAGTGGTGTTTAAATGATGAAGCTAAAGGAGAGAAGTTTTAAATGTGCGAGGAGTTTGATAGTTTATAAGTCCTGTTCCTGCTTGACTAAAGTCTGATTACTTTAAAATCAAAACGAGTTCAAGTTCAGTTTCCCAATCCGCGCAGCAGGGTTCTTGTTAATTCTGCCCGCCTATGTCCCTTGACAATACTCTCACTTTCTCTCTAATTGAAAACCTTTCAACGAAAACATAAACTATATTTTATACACATATGAACATCACAATACATCCCCATAAAATTTGATTTAAAAAACCCTCATTATTTATCGAATTTTTTTACACCGTAAATACATATTTCACATCATTTTTAAAATTCGTTATCGATATTTACATTGGCTCACGGTAAATAATTACTTTACGTGTTGGTTTATTTATTAGTTTATTACTCTAGTTAATGGGCTGCGATGACGTTTAAATAATAACGAATCCCCAGCCACGAAACTCCCGGATTTGTGTTAACCTGAATTTCAATATCACGTCCAAACATTGCATCCGCGAACCTCCATCTTGAAAATATAAACAAAAAAAATAAAAAAATTCATGCGTAACGAAAAGTAAATGTATGGAAATGATTTTCAATTTCATTTCCGTGTCCGTGATCAAAAGAAGCCAAAGGATCGTTTTTCTGACCCTGCCTTCGGAAAACCATCTTTCTCTCTCTCTCTATCTCGTTTGACAGTCGCTACATGTGAAACAACTCAAACCGGAGAGACCAGACAGTCGAACACTTGTTAAATAAAACAAGAGGCGGTCGATTGTACATTTCCGACACATTTCCCAGCGTATCCATGGAGATTTGTTGTAGTCTACTTAGATGAGACCTGTCCAAATGTAATACTCGCTCAAGTTTTCCATTCTATAAAAGTCTTTGGGACTTCGGCATTTATTACATAACGCAATGCGGAAAAGTCAAAGTCCACATAATCCCGCTCTCTGTTGTTTGTATAATATTTTGATGAGAGGCTAGACCTGCGGTTACCGATATTTCGTTCTCGGAATTTAAATGAGGGAAAACTGCGTAAATTGTTTTAATTGAATTAACTCATCCCGTTGCGGTGTATGTTGTCGATACTTTTGAACCGAAAACCGCTGATTGGATTTAGTTCTAATCAATCATTGAACTATCGTAACAGGGAAAGATATTTAAGATTGTTTGATGTTAGTTTTTTGCAGTTTTTAAATTGGAGATTTTATTAGTATTTTGGGATTTAAATTTTTGGAATTTGAGATTTTGCATCGGAGTACAAACCTTTAATTTTATTTTATATATTAAAAAGGATGGTTTCCGATCGTGGTCAAGCAATACTGAGGTTACCATGACATTTTCGGAAAATTCCTGTTAATTAAATGAGCAATGTTATCCAAATAAAAAGCTTGTCAGCATTCTCGGTTATTTTCAAGTGGGGTTCAATTTTTAGTGGTAAATCTTTTTTAAGCTTCAATGAGAAGTAAAGAAGTGGGTTATTTTGCACTATTGCTTCTGCAGGAGATGCAATCGCAAAGTCGAAAGTCTGAAACTGGGGCTAATCTTCTGTAAGTGCCTCTCTAATAGAGATCGGCGATCATCAGAACGATCTCTGACCACTTGAGGCTTCCCAGGGGCTGAGGGCTATTCTTTTTGCTTTCTATAACATGATGATTTATTTCCTGGGAAAAAATACTGTGGTGGTTTTCCGTTGCTTTAAACAGAGCAGTTTTATTGCTACAGCTACTTCTGAGTGTACCTGTCTTGTCTTTTATAGATGTTTGATGGTAAGTCATTAGGAAAGTCCTTTCTTTATGAGCTGAACCAACATTTCAGTAATTGTAGCACTGTTGTTTATTACTATCTCGTAACCCAGAGAGGGACCATTATCAGATTGCTACTTCTGAGTCAGTTGGCGCTCATCAAGAGCAGATGTGCCAGACCTGAAGCGGAAAGGTCCAGATAAGGAGTGGCTAACAGGAGTTGTTAGGATGGAGAAAATTCACTAATGGAGAAGATCAGCTAGAAATTGAGAAAAATTTGGCAGCCGGTGGTTTTCTTTCAGAAGCTGTTATCCTCGCAGGTGGCCCACCAGTCGGGGACTCCTAACCTACCCTCATCCCTTGATTCTCAACACAGCCTACCCAGAGATCTTAGGCTCTTAGGGCGCCCATCCAAAATCTGCCTTATTACCCCCAATGAGGGCGCACTCGCTGCATGCCCCGCTCACACCTTGACTACATAAGTGGTCAGAGGCTGCCCAGCAGGCCTAGATCTCCTCGTTAACCTTACATTCGCTCAATAAATTTTCACGAGGACCCAATCTTTATTTCTGGAGCTCCGATGTAAAGGGTGACTACTATTTTTTGTTTACATAAGGTAAACATTGAAACAAAAGCCAACTAAGAACCCTTTACCTCGGAGCTCCAGATTTGTCTTCTTTAATACACATACATAACTAACCATCAAAGGAACGGTTTTGATTGGTTTTGTTTGATGACGGATAATGAATTATTGCACAGCGTTTGCATTTTAGATGAGGGTAGGGTTATTATTACTAAAAGCTTCGCGATTTCCATTTTGTCTTATCTCGAAAACACGTGGCCATGACAAGTTCAAAACTTGAAAATGAAATTTTCCCATTTTCTTTCGTGCACACATACAAGAGAAAACGTGCCAAGTTTTCCGGAAAGGATTAGAAAAAAAAATTTTTTTTAAACGAAGCAAAAGAGAATGAATATACGAATATGAAGTTTATTTTTTATCCCACTTTTTTCCCCATTATAATGTTGACCTTTTTAGCACAATAGTATTTTAATTGAAATTTAACGACGAAAATTTTTTTTTTGTTGCCTGTGAAAGACATTTAGCGGTGTTCACCATGTGAATGTTTAATTGGTGATCCTCATTTAAACGAATTCGTCTAGACAATGGTGAAAACAGTTACGAAGAGACTTAAGGTTGAATTAACTGAATTAACAAAAGTAAAAGTAAGTTCCGGGGCATTTTCCGTGCCTAAGCTAATCCTTCCTCGGGAAAACTCTGTAAACCGTCTCGAATCAATTCCGAAACATTTGTTTGTTTGTCTTTTAAGTTTTATCTGAGACAAGAAAAACGATTTTTCAAGTTAAAAGTTGAAATTGTTTATTTAAGCAAGAAATGAATTAAGCAGTAAATAATGAGCAAGAAGATCACAGAAAAACGATAAAACTGTTACGTAATCCGAAGAAAAGGAAAAAAAATGAAAAGAGAAGGAACGAGGAAAAAGAAAAGGAAGGATGAAAAGTCTTCCCGAAAGTTTGTTTTTTAATTTAAAAAAAGAATGGTTTCCTCTTGTTAAAACCAAAATGCGTTTTGTTTCTCCCTTATTTGGACCTTATCCATGACTGAATCGCACACAAATAGAGGAAGTCATTATCGTAAATTTAAGGCTCATGCCGGAAATCGATTCCTCCTAACCTTTTCATTAACTTAAATCTTTTACATTTTCAACTCGAGGAGATCAAATTTCCAGAAGAAAAGAAACGAAATAAATCAAAAGACTTAAATATTGTTTTTCATATCCATGTTATTGGGATGTTATCGATGTTGTAGACTGAGAAATTTTGATTTCGATATCTCGGTCTGTGTGTTGCGTGTGTTATGATCTATTGACTGCTGTGACAGTTCTTCCAGAAGAGAGTCAAGGTTATGGACTCATGAACTTGGAAGATTCTGGCAAAGAACGTAGGTTAAATATTTTTGGGTTCGAAATTTTGGTGGAAATGAATTTTTTCTGTGAACCTCAGCCTTTGGCTTTGTGTTTTCAGAACCATTTTCTGAGCCAGAATGTGCGACAACTGGTGAATGTAAGAAATAGGAAATAGTGGTGCAACGATTATGATTAATTGGCGATTATTTCGGCAATTAATCGGTTTACATATTTTTTTTAAAATATTGGCAAATTCCTGAACACAAACCTATTTTGGAAAATTTTTTGAAAACAAAAAAGTATAAGAATCTGTAAAAATATTTAAAAATATTGTCTGGGCACAAAGTAAATAAAAAAATTTTTTTGAAGGTTTAGAGAAGTCAAAAAAATAAAGATTTAAAACATAAAAGCTCAAAACAATTATGAAAATTTCTTGGGAATTAAAAATTATTGATAAATTCTTGAATGTGAAAAAAATTAAAAGAATCATTTGGAAAGAATTCTAGACTTGAAAATTTTTTAATTATCGTAATCGGTAAAGCACTAATCATTGCACCACTAATAGCTAAAATCGTCTTCTAAATCTTTACTCCAATTTAGAATTATAGATTAAGCCTATCTCCTCAGGGCTATCGAACTGATATCTTTATCAATCCCGTCATCTTTTCCTTAAAATCACTTTGAGAAGTCCTTTTAATGACTCTAAAATCCGTTGAAGTGTCAAAATAAAGAGCTCCAGGATCAAAACCCTTCGAAGCATTAAATTTAACACAGACCTCCCAAGATTTCAATGCCTCTTTCGGTGAAAATTTCTAATCGTTGATTCTGGAAATTGAAATCCGAACTTTGAACCAATAAACTCGTTAATTCAAACAAACCGAACTAATATAATTAAGCTATTTATACTTCCACGCGAAATTAATGTTCAAATCGTTAATATATAAAGGATACGATATCGCTAAAGCTGGATTTTTTTGAAAGAAAAAAAACCAACGCTGACAAGATCAAAACTCAAACTCAATAAACGCAAAAGTAAAGAAAAACATTCCCATTCATTCCGGCCAGAAACTCAAGATTTAAAATAACCATAAAAAGAAAATTATATTAGCGTTAAAGATAAAAATGAAAGAAATAAAAACAAGAATAAAGCCGATAAAGATCTTGTATACGAGAAAAAAAGAGCTTAGGCTTAAAGGAAAGCTAGAAGAATTTTTTTTTTCTCCAAAAAAGGAAGAGGAAACAACGAGTTTAAAGCTCACGAGATTATTTTTAACCTCGACGTTCATGTTTATTTTTAATCAGAATTAATAGAGTTAACACTATTTGTGTCTATTCGAATGTGAATACGCATTAAGCGCAACAATTCATTGAAGCGTGGATTCGATTGGATGGGATTTTCCTCACACCGTAACGCCTCCTTAACCAGAATTTCGTCTACCACCCTTTTAAATAGCCGTGCATTTTTTTTTGTATCTTGCGCATGTCGTTAAATAAAATGGCAATATAGAAACCTTTTTTTTTTTCGCGGTTTCATGAGGAACTTCGCTTTGGAGTAAGATTAAAACCCGTTTGGAATAAAAAAAAAAACTTTTTCTCTGCCGTCGTCTTTGCGGATTGTAAATAAAAAAAAAAGTAGCAAGCTTTCCATGTCAGGCATTCCTGAAAAGGGAAGAAAGGAAGAAAAGAAAAAACATTTAAAAAACGATTTTGCTACCGTATCTGTTTGCATAGAGAGAAAAAAAAAAAGAAAATGTAATTCCATTGAGATCGATAAACGAATCTTCGGAAGCTTTTAGTCGCTTTGATCCATAAGCTCGGATTATGAGCCTTCCTCTAGTTTTCAAGATTCATGATGGATTTCTAGAGACTTTAGACCCATAGAAAGCTTTGGAATACATGGTTAACCGAGCATGAAAATCTCTGAGGCCTTCATTCAACTTTTATATTGTATTCAAATACTCCTCGTCTCTACCGTATTCATCCCCCCCTCTCTTCGCGTGTATATTTTTTTTCTTCGGCAAAATCACACGACCTAATGCGATTTTTATTAAATTAAATTAAAAATAAAAATGAAGGAAGGACGAAGTTTGATCGGTTTCGTTGAAGCCCTTTTCAATTTTCTTATCTCATCGTGCAGGTTGTATTCTTGCCCGTTTGCACACTTTCAGAAGGAGCTCGAGGGAATCTGGATTCAATATTCTTGATAATAAAAGCCACTCGAGTACGCAATCTACCGTGTAATAGAATAGTAGGGGGTAATACAAATGATTCTTTGTCGTTTGTGTTGCTATCACCTTTTTAAAACGCCCTCTCCTTTCCCCCTTTCTTGTAATTTGCTTTTCGAAATGTTAATAAAAAGCTCGGGTTTTCTCGATTGCTTTCGGTGTAATGATGATATCCGATTGAAAAATAGATTATCCCCGGACTGAGATGCGTGAGGAGTTGGACATTCTTTTTTTTTTTTTTTTTTTATCATAAACTGGCTTCGGGCCAAGTTTTTATCGGAACCTTCGCCATTGTCATCGAATAATTTCATGCATAACTTTTTTTTTTTATTCTTACCTAGAAAGAAGTCGCTGCGGGAAAAATATAACCCGAGATAATGTATTCAAAATGGTGGGAAGAATTTTTAATAGGAGTTACCAGTACCAAATTTATGGGGATGGTTTTAGCCTTGTATTAGGACTGATGCTTTATTTAAAGATTTAAACTGGACCGCAGGTAATCCCGTGATGGAATATCTTACATTGTTGCTGTCGCCCTGTCATTTTGAATTAGAGTTGGTTATTTTTGGTTGCAAGATTTTTGGTAGGAAAATTCTAAAAGGTTTTTAGTAAATACAGATGGGTTTTCGTAGTGTCATTTATTATTAATTTCACGGAGGAAAGGCTTTTTTTTTGAAATTCGTTCCCACTCGTTCTGTCTGAATTGCTGATTTTTAACTTGAAGGTGTCACTCTGAGAAGTTAAAGATTATTTCTGTACCTGAGAGCTTGAAAATAAGTTTTGCTTCTGTAAATTAAAGTTTTTTTTTATCAAAGACAAAGGCAATGCATGGTTATTTTCTTGGTCGCTTATCCCGAAGTTTTGGATTACTGCCTGATATTTTCGATGGGGTTCAAATTCCACAAGCAGTCATCATTTCCAAAAATTCGACAACCAATAAAGTTTTTTTCTTTGTTTTGCTGCAATTATATTCCGCATCAAAAATTTCAAGATTTTTATTTCCATTTTAGGCGAAACTGTCACCAGCATTCGCTGCATAAACTCTATGGCGCCTTCAGCGAAATCACCGACGATTTACATTTAAGATTTTAATCGGTTTTGTGATCTATACGGAGGGTCGAGATTTTAAAGGGGTCTCAGTGACGTTAAGCAGAGAAATATGAATCGTATTGAAGTCATTCATGCACCTTTTTACTGATTTGAAGTTATTCTGTGCTGGGATGGTTTTCAATGATTCATGAGTAATCCAGAAAATTGGACAGATACGGCTCTTGCGAAAGTGTCCACCATGTGATATCAAGGCACCTGCCGACAAAATTGAGCAAATTCGTATCATAGCCGAGCCTGGGGTCGAATTCTGAAGCTTCGTTTTGTTTCGTTACGAGCTGTTTAGCTTAAGGAGGAAATTCATGTGTAACATGTTACCTTGTGAAATATGCCTCGTAACATGGTAAGTCATGTTACGCTCGTGAGGACAATGTTACATGCTTTGCAAAGCATGTTACGAGCCTTGCGAAGAATGTTACGGCCCTTCAACATCATGTTACGACCCTTTTAGATAATGTTACGCTAGTGAACAAAATGTTACAAGACTTGCAAAGTATGTTGCAGCCATGACATGCTTTACAGGGCTTGTAACATGCTTTAGAAAGCTTGTAACATTTTGTTCAAGAGCGTAACATTATCTAAAAGGGTTGTAACATGGTGTTGAAGGGCCGTAACATGGTGTTGAAGGGCCGTAACATTCTTTGCAAGGCTCATAACATGCTTTGCAAAGCTTGTAACATTGTTCTCACGAGTGTAACATGATTTAACATGTTACGTAACATGTTTTCCTGTAAAATATACCAAATTTAACATGTCTCTCTCTCTCCTGTGCCGTCATTAAATTGCTGAATTGTAAAATGCTGAAAATTTCTAAAATTTTATTGCCACATCAAATAGTTCTTTTTAAATCGAATCAAATTTGTTAGTTTTAATGTCCCTAAAAGACAAATTTCGCCATTTACATCTATTCGCTACAAAACCCACAATAAGTAATAAACCAACATCGATCAAATAAGATAATTCCTCGAAATTTCACAAACCATTTAGGAAATGAATAATACTTCCGACATTCCTGACCCAAATCTATACAGTATTTCATTCCTACTACAATCTCTTAGACATCCTTAAACGTGTTCTCTTTCATATTTCCTTATTGCCAATTCTGTCTCGAACGCTATCTCCGAGAACATTTTCTACTATTTGCCTTTTGCATAATTTGCAATTTTTTAAGATACTAATCTATATTAAGCTTAATATCTTCATCTTCCCTTACAAGGTCTGCATTACATCCCTTTATTGGAAAAGTTAATAATACCTAATTTAACCGCAACCTCATTCTCTAACCAGCTTTATGTAAGTTAATTTAAGAATCTTTGCAAAATTCATTTTATCAGAATTTATATTTATTGCGATCATGATTTATCAAAACTGATATCTTGGATCACGACTCGCATCAAAATTTTATTATTTCGTGTTGTTTGTCATTGTTAGACTTTGAGAAACTTGGAACATGCCTCTATTGAAAAAAAAAAGTTGGATATAGAAAAAAAAGAAAAAAGAACTCTAACAATCTTCAAACAAGTTGTTAAAGTTTTTTCAGTCACTAACGTTTCCGATAAAATTCAACATGCTGATATCTTTCATACAAAGATTAATCGGTAAAAAAAAATAAGCCCATCATCCCCGTATAAAAAGAAGAGGAAAGTTTAAAAAGTTTGAAAAGATGTTTTATATTCAGGAAATAATCGGTCAGCAAAAAAAGGCAAGTCAACGGTTCTTTTCATTTTTCGAAGTGATATTATCTATCTTTTTGTAAATTTATGTTCCAAAGGGGTCGAAGTAAAAAGAAACATTTTTTTCTCTGTGAAAATTTTAAAGGCTCCGGTAATTTGTTTTTTTTTCTGTGGAATTAAAGTCTATGAGTTGAGAGTCTTAAGGGCTTGAATAAGAAAACATTGAATGGAAAGAGTTTCTTAAATGAGAGAAATGTTTATGGCCAGTGGCGGATTGGAAGATTCTAGATTTTGTTGGTGTAGACAGTGGCGGCTTGGCTGGGCCAGTCAAAAGTGTGAGCGGGACTGAATCAATGAGAGATGTTGGATCGTGCTAGGTCTAAAATTGGTTAGACGCCTAATCTTAGTTTTTAAGGCCGTGCAGTCCGTTAAGCCTAAAAATTCTCCCGTCTTCTGTTTCAAGCTTGGATGAGAAGGGAATGAATTTTTTTGTCTGTCAAGGACAAGCCCACGTTGAAGGCAAAGCTTTAATCTGCTGAGCTAAATTTTTTACGACTAGTCAGGCTCTGATCTCAGCCAGGGAGAATTTAGGACCGGAAATGATGACATGATTGTTTGTGCAGAAAGCATTAAATAAACAGAGTCCTTAATTGCCAAAGGCAAAGCTTTCCTCATTATAAATCGAGATTACATTCTGTATATTATTCTTATTCCGTATGCTTAAGGTACATCACATGCTCATTAAGTTTCCCGTGGAAAAGTCGCAAAATTTTTTATTTTTACCCGAAGAAAAATCACGTATAAAGTATATGGCATGTAGCTCAAAACGTGATTCAATCATTTAGGTTTTATTACAGTCTTCATTACTTCCAACGATTCTTTATTTTGTTTTATTTTATATCGTGCTTTCGTTACGGCCTAAAGGAAAATAATTTAGAAGGGAGTTTTTTTTTTTTATTTTGTATAATGTATGAGGTCAATGCATTAATTTCAGAGTATCCTCAGTTGTTAAAAAAACAAAGGGAACGGGGACATGTTTTATGGACCTAATAATTTTCCGATACGTTTAACAATTTGCTCCAAAACATCGCTGTTTGAACGTTTGCTAAAAGGCTATTTATTTAAGTTAAGAATGATTCGTATGTTTTGAAATCTGTAGATTCGGAAATAATAGGAAGCGGCTGAATTTTCATTTGGTGATGCTCAAGGAGTTGCGGGCTAAGACTAGAGTCTTTGGCGAGGCTAGGACCAAGTAAAGACGGCTGCCTATTTGCTTTGGGCCATATTGGCCATAAACATGCGTTCTATTTCTTATCTGTGTTTGGCGGCGTATACGGTGGTCCTCTCGCTGGGTAGTGTTTCTGTTCTGTGACGTATACTTGGCTGGCCGGCTTCTTCCTTTCTTCCTTTCGGCGTTTCCATTCCGTTTCCAATAACCTCAGATGTTCGTCGTGCCAGTCTTTCAGGTCGTCCTCGTCTGATGTCGTCAGTAGGTCTTTTAGCGCGGATTCGACTGACGTCTTCCTGGTTTCCTCTTCTCAAATATCCCTCGGTATTTCTTTAGGAGTTTTCCGATTTCTCTCTTTTGCCTGTGATTCAAGTTTCCCATATCCGGTTGCTGCTTTAGAGGTCTAATTCCCATATTCATTTCATTTGCTTTTGGAAGTGCGATTTTATAAATACAATGGTATTTAAACTTTTGTCGGCAGCCGTCTCCAGTGGAGACGGCTCGGCACCGGAGACGTCTCCACTGGAAACGGCTGCTGACAAAAGTTTAGATGCGAAAAAATTGTAGATTTAGTCTCCACTGGAGACGGCTGCCTATTTGCTTTGGACCATATTCTTCGCAGTTAAGTTCTCTCGGTAATGAAGTCATATGCCCAACGGTCACTTATGTCTGTGAAACATGGAATTTGACCGTTCGCGCCCAGGGGAGGTTGTTAGTCCTCGAGAATAAAGTGTTGTGTTGAATTTTAGGTTTTTGAAGATGTGCTCGAGTGAAGAGATCCAAAGGGTCACAGGACAGCTAATGATCACTAGTGTGATCTAAGCACGTCGGCTTCAGTAAACGGGGTTTGCAGCGCATGCGCCCCCGCCCCTGACGACCAGGCTGGTTCTTGATGGACGCCCCATAAGTCCAAGGTATCAGGGTAGACTGCGACTGCTTTGGAATGACAAGCATCCAGGATTGCGGGTCGGTTAGAAGTCCCCATGGCGGGCCAGCTGCCAGGCTAGAGCTACCTGAAAGGGAATCTGCGATGCGGCGACAAGGTTTCAGGCTTTGTAAAGCCATTGTTAGATCTAAAGCCAACAAGAGTCCACGGCAGATAGAAAACCAGTCCTAAACTTCTCGAATAAACAAGATAAGTGAAAATTATAAAAAACACCACAATTTGGCCGCGATATTGGGCGAAGAAGAAAAGAAAATAATAATTGCCTGCAATAGATGCAAAATTAAAAAGTTTCAATCGCATTTTCGACAATTTTGACAAGATCGTTCAAGTCTAAACAGGTCTCGACATGTCTCAAAGGCGAAACGTTCCTTCAACGGTGTTCTTTTTTTTAAACCACTGACATTTTTTTAGCTGTGCATCAAAATTTCATGCAGCTCCGCATAGACCTGAGGTTGTTATATCTTCTATTTTAACTCTCTTTTAATTTTCCTCTTTTTCTATTTTCAGGAGGATGCAATCCTTAAAAATTTAACATCATGGGAGTTTTACCCAAGCGATGACGTCACAAAATGCGTGGGATAATGTCACCGAGGTGAGTAGAAAATTGACGATGCTAGCGAAATTTTCCTCATTAAAATGACGCGAAAATCAGTAATCCCGGGATTTAGATTGATTGATAGTCAAATGCTTCAACGGAATGCAATTCACCTCCATGTGTTTATTTTGCAGTCGCGTGTCAAACGCTTTTTAAACGTCAGTCAACGGCCTTTTTTACCCTCCTAGGTTTTGAAAATAATCGCAAAACAAATTTTTTTTTTACCCCCTGAACAAATAAATTGCCCCGAAGATGAATTCCGTTTCTGTTTTATGAAATACCATTTGTAATGAGGTTGTGTTTTTTTTAACTCCGTTTTTTTCCGCTCGATTTACCATTCTCCTCTAAGTTGTTTTTAGCGGAAAATGCGTAGCCGTTTGGAATTATAAAGCCTTCGCATTTTGAGCTTCCCCTGTAACTGGATTAATGGATTACCTTGTTTATAAACAACGGGCGTTACTCTTCGTGACAGCATCAATAATCCGGGGGAAAAAATTGGTGCTGTACCTTCTCTTAAATTTTTTTTCTCTCCCCGCAGTAATTTTTATAAGCTATGAAAAAAGCTCAAGGGAAGTTTCTTCCTTCTTAGTCTCATTAATTCTTAGCCGTCTCCTTGATGTAAAACTCCCAAGATTGTAAGAAGAGTATGTTTGCCTTGGTGAAGCTGCTTACCATCTCGAAACTCCTAAAACTTTATTTTAGTGTAAACTAATGTGGAAGATAATTAGAAAATCGCTAAATCGCTAGTCGGTTGATTCTATTCTCGTGTTGTTTAAAACTTGTAGGATAAACTCTGCAACAGAAGGATGGTGTTTTTTGTTCAAGTCGCTTTGTATAATTTTAGATGTATAAATAGACGACGATACGGGCGATGTTTTGGATGAATTTCTGAACAAGTGACATTCCGAATAAATTTTTGGAGTTATTATTTTGAAGGGTCAAGTAAGTCGTACGTTTTAATTTGGCGATAAACGGATTACTCCCTTGTGATTAATGGCGAATAGCGGTTTATTATCTGATCTGTAATCGCGGTGAATGTGTTCTTGACATGTGCTGATACTATAAATTCATGTGCCTTAGTCCGAGAAGTTTCATCTAACTTTCCTGCTAATGAGCTTTAAGTTTGTTAGGCATAGTTTGTGATTCTAAGACCACAGGGAGACAAACGTGGCGTTCGATAGAATAGATAAGTTTCTGAAAAATACTTTTTGTTTACACTTGGTCACCTCATTGTTCGGAAAATAAATGTTCTTGTCGGTTTGAAGGTTTCGTGTTAAAAGGTTTTAGAGGCGTAAGAATGCAAGAGGGATTTCTTTAGACATTAAGGAAGTTGAGTTTAGGTGGAGTATCATGTGTGCAGATTAAAATGGAAGGAAATTTGGTGGGATTGAAATCGGTCGTTAGTTTTATGATTACTTCTGGGTTTCATGTCATCTTTGTGTAACAACGTGTGCTTTATGGGACTATAATTCGTGGTTGTGAAGGGCTTCATAAAGTTGCAGTAAGTGCTTTTACCATCCGCACCTGTTCGTGAGTCTATGCTTGTGGGCATTTCCGAATTTTCTCTTTGACTTTTTCAACGGTTGATTCGAATTCTTGGAAACATGCTCGCTGTTTATTTTGTTTGTGGACACCTTTGACGGATCTCTCACAATTCTGACGAGTTGAAGCTAAGCTTTTGACGTCTTTTTATACTCTCATCACAAGAAAATAAGTGAGCTTACGAGATTACACACTTTTCGGTAAAATGTATAGATAAAAACCTTTACAATCTAGGTTTTAGTTAATTCTTTAGTTTAAGTTTTTAGTCATTAATTTCTCATGTTCTTGCACAGCTCAAATTCCTCAGATTTTAATTTAAATGACTAACAACCTTATAGTAAAGTGTTAAGCCCAGAAATATGGGATATGCTACATGTCGTACTTGGTTGCATTCACATTGCCAATCGAAATTGGAGAAAAATGTAAAATTATCAAAATTAGATTTTAGACGGAGGTTAAGGATTTTTAGGGCCGGTAAAATCAAATCTGAGCATAATATTTCAAAATTTTAAACGTCAGATCCAATATGGAGTCCTAGTTTTAAAATTTTTAAACAATTATGCAATGTGTCAGCTTTTATGCATTACGGGTAGCATAACTGAATTTTAGCAAGCCAACTTTTCAAAAAGCTCATCAAAAGTTATGTATCTTTATGAAGGTTCATTAGTTTGTTATGAACTTTCATGCGAAGATGCGGAGAGAATAACTTGTGAACAAAAATTAAGATAAATCGGAAAAACTACCTTACGCCATCTTGAATTTCAGTTTCATAGGGCATAGCCTCCTTCAATTATCAAGCCTTTGCACTCAACCTGGCTACGTTGCAAATGGCGAATTAGTATGCTGAGTAAAATCTGACTCCTATTATTAGCTTATGACAATGCTCAATTCTTTTTCTGCTTATAATATTTGTTATTGCAGACTCCGGATTTTTTTTGCTATTTTTCTGGGAATACTTATGGACAGCTTCTATCAATAATACAATCACCAATTTTTTTGCTGCAATTTAAATTTGTTTTCGAAGCTTAAAAGGGATCTTATTTTTTTAAAAATGTAGTTCACGACTCTCTTAAAATCTAGTACAGAGCAAACAAGAAAAATTTCATGATTAAAACCGCAGAAATTTTTTAGTTTATCATTAATCGGAAAAAAAGAATAAAACATGAAATCCTAGAATAACTTTGCGACAATTTTTTTTTTTTTTGAAAAATTAAAATCGAAAGGATGTTTTTCCAGTCGAATGAATTTCAATCTTTCATTCGAAATCCACCACACACATAGCTTTCCACCATTACATTGAAAAGAAAAAAAGAAAGCTTTCACAGTTATATCTTTTGGCGCGAAAAATGCAAATCAAAGGCGGATATGATGTTGAAATTTCTAAGAAAAGTAAATCGGATTTTGAATTTTTTTTTCGAAAGAAGAAAAAAATACGAAGGAGCTTTTGTAAATAAAGTAGACGAAACCGAATTGCCTTCCATCTTCTTTTGTTGATGAAGACACTCGAATGATAGGGTCGTTTTTAAAGAGCCTTTTCAAGTGCCTTTAAGTGTAATAACGTCAGGCCAGCCTCGTTTTTTTGCCACTTTAAATTTTTAATGCCTAATCAATTTTTTTTCCTTTTGATGATTACGAGAAGCATCAAAATAATTTATTTAGGTGTAGACTGATATTGTGCTTTAAATACGCGAGTGAAATGTTATTTTGTAATTCGATAAATCGAAAGGTTTTCGCTCCGTAGAAAAATTCAGGATAGAGGAAATAAATCAAATGATTATCAAGTTTTGTTCTGTTGGCAAAACCACTTGAGACCAATATTTTAATACGAAATCAATGGAGTTGTGGATATGGAAAAAAAAAATGGATCACAATACGGGGGAAAAAAATTACGTGATTTATTTTTTATCTCCGCTTTGAAATTTGGGATGATCGGAATGTAGATGCAGAAACCTTTATGAGGATAAGACGTAATAGATTCATCCGAACTGTTGTATTAATGCTATCCGTATGAGCTATGCGCTGTTCTTCATGTGTCGCTAATTAAATTTGCCGCAAGGGCGTATTTGATTATCATTATTATTAGCACTGATGTCTAAAGCTTGATGCTTAACTAGAACCATATCTTTTGCTTTATGATAACTAAGTTTCACTAGGAATGGTGGATATTGCGTTCTGCCTTTCTCTCTTGTGCCTTTTCATTAATTTAAGATTTAAAAATTTTAATGTTGCGATTCGACTAAGGTCAGAAAGAAATCAGGTGCAAAAGCGCTGATTATTCTCTTACGAATCAAACTTCTTGAATGCGGCATTTTTGGCCTAAGAAGTTTTATTCAGAAAAGATTTTTTGCATCCAAAGCAAGGATACAAGAGAGTTAGAAGATAATATTTGGCTAGCATTTTTTTTTAAAATTCGACGATGGGACTGAAAGATTTAAAAAATCATTTGCAGCGAAGGGCTCTAGTTTACAGTAAGATGGCTCGCCAAAAAGGTTAAGAAATAAAACCGGATGCATTTAACAGCTATTTATTATTTAATTCTCTTAAAATGAATTCTCGTCTTGATTATTAAGTGAAATATTATTTCCTTCCTCTACTATCCCGAAATCGAAATTATATTTTGTATCCCCCCCTCTTTGAATAAATAATAAAACCACGGAAATACCCTTTAAATGATAAAGAAAAAATGGCGTCGATTTCGTGACGCAAATGAAATTTCCCATCGATTTCCGTTATATAAAATTCGTGTCTTCCGGAAAAAGAATATCCCACAACGAAACACCATCCACTTTTACGGTTTTTTTTCACCCATACAGCCCGTTTACAACCAGATCATGCTATAGAACTTTCGTTTTAATTTTAAAAAAAGTGAAGAAAAAAAAACGTAAATGATGACTAGCCGTTTTCCCTAAAGTCCGATAAAAGTAGTTATTAGGAGAGCCGCGTATTTATCGATAGCTCGTTGAATCGGTCCGATCGAAATAAAACACGATTTTCTTTTGTTGAAATTAACGATCCGATTCTACTTTAACGATTAAGAAAGGAAATAAAATAACATAAATTCAATGGCAATAAAAGATCGGAATTTCTCGGCCCTCATTTGCATCTTTTTGAATTTTTTTTTCTCCCCTTTCTTTCAGGATACGTGATTTTATATGGAACGGAAAATTTAGCTAATGGTCGTCGTTTTTTTTTTTCGAAAATTTTCGAGCGGGAAAATGTAAAATTCCTCTTACAGTGCATGACGTAGAAGCGTTTGATGTTTGTTCAATCATCCTTCAATCATTGATCAAACATCGGCGTCCAATTACAGATTGCCTGAACTCAGCAAAAAAAAGGAAATAATTTTTTTTTTTAGAAAAGAAGACCGATTCGTTTGAAGTATATTTTTATCTTAGTTTCTGACCCATCTTTTTAACTAGCAGTTAGGCACTGTTTCCGAGAAAAGACAAATTAAGAGTCCTTGCTGGAACGAGTTACCTGTTTCTCTTTTGTTTTTTAGAACAAAAACACCCTCCCACCTATTTTTCCTTTTATTATGCCTTAGGTCTTAGCACGCAAAAGCTCCCTGCAAATTTAGTTAAATGATTTTCCGTAGCGGGAGGAAAAGTTATTATAATTACAATAGTTATATTAATTTGTTTTGTTTGTAAACATCGGTTGAGGATGAAAACCAATGGAAAATGTGTTTGGGGATTATGAGTCGTAATAGATAATGCAAAATTTTCAATCTTTAAAAGGGGTTATATAGTTTCGATTTATATTTCCTGACGGGGAGATGATAAACAATAAACGTCTTGGGTGTGGACTCTCTTGAATGTAAAATCAATGGAATCAGATGTTGCTTTAAGTAAAATTTGGTTAATCGAATTCCTGGACTGATGTGATAGCTGTAATTTGGTCGGATTGTGGCGTAAGGGGCAAATAGTTCATTTTGGCCGCTCGAGTACTCTGATTTATCTAAGGCTTTTAAAAGGTGATCCAATCATTAACCATTCATTCATTCAATCATTCAATCATTAACCATTCATTCATTCAATCATTCAATCATTAACCATTCATTCAATCATTCAATCATTAACCATTCATTCAATCATTCAATCATTAACCATTCATTCAATCATTCAATCATTAACCATTCATTCATTCAATCATTCAATCATTAACCATTCATTCATTCAACCATTCATTCATTCAACCATTCATTCATTCATTCATTCAATCATTCATTCATTCATTAACCATTCATTCAATCATTCAATCATTCATTCAATCAATCAATCATTCAATCAATCATTCATTCATTCAATCATTCATTCATTAACCATTCATTCATTCATTCATTCATTCAACAATTCGTGCATTCATTCATTAATTAATTCATTGATTCTTTCATTCATTCATCGATTCATTCATCAATTTATTAATTAATTTATTTATTTATTTATTTATTCATCGTCATGACTATAGTCCTTTCTCTAGCATCAGAATACATGGTCTACTTAGAGCTAGACCCTCATGCCTTACTGTGTCTTAAAAATTCGCTGTACAGAACCGGCTTTAAAACATAAGTGTACATTCGGCTTTCACGAGTTTTAGCTCTCAAATACTCGATTTAACAGAAACATAGCTATAAGTCAAGAGAGAAAATCGATTTCTCACGGCTCAGGCATGATAAGAGCTCAAAAGGATTATTAATTGATGTTCATTAGCAGAGGATTAAAACAAACGTTACATATTTGCAGCTAATACATCACTAGCACGTCAGCTAGATTAAACGGAACTCTCTAAACATAGCAGAAACAACGTTGGATTAAGTCTCGCCTGGCTTCTAATCACTAAAATTTCTCGTATTTTTGTCGCCATTATCGAAACTCCCTGATAAAATGAATAATTTTTTTCTAAACGAGAAAGGTTAGCTTTATATTCTTGATCCATGTTTTTCGCTTTAAACAAACAATGAGATTCAGGAAATATAAATAATCTTTTGTTTTTATTAAATGTCGTCTGCTTTGTCCTACTACTTCTCATCCACTTGTTTCATTCATTTTAACATATTAGCCGTCGAGTCAAGCTTTCATTTATATTATTTTTGTTACATTAAAAACCCCTCCAGCTTTTTCCTTTTTTTTTTTTTTTACACAAAGCGTCAGCCTCTTGTATAATATCAATGAAGTTTTTCTCCGGCGGCATCTGGTGCCAGAAATTGATCTATCGTCATCGGGGAAATATGTCATTCTTTATGCTTTTCAATTTCCGGGGAAAAGCATTAAAAATAAATGTAAATTATATGGTTTCATCGTTTACTCTCTTTCGCGCTCAACGGCGATACCATTACAATAATCTTTAATATATATATTTTTTTAATTTTCCTCGGGTAATTACTCTTAAAAATTAAAATAACGAAGCCCTGTTTTCGAGTAAAAATGCTTACAAGGTGTTAATAACGAAATGAAAATGAGCGAGGAAAAGTAATTATAGTTTGTTCCTATGTAAGGAAAAGGTTGGGAAAGACGTGGAGGGGAAGAGTTATAAAAAAAAAGCTCATAAAAATGAGGATGAATTAATGAAATTTTAGATTTTTTAACGGAGATTTTGTTTCAGGTTAAGCTGATATTGTTTGTGAAGTTTTTGATCACCGTCAGGGGGTTTTTATGGTGGCCACGTTTTACATTTTAAAGGTTTTCGCGCTAGGATTCTTTGAGCGAAAAGTGTTTTTCCTCGTTAAGTTCAATTGTTGCCTTTGGGCTATTTAATATCTGCGACTCCCTTCTTAGCTTCTTATAATAGATATTTGCATGTCTTATCGCGTTTTATAGTGCTGCGGCATTTCCTTTCTGTAGTTGGATTTTTTTAGCTAAGAAATTTTCTATTAAAATCTTTTTGCACATTATTTTTGTGTTTATTTCTTTTGATTGCGTATACAGCATGAAGCGGAATAGTTCTCGTACTAAATAAGGGGTTGAGTGGTAGTTGGTATAATTTCCATTTTGATTTCCATTCGGCATTTTAGACTCTAACCTCCAGGATTAGTTGCACGGCGAGATAGAACTTCTTTTACGTCTTTTTTCAACCATAACCACCTTGGCCTTCCAATTTGAGCTGAGGCCTTTCTTAACCCTTGTTACTTTCTTTTGTTGTGAGCAGGGTCGTGGCAAGACCTTGGTCTGCCCCTCACCAATCAACTGTACGCCCTTTTCCCTCTCAAAAAATTTTCAACCTGTAGCAAAGAAAAAGGTTTTCAGGTACTTTTGCAGCGCCCCTAGTTGATGGCGCCCCCTACGACGCTTATACCTCGCTTACAGCCTGCGTGGGCTTTCTAAATCAATCGGAATCTTGCTTTTTTAATGGCACCAAGCTTGTCGATCTAGATGCGATGCGAGATTTCTAGTTGGCCGCGTCGCCCATCTTTCTTAGTATCATAGCAACCGCTACATACAGACAGCGTCAGCCTAAGGCTGACCCTGAGTCTCCCTCGGAAAGTATCAGATCTAAAAACGAAGATAAAGGATTTTCTCGATAAAATTAGTTTAGTTTAATTAATTACGTGCAAATTAAATTTTTATTATACGATCGTGAAAAAGCGGGAAAAATTTAATGAAGTTTTTTATTTTTAAACGTTAAGGGAACGTGGGTTCTAGAATATATAACATTCACGAAAAATAATGATTACGAAACTAAGTTTTAGCAAATGGAACGAGTTTTTTTACACGTGAAAAATTGAAAAATATGTATATTCAATTATTACAAATGTTTCTTTTCAGTAAATAAATGAATATTCCAATATTAAATAAACAATTACTTAATCAATGTTTTCTTTTCATCGGTTTCATGTATGTTTTTTTGATACATTCAACTTGTGCTCTGTAATGTATCAAATTTCCATTAAAATATCAATATTCCCATATTCAACCGTATCGGAAAATCGATAAATCTTGGGGAACGCGTCTTAATATAAATTCTTGAATCGGACCTGTTTGGCAAATATAAAGAAAATAAAAATTTTGTGGTAAAACTTGAGGCAAAACTAAATTCTTGGAACTGCTAGGGTAAGAGGTTGATGTGTGACGGTTTATTGAGGCACGTAATTCAAGTAGTACTTGGAAATAAAATACACTAAGCTGATATGTGAGGAAGTTTTACGATTAAATGTCCACAGATGAACTTTCGTGAGAAGGATTAGATAACAGAGAGCGATTTGCTACATTTCACTGTTACCAAGAAACGTGGCTTTACATTTTCCATTTGCAAATAACCTTTACAATTTTTAATTGTACTCCCTAGACAGGAAATTAAATTTAAAGTGGTCTTGAAACGTTCTTGAAGAATGCTCAACAGTACAAGGAAAATAGTTTCAGTTAGTCTTTATTCGTCTCAATGTATCTGGAAGGGGAAAAATCTTAGCTTGACGTTTGATACTTGGCTATTGTGCGCAAAGAAAAAAGCTTGATAAGTATTTCGGAATGCTTTAAATTTTATCAGTGTGTCGCCATCATACTCCTGCATAAGGAGTACGTTCAAAAAAAGGCGCGAAATGCCCGAGCCTTCCAGCGAGGCGAGTAGCTGGGTACCTCCTGGGTCAGACATATACCACTTCTTTTGTCACACCATCGCGTTAACTAAATTGCCAAACTGGGTGGTAATTTCGATTCTTTCATTGCAGTATTATCAGTTACATCATCAGTATTTGAAATTGCCACTCGCTCGCATGCTAAGTGGTTCGGACTTTACTCTAAAATCCTCCTAATATTTTTATACCGCTTCATCCCATTTCAAAACATCACCTTGTTTATTTTGCTTTTTGCGTTTCAACATTTCTTTATTTGCTTTTAGTCGCCTCAATTCTGTTTGGATTTTTAAAGTTACGTTTCGGCTCATTACATTTCATTAAATCCCCGTATAAAAGGACGCGTAAAATCCGGTAAATATGTTAATTTTAATCAGCGGCGTCGGTGTTTAAAATTTTCTTGACAAAAAAGATTTTCATATGAAAGTGAGTCAAACATTAACGAACTCTTCATCCTCTGGAAAAACACATTTTCCACAGGTGTTTTCCGCTTATTATGTAAATAAGAAAACAAAATAGAGGCCGAATGCCTTTTAAGAAAAAACTTTTTTCCCCGAGTACCGCGCTGCCGTCTTGGTGATAATTTCTTCGTAAATTCAAAACAGGTGTCTCAGGGAGGCAGGGAAAGCTTTGCATTTTTAGTGAGATTATGTCAGCTAATAAAAAATTATATGGAAACTTTGAGTATTAAGAAAAGCTTGATGAGAGAAAAAAAAAGGAGAATGGACGCTAAATAAAAAGGGAAAGAAGTAAAAAAAAATAAAAAGGATCCAGCGAACCCTTTTTCCATTCTCCTAGCTTTTTTATTCTTGTTTGCACCGATGGAATCCGATTTTTTTCAGACGAAATCGAATTTGATTCCTGATCCGAAAAATTCCTTTCTCACCTATAAAAGATAACAAATGATCGAAATCGTTTTAAAGCTGATCTTGTAAGCTAAGCATTGTTTCCTTTACAACGAGGACATTTGCTGATTATTAACGTGAATTTGCAAACGTGATAAAAAATCAGATATTTCGCTTTGAAGAAAAACGAAAGGTGAGAATAAGCATTTTGACCTTTTTCTAAAGCCCCTCCCACGCTTTCGTATGCGTTTACAAAAGGCGATATTAATAATCATTTTTTGCCACTTTTCTTACTTGCACGCAAGTTGAACGTTTCCTCCTCTTTTATTTGGGTAAGCCGGAAAATGCTTTTTGCTTACTTTTTGAACGAACACGCTATTCATATTCCCAAAAGCTAAGTATGAAAAAAAAAATTTCTGTAAGAGCTTGCAAGCTCAGGCGAAAAGTTTTGCAACGGGGGAAAAAATGAAGACAGAGGAAATAACAAAATGTTAGATAAAATTTTATAACTTGAAGGTGGTTGTTCGGTGTTGGAATCGATTTACAGACATGTTTTTCTGAAGCAGCGTTGACCATCACCTTCAGGCGTTTTTTCCTTCAACTCCTGCTGCTGTTACTTTCCTCTTAGTTTCTTTTAGTGTATTTTTTTCCCTTTGCGAAATGGATTATTTCGTTCCAGAAGTTCGAATCGTTGACTTAATCAAACAGCGAGCTGTATCCGATTAAATGTTAAAAAATTCTTTTCGCAGCGTATTTTCAATATGGAATGATAATGCTTAGTGATCATGAAAAAAATTTAATTTTTTATTTTTACTTTAAAATTTTTTTCGATTTTTTTGTAGGTAACTTGAATAAATTTTAAAATCGCAAATTTATTATTAATATTAATTCTTCGATTCATAATAAAGACTTAGCAAAAAAATCAAATTTTAAATACCGAAAAATTTGCTTTGAAATACAAATTCTAGAAAGCCTGCCAAAAACCAGCCATGAATTTATGACGTCACAACTGAGCAAGATCATTTGTTCCTATTGGTAGAATTTTCGAGCGCAAAACAATCAGTGAATGAAATGAAAAAATTCAACTCAGTTGTGACGTCATTAGCTCAAACATGGTGTACGGTGATTTTTGGCGGGCTTTCTAAAATTTGAGTTTCAAATTAAATTTTTACCTGTTTAGTGAAAATTTTTTGACAAATTTTTTCTTGGGAAATCTTAAATAAGAATTTAAGGGCCCGTTAATGACGTTATAAAAGAACTCATCGAAAACTTAACATGTCTGGCTGTCTGTCCGCTTCTGTGTCCGTGACAAAATCTAAGTCGCAACTTATCGGCTTCTAAAGAAGAAAAATAATTTTTGAAGAGTCTCTCTTTAGTGCAAACCCCCCCTCCTAAAATTTTTTTAAAATCGCTTATAATGCCTCCACATTTTTGTAGAGACGCCTTTTTGAAAGGAGCTGGGCCCCTCAACAAATTTCTGGAAAGTTAGGATTTTTTAAAGACTGATGTGAATTTAATCATTGGTCTGCCGCTTTCTTATGATATTTAGAAAAGTAGCAGCGCTAAAGCACAAATTTCCAATTCTAATTTTGGTTTATTTTTTGTTTCAGATGCGCATATATGTCCTCCTTCTGATTCAGTTCTTTCTAGCTATTACTGACGCTGTAAATCCGGGTAAGTGCAAAATCTCTTTTTTTTTTTTTTTTAAGAAAGGTAAAATAGAAAAAATTGATTTCCGGTTTTCGATTAAGGTCCCTTTTTCCGAAAGTGGATATAAAATTATTCGACTAGTCGAAGAATTTTCCCAAGCTGGGAATCAAGCTATTATCAAAACTTGAAAAGGGCGTGAATTTTCCTCTTAGTATCTGAGATTACTGTAATTTTCCCCGAGGAGTTTGCGAAAGGTTGTATAGGAAAAAGGAAAGTATAATTCAAATGGAAAACTTCGTTTTATATTCCAATTTTAAAATTAATTCCATAAAAGAATCCGAAGGTAATTTTTTTCATTTCTTTGATTTTCAATATTGTTTAAAGGAAGGAAAATATTGGTTTTTTTTTGTATTTGAGCATTGACTCGAGAGGAGAATATTGATAAATTTTTTTTGATGTAATGTGTTCTATATTTTGTTAAATTCGATAATTGTCTTTATCTTCTTCTTCTTTTTTTTTTCCGATTTGTGAGGAAAATGTTGGAATCGGTAAATTATTCACGGAAGATTGACTTTAGCAATATTTTTTATTAATGTCTATAAAAGTTATTATTTGTCCCTGAAGATTTGGAAAAAAAATTGAATGCGTTTTAAGTTATAAAAATGTTAAATGGTCTGCGATGGCCGTTCCTTACAGTTTAGAAAATTTCCCCTTTATTTAAATATGCAAAAATTGTTAATTTGTATTAAAGCAAATTTTTTATTTTTTAATAACATGGTCAAATAAACGAACTTGTTTTTTATGGCTAGTAAATTGGTAATGGGTAATATTGCGGGTAACTAAGAGTGGAAGTATTTATAGAGATTCGGCAACATGGAAAATCGAGCAATTCGGTCACAGGAACTATCGAGAATCATTGGACTACTTTCTGCAGGTTTTGAGCTAGAAAAAATTATTGAATTTCAGAGGATTGTGGAGGCTTTTATCTGAGATATCTTAGGTTTGCTGTTAATTCTCAGCTCTCTTGTTCAGAGCCTCGTCGGGGAGACTACCGCACGTGAAGAAAAAGGCTTGTGCATTTTAGTGTGAAAATCTGTGAAATTCTACAGCTTTAGAAAGATTGATTCATAAAATGACTTTGAGAAAAAAAAGTGAACGTTTTCTATTCTATGGCTTAAAAACCAGTAAGAAGTGATCTGTTGCGTTGCGACTTGTATATTGATGGACAAGGATGGATTGGATATTGAAAGCAACTGAACTGGTGCTAGCTGCTTGGACCCCGCTGTAAATTGTAAATTTGAGGATCTACATTGGTAAAGTCAAAACTATGTCAACAATTTTTCAATTCTGTGTCCAGCTTATTAACAGACCATTATTACATTGCAATCCATCGGATGGAATTTGTGTGCGAAAGTGTAGGTAGTTTCTGCTCTCGCTCTGGTTTCCTGGTTTCCTGGTTTCCAGGAAACTGCTTGACAAACGCAATATTTAATTGTAATCAAGCCGGCATTAATCAAACTATGATTTTCGTTTCACGGATTTTATTCAAAAGCTTTTCTATTGCCTTTGGTCCTTTTTGAACTATTAACTCGATTAGTTTAGTGAGAATTAATTCCATTCCATCTCGCCCAATGGCTTTCGGATAATGTCAGTCAGTACTTTTCAGAGCTCATCAAATCTCATTTTAAGAACTTGCGTCATAATTTATTTATCTAGAAAATTTTATTTGTCCCATAATAGATTAGCCATCGTCCTTCTTTTTTGAATTAAAAAACAGATGATGGTTCTTTAAATATTTTACTTTACAAACACAAAAAAATCACCACAGTGAAAAAACGGGATTAAACGAAAAGGAGTGAGAAATGGGATCTAAAAGGAAAGCAAAGAGTTAAATTCAGTTATCTTAATGATGTAAATCAATTAACTTTGCAATGTAGAGTAATGGGTCGTTGTGATTTTCTACTTTCAACTTCAAAATTCCTTTTCCTCGATTCCGATTGTTCTTTTAGAATATTCTTCCTTTTTAATCAAAGCTTTCGCTTTTATTTTACTGACAGGCAAAAAAAATAATCAAGACAAAACAAATTTGATATTAAGAATATATTGTCTTTGCTTCTTTTTCTTCAGCTTCGGGCTCTACTACAAGGTCTGCAGCTCTATCGCTGCTTTTCCAATTTTCTAGAAGGAAAACGATTTCTGGTTTTTCTCTCCCACTCGCTTTTGCGTTTATGGCTGAAAGGATTTTTTTCAAGCCAGGGCATTGGAAATTGTTTTGTTGTGGAGTTGTAGGCATTCAGCCGATCTGGATTTTTGAGTTGCCTCTGCTTGTCGTACACAAGTTGCTTTGATTTTAGTCTGAAGTGATTCGAAGTGGTTAAGTGGAAGGCTTAAGACTCTGGCCACACCGAACGGAACCTTCGGTCTTATAAGTGCGTAAATATAAAACTCCATTTTCCGGAAAAATATTACTCTAGCTACTGATGACGCAGTGCGAATAAGTCTTCGAGTGGTTCAAAACAGTTCTTATTAAAGATCAAGCATCGATACTTAGAAAAGCTTCTTTTGACCATTTTACTCTCAACTATTCTTGTCTGTCAAAATTAAAAAAAAAAAAAAAAACGGGGAAAAAAAGATTAAGAAGAAAATCTTACTTTTAAAGGAATTAATTAAAGTAAAAAGGCTATCATAGGTCTTAATAAAACAAGGAGACTTTAATTTTATTAAAAGCTCTTTTAAAAAACAAGCACTTTTTTTTTGAAAATAAGAAGTCTTCATTTTTTAAAAGGATCTGAACAACTTAAACGGCGGAGAATATGATTTATTATATTTAAACGTAAATATATTGTGTATTGGGTCGAATGGCGATAACATTTAGACCTTTGCATCATTCTCCTTAATCTTTTAGAGCTATAACTGTATATTTTACATTGTCCTGACTCCCAAGAAAATATTTCAGCTGTTAAATCGAGAACTTTGGAAAACAACTTGACTCCGCAATGCAGAACGACATATTTTTATTTTCAAAAACATCGTCGATTTGTTTTTATTAAATAAAAAAAAAATACACGCCTTGAAAAATCCCAGACAAACAATTTTTATTTAGCTGTCGATTCGTCGGCTGGAAGTTCTTAAACACGGTTAAATAATATCTTAATCTCGCACGTAATTGATTTACATCATTGAGATAATCCAATTATATTCTCAGCTTTACTTTTAGATTCAGCTTTTGTGTTTCTGTCATTCAACAAACTAAATTAATATATTCTAAGATATAATTGGGGAAGACTAGACCGAGGAGTAAATAGATAAAGTAAAGGAGGCGGAACGGATCTACGTTTCCGTTTGAATTTCCGCATGGATTTATAACCTTTTTCAACGTAGCGAAGGATAATATAAGGCTGCAACTTTATTTACTTTATATATTCTTCTGAATCTGTTTCGAATTTATGCTAATACTTTTCTCCTTCCCGTGAAAGTCCTCCCTCCCTCGAAATCTATGAGCTTATAAGCTACCACATCTTTCCGTCAACGACAGGGCCCATTAATCACGTATAAACGTTTCCGACTTGTGAAAATCGAGGAGATATAATGATGTATAAAAATACCGGTTTTGAAATCTTTTTCCTTCTTTTTATTTTTATGGGACTTCCCCGTCTCGAAAAAGGAAAATATGATGCAAAAAAATAAAGTCGCTGAGATAATAGAAATCGGGGTCAATCGGATAAATTTATCAGTTCGAAGGGGGAGAAGAAATGAAGTTATTATCGAATAGCTTTGTTTTTACTGTGAAGGGACAAATTTCAGTGGCATTTTGCCCATTGTTTTCCTTTTAAGTGCACGGACGGTCCTCCCCTTCCCTTTTTTTTAAACATGTCCGAAGACATGCACGGTAGATTCCGTACATCGTACCATGGCTCTTTGCCATCGTCTTCTTCTTTTCCTCTTTTTTTTTTATTTTATTTCCTCGGATTCAAATTTGTGAAGGCGTTAAGCTCGTCGACCGAATCACTGAATTATACAATAGCTTCGGTTAACCGTAAACTTTGTTAATTATAAACGACGATTTTATCTTTGGGGTTTTAATCCCTTAAGGAATCCGGATGAGATGATGGACCGAGATCGTTGGAGCGAATGTTATTGATTGCGATCACTATGTCATATCCCGATCTCGATTTCCAAGCAATTTTCTCTTTGTTTCAAAATGGTAGAGAGGGGTGCTAACAAATTGACAATATTTATCATTCATTGTTTTCAAAGCACTGATTCATCATTTTCATTATGATAATCGGGGGGCCCCTCTGAAATGAATCCATTTACACCTGCTTATAGGATTATTTCGGATGGATTGACTTTTGATGATTGATCATTTGTCACTATATTCGTGCATTTACCCTTTGTAATTATTTGTTGGCAAATTCATGACTTTGAGAAATGCGATAAATATTAATTAATTAATCCTCGTGCAGCATGACGACCGGTGATATATAATCTGGCGGCTGATGATTGACTGCAGAATGTATTAGCTGTGATATGACTTACGGACTCTGGAAACGTTGCTGGGTAATCCTGGATTAGATAATAGTTTTAAGCTATGTGTATTTCTGGAAAATATTTAAATGTTTTAAGTACTGTTTTTTATAATTTCAGACGTCGGGTAAAAGTTGTCGAATGAATATAGCGGCGCAAGTCTGAGCCATTCCCCTCCACCCCCCGGTAACTACTATAAACTACTTCTCTTGAAAAACCGCAATGGACAAAATTTTTTTCCAAACGCAAAAAAATATACTTCAAATATTTTTAAGGTGAATCATTATCAGTTTTATAGCAATGAAAAATCTTTATTGATTGAGCCAATCCCGATTGTTCGTCCGGATTACCGAGTCGTCATAATTGAGCCAATCCTTCTAGAAAAATATTATCATTTGAACCAATGATTCACTACCATTTTTGCTAATTTTTTTTTCCTAAAATAAAATTTGCTAATATTTTTTTTTATAAAACTAAATTTGCGAACTCCTTTTTTCCTAATACAATATTGCTAATTTTTTATTTTACTAATAACGAAATTGCTAAAATAAAATTTTCTAATCAAATTTTTTTTCTAATAACTTTACTTTTAATTTTTCTTTGAAAAATTGTTTAAACAATTTACAGGATTGACGTCATAATTATAAATCCGAAAATGAACCCTGTATCATTTTTTTAATTATGTAAGGACATTTTCTGTAAGGATACATTTTTATGTAAGGATATTTTCTTTTAAAAAATTTTTTGCAAGTGTCATAATACTTTTCGAAAGTTCGGAAAATTCACTTAAAAATTTATTTGCCTTTCGTTTATCCGTATCCATGTCTTCTCTTCTAAATTTTCTAATGAGAAACTCGCAAAATTGCGAGATAACAACACACATACGGGTCACAGTACTGGCTGCACTAAATTTTGCTTCTTTAAGTACTTTAAAAAATTTAAATTGTGCACGATTTTCAAAAGATTTGCTAAAAATTCTAAAAATAAGTGTTGCCCTGATATCGACGTCAGGGCATGAAATGAATATTGATAGAAAAAAGGTTCTCCCTCCACAATTAAATCCTTTCTTAAACTTTTTGGTGCTGGAGGAGTGAAAATAAACTTAATAATTTTGGCTTTGCCGATGTTTCGTCATTATATTCATGACTTCATCAGGGCTACAATACAAAACATTAACAGAGAAAAATTAACATCAACGCATATAGATAATAGAAACCAATATTATTAAAAATGCCTACCCAAAATTATTAAATTTATTTTCACTCCTCCAGCACCAAAAAGTTTAAGAAAGGATGAAATGAATATGACACTAAGAAAGTTTAACTATTTTCAACGATTCTCTTCTTCAAGAATGTATAACGATTCTCTAATAACGATTCACATGTTTCTCGAAGAAGATACTGCAGGAGACGGGGGTGTCGCCGAAAGTTCCCGTGATGGATCATCGAATATTTCCAAGAAAGCCGTTACTATTATTTCATCTAATTGTTCGATGTTTATGGACCGATCGTTGTAAATAAGTTCATTCGGGTAAAGTTCACCTATCTCATTTTTTAGCATTTCGGCAAAAGCTACCCTCTTGTATATTTTTATGAACTCCGGGTGAGTTTCTAGAGGAATAGGTGTAAGCGGAGGTGACTTTCCGGAGACAGATAGGTTTCATAGATAATAATTGCCTGACTGACAGTGACGTCGGGGCCTGTCGGCAGTGACTGACAGTGTTGCCCTGATATCGACGTCGGCCTGACTTCTCCATATTGTCCAGCTGCTTAAAGAACATTGCAGTCTGTTGCCTAGTTTTTGTTCCCCCGACCATTGCCTGACATATGTTTAAGATAATGACAGTCGTTGGACCATTGCTTCGTTTTCAACTAAACTCAAAACAAAATTCGATGGATCGTTGTCGTTGATTTGATGAATTTAAAAATGGATTGATGCACCGGTGAATTCACCGACCGAATTTAGCATCTCGCTCAGAGTGATTAAAAGAATTTAATAAAATTTCCAACGGAATTAGGGACAGATTAATTAAAACCGTATTTACTTTTCAACTGTAAAAAAAAAAAAATTCGATCAAATATTGCGAATTTTAAATTGAAAGATTATACTGCGATGAGGCCGGGTTTTTCATTGTGGAATTCAAAATATACACAATATCCCCCCGGAAATCCCCATTCAGGATTTCCTGGAACGCAACCTTATGACTTTTTAATTTAGAAATGTTGTCAAAACATTGAAAATCCTCTCTTCGGGGTTTTGTTTTCTTCCATGCAAGCGAAGATGAATTTCGATCAATTGGAAGTCTCGTAACGTGCAAACGTAGAATATTTCAGTGAGAAAGGAAAACGACTATGCAGATGATTCACTTTCATAAGGTGTTTTCTGCTGATCTTTTGTGGATTGAACAAACACTTCTTCATTCGACTCGGAATTTTCAACTCGCTCCTTTGTTAGATTTCCTTACCGAGATCTTTGAGAAATGCGGTTCTTGTCGACGGTCGAAAAAAAATCAACGAACCCTAAAATTTTGCTTTTTTGCAAAGAAATAGCTATTGCTGAAAGGTCGAATAGTTTCTGCAAGGAATAAAATGCAAAAAAGAAAAGCAGATATGTAATTCTTTGAGCTGGAAAAAAGAAAGACGATGACCTTTTTTAAATTTTTTACAAGGAGTGGAAAAAAGGAGTGATGTTTCCTTTTATCGACGTATTGAAACAACAAAAACTGAATTTACACGGACAATACACAAAAAAAGGAAGCAAATGAAAATTTGTGGGTTATTATACTTAACTCGCTCGAAGCTAGGCTGACCCCAATCTTCTAAAACGTCACATTTATTTATCGGCATTTCCATTGCTATAGCCCTAGCACCTCCCTATCCTCGATTTCCTACTTTTACAGATTTATATAAATTATCTTTTTTATACAAGATTTTTTTATTCAAGTTTAGCAAATTCGATGTTAGTCTTTTTCGGGAAACATAAATTCAAGTAGATGAAGGATGCTTTGCTAAAAAAAAAAAAGATTTCTCAACTGAATTAATGAAGAAAGTCTGCTGTCGGGAAAAGGGTGAAAAGAGTAGAAGGGAGGTTGTAAAAAGTATTGGTATTAGCGCGGTTACGGACGGTAAGAGCTTACGTACAGGTCATGCCTTCTTAAAGGCGAAACCATTTTCAAGAGTTATGTCGCTCTCGAAATAAAGAATTTCGTCTGCTGTATATTTAAGAAACGTATCTTTTCTTCTATTTTTTTCTTACCTTCCCAGACTTGTTTTTTGACCCTTTTCATCTCTATCTTCGTTCCTTCCCTATTTTTTTTTTTATCATTTCCGCTTGTTACTGCTCTGATCATTTTGTAGTAAATTATGGAGATTCATTCTTCTGCTTTTTAATAAGGGCTTTTTTTCAGTAATTGTGGTAAAATATTTAGAGTTAATTGTATTTTTTATTTAAAATTTCATTAGCTTGTAAACATCCGACAAGTTTCTCAAAATTTGGACTTTGGCTGCCGGGGAAATTGGAAAATTTTGAAATTACTTTACCCTCTCTCTTCGAATTTTATTGGCCATATAAAGTACTGAGGGTAAATTACATGACTTTATTGCCGGCTTTACTCTAAATAGTTCCCAATCCGGGCCTGTTTGTATTTCAATTAATTACTATTCATTAAAATGCTCCAAAGCTTGATTCATTTCTGCTTAAGAAATTAAAACTCAGAGACAGATTAGAAGCGACATACTGTAGATTTAGGTCAAGGATTTGATGTTATGCTAATTGGGTAAACAATAATAGTTAATTACAATGATCCGGAGTAATCGAGACACATCTGATATCTGTTTATGCTTACAAAGTCTTTCACCTTGATCTTCAGTTTCCCTGGTAATAATTTGCATATTCGAAGTTCAATTGAAAGCGTTGAGCGTTCAGATTGAAATTTATTCATTTCGACTAGTTACTGCACTTTGTAAGGAAAGATCCTGAAAAATTCAAAGAATTTCTTGCTTAAGATGCAGATATGGCTAATGTAAACTAACATATTCCAAAAACACTTTTCTTTAAAAAAACGATAATAAATATATTTTTTAACAAAACCGTAAAAAAAATGACTAAAAAAGAGACCGGGAGAAAACCGTTTTTTCTTTTGCTAGATAGCAACAACAATAATAGCTTTTTTGATCTTCTGCTTCCTCTGACCCTTTTTTGCTTTTTTTAAAATTCAGCTATGTTCTTCCCCTGAAGAGGTCTGATGACCAAATAGGCAACTTGCATAAATTTTAAAATCGCTAATTTATTATTAATATTAACTCTTCAATTAATAATAAGGACTTAGCAAAAAAAAAATTCATCAAAAAAAAAATTTTAAATACCGAAAAATTTGCTTTGAAATTCGAATTCTAGAAAGCCCGCCAAAAATCAACCATGATTTTATGACGTCACAACTGAGTCGGATCCTTTGTTCCTATTGGTAGAATTTTCGCGCGCAAAAAAATCAGCCAATGAAATAAAAGAATTCAACTCAGTTGTGACGTCATTAGCTCAAACATGGCGTATGGTGATTTTTGGCGGGCTTTCTAAAATTTGAATTTCAAATTGAATTTTTACCTGTTTTATAAAATTGATTTGACCAATTTTTTCTTGGTAAACCTTAAATAAGAATTTAAGGACCGGTTAATGACGTTTTAAAAATTCATGCAAGTAGCCTATTAACTGGTTAAGACGAATTACCCAACGCGGGCTGCTTTAGGATTCTTCAGGTTCGTTAACCTAAAAACACCGAATATTATTTGTAACATCCTTTTATCGATTTCTTTTTCATCCTCCTCAAATTTTAAATCAGCTCTATCAACTTTCAACCATCAAAACATCTCAATTTAAATAACAGTTTCCGCTTTACATCATTAGTCCCGTTCAAAAGAAAAAAATATTGCCTTGTGTATTTCGAAACTGGAAAGTTAAGAGAAAAACGTCTTGTTTAAACTAACAGGAAAAATTCAAAGAGTAATTTTGCACTTGTCATACATAACGTCTCTACTCGAATAAACTTTTCTTTCCCTCGTCATAAACTTTTGCGGTATCGTTCCCTTTTCTCTGTAAATAATTCAATTTATACGGCCTACGTCAAATATTTATTATATTATTCATCGGTATATAAACTTTCATCCATTTTCCACCAGTAAAAAGCTAGGAAAGAGAAATAACTTCCTGGGAAATATTTTTCTAGCTTCGTTTAAAAATCGATCATTCAAGTCTTGCATTAATATCGACACCTGCACGTTCGAATTCGGATTCATACCAATCAAAATCGTTTCAATCTTTAAGTTTTCCCTTTTGATTTTTCACATTGTAAACAGATACGTATAAAAAGAGAACAATAGACATTTTAAATAAATCAATCTAGGCAGTTGACGGCACCATCGACCTGTATTGCATTTTCATTGATAACTGTCAGTTTTCCATTCTTTACTATCTTTTGGAAATGACGATCCCCATCCTAAGCCCGTTTATAATTTTCAAAAAAAGCATGGATCAAATCCTCGCTCGGGAAAAGATGTTTTTGTTGTTAAGAAACTGATTTTTCAATATAACAAAAAAAAGAAGGAATCCACGATCGTTTTAAATCATTGTGCTCTTTTCAATGCTTCTTCTTTTTTTTTTTTTCCTCTTCTTTCCCTGAGATCTGTTTCGAAAGATTTATTTACAGTGATTTCCAGTTTTCTTTTGTAGGTACGACTAAAAATGTGATTGATATTATTTTTCGCAATACATTGCTCGTTCGTTATTTTTTAAACCTGGGAAAAAAATAATTTTTTTGGGTAATGATGCGTTAACGGTTATGAAAGCTTGTTTGTCATTTATGTGAAATTAGGGAAGGAGGACACAAGCGCTGAAAGGATTACAGTAATTTGAGGAGGCCCTTTTTGGAGGTCTTGTGCAAATGGCGGGAATCTTGAGAGAACCAAAAGCTGCAACTTCAATGGGTAGATTCTTCTTGGATTGCCCGAAAGCCTGTTCATTTTGCTGAAGGGACAAAAAAAAGAAATCCCCGGAGGCAGAAACAGGCGTTATAGCCAGTAAATCAATTGCATAGTGCGGAAATGTAATACATTGTACGTCAGTTAAAGTCCACTCGTCGAAATATCCTGTTAACATTAAATGAGCTTATTTAACATTCTCGCCTGCGGCGATCTGGCTGGAAAGTCGCTTAAGGGAAAATGGTTTATTCGGTCGTTGCTCTAATTTTATCTGTTTTGGTGAACCAAATACGATATACAGAGTTTATGTGAATCTCGGTATGCGTCGAGATATAAAAAGATAGGAGTTGGGTAAAAAGTCTGGAATGGTTTTTTATGTCGCTATCTGGATTTTTTTCCTTTTTCGGTCCTTCCGAGGGAGTCTCGTTGTTTATCGGGCATTAAGGATTTTAAGGGTCAGTGCCAGAACTATTTCTTAAGAATGTTCCGTTCTTATGACAATAAAATTTATTGGGGAAAGATTTTTGGGGGGAATGAGTTTTACGTATGAAAAAAATTATTTTCTTCAAAAAAATTTAACCACTGCTTATTGTTAAAAATATTGGAGTATTATAGTTAAAGTTGCGAGATCGACTGCTCTGCTGAAGATGAGAACTTGGACGGTGCTATCTGTGTGAAGGGGCTTTTCCACTTTGCCTCCAACTATGAGCGTTTTAGAAAACTTTAAACTCTTTGTAGATGATTGGCTACGCTTTGCCACTTGAGAAAAAAAACAAGCATGATGCTCAGAGTTCTGAAGTTGATATTCAGTGGTCAGGCGAAAGTCGGCCTATAACTTTTTAACGGATTTTACATTTTTTTATTTAAATTATTTTTTAGAGCTTCGCGCCTAATCTTATTCATGGCACTTCGTTTTTTTTTTTTTTTTGTTGACAAGATTCTCAATTGACTTGATAAGACTCCAACTAATGGTTCTGCTACCTCAACTACAGGATATATCTGGAATAGTCACACCAATTAATGTTTCGCCAACGCTTTGACAAGAACTCCCGCCGTAAAGTCGAAGCTTGGTATCCAGCGTCCAACCAACGTCGACCTTGCGAAATTTGACATCTACAGTAAATAGCCGACAAACTATAACAGATTTCTCCAATAATTTTACCTCGCAAAAATTTCTTGAAAAATTCCAATTCAGGCAACAGCCTCATATTTCAATATAGCCTATGCAAACAATTATACGGAAATCCTTTTTATGTTCAAAAGAGACAATCAACCTTTTAACTCTTTTTTTTTTGTTCCAACATCGCTACCCCCGAGATATCAGAGATACATCTTTGCAAGACTCCTTTTTGACTATTTCCTTGCTCTTTTTGCAATTTCCATATAAATCCGTATTCTTTTATCTATTCCATAGTGTATGAAAATGCGAGCTTTTTTTTCGTTCAAAAATATTAAATTTGGATTTCAATATCGTACGTCAATGCCATCATCGAACTTGTTTGATGTTGTAACAAAAGCAAAGTAAAGGCAACCAATTTCTTCTACCTCTAATATTTTGTTCATTCGTTTTGAACGAAAAAAAAAAAAAAAAGAAAAGAAAAAATTATTTGACGCTTTGAACGTTGCGGATTCACATAGCGGTAATTCAAAAAACCAAAGCAAACTTTATAAGCAACCAAAATCTCCCCCAACAATATTACAAACTTCTAATTAATTCCACGCAAAAGAGATAATAAACGCCATTAAAAAAAAGACAGCCCCTATTGTTAAATCGAAACGTTTCTCAGAGATACGTGTCGGTCTCGTTTAACTTACTAACGATGATTTTACCAGCATAAGATTGTTATCCCTTAAAATTGTACGGAGGAAAGTTGTCTTTCGGGTTTAAAGAGGTAAAAATGTCAACGTACAAGTTTCCACTTCCTTGACACGTTCCCATGCGGGACTCATTTTACTGGAAATGCTGCGATTTCCATTCATCCCGAAAGACAAAGGAGGGCCTTAAAAAGGAAGATATAAAATAAACCTTTTACCTTCAACTTAATTTAAAAGGGCATTAAAATGAAAAACCCTCATTAGATCCAACAAACGAACTATTATTTCCTTCGACAAATATCGATATCGAAAATGTCGGCGGCAATTATAAGGAGCGATGTAAAATGACCGAAACAATTCCGAACAGTCATTAATTTCGAAAACCTTTTAACTCTATAATAACACAAACGTCAGAAACATCTAGGCTGTTGTTATTAACTTCGGGTTATCGTGAATTGTTTTCCAGATTCATAATTTGGCGCCAAAAGATTCGAGATCGAAAATCGAAAGTTTTCATGAGAAAATCTTTGAAAAATGTATCTCGAGATATTCTCGAGATACTTTTTTCAAAATCTCGAGAATTCCGAAAGTCGGAAATTACTCAACGAAGGAATTACAATGAGATTTTAAAAGTAGGTCCCGACTTCGATTTCAGTATTTTTCCAAACTTACAATGTAATATGTGAGTTTATTTACTTTAAATACATTATTTGTGTTTACATTATTTCTAAACATTCAAGAGGACAACGCAACTTCTTCCAAGTGCTGGGTCCTCTTGAAGATTTATTATTATTATTATTTTTTTAAAATATAATCTATTAGGTTTTTTTAATTTTTTTTAAAAAAATATTTAAAAAAATGTTCAAGATTTAAAAAATATTCAAGATTGAGCCTGTTTTCAGATCATCGATTAAAAATTGCTGTAACTTTTTTTTGAATTCTTTTTCACTATACTCATTAAAGTTTTTTAATTTTTTGCTTATTACATTTAAATAACTGTTTAATGGATACTTAATAGTTTTTGTGCCATACTTATTATAGGTCATCGGGGGCTTGAAAAATTCACCTCTTGTAATTTTTTGTGTGTGATAATTGATAATTAATCAAAAAAAGAAAAAAAAAGTCAAAAACAAAAAAAAAGAGGACAACGTTAATAATAATAAATCTTCAAGAGGACCCAGCACTTGGAAGAAGTTGCGTTGTCTTTTGAAAAAAAAAGTCAAATAACAAAGTCAATAATTTGATAATTTTGATAATTTTTATATTTTGTTAGAAAGATACAATTTACAACTTTTTCCCCTGCAGAGAGGCTTATTATTTGCCTCTATACGCTCTGGGTTTGATTATCATTATTATAATTATTATTTATGAAACAAAAAAAACAAAAAAAAATACTTTGCGCAAAGCGGTAAAGAAATAATTTCTGTTTATGATGCTGGATTGGATTCTTGGTTAATGGAAACGAAGATACATTAAATCAAAGAATTTTGGTTGAAGTAGTTGGTTTAAGGTTAAGGTTTAAGGTGAGTCCTGTAGCTTTTAGTTTTTCGTTTTTATATGATTTTATAATTTTGGTAGTGAATCTTTTGTATCTCTTGTATTTTTAGTCCTGAAGAAGTGGCAAATATAGTTCACGAAACGTCGACTTAAACCAAAATTCTTTGATTTAATGCATCTTCGTTTCCATTAACCAAGAATCCAATCCAGCATCATTATCAAGGGAACGAGAGCTATCAATCCAATTTCTGTTTAGTTCCAAAACCAGAAATCCTCAAACAAAAATCACTGGTGTTGTTTAGCAAGAATATAGAATCACCCTTCACTTTTTAATCTAGTAATCACTTAACAAAAGACGAAGATGAAGAAGACGAAGGCAAAGTTTCAGGATATAATTATATTGCTGAATCAATAGACGAATTAACCTCACGGTAATAACCTGCGATATTTCGCTGGGAACTTTATTCCATCGACGATTTAATCGTCGTTTGGCTTTATATTTGCTCAACACAAACATTACCCTCATGCCCTATATTTACATATACTGTATTTTCATTAAAAAAGTTACCAATATAAGGATTTCCCTGGCGTTATCTTCCTCTAACAATTCATAAACCTTTTTTTTTCCTCCATGCATAAACTTTTACCTAAGCTGCTGTATAAATGGAATAGCATGCATTTTCATCCCGTTTTGTTTACGAGGTTCCTCTTTCCTCCCTTTTAGGCGTAATTTAATTTCGCTGAAAAATTTTTTAAAGGCAAAAAACCGGGAAGTTAACGGGATTGATCCCCAGCTCAAAACTTGAAAAAAAAAAAGTTCTAACTCTCTTCGAAAAGTTTCAAAAGTAAATCTTAGCCCAGGACATCACAAATCACTTTTAAGTATTTCACTTTTTCCCCCAGTTTTTTTTCTTTTTTCGATCGTTCGGTTTTATTTGAAAGAAATAAGAATTGTCTAGGCGCGGGTTGACATTATCTTTTACGATTTGTGTTCCTCCGACTTTCATTCATATTTGGAATAGCAAGCAAAACCGCAAGAACCATTATAAAGTTAAACTTTGAAAAACAAAGTCAAAGTTAACTATTTCGAGCTCAAGTATTTTATCTTACGCTGCTGAAAATTTTTTTTATTTAATATGAAAGGGGATTTTTTAGGTGATGACGGACCAAAAGTCGTTAAGAATGAAAAAGACGAGGGGAAAATAATTAATCGACAAAATTTACCTCGTTTAGCTTTGAGCTTATTTTCCGCTTGAAAAAGACCCATCAATAAATCATAAAAGGTTATATTAAACTTTGAAAACGTTAATACTTCTGTTGATTGACAGCGGACTTAAACTTCTAAAGTCGTTTTGACTAAATGACAATGAAAATTTACAAGCTTATGACCTTAATTGCCCGACGTACATATATCATGAATTGTTTACCGAATGTGTTTGAATTCCAACTTGTGTAAGGTTTCTAGTTATTCCTGTTAATGAAATAGTTTCGAAAGTTTCTTCACTTTGTTTGAACTGTTATTATTTCCTTTATCCATTTCGCACGGAGAAATGTTAATTATATTGATGTGTAGGATATGAGGGATTTGCTAATGTGGTTTATGGGCTTAAGCTCTAACTTTGACTATATTTCAACAGTTCCGAAAAAATGTATTTTCTTTAAGCTTTGCCTGTAAAAGAATTGCGTTTCTGCCATCCTGGACTTTTTTTAATGTTGATGAGTTTATCATTTGCCGTTAGTTCACCATCTGGAAATAACATTTGAAATCCCAGATCTGCATCATTAAGTAGGGACTCGTCCTTCTATATTAATAACTACCAATTCTTTAATGTTTCCACTTTCTAAAACACTCATGGCAATTCCTGCCTTAACAGTTGAATATAGAAAATTTCTTTACTCAATTTTGAGACTTGAGGATTAAACGGAATTGCCCGTCTCTACTGGTAATTTTCCAGTGAGAAATCGTTATCATGTAATAAGGATTGAACTACTCGGAAGTGTGAGATTTTTTAAGTCGGGTGCATGAGTGCAAGACCCCAAGACCCAAGACCCAAGTTTGAAGAGATAGGGCTTAACAAAAGTTTCTTCTTCTTCTTTAAATGCCCGCTCCTCGTCGGAGATTGGCGATCATCATGGCGATCCTAACTTTCAACCATTGATGATTTTACTATGAATATCAAATAATGTGGTGACTTTCCATAATCTTCCAGATCGCAGTACGGGAGCCATACCATTGATCTAACTCTGCCTCCCGTATCTGAGCCTAGGCCTTGCCGATTACTACCATCTTCAGCCCTAGGTCAGTATTAGCGAAGCTGCTGCCCTCCACTAATTCATAACCCTGAGAAAGGAGCTCACCACATGGCAAGGACGCCATTCCTTGAGCAAGACAAAACATGCCTCACCGGTTACCCTAAACAAAAGTTTAGCGCGGCTAAAGTTGGTCGAAAGGGTTCTAACACTACTCCCCTGGACTTTCGCTACATTTGGCCCCTAGTAAGCCTTAAGCTTGCGCTCCAGTCCGGCAGCATCATTTAATGACTTCAGCAGCGCCTGATTTTAGGCCTCAAGCTGAATGTAGGTGCTAACCCGGTGTAAGATGTCATTACTAAAGTTCTTCCACGCTTCGCCTTGAGCTGAGGCGAAGGAATAGACTTTAGGCCAAAGTTGTCTGCGGCTTTGCTGCCCTAAATAGCCCCACGTTGGGCGCCAGTCTTCCTGTTATGAAATCTTAACATGTTGTCTAACGTTTTTGAAAAGGTAGAACTTTCTTAGACTTCTTAAAAAAACTAGCTACTCTTTCAAAAAAAAAAAATTTGTACATTATCATCCTCCGATTTCTAATCATTTGAAAAATTGGTTAAACATTTTTTGGTTCCCATAACTCGTTACCCATAAAATTTCATCGTTATACACATTATTCGTATTTGCAAAGGTCTACATCGGCCTTTACCGATTACCAACCACTTCAGGATACGCGCGACGACAATCCTTGCCGGGCAAGTGCTGAGAAAAAAAGAAGGCTTAGGACCGTTACCAAAAAGCTCTACCCGGAAGCCATGAGTCGTCGGTGACGATTCCAATCCCCCCCGCAAGGCTTCGTATTATTGAAATGATGTAGTGCTCGCATACCTTGACAGAATTGTTTTATTCAGTTTCCCAAGGTAAGTCTGTAATTAATTACCCCTTGAAGAAAGATGAAAAGATGTCACTTTCCTGTTACGTGTTATTATAATTAAAGATGCCTCCCTTCGCTCCGCCCGTCAGTTCCCCAAAGCACGCTCTTTCCTCCACGTTTAATTACCCACGGCTCCGAAAACCGTATGAAGAATCACCCCGGCGAAGGGGTAATCTTAAAATGACATTCGATACCGCTGACGAATGGGAATGACATATCGACTTCCAGCTTATCGCTTAACTTCCGCGGATAAATCGTCGTCGTCTTTTTTTTTTCTTCTCTCTCCTCTCGCTCTTTCCCTTTCTCGCGATCAGTCAAAATCCCTTTTTTTCGTGTTGGGTTTCGGTAATAGAAAAACTTCTGAATGGAAATTTGTAATCAATCAAAATGGCACCCATCAATAGGCGATAAACGAATCATGACACTTTAACTGAAAAAACAAGTAGTAAATATTTATAACCTCGGAAATTGTGACGTTAATGATATGTCATTAGCTTGGGATTCCATATTTATTATTAATAGGATCTGGATAATATGATTGGCAGGGAAATGATCCTTTTGTTAGCTTTTTTTTTATGGATTTTTATTAATCGAAAAAGTTTTTTTTTTTAAAAAGAAGAAACATGTTTATTTACATTTTTATTTTTTCAAAATGGGGATTCTGAGAAGAAATTCTTTATTCTGAGAAAAATCGGTTTGGCAAAGTTTTTTTTTTGCACAGCAGGTAAAATTGCTTTTGAAAGCTTCCCCGCAGGCGAAACGGAAACACCCGTCATCACTTTGGAAACAAAAGTAAAAGAGTTTGGAATCTCTTTATCGAATTAGTCTAACCTAGAATTTCTTAGCGTCTTTACCGAAAGTCATTATAGAGGGATGTCACGTCTCCCCGTAAATCTCATGTTTAATAATTTAATTATAGCTCTTGATTGAGTACATCAAAATTTAAGCACATGTAGTAAACCAAAAAGGGAAAGGGTAAGTGATGTCTAGGAGGATTTATAAGGAACTTCGAGGGAAGTAATTATTGCGAAATTTGTTTTGGGGAAAGCGGGATGGAAAAATATTTGACAGATATGAGAGTGTAAAGTGGAGGATTGTTTAAAATCTGGACTTTAAATTTTGGAATTAATGTTATTTGATATTGGCGTAGGCTTTAATGCTTGTGAAAACATTTGTTTAATTCTAAGAATTTCTAGCTTTTCTCTAGCAACAGCCTCTATCTCGGTGACTCTCCTGGCCGATTCATTGCATTGGCGTAATGAATTTCCCGTTTGCATGTTCTTCAAATAAAAAATAAGTCGGGTATCTTTCGATGTCAACTATGTAATAAAAACATATTAGAAAAAACAAAAAACAAAGTTGATACAAAAAAAACAAAACAGGAAAAGGTTAGGTTAGGTTAGGTGATCGTCGCTGTAAAGTTAATTTGTACTTTCTGTATAGACTTGTCAATGATCTCGTAGATGACTCCGTGTTATTGGGGGCACTAAATTTTAGGGTCCCTAATATTCGTTTGCGGATTAGAGACCACTCTGCATTTCTGGTAGATGGGGACACTGGAACTCTAGCCCGAATTCAAAGACTCTTTAACACCTTTCCGCAACTAGATCTCTCGGTTTCATTCTCAAATTTTTTGCGGCAATTTGAAGTTCTTTTAGGGTGATGAGGTTATTAGATATAGTGATCACTGTAAGAGGGCAATGCCTGTTGTGACACTTTTTAAAAATAAAATAAATAAAAATAAATAAATAAGAAAAAAAATTGATTTTCAAATTTTGTTCGGAAGAGCATGGAATAGTAGTTGACATGGTAGAGTAGTGCATCGAGTATCACGGTTTTTTAACACCTGTGCTTGGCCTTATTTTACTCTGATCTTACCTTTCATCGCCCTGCATGTTAATTTTCAAAATGTCTTACTCTGGTCCTCGTAAGTTCTGCCTTAAGTACTACATCTTCATATACTCTTTACGGTTGCAGAATTCTTGTTTATTCAAGTACTTTTAAAAATGTTTAAAGACATGCCCGAACAGTCAAGTTTTATTAAACCCATAATGATCATACACAACGTTATTAATTTTAAATTTTTTTCCTCCATTCAAAGCCTCATACCTCCAGGGAAGAATAATAAAAAATTTTTAACTTGTAAAAAAACAAGTATACAATGGAACGTCGAACGTTTTTCACGATGGGACGGGGACGAGCTTTGAAGGGAAAAAAAATGAAAGAATGAATGCAAACTACTCACGTGATATGTTGACTTTGAAAATTTTTCTCGTAAAGAAAAATATTTTTTTTCGCGGTCGACTTTTCCGGGTTTTTTCACATCGTACCAGAGAGTCTTGCCTTCTTTTTTTTTTTTAACCCTAAATTGGCTTCTTTCCAAATTCCCACTTCGAAGATAGAAAAGTATGATACAAAAGTTTTATTCCTTTGCCGCCTGACGGTTTTGGGCGCTATTCGTCATCGCTAAGAGACGTTTGCTGATCAAATCAAGATAGCTTTTTAAAAAGAAAGGGGGAAGAAAAGTTCGAATTTGATGGGGAAAGAAAAACTTTTCCGAAGAGACTTTTTTATTTTAAAGCGACAATTTTTTTTTCATCTTTAATTCTTAGTTTGCCGATTAATTTCGCTTCCAAAGCGGTTTAATCAGTAAAGAAAGTTATCTAACTTTTTCAAATGATCGATTTTGTCCTCTTTTTACCCCTTTGAGGAAAGTATGAAAACTTTCTTCCGTTATCGGTTCCGCCAGACAGAATGTAATTTTTCCATATTTAATGTTAATAAATCTATTAACGAGTTTTTAAAAAGTTTTTCAACACGCGCGAGTTTGAGCAAGCGCAGGTGTGAATTTTGGACTTGCAAGTCCAAGACCTTTCGGTAGGCTTCTATTCCAATGAGCGGATAATATTTCTTAGGACGCAGATCCCCTGATTGGAGGGAAAGGAACTGGTTGCAGAACTTTAATTTCTGTAAAAGTTATAAATTAGAATAAAAATAGAAACATTTATTTGGTTCAGGTAAAAATTAGCTTTTAACCAAACACACGAACAAAATATGAGATTTCGATTTATTTTAACCTGTTCGGATATTGAAAAAGCCAAGACCTATCTCTGTAATGCGGTCAGAACGGTTTACAGAAATTTGTATGCGGTTCGCAAAACTCTTTAACTCTGAATGATATCGAAAATGCTCAATACTACCGCGACGTGTATGTGTGTTTACTGGAACTGTAGAAACTTTCCTGAAAATTCAATTTATCCCTTTTTTTTTTAGCCTTGAAGTTTTATTTCTCGCTCCTAAAAAAGACTCGTAACAATCGAATATTTAATTTATCCCGGTTGGGGAAAAGTTGGAAGAGCGAAAAAAAATATTCCTCATTTTATTTTTAATAGCCGACATTTAGAAATAAAACAACGCAGACCTTATCCCAGATACAGACAAAAAAAGATATAAATTAACGTCGGATAAGTTGCATGAAAAGTACATGCCCTTCATTTTTCCTCTAACGGATCAAGTTGATGGTTACAAATCTTACTTCCCACAGCTGCGTCTTGATAAATGCCTTACTTTCAGGATGAACATCCTCTTTTCCCTCTCTTGTCCTTTTAAAGCTCTGCTCGCATGATTTTCACCCGTCCGGAATAGTGCAAGTGCGGGCGTTAAAGTTTTCTTTTTGGAAATCCTCACCTGGCACACCTAGCCATAAATTTAAATTAATATCCCATTTCACGAAAGAGGGAAGAATTAAATTAAATTTTCAAATATGTAATCAGCAACAAAAATTTGAAGCAGTTTGTTAAAATATAATAGAGCTCAAGTTAATATAGTTACCGGGAGGGATGGTTTATGAGATAAGTTAGTAGCTCTTACAAGCATAAATCTTATCTTCTTATCTTCAAGCAAATCATCGGGGCCTTTGGGCTTTTAATAAAATAAAATTGAAATATTATGAGATCCGCGATTCTAATTAGTGAGACAATCGGATATTCTTATCCCGGATTAAGAATCGGGATTGCTAAGATTTATCAATTTCCAATGTAAACGTTGTGGATGGAGATACAATAAACGGAAAATCAGAAAAGGTCAGGATAGTAAGTAATAACATTTATGTATTTAAAAAAAAAATAAATAACATATTTAAGGGTGCGAATACACGGTCTAACATGTTTGCTATCATGTTAAAAATTCCTCCCGTGCAATTTCCACCCATAACTAACATGTAAGCCCGTGCATTTTCCACCCTACCGAAATCTTCGGAAGCGAAGCCTCCTTCAAATCTTATGTAAATTGGCCTCTTTGTAGTAAGAAGGCAAAGCTGTTGCCCCGTCATTCGGCCATTGGGCCTCGGGCTATACAAATGTCCACTCGCTGGCACCAGAATTTCGAATGAATCTGGAAGGGCCGGAAATTTGTGCTGTAGCTTCTTCTTCAATTCCAGCCGATCCCATTTCTTTTCGAACACGACTCTATTTATTCCTTTCACACCTGCAACGGCAGCCCATTTATTTGCCGGACTCAAAGGACTCCGGATTCCTGGTTACCAACCCAGTACACATCCCGGTAAAATGGGACTGGTATCTTAGTTCATTTAATACGCCCAATGATGGAAGCCGCTAGTGTTCAGTGTTTACTGTTCAGTCGGTAGCATTACCTGGTAAAATTTCCTCCGTGTTTACGGTACAACGAAAATATTTTTGAGGTTGGTGGGCGGTAACAGCCCCAAGTTGTTACGTCCTCCCTGTTCTTTTATATGGGCATGAAGGGTGGACGTTAACAAAAGTGCTGGAAAAGAAGCTGGCGACTTTTGAGATGTGGATATATCGCCGCATGTTACGAATTCCGTGGACCGCACGAGTAAGCATTGTCGAAGTCTTGAATCGTACGAGCAAGGAGATGGAGATGCTCTTCGAGATCAAGAGGCGAAGGCTTGAATATTTCGGCCATATTATTCGTAACGGGAAATATCGCCTTCTGCAGCTGGTGATGGAGGGAAGATTGAGGGCAGGCGTAGACCGGGTCGGAGGAAAACATCCTGGCTCAAGAATCTTAGAGACTGGTACGGCCAAAATTCAGTATCCCTTTTTCGTTCGGCAGCCTCCAAAGTTAGGATCGCCATGATGATCGCCAATCTCCGACGAGGAGCGGGCATTTAAAGAAGAAGAAGAAGAACAGCCCCAAGTTGATTTAACAGGGGAAAAAAATTTGTACCCCGGGCTCTGAGGATGGATTATTGGACAGGTGGGAATTGGAAGAAATGAAATGTGTTGGTGGATTGTTGATTGGACAACGTTGAAACCAAAGTTTCGACATGCTCATCTTTCCTTCAACAAAACGAGAAAACCGCTAAAGGTCACTTTAATAAAATGTTAAAGCAAGATCTTCTCACCCTAATAAACCTCCGGCTCACTGAAACCCTCGCCCGGCTATTATTCCCTTATCTGATAATAATTGCTATTATCTGGCCTCATTATTTTCATATATCGAAGCTGTCAATTAATTAGAGAACCGTATATACATCATTTGAAACTGTTCAATCTGTCTGTATGTCATGTATGATGATGTTTAAACTCTGAGCAAGGGTACGAGAGGGGGATAGAGGTTTTCCTCATCGAGTAAAACCGAAATCGGGATTTCACTTTTATCCCTCCCTTTCCTCATTCCTGAGATGTGGTATCATAGTTTTCGATTCGCCGGGGTATGAATAATTTTATTCTCGAAAACTACGATAAAGTTTCTGGGAGTGTCAGTTTAAGGAAACTTAGGAAACGCGGACTTTGGCAGACGAGTCAAGTTCACGGATCATTCACAACGCTAAAATGTTCGTATGGATATTAAGCAACGGGTCGGGAAAGCCTCCAAGCAGTTTCCGCTTTTGATTCATAATTCAACCGAGACAAGAGCTTCACTCTTTTGCCAAGACAAGTGGACGTCATATTCACTTAAAATGTGAAAAATGCGAAATCTTTTCTCCCCCTGCCACGGTTTTTTTTCCCTTCTGATTTTTTGAAAGAAGAAAAAGTGCCACTTAACCTTATCCACTTTATAGTTTGTCTGTATTAGACACTTTACTTTTCTCTTCAAAATCGAACTAGAGTATTCTTTACTGGAAGGAATAACAGTTCCACGGGTTGATTACAATAAAAAAAAAAAAACAAGATGAAAGTTAAAAAGCTCAAGTCTTAAAAAACACGTAATGAGCGTCATTGTTAAGGATTTTACTTTCCCTTTAAAATAGAATTCGGGATTCTTTTCATTCACGTTTTGTATTGAGTAAAGTGTGGAGGAGGGTGTAATGTATTTTCTAAAGTACTTGCGGACGATATGGGTAGCTTGAAAAAGAAAGAATACGAATGTATATGGGAAAAGATAATAATGGAAGTGATTTTTTTTCATTACCAAGACCATGTTTCTTCTTTCCTTTAACTTTCCTTTTTTAAAAAAAAAAAAAACAATTTAACCTTTTGTCAAGCTCCCGTCTCTTGTTTTATTTATCTGCGAGTGTAAGATAAACTTGATATTTGATAAATTTGTTATTCAGCTTCAAAGAGCTAAGTACTTTAGTGTTGGTTTTAGCTTCCGCGTTTTTAATTAGTGTTTTCATTTTCTGCCTTTGATATAAGAAATTTAGTGATAAATTTCTTTTGGGGATTTTGTAAGATGATTGTGAGTTTCGAATAAAACGCAGTTATTTTTCAAAGGAAAAAATTAAAACTTTTGGCACTGAGTGTACTTTTTGTATAATATTTCGTGGAGATTTACAACTGGGAGCATCAACCATTTTGAAAAGTGTCGCATTTTTCAAAAGGAAATTGGATTACGTCTATTGTTTTTCAGATTTGGAAAGTTAACGTTATTTGTATCATGACTCGCAGTGTTTTTTAGTTTGTGGTTAGCAACATTCTCGCGGCAAATCATTTCTTGCCCAGGCTCTTTACATAATTTAAGTTAGCTGAGGCCTTCAAACGTTTTTTTGAACAATGTTGGGTCTTTTTATGTTGAGCTAAGCACCTTAAACAAATCTGTACCCAAAATTATTGTTTCTCGGACCAACGGACAAACACCGCAGAGCAAATCCGCAAGTGGCCGATTTGCGGATTGGTCATTAGGTAAACGTTAATTTCCCGCCCTTCTTACAGCGGGTGCCTCAATTCATTCGAATGTCTAAGTCATTGGGTGTTAATTCTAAGAGTTTTTTATTAAATTCACTTCACTTTCAAGTTTTGGGGCAACGGCAATGAATTGCTAATACTGGTCGACCGCCCGCATTGCATCAATACCAATACTAGAAATAGATAAACTTGCGTGGAAAAAAAATTAGAGAAAGTAATAAACAGACAATCAATACTCCCTTGAAATCAGAGAAAACTTTGGAGAAAATAACCAATGAGAGAACAGAAAAGATTGGGAAACTGGTTGAAAGAATTAAGGGTGCGAAAATCTGGATTATCAGCATCATGGTTTCTTTTTATCTCTGAAATTCTACTCTTCCTCAATTTAAGATAAATAAATAAATTCAAAAGCAGCGACTACGAACACCAAAACACAAAAACATTTTTATTGAAAATTATTAAAAAATATTTGATGGCTTGAAATATCATTGGACTTACTTTTTTATATGATCCAATTAGCTTTTCATCCCTTTCAAGAGAATTTTTCAAAAAAAAAAAAAAGTAGCAACCCTTTTGCGTTAAAACATTAAACGCGATATGTATATTTTTACGAGTTCGCTTTTTTTTTTATCATCGCAAAGCCCTATGAAAACTTGGAACCAGACTCCGCTATTTTAATATTTGAAATAAATCGAAGGATTCAGCTCGTTCGAATTTCCTTCTATAAAACGGATCAAGTTTAAGCAGGAGCTTTACAAAAATGGGGTGAGACTATCTTTTTCCCTTTTACAAAAAAAGGCGTTTTTCAAATGGGAACTGAGATGTTGTGTACCTTTCAAAAAATTAACCGACGCGTTTCGCGATTTTCTTTTTCTTTTTTTTAAAAGCGATAAGTCGAGCTTTCATTCCTTTTTATCGTTTTTATTTCGACCGGTATTTATTTTTTTTTCTTTTATCTTCATCCCTTTGGTTTCTAGCCTACAGCAACGAATAGCAAATAAAAGAAATCGTGGATTTGAAAATCTCAAATTCTTATTTACAAGCGGTTTTTAGCACGAGGACGAAAATTTAAACGTATAAATTTTAAAGTTCTACTTCCTGTCCACGAAAAACTCTAAATTAACCGGTTAACCGTGATCGGACCCGAACCGGGGGAAAAAAAGGAGATGAAAAATTTATAGGAAAAAAATTCATCCCTAATCAAATTATTTTCCTCCAAGGACTTATTTATTACATTCTGGCGAGCGATTGTGCACCGACTAATCGAGTAAAAACGTTTTGCTTTATAACGAGCAAAGACTACCTCGTTTTAACTTGAGCTTATTTTATCTTCGGATAATTAATCAGAAAACGTTTTAACATTCATTCTTGCACTTTCGAGCTAATTGCTGATTCAAAGGAAATTCGAATAGCGGCCACCGAATCAGTTTTCATCAAAAGCTGGATATTAATCTAGATCCGGTTTTCGTTTTAAAATGCTGATATTAAAATGATATTTTTCCCATAAAAGCTGTCTCACACCATCGAGCTGCGGGGATGAGGGAGAGGAAATTTTATTTTCAGCTTTTGAAAATAAATATCACACGAGATTTCCTTTCAGAAAACATACCACATGATTCTAAAAATTTTAAATTTTGAACGGATGCAATTATGTAACTTTGAAAGAGGAAATAGTGGTTTCCGGTGTAGAATAAGCAACAAGGTAAAACCCGGAAGACATTAGCGGATTCCGAACGTTGGTTTACCTCAGCGATTTTTTTTCCCAACTACGTTTCATGGTCAATCAACCAAGTTTAATTTTTTAAGTGAAATTTTTTGCAATTTAAGTAATAGCGAGTAAATAATTTGAGATTTAATTAAGAAATTCACAAGTTTAAGGAAAATTGACGCTTGATAACGGTGTTAGTTTGATTGCGAAAGGGTTTGATCCTTTTGAGTTTGACCGATGTAGATCTGCAACTCCCAGAGTACTTTATAGGAATTAGATAACAACCTTGATTAGTACAGGGAGTTTATATTATCATTCCCTGGTGATTAAGGATGCAAATTTAGAATCGAAGGACGATGTACACGTCAATTTTAGCAGTAATAGCAAAGTTGGAATATTGTTTATTGAGGTATGCTTAGAGGCCGTTCGACGACCATTCATACCAAAACATGGGAAATCTGAATTTTCGTTAAGCCATGCATGAACGTTATTTTGAAGCTTTGACTGGATTTGTTTTTTTTTTAGTTAAAATGAAAGTATTTAAGGCGAAAAACTGAATTATTTCCAGGGAATAAGTAATGCAGTTAGCTCGGTCTAATGCAAACGGTAAAATGGGCACATTTTTGGTACCTAAATTCGAACCACTGAGTCAGAAAAATTTTGGAGCAAATTGGGTTATAACTCTTTGTTTCTACATATTTTAGTGACATTTTGGCTATTTTGAAAATTTCCGTACGGCTTTCCTAAGGGCATTTCCGGCTTTAGCCATACTTTGCCATATATCTTATCCGAAACCCAAGAACATGCTATATTTCGGGCCAACCAATTTTTTTTTGAAAAGCCCTATGAATGAGTAAGTAAGCCCCGCAGTTTCGATTTCCTGCGCGACTCCATAAGAACAGGCCGATTTTTTAAACTTGAAAAAATTTTTAGCCAAACTGAAAAATTCAAAATTTTTGTTCAAGCATGCATTTGCCCAGAGCTGTCTATGTCGGTTTTAGTAGAGAGTACCGAGGTATGTTTTGAGAAATTTTTTCAAAAAAATCGGAGCTTACACCTTCCGAGCAAAAACGGAATATGTATTTTACTAGAAACGGAAATTTTGAAACCGGAAGTGAAATTTCCGCTGGGTGTTCTATATGAAAGAGCATCTTATACTGATCAAAATGAGACCTCGCGCAACCCTGTATCTCAATCCGTTCCTTAGATATAGCCAAAAATGTAAAATGAGTCGTGGCCATACCGAAAAACTTTGGGTGCCCGTAACTCCCCTAATATGGAGAACCTGGGGGAAATATTTTACCAGGGTAATTAGTGTTTCAATAGGACCTTATAAAAAAATTTTGGACGAAATCAAAAAATACGAATTAAATACTCATACTTGAAATCGCCTGGTCTTCACTTGGTCCGTTGAAAAACGACAACAAACTGTGAGTAATCTTATTATTTGAATAGGTATTCAAACAAAGCAGCTCAAAGAAAGGTATGGAAATTTAAAATAAGCGTGCTTCAACATGACGAAACGGTGGCTTGTTTTTACCCAAAACACGCATCTATTTTTTACATCCTCTCATGCTCAATCATATAATGCTCTTTTCTTGAAACGAAAACAAATACACTCGACCGTTCCAACTTCAATTAATTCAACAGCTTGCACGTTAACAGAATACTCTATTTTCCCGAAACATTGTTAAATCTCCCGTTGTGTGATAAATTCCTTGATGAAGGAATTCGTGTACAATTGAACATCTATGAAATGGTTTCCACCGTAAGAAAATCAATAGGATCAAAACCGTAATTTCCGTAAGGGAACAATGGGAATTCGTAAAATCACTTTTAAACACAACTAGATGACCGGTTGAATAGAAATCGCATTCCCCTTTCGCTACCGGAGCTTAATTTACCGTTTCTGATGTATTATTTAACTCGGGCAAAAGCCTTATCGAGACTTATTTTATTTCCTTTCTCGTGCTACCAAAGCGAATATCAAAAGATGCTAAGGTGTGACAGGAGCTGAGGATTTAACTTGAAGCGACTTGTACTTTGATATGTACCAATGCCCCGAAGGCAGTTTTAAACTCTGCAAATCCTAGAATCGGTAGCAACTAGGTGTGAGTCGAGGAAACGAGTGGAAGCGAAGGCATAATCAAGTTACAAGATTGTTTCTTAGCAAGTAAAGCCGACAGCTTACACTTTCCATTTCGAATTCTAATGAGTTCTCGGATGGAAATGTCATTCTTTACGGTAAAATATGGAGCCGGTATCAAGAATAAAATAGGAAATTTACAATTAGATTATCAGGGAACAAGGGTCTTTGTCCTTCAATTAAAAGGATATGCTATCTAAAGTTGATGTTGATATTGATTGTTTCGGAGGATAAGCGCGCATTGGGTAAAACGTTTCCAGTACGAACCGCTGGATCCTTACTCGCCTTTGTTTTATTATTTCCGCCCCATTTGTGCTCCGCCGACCAAAAATGTTTCTATTTTTTCCCTTTATTTTAATCCGCATGGAATTCGTTCCTAGTCAGATCCAGACTCGGGGAAAAGGCGAAATTTGTGTCTGAAGTTATCCAGTGTAAAGTTTTAATAATTCAAGCAGAAATAAGGAGAAATGCCTTTGCCAACTTTATTATTCGCATTAAACATTGTTATCAATTAATAAGAGTTTCGCGTTTTCTATTCGGTCCGCGCATCCTTCCAACAACAACAAAAAAAAATCCGGGCTAGGAAACTCTTGACTCGATATTAAATTTTCCCTGCTCTACGTTTAAATTATCAGCAAATTATTCTTTGATGAGCTCGCTTGAATAATTCATTTACTAGAACTGAACAGATGTCGGGAATAAGTTTATAGCTGTGAAACGTTTTACCCGCATCTAGGATTTTTATATAAATGATGGAAGGATGATTCTCGAACATGTAAGCATCATGTATAATGTAATGCAGTTTCCAAGTCTAAGAGTAGAACTTTACTTACTGGCTTTAATTCACAAGGGATGTTAAATTAGCGGTTCCCTTTCATCTAATTATTAAATTAGATTGTCAGGGAGCTGTTTGATGGGTTTAGCCAAATGTACATTACTATTCAGAGGAGAGAGCGTTCGATCGTAAGGTTTGCTCAGGAGTATTCGGTATAAAATCTTGAGAATAAATAAAGTGCGAGGTGTCTAAATGTGCTGATTGTATTTTCCTTTAGATTGAATTGGATGAACTTTGAACTCTGAAATGAGTGTAGTAGCGGTTGCATTATTTAATGGTGCCTATTTTTTAGGATTTTTTTTCAGTGGAAGGAAGAATTGCAATCGAAATTTTTGAAGTCGTTGAAGTGACCGAATTTCAATGGATATTTTTAAATGTGCTGGAATAACATCTTCATGTCGCCTGGGAGGATCCAGGCGACAGCACTGATGGTGGACAGCACTGATGGTAAGATGGAGACCTCGAGCGTCGAAAAAAAGCGTCAATAGGCCACAAAAGACAGTAAGAGGGTGGCAGGACTTAAATAATTTCAAAGAGCCAAGAAAAGGAAGTGTGGCAAAGTTTAAAAGAGAGACCTTTGTTCAGGAGTGGACGGATACAGGTTGAAAGAAGAAAGAAAGAAGAACATCTTCATTAGACGTAATTATAGGAAACAAAAAAACTTTATTGTGTTCGCCATTTTTTTCTTAGCAATGCAGAGTTAACAAATATAGAATATAACCTGAGCCCGTTCCTAGTAAAAAAAATATTCGAATGTGACACCCATTGAATCAGTATTAAAGCAATATTGATGTATGGTTTTACAGAGCCTGGAGTTCTATCGCCGCATCGCAGATTCCATTCAGACGGTCTACCCTTGCAGGTGGCGCTCCAGTCGATATTGATAGGCCTATGAATATCGAACCAATAATGAAACAATATTGACAGACGTCCCATTCAAAAATTTTTCTACTTGCGGCGAGCGAGTAATATAACACTACAAACTTCGTTTTTGGTCAGTATTTTTACTGAAATATTGATCAGCATTTCACATGTTTTTCGGTCAATAAAATTACTAGAATGTCTCTGAATCGAGAGTTGCAAAAAAAAAAACAACGTCCAGGTCAACGGGATGTCTTTTATATTAGATCGCTATGTACATTTCAACTAGTCTTTTTTCATATTCGTTTTCAAGCTCCAGAGACGTCTGATCCGACAAGTTCTTTGAAACTTTCACAATGATGGTCCAGAAAAGTTTTTCTGCAGGTCTATATCAATTTCGAATATTTCTTAGCGAGAAAAACATTTTTTGGCAAGCTCTTTCTTTCCAATTTTGCTTTGTATTTAAGGCTATTCCCAGACCTTCCTTGTGCCCCGTTTGTACTGATCCGTCCGATCGATCTGCTGCAAGCTTACTTAATATACTTAAAAATATGGCTTGAAGCATAATTTTGGATACTTTAATATTTAGGATTAAAGGTGAATAAAAACTAACTGTGAGTTTTCAAGCGGATAAACACTTCAAGGCCACGACATCATTGAAAGCTTTTAAATCGGATTAAAATGTACTAGCGACTTTGACGTTGGGTTTCTTCATTCGGAAATGGATCGATTACCTCTCTCAGCCACGCTCTAAATATCTAAAGGGGGTCATGAGACTGATTTTTTTTCCTACAACCGTTTTGAATGTGATTGCCAATACCGTGCTGCTTACGGCCTGAATAGCACAGCGTCGTCTAGCCAACATCCGCATTAGGTCAGCCATTGATGCCTCTGCAATGATATTTTGCTCAGACCTTTGTGTCCGGGTGTCAAATATACTTGGGCTCGAAACTATAGCAACTGTCTGCTGTGTAAGCAATTTTGGCGCGCCCTTTGAATATTATTTTTTCTTTGCTTTCGTAGTAGACTCTGTTGTTCTTGCTCAAAATAATAGCCTGCACTTTTACCTGTACGAAAGAAAAACTAGAGACTACTCTTACAAACTCTTCAAGGGAATTTCTATTGAATAAGACTTTAATATTATGAGTAAGAATTTATCTTTGAAGAAAAAAAAATTAAAAAACGTTAAAAAAAATTGATATAATGTGATTCCTAGAATCAGATATACCCTTCTTTGCAATACTTCTATTATCCTGATACTGTCTTCTTGAAAACCATAACTTGCCACAGGAAAAATAAAGTATTAAGAATGATCCGATTCCACCTTTTCTAATATAATCCCATTTCTCCGAGAAAATAAAGAGAAGAAGGGAAATCTGTAAAGTCCACAAGGCGTGATAAATCCCTACAACTTGTTGTTAACCTTTTTAGAAAGTTGTTCGGTTTCGAATATTACATTAGAGAAAAGTAGGGGAGACTAGTTGAAAAGTTGAAAGGAAACATCAAATCGAATCTCGGTCACTAAGGAATATAACACACTGTGTCACTCGAACACATTTCTCTATTTCAAAAAAAAAAAAACTTTCAACAAACACTAATAAATTAAACTTTTCCTAATTATTTTATCTTAATCAAATCGATATTTCCCTAAGCTAAGCATGATGCCAAGTAAATTTCTTAACGTTATCATTCTTATTTTCTTGGAAAAATCATTCCTCGGGAAAACCCCGTCAAATAAAATATCACAAAGTATTCTTTCCTTACTTTTTTATATAGCTTTCCGACAACTTTATTTTTATACGTGGCTGGTGAATTGAAAATTAAGTTTTCAATACCGTCCCGACTGGCTCGTCGATCGGTAAAAGAATTTACAGGGTGTTAAAGAAAAAAAGGAAAATTTATAACTTCTTTTACTGTGTAAAGCGAATCCCGGCCATAAACTATCAGATTTCGCTCAGTCAGCTTGTTAATAAAAAAAAAAAAAAGAACCCGCTCGTCCATCGGCTAGGAAAACACATGTTTCACTATAAATTTTAGCACTTTTCTCTCTCCGAGAACAAATCTCAGCAATAAAATTTTATTATCGAATGAAAATCTTGTATTTTTGGCCATCGGAAAGAATGTCACCTAAAAAGAATTTATTGAAATGATATAAACAGTTTGAAGCGCATAAAGTATAACATCCGTGCCCTAGCGCGACTTGGGACTCATAAATAACGAGTGAAATAGCACACCAAACCATGTGATTTATGGCTTTTGGTCTGTATAACTTGCCACACGCGTTAACACCGTCTAATATCATGTATGTTTGTATGTATGTCATTATTAGTTCGTCAAAGAGGTTCATTTTCCTCTCGAAATCTCAAAGGATTAATACCATAAACTCCATATGGATAGATTGACGCCTTCGGGTCGTTTGATTTTTCAGTTTTCCTGTCTTTCCGGAAACTTACGTCTTAAGTTTAGGTGATAACGTTTCCGTGAGTTTGAATCTCTTTTGAGGAATTTAGAGAATGAATGGTTCGGAATGAACGTTGTATTTTAGGGATATCGTAAAAAATAAACAGAACGATTAGGAGAATATAAAAAAAAAAGTTTATAACCCTCAGGAAAGTTTTAAGATGAGTTTCTAGCTAATTCCTCATGGGGAATTTATTGACAAAACTTTAAAGTTAACAATCCGAATACGTGGATTTTTAACTTTTTTTTTTTTTTTGTTATATAAAAAGAGGGGATTGAGAAAAGTTTACTTAAAAATTCTTAGGTTTTTGATCTGTAATATTTTTTTTGTAAGAAGATTTAAAAGGAAAAGATCTCTGGGAAACGCAACCCACATTGTTGTCAAGAAACGTTAAAAACAAAACAAAAGTAAATTTCTAGAAAAGCGATAAAGTCGATGATCTTTGACTTGTTGCTCCCCTTCCTGTGTTTAGAATAAAGGTAGAAAGACCATTTTCCGTAGTTTTGGGTTTTTGTTTGATATGAGATATTTTCGTGTTTTGGGGTTTCTTGGAATTAATATTGAGGGAGATTCTACAGGTTTCAGCATCGGTATGAATTCGAAATTGGGAAAATGTTGATTTGAGGTTTAAATTTTATTTGTTGGGAATGATATTTTAAAAGGTGAAATTTTGAAAGTTAGCTTTACGAATATAATTACCGAGAATCGACGTTGAACAGTCGATATGTTTCCCAAATCTTTCGCAGAAGTTTATTTTCCTAGAAAGAAAAATCCTAATTTTTTTAAATAAAAATTTTTTTTCTCAAAAGTTTTTTTAATTTAGCGGTTTTTCACCGGCGCCGTGAAAGTTGTAAAAACAACAGCTAGAACGTAATAAAATATTGTCTTTGGTATAGAAATCTACAACTATTCCGTTGATTTTGCTTTAAAATCTTAAAATTTGTAGCTTTTGAAAATTTAAAGAGTCAACTTCGCCTGATTTAGGCACAAATAATAACACAAGTCTTAACCCTCTAGTTAACGAGAGTGTGTCAGAGCTGAAAAGCGAAATGTCATGCAAAATGAAATCATTTCGTCTTAATCAAAAAATAAAAATAAAAAAAAAGTTCACTATTCAAGAAACGAGTAAAAAAAAATTCCTGGAAGTGAATAAGTAAAAAGAAGCCCTTTTCTTGAAGTCGCGTTTATGAAAAACGGATTCAGAGAAGCCTTATCTCTTTTCAAAACTGGATTTTTTCTCGCAAAAAAAAAAGCTCGATCTTTTCCCGATTTTTAAAAACTTTTATCAAGTACACGAACAAAAAATATATTAACCCCATTTCTTTTTTCTTTTCTTTTCAGGTTGTGAATGCATTATTTTCTCATCGACCTTCGGTAAACCGTACGGAACATTTAGTAGTCCGGATTACCCCAAACCATATCAGAACAATATCAATTGTTTATTATACACATTCATAGCAAGTAGAGACGAAATAATCGAGTTATCGTTCCAAGACTTCGACATACAGAAAACTCATCTCGAGTAAGTACTCCTTTTTATCTCTTTTCAAATATTATCAAAAGGATAAACATTTGTCTAGCGACGAAGGGATGAGTGGGAAAAGGGTACCTTAAACTTTACCACTTCCCGTGATTCTGTAATTAATTTAATGCATTCGATGTACTTTCCTTATAACTTGATATTTTCTCGTTTTGAAAAAGATGACGGAGTTGTCAGAGTTGGATGTTCGAGGAAACGAGAATAATTTTCTTATGTTCAAATAAGAATACGGGGGGAGAAAAAAAAACTCGGGTTTCTCAGGGACATCCTTCTTTGCTAATGTCAGAACTGACTCCCTTCGTTTATATTAATTTATTTCATTTTGGTATAGAAAGTGACGTTTGAACTCTGTAGACCGTCTTTTGTCGTGTAATGTCTAGGGGAAAACCCTCTTCTCTACCTTTAATCCATCATTTATTTTAAATAAGCATTTGGTCCGGTCTCTTCAGCTATCAGAAATAAACTTTTAGTACGTTCGATTGAGGAAAAATTATTCCAGTTTTTTATAAGGGTTTTGAGCATGGGATTTTGGGATTTCGGTATTTGGATCCTTTGTATATGAAGAGGGAGGTTCACTGAGAAAAAACAAATGAGCGACTGTAAACAAAAGTAACAATAACCGTATTACGGTAAACTTAACTATAATTACGGTTGTGAGTAACAATAATATATGGTAAGCTTTCCAATACCTTATGGACGCTCATTTTTTAACTGTATTATAGGTATGGTTCACCATATTATCGTAAATTTTACTGTATTATTTTTCTGAGTGTTGCTGCACGGATTCAGAGTGGAGACCATAGTGTCTAGTTACATGTTTTGGGCCGTATCTCCGCTCTAGAGTTTTTCTTCTGTGCACAAAATTCGGCAATGAAACATGGACTTTGATTGTTGGTGTTCGATGTTCCACACCTCAGCAGACAATGTTTTTGTTTGTTGTTGAAAAAAGATAATAATAAAAATACACGGATTTTTTAGATGTTTTTAAGACGTTTTCTTTAACTAATGTTATCAGAACAGTTGGCGCCCAGAAGAGGTTGCCGCGAAAATTGGGTGCTGCTCAGCATTCTGGGACCGAGAAGAGAATGAGAATTTTAGGATGAGCCCTAATGAAAAAATTTGTTGTCTTTCAATATGATGAATGCACGTGGGCGGAGCAGACGAGTGGCTGATGAGCAAACTTTGGAGGGATGTTCTTTAAATTTAAGACCTCCAGGAAGTCCGCATCTTCATTGGGGAGACCAACACGCAACAAGGGATGCTAGGAGTCCCTCATCGGCGGTCAAGATAGAGTCGGATTGAGGGTATTCTGTGATGCGGCAATAATGTTTTAAGCCCTGTAAGGCCGTTAATTGTTTGTTGTTGCCTGCTACAGAGCAAGCTAAAGGAGTTAGTTGTTTTAGCTTTAACTTCCTCAATCCACCACGAAGGAAAAAAATTTAGCGATGAAATAAAATCCTCTTTGATTTTCCCTCGGGTTAATTCGATGGTAAAAGCAATAAAGTTGAAAGAAAACTCATCATTCATTCTTTTTGCAGCTGGGCTTGATTGGAGTGGAGTTGGGAGTTAACCGAAAGGAAATTACCATACTCCCCGAACAATATTGTTACGATGGATTTCTTGTTTAATAATGTTAATTACGTTAATTAGCTAAGTTATTTTGGGGCAAAATGTACGGGGGTTCTCTGTGACATCTTTTCCTTGTAAATAAAGGAAAAGGAAAGAGCGAGGAAATAGGAAGAGGGAGAGGAAGAGGGAAACGAAAATGCTTTTTGTACTCCGTGAAATGTATGGAAAAAAAAACTTCGGGTACTGCCCTCCGAAGGGAATATGCGAGAGATAGTTGGAAACATCAACTCTCTCGAGTATATCATATCATATCAGATGGTTTACATATTGAAAAAGATGAAAAAAAAAGAAGCCGAATAAAAAACGCAAACATACCGCTCTACCACCTTCGGTTTTCTGGGAGTTATATGTTGATCATCGTAACTTTACCTTTTTATTGGGTTGTGATTGTCTGAGATTTTTAATTTGGTTAAATTTCTGTCTTTTAGATTTGTTATATTCTGAAAAGAATCATTGTATATTTATACTCGTTTTGAAAATTTAAGGGGAAATGTTGAAAGTAGCCAAGTGAGGCAGTAACTAAGGGACTTGACCCACTCTACCTAGATGACGAATTCCAATCTATGAAGACTTAAATAGGCTCTTCGGCCTTCATAGGCTCTGTCTCTATAAATGGCCAGATCGGCAATAGTTTCAAGTAATTACTTTTAAGCTTGAAATAATTCTCGAGAAGTAATTTTTTGCCTGTTTAAATTACCAAAGAGGAAACCCTTTAAAAACCGACCTGCTTCTTTAACTTTTTCATTCCATTTTCAATTAAACCACGTATGATGCTGTAATGTTTATAAAATCCAGAGGAAACCGCAACCCGACTACCTGAGCTGTTTTCAGAAAATCCAATTTTTTTTTAACCTTTAAAAGTTGGAAAATACCCCAAGTCGAAATTATCTTCCTCACGAGTTTAAAAGTGGGTACGAAAGCAAAATTTACGCCGCACCCGTTAAAATTTTTTTTTAACCACGTCATCATTTTCTTGTTTGAATTAAACTTTCAACAAAGCCGCGAGGGATTTCGGCAGAGGGTGAGATGGAAAAAAAAAAAATTTCTCAGGATGATAATTAATTTCATTAAGTAACGGATAAAATATTCGATAAAACTAAACTTAAACGTATATAGGTCAAATGGAGCTGGAAGTAGCACCATCTGGTGTTCACAAGTAAGGAACGTTCTGATATGGGTCCCCCGTATTTATTGAATAAACTTTATGGGTATCGTTTTCGGAATTGAAACTAATTCCCATGATCCAGGTGTCATGCGAGGAGCATTAATTCCATTAAGGAGTAATTTCCACCCCTTCTGTGACTTCATCCCTCTCTCCTCACTCCGTTCCATTTATTTAAAGGAAACAATTTTAACAATTCTCACTTTTTAAAAAAAACGCCTCGCGATTTTCTGATTACGCTTTTTTATTCACGGCCGTGTTTTATTTATCTATACGTCATTTTTAAGGCGTTTTATTTTTTAAAATCCCGTATTATCTCCAGTTTCTTAATGGTTTCACCCTCTCTCAGCTTTTCTTGTAATTACATTGTACGGATGTAAATGAGACGTTTTCTTTTCTTCTTCTTCCGCATGAAATAATAATTACGGAGGATTATCGTGGATTTGGGAGAGTTTAAATGAAAACGTGGAACCCTGAACTTATGTTTTAAGTGTATTATTTCCGGATCTCTGGCACCTGTTCGGAGATCATCAAAAACCGGAAGAAACCCCATAAATTACGTTTCGCTGACAGTGATTGCATGAAAAAACGGGCAAAAAATCGGCTGTTTTTTTTTTTTTCGTGCGAAAAAGCAAAAAGAGAAAATAAATCAATGTAAAAAGAAAATCATTGCCTAGAATTTGGAAATTGAAAAATCTGCAGAACGCTTTTAACCTGTCACTGCTTATGAAAACACGGATAAATAAATATGTTTTCCACTACCGGTTGTTTATTTCACATATGATAGTTGTCCTCTTTTTTTTTATTTATTAAAAAAACGGTTCTTCGGAATTTTTGTTGCTCGTGTTGATCCATTTTTTCCCTTTGGCTCCATTTTAATAACGTCTCATCTAAAGCTTTACGAGAAGCCGACGCCTATGTTATTGATAATTATTATTACCCTCGCGCAGATTAAAACACCCCAAGGTTTTCTTGTCTCTTTCAAAAAATATAAAAGAGGGAAAAAAATAAAGAAGGAAGGAGCCTTTTGGCTTACGGCTAAAGAAACACGATAATCAATGTAATATGATCTTAATAAAAGGAAGAGATTATTTTAGCTTTTGACATTTTTCCTTTTTTCAACCGTCTTTTAAGGTATTTTCTTCTTAAATTAGCGGCAAGGGACATCCTACAGATGCTAAGGAAACGAGGATCCTTTTTATCCTTGCAAGCATGATGTATGAATGAAAATGTAAAGCATCATTAAGACCGGAAAAGGAAAACCTTAAAATGGGGGAGGGGAAGTTGGAGAAAAGTCATAATTAACAAGAATGATAGGGAAACATCATCCGGAAATTAGCAAACATTCCTTTTATCAAGGAAGTCCTTCTTTGCTAATTATAAACATGATACTCCGTATTATTTAATAAGGATAATGGCAACTTCTCTTCCTTCCTCCGTTTTTCGAAAGATTACCACTGTGATTTAAAGAGACTGTTATGAGGAGTTTCCTTGCTGAATTGTATCAAAATGGAATTACTTTATTTTTATTGGATTTAGTGACTTTTTAGTGCTTATAAAATAAAATTCGGATTTCTCGTCTAGACGAGACATTCGGGTCGTATGGCGCATTTAAGGCTGAAAAGTCAGTTAGCAGCTAACCGACGAGGATAGAGCCGAGAGGAAGGAAGTTTGTGATGAGGCAACAGGGCTTCAGGCCCTGACAGCTCATTGATTTGTTGATTAAATTTAATCCCATCTAGCTTTTTTTAAACATTTTGATTTTATTGTGGCAACCTAATCTGGTTTTTGCGCTGGACATTCTTTCGCTAAGAAAGGTAACTTGCTTATTTTATACCTCAGTCGGATTACGCTATTTTCTGTTTAGATTTTGTTATGATTTTTAACCTTTTGCGAACGGGGCCCCCCAGTTTGAAAAGAATTTCCCGATGGCCTATCCTTATTTAAATATTATTAAGGTAACATTAAGTATTAAGGCTCTAAAGCACGAAAAGAAACCTAATTTATACGCCTCAACACGTGAATAGGCAACCGATGATACATGACTGAATACACATTGCAAATTTTTAGTAAAATCGCTGCTATTGCTCCTTAAGCTAAACAAATCTTAATATTCTATGCGAAACAGATCTTAATATTCTGTCTTTAATGCGTTTAAATTTTGTTCAAACTCTCTATACCTGAATTTTACCTGAAATATCTCCGACCTTTTTTCCCCCTTTTATTTAGGGATTCTGTCTGCTTTTTTGAAAACCGATCCAGTTTTGTTGAAGCGGTCGCGTTGAATGGTTCCACCAATTTAAGTATATTTAGTGAATTTTTTGTTAGAACGTTTATTTTTCAGTTTTTAGAATTATTTTATTCGAGGCTTATAAAGAAAAAATTAACATTATAAAGTTTCGTAAGTAATACAATATTTTTAAATATGAATGGAAAAGGGTTTGATGTCATTCGTACTCGATATAAATTGCACTCACTGGTTTATTTATTTTAACGGAGTTATTTTAATTGCATCCGCCGACAATTTGACCCAGCTAGGGGTATATCTATTGCACCCTTGGCCACTAACAGCGAATATACAACTACGCCAATGGGTCTGCACCTGCACTTACTGGCTTCAAACGTCTTGTGTTTGTTTTTAGGGGGTCAAGGGGAAGAGGAAATATAAAAAAAATAGGATATTCCGTTAATCTCTAGAACAAAACGAAAAAAAAAGAATAAAAGGAAAATTCCCGGTTAGAAATAATGTATTTCGAAAGTGTCAAACTGTCAAAACATTTAACAGAATCAAAACCGTTACGAAACCGTGACTTATCAATTCTGTTTATAGAGTTAAATACTGCAGAACTTTTTTTCCGCCTCCATTCCTTTTTTTTTTTCCTTTTAACAATTGATTGCTCGACTTCGACAATTAAGGTGGAAATGGATTTTCAAGCCTTTTTTCTTTGATAACGGTTCGTTATTCTTTTTTCGATCTTCATTTACAATTCGAGATTGAATCTATTTTTTATAAAACGTACACAAAAACTAATTGTCGCGTTTTGTTTCGTTACGAGCTTGTGATTTGTAGCTAAGGAAAACCTTTTTAAAGTCGTTTAAAATTCGATATCGCCTAAGGATAACAATTAAGCATTCGGGATGGTTTAGGAGGGTTGGCTTCTCTTTTCCCATCTGCACCTCTCCGGTTTCTATCGAAATGCTGATTATCTCGTTTTATTTAATTGTTTCTTGCCCCGTTATTATCTAGACAAAAGCTGGTTCAGCTGCAATTTAAAAAATGTCCAGTGCTTTTTTTCGTTTTTACGGTGCTGGATCAGTGCATTTTGCTTCCTCAGTATTATAAGGTTCCATCTCCATTAAGGAGGTTGTTTTTAAGTCCAAATTTTTAGCTTATGACGAACCTGTGTCAACCTGCGATGAACCCTTATAATATTGAGGTCGCGATTTCGTTGAACTTGTGCTTTTTTCAGCAATTCCCGACGCTTGCCGACAGGGCGTATTAGCCGAAGAAAACATTTTAAAAATGAGTTCGGTGACCTGTGCTTCTGTAATCAAAGGAAAAATTAACGAAAGGTTTCGACGTGATTAGCATTCGAATGTTTGACTTAGATATATAAATTCTGTGCATTCAATTTCATGGTTTGGCCAGTGGGATCGTACAGAAATAGGTATGGAAACTTTTAATGATTTTATTTTGAAGAGGTAGGCGAGATGTTGAAATATGAATATTTCGTAGGCGTCGAATAATTTTTCTCCGGTTTGATTAATTTTATGTAAAGCGCGGAAGGGAAAAAACTCGAGCGGTAGAGAATGCATTTCCCGTCGAAAAAAAAATTAAGGAGTGAGAAAAAGGCTGAGTTTGAGCTTTCAGATTAAACACCTCCCGGAAGTGACGGATTCTTTCCCGATTATCATTTAACGAACTTTTTCATTTTTTTCTTTAGATTTCTTTTTTTTTTTTTTTTTTTTCGTTTTCTTTTTATTTCCTGGGAATTCGGAGAAATGTTTTAAGAAAAGTGAGAATTCCACGAAAAGCTAAATTTGTCCGTTAAATGAGGCAACCTTTTGAGATGGTCCCTTTTTACTCGTAATTGCGTTCTTAATATCAGGATAAGATGTTCTCCGGTTAGTGAAAACTCCTCCGTCCTTGTTTGGGGATTCCAGAAGTTTTGACAAGTCTGAAATCTCCAAGGAAATCTATTTCACAGGTGCTTATAACTATACTAAATCAGCATTATTGTTGAACCGTTAAACCGATCTTCCGAATATTGTGATGAAAGGAGGGACTCCACTTGTCGTTGACTGAAAACTGTGAGGTCGATGGGTTCCCGCCGTCCCCTCACCACTTGATCGTTCTCATTTTGACATTCATAAAGCATAAACATTTTTATGATGTTTGATAAAGTTTATTTTGGTTAAGGGGCATTTATTCTTTCATGATTATGTTTGTGGATATTGTGCAAGAGAGAATATGAGGGCTTGACATGATCCGTTTTTGAATTTTATGATGACGTCAAGGAATGGCCCAGTCTCGACCGTGTGATTGATCTACTGAACGATTTTTAAATCAAAATGCTATTGCAACAGGGCTCTTCTAATCTTCTTTGTTTGGTTCCATTTGATTTTCATCTTGGCTTACATTCGAGAAGCTGTTGCTTTTTACGAAATAAAAATTGTACTGAACGAAAGAAAGGATGAGGATGAAAAAAAAAGACGAAGATCGTTAACGGTTTCGATTCCGCAAAAGGAAAAGGGGAAAAAAGAAGCGAAGAAGGTGGGGTCGTTAAACAATTAGTGGAGGAGACCTCGGAAGAAAAAGTGAAAGCGATGATTTGTCTTGGAAATAAAGAATTTTCCCTTCATTTTCTCAAGAAAAGAAAGTTTTTGACGCTTTTTGCTTTTATAACGACTCTACCAGTTGTTTATCTTAATATTTTGTTTTGTTAGTAAAGAAAAGCTAAAGTTTTTCAATTTGTCAGATGTCTGTCAGGAAATAATATCAACTTCATGTTTTGATATTCGAACATCAACCGCGAAAATCCTCGATTTCGAAAAGCTGAATCCAAATCCGGATGTTCTATCGCATTTCGATAATTAAAATACAAATATGTCGAGTATTTTTGAATAGTTTTTAAATGAAAATACAAGACTGGTTTTTAATCGAATTATTTGCAAGAATGCACCACTACAAAAAAAAAATCACGCAGAGGGAAATTTTTTCCCCCGTTTTAGTTTTTGATACGAGATCAGTCATTTTTTTTTCTTTTTTGAAAAAAAAAAAGAAAGAAGAAAAAATGCTTGATGTCTTTTGCCAAATGAATTCAACGTAATTAATTACATCCGTTGAAGAAAAAAATGATTATTTGTCTTAAAAGAAATTAAGCAAGGGCGATCCCAGAATTTCAAAGTTGAAAAAGTCGATTTTTTTTATATAAAATGCTTATTTTCTTGAGGATCGATAAGATGCTTTCAAAGCTTATCTTTTAGCCAGAGAACACTAATCCGAGACGTTTAATTCCTTCCTATCATGGTAAATAATTTATAACCCGAAAAGAAATCCTTTTTTCGTTGAAGTTAAAGCTGCAAGAAAAAGTGACGATTTTTTTTCCGGTTTCTAAACCCGGAAAAAACTGACAAATTTTTTCTTGTATCACTTTTATACGAAGATATACGAAGATTGATAACCTTTATGTATGAAGGTATCAGACATGATTGTAGTTAAACATGTTAACAACATGCATGAGCCAAGACAACGTTATCAGCGAACTCGATTCATTCCCCTTGGGAATTTTATTCACGGTTTTATGCTTTTTATAACGACATACAAGATCTGAAATTCTTTTTGAAATTTTTTCCTTCTCCCGAAAGACTTCGAATCTTACATGAAAGATTTTAAACTTTGAAAGTCTTCTTTAATCTTTTGTTTTTTTTTTAAAAAATGGCAAAGTAATTTCATAAAAATCATAAATTCGATTTTATATCTTCAATGAAATTTTTTTACCCGAAAAGTCAAGACAATGAAGATAAAATAAAAAAGTTAATTAACATATGTACTGTATAGGATCCTTTTCTCGGGATCTTTTCGTTAAAAAAAAAGTAATTAAAACAACGAGCACCCCTCCGAAAAAAAAATGAAAGCGAAAGAATATTAGGAAAAAATGGAAATGCAGGGAATTTACATAACAATGGAAAAAGTAGTGTGCACACTTGTTGGCGGGTTTCACCTTTTCCTTTCTTATTTTTTTTCCTTTTCCTTCTCGTTTTCTCCTTTATTCGCTTTTCTTTTTTCGCTTCCTTCCTTTATTGGTTGCCTGTATACACGTGTCGGTCATGATCACACCTGGAAAAAAGTTATAAAAAGCGGGAAACTATTAAAAGTAAGGAAATTTTGTTTTTATTAGTTTCCAGCAGAGATTTAAATTCATTCGTTTTTTAAGGTTTAGGTTTGTTGCTTACAATTTTCATCGGATTGTTTTTTACATGGCTTAATAAAAGACTTTTTCTAGAAACAATTTAGTTTTAGTTGTTTTATTTTTATTTTTTAGCACAGCTAATAAATTTTTTGTAAATGTATATTCGAGTTGTGAAATTTTGGCTTGTCAGTTTAACAAAAAATAAATGATTGAGGGAGTTAAGGTATTGAATTTTGCAAAAAAAAATCGAAGTTCTGGAGTTGGTTTTCAATTCTTTCATTCTACTTAACTCTGCCATGAATTATGCAGACTAAGATTTCTCAAATTAATCCAAAAAGGGTTCTTACGCAGCTGCTTTGCCATGAGATATACCTCTTGCGGTTTCATCGAGATAATCTTCTCGTGCCGTGCTTGCTTTCAAGCTTTAGCGACTGATCCTATGAGCTTTCGAAAACGTTCAAGACGATCCAGAAGAATTTGGCTTTTAGGACCGACTGTCGAAGTTTTTATGCGTTGCTAGCATCCCTGATGGTTGATGCTGACGATTTTCTCATTGGTTTTTTGTTTTGATTAATCTACTTACTAAGAAAGAATATTCGTGAAGATGAAACCGAATAAGAATCAGATCGACTTTGTAGAGTATTTTTTTTAATCTGAATCGCGAGTTTGCTTTTGAAATTCTCTGAAAAAAGTAAAAGTCAACCTGACCTTTTTTATTACTTTTTTAAACGCTTCCTTTTTTACAATCATATAAGGGGAAATTAAAAAATGTTGCAGATTTGCATGAAAAATTGAAACTTTTGTTCGTTGGAAACCGTCGCGGGTTTTTTTTTTCTCGGAATTTACAACCCTCGATTCTTCGCTGAAATTATTTACTTTTTCCGCCAAAGAAATTAACGAGTAAAAATGATTTTAAATTTGATTTTTCTACTTTTGACATTTAAATCGATAGTTGAAAAAGTTTTTTTTTTTTGCTGAGGAACAAGTGATAAATGGTTATAAATATAACATATAAATAAAACAACCGAATTTAAGTTAAAAAGTTTGAAAGAAGTTTTTCCTTTTTTTTTTCGGCGTCAAAAAAACTTTTTTTAAACAAAAAAATTACTGAAAGGGTTTGCCCTCGGTTTGGAAAAAAGCGGATTTTTTTCAGCCGACCTCCTGCAGTGCTATGCGCGGAAAGTTGGAAAATTCATCAGTAACGGGACAAATTAAATATTCTACTCTTGACAGAAGTGAAAAGAAAGGCTATAAATCAACGACAACGAGTAATACTAAATGATGAAGAGGTCGTTGCTACACCTTCATTCATCCCTTAATTTATCTTTATTTTTTTGTCTTTTTTTTTTAGATTTAATGTCGTTTTGGTCTTGGTAGGCTCGTTGTTCATTGATTCCGCTTTGTTTCTTTGATTGTTTTCTTGTGTAATCGATTTTTAAGTTTCTACTTTCCATTGCATTACCAGTAGGTTGTCGGTGGGAACGTTAACAGTCCTGCTTCAGGTTTGGCGCACCTGCCCTTGACGAGCTCCAGATTCCTTCTGACCCGAGAGGTAGCAATCTGGTAAGGGTTCTGGTGGGGGGCAGCAGTCCTACCAGTACTGGCTTAAGGCTAAAGACGGTAAAAGTTGGCTAGGCCTAAGTCCAGAAAGCAGGAGGCTGAGTAGAGGACTGACAGTATGGCTCCTGTGCTGCGATGGGGAAGGTGTTGGGAAGCCACCGCATTAAGCTCCTCAGTATAGCCATCATGGCCAAGGGTTTGCTGTGAAAGGCCCAAGACAGGCCCCGCAATAAGCTCTGTAACCATGATGGTCGCCAATTCCCGTCGCGGGAAGACACTGTAAGAAGATTGCATTGCCCCATTTTCATTAATATTCGGCTGTTATGAGGTTCGCAGAATTGAGTGGGCGGGACATGTAGAGCGAGCACTTCCGACGCGGAGGACTCGGTATGTTTTGTATGGACGCTTGACTAGCCCTAGATTTCTTGGAAGGCATCTTGGGAGGACAATTTGTTGATGGATGCATGACGTTTGGGAAGCAGTCTTGCCAGATGCGATAATAAAACCTATGTTTAGCTTATGCAGAGATTGCCGCATTCTATCGTTATCTGGCATGTCCTCTAACTGGCCACCTGCCAGGATAGAGCCGCTTGGCGCTGCGTTTGTAATGCAGCAATAGGGCTTCGTATTCTGTAGAGCCGTGAGTGTGACATTGTGTATTAGGCTCCGCAGTGATTAGCGAACCATTTTTTATCGCACATGAATTTTCCTTTAAAAATCTTGAGCTGTTACCAATATCATGGACTGTCGCATGACTTACTAGCATCCAAGGCCGAACCAATGAAAAGTAATACTGACATACTGAAAAATACTGTGAATATTGATCTTCGCATCATGAGATTTATTGTGACTTTTGAATGAACGTGTTTGACCAAACTTGACCTTGCAAATCTGAGATTTCCCTAACAAATTAGAGGAAAAAAGTCGGTGAAATAAGCTTAGTGTTTTATTTGCACAAAAGAAAGCCACTTTTCTCTAATTACGAGTGTTTCATTCTAGTTTCCCGAGGAAAATTCATTACCAAATCACGGGGTAACGTCTGGAAACCTCTTATTAGGTGCTTTAAAATGCTTTTGCGAGAACCACAGTTTATTTTACCTTGACTTTCAATTAAAACGAGAAGAAAATATCGCGGCGTAATTCTTTCCCGATTACTCGAACGTGATGAAATTGAGGCGTAATCGGTCAACCTAATCTAAATCCATTCGTCTTTGTTGTCGCGATGCAAGCTTACGCGATAACGCGGTGTTTTCATCGTTTATGCTTAATTCGTTATCTAACGAAATGCACAAGGGGGAAAAGGAGGGAAGAACGACACGGATGTAAATCCTCCATCTCATTGTATTGTCAAACAATGGAAACTCATACGTGAGAGAGAAACCTTTATATATTCGAAAAGGGGCAGATAATGGGAAAAACATTAGCGAAAACCAAAAGGAATAGTGATTGCAAATTGAGAATATTTGAAAAAGGTGAAAATGCACTGGATGCTTGTTTTTTCGTCAAGGGAAATGGAATATTCATCGCTTTTTATTTAATGAATGAATGCAAGCGGTGAGGGAATTGAGAAAATTTCTCGGATTCAGTGACATTTCCTTTGCGATGGAATGTTTTCTGAACGTTCCGAAGTTAATTTACACGAGAAAAAAAAGGATGTTATTAACGGATTCCTTTCGTGCCTTTTTTGTGTTTTGTTTTCTGCTTTTCTTGTTTTCAAATTGAATAGATTATTTATCCTTCGAGCTTTTGATCTTTGTTCTTTAAAAGGAATTCAAAGTTTTGGGTGATTTATAGGAATTGGGTCGATGTTCGGAAGTTATTCACTTTTTTGTACATCGGCACTTGAGTCTTTACTCATCACCAATGCTTGTACTGAACACTAACGAATGATGTTCGAGAAAATGGCTGCGGGAAAGAGATGCAATCGAAGAGTCAAATCTATCATGAATGTTTTGGTTGTTGAAGAGTATTTCCTGTCTTTAAAATGTGGCGGGTTTGTCATCGCAAAAATTTTTAATAGTCGGCCTCTGATTTTCTTGGAAATTAAACTACTGTAGCAATTTCGATATTCAGTGATCGAAAAGACATGTCAACAACGTGCGTGACAATCTTTATTTACGGTTCTTTCATGTAACTTATTGTCAGCAACGTTTTAAAACGATCCCCTCGTCTCGATTACAGGATTTAGTATCGTATTAACAAACAAACTAACAAGCTGAATAATCCACGTTAAAAAAAAATAACGCCTGCAGTAGAAACGACAGCCCGAAGCGAATTTGATTTTTGAATCAACGATACCGAAATAACAATTGTTAAATTTTCTACCCCGAATATCGCCTAATGGGGAAATGGTTTATGAAGTGTTCCAACTGGATGCGGTGCACTTTTTTTCATACCGATAACATATACGTACATCCTGCACGTATATCAAATCCATTTTTCCCATTCTATTTTCTCCCTTTCTCTCTCTCCTTTACCGAAAATAAGGTCTTTATCCTACATTTCAGACTAAGAGCTTGTTTCCATTTCGTTAAGTTTTCCTATTATTCACTCGTGACGTTTACCTCTGTTCGTTTTACATGCATCATCGAATGGAAAATTTTCCCGCCATTATAAAACTTAAAAGGAGAAATAAATGAATTCCTTTTCGTTCTTATCTTGTTTTTCCCTCCGTTTACGTGTCGCGAAAAATCTTTGACGTGAATAATGATACTTAAAACTTTTCCTAATGATTAGCACTATCTTTCTGAAGAGCAAGAGACACCAAAAAAAAGGGGGTGGAAAATTGGGGACGGTCTCGTTGACCGAGACTCAAAGTTTTTGATGCTGAAGAATTTTGAAGGAAAGGAGGAATGGGGGGAGGGGTTTAAAATACCACTCGAATGCTATTTTTAATTAATGCTTAGTCTCTTGTCGTACAGAGCGATAAAAACTGATTTTGATACGAAGAGTGGGAAAAACGTCCCAGTTGATTGCCATCACGAACGATGACATTTCAATTCGAATTTAGAAACATGTCGCAACAGCGGGGTAAATTTCATTTTATAACATTGTTTCGTTCATAAAATATTCGCCCCGGGAGGGAGAAGAAATCGTTGAAATGCTTTTTGTAAAATATTTTCTTTGGATCAAAAGTTGAAGATTAAAAAGTTTGAAAAATTAATATAGGGACAGAAAAATATAAAAGATTAAGAATTAAATTTGTTAGGGTCAAAAAATATTTCTTGCCTTTTGAAATTTGTTTTGAGTGAAATGTTTCATTAGCTCAGTAGTATAATGCTCGCACACATTTTCTTTCGTTTAACATGTACAGGGCTTGATGCTTTATCGTCAAAGCGAAGGTGATCTTCCTTTTGATTCGTGCCCTGCAGCAGGACATTAGTCGGAGACTTTGTTCTCTAAATAGTGTGAGATTTTCTTATTCTTCCAAATTCGCCCCGTCGTATCAAATTAAGAAATCTCATTATAATTTTCTTGTTATCGGTAGCCTACTTGCAAACTAGTTGAAATTCAAAGAATAGAAGAAGTGAAAAATTTACCGGATAATTTAATCTCAACGTCCATCGCAAGCTTCCAGCCTCGTTAATTTTTTTAGAAAAGGGGAAAGCTAAGTGAAAATTCGTGGCAACACGAAAATCATCCAATTTTTTGCGTGATTTCCGAGCAAACATCTACAGGAACGATCAAATCTCATATCCCATAACCCACAAAGCGTTTTTTTTTTTTCGTTTTTAATTTTATTATAAGCGACGTTTTTTATGACGGTTATGTGAGAGACACAAACAGTGCCGTAGCGCGCTATTGTGCTCCTCCGTGTTTTACTGTATACGAATAAAATATAAATTATGAGTTCCCGCCCGGATGTTAACCATTTATACTAAGCTGATTTAATATAAGAGTAATTCAAAATGGTGTTTGTTTATTTCCTCATTTATTTGTCGTGTTTTTCATTATTATCATATGCCATTAATTAAGAATGGCGCAGAGTTATCATATTTCAACTTCGTTTTATGAAAAGGGGGCCCCCGAGATGATTTGTATCAAGATAAGAAGATAAGATTTATGATTTTAGAAACCTTACTAACTTATCTCATAAACCATCCCGCCCGGTAAACTGTATTAACTCGAGCTCTATTATATTCTAACAAAGTGTTTCAAAATTTTTGTTGTTGATTACACATTTGAAAATTTAATATAATTCCTTCCTTGTTCATAAAATTAGACGATTTAATTGAAATATATCGCGACGCTCGGGCTCATCCTGTATATATATATCCGCAGCGTATGTTCACGGGGGCAGAAATCATCCGGTTTAAAATATAAAATTCAATGAAAATAATATGAAATTAGACCCGGGTGATGGGGAATTAAACGATTTTTCCTCCCTCTAATATTATTTTTTAAAATGAAATTTAAAATTGAAACAAAAACAAACAGGTCATTATTCTGACGCGTCAATAACATTTTTCAATATCAGCTTTATCACTTTTTGCAAAATGGTTATCTATAAATATATTTTCCCATCGCTTTGATGTTCGTTCGTTCATTCATTTTTTTTTTTGCAGGATGTTCGGTTTCGTTCCTTATAGAAATCATTCAAAATTGTTTGATGTAGATAATTTTATTTGAAATGACGTTACAGTGACGATGGAAATATTCGTTTTTTTTAAAAAAAAAAAAAAATCTTGAATCGTGATATTTTCCCCACTTTGTCTTGGGGAAGCGTTTTATAATAACCGTTATCTTAAAAGAAAATGTATCATCAAGAAATTTTGGTATCGTTGCCATCGCATTATACGTATGCTTTCCTCGTTAAAAATGCAAATTAGATGAGCCATTCTTTCCTGGAATATTCCATGCCACTTTATTGCACAAGAGGATTTACGGCTTTGTTTACCTCACTTTAAAAAATATATAAGATTAGTTTTGAGGACGGGAATATGTCTACACGGAATCAAGTTTGCTTTATTTAAAGCCCGCCCCTCGTACGTGTTTTATAATTAAAACAATAATTATGGGTGGGTAAATGCTGAATTTATGAGATTAGCGGGAATTAATCCAAGGTTTTGTAACCGATGACGATAGGAATTGAATTTTCATCCGCTTTTCCCATTATTAAACTCAATTTCGGTAAAAAAAAAAAAAAAGGGATGAAAAAAATGTCATCCCGGAAATGCAGTTGCGTTAATACTTTAAAAAGCGGTTTTGCATGCTTTTAACAAATAAGGGGAAAGCACTTCATTGCGCTAATCTATTAATAGGTCTGAGTGTAGTGTAGGGCAAGGAATATAATTGCATAATACATGGGAGTTAAGTACGTGATACCAGGCAACAGTAAAGGTTATCAATTCGATACTAATAGATACATTTCCCTCTTTTTAAAGTGGAACTTCTTATGGATTGAGATCTGTTAACCCGGTGTTAACACGCAAAATTTAATAGCAAAATATTATACAGTATAAAAATGGTTATATTTACCAGTATGAGTTTTTGTGGCTGTTAACACGGGCCCTTTTTTAAAAGGGCCGAAAAAAAATTAAAAAATTGGAAAGGGTCGAAAATGAAAAGGGTCGAAAATAAAAAGGGCCGAAAATGAAAAGGGCCGAAGAAAATTAAAAAATTGGAAAGGGCCGAAAATGAAAAGGGTCGAAAATAAAAAGGGTCGAAAATGAAAAGGGCCGAAAATGAAAAGGGTCGAAAATGAAAAGGGCCGAAAATGAAAAGGGTCGAAAATAAAAAGGGCCGAAGAAAATTTAAAAATTGGAAAGGGCCGAAAATGAAAAGGGTCGAAAATGAAAAGGGCCGAAAATGAAAAGGGTCGAAAATAAAAAGGGCCGAAAAAAATTAAAAAATTGAAAAGGGCCGAAAATAGAAAGGGTCGAAAATGAAAAGGACCGACTTTCGGCCCATTTTTTTTTTTAAATGGTTATATTTACGAGTCTAAGTTTTTGTGGCTGTTAACACGCAAAATTTAATAGCAAAATGTGGAAACCCACATTTCGCCACATTATTTTTTTAAAAATGGTCATTTTAAAAACGAGCAAAATTTTCGAGTCCGCGCCGCGGAAGTTCCACTTCCTTCGTGAGTTTGCATACGCGAGACTCCCGATCTTTTTTTTAAAAAATATCAATATAAGATGGTTAGGGTTTCATCTCCAGTCTCCAACTTCACTTCTTTTGAAACTCCAGCTCGGGCCTGTTTTGAGGAGTCCGACTAAAGCCCTCCCTGTGTTAAGCTGCTCTCTCAATCTAGGCTCTCTAGCCTATAAAATATGATAAATGCAAAATAGTTTTTAAAAAAGGAATATCCCAAGATGAATTTTATTTCAATTTTATTTATCAAGTTTGATCGTGGCAGGAAAAGAGGGTAATCGAAATGCTTATAAAAAGATATTCCATTCCACTTTTCTTTTGAAGCGACACTTGTCATCGGACGACTTTTCAAAAAAGTTGCTTTGATTAACGGTTGCCAACTTTCAAATTGAAATCCTAACTTTTTTTTTTTCTTCTTTTTCCTCGACTTCTGCTGATATTAAACTTTTTAGAGGGAAATCTCGACTAATGGTCGTTTCTCCAGTTTTCTTAATAACGTTCGTAACCTCCGAGCTATAATTTCACATTTTATTCAATACCGCAGTCATTTTAATTAAAATTCATAAAAAACTTTTTCATTTCCCATGCAATCTACGTTAATATATCAATTGATAAATTGCCCCGACGGCTAAATAAAAAAACAAGCAACAAGCTCCACGCCTCTTTATTTTATTTTATTTTTTTTATCACTCAAGGGTTAAAAAATTGTCGCAGGATTTTTTCCAGCAATGAGGCATTTCTCAGACGAATAATAATAAAAAAAAGTTGACGAAAAAAGGCCCGGAGGTTACGGAAACCCTATAATAAAGATTGATGGGCATAAAAAATCGGTTCCCGACGAACCTTCGTTGTATTTCGAAGTGCTAATTACTAAACAGCAAAAAATACGGGTTTTTGTTTTTTGTTTTTTTTCCTCTTGTGGAAAATTGTTTTCCTTAATTGGAAACTGTGATACGACCATTTTCGATATGAATAATTTGTATATTGATGTAGATCCTATCAAGTAAGGCGTGATAATTCGAAAATTTTTTCACCGGGGGAGAATATGGGCTGGGGATAAAATGCTTGACAAAACATGTTTTAATTTTTCCCACATCATGTTTGTTTACTGGAAGCTTATCTTGTTCTTATAAAAGACCTTAAAATTTCATTTTTTTTTGTGGAAATGTTTTCAATTATAGGGTTAAATTAACTACAGCTTACAATAAATATGTAAAATAGAAAAATTGAAAAAACGGATATGGAAATTTTTTTTGGTTTAATTTGCATATTGCTCTGCGTTCTAGGTCTTCCACTTGTTAGATTTAATTTTTTCTCTTTACTTTTTTTTCCAATTAATATGAATGGGCCGATACCAACAATTGTTGGTGCATGACTGAATTAAAGATTCTGCAGAAAATAGAAATTGGAAATGGACGTTTTCTTTAAGTTATAATTGCAAAGAGAAAATAGGTTATACCTTGTTCCCCAGTGATGAATGTTATTAGGCAGGCTGCAAAGTTGAATTTGCAAAATGGCGGCCATGGAGTCAGGCTGTTTCAAAAATGGTGGGCAGTGAGGATGATTCCATAGAAATCGCGACAATCAGCGAAAATTAAAAGAAAACCGCATGAAATGGAGGATAGGGCTGGCTCCAAATAGCTGAGGGCCGAACAGCATAAAGCCTGGGCCCTGTGTGATGCGCACAATCTGCCTGTCGTGATTTTTCGGTTGTCACCCGACTGCCCCGTTTTATCAGGCTTAGCAGGAAAACAACCAATTGTAGAACTTTTAAACTCGCGAAATAATATCCCAAGTTATCATATCGATATGAATGAATTTTCTTTCTCCTTTATCTTATCCCCTCCGCCATACTCTTCTTTAGTCTTGTGGATGTTTGCATTTCATTCGATTGAACTTTAAGAGAAAATTATAAAGGAAAAGTTGTCTGTATGCATTTAAACCAGTTTTTAACTTTCCCTTCCCTTTTCTTTGGTTAAAGTTCTAGTCCGATTTGTGAACACAAAGTTTCATATTAAGGAGTCAAAAAGCTAGTTGCTTTTCAAATTTTCGAAAAGCTCGGGGCCCTTTAAGACATCAACTAAAGTGAGCCCGCACGATGAATGGTGTTGTGTAATTTGATAAAACTTCCCTCTTTTTGTTTGCTTCTTTTGTCAGAGCTCAGCAGATATTTCACAAAAGTAAAACATTTAAAACCGGGAATAGCATTTATTACAATTTCACATTCTATTTCTGTTTCATTTATTATTTCAAAGATACTTCAATCCGTAACTCGATATTTTTTAAAATAAAATATTTTATTTTGAAAAGCCATTTTATTTGCGATTCCAACGTCTCAGACTTGGTGTATTTATAGTGGCAGGACTATTTTTCTTCGATGGCAATCGGAAGAAAATAGATGGCTCGATCGATCAAGACTCAACAACTACGATCGTGCATAAAAGGTTTCTCTGACAATACAAATAAAAGGAATGTATTGTTCGTATTTTAACAAACAATTAAACGGTTCGAAAGTCCTTTCCGTATGTTGTGTTAAATTCAGACCGACATAATAATCACTTTCTGATTTAATGAGTCGAAAGCGGTTTTAATCGAGTCAATTTAACAGATCAAATCATTTTCAATCCAATTGGCATTGAGAATTTTCCCAAGACTTAAACGGAAAAGTCAGCAAAACCCTCTCTTGTTTTTTCTTTTCAAGTGAGTAATGTCTTGCTTTTTCATTTTGTATTATTTTCCAGGGAACCTCGTTTACTATGAAACGTCGCTTACCTTAAATCACGAGTTCAGTTTTCTTTTCCCCTCAACCCTACTGCTGACAGTTTTTTTTTTTTTAATAAAGGATTGAAGGTTTCGAAGTTTATACTGGGACTGGAAGTGACGTAAGCACCATAGGGCGTGCTTAATTTCATGTCTTATTAACTTGCCATTGTTTTCCTCTTTCGGTTTTCCCGTTTACCCCTTTGATCGTTTTGCAAAAGCTATCTCGACTGAACTTTTAAACGACATCGCTGACCGCTTTTATCCTAACGACTTAGGTTATCTCTTTCCGAATCCCAAAATGAAATATGAATGAACCTATGGATTTAAGGTAGATAAAAAAAAAGATGTTTTGATGAAAAAGGTCAAGGGGGATCGGCCGAATCCATGAAGAGTTTAAATATATATTCCAAAGCAAGATGTTGTTTCCCTTGGTAAACCATTAACCGTAATAAATCTACACTAACTATCGTTAATTCGTTTTTAAAATGGAGGTGGGGAGGGCGAAAAATAGTTCCGAACGGAAAATTTCAGCATTGCCGCTGCCCTATGCAGATCTCCTGAAATTGTGGCCCCGATAAAATATCTTAAATAAAAAGGACATTTATTTCCTTTGGCGACCATTATTGCGGTCCATTTTCCTTTTTCCTAGACCTGATTAACTTTATTCCGGGGAAAATTCTCGTAGTAGTTTTCCATCCAATTATTTTTCTGAGGCTTTGAAAACGTGAAAAACAAGGTAGGAGAGGGAAAAAAAAAACGATTCGGGTTTTCGTTTTCTCATTTAACCCATCGAGATCTATCTTCTTATATCCAAAGATTTTCTTCCTGTCTCCTCTTTTTCTTTGACGTTTTCTTTTCCGCCTTCGATTCTCTCAGGCCTCTTTTCACAGTATTTGATTATTCTTTTTGATTCTTTATTAGAATTTCATGAGTTATTCTTCGTCACAAATCCATTTTATTTAAAGATTTAACCTGTCTTCTTTACGTAATAAATCATTTTCCAATGTATTTTTTAAGTTAAAAGGATTTGAAATGTTTTTGGGGTAGGTTAAGCATGAGAAGTTTTAGTTTTTTTACGGGTTGTCGCAAAAATATAATTCGAGTTACAAAATGATTGAGGAGAAAAAATACTTTTTGAAGAAAGGATGTATGACGTAAGCGTTAGGTTTAATGATTCTTTTCATTTTGAATCTATTGTGCTTTGGCTGGTGAAGTTTTGTTCAGCAGCTAATTCAAGTAGAAATGTAAGTAATGTGAAATCGGGTCAAAGAGAAATCATTGCGATCGATCTTGATTAGATTTATGGTGAATTTTTTTTAAAAAAACAGGGTAGATCAGCGACATGCTATTTTATTATTATTTATGCAATCCTGCAACCTCAGAGCTAGAACGTCGAATTCGAAAATACCAAAATGGCCGTTTGGCGGTTTCAATAAATTCTTAATTTTTTCACGACTTAATTTTCTTTCCTTTACTTATTTACACGTTTCAATGCAACGACCAATGAGAGCCCAAGTTTGTCTGTCCCCTTTCTTATATCTCTTAAGCTAGTCAAAAAAATTGTTGACGTTCATTGCTTTTAATGTCCAGGTACTACATATTCCAGAAATTGTGTAATGGTGGTAAACTCCCCTTTAACATTATTATAAATACTTTAAACGAATTCATGCATGAAGCTTTTGAAAGAAAAACCCGTATTAACTCGTGCAATAAACCTTTAATATGAAAGATGTTGTTGTAATTAATCCGCTTGAAGAACTCTTACAATGCATTTACTGCAGATGCTGCCGCCACTTTCTTTGTATAATGAGTTTTCTTTCGCAAAAAAAAAAAAAGATCAAGTAATTAGTTTCGAACTCATTTAAGGGTTCCTTCACACTCAAGACTTAGCAAACCTTTTCGTTAAATCTTTCCGCAAAATTACCCTTATAAATTTTTAATAATGTTGTTTCTTGGATATCGGCTACCGTCATTTTGATTCCAGGCAATTTTAATCGCTTTAATTCCATGAACAGAAAGTTGAAGAAAAAAAATAAAACGACCCTAGAAACGAAAGTAAATAGCAGCATTATACGAAACTCCCATTTTCCATGAGAAAAGGAAGCTTTTGCTTAGCTCACGTTTTGTTCATTATAACTTCATCAACTTTCCAAGATGTGACATCGGTATCGGAGGTAATGCACGAAACTTACACAGGAGAAAATAGGAAATGGTTTCCTCGAGAAACATATTGCTGAAAACGTGAAGATTTTCTGACCTTTTTTTCCAAAAAAAAAAAAAAGTTTTAAATCGGAGGGAAAATTTCTTTCGACTTTGTCTTTCTCACCGAACGGGTTAATTAATTAGAAATAGGTAGCGATCAAAACCGGGCGAAGCAAAGTAAATTAAATAGATGGATCGTTTGATTTTCTCAAAGGTTTTGATGGGGTTAGATTCGATTATGCCTGCAGGCTACAAAACTTGAGCCAAACGTCAAATTACTCTGATATCCAATTAACCGAAGCCTGATACATTTTATAGGATCAGCGAATGTCATATGTAAATCAATTAATTCTCGTATAACGCGTAGCTCTTCTTTTTTTTCCTCCCCGTTTCTTTTTTTTTACGCTTTCGCGATTCAAATTTTAGCGGCCGTTTTGATATTGCCGCTTTCATTGTTGATGATATTCATTCCCTCATCCTTAATTATTTTAATCTTTCGATAAAACACGAATATTTTCGTTTTGAAGTTGTTTGAAAATTAATTAATCACCAAGGAAATAATATAAAGCAATCGAGTTCTCTTTCCCTTGTAGATAAGTTGACCGTGATTCTCATCTCCATGTTTGGGCGTGGGAATCTGTCCATCTTTCCTTTTACCATTCAAAACTAGGTCAGGAACAAGAGGGAAAATTGAAATTGAAATTTCACAATGCTATGAAAATTAATTGTCGAGGAATAAGAATTTCCTGCGTGAATTCTCGGGCCGTTTTCATTTGAAAATCATCTTGAATGTGATATTCAATTTAGTTGTTTTGTTATTTTGAATAATATGTTTGCGCTCTTTCATTTATTTAAAAGAATTTATTAATGAGCATGTAATTCGAGTTCTGGAAAATGTGGTAAAGATTCATTTTATTAGCGTGAGCTTTAACGCGCTTGTGTTTTTTTTAATAATTAAATAAATTCTCAGTTACGCTCTTCAAATTATTAAGTAATTTTTCGCTGTTATGAGTTTCCTAGTTTTTCGGTTTAGCGAGTCAGTAAATATTGTTTAGTTAATGCTGTTAAAATCCGATCATATCCAAAAGGGTGCTTTCACTTTTAAGCTTTTTAGAAGGTAAATTTGATAATTATTGAATCGAACTGGTTGATGTGAAAATCATTTTTACTCCAAGGGAACGATCATGCTTTTAACGAATGATAGGATTAAAGAAGGCGGGATTAAGATCCGGCAGGAAATTCAGGTCACTTATTGAAAATTAAACGAACATTGTCCGAGAATCATGGAATAGTGGGAAAAAAACCTTAAAAAGTATAGTCTTGTTTGCTTTTCTCTAAGACTGAAAATATTTGTATCTGTCGTTTCGTTAAGAATTAATAAAAAGTACTTTTACCAAAAGATATATGGGCAATAAAGAAGAATTATAGTTCCCGGTCTCAGCAAGAGGCCCATTTCAAACTTGAAAATAACATTTTACACTCTTATTATCTTTTCAACTGGACTTTTCTACTCAGTTTTGAGAAACTGAAATTTCGTTCTTTATTGATATTTCATCTATAATTTTAGTTATTTTGAGATTCATTATTCTTTTCAGTCCTGTTTTTTTAGCGTCTTGTTAGTCAATAAAATGAGACCTTAAAATTTTTTGAAAATTGAAAATTTTTTGAAAATTGAAAATTTTTTGAAAATTAAAAATTTTTTGAAAATTAAAAATTTTTTGAAAATTAATTTTTTTTGAAAATTAAAAATTTTTTGAAAATTAATTTTTTTTGAAAATTAAAAATTTTTTGAAAATTGAAAAATTTCAAAAAGAATTTTGTCATGTTTGTAGAATTATTAGAAAAATGTCGACAGTTATTAAATGGAATAAATTAAAACCACCTTCTGGTCAACGTATTTGAGTTTTATTTTGCTTTGCTATACGTATTTCGAAGATCCAAGATCTTCATCCTCAGGCTAAAAAATTACAAAGAAACAGAATTAAAACCAACAAAACGACACTTTTTTATAAAGCGGTTCTTTTAATAAAAATATTGAAAAATTCTACGAACAATATCTTATCTAAACCTGAACTGACCTTTGAAAACATCTTTTTTAAAAAACAGTTACGTTAAAGCTTTAAATATCATTTATCAGATTAGAAAAAAAAATATAAATAGATAAAAATGAAAAATGTCGATAAAAACTTGAGATTTTCTCTTCCGCGAATCGAAAGCTAAAAAAAAAAAATGATTGGGGACCGAATCGATTGCGTTATTCATACTCAGAAAAAAAATTTTCCAAATTGTCTTTCGCCTTCAAAAGGTTAACATCAAAATCAAAATACTGAAACAAATGCCAAGTTGAAATTTTAAAACCATCTGCTATTAATGCAGATGAAGAGTTGAGTTACGAAAATCCACGGGACAACTTTGACATAGGAAGGATATTATTTATAAGGGGATTATATTCGTAATCCTTTGAAACTTAAATTGATTTATTAACACATGTTTCAACCCTAACATGTATACATCCCAATTACCGCCTTATTCACGCCTTGAACCTCGCAAAAAAAAAGTCAAAACAATCTTCGGGATTTTGCGATTTAAACTTTTTTTTCTTGCTTCGAGGAACAGTCAAAGTTGAATTTTACTCTCACTTATAAGTTTTAACCTGGCTCGGGGGAGTCATATCCTCGATTGCCATTTATAAAATTTCAAATCAAACTACCCTTTTTTTTTTCAAAATTGCCGGAGACTCTTTTCTAGAGGAATTTAAATATTCTCGATACTATCGGAATCGAATTACCCCCGGTTTCTCCTATTCGTTGTTAAGGTAGCAATTTAGTAACATTAAAATTTATCACCCTTACCTTTTCTGCTTTTCCGAATGTGTCCACGGACCGTTTTTTATCAGACCGATATCTTCTCCCGAGGCTTTTCCGGATAACGGAAAAAAAGTTAACGAATTCCCGGCCATTGTTTTTGTATTATGCCGTATATATACGGAGCCCAACAACGGGGAAACAATCTCCTCGGTTCTAATGTTTCTTTGAGTTTTTCCTCCACCCTTTTTTTCCCTGACGAAATATGCACAAAGGAAAATCTAGTTTAATATTTATGAGGTTTTAGCATGTTATTAATACAAATTCCAGCTTTTATTTTTGAAGGGATGGATCTTGACTCTTTTTTGTGATTATCATTAACGACGAGTTAACGGTTGGAAATTTTATAAAAAAAAAGAGTTTCGAGCTTTCTGGAAACACACCTTCAAAAAAGAGGAAGTGAGAAAAAAGGGAAACACACATAGGAAAATAAAACGTGAAAAACTTGACGAGGGAAACAAGTCAAGTGGAATATTTTCACCTCGTTCTGAAAGACTGTCCAGTTCCAGGTCACTGGTCAGGTAACAAAGTTTTAAGAGGGATTACTTTAAGAAACTTATGTATAGTTGTAGTATATACTTTTTAAATTTCACGTTTCGATAAGGAAAAGCAAAGAAGTTGGGTTATGTTGGTTTAAATATCCTTTGAAAAAGTTTCGTGGAAAGTGAAGAAGTCTAAAGCTTCACGGATGTTTTAAGGTGCAGAGTTATATACGGTTTAGATTTTTATAGATTAAGTTTTTAGCTAATGAAAATTTTTTTGACGATAGCACGGTTCCCTTTCTTGGTATAAAAAGGATTGTGGAGATTTGTGAAGTCAAAGCTCTGATTAAGCAATCAGGAAATTAACGTAATGAGGAACGCATATTGTGGAGCAAAATCATCAGGCTTGAACCAATATCTTCGATTTTTTTTTGGAAGAATGTTTGAAATTTACTCGAAAGCCTTTTCTCTTCTCAGCAATTTCGAAATTGATATCGCACGTGCTTGTAAAATAATGCCAAGAGCTAAAAGATTTTACTTAAGTTGTTAATAGTCACTATTACGTGATAATGGAATCCGGCTCCGCAGGTGAGCACGCATTCTACTAAAACACGAGACAAAAGCCACCTCTGCGTGTGCCCTTAATACAATTGATTGCTTTTAAATTGCTACTGCCATTTCATATTACTTGTCAAAGAAAATATCAAGTAGATCTAACATCGACTCAAATGACACAATCTTCCAGTGGACCTTTCCTTCAAGCATTCCACTCTTAACTGAACTCCTTTTCAATTTTCTATAATCAAAAAAAAGAAAATAAATTCATAGTTTGAAATTAGTTTCGAAAATAGCAAAACTAAGAAAATCTTATGAAGAATCTAATAATTAAAAAACTTTTCCGTCACGAATCAAATCCAATCAGATGAAAAATTATTCGAGAAAGAGGAAGAAATGAAGTTGTTAAAAGGTTAAAGCCCGGGTGTCGATTCACGGGTGATTGAAATATTACTTTGACAAACAAATTACTTTTCACAACAGGAAAATTCCCTCTTGAATGGTTCCTCAACCATTTTTTTTCTCGAGCTCCTAATCTGATTTTCTCGATAAAGCCCCCCCGAAAACAATGGCGTATAATAGGATTCCTATCGAATTTTTTTCGTACATGGGTAAAACATTTCAAAAAAGTCTCGTCGACGATGACAACAAAAATGTCTGTCATATTTTTATATGCTAGGTATACAAATCCGATGATCAAGCTAACACCCTTTCGCATTTTTTTTCCGTCTCCCCGAATGTACGTGACGGAGTCATGTAAACGCCGATTCAAGACTCTTCTGGTTTTTTTTTTCTTTGGAAAGAGAAATGGTTTTATTATGCCACTTTCGGGGAAAGTTTAGTTCCGAAAAATCTTGCAAGGTTGAAATAGAAAATAATGTTAAGGTAAATATTGGAGACATTTTACGGGAGGGGAATCTTAGACTCGGGAACATGAGTAATGTCTTGACTGTCGTGACCTGAATTTAGACAGGCTAGTTTGAGAGAAAGGTAGAATGAAAGAGAGAGAAAAATGAACAGTAACTTCATGAGTTATAACATTTTTGTAATTTTCATATATAGAAGAGGAAGAAAGGGGAAGGGGAGGGGAAAAAAACGAAAGGAAAGGAGTCGGGAACAACCTTCATTTTTCACGGTGCCTTGTATTTTTCATTGTAAAATCTCGACGTTTTCTCTCCGTGTGCGCTTGTTGAAAATAAAAACGTCGAAGAAGCTGTTTTAAGGAGTATGAATTAAACAGTCGACACCCGTTTATATAGCGCCTCTTGCACAAACAGTGATAAATGACGAGTAGTTCGCTTGAGCGCTTTCACGCTTTCATTCCTCTTTACTCTGTGAAAAAAAATGACCGGAAAGTTTTCTTTTAAACGCTTCTTTTTTTTTTTTTAGCTGATGGGACTTTCTTTTTAAGCTAACGTCATTCTCTTTAGCAAGAAATTTTTTTGAACGCATCAATATTTCGTGTCATTTTTATGAGTGTATAAAAAAGCGCGGTTTTTTTTTACTTCGGAGAGGATAATGGGTGCTTTAAAAAGAAGCTTTAAATATGTGTAGGGAAAAATAGTGTTTTGAGTCTTGTGAATGGAATTTTTGCCTTTGACTGGATATTGGTTTTTCTTACGAAGAAGCGCACGAGGAAGATTTTTCTTATCAAGTCATTTACGTTTTTACCAATTATGTATAACATAGTGTCACCCGCAAACATTTTTAGATTACAATGTTACAAGTAAAAGCCCGCATCATTAATATACAAAATAAATAAGGGCGGACCAAGCTTTGTTCCTTGCGGCACCCCAATATCTACTTTCAACAACTGTAACAAAAACCCTTGATGACTAACCGCCTGCCTTATACCTTGCAGATAAGATCTGATACACAAATTATGTTCAAATGATTAGATATTAATGATCAGAGGTGAATTTTAGCCATCAAGTGGAAACATGCCTAGAGAGGCTGTACTAGACATGTTACCACTTGCTGGCTCGCCATAACCTTGCACGGGGGACAAAGTCCAAACGACTGCGCACGAGTCGTTTTAACACCTCGAATTATGTTCACATGACTAGATATTAATAATCAGAGGTGAATTTCAGTCGGGAAAAATCTGGACCGATAGATGGATTCGACCTCTAGTCTCCCCGATTGTGAGTCAGGTGCGATATCCACTGCGCCACGAGGCTACGATCTACCCACCGCCATTTCATCTTAGCAGCGCATTTTGTATTTTAAAAAAAATACATAAAGCATAACATGAGATCCTTTTTATGTCTCTCCTCATAAAATATTTCCGCATATAAAAATTTAAAAAAAAAAAAAGATTGAGCTGTAAGCTCTCACTTGCTTGATATTAACAATAAAAAAACGTGATCGACCCCCATTCTAATCCTTTGGAAACCTCGGCGTGGTTCTCTTATATCTCGTTCGGAAATTAAGTTTCTTTCCATTTCGGTTTCTCCCCGTAAAAGTTTTTTATTATCTCTTAAGTTTTATTTTCTTGGATTTATCCAATGTGTAATTACTTTTGTAAGTTTTTTATAATGGTATTATCCCTTAGATTACTCGAAACAAAAGCTACTCTCCTGTTTCCATCAGCGATGGGGTTTTAGCGGTGAAATCTTTGTAATAAAAAGGGATTCGATTTTGTTCGGTTATCTTTTTTTTTCTCTCCCTCCTTTTTTTTTATATTGAAAAATTCTTATACGATGAAATATTTTTTCCTCCCAGATCGTAATGAAAATAGAATGCTTGTAAATTGGCGTTTAAACTCGGTTCGTTAAAAATTGAATTGGAAGAAAAAGGAAAAAGGGAAAAACCGAGAATGTAAGCTCATTTTTCCGTTATATATCCTATTACGTAAAATAAGTAGGATATTATCTAGAAAGTATTAACATGAATAATTAAAGAGTAACGTAACGTTGACGAATAGAAGAAAATTCTGAAGGGAAGGATTACGTATCTGACTATTAGTTTTTCAGGGCTCTTTATTCTCTCGTTTAATTTCAAATTCCTCTTTTCAATTTTATAACATCATACAAAAACAGCTTAAATTAAAGTGAGCATTCGATTTGGGCACCATATTTATTAGCAGTGGCGGGCCAGGCTTTTGGCTGATTATGCAAGACTCTTTTAGTTTGAAATTAATGAAGTAGTAACTCTTAGCCTGGTCTTACACGAGGAATCTTAAAATCTTTTTTGTATACCGGCTTGGCGAAATCTTCAAGAAGAAGGATCGTGGGTGTAGCTTCTATTGCTCACTACTTGCCTCGCCACTGATTAAATTCTCCCACATATTTTCGTTTTTGTCATTGAACGGGACTTTCATATTCGGGAAGTAGCGATGATTTACAGTTCTTTTTCACCCGGTACGGACTTCCGTCTGCTGAGTTTAATGAAAATCCCATCTCAATTTCTCTAAAATAGTTAAAAACAAAATTGCTGCGTATACTAACATACAATACACATCCAGGATACTCTTAAAAAAAATATCCGCTGAATCATTAAAAACTTGCTTCATTTTTTAAAAAAGAAGTTTCATTCCGGTTGAAAAACTTTTGAGGGCGAAATTTTCAATCTGTTTCCTTAAAGAAACTCCTTTTTTTTGCGTTCTTTTGTTTTTAAGGAAACCTTTTAAGACACCATGAAATCCTTGACGATAAGAGCATTTTTCTAAATGTGAAAACTCGTCCCCTTCAGTCGCCATTATTTTATTCTTGTCCATTAATTTTTTTGATTTTATATTTTTTTTTTCGGGAGCCATCGCTATGACTTAAAAAACCCCCATCATATTGGAAGGTAGGAAAAAAAGTTTCTCATCGAAACCTCTAAAGTTTCCACATTAACCAAAACAGTTAGTGACATTAATTTTCTCCCTTGGCTTCGCCCCTCCCCGCCGTCTTACTTCTCCTTCAACCACCCCGAATTATTAAATTGCTTATAAATTGAATTTTCACACCAACTCATAAAGTTGTATAACTTTCCGGCGAACTTTTTAGAAAATAATTAAAATTATCCAATTTCTTTATTAGAAAAATCGATGGCGGTAAAGGGGTAAAAAGTTAAAAGTTGGATATTATATCAGAGTGAAAAAAACCTTCGGATTTTTTTTTTTTTAACGACAAATATTTTGAATAGATTATTAATTTCAACAGCCAAGTTTTATGCTCATGTAGTCTTTGTGTATTTATATAAAAATCTTGCAAAAAAATAAAAATTACATTAAAACATGACTTTGATAGATGAAAGAAGTGTTGAACTAGATTTTTTAAGACGGTGTCATGAAGCTAAAAATGTTTTTATCCGGCTGAAATTCCATTAACACAGTTAACGCTTTTTCCATTTGTTCCGGATTTTGTTATATGCGTTGTCTACTTTATTTTCCATCAATTTTATTTTTTTTGAAAGTTTTAAGAGAATAAATGTTCGCAACGGCGATTCCACAAAATCACGGAGAGTCATCGGAAATGTTATGAATATACTCACTGAGCAATTGTTCAAATTACATTCAAATAAATTTTCTTTGCTGTACAGTTTTGTCCAAGGGTTAAATTCTGCTGTTTTTTGGGGGAAATTAAAAACAAGTGGTTGAAAGAATTTGGTTCGTGACAATTGACATTCTATTTTCTAGATACAAACTGAAAATGGGTTGCCACGACAACAATGTTAAACTTATGGAAATGTGGTGCAGTTTTGGTGAAACAAACAAGATTTGGAATCGCGCAGTGAAATACATTAGAAAATGTAAACAAACTCAAGAAGTGTTGCCAACTGGATTCTTAAAATTCCGTTGTTGAATTTGTTAACAGATCATGATTTAACTGTAAAGTTACACGCCTTGATCGCACTGGTGATGAAGCATGCCCAGTAATCGTTCGAATTTCTTAATTCTGACGTTTTCAAAAAAAAAACCGATAGATTGATCGAATCAGTCTCCTTGGCGGAAATTGCGTTTGAGCTGAAAAAAAGAGGAAATTCATTATTCAGATTTGATTGATATCCCGTCCTCTTGCTCTCAACACGCTTTCCACTTAGGAATAGCAGTAATAATATTATTGAAACGCTGCTGCAATAACACGAAATCAGCCGAGAAACAAATGTTCATTGACAATTAGAGCACGACACTAGGTTTAATTAAGGAAGAGCCGTTTCCATGGAAGCAAAAATAAATCTTTTTGCAAGGTGGCTAGACCTCGGAAGTTGATCATTTGGAATGAAATCGGGGTTTCAGCGAACAAGAAATATCTCTGTAACTGTCCTCTAGAAAATTGCAAGAAAATTTATGATTAAAATCTTTTTAGGAAATTATTTTTTGAAGAAATAAATTATTAGCACCTAAAAAACTCGGAAACATTTTACGATTCTAAAAACGATTAAAAAACTTTTATGAAAATTCGTACAGCCGCAAGACAAACAATCCCCGATTTGATTCAATATTACCCGAACATAGTGCTTCAAAATTGAAGTCCGCTAAAGCTTTTGTAAATAATGTCTTTTCAAAAGATTCCCAATATTGATGATGTATCTTTTCCAACATACATGGAAAAAAAAATGATTTTATGTTAAACTTCGACATGTGACAGACATGCTCTTGACATGAATTGACTTCAAAATTGTATATTTTCCCTAGATGTGATTTTTTTTTTCAAAACATTCCTGTATCTTGAGGGCACGTCAGGGAAAGTTAGTTATCTCACGTTTTCCGTTAAGACGACACCCTGTATTCCTGCATAGGTTTCTGAAATACCGTCACGTCCGTTTCTTTGAGCAAATCCCATGGTTTATAAGTCACAAAAAAAAGAAGCTTCCTTGCGAAAATTTTGCTTTACATCCCGCGGCGCGCGGTTTTAAAGAAACTCCTAACTTCTCACGTCCTGTCGAACTTTGTCAAGTCACGTCCTTTGAGATGGGAGAGAAAAAAAAACAAGTACAGTTGCAAAAGTCGCGCGAAAAAGAAAAAGACTCGTCATTCATTTAATCGTCCATTACTTTCTTCCTCGTTTTTTTTTTTTTTCATCCTTCCCGCTTTTCCTTCGTTCCTTGTAAAGACACAAGATCGACGAGCCATACGTTGGCAAGTTTCTAACTAAACGAAGATGAAGTGGAAAGTAAATAAAAAGGAAAAGAATAAATAAATAAATATATCCGAACTGGAACTGGAATCAAAAAGCTCGGTCAAAGTTTCACCGGGATAATTGTTTTCTGTACGGGAAATATGAATAAACGGAAACATTTGCCCGCTTTTCACAGCTTTGAAAAAAAAAAATGCCCCAGGTGAATTGAGCGTAGTTACAGGAAAAAGAAATAGAATAGTTAAATTGTTTCCGGATGGTTTCCGAGTATTACAGCTCGGGTATTATTTAGTTGGAAGATTGTTCGAAATAAAGCAGGATTTAAATTCTTATTCTTGCGTGGGATGTTCTTAAATACAACCTTGAAAACGAAAAGCCTTTTGCTTTATCCAACTTCCTTGGATTTTATTTCCCTAAATTTTCATTCAAAATTTGTAAGTTCTGGTCTGGGTTCATGATTTATGCAATGTTGCGGGATATCGACAAGAAGTCTCTTGGTCGATTGTCAATGAAGTAGGGCAGAAAGAGTGACGACGGCGGTGACAATAGTCGACTGAGAGTTTATAATGTCTAAAGTAATTTTTTTGGCTTTTTTAAAGCGAACCTAACCTAACCTGAACGTCCATTCATTTGGTGTGACTTCGGTTAATGTGATCGTGACATCAGCGGCTCATCGTTCGTCATCAGACAATAGAGAGGGGCTATTTGTTGGACAAAGCAACAATTATAACCATTCTCCGAATGCTGTCCACTGTTACCTGTGGTGCTAATGTATATCTGTGGCTTGATCAATCTGGAGCTTTGACTTTTTGGTTTTAGTCTCATTTCTCATTATAGAGAAATTCGGCGCCAAAATTTATTGGGCCAAATTATTTGAAGCAGGACTCGGAAGGCAGGAAGACTCGCATCAATGGAAATAAAAAAAATCGATTTATCGAGTCTCACTTTTATCATTACTCAAAATCATTAATTACTCAGAAGAAAGTAAATTAACTTATTTTGCAACAAAAAATAGAATGAAAAATCATCTCGATAATTTTGAGAAAATAAAATAAGAGTGAAAATACCTCATTAGCTGAGATTAAACTCACGCATACGCCGAGCTGAAAACCTGTCTCGACGAGACTGATTCCTGCACGAGTAACTGATTTTCCTGACTTTCGCATTTAAATTCCTTGATTTTATCTCGAAAAAAAAAGATGAAATTTTGAACAATACGACGTTCGTCTGACCAGGATTATTCATTTAATGGCGCCAAATTTAAATTTGGCGCCATTAAATTTTTTAGGATGTTTATAACAAGCCACATATATTTTGTTTCCAGCGATAGCCTGAAGACCAAGAAAAACTAAGGCTGGCCAATCTGACTACAAAGAATATATATCCGCTTCATTGACTGAACTATTTAAAATCGGTAAAATTCAATAACAATTAGCACTTATCTTGAAAGGAAATCCCAAACTCCCATTTGAAACCTTTGATCGTTTTCTTATTACAACATAAATATATCGGATTCCTTTTTTTAAAAAAAACTAAAATTCCAGTCAGGATCGTATAAAATTACAGTAAATAATATAAAATCTTCCCTTACGGTGTAAATGAAAAGATATCGATATAGACCATAATGTCACGAGTCTAAGATGAAATATTAGCGATATTGGATATTTTATTGAGGAACGCCGCGGTCAGGATGATTTAGACTCAGATCTATGTAGGTAAGAACGGAGAGGGGGAGAAAAAAATCCTTCACCAATATAACGATAGTGTAAAGGGTTTTTCGAAAATCATCTTCTCACCATATTATTACGTTAAACATCGAACGTGTTAACCCAACCGAAAGGAAACGAACGTTTCATTACCTCTTGTTAAAGCTGGTAATTACAATTCAGTGGTTGTGTGTACGAATGTGTGAGTACGTATGCGAGTTGCCTAACCAATAGCCCGCATTATCACTCCAGTTGTATTTCGCTAGTAACGAGTTTTTTTTTTTTTTAATGTTATAGGTGCGCGAGAGGAGATTTCTTAAAAATTTTCCTACATTTGGAACGGCCTGAAGTGAACGAATACACACCTTGGTCGGTGCTTCTCTGCGGCGGGATGACCGACGTTCCTCACATTATGTATAGTTCGGGGCCGGGTTTGGTCTTGGAACTTCACACGGATAAACGTCCCAGCAATTCTTCCGGCTTTTTGGGTCAATTTAGGTTTATAGATAGACGTAAGTAGAAATGCTAAAGTTGTGTGATTCGGATTAAGTAAACGGTATAAATCATTCCCTTGGAAATAAAATATATCCCGACATATTCTTTTTCCCTCCTTATTTTTTCCCCAAGAAAAGCAAATGGTTGTCGACAAGATCTCGAATCGTAATATTTCATTGATTTCGACGTCATTTCAAGTAAATCTTTCACTTTGACTTGTGAAAAGAAACAATGTCTTCATAAGGCAATCGGCTTTTCTTGGGTTTCAGATTACATGAATTTTTATGTTTGAGTTGTTTGAGAGTCCTCCGCGGTTTCTGTTTTTTTTTTTTTTTCGGATTGAGGGAAATTTGCATATGTCGAGGAAATATCGTGAAATAAACAAGTGTTCCTTCTAAAACTTGCACGCGTAGTACACTTGCGTAGCATTTAAATATTAACTTTGATGCCCAAAGGACAAAACAGACCTTAGGAATTTTAGTCTTAGAGAGCAGATTTGGCAAGGCGCTTGGGTGAACTCCTTGAAGTAAAAAATGTGGGAAAATAATGGACAGATTTTTGTTGAGATATCGTTAAATTTTAAGCATTCGTTTGAAAGCATGTGCTTGGGCTAATCGAGCTTCTACACCATCTCTTCTTTTTTGCTCCATTAGTCTGTGGTAATTATTCTTCCGTATGCCTTGATCCTTATATCTCATTCAAAATTTTCCCTTCGAAAACACAAGTTGTTTCCTCTTCAAAGCTAACATTCCTCGGTCTTTCTCGGTGTGAAACTCGTTACCTTTCAATACGCCCACAGGATGCTCCTCATGTTTTAATCATATGCGATATCATCACGTTCTCTCTTTTCTTCTCACAAAATTTATGACGTCAAGTTGTTCACTTCTTGAAAACATGTTGAGGGGTAAGTAAGATGAAAGAATAGAGAAAGGAAGAGAGGATGAAGAAGAAAAAAAAAGAAGTGAATAGGTAACTATACTCGAACCAACGAATGATAAATCTACAATAAAGCTTTCACGAAACTTATTTCAATCGTTCCCCAAGTGACTCCCGTTCCGGGCTTCTCTTCTTATATCCTATCACATTCAACCCATGTATGTTACTATTTGGGATACAAGTGCCAATCCCGTCGGGGTTTTCTTCAGCATTTTAGTAATAAACTCCTTAGGTTGAAATCCCGTTTTGGGATGAGCTCTCATTCTCAAGAAAACGCGCCTCCTTTTTTCGCACTCATTTATTTTAACTTTCGAACAACATTAATACGTGGCTTCGGGTCTATGTTCTAGAATGTGACGTGCGGTTTAAGGTTAACTTACAACCGCACGAGACGTCATTTCCATCGGTTCTCTTGCCTCCAGCGTTAAAGCTAAAAAAATATGGGCTTTTTTTTTCGAATCTCCAAGGCGTTTCAAAACTTTTATGCAGCATCGGAATTGACAAGGCACAAAAGAGCCCTCCACCGAAAAGTTAGAGATGCTGACAAGGACGATGTCAGCTTATTTAAACAAAGGTATTTAATGCTGACTATACGTCAGTGCCCACAACAACACTCGACGATTCCTCTTGTCCCCGCTCTTCACCCCCTCGCTCTCATTTTTCACTTATTTTTACTGAAAAACAATTCAGTTAAATTTGAAAAAAAAAATGTCTGCTGGGCTCTTGTAGTTCTTGCTGTTGTTCTTTTTAATTTATCCAGACAATAGAGGCTAATTGTTTACATCATACTCGTGTCAAAACCCAGTTTTTATTTGTCCTCTTCTTTGTGCTCTTTTGAGTTTGCATTTTTGATAATAAATGTTCGAATTGTTTGTTATTGTTCTAAGGATGCATTAATGAGGTGTAATAATTTTAATTTCAGGAAATTTTTAAACACTAATGCCATCTTTAAAATCTTGCTGGGTATGAAGATCTTTCAATGAAAAAATTTTGCTTAGGCGTTGTTTTTGCTTTTCTGAACATTTTATCTTTTTGATAGAAACTGGTGATAATCGTGATACACCTTGAATGCTGCCATGTGGAATCAAAACAAATCGCCCTCTTAATTTTTTCTGCACGGCCATCGCCTTTTTAAATATTTTACAATACCAAGCGCAAGAAACAGTAATTTTCATTGTCCCATACGACCACAATGGTTGAAGAGATATTACCTCAATGTTACCGTGATATTGCCAATGTTGCAGCAACATTCGTGCAATAATTGTGGTTGTACGGGGTGTTGCATAAAGCCAACCAATTACTAGAACTTCCGTCTGCTTCTGCCTCCTCTTAATCTTTTCCCCTCAATCGCGATTAATCTCTTCAGTCGTCCATTAAACCGGAGGCCGATTGCCCCTCCAGTGCCTTCTGAAGCCCTCATGGAGAAAATTTCTGACACCGATCCTGCTGGAAGTTCAAAGAACTCGTCCAGCGATTTAACATCTAAAGACCGATTCCATAAAGAGGATTAACCAGCGACAAACAAAATCAACGAACAGTAACTATTGCATTCACAAAACTAGAATAAATATGAAACTGCATAAAACTTAAATCCAAAGACAAAACTTCCCGGTGTCAGAAAACTTAAATTTTCACCCAGGAATAGTCCTTCTTATAAATAGTGAATGACTTTAATCCCTTTTCGGGCGAAACGATCCAAAACAAAATGACAGAAACAGAAACGTTGTGTAAACAAGCTTGAGGCAGCTTCACTCACGTCAGGATGATCCCCTTATTCGTATTTTACTTTAGGTCAAGCTTTTAGTTTACACTTGTATTAATTTTCCGAACCGCTTTTTTCCGTTTAAAGGTTTTTCTCGGATTAGCTTAAATGCTTTCTCCCTCTTCTTTCCTTCCTGTTTTTTTTTACCGCATCAATTTTTGATTCTTATAAATAATGCTGTTACCTGGCGGGAAAAAAATGCCTCATGCTGAACTTTGCAAAAGAAATGTGTATAAGAAATCTTTACAAAAATTTCGATTTCATAACTTTTTGAGAAAAGCTTGGGAAGAAAAAAAATTAATCACAGAAAGGGAAAAAAACGGGATTTTTAGTTTTGTTTCCGCTAACGTTTGCGACTGAAAACTCGATGCCATGTTTGGATAAATAAAGTCTTCTTCATTAGTTAACTGAGCCGTGCTAAACTTTTATCTCAAAACTTAAAAAAAAATCATTATGTTATATTATAACTTACTATTTTATTCTTCTTTAACTTTCGTAACGACTTTAAAACTTTTTATTTCATCTTTACGTTTATCTTTCACCCTCTTCCCCTCGCCATCTTTCTCAAAACGAAAAAATCGTATAATTCTTTCTTTCTAGCCCATTTAAAATTCATACTTTAAATCGATATGGCAGCTTTATTTATAAAAAAGGGATTCTTCTGTTTTCATTATTTTTTTAAAAGGAAATGCGTTCGCTCGACGCCTTCTTTAACTATTAGGTAACATGCACGCAGTGGCGTAGCAGGTCTTCCCCTCAAAACATTTACGTGAAATCTTTTTTCAATTTGATTAGATTTTCTTTTCCTTTTTAAAATTTCGATTTTCGATGGGCGGTGACGACCATATGAGTCGATGGAGTTCGTGTGCTAACTAAAAAACAAAAAGGGAAGGAGAAAAGTAGCTTAACGCAAAAAGGGTATAAGTGAATAGGGAAGGACCTTTTTATGTGACTTTTTTCGAAAACCACGGCGTTTACCTAATGTAATGTATTACATGAATAAATTTTTGATCGGATATCGGAATTTTGACCTTTCGAACTCAGGTCAGAGCTTTTGAATATTGAGACTTCCCTTTCCCCGTTTAATTAAGGTGTTCGTTTAAAAAGATTTCAAAGCTACGCTACATTTTGAAATTTCATTATCGAATTAGGATGAAATCCTTTATAATTTCAAATCGCCTGAAAGTAAGATTATCAAACAACACGACAGAAGTTGCCACGACAACGCAAGTGATTACGAATGCTTTCATTTGACCAAACCATTCATACCAATTCATAGTGGAAATTGACAACACAAGAATTTTATTCAGAACCGAAGTTTTTTTTCCTCTTTTGATATTTCCAGGGTTCGTTTAATTCCCCCAGGTACTCGTAAGAAAGAATCCCAACGAATCATTTCATTTAAGTGAAACTCTCGCATACTCTTCATAAAATATTAAACAAATAAAAAAAGGCATTGCCGCCAAACTTACATTTTTGTCTGTCTTGTTTCACCGTGAGCATCTCATCCGGCTAGCTCCCAAGTCTCGCAGCTTTCAAGTTTTTTAATTCTGCGGTTTTCTTTTCTCTTTGTTTCTTTTTTTTTAGTAAGACGGTTTGTTGACATCCAAGACTTTTATATTCTTTTTGTTTCCTTCTTGATAGATATGAAGCAGAAACCGGAATTATGCCTCATCGTTCCTGTCTACGGTTCTCCTACGCCCATCACTTTTGTCAGAACAATACGCCCGCATTATCCTAAACAATCGCTTTACACAGGAAAGGAAATGTAAACCCTTGGGAATATAATGAAGTAGGTACCGGAAACACGAAGGGGTGGTAGGTTGGAGATTAAAGCTAATCCATGATTGACGGAAAAGAGGTATGGTTCGTTAAACTACTCCTGTAATTTCTCGATGAATTTTTTTTTTCATCGACACGATGCTTTTTATCACCGTGGAAAAACCTTTGCATGCAATATTGCTGACAGGTGTCTGCTTTTCTCTTTTTTTTGCAAGGACGAAAATATCAATACCCCGTTTTTTTTTTTCATTTTAGATAATTGAATTATCGTTTTCCTTTCTTTTTTTTACGTTTGTTTCGTAACAATAGAAAACTGACTTAATGGCCTAAAATCGGGGAAGAGAGGATATTGTGATGAGATTGTTTCCCGGATTTAATTTAAATAAAAAAAACTGAATCAGCAATGAAAGAAAAAAAAATATCTCAACGAACGGAAACAAAATTCTTATAATTGAAACGAGTATTGAAAAGCTTTTGGAAAGGATTTTTGATTTAAAATGAGCTGGGAAATTCGATTAGTTGTAATTTTCGTTTTGAAGGGCTAGCGTCATGTGTTTCCACTTTTTGATTTTTTTTTTCCTTTTATTATAAAGGAAATGGAAAGCTGGAAATTAAAGAGAAGGAATTTAACGCGGTTTAACGTAAAAGCGTTCAAAATTGATTATACCACCTAAAAAAAAAAGGACACTCCGTTTAATTTAAGAGAAAACGGCATGTGTAAATTTTCGCGCTTTTTGTAAACATATAATCGAATTCTTCACGAAGGATTTATCAAGGGGCGTCCGTACGACTCGACAGGAACGATTATATACCTTTTTCGCGTGATTCTTAATGTCAATTTTGCGTTTAAATAAACAACGAAAAAAAGGAAAAGTTAGTTAGGGTTCATATTAATATTCTAGTCTGTAGCTATTTAGAAATTATATGGAGATTTCAAGATGTTTGAAATAACCGTTATCGACGTGGTGCTGTTGTTTCTTACTGACATGAAAGACTTCGGAAGAAGTTTTTTTTGCTGTTTCAATTTTCCCTAGTATACCCCCCTTGGAAATTTTTGATTACATTTCCATAGAAACGAATTGAAAGCATTATTATGAATTTGTTTTGTCTACGACTATGCGTTCCATTCAACCTTTTTGAATTATTTCCGGTCGATTCAACATTGGAAGGGAAATCAGATGAATGTAGGTCTAGCCAGAGTTAGATAAAACGGGGGAATCGGTCTGCCTTCTCTATAGGGTCATACTCGTAGATGAGGTCGCTCTTTTAACAATTCCTCAAAATCTCTTAAAAATTCTGTTGCTGGGAATCGAAACTTTAATATTGAAAAATTCTTTAAAAGAAATTAAAAACGTTACTTGAGATGCTTTTTCAGGTAGTTAGTGGACCTTCGGGTCAAGCGAGCATTGGTCGGGTTTGTTGAGATAATGCGCCACTATTGGGGACATCCAAGGCACCCATGCTTTATTTTGGGGATGCCAAGTTTTTTTTTACCTCTTATGATCTTAGTCAGTCTTATGATCTCTCCAGGTATTTATATTAAGATGTTAAAATTGTAAACCAAAATATTATTTGGCGGAACCGATGTCTCTCTCTGAGGAAGCAAAATTGAAGGTGTATAAGACCTGTGTTCGACCGAGAATGACTTACGCTGCGGAAACTTGGTCGGATACGAATGCCACCAAACACATCATGCGCACAGCCGAAATGAGGGTGCTACGTAGTATCGTTGGAGTTACCCTGCGGGACCGAATAAGAAGCGACGACATCAGGCAGAACTTTGCTGTGGAAGATGTGGTGCGCTGCACGAGGCAGCGAAGACGGAGCTGGAACGAGCATGTAGACCGAATGGGGAATGACTGGCTCCCGTGCATCGCCCGAGATTACAAGCCTAATACCACCCGGCCCGTCGGAAGGCCACCAAAAAGATACCAACGCATCGAATCCAAAGATGCCAATACGCAACGGATCGAAAAAATTTTTCACACACGTATTCTTCGTCGAAAAATAAGAGGGGGTCTTCTTTTCTTTTTTCGAAATTCGAAAAATTATGGAAATGGCGAATATTTGAACTTTGAAATTTTTGCCTGTCTCTTTGCGACATAGCTCGGGCAAACCACAACGGATTGTGATAATTTTGCGTGGGATGAAGGAGCATTGTGCAAGGGTTAACTGTTTAAAATTTCAGAACAATCGGTAGATGGGTTCACAAATTACAATCAAAGACCTGTTTATAAACACCAAACCAAGATGGCTGCCGTGTTGACATCACTATTTACAAGATAGTGGGCTGTAATGACGTCTTCATTTCGACTTTAAATAATTCGATTAGATGTTCTTTGACGTAATTTTTAAGGAGGAAGGAGTTTAAATTTCAAAAAACGAAGGCCAGAACTGTCAAAGCTTAGTTTATGAAAAATTTCAGGGTGCCATTTTTTGAAGTTATTTTTGAAGGGAAATGAGTCAAAATTTCGAAAGTTTAGACTCTAAAGCACCACGAAAGCTTAGACTCAATTAAAATAATAAATCCCCTTTCTCCATTTTTAAGATTCGCGAGAAAGTTGTATGGGGTGCGAAGCACCCCAAATCCCATTCCTCTTGTTTTTTTTTACTTTCTGCGCTCGGTAGATGCGCTTCGAATAACCTCATTTTTTATGCGCGTTGGAATTTCGTGTTTTTTCTGTTAATTCAAAGTAAAAACCCGTCGGTCATTTAAAATGCAAAAGGTGGGATAATAAAAACTGTCGCGTGGGTGTATTATAAGCCGACGATCAAGTTATGTTCATCCAATTTGTAGGGAAAGTCTCTCGACGAGCCCCTCTGATCCGCATTCTAAAATGCGAGGATCAAACCCTCAAAACTTAAATAATCGTGGGAAAAATTCCCATTGACGTTTTTCATGTTTCGTTTTTAATTCCCTTTTTTTTGTATTTTTTTTTTTTTTTTGGAAATAATTTTTGAATGTAAATAGGACATGATGAAACAAAGATAGCGATAAAAACGTATAGGGAAATGGTTCGGGGTAACCGGAACTGGAGATAAGAGGCGAGAAATTTTATCCGTTTTTGGCTTTTCTCTCTTTTTTTTTTGTTGTTTTGTTTTTAAGTTTTTTTTATAGCGTGTCATTTTAAATCGTGTCCTCTGCAGGTGAAATAAAATAACCCAAACCACATGCAGACTAGCTAAATGTAAAATGTATGCGTTTTGTTCGCACTATGAACGTAATTGCTATTTATTATTAAACCAAAACAACGGGTGGTGCGTATGAACTTTTAAAAATGCTCCGTTTACATAAGTCACTCCTCTAATAAAGATATTTACATTGTAATATGCCGTGTGGTGACGCGTTAACACGACATATGTTAATATTTGTATTTAAAAAGGCTACCTGGATCTTTTTTTTAACACGTTACCAAACTTAGACGGGAATATTTATAACGAAAGATTTTTTCGTTTAAAAACTGTTATTATCTGCATTTTCTGGTGTTTTTTTCGCCTATAAAGAGTTTGGAGCTCTACCACCAATTTCACGGAAGTCCTGAATCTTTGGCCATTGTCTCTTCTTTTCTTAAGTGAAGAAGCGGGACAGCCCTGTCTGGCAGATTTCTTCTCCTTTTTTGACTCTACAAAGTACGTAATTCTATTGCCGCATCAAAAATGCAAAGTAAGAGGTCCTGATCTTATGAGTGGCTCACCAGAGACGATTCTGAGCCGACCTAGATCCATGGAAACATTGTCTTCCTAGCCCGGTCTTCCCAAAAAATTAGGCCTTGTAGGGTGGCCATTCAAAACTCATGAAAAGATCGACGACAGGGACTGCTCGAGTTGGGTGCTTTGATCACAGTGGTGATCATAGGTTGCCTAACTCTGAAGCAAGGCTTCGAACCGTCTCATTGAGGTTCCCGGCCAAACGATATCTCTTTGGTCTCTGACTATGTTCCGCCCATATTTTATGAATCTATCATAACTAGACACCATCCTGCATCTATTTAAAAAAAAGACTTGAAATATTAAATACTGGATAAACATTTAAAATGAGAACTAATTACCGTTTATATCGCCAAGAATGCATTAATTAATGAATGAACTGATGACTGAAAAGAAAGAAATTTAAGCTGTAGGATTGTTAAATTTTTAAAATTTTTCCCGATGAAAACGCTGCTTTGAAAAAGAAATTAATAATAAATTTAACAAAGGGAAGATCAACGGAAAAGAAGAAGGGAAAAAAATAATCAGAGTTAAATCAGGACACCGTGAAAAATGTAATATAAAACAAAAGACTCGTCAAGAATGCAGCTTTGCTGTAAGAAAGTATGAAAGTAAGCTGTGCATAGTGTTTTGTCGTGCAAAAATTTTCTTTTCCCTCTTTCTTCTTTATAAGGAAACGCTTTTCAACTCGTTTTCTAAATTTTTTTTTTCTCTGGATAAGCAAAAATAAGGAAAGGAAAAAAAATCGCAAAATAGGAAATAAGGGATCTTGGTATTTCGAATTGCTTTATTATTCACCCTGCAGATGACGTTATTTCGTTGGATTCGTTTAAATCGCTTGGAGAATCTCAAATTTTTATGAAAAAAAAGAAAAAATGTTGGCAGGAAATTAATTCGGTTAATGGATTTTAATTTGAAAAGAAACCAGCTGCAATCGCTTTATAGATTTTATTGTAATCGGGTTGAAAAGGTCAGTTCTCAACTTTGCAATATTTTTTTGACGAGGAGGCCTTGTGAAACACATTTTAGCGCTCTAAATCGATCTGAGTCAACAATGGCAGACTCTTCTGTGAGTCTGCTAAGTTGACGAACTACTTAGTTTTGCGCCCTGCCGCCGTTTTGTTCAGCTGTGAGACGTTAACCTTTACTGTTCGAATCAAGGGCCACTATGGTTCTGAGTCCGTGAGAAAATTTAGGATAGAGATCCGAAGATTCACCAATCAACCTCTTATCGCAAGTGTGATTAAATTGCGAAGGCTGCAGTGAGCAAAACTGAACTTGCGCCACCATTTTGGACTGAGAAACTTGGTGACCGTCGAACAAGCCCTAGATCCTTGGGAGGATTGCGGTTGAGGTGGAAAGGCCACATCTAGAAGGGTGCGGGTCATGCGGGGGCGCCAGGTCTCAGGGCCGAGATGGTTTAGACTAGATCCTCCTGGTAATTCATCTGTGATGAAGTAGCAAGGCTTAAAGCCTTGTACTGCTGGTTTAATCATGTAAATTGATGAGGAATTTTACTAAGTGGATATGAACCGAGGATACGAAAAATATGAAAGCGCCAGATCCAGACTACATTCAGGCGCGCACAGCATAAGATGAGCCAGATAAGAACTTTTTAATAAAAGAATTTAAAGCGTGGGAAAGTTTTCTCAAATGCTTATTTCGAAACGTGAAAAAGGTCAAGCAAATACAAGATTTGCTTACACGTCCAATTTTTTTCTCATGAACACAAAAAAAAATATACAGAAAACCCTATAAGAAAGGGAAGGGCGGTATGAAAATGGGGAAGAATGTTGATAACGCACGAGTACTTTAATAATTTTTCAGGGCTTAGAAACGTGATGTGACTGAAGGAACGAACGGAAAAGTCTTGAGCTGACAACTTTTCCACTGAAAGGAGGGGAGTTTAAATAACATAAAACTCCGAGCCCTAGTCTCTTGTCTATTGTTTTCAACTTAAGCGGCTTATGATTATTTCTCGGACAACTGGACTATTGTTTTTCTCTCATCTGGGATTCGGAAACTTTGTCCGGCATGGATCCTCACTTAAAAACCTTGTCTTTTCCTACCCGTTGACCGGAAATGCTTCCAATGAGGAAAAGAGGGAAAAATGTTTACCCTCAGAGTTTGAAATTATCTGCGTCTTTGAGTCTTTGCAGTATTTATTACGAAATTAATATGAAACAAAAAAGGATCTTTATTAAGTTCTTTTGTGTTTATTTCTCACGGCTAATTACCCATTATAATATTACCTTTTTGTAATACGGTTAATTAAATTGAGTTTTGAGCAATTCAACGACTGGAAAAGAGATTCACAAACATTCTTTGGATGTAATTTTTTTGTTTTGAAAAAAAAAAGACTATAGACCTACCTGGGGGAGATTTCGAAATTTTTAATTGCATGGTTAAATGAGTTAGGCTTTTAAAAGACCTAAAGGATTTCTGGGCTAAACATTTACGATTCTTTTCTGACATAATACTTTTCTTACTTTTGCACTATAGACAGAAATCTTAAAGTATAAATACACAAATAGCCCACGATGATTCTTCAAGTAAAGTCAGCTCGATTAAAGCTCTAGTTACCATTTAGGTCTCTTGTTTCTTTCTTTTACCGCCGCATTAAAGGTGATTTTTCTTCAGTTCAATCCTGGCTCGGACCTCGCCAATAACTAGCTTGTATCTCTAATAGCTTCGCCGAGGGCGACTTAGAGGACTTACAAAGGCGGGCATCTCTCCTGGTACCTGTCTAATCCTTTCAAAGTCGAGGAAGCATCTGTGCCATGACCTGACCAAAGAAAGTCTCTGACTTGACCTGTGCAGCTGCTAGTCGATTTTTAACAAAAACACCAAATTTTGTATTTTTAGCTTCATCTAATCAAATAAATTCTATTAAAACTCGTGTAGCTTCTGATTCTGGTCATTTTTGTCGAAAAAAAACAGCAATCGTATCTCGAGTAAAGATTTCAACCGGGCAGCACTGAGACATTAAGAGTTCGTAACTGATTTGACTTAATTGATCGCTTCGAGGTTTTATCAATTTAACAGCATGAAAAACCGATTAAAATAAAATTTCCCTCGCTCTTACGGCATATTTTTTCCCCCTTGAACGTAATCTCTTGTTGAGCAACATATTTCCCTCCCAGTCAATATAAAAGTCGATTCGACTTGGTCATCATTGAAATATATGTCCTCAAAATAAAATAATAAAAATATTTTTAACTCGTTTGATTTAATGTGAACATCGTTAAGTATAAACGAAAGGAAAATAGGAAAGGGGTGGAATAGAAAAAAGGGAAGATAAAAGCCGAGAACATGTGCTGGTGTCATTTGGTTTTTCTTTTATGGTTTTCCAAGCTGCAATCTAAACAAGAAAAATAAAAAGGAGAAAAAAAAGAAACTAAGGAAATCAATTTTCTGAATCAACGGAAATCTTTAGCTCTGAGATTAGGAATTATAATTTTTCTTCGAAGTTATATCAGAGATGAGATTTTGGTAGTTTAGCTTTTTCAAAAGGATGATCTGGGGTAGTCGGATCAAGGAATTTTTCTTTTCAACTTGTCATGTTTGTGGGTGAGCCAGAGCCAGGAGTGAATTGAATCCCTATGATGGATCATATGCTAAGGTTGCCAGTCTGAACGGGTTAACTAAGCAATCGATTAATGGCTTTACGGATTTGAAGCCTGATTAACACACCTAAGATCCGCATCCGTTGTCTTCCCAAAGCAGCAGCGCTTTTCCTAGAAATCTTGGACTCGCAAGTTGTCCATCTCGTCAGAACCTGCCCCGCTCACTGAAATTGGTACGTTTTGATTGTGATTCTTCCGGATTGGCGCGACCGAGTATCTGGCCTGCTCGTGACTCGGGCAAACATCTGCATTTGTTTCTGAATGTAGCCGTCTCCCAGTAATCTATACTTCAAAATATAAAGCTGAATTCCCTGCGGTAAAAGAGTGTACGAAACGAAACATCACTAAAATTTTTGGATTATGACGAAATTCTCAAAAGGCATTGTTTATACAAACCTTGAAGAGTTTAAATCGTATTAAGTTTCGAAAACAAGGCAGATAATACAATGTGAGTGTAAAATCGTGTTACAACTTTCCCCAGGTACAATCCGAATGTATAATTGAGGCGATGTAGGAACTTTGAATAAATAGCGATTTCATATGTTTTAGAAATTTCCTAATGATTTTAAACTTCATTTAATAAAATCCCATTAAGTATTCACGGGTACATTTCGTATTTGAAAAATGAACTTCGAAAATGATTCGAAATGTTTTTCTCTCACGGTGATTTCTTCATCATGATTAAAGCTCCTCCCGACTCCAAATTTTTAATTTTTTTCTTGGGATTCCTCCAAACATCAGACATTCCTTTCTTTGATTCATTCATTAGAAATCTTCGTCAAACAAAATGATAAAGTTTCTTCCCCTTAAGCGTAACCAGAGCAAAGCATATAAAGATGGAAAGGATAATTTTTCCATTGTTGTTTTAAACGGATGAAATGTTACCACAGGGAAATTCGAACGTTCGTCCTCGATGAATGGAGTTCGCCCGTTTCCATTTAAACTGGTAAATGAGAATGAAGATGTGACCTAGAGTCGGTTTCATCTTTCAGTTTACCGAACTCAAAAAAAAAAATCGAAATCAACTTATCATATTTAAAAGAATTTTTTTTTGTTTCAGGATTATTTCATACTGATGGGCAGAAGCTCCCTGGCACGATGTGCGATTATCAATTTATCAGCTCAAATTATTCTTTAACACACGGGAAGTTCTACTCGCCTAGATACCCGTCGAGTTATCCGAAGAATATCAAATGCGCGTATAGATTTAGAGCGAAGCTAAAGGAGAGGATCCGAATCGTATTTGAGGAAGTGGCCTTACAAAAAGGAGACCTTAGGTAAGTAAATTTTTGAGTGATATCCGAGTTATTACTCGAATCTGAAAGACAAGAAAACCAACAAAAATTTTTTTCATTTATTGAAGGGGTTTCTAATAGAGAGGGGTCTTTACTCAGTATCTGAGTTCTAAAATTTTATTTACTCATTTTAAACTAATGAGTGCCAGGAGCCTCGCAAACCGACAAGTCTGCGATGTACAACTATATATTATTTGTATTGTATGTACCATGGATATTTAATATAATAATAATAATTATTTTTGGTATCGGGAAGTGGGAGCGAGAGACGTTGCGCCGATGAATAAGAGGGTGAATGCTGTGCGACTGATGAAGGGGCTTAGATAGCGGTGGTCGGGCAACGTGAGGGAGAATGCTTAACGCCTAAGGGTAGGAAATTGACAGAGGGGGGCCCTCAATCGATTAGAAGGTGACTGTAACTGCTGCAGTAGAACCTCAAGTCCTGTAGAGCACTAGAGTGTGAATGTGTATCGGGAACAGAGGTGGTGGTAAGAATGTCTGGAGGCGATTTTCAATCTTGAGAAAGCCGTATATGCTCTTTTATAGTTCGATGTTTAAAATTCGTAACCGACTTTCAATCCCTCAAACAATAAATTCAGAGGCAACTGCAGGTTGTTGGTCTTGGTGAGCTGAAGTTAGTCATCTTCGGCCTAGCCAAATTTATCCTAACCCAACCTAACCCAAACCAATATATAAACAACTCTATAGCTATACAACTAGATTAAGAAATTGAAATCGAATTGATTTTTAAGCCCTGTAAAACCAGCAGAAATTGAACTGTTTCCTGGCATGAATTCATAATGTTTTATCATGAAATTTAGTTTACTTTTTATTATTTCTGAATTTTGAAAAAACATTCCCCGACCTGATCCCATTTCAAAAATATTTGATTTGGCAATACCGGAGTATTATAAAACACAACGAACGAAGCAAAAATTCCACAAAAAAAATGTAACGAGCTTTAAAAAAAATATCCCCTGGCAAGGATTACCGTGAAAAATTTTTCATTCGCGATTATGTTTCCTAGTTAAATAACAAAAAAAAAAAAGCGGGAAGGAAAAAAAATGATTTTGCATATAAAACACAACAAGGTGTGAAGAGAAAATCTCACAACTGTTCTGGACATTTTCCAAAGTCGATTCCTCTCTCTCCCCCCGCTTTTTCTTTTTCTCTCGGTGCATTTCATGCCAAAACACCACTTCATTGTTCGTTATAAGGGAATAAATCAAGTTTATATGTTTATAACAAAAAATATAAATTAGCCAAACTTTTTCAATTTTCGTCAAACAAGAGGAAAACTAAGGATGAAAAATATATAACGCTATAAGGTTAAGAAGCTTACAAAATTTAATTAATTAATTGATTTTTAAATAAATGAGCCGCACCATTTTGTCAAGTTTTCAAGTCAAGATATCACATCTGAGACAAATTGTCACAACAAATAGCTTTATCTACGTTATTTTTCAAGCTGACTTGGAGAAGCGAGACACTGACTAATGTCACACATATTTATTATTCAATTCTAAAAAGAATAAAAACCCCTGGGTCTACACAAACCGTTTTTTTTTCTTTTTTTGCTTTCATTCCGCATTATTATGCATTATGTCCAATTTTTTAAAATTTATGCTCACATTACATTGTTAGTCGAAACATTAAATTCGAATAGGAGATTAAATCATTTTAAAAGGATGTTTACGAGGACATAAGAAACATTTATAGTTTTTTATTTTTTGGGAGGGTTAAGAACGGAAAGGGGGAGGAGGAGGGGAGGGAAAATCCTACATTCCATGCTTTTATCGGGCCCCTTCTTTTGTTTTCCGTTACATACCGGGAAGGCGATCCTCTGAGACGATATCGTCGGCCGTGACGTAAAAGTATGGTATACATTCTCTTTACGCACGAATAATAAATTACGACCCTGCGATACGAGTCAAACCCTAGGAAAAAAAAAAACAAATTGGCTACATAATTGTAGGGAACAATCTCGGCAATAAATCACAAAGTTAATGAATGGACTTGGAAAAATTACATTCATATAAACATTTCTCAAAGTTTGTAATTTATACAACGTATGAATCTCAATTGCTGAATTTCATTTCATAACTTTAGCGTTAAATGGTAATGAGAAGGAATAATGGTAAATGTTATAAAAATTTTCACTTAACGATCTTTCGAAGATTTTCTTTTAATTAAATCCATTCATTTTTTTTATAGAATTTTTTAGTACTTTTTCTTTATATCTCTTGAGTCTGGTTAAATTGAAGAATCTGTGGGAAGTTATTTAAAGGGAACTTAGTGTTAATACAAGTTTCAGCGAAGAATAAGGCTTTTTTGATACTCTGTCAATTTTGAAAGTAAAAAGGTTTTTTGGGCTTGAGAGAAATCGATTTTCGCTTTAAGTACGTCCATGGAGTTCCTCGTCTTAAAAGACGGAGTTCCTCTACAACTTGCTAGATTTCTAGAACTTTTCCATAAGCGATAATACGCATTAATCGCTTTTTACAGAGTGTTTCAGTCCTCAAGTTAAAGTTGCATGATGGAGAAGGCATTTGTTAGAGGTGAAATCGGCGTGGAATCAGCCGCCAAACTTTCGAGTGTCAGTCGAGCACATTATCCTTCAAGCCGAGAGGCTGGATAAATTAAACTTGGTCGATTCGTCTCTGGCTAATTTTCTTGAGAAATTCCATGGGAAAGAATGAAATTAATATCTAAACTTTAATTAGTCAATCAGGCTACAAAATGGAAACAAACGCAAATGTTACTTTGAGCAGCATTCATTCATTCATAGACTTTAATCATGATCCGAAAATCTTCAGTTCATAGATATGTTCATGTTGTGACGGGTGATGTGTTGAGTTTCTATGATAGTTAACAGTAATTCGATCTTTGCTGTCGGCAAATATCAATCAGATTATGCACAGTCGGGTTATGATTGGAATCATGCGGTAAATGGTACGTGAAATTAATCATTTCGAAGGTGAGAAAGGATGGATATTTAAATTCTAGTTCAAACAATTTATTGGTCAAGGCAATTTCGTTTCATAATTTCAAAAAAACTGCAGGAAAATCTGTTGATTTAGCTCAAGCTGATACTTACCTTATTGGCATTATATCAGCAATCTACTTTTGAAATGTGAGCCGCAGTGGAAATTGCCGCTTCGGCTAATGGTTTGCATGCTTTTTATTTATTGGTTCAATGTCAACTAAAAATTAGCACCTCTGATATCAATGATCCGACATTGATCAACCATTGACTCTAATAACGGTTCTTCTACGTCATCAGGCATTCGCCTTCCCTTTCCCATTTAAATTATTTTTATTCAAACAACATTTCTACCTTGCATAGTTATGTGTCTATTGTTTTCTTTTCAGAAAATGTGAACAACTGGGCTTTTCCAAGGCCCAAGCCCTTAGCTACTCAGCTACACCCGAATTTTCGAAAAAAATCACGAAAGAGGAAATCTATTTGCCCACTTTACAAGTTAATAACATTTTTAGGTTTTTGATTTCGTTTTAAAAAAAATGATGGAAAAAATATAAGTTTTCTTTAAAATGAAAGGAAATTCCTGACATTTGCTTGTCAGTTAAATACGAGTCGCAGTTTGTCAATTTTCCAATAATCGATCCCCTTCATTTCTGTCGGGACGGATTTTATATATGCGGCCAAATAGCTTGGAACGTTGGCCTCATATTCGATCTTTTGACCTTTCCTCTTTTTATTTTTTTTCCTTTCCCTTTTTTCCCCCGTTTTATTTTTCTTCAACTTAGAGAGGTTAGACATCTTTCGAGTCAGTCATCTCCCCCGTTCATTTCCGCGTTTCCAATAGACTTTTAAAACTCGAGTTCTGGGTTATATTAGAAAGTGACACGTTTCAATAAAAGTTTTAAGGAGGGTCTAAGGAGGGTAAAGAAGAAAAAAAAGGTGCTGAATGAAGTAATCTGATAGAGAGGTAGAAAAGGGGAGGGGAGAGATGCCCGAAGCACTCTTGACCCTGTCGTATGGGAATGGGAAAACTTAATGCTAACTATTACGAAAGAAATAGAAGTTTTATTTTACTGTTGTAAGGAACATTTTTACTCTTCTTTTTTGCTGTTATTTGATCTTTTTCGAAATTTAGACAGCAAAAGTTTTTCGACAGCAAAAAAAAAAGATACATAATGCGTCACGGGGTTTCGTTGTAAAAAGCGATTTGGATTTTCCAAATCCGAAAAACGGGGGACTTGGCTTTATATTTAAAACCATTTAACGATTTGTTTTTTCATCCGATTAATTTATTTCACAATCTAATTGTTCCATTAAAAATTTTTAATGAGAAAAATAATACAAAGTGAATCACAAACGACAAAATTTAACATGCCGAGTATGTTTGTGATGATATACAATTAAAACAAGAATAATAAATTGATTTTCAAGTGTAACGTTATTTCTACAAATTTTATTTTTTCTTCTTTTTAATGTTTGAAAGAGCAACAACCTTTCTACTTTGATCATGATTTAATAATTTCCTCAGGATTATTTGTTTTACTGTAGCTGACAACTTTTGTCCATTTTCCTCACCTTTACATATGTCTGCCTTTTTTCCCCCAAGTTTCACTTGTCGTAAAGTGAATTAGTGATCGTAAAGTGAAAAAGGCTTTTTTTCAAGTCGTGATTTTGAAAATAAATCAAAATAAAAATAAAACCATAAAATTTTATTCTCGGATGAAGATCGTACTTTACGACTGCAGCATTCAATCCCGTTTATACTGTATGAGAAAGTTTTCTTTTTTTTTTCGATCCCCTCCCTGTGGGCTCCTCCCTTTCTTTTGAAAAGTGAAAATGTATGAAAAAGATACGCTTTTCATCGATTTCGAAATGACTCCCCAACACAAACAGAGATTTAAATTTGTCAGGAAACGAGAAAATAAGTTTCTTGACAAAAAATTTAGTTTGTTATTAATTTATCATTCATATTCATTTATTATTTGGGTGTTTTTTTTGCTTCATGACTTTTTCATCTTTTCGATTTTTTAAAAAAAGTTATTTTATTAAAAAAACTTTAGGTTTGTCGTGTTTTCCTAACGTGGCAAACATCCAAAGAAAAGCGGTTTCGAAATCGCGTGATTTGAGAAGTTTTTTTTTTTAATAAAAAAAATCCATCAATCTGTTTAAAGAATAGATAATTTTTTGTACGATTTATAAAATCCACACGATAGGCAAGAGAATGAAAATGAGAAATTAAAGGGTAAAATTTAAAAGAAAAGCTAATACGTTTTTTGCGCTTTGAATCAATAGCTAAGAATTGTAAACATATTTTTGAGTGAATATTTTATAAAATTTTAAGTGCACCACTCTCTTTGTCGATGTTTTCTTAGAAAAAAGGAAGGATAGGAAAAATTATTTTTTGTGAAGTTTGTCATTAGCAAGGATTGAGAAAATCAAGGGTTGAGATGTATAAGCTCAAAGAAAATTACCATAAAAAGCCGTTGTCAAATACGATTTACGCTGCTTCCCCCTATTAATGATAGATTTTGATAAATGGCTTTGTAAGCTGCACAGATAAGGGCGAGATTGAAACTTTCTTGTAAATCTATCCGTAAAAAAGTGAATCGCATCAAGAGTCTTGTTTGGTTATAGTCATGGCGTTAGACTGCCCCAGCACAACTTCATGGCGCGAATCGCTGCTCCAATGTTTTTTTTGATCTATTTGACAAATATTTCTCATTTTCAGCTCATGGGCAGATAAAACCGATAGCACAAAATCATTTCGAACCAGCGAAATGTCGTCATTAAGCTTTCTATTAATTTGAAATTTGGTTTGAAATTCCAATTTTAAAAAGCCCGCCAAAAACAAATGATTTCAGTTACATTTTTTGTTTCAATTAATAGAATTTTCGCGCCAAAAAGTCAGCTTATGAAATTAGAGTTTTACTGAGCTATGACGTCACCAGCTTTAGCAGGGAGTATAGAGAGACTACAAGGAGAGAGTCGCCTACTCTGCATATCGAAATCGATCCTTCCATCGGCTGTTACCAAATACATTTTCAACTGACTGCCATTGATTGATGGTGACGTCAGACGTCTTCTGCTGCTCAGTTCTTAACTTACGTTTGGTCACAGCCAATCAAAAAGCAGCGATTTAGTTGGCGGCTCTCTCCTTTCAGGATCTCTAATGGCGTATGGTTTTTTGGCGAGCTTTCTAGAATTTAAATTTCAAATGGAATATTTCGTTGCCGAAGATAATTTTTTGATAAATTTTTTCTTGCTAAATCTTAATTAAGATTTTTAGAATATTTTAAAATTTTTTTAACATTCAAGTTAAGTAACCTGTTGGCCAACAACAAAAATGTATTGACAATTTTCAGAATGTTCCTCGTGTACGTCAGCAGTCTATCAGGCTACAGGGTATGACCTAAACCGTCATAATAAATTTTCAACTAATTTCACTTGGAAAACATTGCACACATAATTAATATAATTAAAAAGTATTATACGGTTCATGTTTAATTACGACAAAATACATTACAAAGAAACAGCTAATGAAAAATTGATGCAATTCCGATATTATTTAATTTACGTTAATATATCCCATTATAATCTCCTCGAGGGCACAATACACTATAGTATACGTTTAATGTTAATTACATGAGACAAGTTAAACGGGTTAATGTTTAATTGCATCAAATCGAAGGGGATAATTCACGGTAAACAAACCGTTTGATTCAAAAGATGAAAATGTCACCTAATGTGTATGCTGAGGAGTTAATCTCAAAGTAAATCTCATCTGACCAAACTTTTCGTTGCCGAGGACATTTCAACGTGGCGTTAACTTTCACAAATAACCCCCGTTGGAACTGTTATAACCGCGGTCACAAAATTCAAATTTTCGGGTGGAAAAGTAAATAAATTGAAGGAAAAGCTACTGGTGGAAACTTCGCCAAAGGCGGCACACTCACCCTTACGTAATGAATAATTAACTGAATCGAAATAAGTTAACGTTCTGGTAGTTTTTGTATTTTGTCTCTTTTTCCCGTGCAGTTTTTTTTATTTTTATTTTATTTTTCTCCTTTGCTTAGTTTTTTTTTGTGTTTATGACATAAAACTTTCCGTTCCAGAGCGGCCGTTTAAATAGAAGCATTCTTTTTTTTCCGCAGAGAAGAATTTCCCTTTTTAATATCGCGAGTCGAGTATTTGCGCAGTCGGGTGCGATTTTAATTTTTCATCCTTTTCTTTTTCAAGAGGTTGAAAAAGGCCAACGGGGGAATGACGGGTTAGTACGAATTAAATAAGGAAATTTAAAGCGAAGCTTTATTATCAGTAAGGACAAGCTCCAACGTCACAAACTCTAATGTAATAGATTTTGGGGTGTGTACCATCTTAATCTTTATTATATCCTTTCTACTCCAAAAACGGTTTTCAACTAGAAATTTCCTCTCTTTTATTTAAAATGATATATATATACGAATGCACGAGAAGCGGGGAAAAAGCGGTTTTTTATTTTAAAAATAATCTGAAATGCGGGATATTCATTTTCAAATGGATTTTCGAGTTTTCAATCTATACCGATAACAGATCGCAAACACACAAAAGCCCCAGCTATCAATTTGCCAACTCTGTGTATTTATACGAAAGAGAAAATCGCTTCCAGCTAACAAATATTCCAAGAAAGTTACCCGGTAAAAGTAATGAAACAGAAACTTGGTTTCTTTTCCCCCGTATACTCTTTTGCCTTGTTTTATAGAAGTAATATCGGTTGTCTGAGAATTTTGACCAAAAGAATCGTAAGATATACTGAAAGGATTGAATTAAAACTTAAAAAAAAAAAAAAAAGGTTTTCCTGAGGCGGGTTAAAAAATGCAATCTTTTACATTCAAGAATTTTTTAAAAAAAGTTTTACGACCAAAAGAATGTTACGTGAAATTTTTGAATCTTGACGCAGTCGTATTTAAGGTTATCCAAGTTTACTTTTGAGCTCCTTAACCCTTTGACTAGTGATTTTCCCACTTGAGCCATTGCTCTAATATTCAAGATTTTATTTTAAATAACAAAGAGCCTTATAATGAAGTGCAAGGCTCAGTAAGTTTGCTGAAAATATGGAAAAGTCTGAATCGTGGATATGCAACATGTCTTACATGCTTGCATATGGATTGCCGACTACCATCTACCAAAAAATTAGTTGAATATCGCGAATTTTAACCTTATCTGGTCAAAAAAATGTTAATAAAATTGAAATTTTTAAAAGAAATTGATCCTTTTCATGATCATGAGCCCCATTTAACTTATATATATTCCATAAAATTGATTTATACAATAAAAAATCAAAAACAGTAAATTTTTTGACCAGATAAGGTTAAAATTTGCGATTTTCAACTAATTTTTTGGTAGCCTTAAAAGCAAAATGGGCCGCTAAAAATATTTTTCCGAGTATCTGACTAATGTTTTCTTCACACCTGTGAAGTATTTTTAAAATCAGAATTGTTGGATACTTCCCTTGTCAATTCAAAAATAACAATTAAACAAAAATAGGATCGTCTCCTTTTTCCAGTCTCAGTGTGAAAGGCGAAAATTTTCTCACATAAAAAAGCGAAAGGATAATTTATAACATTTATTCCGACCTGCAATTCACGTCAACCTCACAGATTAAATAAAAATGAGATGAAAACTTTTTAATTACATCTTCATTAGCAGCTCGAATCTCCCATTTTCCCTATCAAAGGGGGGGAGGAGGAAAATCGAGCCTTAACCAAACCCTGATTAATTAAACCAGCATAAAATCAAATAGCACACAATTGATTCAATACCAAAACCATAGGGTGAAGCAATAAAACGTGCAAAACAAACCTGTCCTAAGCTAGGTGACGCAGTAAAACAGCTATTAGTCCTACACAAAAACATTACACTATCCTTGGATAATTGCGGTTTTCATTTAGCTCTCTAGTTTTTGCCCCTTGTACAAGTCATTTGTATTAATTCTCTATTCTCTCTTTCCCGCCTTCCGAGGCTCGGAATCTGAGCATATGGCAAAGGGTGCACATCACGCGAATAATTTTGAAATTTTGATGGGTGACATCTCCGAATTCCTCCGTCGGAGTTTCCGTAAGGGTAAGGGGAAACCTTTGAATAACTAAAAACGATTTTCACACCGAGGGTATCTAACTCCGTCCGCTTATAACTTTATTAATACATTATAAAGTCCGATTCAAAGCTCCGGAAACACGGAATCTGCAAAGAGTAATTGGGCGTTAATTCCGCGGGGACTTTTGAGGCAACTTGTGATTATGATGTTGGCGGATAAAACCCGTCTGGGGATAAATCTGTCATATTAATATTTAAACAACATTAGTCTAATTGAAATTTTGTATTTTTTTCTTTTTGTTGCAGTTGCCTAAACCGAGCGGACATTATTAAAGTCCACGACGGTAGAAATTCTCTATCCCCAGCTATAAAAGTTCTATGTAACGAATTGTCGGAGGTGGAAGTTCTTTCTACCGGTCCGGATTTGTACATCGAGTTCGTGGCTAATTCCGAGTGGCCTGGACAGGGTTTCAAAGCTAATTTTCAATTTCAACAAGTCGATACAATTACTAGCGATAGTCCGTCGACTGGTAAGTAAACCTTACAAACATTTCCGTTTTTTTTCCTCTCCGGTTACTTTTCCGAAAAAAAAGGGGGAATTAATCAAATTTAATTACGATAAAATATTCCAGTAATGAAAAGGTATATTAATGGATTTTCGCTCCAACTCTCAAGCAACTGCGAGATTTTTTTTTTGAAAAAGAAATGATTTTGTTATTTCTAATTTTTTTCCAACTGGAAAATTTTTTATTTTTGAAAAAAGAAAAAAGCACCTGTTGTGATAAAGGAAATGACATAGGAAACAAAAGAAGAACGACATTTTGTTATCTTAATTTCGATGTTTTTTGAGTTATCTAATTCTTTTAAAAACAAAACATGGGAAGTTTGTAAACCAGAAACAAAAAGCATTCGGTTAGTTATTGTAGTGTTTTCAATAATAATATTTATTCAGTGCAGAAGTTTTTGAAAGAAAGCGAGAAAGTCGTAAAGATTTTTTTCCCTCCTTCTTCTTTTATTAAACTTCGTATAATGAAATGATTTTTATTTAATAGTTAATTAAAGAAGTGAAGTTTTATTATAATAGAGCATTAACGGAGCATTTAGAAAGAATGTTTAATTGTTTGAGGAGTTTTTATTGTTATCTTTATCTCCGCCTGATGTTAACTGGACGGTTTAACTGCCGGAAAGAATTGAGTTAGTGAATGGGGGATAATGCGTTTGCAGCTTTGGCGCAGGTTTTGCGACGATATTAAAGCCATTTTTTCCAAAATAAAGACAAAAATGCGGATATAAAAAGGTTTTAACTTGATGGACAAAAAAGCAAAAGAGAACAGAGTTTTCATTTAAAGAAAATAACGGTGGGTAGTAGAGAATTAGGTCTCTATCGCTTTACAGTATTTGCTTTTAATTTTTCAAAAGTCAAATTTGATTTTTTGTCTTAAACAGTTGAATCGTACTTGGTCCCCATTTTTCGTAAAAGTTTCTTACTTTAAACTAAATCCTTAAAGATTACTATTTTGCAAAAAATCCATGATTTCATAAACTTGAAAATTTTATGCAAAACATTTCCCTGGCAAGGAAAATTTATTAAAAATTTTTAGGTGTAAATTATTTTCTTTTAAAAAATTTTTTCTTTAGATTTCTTTTTAAATATTTTCTCTTGAAGAAACTGATTTCAAAAGAAAAAATTATCAAAAGATTTGTTCGACAGGAAAAATTTATTAAAAGATTTGGTCGACTAGAAAAAAATCTGGAGAAATGAAATTTGGCCAGAATTTCGGGCTTTAATAAATTTCTGAAAAGTCTTTATTTCACGAAAGAAACAAATATGTTGGAATATATTGAGTTATATCTTTGAGTTTGACCCCGAACTCGTTTCTTAACCACGGTCTTATAAACAGGTGAGGAAACTCGTCCTCCAAAAGCGTCCTCACTAAATTGCCAACTCTTATTTCTTAATTCGGTCGATGAGGGAGCTGCTATCTTTGAGAGAGACGAAGGTTTCTTATGCAGTTGCCCCTTTGTCCATAAACAACTGATTTCATCGATTTTCAATTGTTTCCACTAATGCCACTGTCTAAAATAAAGAACCAATGAAAAAGAGTCTCCTAATCCCACTAGCGCTATCACGGTCAATTCAAAAAGTAAAAAAGTTGCGTATTTAGCGAGGACACCGTTACCATGGTAATCAACAAGAGATTCCTGACCTGTTTATAAGACCGTGTTTTTAACAAACATCAAAACGTCTTTTTCCTCATATTATCTTTTGTTACAGAATAAACTTGAAATGAACTGAATTCATAACCCTTTCAACAAAACACAAATCTGATAAAAATTCAAGAGCCATAGATCTGAAAACCAATTTTAACTTTCGGAAATCCCAATACGTAATGTTTCTCAATGAACCATCCACAAAGAAGTTAGGTAAATAAAAGTATAAGCGGCGGTATAGTTTTTACCCACGCACAAAACAAGAACAAAGAAAAAAAATTCATTTGTTACAAAGGACAATCGTGAAATTGGATTTCGCACGACAGAATTCCCGAAGACGATTTTTACACTCCAACGACAAAACAGAGATGCAAACTCGAAAAAGACGTTTTTACCAATTTCTCTGACGATTAAAGTAGGTATATTCAAAAGCCCGGAAAAAAAGGTTCTTTCGTTTTTTTTAGTTCCATTTCGACTTAACCGTTTCCGAAATTGTGCTTCGAAGGGAAGAAAAAAAAAGATTTTCCCATAGAGGAAAAAAAAACGGATCAACCAACTAGAAACGGGATTAGGCTTTTAAGCATACGATTGAATATTTAACCGGGTTCCGCATATCCTTGTTCGACAAGAGAGAAATAATGATTCGAAGGTTGAATGGTCCGAAATCGAGGAGAAAATTTTTTTCCCTCTCCCGTTCTTTCCGTCTTACCCTTAACCCGAGTTTAAAATGGAGGTTTAATCTTGGGAGAAAATAAGGATTACCTCCTAGACGTTTTATTCCTCTTTCCTTCTTGTAATTGTTTTAATTACGTAGAACTCCTTAAGACTTGCCTTCTTTAGTGTTATCCTTTACATGGTGTTTACATCTCCAGATAAGCTAAAAGCAATTTTATTCCCGAGCACAAAAGGGAAAGACTTTACGGTTCAATGATAATGGAGAGGCCATTATCCGAGGGCTAACTTTAGCCAAAGATTAAGGTATTTTCTAGAAATCTGCGTGAGATATCCACTCAGAAAATGGATGAGAATTCCAGGGGATTTTAACCGATAAAAAATCACTGTGTCCGATCGTTTAAAAAAAAATTATTAGCGATTAAATGTGTTTGTTGTCGATTTGTATCATTTTTAAGTGCTTTTAGAGGCTAACACGACGAGTTACGCTTCCGCGACCTTTTTGTTTTTATTAGCAAGCAATACAAAAAAAAAATTCGGAAACCGAAAAAAAGCACGGTCGTAATATATTTTCGACTGCTTCGGTATTAAAGGATTACTTTTCAATTTTCTGTGATTACGAACTTAATCCGAGGTTCCAGTTATGCTCTACGAATAAGATAAAAAGCATAAATCACGAAGCAAACAGATTCGAAAAAGAGGGAGAGAAAACTCTCGGCCATAACAGATCGATTTTCTTTTGGTGTTATTAGAACGAGGGAAGAAAAACCTCAAAACAATAATGAAAAGATTTAAGAGTCCCAACAACCACCGATTGTTTTCTGAAAGGTCCTTTTTACTTAAAAAGAGTTAAATCATAAATTATAATGAAGGTCACTAAAGAGGCATCAACGTAAATACCATCAAATGTCAAATAGCTAATTTAAATGCATATAAACTGTCTCACCAAAGGCTGTGCCTTTTGCTCTTTATTAATATGAGTTAAACTTCCTCTTTAGTGATCTGCTTTTCGCGGCGTTTGATGTTTTTAATATCCTATTTCTGGCTTAGCATATATTTAACAGGAAAATGAAGTTGGGAGATTTTCAAATATCATTTCAAATAAAACAATATATAATGCTTTTTCACGTGCGACATGTGGTTGATCTCGGGCGAGTGAAAAATTTTTATAATCGCGATGAATGACTTGAAGTAACGCTATAATCGAACCGGGCACAACACTTGAGGAATTTTGTTGTAACAGATATTGGATTTGGTGATTTTAGTTTGATGAAAGCAGTGACCGACTTCTTCCCCGCTCTATCCTTTTACCCTTGTTTTCAACGGCTAATGAATTCCTTAACTTAACCGTTGACTGTCTCTCTCGTTCGCGCTCCTTTCTCTCTCTCTTCTTGAAAACTTGGCAATCTTGAAAACAAATTCCCACGCAACTGAAAGGAAGCCAATTAACCATACGACGTGCAGAGACCATTTCTCCGCATGACTTTACCCCTTTGGGAATAATAAAATACGTCAGGAAGATGCCTCTTTTCAGGTCGAAATTTCAAATAGATTAACGACCTTTGGAGCTATTCTCGCAGTACAATTGACATCTCGTTACGGGTCCTTTTATGACCAAGGCAGTTTAACACACTTGATTTTGTAATTTTAAAGGGGCTGTTAAAGGACAAAAAGTTTAAAGTTACTCCATCATTAATGGGAGCAATGTATCAGTTTTAAACAATTTGATTTGAAGTTTCAATTTACGCAAAATAATTTTGCATTGAATTTCTTCTCTTATGTCTCTAATCTTAATATAGCCATAAGTTTAAAGGTGAGATGGTGTGTGATCCACAGTGTGATTTGAGTGTTTTCATTGACGGCTCTGAGGTGGAGCAAATTGATCACCTAAAGTTTTTAGGTGTTTACATTGATGAAACGCTTACGTGGAATCATCACGTATCTAATCTTCTCGATAAACTGTCCTCAGTTCTGTTTTTATTAAAGAGAATTTCTTACATCTGCACTCTCCAAGTACGTATCATGGTTTACCATGCATGCTTTCATTCTAATATTTCTTATTGCCTATTATTATGGGGTAACACATCATTCTCCAATCTACAGCAAGTACTTGTCTATCAAAAAAGTGCTCTTAGACTTATTTTTCATCTTAAGAATGACGCTTCTTGCAAAAATTATTTTTCAAACCATCGTATTTTTACTGTCTTTGCACAATATGTATATTTGCTGCTAATTAACATAAAAAAGAATGAGCATAAATTACAAAATGTTGCCTCCACTCACAATTATCCAACTCGAAGCGGTCATCTCTTAAAAACAGAGCGTAGTAGATTGAAGATTTCATCGCAGTTACCACTCCAAAATGGTATAAAATATTTTAATCTGTTGCCGCTTAGTTGCCGCAACCTCAGCCTCGGTACCTTCAAGAAAACACTCAAAATGGAGTTAATCAACCTTGCACCGTATAGCCTGGATGAAATTTCAATAGCCTTACCTAAAATTGCAATTAGTGATAAATGAATCTATTTTTTGCTTTTCATAATTGTATTCGCATAATTGTTTAATCTTTAATCATATTTAATCTTGGATGTATTGTGTTTACTCTTTTTGTACACAATCTAATTAACTTAAGCTTTTGGTTTTTAAAAAAAAAACTGTTACAGCTTAAAATAAAAAAATAAAATAAATAAATAGTGCGTTGGCGATCCCCCGATCGATATTTACTTAACCCATTTGTGGAAGACTGTGAAGGATGATCAAATATTCCGCGAAATTTGAGAAAAGTATGAGTAGTTGCACAAATTGTCATTAGCTTATTGCACAATGTAGAGTTATATAGTCATGTGGTTGGCGTTGCTCAGTTGACAAAAGACAGTAAATGTGACATCCCGTACAACCACAATTATTGCACGAATATTGCTGCAACATTGGCAATATCACGGTAACATTGAGGTAATATCTCTTCAACCATTGTGGTTGTACGGGATCTCTTCAAAAAAGAAAGAAGTTATTGAGAAAGGGAAAAAGAACATGGATATATCGCAGCTTGAGAGAAAATTTTTAAGGAAACAGTTGGAGAATATAGCGGGAGAGGAAAATGGAAGGGCAGTGGTGGTAGACAAGATTGTGGCATTGGATGGAAAGTATACAGAAGAAAGGGTGGGAGAAGGAATTTACCGAGGTAGAGAAATATAGGAGGATATATTTAGTAGTGTTGTCGAAAGCGGAAAAATTGGAAGATGCGTTGAATGCTGCGAGGAAAAGTACGACTGCGGTATCTGTTGCAGGGACGGAAGTGGAAAACAATAGAAGGTTGTTGATGTTGTTGTCTGAATGTGAGATGTAAATTAAGATGCTCATTGACCTACCATATCGGCACTGACAGTTCTGCAACAGCACGACTATTCTTCAAAGCTTAGAAAGCTTTTTTTGGATCTGAAAATGTTTTTATCGGTCATACTAATACTGACCCAAGCCAAATTTTTTCTAATGCTGGTGACTTCCTATTTGCATTTTGTACAACTTCAAAGCTGCATTGAAATTACATGTTTTGTCGAAAACCAAATCTAAAACTCCATTAATTCGTGGAAAAAGAACAAAACAGAGAAACACAATCTGAGATAATAAAACTTTTAATAATATATGATAGGTGCATATCCATTTACCACGGACTTGACGCATTCTCATACTGAAAGTTTACCGAGAGCAGCGTTGTGCTAACGTCACTCATAATTCATAGCTCCAAGTGTTATCCATTCGATGCACGTATCATTTTTTGTTCGTGTTTTTCACTTTTTTTTTCGGATTTTCTTGTTTTTCCCTGGATTACGCTTTTCTTTCTCGAATTCCGTATGAGAACGCGGGGTAAGAATCATATTGAGTTGTTAGTCCACTTCGTTTTAACGAAAAATCCACGTCAAGATTTCCTTCATTCATTATTCTGATGGCTTTCTCTCTCTCTCTCTCTCCGTGGATCCCTCACGTCAAAAGTTTCCTTTGCTTGTTTGAGTCCCTGTAAATTCCATCAAGGAAGAGGGTGACAACCCTGACGTGTGTGGTAAAATTCATTTTATCACAAGAGAAGACAAACCATCATGCCTATATGCGACCTCCCGATTTTCAGTGAAAAGAAAATCATCTAAATAGAACATGATAACGTAATACCAGTATAAGATGTTCTGACGTCAAAAGAACTGTCATACTAGATGCGAGTGATTTTTTTGATACGCGAAATTCAAAAGGCGTCCTCTTTTTTTATTTAACTTCCTCCATTCTTATTGCTTTCCACTAAAGATATTTTCCCCCGCGTTAAATCTCCTCCTTCCCATATCTTTAATAGTTTTGAGGCTTTCGGAATCGCTTTATGAAAAGGGGAAGGCTGTGAAAAAGCATTTTTTAATATCGGACACTCTGTATGCATTTCGTTTAAGCGGGAACTCTTTTTTTTGTTATTAAGTTACTAACTCGAGGATTCCGGATTTTAAGACGTCACTTTCGATGTGTTTACTTCATGTCGTTGGAATTTATTCTTTCTCAAATTTTAAAAGTTTTCAGATCTCTTTTGAGTCATTCCGCATCAGAAAATATAAAGTTATGGGTTTCCACGTTGTCATGTCTGTCAATGCCTTCTAGATTCAGTTGTAGTTTTATGTAGTGGGACAACACGAACCAGATACTATGTTCTTCATAATCACGGGCGTATCACAAACTTTCTCGCTTTTGTGGTTGTTGCATATGGCACATTTTCGGTCTTGGATCCGTACGTTGTATAGTGAAATCAACCACGACGTTTAAACTGGATCTTCTTCTTTAAATGCCAGCTCCTCGTCGGAGATTGGCGATCATCATGGCGATCCTGTTTTCAACCATTGATAATTTTACTAGGAATATCAAATAATGTGGCGACTTTCCATAATCTTCCACATCGCAGTACTGGAGCCATACATACCATTGATCCAACTCTGCCTCCGGCCTTGCCGATTACTACCATCTTCAACCCTAGGTCGGTATTAGAGAAGCTGCTGCCTTCCACTAACTCATAACCCTGAGAAGGGAGCTCACCACAGGGCAAGGACGAAACTGAATAGGGGACTGAAAACTTGTTCTGATTTCCAGCTGAAACTGAACATGTCACGACCTCAATATTATTAGGTTCCATCTCCACTTCAGAGCTTGACACCAAGTTCATGTATTTAGCTTATGGCAAGCCAGGGTAGTGATGGAACCTTATAATATTCAGGTCGAAGTGGGTCCAACTATGATATCAGTTACCGCTCAGACGTCTTCAAAGGATGCTGTAGGCGAATTTCGCGCATCATTGGGACGCATGAGTCATCAAGAATCATGGTGTTCTCCAATTTTCTCAGCAATGATCAGCAACAAATTTCGGACACGTAATGCGGCAACCCAAACTCACATTGCTTTAGACCTTCATGTAAAGGAAAATTGAAGAGAAGGATTACTCCAGAAATTTGTCTCGGTTGCATAACCTACTGACTAACTGTGAAGGTGTTGCTCCAGCTGCTTCCAGTCCTCTGATCTTCGGAAGAGCCGCCTAAGCTCAGTAACGAATATCAGTTGAGACTTATGAATTTGTTTCAAAGATCAATCGGCCATTTTCAGTCGGATAATCATCTCTAAAAACTCAAATGTTTTTCTCCTCCAATACGAAGATCGGAAAAAATCATAAGCTTCAACTTACGAGATTTCACTCGGATTGACTCTCACACAACAAAACATCCAAAAACTGATAGAAAACTTGCCTAAAAGTTTGAACATCCTTCGAAATCATAGTTTTACCATTTCGGTTTTATCGTATGATTTAACTTTTCGGCGGATCGTTTTGTTAATTTATAATGTTATCTTATTCAAAGAATGATACGGTCTCCCCAGAAATTTGATTCTCTCCGGAAAAACAATTTTTTTATAAGTCAGAGAATAATAAAAGGAGACGTCACGTGTCGTTTTTTTTTTCCGGCGGGACAATATTACAAAAGGACGGATATTTCCATGATGAATCCATGGGTGTAATGATGGATGGTGTTCGGGAGCAGATCTCATGACAGGTAAGTACTTGGAGATGCGGATAACGCGTAAAAGTGATCCATCAACATCACAAAGTTTCTCACACCCCGTTGCTCTATAGTTCTAATCATTTTATGTTACATGTTTTCGGCTTTATATGCGATTTATGTGTGTTATCAACTTTTTAAACGTCGCGTTGGTTTTTTCGGTGATGTCATAATGTTCCTCCTTTTTTTGCTGGTTTTTTCGTGGGTGTTCAGTTTAGCGACGTCTGAGAATTTTAACCGTCGTTTGAATTCCTTTTTTTTTACAGTTTTGTCGGAGATTATTTTTTATTTAAATTTTGGAGAAATAAAATTATGTTTTAAGCTGTGCTTCTGAATATTTTAGCAATCTTGAGTGGTTTTATTGAAAATTGATTTTATTGGTTCTCGGAATTGTAGTTAATTCTTAAAATTTGGGTTCAGTGGAGGTTGAAAGTTCTTAGCTTTAGGAAATTTTATGAACAGTTACAATAAGGTCAGCTTGAAATGTGCCGGGGGAAGTTGAAAGATAGATATGGTGATGTTAAGGATTATAAGTTGAGGTCATTTCTTAATGCTTGTACAAAAAGATCTACTTTATACTATTTGAAATACGCGTAGAATTTTTAAAATAAAACATGTTACATTTGGTATGTTACATTTGGTATATTTCACAGGGAAACATGTTACATAACATGTTCCGTTGTAACATGTTACATAACATGTTTCGGAACATGTTACGTAACATGTTACCTTGTGAAATATGCCTCGTAACATGTTAAATCATGTTACGGTAGTGAGGACAATGTTACATGCTTTGCAAAGCATGTTACGAGCCTTGAGAAGAATGTTATGGCCCTTCAACACCATGTTACAGCCCTTCAACATCATGTTACGGCCGCCAACATCATGTTACCACCCGTTTAGATAATGTTACGCTAGTGAACAAAATGTTGCATGATGTTTTAAATTTTTGAGGGCAGTAAAATAAATCCTGATTTTTTGGTAGGACGATTCAGAAAAAGGCAATAAATAATAAACAAATGAAAGTAGTTTTTTGGATATTAGTTTTCCATGAACAGGACTGCACTAGCTGCTGACAAGTGCCTCCGGCAGAAATTTAAAAACCACGAATCCCAAAAAATTTTAAAGCCGATTAAAAAAGGTTTTTGTGTCCTTGTAATTCAAAACGAAAGGTACGAGTGCAGTGAAAATTGATACGAGAAAAGTTACACGGGTTTTCATTAATTCGTATATTATAAGGGTTTTTCGTTGTTGACAAGAATAATAAACAACATTACTCAGCTGTTGGTTTAGCTAAGAGTTACCCTCGCATTTGCAATTCCATTTGAAATAAATAAACCGCTAAAAATAAATTAATTAATTCCCCACATTAATTCCAGGCCTCATTCATGCATTATTACACACAGGAATGATGAAAAATTTTAAATCTCAGGCTATCTTTATTTATATAAAATTCGGAGAAAGATAATTCACGTTGCAAGTTTGCGGCCTAATTTAATTTTCCTAAATTTTGATTCTCGACGTTATTTATGCAGGCGCTTTTATTCGGTTTTTGAGATTTTCGGAGCAAGTGTAAACCGGATTATAACCCTGATGATGTAGACAGAGAAATAAAGCCATGATAACACAATAAATTTTGGCTTTATTAGCTTTGAAACATATTGCAAACTAAAGAAATGTTTTTGGGTGGAGAAAGTTCGCGGTGTTATTATGCTGGTTAATTTTGTTTCGAATTTCTGCGAAAACTTTCAGCCTTGTCGTTCCCCCGTCTCTCTTTTCTTTCTTAATTGAAAAAGTCAGTTGCGAATTTTTCGGGAAACGCGAGCGCGATGGATAATTTGATGTGAAAATGACAACGTTTCTAACTGTCACTACGTTTTTGAAAAAAAATATCGTATGAATTTTTTAAAGCTGCCACGGATTAGAAAATTAAATTTTTAACACGGAATTAAAATTAGCGTGACGTTTTTGGCGGGAAGCGAGGAAAAAATGTTTTCCCGAGTTATCCGTTCCCTCTGTCGTCGATTTAAAGAAGTCGAAAGTTAGCTCAAACGAAGACAGATGGCGGTTAGATCGTTGTTAACTGTAAAAATAAAAGCGTTTTCCGAACGATAGAAAGCAGCACGGCCTTTTCTTTTTAAATCATATTAATTTTCTTCTCTTTTTCTATTTTCAGAGCCGGAAAAGGGAAATAGCATATTGGGTTCAAAGTACACGAATGACAATGGACCAGCTGTGAGTGCGACCAGTAAGTAAATAAAGATTATAGTTAATTTTACGAGGGTTTTCCCTTCCCGCCCCAGAATAATAATTTTTGAATGCGTAATAATTTGAACCTTTCTTCTCTTCTTGTACTTTCCGCGGTTGCAATTATACGAATGGGGTTACATTTTCCCGACGTTTGTTTCGGATTCCAAAGGTGATAAAGTGCTCCCATTACATAGTCGATGTACCGAATTGGGAAATGTTAACAGACTTTCGGTTGGTTCAAATCCCGCATTCAATTCAAACGATAAGATTAAATGGTGTACATTAAACAGCAAAACAGGTTCGAATGAATGTAATTTTGGGGAGTTTTAAAAACTCGTTTCGGAAGTCGAGGAAGTGAGTTTCGTGAATTTATTTGCACTGTGGCAAAATTGGTTTCGTGCCGCGGTTTTTTAAAAAAAAGTTCCGGTTTATCGAAATTGGTTTGGCAGAGTTTTGAAGATGGAGTTTCTTGATTTTCGATATTTTTTTTATGATTATCGCTTTTAGGTTACTCGACAATGATTCGGTCTTTATGAAGTTGATTCAGAGTCATGTTTTTGACAAATAGATTATCAAGATCTAAGTCTTAGTGCCCCAAGAAACCATCCCTCTCCAAAACGGGCCTTACAACCTTTTTTAAGTTAACTTAACGCCCCCAAATAGTTTTCAACAAAAAGAATCGACCAAAGAGTCGACAAAAGGGTCGACAAAAAAGTCGAAAAAAGGGATCAACAAAAAAGTCGACAAAAGGGATCGAAAAAAAGAGTCGAAAAAAAGAATCGAAAAAAAGGATCGACCAAAAATTGACAAAAGAGTCGAAAAAAAGGATCGACAAGAGTCGACAACGGGGGCGAAAAAAGGATCGAAAAAAAGGATCGAAAAAAAAGGTCGAAAAAAAGGGTCGAAAAAAGGGTCGATAAAAAGGATCGACAAGAGTCGACAAAAAGGGTCGAAAAAAGAATCGACAAAAGGGTCGAAAAAAAGGATCGACAAAAAGGGTCGAAAAAAGGATCGACAAAAAGGGTCGAAAAAAAGAATCGACAAAAGGGGTCGACAAAAAGGGTCGAAAAAAGGATCGAAAAAAAGGATCGAAAAAAAGAGTCGAAAAAAGGGCCGAAAAAAAGGGTCGAAAAAGAGGGCCGAAAAAAAGGATCGACAAAAAATCGACAAGAGTCGAACAAAAGGTTCGAAAAAAAGGATCGACAAAAGAGTCGAAAAAAAGGATCGACAAAAAGGGAAATTTTCTTCAATTTTTGGTATTATTTTGGTATCTGACTTTTCTTCGTTTCCATATTCGTGAACGTGTCTTTTCTTGAAATGAAATTTTACAGGCCTATGATCTACCTGTAGATTATTAATTCCAGTAGGACAAAAAAAATGTTGAAGGCGTCGGATTTCCTCTTTTTTTTGCCGTCGCCAATTTTTAGCCGCCAATAACCCGAATAAATATTTTTCCTAATTTTAATTATTGCTTTATGAAACAATGACACGAAGCGCAACAAGGGCCTATCCTAATTACATTTTTTTTATAAAACACCCGGGACTCGACCTCATCCATATCCATAATTACCAAACTCAAACCGGAAATTCAAATTATCTTAATAAACCAATTCATTTACATATTTGTATATTGATGATTCGATTGGATTTTAATGAGATCGTTACGATCATACGATTTTCAATTTTCTTTTGACCCGATTGTCATTCGCACTTATCGCTTTTTATTTTCATATGTTAAAATAATTAAAATTATGCATATATTGGTTCTGACGTTTTGACATTTCCACTTTTAAAATCAAAAACTAATAAAGTTCAATCGAAATTCGAAATTAAAAAAAAAAAAAAATTGAAAACCTAATCTTATGAAAACTCTGGTGGAGAGATGCTGTGAATGTTGCGATTACCTTGAGAATGTTCCGGGTTTACGGGTGATTTCCAAACATCAAATCCCTAAAAATTACCATCTGGATTTTTTTCACCAGGTGTCGATTTTTCCTCCTTTTTTTCTAAGTCTTAAAATCTCGATTTTTTAGATGGAAAAAAGAAAAAGGATGTTGATCCTGATCTGCCTCTATCATCCAAAGTATTTCTCTTGAGCACAAAATCAATGATCGCAGCTTACAGCGCATGTTCACGCGTTGTGTGCGTCTTTAAGCACAAAGCCAAATCGTTACAAGTTTCCAAAACTAAAATAATTTCAGTTGATTTTTTCCCCTGAAAACAATTTTATTAAATTTTCATTTTTATGTGTAAATATTGAAGGAAACAAGATCGAAATCATTAAAAAATAGAAATTGCAGTTGCAGCTGATAAAATTTTTGATTTTTCAAAACAAATTCTATTTTTTTGTAAACGAAAAAAATTTGGCACATATCCGGATTCGGTTTCATGACAATACTTCAGCTTCGGCGAAAACTTTGTTGACTTCTCCACAGCTTTAGTCTCTTCTTATTTTCATAACTGCAATCATTTATAGTTTTTATGTCTTTTTATGTGATAAAGAGCTTTGTTTCATCCACACGTGGTCGTTGCATGTATTGTTTTGCCATCGTTTGTTTGTTGTTTCTCGGTTAAAATCGGCAAAATGCTGAGGCTTACTCGTTGCCGGCATTTCAGCTTCATTCAAATATTTACAGTGAACCGGTTTTTCGCGAACAGCTTTTAACGTGTACGTGTTTACAATGGGGATACAGGGTTTAACGTTTATTTTATCGTCGTTTTCCTTCGCCTTTTTCATCCCGTGCTCAGCTGCTAAGGATTCGGGTGAAAGCAGAGGTAAAACATTCAAATCCTCGAACTTGATTTTTAATTTTTAGGTGCCTCTTACCCTCGCGCATGTGACCCTTCGAAGGCCGTTCACCTGGCAAGCTCTTAACGTTTTTTTCTTAAACATTTCCTGAAAACCGGAAATTTTCCCCGTTAACAAGCTCGTGGGAAGAAAACGGAGGAAAAATTCATTTTAAGTTTCTTTCCCCGCTAAACTGTTTTTTAATGATTAATATTCTACGTTAGTTTGGAAAAAGTCTCGGGAAAGTTTTAACTCATTAATATGAAAGATTCGTAGCTAGGATGGTTAAGTCGAAATCCCTCTTGTTAATGTTTTTGCCGAGCTAGAATAAAGATCGAAAGTTTTAATTAATCATTTCGAGGATGACAGGACTGTCTTGTAACTCCCTTTTGTTTTCGCGGATTATTTATTAAATCCTTTCCTTGTTTTCATTACCTTAAAAAAAAAAGAAAAGCTACACATGTAAAAACTTGGCTAGCGGGAATTATTTTTCCGCTTGACCTATTTGCTTTTCTTCTTCACATTTTCCGGTTTAATTCCAAAACGTTCGCCTATTAATAATATCTAAATCTGGAAAATAGTATTAGGGTGTGACTTAAATGAGGTCTCGTTAGCCCTTGAGTAATTGCTTGGAATATTTTTTATGGGTGGAGGGAGAGATAAAGATAAATTACGAGATGAAATATTTAAAAATATTTTTTTTTATCGTGTTAAATCTAATATTTTTTTTTTTTTTTAATCGAGGAAGCCGCAATGGTTAGGAAAGCGTTTGGCTTTTTTTTATGTTACATAAAAGCGGAAATGTCTAATAAAGTAACATGCACACAGTTCATTCAATTTGAAAAAGGGAAAAACGAAATTCAGCGATCAAAACGAATTTCACAATACCCACGTCTTGCTTTCCATAATGTTAAAAATGGAGGATTCACTTCCTCTTTTTTTTTTCTTTTCGCTCTTGTAACATCTTTCTCTTTCCATTTTCGTTGGTTTGCTTCCGGTTTCCGGCTTTTGAATGCAGAGTCGAAAAATAAAATAAGAAAAGCCTTGCAGAGAAAGGATTTAGCTTGAGCTTGAGTTGGGATCTGCGGCAGAAATGCAGATTCGAATTTTAAACAATGTAGAGTTTTGAACTGTTTTTTTTTGGGCACATAAGGTGTCAAAAAAGAGTCTGCGTTGACTCCGGATGTGCTGGTTTGGAAACCAAGGGAAAAAAGAAATTAGGATACATTTTTAAGAGAATAATATAGCACCACCTTTTCATTTTAAAGGTGGTACATTGTTTTGTGACTTCTTGGAGCTCTTTTCGTTTTCGGCCCTTTCCAATTTTTTCATTTTCGGCCCTTTTCACTTTCGGTCCTTTTCACTTTCGGCCCTTTTCATTTTCGGTCCTTTTCATTTTCGGCCCTTTTCCTTTTCGGCCCTTTTCATTTTCGTCCCTTTTCGTTTTTGGGCCCTTTTATTTTCGGCCCTTTTCAATTTTTTTCATTTTCGGCCCTTTTCAATTTTTTTCATTTTCGGCCCTTTTCGTTTTCGGCCCTTTTCCTTTTCGGCCCTTTTCAATTTTTTTTATTTTCGGCCCTTTTCGTTTTCGGCCCTTTTCATTTTTGGTCCTTTTCACTTTCGGCCCTTTTCGTTTTCGGCCCTTTTCATTTTCGGCCCTTTCGTTTTCGGCCCTTTTCATTTTCGGCCCTTTTCGTTTTTGGGCCCTTTTATTTTCGGCCCTTTTCAATTTTTTTCATTTTCGGCCCTTTCGTTTTCGGCCCTTTTTATTTTCGGCCCTTTTCAATTTTTTTCATTTTCGGCCCTTTTCAATTTTTTTTATTTTCGGCCCTTTTCGTTTTCGGCCCTTTTCATTTTTGGTCCTTTTCACTTTCGGCCCTTTTCGTTTTCGGCCCTTTTCATTTTCAGCCCTTTTCAATTTTTCATTTTCGGCCCTTTTCCTTTTCGGCCCTTTTTATTTTCGACCCTTTTCCTTTTCATTTCCCTATCCGTGCCTGGCCATATGAAAGGTAATTTTCAGCTCGACATCACGAAAAACAAGACGATACCAAGAAAATACAGCCATTTCAGAGAAAACTGTCGCTCATAACAATAGTCTTGAAAGTTTTTCAGTGAGTGAGTAAAGTTTGAGAAAACAATACACCATGAATTTAAATTCTCATTCCGGGTCGTGCACGAGACCGCTCCCTCCCTCATCTACCCCAAAATGTAGTTGTAATAATAGGACTTTGAGAAGGTATTCTATGTATAATACCATAAAAGCGAGTTTTTTTCTCTTCATATCCTCGGGGATAGCTCAAAACGATATAAAGTTCGAAAACATAAGAGAGTTTCTATCTTTTTTTCTCTTTTTTGCAATCTCAGTTATAAAATTATATTACCGTAGGGCAAAGAGGTTTTCAAATATGAGAGCAAATAAATCTGAGCAGTGGAAGATGAAAAAAAAAACGGTGAGAGCTAAGGGTTGATTGAAGGTTACAACTCGCAACACTTTTTTTCCGGTTGGGAATAGAACCAAATGTTTCTGAAATCTCTTTTTTCCATTAAAATGAGGTTTGGAACTTTCACTTTATTTCGCATCCATTCGATATTTATCAGTCGATTTAGAAATTGATTTTTTATTTACACTCCCAAAAAACCGATAAAGTAGATTTCACTTCCGAACCATCGATCTTAAGTCATTTCATCTCTAAATTTTAATTTTTTGAATAAAAATTTACAAGTTTAGTTTAATTGAGCCCAAATTTTATTTTGTTTCATGTTTTCCCCTCAAGCAGCCTCCAATGTATAGCGAGGCGATATTTTGAAAAATATTTTCAGCCATACAAGAGAAAAATACAATTTGAAAACGGTTGAAAACGTTCTAAAACAATCAAATCGACTTTCGAGAAAAAAACTTTCCCCAGAAAATTTCATTAGAAGCCTTTCTATTGTTCCCCATTCCCTATCAACGGAAATGAAGAAAGTTCTTGATTTGATAGCTACTTGTTTCCGATTTTAACTCCTTCTTTTATTTTCCGCTTTTATGCTTTCGAAGTGTTGTTTTAAAAAAAATATCAACCTTTATTATTTGGGGAAAAAAAAGAAGTTTAATTTTGGCAACTCAACAAAGTAAAAATTAAAAAGCGGCTAAACTTTTCATGCAGAAATTTCCTTCGATTAAAATCAAAAAAAAAAGTTATGGTTATTCTTGTTCGCTTGATCATTCTTTTCACAAAAGATTTATTAAAAACAAAAAATTTTCTATTTTCGGGGTTAAAGCCCTTTCGACAATGGTGGGTTAATTTAGTCCAACCCACCCCCTACGTATAAAGAAGAAATTACAGTGTATGAATGAATTTCTTAACCTGGAGTACACGGAACTTTTAACCAAGGTCGTTGATCCCCTCCACTTAGCATTTTACAACGCTGGTCGCTTTTATTACACTCGGTCACGGGACTAAATTTTAATCCCTTGCGTCCAGAAGAGAAATTTAGGTGTTTAATTTTTGCTTGGATGTAAGAAATTTCATCACGCTATTTCTGTCAAAAATTAAATTTACCCAATTTTTAAATTGCTGGCGAAAATTATTAATCACGAATTTGTGGTTTAATAAATTTTTCTCTAATTTTTCGTTTTCAGCTTCCAGCTGCGATACATTGTTCACTAGCGATACAATCAAAAATGGGACCTTTGCATCACCCAATTATCCAAGTTACTATCCTCCTAGAAGCACCTGCCGATATGATTTTCAGGGAAGAGGAAAGGAAAGAGTTCAAATAATATTTTTGGATTTTAATCTTTATCACGCAACAGAAGATATCAGGGAGTAAGTAAACTTTTGGCGGATTTTTTTTTTTTAAGAAATTGTTATAACTAATTAATTCTTATTTCTTTTAAATATAGTTGCGACAATTTAGATTCAATAGATGCGTATGTGCACATAGATGGCAGAATGGATAAAATCGATTCATTCTGCGGAAGTGTAATACCGAAACCGCTGATGTCAAACGGACCAAGATTAGGGTTAGAATTTAGGGGACTTTATTCTTCGAGACATGTCAGGGGATTTAAAGCAACTTACAGCTTTACAGAAAGTAAGTAGCTTTTAGAATTACAGAATCTCCGTTCCTCCTCGCCTCCTCTTTGATCACTTGGTTTCAACTTAAATTCATTTGAACATATTTCTATCGGGGGTTTTGCATTACGTCCGAAAAGCACTTCCTCCAAAAACTTTTTGGTGGAAGTGAAAGGAATTTTCGGAGGAAGTGCTTTTCGGATGTAACGCTAGGGACCCTTCCTACGCCTCCCTCGATTCTTCAGTTCCTGCTCGAATACTTTGACTCTCTTGAGACTCTGATCTTCGAAATCGTTGGCAAAGAAATCAATCTCACTGACTGTTCTGTATCCCTAGATATTCAACTAAAATATTCGTTGATTTAAGAGTAAGCTCGAGTAAAATCAAAGATAATTTTACTCTCAGAATGTTTACTTTTTTTTAAAAAAAGTATACACTTTTACACTTCATGCAAGTTGATCTTTTTCTGACGCCAGTTAAATGACCCCGCCTTTATAAATTTTTCTTTTTGCATAATTACAGATTTCGGAGTGACCACAGGGAAACAACTAGCAGAATACCCATGCGCGTTCGTGTATAACTCAAATGAATCACGCAATGGAACTTTTGCCAGCCCTAATTTTCCAGGGTTTTATCCAAGAGATACAGAATGCCATTATTTTTTCTACGGTCAACCTAAAGAAAGAGTTATATTACAATTTAATTATTTCGACGTGGAAGGCGTGTCGCCGTAAGTATTTAATTAAATTCAAAATTTAAAAATCTTAATCAAACGTACGGAAGCCCTGAAGGGTCACACAGTTTGCCGGTTGTTTACTGCTAGTCGTACAACTGACACTGCCAGTTCATCAGCTGACACTGCTAGTTGATCAACAAGCAGTATCAGTTCATCAACTGGCAGTGTCAGTTCATCAACTGACAATAACATACTTTCAAGTTGCCTGTTGTTCTACTAGCAGTGTCTGTTCATCAACTAGCAGCGTCAGTTGATCAACTGACACTAAGTGACTGCCAGTTGATTAACTGACACTGCTAGTTGATGAACTGACACTGCCAGTTGATGAACTAGCAGTGACAGTTGATCAACTGACAGTCACTTACTTGCCAGTTGATCTTACTGCCACTGACAGTGTCAGTTGATGAACTGACACTGCTAGTTGATCAACTGACAGTCACTTACTGCCAGTTGATCAACTGACACTGCTTGTTAATCAACTAGCAGTGTCAGTTGATGAACTGGCTGTGTCAGTTGTACGACTAGCAGTAAACAACCGTCAAACCTTGTGACCTTTCAGGGCTTCCGTACAAACGCTAAATTTTGCTTTTTTTTTTTTAGGTGCGAAGCGATATCGGCTAGCGACTACGTCGAATTTTCCAATTTCATGGCTAGAGATCGAAAATACTCTAGATATTGTGGGCAGCTCAAAGAATTCAAAGTAGAATCGGATCGAAAGTTCTTCCGAGTCACTTTTAGGTCCAATGATCGTTTGGACGGAACTGGATTTAATGCTTCGTATCAATTTTTAGACGAAGTGGATTATTATTCGCCTAGACCGAACCTTAGAAGTTCTTCTTCCTCGGTATCAATCAATTTGTATATTATTTTTATTTTAATCGTTTCCATTTATAAAAATATTATTTGCTGAGGTTTATTTTAACTTTTTTTTTATACGAAATTAGGATACTATGAAAATTAAAATTCTTCTAGTCAAATTTTCTATGTTAAGTTTCTAAACAGAAATTTATTTTTTGTTATCAGTTCAGAATCTTTTACACTGATTAAGGATTTTTTTTAAAGTGTAATGAGACTGGTTATTGGAAAAATCATGTAAGTTTGTGGAATATGTGGTAGATTTTTCATGTAAAGATTTTTTTCTTTATCTATGATTTTTTTTAAGTAGGGCTGTGACTTGTTTGAATGTGTAGGCCATTATTTTGGATTTGAAAGTTTTTTTTAAAAAGACGATTTCAAGGTAACAGCAAAATGTTACTGAAGATGGTGTAGAAAAAATTGCAGATGAATATCATGAAGAACATGCAATTAAAAAATGCTCACACTTTTTCTTATACTAAAATGATATATTGATCACATCGCTAGAAGTATTTGTTATCGGCATATTATATGATATCGGCAAGTATAACTCCATCTGTTATCGGCTTTGCCGATAACAGATGGAGTTAGTTTGGCAGCAGTATTGCCATAATAATTTAACGATTTAACTGTTATAACTCTCATTTCGATACTTTTTAGATTTTGTCCAATACTAATTATTTCCCGCGATGCGATCAACCAGATAAGTTCTGTTTTTATTGAATTCGATCAAAATTATTTGAAAACTTTTACAAAATTTAAATCGAATTCAGGAAAAATATTAATCACTTAAACAAGACTAGAAAATATGTTCAAATTGAAAAACGTAAGTTAACTAATTAAACAACTCGCACTTTATTGTAGATAATATGTATTAGGATGAAAATCAAAATTATTTGTACTTTTTAGAATAATTATTACCAACGATAAATAAATCGAGGAAAAATGTTGGATAGGTATTTAAAAAATAAAATTTTTGTTTAATAAAAATTTGTTCTTTTTTTTAAACCTACTATTACCAATTCCTAATTTTTACTTTTTTAAAGAAAATAATCTAAAGAAGTAACTTTATTTAACTTAAAAAACTAATTGTGAGTCTCGTTTAAGCGAACTCGCATCAGAAGTGAAGTGGAACTTTAAGATGAATTTTGAAAATCTATATAAAATCATCGTATGTCAACATTTTTTTACTTACTTTTTTTAACACGACCAAGAAATGGGTGGCGGAAAATCCAAGAAGAAGATGGCGAATAATTATTTTTCCGCCAAGAAAAAGGTGGCGGATAATTATTTTTCCGCCAAGAAAAAGGTGGCGGATAATTAAAATATTTTTCCGCCAAGAAAAAGGTGGCGGAAAATTAAAATATTTTTCCGCCAAGAAAAAGGTGGCGGATAATTATTTTTCCGCCAAGAAAAAGGTGGCGGAAAATTAAAACATTTTTCCGCCAAGAAAAAGGTGGCGGATGATTAAATTCAAATTTTGTGTTATTTAATTGTAGGATTTTAATAAAAATTACATAACTTTTTTGTATTTATTTAAAATAAAATGATCTTTGATGATTATTATATGTTTAATTATATTTCAAATGAATAAAATCCTTCGTTAAAAATCTCTTTGATACCTACCTCCGTTGAAATTTGACTTTAGAGGATCGTTGGTCCTCAATTCGGAGCATCGTTGATCCTCATTTTTTAGTTTTTTTAAAAATATAAACTTTATATGCGGAACTTTCGGAAGCTTTTGGTTCTAAATGCTAGATCTCGACGCCGTCTATCGATTGACTCAAAGATTATCCCGAAATTCCCACGGGAAATGTGTCAAAAAATGCATTTTTAAATTGTGGCAAGGTTTGCTCGTAAAAATTTACGAGCAAACCTTGCCACAATTTTAAAATGCATTTTTTGACACAGTTCCCGGGGGAATTTCGGGAACTTGTTAGCGGCAATGAATAGAGAGCATCGAGATCTACCAGATTCATCCTGAATAGTCCCAAAACCCATTTGAGAAATCAGGGGAAAATATTAATCAGTAGGAAGACGGCTCATTCTAACAACAGTGAATTTTTATTTTGCAGAAAAAAAAGTTAAAAAAAGGTAACTTTATTCGACTGTGGAAATTACGGAAGCCCTGGAGGCTCAGACTTCTAAGTCAAATGTTTTCCGCCTAGAAAATCTTGGCGGAAAATTGGTTTTATTTATACGCCTACTTTAAGTAGGCGGAAAATTCATTTTTTGCCTACTTCAACTAGGTCGATTTATGCCATTTTCTACTTATCTCACAAAGCCAAAAAATGCTTGTGGATGTTCAGAACGCCCACTTGGACATTTTAAACGTTTTTTAAAGAATATGTCGAGGATGTTCAGAATGCCTAATCAGGCGTTTTGAACTTTTTAAAAAAAATTCTTGGAGATGAACGCCCATTAAGGTATTTTCAACTTTTTTTAAAAAATTCTTGAGTATGTTCAGAACGCTTAATTAGACATTTTGAACTTTTTTAAAATAAATTTAAATAAACGCCGAAAAATAAGCAAATCAAGAGAAAGGAATAAGATAAGAATGTAGGATTTAAATGATAAAATCAAATATTTTTTTATCAAATAACTATTTTCTCTATTGTCTTCCACACTGCATCGACTTGTAACAAAACAATTGACTATCATCAAACGTATGACACAGTTTCGTCATTTTTTTTTTTTTAATAAGACAAATTTCGAACACTGACAATGGCGTGCCTAAGCTAAAATCAAATAAAAAGAAAAAAAAACAATACTTGTAATTTTTTTGTTTTTAACAACATTTTTTTAACACAATATGATTATATAACAATATAAAAAAGCTAAATTTATAACTAATTTCTTATTTAAACATTATTATTTTTATTCAAATTTGAACTTTGGTTGCACTGTGACCATTATCATCTACTTCCGTTTTTTTTTGTTTTAAACTCAGTTTCCATTTTCATTTATCTTCCTGAGCAATTTAAATGAGAAAAAAAAAATTTTTTAATTATAATGGCACATGAGTGACTCACGATTGTATACAAAATAAAAAAAAATAGCCGCATATATTCATAGGTAACTTTCTAGTACCTAATTTGCAAAATACTGAGAAGTAATTTTTTTTCATAAATAAATTTTGAAAATTTAAAAAAAATAAATTATTGCTCCGGATGTTAGTACCGAAAAAAAAAAGTAGAAAAATTTTAAGAATGACGAGACATATTAAATATGGCACTTTAAATCTCGTCGATCTTGAGCTGAATGTCAAACATACGATTCTTCTTGGTGGTCACCATTATTGTCTATCAACACCCCTCTCCTCGAGAAAACGTCCCTTAAATGATAAGTAGTAATGGGTGCTCTAAGATTTAACGTACCCACACGCGGTGGTGGCCTATACGGTGGAGGTATTTCGACCGTTCGAGATTGCTGATTACATGGTAACGAATTTTTATTATCTTCCCTTAGAGTCCTATTAACTTCATAATTTTTATTTCTATTATTTACATCACTTTTTGTCCTTGAAACTTCTGAAAGTTTATTTTTATAATTTGGTTCCTCATAAACCGTCCTATTATAAGCGTCACCATTCCTCTTCGACCAGTTTTGTTCGTCATCTTCGTTCCTCGTATGATCTTCAGGCGGAGGAAGAGATTTCGATCTATGGGCGGCTGATTTATGATTCATTTCCCTCTGCCTTAACCTTCCCCTGCGCTCGATCGGTTGATTTTCGTCTTGAACGGTATCGACGTGAACCGGAGGAAGATGACGAAGCGGCGCCCGCTTGGGAGGTAAAGGCGGAGGATCAACAGTCACCTGAGCCGGCGCTGCATGGACTAGTCTTTCATCACACAAACTATACACTTGCTCAACAACTCCCGTGCAATCTTTCCCCCGAGAATTAGATCTCGAAACGTGAGGCGTTGAATCGTCGTCTGATAACGTGCTCGAATCGTAAGATCGTTCAGCGTCGATGTGAGGCGTCGATCTGGAAACCATCGCATCGTGCAATCGATTTATTTCTAAAGCATTTTGTCTTCGGACGGCATTTCTAGGGCTCTCGTTAAGAGAACGAGGAGTACAAAGATGATGAGCGGATTTTGATCGAGGTAAAGGCGTCGGGACTGGCGGAGGTGGCGGTGCACGTCCTTTGCTATGCAGCGCCGGCCTTTTTGGTACGTCGCAATCGTCTTTTGAATGTTCGTCGAGAAGGGATTCCTCAGAAGCCGATCTTTGCATTTGATCTGATGTGACGGGTGTTCCTCCTGAATTTAATCGTTTTAATTGCGATCTCTGCCGGAACCAATCCTGCCTTTGGAAGTTCGGATTTATTACTCCTGATCCAGACCTGATCGCTTGAGAGTATATTGAATTGGAACGATTTCGGCAACAGTCTTGTACTCTTTCCTCCCATCCCCCGTAGACTCGGACGTATTCACGATTTTGCATCGATAGTGCTGATGGACCCAAGCTGGGGGTTGAATTGGCCGCTGGTACGGAGTATGAGGCGGAAACCTGTAATTAAAAAAATTTCAAAAATTATAAATTTTTCAGTTAACAAGTTTTTTGGCTTTTAAAAAAATCAAAATTTTTTTTAAAATAATTGTTTGTGCTTTAAATAATTGATGACCTAATACTTAAGACATCGGAAAGATTACAAAAAAGCACACGTTTATTTTTCGCACTACTGGAATCTTTACAAAAATTAAAAATTGCAACGAAGGGTTCTTGTGCGACAATAAAAGTTCAAATTCAATTTTAAAAATTCTTTTCAGAGAAAAACTACAAAATTTATTAAAAAAATATTATAGAAGACAAGTAAAAATCGTTTTTTCTAATAAGAAAATTTAATTTTTTTTAGGATTTTTAAATTGCTGAGCAAATTTTTTTGATTTTAATTCTCATCGAACAAATTTTTTAAAATTTCTTGTCAAACAAAAATAAAATTTTCTACTCACCTTATTATGTTGATTATAATTATTTCCATGAATCGGTGTATTATTTGAATATACTCCTCTTCCAGAACCTGAGCTGCTACTAGACGTACTCTCCTCTTCATCGGGTGTGTACAATTGCGAATCCGACATCGTAAGACCCGAATCTCTACTTAACGACATTTTGTCTTTTCGAGGTGGATCTAACAACTCCCTTTCCAGCGAATCAATCGACGAATCGTCACGGCGTAATCCTCCAGCTATAAAAAAAGTACATTATTAATAAAAAAAAACTTTCGCAAACATAAAACTACAAAAACAAATTTTTATACTTACAATGAAGGCTATCAGATTCCTCAGCTCCGCTATCCTGCAGCCTCTCTGGAGGCTCTCCTAATAAATGCGGGACATGAGGCCCTATAATAACTTCACAGTGAGTGACTAAAGCTTCTACCAAAGCTGGAACTGCTTTAGAACCAGCCGGAGTCATGCAAGGAGTCCATAACAAACTCGGCCCGACGCAAACGCCTAAATTTCCAGCCGACATAAGATTTAAAGATGATTTCCTCGCAATGTGATGAAGAACGCAAAGAAAATGAGATAATAAATTCTGATTAACTTTCGGTAACTGTTCTACCAAACTTTTCAAACGAAGAAGTCTTTCCGATTGGTTATTACAACTTAAAGCGTCCAACCAAAGAGGATATAAAGCCGAACCCAAAAGCGGTTCCGGTAAAGATCTCATAAATTCTTTTAACAAGGCCGCCGTTACTAAAACGGGCACCACTTCGAGTTGTACGTCTTCTCCGTTGTCTAATTTATCCCGGAGTTCTCGTACTAAACGCGCGTTGGCTGATTTTCTGAATATTCCCTGTGTGAACGGACCTTTTTGGAAGACTTGTTGAAGCATCGTCTGGAATTAATTTATGAAAGAAAAAAATTAATAATGAAAAAAAAGGGTTATGTGGGTTATGTTAAAATGCGGATAAACTATTTACCATAACTGGTCGGGGTGGTAACTCTCCCTCCATTACTCTGGACAAGGGCTGACCGAATAAAACCCCAGGACAGTGATCGACGCAATCATCACCTTTATTGACACTCCGCCTAAAGACGTGACGTATTCTCATTGGTGATTTTCTATTCTTTTTTCGATCCTTTTTAGAATCGGAATCGGGACTTTCGGGCGAGCGGCGGATGTTTCTGAGAATGAATTGGCACCTGCAGAAAAATAAAGAGAAGTTAGTTTGAATTTAAAAAGAAAAAATGTGGCAATCCGATTGATTTAAAAAATCAATTTTGACAATTTAAAGAATTAAATAAGTTACTACAATCGTTTTCATTTTTCTTTCTGGTCTTTTTACAAAATCCTGTGAGCAATTTTCAGTTAGGAAAAAAATTCGAAACATTCATGAGCTTCGAAAAGTTGAAAAAAATTCAGAACAATTCTTGGGTATAAAGAAAATGTTCAAAAGAGGTTATTTAAAAAAAATTCGAATTCAATTTTAGGCTTCACTATAAATTCTAAACAAATTCCCTAGTCCAAAAAATTTTCAGTAACGCAGACAATCTAGAACGATTCAAGGGCCAAAAAATTGTAGAAAAACTTTTGGCAGCAAAAAAAATTCGAAGAAAGTACATTTCAAGCCAGAATGAGAGCTTGAAAAAAATTTTGAGCCCGAAAGAGAATAAAAAAAAACTTCAGGTTGGTCTAAGTAAAAACAATTCTTGGAAATTGTTGTTTTTTTTCTAAATTTTTAAATTTTTTTTGAGTTTTCTAGGAAATTTTTACATTATTCCCCTTAAAGATTCTTAGAATTCTTATAGAAATGAATAATTTTTTAATTTTTTCCAATCTCGCTTAAAAAAATTCTTTTGAACTAAGTGTCAATAACTATTTTTTCCTCTCCTTCTGACTTCTCAGATTTTAAGGTGAACTATTTTCACTCCCTTATTTTTTCATTGATCCTATGAACTAATAAACGAAGGCAGTAATTTTAAAAAAGTTCCATCAAAACCCCTTCAGTAAATCAACTAGACAATTTGTGCTACTTTCTTGTAATGCAAATTCCGTTTTAATTTTTTCTCCCAATTTCTTGAAATGTCAGATTCTAAAATTTTTGCTGCTCATTTCTACTAAATGCTATTTCCCGTGAAACTATCAAAAAAGTAGAACTATTAGTGCAAGAGATTTAATGCATAACAAAAAGCCTACTCTAAAATAAACCTCTAAAGCCCATTCTAAATTTTTCGTATTTGACTAAACTACCGTGAAAAACTTTTTTGACTGGGAAATTTTCCAAACGTCCACTCCAAAAAAATTGACTTCAAAATTAATGAAGCAATATCTTCAGATAATTGTTCAACGTACCTGGTGAGAGGATCTGGCCCGTGAACATTATTACAATGATCTAAATCGAAACCCTCCTCCGTGCTCAATCCTTCCCTCAGACAACTTAATTTAATAGCAAAAGGACGCTCATGCCCGATAAGCGGATAAGGAGCTTCATCCCTCGACGTTTTCGCCCATAATTGAAATTCCGAAGGATCCAGCCCTCTCATTTCTAAATGATCCAACGCCAATGCAATGCACCTTGTTGCCGTTTCGTGCGGACCAACGCTGAAAGTTTTTACCTGAAAACAAAACCAAAAAAAAAAATTGTCTTTTACACCTCCGAGGCAAATTCACAATAAAAGGATTATTAAAAGATTAAAAATAAAATAATAAAAAAAAAAGCAGTTATCAGACGATTGGGGGAAAACTTAAGCATATTCCTACTAATGTGAATGGAGACGAGCCGGTCCGACGTCGAACCTAGACAGTCTAAATTGTATTATGCTCCGGTGCCTTAAATTCACAATGCAGGTAGTCATATCTTATCGAGAAGCTATTCAAGAGACAAAAAGTCGAAAAGAAAAAAATTCTTTTTTCCCCCAAAAACAACACTGACGTTTTTTGATATCACGAAGACAAATCGACTTTAAAATTCATTCACACTAAAAATTTTACTTACATATTCGATATTAGTCGACACGTCGTAATACAAAACTTGTATATTCGTCGACCTCGGCTCTTTTTCTTTTTCGATCGCGACGACTTCGCTTAATTTGTTCCACCAAAGATCCCTCGTGGCTTGAGTACTGCAAAAAAAAAAAAATAAATTTAACGTTACACTTTCTAGTTAACAACCCTTTTAACGTTAACAGAAAAATTAGAAACCAATGTCATGTTAAATACACATCAAACTATGTCAATATTAGCCTAGAGAGAGATAGAACCCTCGAATGTAACATTTTTAAAAATGGTGCCATTGCCCGGGTTCATCGCACTTTGTCAAATACAAGCCTACGAAAAAATCACCAGGGAGAAAAAATAAAAATCCGAGTCATACGCTGGCGACCTGTCGAATCCATTACAAAATATTCCCCGTTATTTTTGCACCCTCGCATAAATAATTGACCTCAAAACTCATTTCTTCAAAACAGAGATGCGCACAGGAAAGACATGGCTAAAATTAGGGCCGGCACAAGCCCTTTCTGCGACCCCCCGCTACAGGGAGCAATTGTGAGCCTTTTCAGACTTCAAGCAAAAAAAGGTCTTCAGGTAGCCAAGCAGCGCCCCCTGCGACGCTTACCGTGTCGTCCCGACCTTGGCTAAAATTTTCTACTTTAAATTCCTGAGAATCGAATACTCAAAACAAGACAGACTCTTGACAAAACTCCAGCAAGGAATTCTTGTTTCGCAAAATTGGATTTTTGAGTTCACGATAATCAAGAGACCTAAATTTGAGAGAGACAAATTCTTGTGCTCAGCCAAAAAAATAAATACCTTAATTTAAAATCCGGGAATAAATTCCTTCTAAAACGAGCGTGAAGATTAGAATCCGGACGCTTCCAGTTTAATTTCAATTTCCTGCATCCTAAATAATTAATCGGGCTAACCGGCCTGGAATCGAACTGATCCTGGATATACCGAACGCAATCAATTTTACAATCTTTAATCACTTTTTCCTGTTTCGCGGAACCGAAAGAACGTATCCGTAATAATTTCCGTTGTTTTTTCATGGAAAAACATGTCGTATCCACGGAATCATCCACATCCGCTAAATATTCGCAACTGCTCCCCAAAACATCACGGTAAGCTTTACCCATTGTCATCCTTACTATTTTCTTTTAAATATTTCCCGCTAAAAATTTCTCCATTTCGAAGAACCGACACGTACAGATAACCGTTAAACACTGACGGGAAAAAAAACAATAAATAAAAAAATACGGATCAAAGTCGACTACGTCTTTGTAATTCGAATCGAAACCAACGAGATTGCTGAGTTCGCGCTTATAATAAAACAACCACGTTTCACAGATTTTTTTAAAAAAAAAATATATATTTTTACTTCACTTCATCCGCGACATCTTCGTCAGCTGACGAAGAGAAAGAGAGGGAGAGATGATAGTTATGTAGAAAAACCGAAGGATGAAACGTCAACGCAATCAGCTGTGAACAAACTGAAGAGTGATTTGGAAGAAAGATTCCCACCCTTAAAATCTAACACCGTTTCTTATTGGTCGAGACAGGTAAAAGGAAGGGTTGTTTATTATCTAGAGCCTGAAACTGGTTTTTATTCATAATTTTTTTTTTTTTACTTATTTTATAGGATTTAAAATCAAAATGCATTTTTCTCTATCTATGAATATTTAGCCGTTGGGAATGATCTGCATTAAATCATGATGCGTCCTTTTTATTAAATGTGGATCATGTGTGGAACAAGTGCGGATTGTACGATTTTTAGAAATTTTGTTTGAGAGGTGAAAATAAATATTCGCAGAAAAATCTAGAAATAGAATTGGAGTAATAGCACATGCATGTTGATAGGTATGAATTTTGTGTATTGTAAATGGAGAGTTCAGCGCTCTTTCTAGGAATGAATGAAATGAATGAATTTTCGAGTATTCGGTTTATGGTAGGTACAAGAGGGGGTGACTTTGTTAATTGTCAGGCTACTTTGTGATTTCAATACTTCAAGTCGTTTGATTTTTTTTTTTTTTATTGAAAAGTTGTTACAGTTAGGTTCGAGGTTATTGGCAGGCGATTTCTCCACGAGCGGCAAGTTTTGGAGCTAGAAGGTCCGTTGAGTGAGACTTGGGATTTGGCTGACTCCTAACACATAAAGTGATTCTTTGTGCCACCCCTGAAGTACACTGCATCATCATAATCTCCAGGCCGAACTCAGAGATCTCGACACCAATAGTAATTACTCTGGTTAGTGGTTGCCCCCCTCTTGGCGCCCGTGATGTCGTGGCTATCTCAAATTTAGTCCCAAAACATTCTGCAATGTTTTCATCCAAGTTTTCTGAGCATGATGGTTCTATCTCGGCGTCTATCGAAAGCGCTGTGGATTGTTAGGGTTGAGAGGAACCCAACACCAATGCCCGCCCATGACTCCTTTACCCCCAGCCGGCATCATGGTGGCTCTAGCGGTAAAAGAACCTTAGCGACTTTAACCCATGATTCTTTTAGCGGCAGAATCATGGGCTGCAACAGTATTTCTTTTGCCCCGCAGGGGGGCTTTTGCGTCGCTTTTATGTTTCATTTCCCTAATTTTTAAAAGGTTACCTTGGCAAAAAAAATCTCACCGCAGGAATCACCACAACAATGATGACCTTTTTAAAAAAATAAAAATCCTTTTAGACTTTGAAGATTGCGCCTATTTTTTCACCGGACTTGCATAACATTTCTAATAACAACCTGAGACTACTACATTATAAATACTATCATAACAGAGACGCTTATCTCTTGAACCCACGTACCAATCTCGGCAATTCGTCTACGGTCTAGCCAGACATATCCAAAAATGACCCTTTTGCAGCTTATAGTTTCCTTTTCATTTGAGGAATTTTTGTGTTTAGTCGACGCAACGTCCGCACAAAAAAAAAAATACTAAATCAAAGATATCCCACTGAGTCGCCGCAATATATAGATTTCGGCGCTTGTCTGGTCCTCTCTTAAGAGCAATTCGGTTTGATTTATATTATAGAGATTTAAAAACATTCGATTTCTTATAAGAAATATTATTTTGGGAAATCGTGAAAGCGACTGAACTATTTTGGCGACATTTTCCATGTGTTATTAAGTTGGCTACGAATGAAGGTAATTAGGGAGCCTAATAGGCAGCGGACACTTGGATAAGTCTTTTTCTGATACACGGGAATGCCATGTTCTCGGATTGGAGCCCGCCATGATCTGGAAGGGTACGGCCCCATATTGTCTTATAAGCATGCTATTAAGCCATCATGGCGTACTCCAATTTGAGAACATGGCATCCCTGTGTGTAGCAGACGACTCATAAATAGAAGTGTCCACTCTATAGGCTCCCTTTAGGTATTCAACCCGAGTCAAAAAATTCAAGAGGGCTAAAGAGTTTCAAAATTTTAAAGAGCCTCAGATTTCCCAGCCCAGATTCGACTGTTTTGTGAGGGCCAACTAGGCTTTTTCTTCTCTCAACGCTCAGTTAAATTTCCCTAACTTTAACAAGCAAGTCGGTATTGTTTTAATTTTCCGATGCCATCAACCAGCTGAAGCCTCATTCTTCAAAAAAGATTTAATCCTAAGGTCACAACCCTAAATTTTTTTCCATAGCCTGACATTAATTTTTCCACACAAGACAGCAAAAAAAAAATCAAGTCTAACAACAAAATAGCCAAAAAAAATTCTAGGTCATTTGATAACGCTTTCTTTTAACAACCGCCTAATCTTAAATCAAAGATTATATCTTAACCTGGCCTAACCCTTGCAAAAATTTTATTATTTAAAAAATATAATAATTTTTTTAATAACCTCAGCCAGGAAACATTAAAAACCAGTAAAATACACACAACACAGAATCTCTTATTCCGAACCACCTTACCTGGCATTCATATTTTCTTCCCACAGGCAATATAAAAAATTATGAACACGTAATGAACTCAGCTACAGAATTCGAATCCCTATAAATTCTTCCGAAAAAAAAGGAATTGCACAACAATGTGTTCTCTACATGATTCCTTTTCTTCTTACGAAGGAAAAAAAAAATCAAATTTAAAAACTAGCTCGATACACTTAAGGTGTTGTCAAGCATTTCTTTCCGGACAATTAATAAAACACAATGTAAGTTTAATGCGAAGGGGTCGACGGATCACAGGGAGAATTCAACCATGTATGAACCTTCTTCACCAGAAATCGCGTTTTTCTTTTTTTGTGTATTTTATTTATCCTCACACCATATCGAATTATCATCAACCCGAAGACTGATCGATTCTCGATTGAAAGTTTATCTCGATTTACAAATATGTTTCATGATCAAATACGCAATCATAGATAAAGAGAAATATATCGATAGGGTGATGTGTATGTATATGAGTTGTAAATAATAAAGTGATGGATTGTGACCAAACGTCGGATTCGAGGCTTATAAATTGAATTCCGAAAAAAAAATAAAAAGTAAGAGCAGCCTCGGGGAACTCCAAAAAAAAAAAAAACATCTGCCTTTTTCGAACAATGCAGGAGAAAATGGCGACTTTAATCCGGAATTCAAAGAAAATAATTTTTTCTTTTTAATAATCTTTCTTGGAAAGTAATAATTTGGCATTCATAACAAAAGAGGTTTCCTTACCTGAAAGTGGCTACAACGTTCGTCGTCGGCCATCCAATAACGAAAGACGTCTCTTGACTTTTGTGAACTTCTATAACGTCTTCCATGGAACACCTTGTCAGCCATATTTCTGATACTCGCACTTTCTCTTTTAGTTTGAAATTGCCGCCAGATCTGGCTTTGGCTACCAGAAGTAAGTCGTTGAAGAGAAATAAATGTCGTTCTTGACTTTGGACGCCCTGAAATACCAAAAAAAATAAAAATAAGATGAGAATGCCTGCAGATGTTGACTGTAAGTTCAAGAGCACTAGTAGCGGCTCTAGGTTAGAGAATCTCAGAAATATATGTTTTTTCCTTTTACTTCTTCAGCCTAATCGGTAGTGGGCCCTTCGATGGGTCGTCTGCTCTAGAGAGCCTGAAAAGAGTCGCCAACTCTGCATATAGAAATCCTGGCTTCTGATTGGCTAAGACCAAATTTTCTTCAATTGGCTTTCGTTGATCAATGATGACGTCTCATGTCTTCTCCTGCTCCGTACTTACGTTTGGTCATAGCCAATTAAAAAGCAGCAATTTAGTTGGCGGCTCATCTCCAGTCTGCTACATACGGGATGGCCATTCGTAATTCTCGAAGCTGCCATGTTTTTTGAACTGTGAGTCCGCAAAGATCTCGAACTGAGAGTCGTCATGATGACGTCAGCTTAGCTTGCGAAATCAACATGGCTACTCTCAGTTCAAGATCATGGCGGATGCATAGCTCGCGAACTGGGCAAGTCTGATCTTCCAGAATTCCAAATTGTGGTCCTGTATAAAGCAGACAATTCATCGACGAGTCCACTACTTATTAGGCTGCTGATTCATTATCTCTTGAATTTTTTTGGGTCTACTAACAAAGTTTCGGGAATTTGGCACTTCAAAATCACCTCGACGCATCAGACTTGCACAACCTGGGAGCTTGAAAATAAAAGGAGAAACCTCGACCGCAACAACAGTTTGCAGCAAGTAAGAGCAAGTTTACACGTCAACTAGTTCCCTTACCTAAAATTTGCAGCAAACTACCGTAAGTGTTCTTGCGGACGGGGAAAGGGCAGAGCTCTTAAAAAAGTTATTAAAACAAGATAGGACCTCGAAAAATATTATGAGGCTTCTTCGAACACAAAGCAGGTCCCTTGAGACCTACATACAGGAAGAATCGCGACCTCCTGTCATGGCTGCCTCCTATGCACAGAGCGCAGCCTAGAGTATGACTGGGAGGACGCCATTTTACCGTACGTAAAATGGCCGAATCTTACCCCCTAGGTCGCGCTTCTCCCTACATATAGATCTCTACAGGTCCTGCTTGGTATAGAGTCTTATTGGGCACAAATTTTGAGACCTACTTTCGTTCACAACCGCCAGCCAAGTTAAGCTCGCGTCCTCTACCATTGGGCATGAATATCTTTTTGCGTATAGTTTACTTCTTATCGAGCGAAAGCTATTCGAGCATTTAAGCTAAAATGTCAGATCTAAAGTTCACTAGGCTCCATAAGACAAGAGCTCGAATAACCATCCGCTATCACTAAAACCTGATCTCTCCTTTAGACAAATACTAGCTGCCTATACAGGTGATATTTTTCTTATATCCATAACTTAGCATATATCAACGCTTGCTGAATACATTGTGTGCATTATATGAACATACAAAACAGGCGACATTTACAAAAAAAATAACAGTAATAAACCTTACCGTTGTGAATTGAACAGGTGTTTCCAATAAAAACACCCTTTTATCCTGACCGTCCTTGGGCAAAGTCTGTTCTTCAGGTTCATGTCTCTTCGCAGAAAGTGCTCGTTGTAACCTTGCTGCGGTCGTGCTCCTTTTACGCATAAGACCTTTCATGCGCATGGTCAACACGTCTTTATCATAGAGTCTCAAAGCGTCTCCGGGGAACAAATCTTGTATCCTCTCTAGATCGCTTTCCTCGTTCCCTTTCTTCACTCCCTGCAGGATAAAAAAAAAAAAATACGTATTAAAATAAATAAAACATTTAAATAAAAATAATAATTTGCTACAAACTATATACGAAGGTCGTTTACCTAAAACGATAATCGTTTAAAATCGCATTCACATCATTCATTAGGTAACAAATGGGTCGCCAAGGTCTTTGCCCCGCTTACCTTATCCTTAAATCTTCGGAACCGAAACCGAACCATACCTCGAATGTCATATAAAATAAAAGAAATGTCAGTGAGGTAATCAAGTGCGTTTCCAATCGCTAATAATCATTACTTATTTGTTATTCCTCACAGACATGACATCATGTGCTTATTACCCAAGGTTGCCATCAAAAAAGAGCAAGTAAGAATAATCTAAATTAAAAAACTAAGAAGTAATCAACAGAGCCAGACTGAAGAAGATAGACCAGCTTGAAGAATTTCTGATTACATCGACCTAAAGACCAAATACTGATTATGGGAATTCGCTGGCCCACCTCGCCATGGGAAATTTTTGCAAAGACCGACTAGCTAGAGTCTGAAATGAGTGAGTTACCAACACTAGACTCAGACAATGCACGTCCCAGCTGGTGGCTTCTTCGCCCCCTCGGCTAATTTTTACTTTCGAGCTCCCTAGAGTGAGGAAGTATTGCGGTCGTGTCAAAAATGAAATTTCGTCAAACTGCGTATTTTGCCGTGAAATGGCGAGAAATAACCGTGAAAATGGTTTTTGGGCTGACGTCCGTCCGTCCGTTCGTCTGTTCGTGCACTTTCGTTTTTCTCCTGCGTTTCCGAAACCGAAAGAGATAGCGCCACGAAAATTAGCAACTGCCTTCCTCAGGAAGAGGGAAAACTGTTGTTTCATCATCAAGACCATACGGCCAAATTTACGGCTTTGACAGGGCCAAATAAGGCCAAATTTAGAGTTTTCGGGAATTTTCTCGAAAACGGCTCTAACGATTTTTTTTTCATTTTTTGTGTGGATATACCTGACCCTATAATGAACAACTTTTCCCTTTGGAATTTTTCCGTAAAGAATAGCCCTCCCCGGAAAATCCGAAAAAACCGAAAATTTTTAAGTTTTACAAATAGCGGTGATATGGAACTCGATTTCGACTGATTAATAGTAAGGGATTTTAAATTTCGGTCTGTTTCCTGATTTCAAGCCACCCCCCGACCTCCCAAGTCCCCAATGACGCCTTAATCAAATGAAGTTATACCCCGGACTGCTATTCCCCTAGTTTAACATTTCCATGCTTCCAGTTAACCCAACAAAATCCTTCCGTCTCCTCAAGCGTCCTCTTAACTCTAATTAACCCATTCTAATTAAAAACTACATTGAAGCGCTAAGAGTTCACAAGGTTAACATTTAATTATTAATTCATTTCACTGATTTCGATTAAAAAGAAAAAAAATTAAAAATGTCGTAATCGATGACTAATCATTCCACTCGTCTTAACCGAACATTAAACTAAATAACAATATATATTAAAAACCCCGGAAGAGATGCAGATGAGGTTATCTGTAAAACTTTGTGCTAAAAAGCACGCGCCAATTACAATCCAGTCGATTTTAATTTTTTACGTGAAAAACAGACATTAAGGATATGCTGCGATGATGATTGCTTACACAGCAGATAGTTATACGATGATTTCCCATGACCTTCTCGTGTATATCAACGTGATTTTGAGATAGTAAATGAAATTAGAACCATCATCCGGCACGACTCACCTTCCAAGGTAATATCAGGATGAATGAAAGCAAAAACAAGAGTAAAAACGTTTATTATTTTTTTTCCCTAATAGCACGTGGACTCGTGTGCGGGTTATTTTTGTGCAATATTTTTAAGTCTCATCTTTCATTGTGCCATTCAATTTTTAACTCAACACGTGGGTGTCTGCTTTCTTTGAAAGAAAAAAAAAACGAAGACATTGTAATTATTTTTTGTTGCGTGTGGCACCTGATTCGCAGGCTTTAAAACAAAGCAAGCAAGAAACGCAGAGGGAAGGATCGTTATTGTGTATTGAAAGCACTAGCCGGGTAAATAATAATTTTGAAGTAAATATTTTGCCAAGGATTGATATAGATTGCGGGAAATAATTCTGATTGAAGTATTCTCTCTGAGGTAGACAATTTTCTCAAAAAAAATTTACAAAAAAAAATTTTTTAAAAAATAAAGAAGATAAAAAATAAATAGAGATAAAAAAAAATAAAAATCAAAAAAAATTATAAAAAAAGATAAAAAAAAATATTTTTGAAGAAATCTGGAACCCACGAATATTCAATTTCTAGCGAATTGGAAAAATTCTTGAGTCCAAACAATATCCTCCCAAGAATTTAAAGGAACAAAAAAATTCTAGAAAAATTCCTGACTCCAAAAAAATTAATCCGAAATTCCGGAGTCAACAAAATAAAATTTTAAAGGACTCATGAAAAATCAGAAAAAAATCTTGGTACACAAAAAACGATTTAAAAAAATTTGTGGGCCTCAAAGAAAAATTTAAAAAAATGTGCGAGGCTCAAAAAAATTTTTTAAAAATTTTATAAAAATTCTTTAACCTAAAAAACATTTTTTAGAAATTTTAAAAATTTTTAAAAATTTTTAAACAAATATCCTGAAACAAAAGAAATTTTGGACTTTTCATACCTGCTCTCAAGCTCATCAGCGCCGCCGTGCCCAACGACAGGCCAGGCTTGCCAGATACGATAATAAAACCTATGTTTAGCTTATGCAGAAATTATCGTACCCTATTGTCTACTGGCATCACTGCGACAGGCGACCACGACACTAACCTAAAGGCACCACAACAAGAGACCAAACTAATCAAACCTCATTTACCAATAAATCCACATAAAGACACAGATGACCATTACGTCAACACCACCGGTCATCAACCTCTCCCTCATCCCTTGCCAAAGATGTTCACAGTAGCGTAACAAGTACTAAACCGTACATAATACGCCACACACATCACTTTTTTTTAAAAAAAAAATTAGGCTTTCTCAAAAATAACTATTATTTACCTAAAGGTATTGTTTGCCCTCGACAAAACCCGCAAGTCCTCAATTATCTAGTAAAACAAAATCAACATACAATTCCGATGATAGCCATCAACGACATTTGCGAAGCGAAAATAATGTTACCTAAAAATTACACCGAGCCGGCAAAACATTTTACCCGTTACCCGATTGAAAACGCCCATTTAAAAACCCCCCCTTGGGACATTACACAATTCACCGGCTTCATAATTAATGTCAGTGATTCCAGTAATTGCGCAACTTATTTGAATACATTTAAGAATATTAGAGGCTTATTTCGGATAAATCCTTCCAGGTCTTCATGCATTGTGCCTTGCCGCGTGACCTGCAGGCGCAATAGTAAACAAAGTCACGTTGCACAGCTCGCATTTATCCCATCATGTTTGTCTCCGCAGCAGAGTTCTCTTTACTCGAGCCAAGCTTTTCCCGTATAATGCTGTCATACGCATAACGGTCACTTATGGCTGACATTGGAATTTCGCCGTCTGCGTGCAGGAGAAGTTGTTGGTCTTTGAAAATAAGGCGTTGCAAGGAATTCTGGGAGAGATCGAGTGACTGGGCATTTACGGACGAGCCTGAATGAGATCTAAAAAAGCAGCTTCTTACTTTGGTCGTGATCTGATCACTATAGTGTGAGCAAGGCACGCCAATCGCATTGGACCGAACATATGGCGCATGCGGCCTAGTCGAGGATGAGGGCAAGTTTTGTTCGAACACCCTACAAGTTCAAGATTTTTTCGTAGACCCAACTTTGTTGAAACTTGAAAGGAAAGAGGTGCAGGTTCCTGACCACTGAACCACTTACCAGATCACATCCATCCAGAAGGGAATCTGTGATGCGGCAATAGAACTTCAGGCCTTGTAAAATTATGGATAGATAGTTAGTCTCTTAGGGCAACCGGTGAGGCATGTTTTGTCTTGCTCAAGGAATGGCGTCCTTGCCCTGTAGTGAGCTCCCTTTTCAGGGTTATGAGTTAGTGGAGGGCAGCAGCTTCGCTAATACTGACCTAGGGCTGAAGATGGTAGTAATCGGCAAGGCCTAGGCTCAGATACCGGGAGGCAGAGTTGGATCAATGGTATGGCTACAGTACTGCGATGTGGAAGATTATGGAAAGTCACTACATTATTTGATATTCCTAGTAAAATCGTCAATGGTTGGCCATGATGATCGCCAATCTTTGACGAGGAGCGGGCATTTCAAGAAGAAGAAGTTAGTCTCTTACCTCTTTAGCTTTAGCCTTGTTCCTGGCGAGTTCTTCATTTTCCCGTCCTTCCGCAAGAAGGGTCTGGATATATTGTTCATACTGGGCTAGTCTCTGCACCTGAAACAAAATCAACAAAATCGAATTAAAAAATTTTCAAAGCATTTATAAGCGGCGAAGTATTCAAAGGAGTCGATGGTAATTAATCAAAATCTCGCTGTCAGTACGTACCTGCGGTCGACAAACCGAGGTACAGTTAAAATGGAGCATTATCATTGCCCAGAGTATATCCAGCAGCACATTATATTTAAAACATTGCCATTTTTTTTAAATATCCTATTTTTATAATAACAAACTTGTTTTGATTAGTTTTGCTAAAAAAAAATCAAAAAGTCAACAAAATATTTTTCTTTTTCTCGTAAGCAAGAAATTGATAATAAACAACTGATATTTATGAACGTTTATTCAATACTGAAACTATCGGATCTTTTAACCCTAAAAATATCGTTTCTATTCTTAAAAATGTCTAAGAATACATGGGCGCTTGGAAAAGACATTAACAGTTCAAAAGCGCTTGGCGGAAGTGCATGAACGTCAGTTCTTCATTTTTCGATGGGGAGTTTAATTATCCTCGGAAAAAAAAACAATGCATCCCTCGTGATTTCCTCTATAAAGTTAAAAATGCACTCACTGAATCCTTTCAGTCTTTAAAGATAAAAAAGATTCGGTTAATTTAAGTGAGATGCAGAGTGAATCAGCCCACGAGTCAGTCTGTCTTTAGTCTTCAATCCATATAATTATTATGAATGGTTTTGTAGGCGGTCTTTCGTCTTTTTTTTTTCTTCTAATAATTATCTCGGGGAGCGAAAAATAAAAGGATGAAGAAGATGAAAAAAAAAAAATGAAATTTTTTAAAAATTACGTCACTTCATGATAGATGAACTGTGCCATGGAAAACATGAAGATAAACATACATGGGTGGGAAATTCCACATAATAGACACTTCCAGTTTTTCAAGGTCATCGCTAGCGCACATATTACATAACATGTTTCTCAGCATACGTGAATCTCGGGAATAATCTTCTTCATCAAGGCTTCAAGCAAAACCTCAATTATTTTCACATGGGTCTTATTTTTCGCGCAATTCGATCGGTTATCTAAAAATAAAAACACAGGTTTGTTCCTCAATGTTGCCAAGTCGGAGGAATTTACCTCTTGTGTGATTTTGAATTGTGGTAAAAGACCAAAAATCTTTTTAAAATAGAAACAGTAAAAAATACGAGCTGAAGACATCCTAATAAATCTCAGCGCACTTCACCTTTTTTCAACGCACCGTAGGCATTAATATTTCAAAAGCGGAGCTTCAACTCTCTATGCAAAATGTGTAAGCACAGGATTGGATTTTGCACCGCAAACGATGGCACCATCGATTCTGCAAAGATTCAGGCACAGCTAAGCCCATTTTGATGCGCGAAGGTGCGCGGAGATGTTCTAAAGGTTTTTAGGGGCTCAATATGGTGCGCTGAGGATCGTCGCACATTATAAAGCAAAAAATATCACCTTAACGAAATATTTCACCTAAGACCGTTCATATATCGTGACCACTACATTCGGGCAGACAGGCACCACTGCCCAAATCACTTCTCCGAACAACTTTACAGACTTAAACAGGCCTTACAGCACATTCGTGCGCTAAACCAAAAATAAAATAAAACCATAAATTAATAAAAAAAATTCTTCTCCCATAAATCTCTAAAAATAGCGATGTCCAGCGACCTAATTTCTGTTCAAGGTTATCATCACAGAAAAAAAAACAAATACTTCTTTTTTTAAAAAAGAAATTCCTCAGGTACTCGAATACTTATGTCCCCATTAATTCATTGCAAATTCTTATCAGATCGAGATTGTGACGATTATTTTTAATCCAATCATTCTCATTTCCTCTGTATTGTTTTCTTTATCTCAGAAGGTCACTACAGCTTTAATTAAGGTAACGAAATTAGTTAGATAATCTAAAAAAAAATTTCAGGGGCGTTCGTGGTTTAAAGCAACAGCGCTAAGTGGGTGGAAAAAAAAGAAAAAAGGGAGATAGATCCCTTCGTCTGGGATTCATAAGAAAAAAATTCCCATATCAAATATCTCACACCTTTAAATAGAGCAGAAACTGGTTTATATTAAATAATTTTGGCAAAGGGTAAGTGAATCAAAGGGTCGAACCGCATTTTGTACCTATAACCCTTTGTGCATGAATTATTACAATTCTTTAAATATAGAATTAAATTTCCGGACTTTTTTTTTATCATTTGATTTCATTTTTTTAATAAATAGGCCAAATAAGGTCAATTAATTTATCGATAAGATATCATATCGAATAAAACCAAGCGCCTTTTTTTTCTTCTTTCTTTACCTGATTAGCGGCCATAAAAATCTTAGGTCATTATTTACTCGTCATATTTGAATATTATACTTTGGGAAAAAATTTTAGTGAAGGGCCACCTACGTACAACAAACAAAACTTTCGAATTTACGGAGAAGGAAGATGACGCATCTTTCATTTGAAAAAACAATGAGTATAATCCAATTTCACTTCCCATTTAGCCACTTCCCAAAATGGCCAAATAACATAAATATTTATTATATTGTAGAAATGAGAATTTTTATGTCTTCATTTATATGATCTTCTGGAGTCTTAAAAAAAAGTTATGGGTTCATGAAGATGCTATTATTGACTTTTTCGGTTATTTACGATTTTGAGTCGTTTCCTGTGTATAATTTCGTGTGTTTTATTACGAAGCAATCTCGCAGATCCAATTAAGGGTAAATTCAAAGCCTCGAAAGTCAACTGGAAAAGTTTACTTTTTATTTGTTTTCTTTGTTCTAAATATTTAACATTTTTTTTACGCAGGAAAGTGACAGGAAAGTTTTCTAACGCCTCTAAAATTAATGAAAGAACACTTATGCGCCATTTTCTTGCTCATATGAATGTTTGATAATAGAAAACAAATGAAAACAAAAACAAGGAAAAACATTTTCAGCGGTTTCTCGTTGATATTGTGGGGCAGGCCTTAAGTTCTTAGAACTCAGATTGGGTCTGTTTATGTTTGTCGGTCAGCGCACCAAGGCAGGGGGTGCCTACCAGCCGTCCAAAATTCGTTTTTTTAGCGCATGACGTCAGCTGTATGTAATTGAAAGAAAAAATACTAGTCGTTAACTTCTTGTTGCTCGCCTATCTCAAAAACTTCAAGTCAGAAAAAAACATGAAAATTCATGAAAATAAATGTATTGACTGTTACCGAACACATGCAATGGGCTGTTCACTCATGCACGACAAGTAGTCTACTACAGGTTCATAAATGACAATTTTCTCAACACAAATATTTAAATTTTATTCCTTTGCCACTGATTCCTGCACGGGTGACTCCGACTTTGTTTGTAAACAATGAGTTTCGAATCGGTCTGATTTCAAAAAAAGCATGTCCATGCCATCCCCAAGCCTTACCAAACGCTTTTTACTGCCTGGCTTCGACAATCTTCTTCTGTAGAAGATTTCTTAAAAAGCAGAGTTCAAAATCTACCATTCAGTGCCCCCTTTCTCCTGCACGAAGGCAACCGCCTGACATGAGGAATTGATAAAAAGTTACTGCTGCCACTGATTGGACGGACCATGCACGGACACTCAACATCATCAAAGACGCCAAATCAATGTCGAACTGACATCGGCAAGTCTTCCTGGCGTCACTAAGCTGTTCAATGAGCGTAATTTCATTACTTCATGAAACCTGCGCCAATAATTTTACACTAAGTTTCAGCTCAAACCTAAATGCAAATCTTTAGTTGGAAACTTCCATTACATCGAATCATGTTAGTTTTTCCAATCGCCGATCACTACTTCACAATCATTAAAGTTTAATCGATCGACACTATTGCATTTGTTTCCGTGTGCGCTCAATAACTACGCCATTAAGACTCTCCACATCTGTTCTCGTCACTTAGTACATCTCCACTTCACAATCCTTTAAATGACAATGCATGTCGCGATGAGCCAATCCTCATATTGTTCCGCAAACTCGAATTGAGTCAACCAAGTCGATTGCTAATTCCATTCAAATCGAACGTTTCACGTGGGTTACTCTTGCCATAATTTGTCATCATACAAGGACGAGCAGTTTGAATCGGAGTTTCAACCATCCGTAAATGTGTATAACTTCCGTTTGATTTTCTCAAAACGAAAACGAAAATTTCTACGAAACCTCCAAGTCAAATAATCGAATTACGTCACATCTATTTTGCAAACACGATTGACACAAGTACCAGAAAAAAAAAATATTTCAAGAAGGAAAAACGAATTGACATGGATTTTAAGGTGTGAACTTAATTAATCAAATCCAAATCAATAAAATTCATCAGGATTAAAGTGTTATTGCACGTGTTCCGAAGGTCGTACATACCTGTGTATATCTGCCAAGTATTGATGGATACGTCATATATTCCAAACAGAGAAGAAAAAAAAAGGGGTAAAAAATATTTTTATGTTTCCATTTCGTGCAGCGAATTAACTGTTCTAATGTTTTCGTGATTTCAGCTTGCTCCAAGGTGAACGTCTCTTCAGAAGCACCGATTGTTCTTGGTCATACGTCCCAGAATTCGTGACAAGTTAACGATCTATTATTCTTATGAACCAAAGCAAAAAAAAAAAAAAAACAAGGAGCGGCTTACTTTCAGAAAATTACGTTTCAATTTACGATTTCGGGGGTTAAGGGAATAAACGATGTCCAGTCCGGAGGAAGAAGAAAAAAAAAAAATTGAATTACAATGGAAACCCGCAGAACCAGTTACCAATGAATGAGATCTTCCTCTGTCAACATCTTTTCCCATCGGTTTCCATTTCTTGTTAATGAGATTGATTTTTCTTCTCTTATTTCAATCTTTTTTTTTGTAGTTTCTCTCTTGATCGCTTCCGGTACTAAAATCGAAATGACTTAAAAACCGGTCAGGGAATAATTTCCCAGATTATATCAAAACGGTTACTTCATAATTAGTTCAATAAGTAAAGTATAATAAAGACAAAAAAAGATTTGCATGGTCAAATGTGATTATAATAATTACTATTCAGACCTTCAAACTACGCTGATCTCTTCTTATATTTACATAATCCGCGTGTTATTACAAATAAAGTTAGTTCTTCCTTTTTTTTTTTTTTTTTTTGAGTAATCACGAGCTTTTAGATTCTTTGCAAAAAAAATTTAATCGTGGGATTTGCATACCAGTTCTAAATAGATTTTTATTTATACGGTTGCAAACGGCCACGGTAGATCGAATTAGAAAACAAATGTTAAGAATTTAATTTAAATGGACGTTATTAGGTTAACAATAAAAGAGTAAACATGTCCATTACATGGGTCAACAAATTGTGAATCTAAATGATTAGACGGTTTAGGTTTTTAATCTTCCTGACCTCGTCCCGTCTTAAATTCCTGACTTAGATTTTTAAGTTTACATAGTCTATGACAAGAGTTTATGGGCAAGTGATTAATATTTGATTTTTTAATGGAATGCTACCTAAAAGGAGAATATATGGAGATGTTATCACTTCCGTCTTCCGATGTCGCCGCGATTTGATCCGCCTTAGCTGGGTCTGTGGGCCGGAATTTCGTGTAGCAAAAGCAGGAATGATGGGTTATAAATGTCAGGTTAAGAAAAGTTAAAAAGCTGATCTATGAAATTATGAGGATTAGTTTACATTTTTAAATTTTTAGAATGAACAAGCCCCCATGTTGATATTTGAACAGGCTCTGAAAATATTGTCAACAGAGAATGAAAATCAGCTATATCAAAATAAAAATTTGTGACGTCCCATTTAAGTCTTTATTTAACTCCAAGGGGAAAGAATGAAAGAACTAGCTGGTTTTTGAATTGGCCGCTGGAGAGCGGTAGAAATAAACTAATGTAATAGCCTAAAGCTGCTGAAATTCTAATCTCAAAACTGCAGCAAGGAAAGCGTCCGACCATAAATAATGGAAAGCTAGCTTCCACTGGGCCCAGACCCGTAGCCAGAGAACCAGGTTAGGAGGGGCACAAAATCTACTAGGGGGGACTCCAAATGACCCCTTATAACATGGAGGATAGGGAAAACATATGGGCCAAAAAATTTTCCAGGAGGGGCCCAAGGTTCAGCCAGGGGGGCTGAACGGGCCTGAATAGGCCCTCAGTGATTTTAAAAATACTGCTTAATCATTACGCACTAGTCATTAGGATGGACCATGGACGATGATGCTGAAACTGTTTTGGAAAAGTGGGCGCAGTTTAGTCGTGAAATAAATCTTTTCCTTAAATATTTTCAAGTGACGCTGAAAACTATTTTTCCTCAAATCTTTGGTGGCAATCTTATAATTTATTGTCGCACCTTTTCTTTTGATAACGACCGTAAACCATTTTTTAAAAAATTAATCAATCTCTTCCATCTTAACGACTGCCCATTCGGCAAGTTGTAAACTTTCCTTATTGTGAGCACTATTTCTTGAAATTCTACTTCCCATTTTTCATTCATAAAACTGGATAAGTTTCTACTGCGACTTTTACTCAGACTTCAAAAACTATTTAGCGATCTTTATCTCCTTTTCAACACTGCCGAATTTTGCTACTCGGTTCATCAATCCAACTCGAATATAATTTCACCCACAAATTTAAAAAAATAACATTGCCATGCATAAGAAAAGATTCTCACAGGCCTCTTATCGGCTGTACAAGAACACCAGGATCGAAATAAATTAGCAGTTAGTCAGCCGGCGCCTAGAGAGTGGGCGAGGATACACATTTATGATGAAGATGTACTAATATGGTTTTTGCATTGAATGAAATCATTAGAGAAGTGAGAATTCAACGAAATATCAATTAATGTGGGGAATCCCTGCATTCCAAGATACCGTATATTCTTCATAATAAATTTTCGATATCTTCGTCGTTAATTTCTAATCATATTAATAGATTAAGCTTGAACCATGATTTTTTTCTCGTAAGTCAGCAAACAATGAAAACCAGAAAATAAACAGGTGAAACAACATGGCTACTACATCTGTCGTGCTAAAGCACAAGCTGTTCACTCATAACCTTCTAATAGCACATTTCCAGTAGTTTCACTGTCAACAACGTCACATGGCAAAGCCAAAATTTTTTAACATTTAACCTTTTTTTAAAACTATTTTAAAATATCCCCAACCCCACGCCACCTTCGCTTTTTTTCTTATAAACAAAATGCAATATTAATTGGTATACAAGGGGAAGCTAAAAACATTAAATTAAAAATGCACAGTGATTACAAGATGACGCAAAACCGGATGCGACGTTTCTATCTAAAAAAAGGAAGTATCCTTTAAAATATATAATTATAACCAGCAAACGTCTAACCTTTTGCTACTCGAGACAACCTGTCCCCAGGTGAAAATATATATTTATTTTAAAGGAATATAGGTAAACCGAGAGGGAAACCCGTTCAGATCGAGTTCAAACGATGACTGCATCCAAAAATTCTAGGTTATCAAAACAAAAAGTCTGGGTTGCTTGCACTGCATTCTTCTCGAAAAAAAAAAAAGAAAGGATAAGAGATAACCCACTTCTTTATCCTAAACTAACAGAAACACTTAAAAAGACATCGTATTTATTTTCGAAAGACCTGAATCACACATCCGTTCTTCGATAAAAAAAATATATATCTCAAATAAGTAAGCAATCTAGATTTTTTTTTGTCCGACAAATGCAGATGAGCTTCCGGTAGCTTGCTTAAAAAGATGAGTAATCTCTTTTTCGAAGAAAATATCGGTCAGGTTTAATTATTTCCGCTTTGACTCACGACTAGCTTCTTCTAAGGTGATTCTGAGTACATCATCATGATATCGATCGACCAGCCTAGCCCACGGTTATTTGTTTTCGATACTATGACAACAACAAAAAACGAGAACCACAAAACGCCCAAAAAAATCTATTGGTCTTGTAAGTGTCAAAGCACTAAGGTAATAATTAAATCAAATAAAAAACTTTTTTAATCTCATTTTAAAAGTTTCTTTCGAAAATTCCCATAACGTTCCTAAGGAAGGGTTTAAAAGGTATTTAATAAATTTTATCGAAATTATAACGGTTCGACGTTATAAAAGTTAACCATAACTTTTTTTCCCTTCCATCCTTTTACTTCAAATTCTTCCATAACCGAAATATAAAAGTTTATCGACGTAAACATGAAATCAACAACTGTAACGGGACATTAATTCAAAATATATGTACATATGCATGTCCATACCTATTTCCAAGTTTACATGAGCATTCTTTTTAAAAGAAAATGTCATCAATGTTCATTTTCGTTTTATCTTCACGCCTCTGTGACTATTTAACCTTCTCATTACCGATCACGATTTGTTTCTTGTGTCAATGTTTGAGATACTGACAAGGCCGATTAGATTTATTTTCTATTGACTTTTTTAATTCCGAAATTTCGGAAGAAAAAAAAAACGAACGAGGTCAACGATTCGTGTCATCGATTCTCGAATCGATCAATCACGTAATCATACACACAAAACATCTTTTAATTAATATTCATTAATTTTTATTATGTATTTCCAATAGCGTAACAAACAAGTTCGCATGAAAATGACACCGATAACGATTATGAATTATGAACATAAAAATCGGACAGAGGAGAAGTATTCGAAGCTAATTAGCCGCCGGGAATTTTTTCTTATTTTTTTAATTTGTTTCTTACGTTCTGTTTTAATTATGAGAGGTATTACACAATCTTTTTTTAATTTCATTCAATGCGACATGAGAGTAAATGTGAGAGTGTGGATATACCTGAGTATGTCACAATGATTAATTTCTGTGTAAAATGTAGGCCTAACCCATTATCTCTGCGACAAGGTCGCTTTACCTTGCCGAGTTTTTACCTTAAAGGGTTTTTCGGACTTTTATTTTTTGTTAATTTGGTGGACGTTTCTTAGAACGTTCAATAACGTTTGCATAAGAATTTGTTGGGGGAAGGAAAAAAGACAAGAAGGAAAAAAAAAGTGAGAAAGAATTTGATTTTTCCCCCTGGCTGTTTTGTTTTATAACAATATTGCAGTTTTAATCGCATTTGTCAAGTCTTGTCAGGTCGGGTGAGTGATTTCATGCATAATAATTAAAAGAAAATTTACGTGCAGCGAGAGTGTGGTAGGCGAATAGTAAAAACCATTTCTACGAGTTGACTACTGCATGTTTTCTTCAGTATTGCTGCCTACTAGCTGCTGAATTTTCCCATGCATTTTAACTATGTACTAATTCCAAAATTTTGTCCCCACTAAGCTTTCGTAAAGTGATTTTCCAGGTACTGTCGATACCTTGTGGAAAACTAGCAAGCAATCCCACAACACAGTTCAAAATATTTGAGAAAAATTAAAACTTTTAGGTTTGACTGGGGGATGAAACCTTTTCGGTTTCAAATTGAATGCAAACGAGTTTCAAATGATACTTTCCTGAAACTATTTTCAAATTGAAACTTTTAGTATTGGATTGTGATTTCTCGTTCCCTTGGTAATGATGATGGATAGAATCTTGGTTGATGGAAAACGAATCGAGATTAAATCAGATTTCGGCTTAAGTCAACGTTTCGTGTTCTGTATTTAACACTTCATCAAGACTACAATTGGAAAAATACAAAAAATTAACCGCCAAAATATACAAAACAGATAAAATACAAACAAAACTGAATTTACCGGACTCACCTTAACCTAACTTCATTAAAAAACGTTGGGCTTACATTGGAATAAATAAAACAAACAAGACTAGATAGGTTACACAATCACAGGAGTTAATACATAAAATACGCGGAAAACATTTTTTAAAATTTTATGCCATGAAACTTTTAGGTTGAAACTCTTTTTTTTCTCAAATGAGAATATTATTTTGAACTGTGAAGAAGGCAGAATCGGATTTCAATATCTTTTACAGTTTTCAAGATTCTTCTTCTCAAATGACGCACAATTACCGTAGAATGGGGTGACTTTATACATCTAATTTTCGCTATTTTACAGCTATCTTCAACCATATTTTCATTATATTAGAATGGGTAGGTAGATTGAGTCCTATAAAATTAAAAAATAAAAAAAAATTATAAAAAATTAGCTTAGAAAAATTGGCAGAACAAAATGTTAGTCACCCCTCGGGTTTAAAGTCACCCCACTCTACGGTACCAAAACAAGATTACTGCTGGCCTATGTATCATGATCCATTTTCAGAAGAGCCAGAGGACATTTTCGAAATAAGGAAAAGTGAAATATGCATTCCTTCCTGTCCTGGTTTTTAAAAATTCTTCACATCTTGAATTTTTCCTCCTACATTTCCTTATAACTCAGCACAAACTAAAACTCGTTTTTTTTAAACATCTCCTTGAAATGACGCATTGGAAAATGAATGACTCGATCAGTAAATTCAAAATACGAAAACATTCACTTTTTCTTTAGTCTCATAGCATGCGCTCTTTAATAAAAAAAAAAACTTTTAATTATTCTAATTTTCTTTCAGCGAATCTAATTCCATATAATCTGGGCTAAAAATGATGCAATTACCAAGCCGGTAATTGAAAATTATGAGACATTTAGGTCTCATTATGAGGCTTTTAACATCAAAAATTTTTTTATAAACACATGCAATAAGCTTCAATCTGCACTGTATCCAACACATTAAAATTAATCTTAAAACGTTTATCATTAATTAAGATACGCCACAATAAAAATTAAATACATGCGTCAGAACTCTGTAATTTTTTCCCCTCGTTAAGAAGCTACTGAATACAACTTAAATCTACCTAAGCTATTAAATAGAAATTAAAATCCATCGATTTAAAATCAAAAATATCGAATTTCTTAAAACCTACTTGAATAATACGAAACTTCCTTCTAGATGCTTCTGATTCATGTAAGAATTAAATGAAATGAAGGTTGGTCAGTTTTACAAGTTTATATCGTCAAAAAACCATCTTCCATCATTAAATTCTAATTTGAAAAAATCATCTACGTCTTTTATGTGACGTCATTTACTTTCGTCACCGCAAAATTTTTCTTTTTCTTTAAATACTTTTATGGCATGTTATCCAGGGTTCCATTCTGGTTTTTTTTGAACAAAAGCGAAGGAGCCGAGCATTTTTGCATCCCACAAGTATGGACACAAAAATTCAGTATTTCCGGGATGCGAGCCCTGCACATTGCCATTAGAGCCGCGGGTTGCAAACTTTGGCGGTTTTAGGAGGGAACCAAACTAGGCAATCGTTTAAAATTTCGCTCTAGTTGAGCTTGGAAAAGTAAAAAAATCTCCTTAATTACTTTTAAAAAAAAAACACAATTTCGGTTAGGTCAGGTAAGGTTTTTTGTCTAGCCTCAAGCCTTTTGCCCCCTACGGCCGCCTCTGGCAAAGTTTTTCTTTCACCTCTATTAAAGCCAACATTTAAAGCCCCTTACTGAACCGCTCATAACCCCGACATCTAACGATTTACAAACCATTTCTTGAGGTTTAATTAGTGGGAGGACGAACCTTGTCAATCTGGAATTTCCGAAAACAATCATTCTTTCAAAATAAATAAATACAAATTTAAAAAAAATGATCATGAAACGACCGTGAACCCAGGGAGTTTCCCTAATCATCAACCAGCGAAGCGTCAAAAAAATCCGCAGCCGTACTGCAAGATATTAAAATTCACATAACAGGCGGGGTTCGCCTTTTTTATTTTTTCCCAACACACGACTCGACAAATATAAATCTCACGTCGAATAAATAATAATCATTTCATTTCATTTCTCCTCCCATTTCTCGAACCCGAATGTCACCCGTACCACTTGCCTACTGTCAGTTTAGCCTATAAGCCCTAAGGGCGCACGCGAATCCTAATTGCAACCGTGTATAAACATACAATCGAAAATTAGAAACAAAAAAAAAATTTGTCGATTTTAATCTCGGACTTGTGTGAAAATGAGATGAGAACCCTACATGGCATGGGCAAGAATATGCTCAGTGCAACGTCCTCCGCTTAATAAATTAACATCACTATAAATTCGATTCTGTACATACGGCTTTAAAGCCCGGGTAACTTTTTTTTTCCTAATTTTTTTTATGGGACAAATCTTTAAGTAATAGCACTCCGAGTTATTGTTGTTCTTTTTTTTACTTAATACCGAATATAAAATATTATTTTTTATTCGTATTAGAGTCCAGGTGCGCCTTCCCACGACTGTGAAATCGCATTGAGATAGGTGAAGACCATGAACGAATTTAATTTTTCATCTTCCACCGCTACCGCCTTAAAAAGTAAAGAAAAAAAACCAAAAAAAATACAAGTGGGCATCGAATTCGTGCAGGTCCATGAGTCAACATATGTAAGTGGCTTTTTAGAATGTGGCAGACAACCCGACGGGACTTGAACTTTCTCCAGTTCACTGATCGAGTGAAATTAGATAATTTTACTTTCATTGACTCGTCTTTATTTAATGTTTAGCTTATAAATGATCCGAAAAGTAATCGATCAGTGTTCGAAATCGGTACGGTTTTCTATAACGCAATAAACAGGTATTAATTATAATTTCATACAATGGCCTCTACCTACCACGCATTTTGATGGGAGTTCATTCACTTTAGCTAATAAAGTTGCATAGTCAAATTCCACAAGGTTCACTCCTGGGCCAACCAGCCGAAATATATAAAATTTTTTTGATTAAATTGATTTGGAAGGCGCGATTAGATTAATTTATTTTATTTCTTTTGACTGATTCGCGGCGGAATTTTTACGACTGGAGCGAATAACTCGTTAAAGAGAAAATGTAGAAGTTGATAAAAAAAAAAAACTGTCTCAATATTGACCGGTGTGTCGATAACTCGCGAGTATTATGTAAACTCATTTGATTAAATCATGGCAATTTATTATTTCAACCTGTACTGCCTAGTACCAGATATCGTTTATTTATTCTTTTGGGATTGGATTGGTTGCAGACGGTTTAAGTTTTTATGAGCTGTAAAGAGGGAGAGTAGTGAAAGCTTGGAGATGGCCTTGACTGATAAGGGAATTGCAAAGGGCAACAATGGAGAGGAAAGAGGGAGAAGAAAGGCGAGAGTCACATGAAGATGAGAAGAAACAAAATTAAAAGGGAGTCTTCTATCGCACACTCGAGTTCCAACACGAAGATAGAAATAGAAGGTACATCAGACATTTGAAGAAAAGATAAAAGGTGATCTTTGAAGGTGCAAAAAACCACAATCCCCTTAACACATTCGGTGATGAAGTCGTAGAATATAAAGCAAGGCTTAAGAGAACTACCAAAAGAGCCATAAATATTCTAAAGGAAGGAGATCACAGCAGCCACAGCCGCAGTGTTTGCCTTATGGCCATAATCCTACCAGCTGATGATAGTGGCCGTATTTCAAAGCTTCAAATCCGATTAAATAAGCGAATCTTCAAAAAGGCAAATGTTTGCTGGACCTGAAAGAAAACTGCTTCTTCCGTCAAACATTCTATGGAATTCTGATGCTGCTAAAGCCAATTTTTTTGACATCTTCAAATAGTATCTGTTTTCTTGAAATAAAAACGGACTAAAATGTTCTTACAGATTCATCCACCACCTTTTGCTGCAGAATAAAAGAAACCAATATATCTATAATTAACATCTCAACGCGATGACCATTGACCCGAAACCAAATTAGAATAAATTTTCCTTCGGATTAAAAATATCCCCACGAAAATCGTTTAAATCCTTCACAATTCAAGAACCTCAAGCTTTGGATACCTCATTCACCCGATATCCATTATACTCTTAGGCCTAAATGCTTTAGACTAAGTTGTTCAACAACCAGCACACGATTTGTCATCGTCCGAACACGTTCCAAACCTCCTGAAGAGTCGAGCTGCCTACCTGCCTTTAAAACTAATCATTTTATTAGACTCTATCAAAGGCTTACATTGTTACGGGTAAATTCATAACGGCAGTTTTATTCACCCTAAGCTTTTTTATTGCCACGAACACGCTGAATAATCATTAACAAGCAAGGATCGTATACCTTAAACATACTTAAATCTAATTAAATTACCAGCTCCTTATATCGATATTTAAAGATAAATAACATATCAAATCGCACGTCTGTATATAATAAACAAACCTTAATTAACAACGCGATTCATAAAAAAAAAAAAAATCTTGACTATTAAAGAAAAAGGAAATTGATATAATAATTCAAAGATATGATCGTATAATCTCGATCGATATAAATACGGCTCAAGATCATTCCCGTAAAAAAAATTTAAAAAAAAAAAAAATAGAAAAAGGAATATAAATTCTATTTTTCATTATGTTGCTGGAAAAAAATAAAGTCACGATATCGAATATATGACGTAACCGATTAGCAATTTTTTTTTGCTTTTAGCTTTCCTTTCTTAAAGCCACGTCCTCGCTTTTTAAATGACAGGTTTATGTGTCATTCTCGATCCTACCTACAGCTAAACGAGCCCATCCTGTTTTGACTAAGACATAAAATAAATTTCCCGTCATGGAAAATTCTTTTACAAACGCACATGCGGTCATGATATGATCGTTACTTGAAAATATTCCAATGAACTAAACATCTGTTAACAATAAACATCAGGAAGTCTGCGAATGACAGTTGGCGCAAGGGGAAAAAAAAATAAAGAAGTCAAGAAAAAAAAAATTACGTTCTCCAGACTCTATTTTTTTAAAGTGCCCATTGTTATGTAATCATAAGTATCATCAAACACAAATACTATTAACGCACGCTCTAATAGAAAAAGGCGGAAACGAATTGCGCCGGCAAAAAAAATTTATACAGGAATGATACGACAAGAAGAATTAAAAAATATTAAAAAAAAAAAAAAAGGCAAGCGTTTAACATGTCATGAAAAAAAAAAACACGTAATAGTCTAATAAATCATGTTGGGGAAAAATGGTGCTAGCATGATTTAGCACAAGTCGGACTTTCTCTGAGCGACAAAAATTATTATAGGAATTTTAACGGTGCAATTAACATCTCGAGAAGGTTCACTTACACCAGAACCATGCGATTCTTTTATTTTTTATCGGTGCTAAAAATGAAAGGAAATACCATATGCTACAAAGTTGCAAAGTCTAGTAAGAAAATGCTGATTTATGCACGATGGGAAATTCAAGAGCGGTGAAAGTCTTAGTTTTTTTTTAAATACTCTAGATAAGAAATGGAAATCGCCCTTTCGACCAAAAAAAAAAAATTATGCAAGATTTGGAATTCTGGACAGTCATGTCCAATTCAGAATGAGATGCAAACTAGCACCGGATGTGATATCATAATCAAAAACTTATCTTATCGCTGCTTTTTTTTTTTTCTTAGGCTCGAATGATTAGCACAATCGATAAATAACCATACCAGAATAAATAAACCTAATAAGAAAATGAACACGTCTGCAAACAATGGTCGAGCTATTAGTAAATACAAAGTTGTTACCGGCACTCGAAATAAAATAAAAATCCGTAACTTGGTGTAAAACGTAATGTAGAAATATTGCCCCGGGATATAATTACGTGCAAACGGTATTAATAACCAAAAGAGTGACTTTCATTTTCGCACATTTGCAAAAGTATTTGACTCCGAGCTATCCTAAGGTTATATTAAAATAAAGAGCGCGCGCGGGAAAAAAAAAATCCAATTCAACTTTCGCCCGTATATGTTCATTTTTTGTGGTATCTTTTTTTTTTGTTGCTTAAAATTTTTTTGCGCGGCGCTATTAATAATCATTTGTTATATAGGCAAAATGATTGCATCTTGTCAACGTCACTGTCATCGTATTGTTTCACTTTCTAAACTGCATCTTGTCTTTCATGCATAGTATACGATTTGATTTTGCCGTCAAAATTTTTTGTTGTTTGTTGTTGTTGACAGACATGTTCTAATGATTCACGATGTAAATATATGTAACCGGAAATGGATATATTGTTAAGTGTGTTTTACTTCCTTTTACAACTCAATCTACTGGAAATATAAAAGGACGAAGAAATTGATATGCCTAATTGTTACGTGATTTAAGAAAATGGAGATAGACTTACAGCGAGGTTGTGATTAATTGTAGGTCCATTATGTGACAATGCCAGTTTGCTTACCTAAAAGAAAAAAGAAACAAATCGTTAAATTTTGTTCAAATTTAGGATGAAAGATGTTCAGATTTTGCAACGCAGTCAAAATTCCCATGCAATAGGCTGACAAAAAACTCATCAGCCAGAGTTTCCACCAACTACAACAACGGACACACTATGTTTATTTCCCACCTAATTACAGCAGACGACATTCACTAGCAACACTTCTGGCGGATAAGTTTTCCATCAACCTTTTCCATTGACCCATCTGCCATATTATCGTTGCGAAGAGAACCTTCTTCGCGAGTGCGTGACTTAAAATTTAAGCAGGGCAATATAAAAACAGCAAAGATTTTAAAATAACTTAAGTCGGGAGATCATCATTTTTTATTAGAGGGGCTAGGTAAGTATGCATATCAGATTTATAAGGCTTACGCATGAATGATTCGTACATTGTCTTGGTTCATGGAGGATTATATGCTGAGGAGTGGTTTAGGAATAATTAACTGGTTCTTCATTTAAATACGACTAAACATATCAGGTTTGAGCAGGAGCTAAAATACCAAAATTAAGTCTTCTTATCGGTCTAACTTCATTCATTCCTTTAGTCTTATTGGGACTTTCTGCATTTCGGCTGCAGAGGTAAGAAAATTTTTTAGGCCACCAGTTTGTCTGCGTCAACAACTCTTTTAGCGGAAATTGCTTGGACAGAAGATTGTTCGTCAGCTTCTGACAAGCACATTTTTTTGCTAAGTTTCCGCATATAGGCTTTTGGCTCTTAGGCACGATTACTTAATACCAATTAGCGTCTAGACGTTTCTGAATGTTGATAAATTATCGGCGACAGGCTTTCCTTGATTTTTGCTGACCGGATGCTTCTTGAAAAATTGCCGGTGCCTACTGCGCTGACAACCAAAAAAATTCGTAGGCGATTTTAACAATTTTGGGAGCGTTTTGTGGTAAGATTATCAAAAACATCTTAAGACCAATCTTAACCAAGAGTCTACTTTAAAAAACTGACAGAATTTCTGGTTAACAATTGCAACCTCTTTCTCTATCGCAATCCCATCTTGACGATTTCTTTCACCAAAAGGTCAAAGACGAAAACATATATTCTTTCTTATGTCATTCTCATTTTGGAAATGAGCGATCTGAATGATAAGTAATTTTTCACGCCATCACGTCAGAAAGACTGTCGGCAACAAAAAGAACTTCGTGAAATCGTATCAGACAGCATTTGTGCAATCAATCATACACACCATATACTGACCGCATGAAAAAGCCCGTCTGCCTCAATTTATTTAAATTCCAGCCACAAAAATTTCTGTTAAAAAACTTAATTCAACACCTATGAAATTTAAAAAAGTAATAGCCCTCATAAAGTATATGAAGATAGCCGAAAAAAATGCCTCGAACGAAGTCCTTTACAATTAGTAAAACGAACCCGATTAGGACTAAACGAAAAAAATGTTTTATATTTCGGAAGCCACGAGATCCCATTCGAGATAACGACCATTTTAATTAAATATATTAAAAGAATAAGATAAATAAATTGAATGTGAAATTAAACGAAAGAAAATATGATTTATATCGACAAAAAAACAACCAAGCATAACTCTGAAATAAAGCGTAATTTTTAAAAACTTCCATTGTTATCGATTCTGGCAATAAAGTTAAGATACCGAAAAATCCGGATGTTTTTTTTGTTGTTGTTCATCCAAAGACATAATAATAACGCCTTCGCGAAAATACCTCAAAACAACATACCTATTTTTCGCGAAAAACGATTAGACGTAGGTTGGAAACGTCGACGAATGCGATAAAATCAGGCACCTTGGCAATGGCGTTTATGACAACTCGATTCTCATTTTGCGCTGCGGCTCTTTTCGGTTCCACGGAAATTATAGCTACGGGTTGGGTTATGCGTTTCTCATAAGGGCGTGGCCCTTAAGATTTATAGTGTTTCATTTGGAAGAGTTTCCGGCAGGATTCCTAATCTCAGTGAAGCTAAAAGCAAACACGAGTAAGAAGATACTTCGACAACGTGACAAAACATGCGCAAGGACTTTTGTAGCCAGGAAATTACAGCATCAGAAGAATAACAAAAGGAAAAAAAATCGCTGCGACAATACAAAAACATGATGAATTTTCAAAGTGCCACGTCCGGTTTCGGTTTACTATTATTTTAAAACGCAAGTGCGAAATGGGAGGAGATGCAAACAAATACGCAAAATGAGACGTTCCACGCCCAAAAATTTTCAGCCATTGTTCTAATCATTAAAAACTTCTGGTAATCCGCAAGAGGGTGTGAGTCAGTTTGATGAATGGCAAATATGGATGAATGGCCAGTTTATTTCGCTTTCTCTCAAGAATATCCGCTTACACTTTACAAGGCTTGTGACCTATTAAACCTTGACATCACACTGCTCATCACCATCGACATGTGCTGCAGGATTTCAGGGAAACCAATTTTCACAATTTTCGGATTTCCATGTTTTTCATACAAGGTCGTGTTATTAGCATAATTTATCGGTCACGAATTAATGAAATATACAACCTGCGACCCTAGGTCATCGTCAGGTACTCATTGTTTTTTTTCATGATTTATGATACATAATTTACTCGAAAGTTTTTTCTATGTTTCCGATTTGAAAATATGACGGAAAGAATATTATTTCTTCGCCCCCGTGATTTTACTTAAAAGGGGGAAAAAGTTTCTTTAATGCGACAGGTAAAATGGAGATGAATAGACGTCTCAACATCCTTTTTTTCGTGTCTACTCTACTGAAGGAATCACATGGTGCTAAATGCGTTAAAGGTTTTTTTTTTCGGATTCGAATCCTTGACCTTTTAACCTGTGCATATGGATCCGATGAATGCGAGGATTGTTCAAGATGAGATTACTTTTTCTTTATTTTCATTTTTACAGGTACGATACAAGCGAACCTTGATCCGTCAACCTGACCCAGTAACATCTACGATTTTGAGAATACTTAATCTTGTCAAATACGATTTTTTTTCTATTTCTAACACTCATGACAAGTGAAACGATATTGTTCGCGTTTAGTGTTTCGCGGTCCCATATTTCTATAACGGTTCATTGATATCTCGATGACTTCCGACAATCATACTTTAATAAGAAAAATCTTAAGAAAGTTGGAATGATCCATTGAGCTAATTTTTTTTTAAAAATCTCATCGCACTTCAGTTAAATATATTCATTGCGAGATATGTCTAACCCACAAATAAGCCTTCTCCCTTTCAAAGAATTGCTTGTCATTACTCTTAGTAGGACTGAGGTTTATTTTTCAGAATGTCGTTCTGGAAACGTGGAGAAGCCAAGCACATTTTAACCTTGTTTGGGGATCTCCCAAATTGAGTCACATGATACTCAACGAAAGTGAACTCAAACCCGATATCTCTGGTGTGCGGCAAGTTGCCAATTAAGCCACTGAGCTGGCCTAAGCTATCATTACTCTCTGGACCAAACTCAATAACTTAGATTCTATGTAATGAATTTCAAAAAATTCCAAAAAAAAACTTCTTTATTGCAGCATTAAAAATTACTTTCAAGGAGACTAGACATCTTCAAACACCTTATAATTGACCATCTTTTTAAATATGACCTTGCTCATCGATGAATCTTGCGTAGAAAAATATCTGGTCGATAAATTACATCCCGAAAAAAAAAAAATCCCACTCGATACAAAAGCTATAAGCAATACCACGGATAATTAAAAGGCATCAGACGTGATTTGTGGCTCATTTCGCTTACCGATCAAGGTTTGGTAATTGATACACGAATCATATTGATTTATAAAAAAAAAGAAAAAATGAATAGGAAAAAATTGCACCCGCTAACACCGTGTCCACACTCATATTTAACAAATGAAACGGCTTCTATTCGGAAGTTGAAAACGTACACCTGTACCATTATTTTTATAGGCGCATATCACTATACCTGGCACATTTGAAAAAGTCGATTAACCCGATAAACCTTCCTTAGGCTGAGATATTTTCTTATGCTGAGTTCAACTTTTTTTCAAGGCGAACAGCTCAATAATCATCGGTGCTTTTTAAGTTGCAGAAAAAATACTCTTATTGTAATCAGGAATATTCATCTTTTTATAATTGGTAAGTGATACAGGAATTTTTTTGAAATATTTTTAAGTGAATCAAAGAAGTCTAACTCGAAAAATTTTTTTCACTTTTTTTTTTTTTTTAAGCAAAATGAGTTTTTGTTTCGTTTTCCAAACTTGACCAGACCTAATCGTACGATTCAATATTATGAACCGATGCGAATTTGTGTTTAATTTTTTTGCGCCCGTTTCGTTATTCATTTTCCAAAAAAAATATCTTTATTGTTGTGATGTTATGAAAACTTTCGATACACTTGTAAAACTAATTCGGTTTTCTTTACCTAATTACGATCTTTTGTGTATCACTTTGCTTACAAGAGGGTTTTTTCTAAGCAAATAATAATTCAAGTGTCAGGGTGGCAAATTAAAGATTAATAAATAAATGAAGCAAAACAAGAATGACGTCAAGTCTCTAGGCTACTTTCCTGATTTAATTTCTTGGAATAGAGACATTTAGATGGATTTCGCAATTTACCGAGAAAGAACTACACTGGAAAAGTCCAACTGGATGCCATCGATATGACGAATCAATTATTACAATAATGTCACTTTATTAGAAAATGCAGATGCACAAGATTTTTTTTTTTTTGTTAACGATGATTTCGCAGTCATTGTTATAATCAAATGTCGAATTTCAAAACAGGACATTGTGTAAAAAAAATTTTCGAATTGATGTCAATCAACATTCTGTGTTTGGGATATCATCAAATTCCTCACCGATTTTTGAAACCGTTTCCAAAGATCAACCTTAAGGTCCCAACATGGCGATTGTGAAAAAGAAATCGAAAATTGTTAAATTTGAATTTCGGTTCTTCCATTGTGGCAGATTGGGGTCGAGGACTTTCAAATATTTTTTTTAACAAGAAATTTGGCTTTGAATATTTTATTTTTTCATCGATTAATGAGATGAAATTCACAGGATTTGAGAAAACAGAAGAATGATACTTCAAGGTTTCAATTAAATTTTTAAAAGTACTTTTTTCTCACTAAAGATAATTTCGGAGGAAAACGCTATAATTATCGGCAATGTCAATGCAAAAACACAAAATTGCATATTAATGAAGACAATAGCAAGCTGCACAAAAATATTTTTCTTCGCATTAATACATTCGATTTTTGGGAAGCGCTAAATTATATGAAATAGGAAAATTTTTGCTTTGAAATGGAAGATGCCTGTTTGTTCGTTTGCAAATAAGAAACCCGGACACAAACTCATCCGCTTTAGCGGTCAAATAGCGGCTACTTTGTCTTGATTCAATAGAGCAAATGTCGTCTGCTACGAAACAGGGGAGCAGCTTCTGATTGGTTGAGAAATTTCAAAGTCTTCAAGATCAAGTGATTTTGAGGCTTGTGATGTCGTCATTTTTCAAGTCTATCAAGTTGAAAGTAAACAAAAGCTCTAATTGGATCAAAACAACGTTACCGCCATTTGATTGCTAAAGCAGACGATATTCACTGACTCTGTCAGATGAGTTTGCGCCAGGGCTCTTCATTACAGAAACTCCCCAAGCAACAATGTCAGAATGTCAATCAAAAATTTTAAACTACACCATTTTTACCTTTTTCTTTGCCTGTTTCCTCGCTTTAGTCCTTCCAAACGGAGTAGTCGATTTTAAAAATTGAATGGATGGCGAATAATTCGAGCGTCCATCTTCCACCGGAAAAGACTTCGCTCTTGCCTTCGTCCATTTCTCCTTGGACGTATCCTCGTACTCCTTCTCACTATTACACCTCTTCTTAGTCCTTTCCGCGATTGAAGCGGTTTCTAAAATTTTATTGAATCCGTTCAACAACTCATTTTGAATTTCATCAGCCTCATTTTCCACAAACACAATATTCTCCTCCGTTTCTTCATCTGATAATTTTTGATTTTTCAATGACATTGGATCATCTTTTTCGACTAAATCCTTATCATTATCATTATCGGATCTCGAAGATCTCGACTTAACATAATCATTCGTTTCTGGTACAGTTCTCGATTTTTTATTACAAGAATCGTGATTTATTACGTTGTTATCTTCACCGAATGAATTAATTCTCGTTGGTCTTAGAGTCCGAACTCTTGGAATTTCAAAATTCTGGTTCAGGTCGATCTTGAACTTTTGTTTATAATCGTGTTTACTCGAGATGAGACGTTTTTTACCATTTTGATGTCCGTGTTGACCTTGGTCCGGCTGTACGATTCCTGTGACATGTCCGTTCATGTAAACCCATAATTCCGACATTTTTCAATTTAAACGTTGCATCATTTTTTTAATTTATCAGTTCGAGTGCGAATTGCAAAAAACTGGAAAAAATTACGAAAAACAGGTTCGGTCAACCCTGATTCAAGGCATTCAATAAATATCGCTTAAAAATTCGTCAAAATAATTATCATTTCTGAGAAAATATATAATAATAAAAGTGCACAGGCGAAATCCCACATTATCGAAAAACAACCTTATGGCGAATTTTCGTGTAGGATCATGACGTGTCAACTTGTTTTCCTACGTGAATCTATATTTTTCAACGGGCGTCTTATCGTCTCGGCTTTTATAGGCAAAAAAAATAGAGCGTAAGGCTAACTATTTTTTTTTTTCTTTAAGGTCTCGTTCTTTATCTCCTTGCAAATATCTTTAATGAAACATTGTTTACCCGGGTGCGATATGCTTGACCAATTTTACTTTAACAGGCACTTAATTGTTGAGCCTACCTCAACCTAAAAAATGAAGAGTTCCAGCATTCCAATCTGTGACCTCGACGTATTTGTTCTTTACGATGATATAATGGTGTTTACTTTTAACACTTTTTAAAAGAAAACGCCATTTGCAAATAGTAATTGATTAAAGGGATTTTGCATACTCGTCTCATTTATAATTAGCAGTTCTATGTGATTTTGAACTAGGACAAATCCGAGGGTCAAACAACTCGGATGTATTAATTATCAGATGACTTCAATTAATCAAGGTTTTAAGATCAATCGAAATCTTTTGAAAATTAGAGAGAGAAGGCAATTACATAACATCGAAATGGAAGAATAAGCACTCTTCACAAGGGTTTCTTGTACAAAAAAATAACTGTGCCCATAGACTATGACACGACCGCACCTTAAAAACAACCATCAAGTTTTTCACACGACATTAAGTACAGGAAATAAAAAAAGGGGGGAAAAGTACTTCTTTGATTAATGAGGTGAAAAAATTACGCCGAGGAATTTGGGGGCGCAAGAACAAAGTTCACAAAAAAAACAAGTAAACAATATGCAAAAAAATTTTTTTGTCTAAGAATTCCGTACGTTTCAGCAATTATCAAATAATAGCACACGCCGAATGCTGACACTTCACAAACCTTTTAACACCGTAAACACATTCACAAAAATTACATCATCCAATATCCAGAGAAAATTATGAAAAGAAAAATGGCGGCACGAATTTCGCGCAAAAACAAAACCAACAACACATTTAACCCGAAAGAATTTACATGATTACTATACGCGTGCGAATCGAAAGTGGATGCTATCGTATCGTGATACAAGTGATTTGTTTTCTTCAGTCGTATGGAGCAAGAGTGGGGGAACCGGCGGGGCAGTAGAACGGACAGACCCGCGAATATACGCAGAGTTCTAGGAACGAGATACTTGTGTAAATTTGCATTTTTCATTTAGGATAAAAAAATTTACAGAAGACATTCTTCAAGGTCGTTGATTGTAATTAACCGGTGAAAAAAAAAGTCTGATTTGAAAACTATTATCTAAATACCGATTTCCGATCTATCAGGCCTTGTGATAAAACTTTCCGGCTAAATACTTCCTCATCCGAACTTCTCATTATTATTATTTTTTTCTTCATTTTAATGGAACGGTTTGAGACGTTCGTTCTGACACTTTGAGGTCCTTGAACAGACGCGAACCCTCATTATAATATTCAGTTTTTCCTGATTTAGCTCACATCACTCAATATTATTATACCGTGTACGGACAGATGAAACATCTTCAAGGTGATCAAATTATTTGAGAAACCTTGAAAGTCATGAAACAATATACGTTCAAAAATGACAAGTGCGCGCCGCCTGCCATGAAGAAATCGTGCTTCTTCTATTTTTAAATTCGTTCTTTTTTTCTATTTTTGTTAATGAATCAATCGAAAAGAAATTACCTCCTTATTTTATGCGCTTAAACGCTATAGACAAGTTAAATTATTCTAATTTATACATAATCCCATCAGATTAAATAACAATAGGTAATTATGTATATGTGTGTTATACTTGCAAATAAAACAATTTAAGAATGTATATTCCGTGTCCATGCGTGGTTAACAATTACAGTTGTATTCGTCTTATTTGGACGTTAACCACCTCTTCATATTTATATATTTTTAATGTCTTCATTTGATTGGCGACTTGATGCATTTCGTCCGCAAGGATGATGTCTGATACCTGGGCGTCTTGGTTTGCCACGTGGGATTTCAATTGAATGACAAAAGAATTTGAGACACAAAGTTGGCTGAAAAGTTGTGGCCTATCGGTTATCAAAGCTGGCAAAGGATTACCTGGGAGGTTCCAGGATGGAATATTTTGTGTGGTAGCAATGTCAACTGACACCACAAAAACATTTTCCACTTGTTAGATAGACTTTGAATCTCTCAATTAACGCACAATGAAATTACCCCCAGCAACCTCTCCCAACGATTTCATCTGCAAATGCTTTTTATTTCATAACTGATTATTAGCAATATATAACTTTCTAGACAGCCCTGAGCAAAATCAAGCCAGGCTTGTTCTCATTGATATCCAGCACTAGGCTTTTCTCTAGCTTCCCTCGATTAGTGCTTTTTCACGGTTCAGCTACTCTAAGAAATCCTTTAATTTATTCTGCCTAATAACTTCGCATATGTCCAGTCTGCGAATGGCTAGACGTTAAATTTTGTACCTCATTAGGTGCACTCTAAAGCCATCAAAACTGGTGCCAATCAGACATTAATAAAAAATTTACGATGGCTACTTCTTCCAAATTCATTATGATATATTATTCTTACGATTTGAATACGACCTTGAAAATGAGATTATTACGTTGCTATGATTTTCCTGTCCGTCTTTATAGAGTAGAATCCTGGACACTTAAGGAGCATTCCAGTTGTTTTTGTTTTTTTACAACCGTATAAAGCTAAATTAATTCATCAGTTGCGTCAGGTATATTCGATAGTAAGCTCGATCATTTTCGGAAATATCGTGACTGATTTGGGCAGAAGATAAAATCATAAAATCTTCAGCTTCCTGATCCATCCTTTCAGCTGGAAGCCCACATTTTCAAGCGGGAAAATCTGACATGATTTCTTCTAACTTATGACGAAACGCTACATTCCGAATCATTGATTTTTGCCTGTCGAATTTTTTTTGTTAATTGCTGATTCCAGCACGTAGTCATCAAAAATATTCAAGGAAAAAAAATGTTATCTAATACTTAGTTTACATAACCCATAAGGTGCAATTGTCGACGTTGACCGAAACACCGGGTGTTAATAAAGTTGACCCAAAACTGCAATACCGTTGATCTCATCTCTCTCATTCACGCGACTTCCTATTTACTTATACATTCATCTTCTTAAAATGTTTGTTATTCAGTAGTCGCTTCTAATGTGTTAAACGCTTCTGTGTGGATGATGTAACTTAATTACCGCCCGGGTGTGACAGGTGTCATTTGTAAAAAAAAAGTCTTGAATGCAATTATGTGCATTTTTCCGCATACGAAATTTTTTAATGCGAAATTAGCCGAATCTTAAAATCGACACCTTATGCGTAACAGGAGGAACAAGGTGTGAAGTAAAAGTGACCTGGAAAGCTTGAAAACTGCATTCTGGGAATTGCTATATACGACTGGACACTTGGACTTGAGGACTATCCAATCTTTCCGGACAATTGCTTGCACAGATTAAGCAAAAAGAGGGTGCCCTATTGCCACGAACTGATAAGTAGCTTCGGTGTTTTTGACAGCTCATGATCCTGAAGAGGATGAGGAACAAAATAGTACAACGAAGATACCCCGAATCAAGTCTACCACACAAATAGAACACTAAATTTTGCGAAATTGTTGTTGGCTGCGAATTTCAAAGAAGCGACGCCAAAACTCGCTCACTATCGTACCTCATATGTAACAATTTGAATTAATTAATGTCATGTAAAAAGACCGGAGGTTATAAAAGCAAGCTGTCATTCACTTCTGCAAAAAACATCCCAATGATGGTTGATTTTTTAGCTTATGAGGTGACAACCAGCTCGCGCATTCAAGTTTTTTTTCGATCTCCGTGCCAATGTTCGTTGTTCGGCGTGGGTTCAAAAAAATTTTCCAGCAAACAAAAAATATTCAAACATAATCCTTACATTTTTTCTTGTTTTACAATAAAAAGCCGGATATTCAAAATGGTTTGTTTTTGTTCTTGAAAATTCTGATCAGAATAACTAATACGGTGCACGTCTACTATATGCGCCTCACTGAAATCCTCTTCAATAATTACTCGAGTGTAATTCAGCGCAAAAAAAATGAAGATATGCCATTTAGCCATCCTGCTTCACGAGATAAAACACGCTTGTTGCCAAGGTCATGCTGTATATTATCAATGGAGATTTTTGTGACGAGTCATGGGGCGGTACGCTGTGTACTATATTGTTTTTTATATATAATGCCATCTGTTTTATTGTTTTCCTTGTTTTTTTTTCTGGGGCGTCCATGTTTCTTCCCAGCGATTAGATTTGGCGATTAATTAATCTAACCTTACCAGCATTTTTATCTTTAAAATCCGTTCCCCATTCAAAAACGCATCAGGATTTTTTTTTTCATTCAATGTATAACCTTTCCATTACTTATTATGCGCCGCGGGTAACCGATATGATGACCAGAATCGGCAATTATGATGTCCTTCGTTGTTCCATCAATATTAAAACCTCGTCGAGGTGCTTTTATAATTGAAATCTAAATCGTCGGGTGTATACATACGATTGGTTTAAGGGTCAAATCGTATTGTTTCGTGTTTTTGTGGGCATTGTTATGAATGTATTGCATAAGAAAAACGATTCATAAGTTGAATCCTGATTTGAAAGGAATGCAGGCGAATAGGGAGGACGTTTTGCGTACTTTATGACCGTAGATCTATTGATATTGCTGAGGTTGTTGGAGTCATTCCTAGATAGAGTTGCCTAACTTATAAAAAATAAATTGGCGAAACTATAGTGTGATCAGTGTTAGAGGAACCATCTGTGCGTTGTAAAGGTTGAAATTTGAAAGAATGAACAATCGCCTTCCGACTCCGATTGAATGTTACTAATTTACCAAATAAGTGCATTTAAAGTGCATTCCTTACGGATCTATTATTTCCATCCCGAAAATCGTACGGGTCCCTACCGATTCTTGTTCCCCCCATCGAGTTTAGTGGAACCAGACCATTTTTAATTTTCTAACCGACCCCCCAAAGAATTATTCATTTTCCGGGTCTCGCCGAATCCCGCCGAAAATCGTGCGGGTCTCATCGGATTTGACTTTGTCCCGTCCGGTTTAGTCCGACCACAAGGTTTTTCATTTTCTAACCGGGTCCCCCGAAGAATTATGCATTTACGTTCGTTTGAATTTAAATAGAGAAACATCTCGCCCCCTTTAGGATTAATTGGCGGCGTGTTAATGTGCTCGTACTTTGTATAATTCTCTAAATAATGTAAGTATTGATCCCAGGACAAGAAGTGATTCCGAATCCCCTGATTCCGATACTTTTTGAATGCTTGATGCTGATTCCGAATCCGATTGCAAAGTAAAGTCCATGCATAAGTTAAACATAGGCGCAACCATAAATGCGATGGTGATTCTGATCCCGATTTCACTGATTCCGGTGTTTTTAAATAGCTTGACGCCGATTCCAATTCTGATTCGCAGCCCTGCTTGCAGCTTAATCCGTCGATGTTTCAAAACGCTCAGGGTATGAAACTTCTCAAACTTCTGAAAATCAGTAAAAATACAAAGCAAGGAACTATAGGTAAAAGGAAGTCACTGAGGATGATCAGAAGTGAAGTTCGCAGCCTAAAGTGTGAGCCCAAATATCAGCTATGAATCATTACAAAATCACAAGCTTAATTCTCTTCTCCTCTTTACATTTAAAACTAACCACTAAGCACTTTTGGCAAAGCTACAAATTTCTACCTTTCCTCAAGGATTTTTTGCGTTTATGAACCTAACTTCACCTCTCCCATAAAATCCTAACAATGACTAATACCATAAGCGGATATCCATCTAAAGACGTAAAAAAATAAGAAAAAACGCACCATCGATTCACGCGAAAAAAAAACAACAAAAGCGGGTATAAATTACGAAAAATCGTATAAATAAATAATTACAATGACAAATACATTAAACGTAATACCTTGGCAAGGTGACCCAACAAGACAAGTTGCTGGATAACGCGTTAGGTAAATATGGAACTACCTTCGACGTGCCAGCCTCCAAGAATGTTAGGTGTGCTGTGCCTGTTTAATAATTCGTCATCATATTATTATTTTAATTAACTGGCGCGAAATCATCTTCCGCTTGCTTACCAGCTCCAAGAAATCGTTCCAAAGTTTATTGTTGCAATAATGCATTCATCAGGAAATCGGACCACGCAAAATTAGCGTTTATCAAAACCCACACTCCATTCTTCTTTCTTGTTATTGACAAATTATAACAAAAAATATTTTTTTTATGCCCACGTTCATCTTCTATAGACAGGTTTCCACGTAAATTCCGCAGCTCCGTTAGCTGATTCCACTTACCTATAACAAAAAAAAGAGAGAAAAAAATTAATTAATTACACGCTACGAAATTTTTTAGCTTAAACATGACATTTCGGGAGGAAAAATTCAATTTTTGAAAGTAAAACCTTGCGAAACTGCTTTAAATTAAGTAATCTTGTCCTGAGATAATCTTTAAATTTTTTTTTTTGCTTTATTATGTGCCCTCTTTTCATGCGTCACCTGATTTAATTTTAAATTAATTGTGACAAATGTCGCCCGAGTTGTACACATAATATCGCGAGATTATTAAAATTACAACTTCGGCCTCAGGTTCAACAAACGATAAAACCTGATCGAAAGGGCTAAAAGAACAGTGAAAGTGGCCTTGCAAATTAAAAAGAAAAATAAAAAAGATTAATGATGAGGAGTTTGAATTACGATTTTTACCACTTTAAAAATGTTGCGTTCGATTCGAAAGATCACGGAGGAAATTTCCATTAGAAAATGGCGCAAAAAAGAACAGCTTTTGCCATCGATTACTTTTTGGTTACCTACACGACTAAATCTACTCAGGGTTACCGATGACCTTGAGCGCCTGCGCATCTCGACAGTATTAACATAAGCGTCACAATAAACAACCTTTTAAACATTCTCAACACGTGGTTCATATGTACACGCAAGAATGTTTGCCATAACTTGATTTACGGCTTATTCTAATAGAAATTCTTGGACTTTTGCCTGGAAAACACATATCTTTATTAAAGTGGCGTAGCTTTTAAAAAAATTATATTATCCATTTGGAAAATAACCCGGAAAATTTATAAAAATCGTGGAGATCTTCATTGCCAAGACCGGAACTGAAATGATTATAATCACGTTAAGGGATTCCCTTTTCCTCTTTTAAAATGATAACTTAATCACTATAATACATCGGACGGGATGTCCTTGACATATGATACAATTGCTGAAACATGCCAATTCGTGCGGAAAGGGTGGCAATACAGATCACCTTTGACTTTGTTTAAGCTGAAGGCATCATCGATACCAAACAAAAGACACATACATACTCAAATACATACACAAGGGCTTGTCATCGATTCTCGGTTCGTGCTAAGGAGGAGGTCCGAACAACCTTGACTTAAGTCATACCCATTTGTGAAAATGCGAATACAATCATTGCCCACATCGTTATACTATATGTAATTACATTAAAATGTACAGGATGTGCTTTTAAAAACCTTTTTCCTTTCCAGAGTTTTCATTAACCGCAAAGTGTATTAATTACTAAGCCGCAAACTAATAAACCGTATTGAACAGATCCGAGCCTCATGAATATTGATTATGAAATTTTTATAAGATCTTCGAAATTGCGCAATGAAAGACGAACCATTTCGAACTGGTAACATTCTCCAGGTTCACGCATGCTCTTTTTGACCTTGGTATATCTGCTGATCATCGCATATCCGCCTTAAATTACCCAGACGAAAAAAAATGGTGAAAGAAACAAGTTTTATTTTCTTCGCGCAGTTATTTTTTTTTTCTTTTTTAATTTCAAGTGCCATGATCGATTAATAAATCGTCTGGTTCTACTATTTAGGACATAATTTATAGGCATTCCTTTCAATAGAAGATTTCCTTGAGAAGGACAATCTCGCAGATAAAATATTTAGAAAGAATTTCGGGTTATTCGCTGGCAGATTTTATAAAATAAAGATAATAAAATAAAAAATTTTATTTTTAAAACTTGAAAATTGATGAAATTATAAGCGAAGCATTGGGGAATATTTAAATTCTGAATCGGAGAACATCTAAGATGTGAACTGCCAAGTCAATGACTCATCTCCATATTTGGCATTGAAAGGAGCCTCCTATAACCTCCTCCAGTGATCCGTTGTCATTCGTGAGTGACTGTATGCAAATGAAAAAAAAAAAAACTTGGTACGTCGAATTTTTAATTTACATATAATTTTGTACAGCATGGTCAAAGAAAAATCTATCTGGGAGACTGGATCACTTTTATTTAGATTAAAAAACCAAAGCCAAGTTCAGTCGAAGTTTTGCATTTAGTCTAATAATTCTTTTTGATATAAAATGGGAATTGTTGAGGCAGTAGTTTTAATCTCAATTAATCCAGTTTTATCTTAACATTAAATGTAGTGATCCCAACAATGTAAATTCATGAGTTTCATTTTGATCAAATTCCATGGACCACAGAGCCTCCTATAACCTCCTCTAGTGATTCGTTGTCATTCGTGAGAGACTGTGTGCAAATGAAAAATAAACTCCTGGCATTTCCCGGTTTTCTTTTTCATATTTAGCATTCGGTTAAAATCACTGCCTTATTCTTTGACAAGCCAAGCCAAGTTGCAAACAAAAACCGATCAAATCCTATCATTTCAACAGCTAAACCAGATAATTAACCACAAAACTTGCAAAGCTGCAATCAACCCTTATCTACTTATCTTACAGGAAATTTAAATGCTTGAAAATCTCTCGTAAAGAAACAAAACAACAATGTTAAACCATGAATAAATAAAAACAAACATCGAATAAGTCATAAAGCACTTAAATGTTGCAGATTGCATTTTATGAACTGGGATCGTTAACTTTTTAATTAAATTTAAAATACTTCGCCCGACGTTAATTCGCTGACGTGGAGCAATAATTGTAAGAAAAAAAAGATATATGTGCCTTAACGATCTTTATGATCTCTTAAGGCTCATATATTACCCAAACAAAGAAATTTCCCCGAGCTAAAACAAATACGGTTTTTTTACCACCCTGTACATATATTACAACGTGATGCGCTGGAATTTTTATTATCAAAAAAACCTTTCGATGATATTGTAAACGAGATCGCGAAAATTATGATATCCATTTTTGTCGCCAACATTTTTTTGTAGCCTCTTCCCTCTTATATTGCAGGAAAAACCTGAAATTCAGGATAAACTGCGCAATTCAAATCGATTCCAATCGAAGGGATTATAACTATGAAAATCGATTTTGTCTTTTAACAACAATTTTTTTCCTCTCCCTCATTTTCAAAAACTTATTATTTTTCCAACAAACAAGATATGCAAATCATATAACTCATTAATTAAAATATGTTTTCGCTGACTAAGAAGGATCGAGAAATGTTTTTATCTTCAATGAGACTGATACTTTTGGCGTCTGAAAATCAAAACAAAAATTTAAGAGTCGGATTACTCTTCTTATTTCAAATTTGAAACTTTATCTTCATTCCTTACGGTCAGCAATTATCAATTATGTGAATGTATCTCGAAATCCGACCTGGAGATGTTATAAATTCCATTACACGTTGATTTGGGGTGTACACATTAAACCAAGGGGCAATTTCTTAAATGGCGCTTACGCAAAAATCAGATGACATTTTTCTTTCTTTTTTTTTTTTTTTTCATTTTTAATCGATTATAATCGTTATCCGCTCAGCGTGAAGCCAAAGCCGTTATATTGTCATACTTTTCGGGCGTTTGCGTTTCGAAATTAAAAGATAATTTCTACTTTTTTTCTTTCTCCCTATTATCGCCCATCGGGCCAATCTCAAACGGTTGTGGTTAATGTTATTATCAAAAACCACGGTCTCATTTTCACTTTTTTTTCAGCGTGCGAGGAAATTATACTTTTTTTCAAATCCGCGATAATTTCTTTTAACCTTGAATGAGCGTTTATTGCTTCTGCTTCGATGGCTGGAACTAATCATTCGATAGCTACCGACATGCGTCACCTTTTTTAACAAATAAAGAGCGTACGAATCACATATTGAATGACCGAAAGACCTTCCATATATCAATATTAAATGAATACGTTGTATATGTTTCTTATCTGATCCTCGTTCCGAATAACTCGGCCCGAGAGGCTGCTTTGCCCTTTCGACAGTTATGTAGATAAAAAAATTGAAAAAAAAAAATGAAAGAAACGGTTGCTAATGCAATAAAAACTTGATTGCACCACAAAATGACCCACATCTTCAGTTGGATCTTTTAATACAATCCAAATGCCATCTGTTTACATGTATTTTCGTGTTGGGATAGGTGCACATACTTAGATTTTTCAAACAAGGTAGATAATTACATTATTATCACCGTCATCATCGCATTTTTTATTTATATAAGAGGCGCGAATCTGCAAAATCTTGCGCACGCACGCTGAGAGTTGTAACCGTTGGCGATAAATAAAAGACGCGTCTTTTTTCGCGGGACTTTTTTCTTGTGTTGTGTTAAGTAACACGGCGCGGTAATTTTACGCGCCAAATACTACAGGCAATCGTTGAAAGTTTAGTTACACAAGAATGGCAAAAAATTGGGAAGGCAGATGATTCTACTCACGGAGTTATATGCATCCCAGATGATCGATACTCATTAGGTATGAGGAAGTCGTTCGGAAAGTGATTGCAGTTTGTATTTCAAGGAACGCGGAATGCATTTACGATGCCTTTTATTACATTCCATTGATATCGTATGCAAGAGTACTATGGAGGAATTTGCGATAAGAAACTAATAGTAAAATCAATAGGCCTGAGTTGTTCGTTTGCAGTAAAAAAAAAAGTAAAGTCATGGTTATGTCTGCTTCAACCCAAAAATTGCATAACAACAATTGAGAAAATTAAACTATATCAAGAGGCTACTTCTGGATTTCCGCTGTCAAAGAGCATTCTAGTCAGTTACGTGGCGCAAATAGCAGCATGCTGGATTTACACTTCGGAAATTTTGAGTCTAGTCCATGCTTGTTTATTTGACAGTTCGAATTTTTTTGACTAGCACCCGAGGCCGTAATTTTGGGCATATCTTGCTTAGCACCGCTTTTCCATTCAGTGGTTTCGCTGCAGTTTTTACAGCAATCAATATGGGCATCGAATTACCCTCAAATCTACCCAACTATTCAAAACTCGCCAAATTTTTTACGTCAAAACTTCAAAAATCTGCGTTACAAAACATTACATCATCGAATGAGAAACCTTTTACCTCACCAGACAAAAATAATTTATTCACAAAAACGCGTGTAAAATTCTCACTTTTACGCGAAATTAAGGTTTCGTAAAGATCAAATCTTCATTTTCAAGGTAAAGGTTAAAATAATAAAAGACTCCAACTCGCAGACTCAGTCATTTTCAATGAACTCGTGAAATCGTGATGTCTCAAGTGAATGCGCCACAACGTATCATCTTAATATTATGTAATTGCTTTGAAAACCCAATTTAATTTCAATTGTAGTCTTGTTTTCGTGTTCGCAAAATTCTAACACTGATTACCTACTATTTGGAATGATAACGAATCCTTCAAAAAAAAAAGAAAAAAAAATACTAAACGAAGATGATTGGTTGCGCTAGAATATTAATCGTAGTTGCGCACGGGTCAAAAAGCTTAAGTCTTTTATTATTTTCTGACGCATCTCATACAGATTCCTTTTAAGGGTTCTTTAAGCGCAGTGACGAAATTAAGTTTTAAAAACACGACTCCTCCCTTTTTACCAAGATGGATTAGTTAAGAAGGTTCATTGGGGAAAAGAGAGAAAAAATAATAATACAACGTATTCAAATGCGAATGTTAAATGAGTTTGCAGGAGCCCCTGCCAATTCCAACACTGATCCACCTCCCACACGCAGCAAACAGAGCTACGCCCAAACATATACACAGAGAACAATCAATGTCAGGTCAGTGAGTATTACGAATACACGAAATCGTTCATACCTGTCTTATGGTTAATGAATGCACTTAAAGCTTTTACCAGGTATCTCTTTTTTAAGAGTCAAGGTCGAAATAGGTCATTTTTATTTTTCAGGTTGACGACTCCGTCAACGAAAAAAATAATAAATAAAAAAGCTTTCCTTGGGTTTTCTCTAAATACGTTACTGTAGAGCAGAATATAACCCGAGCATATCAAATGTCTTGAGGCCTAAACTTCCGCCCCACAGATAGTGGCCGCCATGTGTTTATTGTATTCGTGATCAAGTTAAAACGTTCCTTTTCGTAATGAGCTCGTACCCGTAATTTCGTTTTACAATCATAAATTTTTCTCACAGTATATTCAAATTATGAGATGTTTTCGAAGGCATAAAAAATTTTTAAACATACTCGAAAAAAAAAAAATATTTTCATCGGCGCTCTTTTAATCCGGAAAATAAAGTGCTAAGAGTCGGTTTTTTGGACTGTCATCAAACAAAAATACCCCCTTCGACTCGTGTCTCGTCGCTACTGTCCCACAGACCGAATAAAAAGTGGTTAATCTTGACACGGTATAAAAAAACAATAGCCCAAATTTATTTTAACACATAATCGACAAAGAGTTTAGCTTTCGTCAAAAAAAAAAAGGAAGAAAGTAAGAACAATAAGCTTACCGGGGGAAACAAAATTAAACCGTGATTTGTTATGGTTATGAAGGATGGTGAGTCATGGTCCCCATCGGTATTTTGATTCTTTGGTATAATTATCGATCCTGCAGCTCGCTCTCTTATGCTTAGCAACATACGCACCACATAACCTCATCTTGGTACCATTGTCTGTGCACGATTTAAAAACAATTTAAATTTACATCAATCATTGTAATTCCTTCGAATAATTATGTTTCTCTTATTCATTTGTTATAAACGTCAATTACTATTTAATCGGGGCTGGGTTTTACTGAGGGGTAAACACACCGGGCCGGTAGTTTTTACTACACATCTCAAATTACGGGGCAACCGTGAAATCGATAACGGTATCAAAAAGCTGATACATCATTTGATACCCTCTCAGCAGTGACGCAACCATCGACCCATAATCAAAATAATTGTTCGTGTTAGGGTATTTGACTCATGCTTTCAAAAAAAGAAGAAAAAAAATGTCTTTGCTCTAAAGTGTACGTGATGCCCTTATAAGGCATTAGCCTGAGATAATACAATGCTCTGACATGACTTGATAAAGGCCGATCACTTGGTGGCCTCTCTATGACATTTTAATAACTCTTTTTTGTTAGAGGAAATCTATATATTATTTTATTATTAGTTACACGATGTCGACCACTTCTCAATTTACTATTCTATCATCTGTCGTTAATGCTATCTTTATCGGTATGGTTTTCATGCAATGAGTCCTTTGACTCGTAATACGACATTTCCCTAAAGATTATCTTGTGGGAGAATATTTCCATTTTAAGAGAGTTACATAATCATGTGAAAATGATTTACAATAAGCAATTGGAGGTCGATAGCTTTTTCATTTGTTTGTGTACGAACTCGGGAAATCGTTAAGTTGAATGGCTTTTAGGTAAAAGGTGACAATGGTCCTGATCACCGTTATTTTTAGTGATGGATTCGATGCAAGGCAATGCAAGGTTTGCATCGCCTTGTAAAAATGTTCTCAAGACAACGAAAAATCGCAATTCTTTGAGCAGAAGGCTTTTTGTTCTTCTGCCACTTTTTAAAATGTCCGGCAAAGTTTGTAAACAAAGAATTAAAACAAAACATATGGAAAAATGTTTTAGGAATGAAAATTAAAGGTAAATATTTTATTTTTTCAATAATTTAGAGCTTACAGAAGATTTCTGTTTCGGGGTTTTCCTTCAGGAAAGCCGTTCGCACGTTTTCATAATTTTCCGCAACTTTGCTAGAATTGTTCTTTGCCTCGTTCGATATTTTTTTTAAATTCATTGCCTTGAATTGCCTTGCGTCTTCGTTTGTTTCAACGCAAAACGTTGAGGCGAATCAAGTAATCCTTGCATTGTCGTCCATCACTAGTTATTTTTGATACTGCGGTATTAATGGGATGTTCATAGTCTGAGCTTTCCCATGGACAAGTTTCACTGGGATGTCAGTCGCAAAGACATTGACATTGATTTTGGTTTAGGGCAAGAAAAATATTGAATGGACACGTCACGAGTTTGAAACCACAGCTTTGTTGATGAGAAGACAACCGATCTGTTCTGTGGGTTAATTGAAACTCCAGCCAGGATAGAGCCGCCTTGAATGAAATCTATAATGCGGGAATAGGGCTTAAAGACCTTAAATTAAAAGAGAAAAACAAACTGTCGATTAGACAGGGGGGATTTTGGGCCAGGTGGGGTGACATTGTGCCACCATTCTTTTAAGAGCTTTTAAGCAGTTGGAAGCAAAATCCGTCGGAAAAACGGTGGCACAATGTCACCCCACCTCGCCCAAAGTCCCCCCTGTCTGCGGTAAGTAAAAACCGACATAAATATGAACTAACGTCAGATTCAATTAAAATAGTTACAATAAAACATGTTAGGAACAAGACTATTATTAAACTATGCCTTCTAAAAATGGTGAAACATTAATTGCAAGCAAACTGAAAGCCATATTATGGTGACTTCCACAAGAAGAATATTTGGCAGTCATGATGGTATCGCTTTAAAGCGATACCATTTGTTGGCGCAATTCAGATCTAGATCTGAATTGCGCCAACCGGGTTTTATTGAAGACAATTCTTTGAAAAAGCCTCCATGATCGCTGAAAGTTTTTATTTTCATGAATCTGGATGGGAAAGTTCACTAATATATCTCCCGAATTTTCGTCTTGTGGCAGTCGCCATGATACTTAATATCGCATTCAATTTTTATAATGGCTGACAGGGTTAGTCTTTTTTAATTTAGGGTCTCTAAGTAGATCTTAGCTTTAAGGCTATTTATTGATTGATTTAAAAGCTGAATATGAAGAAAAGTCGTGGTAAAAACCTTGCTTGCAGTTCTTGTTGCATTTTATAAAGTCATACTCCTGAGAGTTTTCGTACAAACAAAATAAATGTCTCTGTTTTAGGTTAGATTGTACTGACTTATAATGAGTGGAATCAGCTTTGTTATGCCAAAAAAATAAAAAAAAACTTTCGTATTTTTGAACAACTTCTTTAACTCTGTAAAAGAAATTGTATACTCTGTGATAGATACAAAAACTATCATAAAGCCCGATTAAAATCACTTGGTATAATCACAGGCGTGGAAGTTTCATCAGATGAGTGATAAGTTGTTTTTTTATCCAGGAAAGATTTGTTTCAAAACAAGGATAAAACTGCGCATCATTTTAAAATATCTAATTAAAATTCTATAATACAAAAATAGGTTTCCTTGTTGCGGCCTACATTTTAACAGCAAAAAAAATTAAAAATTTTCATAAAAAAGCACCTCGAGCTTTTTCAATCTTCACTCTATGTGGCCATCTTTATCACAGTTCAAGTGCCTGAATATTTTTTCAACTATCCGTACCTCATGTAAATATTGTCAAAGTCACTGTTTATTTTATTATTGGCCATTAATTTGTCTACTTAACATTCAAGGTAAGACTACCTTATTCGCTAGTATCGATACCCCATTGAGCAACCTTTTCGTCTTAATCTTTTTTTAATACTAGCCCAAAGTGTAATAAAAAAGTCACTAAATTTAAATTTTTACTTTTCGACCTTCAGCCAAAAACAATTTTAAAAAAATAATGAAAACATAAAACCAATTATTCACATTCTTTGTTAATATAATGTCTGTGGCCACAGATTTTTAAGTGAGCCTTATTTTCCCGATCTCCAAACAACCCCTTACAGTAAACTTATTTCCCATTTATTTCATTAACGCAACGGATCGAAAGAAACCCATTCTTAATTATTCGTTATAATTTAAATCAGGGATTAATAATTAGTTTTAAGTACCAGAATGATCATGTTAATTCGCCAGCTAGATAGATGATGTAAATAAATAGTGCCCCGAAGCTCTGGGTGGGGCATATATACAGGTTTTCAGGCACTCGTTATATTTACTAATATCTATGCTATATCGTGAATCTATCGCGATGCGAAACTATTTTGCTGTCATTCACGTAGTTGAGTAATTCTTGAAATATGAGGTTCGATTCTTACACCAGGAAGTTCCACGCCACCAATCGTCTAAACGGATGATTCCGGGCGACAAATTACATTTTTTCTACGAAAAATATATTTCAACACTGAAAACAATGGGACTGAATTTGATGTTTAATTAAATTCGATGATACAGAAGACCGAAAATAGGAAAAAAAAAATACAACCGTGAACCGTTAGGTTGCTCAGAGGTGCTTGAGAATATAAGGAAACTGGCGGATTCTATCCCATTTAACAACAAAAGGAAAATTAATCACATACAAAAATAAAAGGATGGAAGTTAATGAATGTACACGTTCAAAACAATCAATTTTTTTTCATTCGTAAAAGCTATGATTGTGAAACTCAGCATGATTTAAAAATCCAATCGGACTCAATACAATGCCTCACATGGAAAAGGGTTTAACAATACGGGACTAACGCTATTCCCCATTTCAATTATACCTAGTGGATAAAAAAAGATGCAAAAAAGATATACTAAAAGGGATTATCAAATTTTTTAAATGAAATGCTAAATATATGAGTGAAGCTTTTAAACTGCTTAATCACTCTTTATAAAGTCATTAATATCTCTGAAAAGATATCGATCTGCAATGGGTCCATGAGGGATTCAAAATCAAGATAAGGCGATTCCCCTAACCGCGTATTTTTTTTTTCACGTGCATACCAAATCAAGCAAACAATATATCCCGAAGCGTTCAAAACAGGTGTTTCCGAAAAAGAAAGAAAAAAACTTAATTGACCATCGTAAGATCTTTGCACAACGATCTGCACGCAATGGTAACGCTTAGAGACAAAAAGGTTGAGGAGTGATGTAAGATCCGGCTGGTGGATTTTTTAGCATACTTGTAATAACTAATCAACCAGCGCATAATAATTGAATGTTTTATTGATAGATCTATTTACGATTTATTATGCCGGCGAGGATTCGTCAGGAAAAAAATAAGATTCGCGAAAGGAAAAAAAAGAACTACCAGGTATGGTCAGTATTGTAAATAATGACAATATAGCCGGCTCTAAATTGCCGGTCCGAATCGTATTGACTGATCAAAACGAGTGAGCAACTGGTATTTTTATGAAGTTACTTTTATTCATTGTATTATTTATCGGCCATCAAAACTTTTAAAAAGTTTACGTCATTTTATTGTAGTCTAGAATTATAAGAATCCTCTTCGTTTTGTTACCATTGATGCCAAGGCAAAAAGGTCTTAGTATGTGCACCGGGTCTTCAAGTTGTTCCTCATTGTTCGAGTGATTGAGCGTTTTTATTTCGCCATAATTCAAAAAACTTGGGGAGATGCCACTCGATCCCTGGGGTTGCAAGTGGCATACCTTTAGCACCGTCTTTCTTTTCAAAATGAAATGGCCTTCTCTTAAGAATCAATGTGTGATTTATTTTGCAGTATACAATCTCAACGATAATACTACTCCTTTTGCTAGAATAAAGACGGCTCAAGGAAACGTTCCAACCAAGAACGAGCGGCGAGTAGTTTAAAAGAATGATCGCTAATTTGGTCTTTCAGTTTCTGGAATGGAAATCAACGCATTAGCTATGATAAATTGTCCGGAAACATGGATGTTAACTCATGTTGTCCTTCGATGATCTTGAGGGAGCGTGTAATCAGTGAATGTTGGTATTAATCGAGATGAGTCAGGGCGCAGGACAACATATGGAGACTCATTACCTTTAATAACCTTGGGCAAGAGCTGATGCATTAAATAAAAACGAACATATCAAAAAAAATTATAACGACGAGTGGTATAGCATCGTCCAAAGCCCTAATTAATAGGATGCAGTGCATAAGGACAAGGGTCAGGTCCCAGATACGTTATGCGTCAAATATATCGGGCAGGACTCAAGACCCAAGAGCCAAGAGTACGACAGAGACAAGTGAACCAGCAAAACTTCACAGTAAAGCTGCAAACGGATAAAAATTTTAAAACCTAACAAAATGCAAAAACGCAAAACAATTTCTCATCTCTTTCTTTAATTTGAAAGTTTCTGCGAAAAATCTTATGCTAAAAGGTAAAGAGCAAACAAGCAAATTAAGCAATTCCGACAACAATCATCTTTTCGCCATCCCAAGCTCGATTTATCTACAAACATGCACCTTTAATACCTGGAACTGAATCATCCTCTAAAAAGCCTTATTGCTAAAAACATTCGTCACTCCTTATTTAAAACCAATAAAAATGCGATCTTAATGTCTTTCAAGATCAAGGCCATAGTTAACATTATTGGATTAAGCATACCAATTACATTAATAGACTTCCTTTCATTGACCAATCACGTAAGTTGTAACATTTTTTTTTTTTTTTTTTTTGCGGAACACTAACAACCCGTCCTAGCCCAACAAAGCGCATCAAACACGTGCTTAATTTTTCGTATAAGGAAAAAAAACTTACGAGAGCAAAAAATGAAAATGGAAGTTATCTGGTACTTGACAAATAAAGGTATCGGGTTACAAATTATTTAGCAATTCATTGCATAATCGCCATTATTTAACACCGGATGAATCTAGCATTCCTCATTTTTTCAACTTCAATTAATCTCTCGTTTCAGCAGATCATTGGATTCGCGTTTTTTTTTTCAACCTAAAATGTGCCAACGTTGGTTATTTAGTTCTAGTTCTCAACATCCATAATTTATTTGGAAAAAAAAAATGAGATGGAAATAAAAGATAGTTTTGCATGAAATTATCGTACTTGATTTATTACACGCCTCATATATGGTTTATTAACACTTGCCAAACACACTTTTGCAATTGAAAACTTTCGCAAAAAAAAAAATATCGATTGAGAATCGATTAATTGCTAATAAAGAGAAATGAAATTTTAATTTTAAAAAAATGGAAAAGCTTTAGAAAACCATCTCAAACCTCGCCGCGATGAATATTTCGAAGATGTTACATAAGATATTGTAGCAATGATGAGATAATTACGTTAGTCCGAATACACCTGCTCATAATATCGAATCAAACAGGTATTCATATAAAATGACGGACCAAAATGAGGTCGATCAGTTATGGATGCAAGTTTACACTAAGTATTTTTCGCCTCGAGCCGGGCAATTACACTTCGGTCAACAGGTTTTTTTCATTTTTTAAAGAATGTTTGTCCAAATAGGGCAAAAAATGATATTACCACTCTTGAAAAAAAATGAAAATAATGATGATAATGGTATCAACAAGATTAAGTAAGATTCAAAAAATGTTTGTTATAATTTCATTAAAGCAAAATATTTTTAATTTTTTAAAAAATTTTCTGCCTAGTTAAATTTTTAAAATTTTGGAAATATTTAGTGTTTCAATTATAAAATTTTGTTGATTCGTGGTTTATTTATCCTGCTTTAAATGAATGACATAATCTTTGTGCAGACTAAAGAAAAATCAGTCGTTAAGGACAGCTACATTATCTCTTGAAGCGACAAAAACAACGCCGTTGCTATTAGTTTTGGCGTTTGGCGCGACAGGCGACCCATTCAAATCCTAACCAATAACCTAACGGTAGTGCAGAATTGTTTTCAAGATGTTTCATCCTTTTCAGAGCGTTCACCAACAATAAAACTTTACTTGAAAAGTCATAAACCCAATGATAAGTGGTTGCTTACTTGAACTTTATATTAACATCCTACCATCGTTTTGCAATTGATGCACTTACATCATTTTGTTGAGGCATGCATCATCTTCACAAATGAGAAACAATATCATAACGGTTGTTGAGGTGGTGAAGGCTCGTTCTAAATAATTCTCCTTGGTGTAGGTTCTGAAGTTTTGGTAATTTTTGCTCTTTTAAAACTATTTGCATATTAGTGACTGACAAGATGGTGTTCACGAGATGAGCATACATTATTGTTATGGCATCATTCTAGGAAGTTGTATATGTAAAAACAATTCTCTCGAGTACGATCATCTTGAATATGAATTGTTCTCGCCTTACTCACAAGTTGCAACCAAGAAAATTCAGAAACCGACTGTCAATTTTAGCCAAAAAATGCCATCTTGCTTTGAAAAACTTTTAGCTTCAATGAAATCATTTAACACCGACGATCTTTCCTCCTATTGACCTTTCGCAATAAAAAGTTTAAAGATCAGACAACATAACTACAACTTACAAGCGACCAAAAGACATCGTCTTTTTCTTCAGTTTCCTTCCACAGTCCCTACTACATGAAGAATTTTCGATTTGCAAAAATCGGTAAAGAATTCAACATGCTCATCACTGAAAAATTGAAGAGCACAAAAAAAGAAGATGAAAAAACCTATCTCAAGCACTTCTTCAAGTACCTCCATTGTTATCCATTTGTTTACACAAAAATTTTTTCAGGGACTATTTTCCTTCGGAATTGAATCATCAATACAATTGTTGACGAGCTTAAACATTCGATGCGTTTGTCCCACGTCAATCCAACGCTCCAAGGCAAAAACTTAAATATACAAATCTCATCCTTGCGCGTTCTAATGTCCTTCGCAATCCCTGATCCATCATCCCCACCCTGAGCCATAAACACAGGCATTTGATAATAAAAAAAAAATTGATAGTTTTTCGTCGGGTTCAATAATGATTTAAGACGTCATTATAAAAATGCATTATCCTCCGCATAGATCTATGCACACAGGTGTGAGTGCGACAATCGCTAGGTGTGACCGTCCTCGTTATATTTATTACAAATCTCGTTAGGTGTTGCGTCTTTATGGACCCAGGAATTTTTAAGAGTTTCGGTTACGACACCGACCGAAAATAAATTTTTAATACATAAAAAACGATTAAAATTGACGGTTAAATGCTTCCATATTGATCGTGCGTTGACGTGAAGCAACTAATTTTCGACTTGCCTTTATATGGGAATGATTACAAACGGCAATAGCTCAAAGTGACATAACTTATGCGTAATGCACCATCGCCTGTAGGATTATTACGAAAAGGAATGGAAAAAAAAAAAATCGTCAATTTTAATTAGTTTCGGATCAATCGGTGACATTTAATCGAGAGTAAACAAGGACGAGAAATTAACCCTCGGGTGGGTATAAAACAATGGAAAGTAGGTACGTAAAAAGGTGGCTATAGTCAATATGGTACAGTTTTTCTTTCTTCGATCATTCGTTGATATTGTTTCTGGGCCTATTATCTGAAATTGTTTTGAAAGAGCGAAGGACTAGCAAGTCACTGTAATAGAGGCACGTCTGGCACTTTTTAATTGCAAAATGTCTAGTCGGAGTAAAACAGAATGGCTTAAGTTCATGAAGTAAAGATCCAAAATAATCAGAAATTTAACAATTTATATGGGTAAAAATTAGCCTTAGGCTCAGACCTTAGACCCTTTGGTCCTTGAACTACAACCATATTTTCGCGGTCAAGTTACCAATGGCATAAATTCTAGCTCTAATAATTCTAATAATTCACGCTAATAATTCTTAGCTCTAAGGGGTTGGGAGTTGGGACCTGCAGCTGCAGGGAATTTTTAGGTCAGCATTGTGGTTCAGTGATAATGTGCTCACATTCGTGAGTCTAACAATTAGCTCGAACTTTTTCGGATTGTATTTTACCTCTGTCCAATATCATCTGTATTATGTGAACTGAATTTGAAAATTAGCAAGCCACCATGCTTTGTGCAGGACAGCCCTGCTTTTTTGGTTCTCGTCCTGCTTCCTGCTTTTGCCATACAATGTCCTGCTTTTTAAAAATGATCCCTTTTTTAAAATTTGGGCAGGAAAAATGCAATTAAAATATCCTTTTTTTTTTAATGTGAATCGACCCTTTTGAAGTAAATCTGATTTCATAGCATTTTTCCAGGCTCCACAATTCTTCAATTTTGGTATTTTGGGGTCAAAGTCGCCCCAACTTTTAGTCAGGGGCCAAATTTTCTTCAAAATTGTCAAAATTAAAAGAATCGGCTCTTAAACATTATTTATTGAATATAAATTCTAAAAAAATCCTATAATTAGTTTTGTCCGTTTGGGCAAATAAGTAGGAGGGGGGGGGGGGGTAGTTTCTCGGTTAATTAAATCGGGATGTCCTGCTTTTCGATTTTCAAAATATGGTCACCGCCTATTTTCCCTTCCCTTGAATTCGAAGCTCTCTCCTCCCCTGATAGGAAATTTTTCAAACGCTTGCATCCTTGAAACATCTTAAAATCTTCCAAAATCGGGACAGGAGCTAAGCTTTTAAAATCCATATTAAAAATAAAAACCATATTCAGGGTTGTTTCGCCTACGGCTTTAAATCGATTCAATTATGGCCTTTATTCGCTTGTGATAATTTTACATTTCCGGTGAACGAACAATGCAAAAGAAATGTCCAACTAACCGTGAGCAGACATGGTTCCGGTTTAAAATTTGCGGATTTTAAGAATCACACGACCATGTACTTTGTCAATTACGTATGTAATACGTACAAATAAGAAATCGTTTCAATCTATTAATAATCATTTTTTTCTTCAAGATTTATTAAAATTATTATATCGATAATGAATTATTGTGGCGCATTCTTCAACGTTTAAAAAACTCGAAACTTATTGTGTTCTCCCATCTCAGGTACAAGATGCGGAGCCATAAGCAAGGCTCACTAAATACCAATTTTAAAGAGTACCGACCATGCCCCGAAACATTCTCGCCCACATACACGATACATCAAAACCGTTCCCAGAAATCGTTGGCGCAGGGTGTAAAGCTGTAAACAACAAAACATTTTATAAATTCCCTGACCATAATCACGAAGTACCATGTGTCATCAGTTACTTAATCCTCGACACGAGGGTCATATTTTTTTCTTTCACGCCTATTTTCCTTGGACTTTTAAGAGGCTTTCTTTCTAAATAAAAAAAAGAAATGAAAATAAACCGAAATGATTAAGGTGAACATACCTTAATAAATCAAGCAGGCAGAGTAATCCCTTAGTATCCAAATAAAATGTCAACAAAATTTCACAAGAATCCTCAAGAAAACAAAACAGTAAAATACCAACAAAAAAAAATCACATTTCACATAAATCCCGAAAAATAAGTCTGTGAACCACAAACCTTTAGGGTTAACTAAACCGATATTCCTAAGCGGGTTGGTCAACACACACACATTCACTAGCATACACACACCACGCGGTTGTTGTCGGCTGCGCAGTCAGATTACTAAGAGCGCTCTGATACCATGGCTCGACGAAGCATGGCAAGCCTGGATTCGTGATCGCTTCGCCAGTCCTTGTTCGACAAACTCATCCAAGTTTTTTTCTCTCTCTCTTTTTCTCTCATTACTTACTTTTATCATCTCTCTCTTTCTTACTCCCCAGAACCTAATCTTTATTTTTTTTTGAACGTGAACCAACTTCATGGAGATATATCCATACGCTTTCTTTCCTAGTTTTTCGATAAATAAAAAGCGAGAAATCGGTGTTTCATGCAGATTTCTACAAACGAATACGTGATTTATTTCGAATGCGACAAGTTTTTATCGAGAACGTTACCTCATTCATTTATAATTACTTCTTTTCAAATTCGTATTTCCATGTCGCGACTTGCTCGTGGAAAATAAAAGAATAACGAATTTTAATTCCACTTCAGCCGATTTCCCGAAATATATTCTCAATTTTCTGCAAATTCATTCATTTCATTTTCATTCAAATAAATTATATCGTTTTCGCGTGTTATCATTTCCGTCATTATTTAATCTTGATCACCACGGGACAAAAACGAATAGTCATGACCTTCCGCCAAAAACACACGAAAAAAAAACAATTTCCCCCCCGAACGTATAAAATGTTTAAAATTTTGTGCAGATTATAGATCGGCATTATAATCAAGATTTTTTCGAGAAGAAAAAAAAAGGAGAAAAAAAAATAAGAATCTCGTATATATGTAAATTTAGTTTCAGGACACGTACGGGAGTTGATTGGATACCTAGAATGTTTTCAGGTGTAGAGGTACGGAAATTTAAGCAGATCAAATGGCCAGATTCAATGATAATTAACAATGTCATCTTCTTAAATTATAAACGGGTTTGAAATGATCCACGTTAAATATATTTCTTACTCGAAAGGGAACAACTGGCACTTGAGTCATTTTAATTTCGTTACCCTAAGCTATGTTATTATGGAATTCTTTAGCTCAGTGATATCGGATGCTTTTTTTATTTTCTTCATTTTTTCATAAAAATCTAATCGCTCGGTAATATTTATATAAGAAAGGGCTTTGTTTTCCTAGAGGTTTATCAACAACTGCCTAAAATTTTGATAATTCGAATGAATTATGAATGTGTAAGCGCTTCGTAAGCCCGTGTTTACTTCATCTAGAGTCGGCAATTCTTGAGAAATTTCATAAAATAATAATCTGTGATAATAAACACAATGTATCAATTTCGACATGAAAAGTACTTATTTGGCGACCGATATAATAATTATTTTACGAGCAAAAGTTTAATGAGAAACATATTTGGCTTGCATGTAGGTGCATAAAATATATAGCATGTATCGGTAGAACTCTAGATGTTCTCATTTAGGATAGCGACAACTTTTATAAGGTAATAATAACTTTCTAGGAAATTTATTACATTTGATTACGCATGATACGGTCCAAAATTGAATTTGAACCTGTAATTTGCGGGTTGTCAAAGTTCAGGCTTTTACATATTTTGAAGAGCGCTCCTTTTTGATATTTTAAATTTTTATTAATTATCAAAACTAACGGTAACTGCACGATGTTCGAAGGAAAATAATGGTTAAAGGGTAGGTAAAGTAATAACGACAGAGTGACGCCGCAACCGAAATTATTTAGAGTAGTCTAGTCATTCATACTAAAACATTCTTGTCGTTGGCGGGGAAAGTTTTTTGCAGAGCAAGCTGATTGACCCTCTTGCAGTATAGAAATTGAAGAAGGATGAATATTCAAAAATATGAGTTGGGCAAAAGGAACATTCGAAAGAATAGTCAAGAGCTCCAAATTTTTTTCACAAAGCTAATCCAACCTTAGCAATCAGGCAAGTCTTGTGTCTTGGAAAATCGGTTTTCTTCTAAACTCTTACAAAACAAATCCGCAATATCGATTTCTAGATGCTTTTCTAGAATTGCTTCTGGTGCTGATGCTTTTATAGTTCTAATTTCTGCATTGGTTTTAGAAAGTGAAAAAAATTCAGAGAGCCAAAATCCTCATTCAAAGAGCTCTTTAATCAAAATCCGAAAAATTCGGAATTTTTGCTGAATATGAACCTTGTCATAACAGATTCCTCTCCAAGCGGCTTTATTTTGGTAGCTGAACCGCCCAATTAAAGACTCCCAACTCATTGACTCCAGTTCCTAAATACGCTGTCTTCTCAACAAAGCCGCAATATTCTTAAAAAAATTGCAGGCGTGTCTTCTACAACTGCCAAAACAATGGAGATCAATGTACCAGAATTTTTCCAAGCAAAGCATTAATACTTATTGTCCAGCTGATGATTCCCCGATCAACTCAAACCAAGCTATTTTTCGACAAAGAAGAAAAAAAATTCAAAAAAACATCCCTTTATTTCAACTCTTAGCATCGCCCGTAATAAATAAATCTCAATATATTCAAGCTGCCCTACTTTGCAAAATTCAAAATCTCCCATCAAATCGTTCCGAATTGTATAGAGTCATTCATCAAAGGGTTTACATATCAATAAAACGATTTTAAATTCAATACCAGGAAAGAACGCCGTTACAAATAATAAAAAAAAAAAACGCGGGTTTTCCAAGATTTGAATGAAAGACCCGGGTCCAAGACTCATACTCTATTCAAGAGTCACGTTTTGACAGCAGTGCCGATGAACTTGCGAATTACCGCCGTTGTTAATCACAAGGAGTTTCTTTCAGTTCAAATTCGGTCAAAAACTTAGTCATTTAAATCGAGCATTGATGTCAAGTATAAGTGCGAAACGTCACAAAAATCATCAGACTCAAACGCCCCAGAGATTTTTTTAGTCACGAGCCAGTAAAACAAAAATTCGCGTACGTGCTTAGTCACAAAACCAAAATTTTTCTCGACAAAATTGACGGGGAAAGAAGAGAGAGAGAGAAAAAAGAGTGCAATAAATAAACGAAGACTGACTGCCAACAATATAACTAAATTCATTCAAACGAATTAATATTACAAGTAAAAATACCTGTACCTGGCAAGGTAATGTTATCTTCAATGTCATTTTTCAGGTGCCTTCAATTTTGCCCATAAATGGCTCATTTTTTTCTTGGGAGGTTTTTTTTCTTCATTCTTCTTTATACGTCACGACAATGTTGGCAAAGTAACTTGAAAAATTTTCTTAAAATTTAATTAATCGCTCATAATTTACGGTTAAAAAAAACGATAACCCAACCTCGTCGTCGTAAATCGTCAAAAAAAATCCCACTTAACATTTTTTCCCCCTTGACTTAGCACGGCTGGAAACCGCTGACTTATAACAAACGGAAGCAGCGAATAAAATGAAAAAAAAAAAAAGTTAATATTATCATTAGGATTTTCACAACAACAAGATAAGCTGGCTTCATGCAAACAGCAAGTTTGGCCATTTTTTTTTTTGCCTTCTTCATATATGACTAATAAATTGGTTTTATAAGCTTTCAAAGGATTAATAAAAATAATTTTTTCTTTCGTTCCGTTCATTGTCCGAAGAATGGAATTCGTCGTAAATTGCGTGCTCATGATCGTTAAATGTTTTATTTTATTATAATTGATGGAATAAATAAGCAAGTTTTGAATCCGAAGAAAAAAGGGTGGAGGATAATCGAAGTGTTAAATGTCATTCAGCGAGGTTAAACACTCGCGGCCATAAATTAGAGCAAAATTCAGAAATAATATTAAAAACTGCCTAAAAAACAATCTCTTCATTTCACTTCACGCCACTGAAACGATTCAATTCACTATCGGAATGAAGTTAACCTTAGTTTAAAGGAACCACCTGCAGAGTATCGTTTAGGCTCCATGCATGACTGATATGTTAAGCGAATTGACATCGATTATTTAACGTCATAGCTCAGGCTCAATAAAAAATGACGATACCTTTTTTAGCCTAATCCATTTTGACGGGTTACGATTTTTTCTCTTGACTGACTCGATTATTTCCCGATGCGAAAAAAAAAATAATAATAAAAGAAATGCCTTCGTATTGAAATTTAATTTGGATGAATGATATGTGACGCATTGAGGCACATTAACATCCAAATAAATGGCTATCATAAGAAAAGATCGAATGTCGTGCGGTCGAAAACATATACTGTGTTTAGGCTGGATATATTGTCAAACATGCTTACGTCTATTACCGGATGGCAGTAAATATTGACGGGTATTGGTAGTTGGCTGGTTTTTTTTTTAGCTCGTATCATGCGACATTTATGTTCGCATTTAATTTTCTTCGAAACGATCCGGTTTGGTAATCGGTGATTCGTTAGCGAGGATGTGACCTTATAAGAACTGCATTTCTGGCGTTTTAAGTTCAAGCAAGCGATCTTTTTATTTAATCTATTACTCATGCAATTTAGAATATTGAAGGATTAGAAGATGCAAAATTATTGTGTACTGTGAGAAGACTACAAGCCTGATGAAAGAAGTGAGGTGCAACAGCTCAAAATGAGAAGATAACTACACTCCGAGACTGCTGTGTTCGGAGAATTTAATTTCTCCCAAAAATATTTCAAGTCTTATAGGCCAAAAGGCAAAACCTAGCTACCTAGATTTCAAAAGCTTAAGAGCTTCAGGCTGAAGTGAAGAGCCTAAAAAAGGAGAGTCGCCAACTATATACTTTGAAATCCTGGCTGCTGATTGGCTGTAACTAAATTCATTCCAATCAAATTGGCGCTGACGTCAAACGTCTTCTGCTCCTTGGTATTTACCTTAAAAAGCAGCAATTTAGTTGGCAACTCTCTTTTTTCAAGCTCTCAAAGATGAAGCATAGAAAGCTCACCCCAAATACTCCGCTTACTGCAAACGAGATTTATATCTTAGATGAAAAAGGATTCAAGAGTCTCTTATGCACCTAACAGGGCCTAAAAAGTATACAGTATATATATAAAAACGACGTTGTCCTGTGCCTAATCTCCACTCATCTCGGTTTCTCCACTGCTGTTCCGTAAGGTTTGAGCACTCGTTGCTTTTCGAATGCCTTCCATCCAAGACCGTCTCGGTCTCTTTTGCCTCCTCATCTCTTTGGACATTCATTCCCAGACTTGCTTAGGAAGCCGTTCATCCGGCATTCTGCGAACATGTCCGTACCAAATCAGTTGTCTCTCCTCGATGTCTTCAATCGCAGTTTCCTTAACACCCATATTTACGACAAAAACAAACAAATAACTAATTTTTGAGCAGCCCTGCCAAAGCCCTCCTTTTGAAGCTTGACTGGAGAGATGCTCCATATGCGGTCCATGTCGCCAAGACTTACTTCATTTCCCGCGACAAAAACCAACAAGGGATCTGATCCTCGTAATATCGGCAATGCAGGAAATCGTTTGGAGTCTTAAGCTAATTTTTAATTTTTAATTTAGTCCTCTTGCAGCAGCCATTCTTTTAATTTGCACTTAACAGCCGAAAGTCTATCTAGCCCCGTCAGCTCCTCGGGTAAGCTATTAAAAAAGGCGGGAACTACCACCCTAAGCTCGCGATCCCCGAAGGAATTATGTGTTATCGGTACAACATATCGCTTATAATCGGCAGTAGAGCGCTGAGCTCTACACTCTACACCCCCCACCCCCCCGGCAAGTGAGATAAGTTTGATCAAAGTAATGGCACAACACATCGTCACCAATAAAAAAATTTTAAATTGACACATAAAAGTCGCCTGCACCTCAACAATCTATTATTACTGAACATATACCTCGCTCTTAATTTTTACGGAGACGTTTGAGGGGACGTCTGGCCTTAAACTTTGCCCATTCCTTCATTAAAAAGACCCTAATTTACACTAATTGGAATTTGTATCTTTCAAAAGTTTAACCTGCTTGTTTGCATTCGATTATAAAACCGTACGCAGGTGCACTGCACATGCTTCCATTTAATCATCCAAAGCGGAGGATTTTTTTTCATGTAATCCACACGGTGGCATGCAGATGGTCCTTTACCAACACACCAAACTAGCTTACTATTTTCAAACTTAAATCATTTCGAACCCTTATTTGGCTAAAACCTAACCACTTGTAATCTAAAACTCAACCGCAGATATTATCAAATTTTTACCCAACACCAACCGATCCAGAAAATTTTAAGTGAAAGCTTCTTTTACGGTTTTTTAAATGTTTTTTCGACCAATAATTTTTTATGACAACCCAAAATTCAAGGAAATAAGACAGCAAAACAAAAAACGGATAAAAAACCCCCTAATGGATATCACAGGAGGTTTAATAAAAAAAAAAATAGTAACGTTTCAGATCCACAATCACGATATTGTCACTATTGTTTTCGGATGATGTTTTGTTTAGTTGTCATCGGGTGATCGAGAAATGGAAATCCAAGATGCGATCCATGTAAAATAAAAGGTAAAAAAATCACATCGTTTTATAATAACGAAATCAAACGAGCATAATATTTGGTCCCCAAATAGAATTTGAAGAAACATTTTGATCAAGCTCCAAGATAAATGTGACAGATTTTAGTTTTTTGATAAATGGGGTCGAGATTATCGGTCCTCTCGGAACAGGTATGTTAAGGTCGGATGGGACAGATGAAGAGTTCACGACCTCTTTAAGTCTTCTACAGGATGTTCCGTTATTGCGTTGATAGGTTTTTAATCGCTTCTGCTTACCGAACAATGACTCAAAAAAAAAAAAGATCATTTTCCTTTCTTCGGTAATGACCTTGAAAGAACGACGACACGATGGAAGTTATCATCTGTCTAGACTTAATGGTTAAAGCACTGCGTGACACTTTCTAGAAAAAAGAGAATCGAGGACTTTTTTTTACGATAAAGCATATAAGATTCATTCGTGACCGAATCGCAAGATGTCACCCCGGCACCGAAAAAAACGCATCACGAGAGTAAGTTTATGGGTCCCCTTTATTTCATTATCGGCTTCACACCCTTGAAATTCCAGCAAGCGATGTCCTTTGTACCATAGACAAGAGAGTTAAAATATGTTATCAGACATTCTAATGACATTTCTCTACAAACCTAAAATTCTCATTAACCTTGAAACGATTTCGATTATACTCTTTTTAACTGAGTCAGAATGGTTAATGGTATGCTGGTGATTGATACCGTGAACTCCGATAAAAAAATCTTTTATTTTTTTTTTTTTGCTTTAACTTTGGAAGATGGCGAACTAAAAACATGAATACCATATATTCGGATTTTTTTATGGTCTTTAAAAAATGAGAATGTCCCGAGGTTAAAAGATGAATGCTCAATCGTATGTGACAAACTGACCTGGTCGACCTTGAGCAATGTCAAACAGCATAGATCTGTCATTTTGCTTTGTCTTCCTGAAAATAATGGATGTCCTTAAAAGGGGATCTGCTGCTTATTTTTAAAATCTTGATTTGAATTCTGGGGAAGTGGATAAAAATGTTTTTTTTGGTGTTGCGTTATGGTTATGTCACTGTCCGCTAATCAATTTATCAGGAGACATTTATTTGCCTTTTGAAATAAACTTGGGGCTATAAAAAATGATAAAAGAACGACTGAAGGTGACGTGAAATTGATATGAATTTGAAAATAATATGCTGTGTATCGTTCGGGAAACTTGAACCAGAAAATGATGGATGAAGGCGATTGGAGGAGAGAGACGACTTAATCAAAAACTAGAAGCTAATTGCTGCAGAGGGGCCGTGTAGGTTGGGAAACTGAAAAGAGTGGCTGCAGTGAAATTCTTTGGGACAAGAAGTAGCGAATAACGATTTTAGTAAAAATTTACCTGCGCAGCGCATAAGAAAAAGATACTTTTCGCGTGAATTAGAAAACACCAGATCATGATTCTGAAAGGATCACTTAAGCTCCAAAACGAGTCTAAAGCATGTCCTCAAAATCGCATGTCTTTTAACTTTTTTTGGAGTCCCCGAAAGAATCCTCTTGTACTTTAATGAACTTTGCTATTCTCCTAGAAGTTAATTTCTCGCTCAACATTCAAACTTAATTTAACCCTTTAAAGGCCGACTTTTGACCGAGGCCGGATATATCCGGCCTCCGAAAAAGTTCCGTTAACGGCCGACTTTTGGAAAAGGCCGGATATATCCGGCCTCTGATGTTTTAGTGAAAATCTTATTCCAGGCAGCTAGACTGAGGGATATGACCATGTATTAGTGCAATACAGCTTTAGACTTTTCAAAGAAAAAATTTACGACTTGAAATTTCGCCCATGCTTAGCTTATGGGAGGAAAATCCTATTATAAACTTAATGTAAATTTAAGCTAAATTGACCAAAATTTAAATACTGTTTGTTTTGTTTCAACTTTAACATTTCCCTAGAAAGATATTCTTTTTATGTTAAGCTTATGGGAGTATAATCTTCATATGCTTAGCTTATGGATAAAAATAATTCTGAGCAACTAGAAGTTTTTATCAAATTCATTTGTACCGGGAAAACTGCTAGCAATCAAAAAATTGTTTCAAATTTTTGGGGATTAAAAATAACGAAGTTAAATGGCAAACGTACAATAGTTGAAGACGGTATCCTAAAAAGATCTCTTTCCAATACTGGTAGTATGAATAAAAAGGTCCTTCTATTGTTCGGGCGACATTTGTATTTCAGGTATTTTTTTTCCATCCTTTGAATTCTTTGTAAGAACACCCTATTTGCGCGTTCTATTAGAATGAATTACTAGGGCATCTTAAGGATAACTTAGCATGAATTGGAAAGTGTAGAGCCAAGTGCAGAATTAAATTTTAAAAAAAATCGGTTCTAACAGAAATTTTTAAGCTATATTTGTAAAAAAGTCGTACCCCTGCAAACTTTTGAATATGCATTCAGCAATACAACTAACTTGGGACCTTTATAAACCTAATACAATAGATCCCTTGAGTCTTTAGCTGCAAAAAGGGAGTAAAACTGCTTATAATGACATTTTTGGTCAATTGTGTATTGCGGTTTGCCTACACTAGAAACTTTAGGAGTGCGTTTTTTTTTCGGTTTTCGGGCTTCATTTGCTTCAAGTTTAGACATATTAACATGTTAGGAAAAGTCGGCCTTGCTGGGTGTCCAATAATTACCTTTTCGGAAATTAATTAGGCCTTTAAAGGGTTAAAAAAGTTAAAAATGGAAAATTGCTACTGAAACAAAAACTTAAACCACACCTGCCACAGGATTCTAAAACGTCAATCAATAAGTCACGAAACCTACCAAAACTCACTACATGACCTTTACTCTTTTACGAGGTCAAACTGTTGACAAGAGCAACATCTGTTCGATAAATCCCCATTCCAAAAAAATTACGGGAAATATATTTCGATCCAATCGAACGCCCTTTCATCCCGAAAATTTCACACACCACGAAATTAATTGCTCACCTTATATCAACAAGTTAAACCGTGAAGCATTTCCTTTTATCCTCGTTCAACTGTAACTGAATCCCAATAACATCGACCAAGAATATTGACTTTTCAGAAAGCCTAAACTTTCAACCAAAAAAAAATGCGCAGATTTTCCGAAGAGAAAATTAATTAGCTTCTAAGAATCTTACCTGAAACAGAAAAGAAAAACAAAAGATTAATAAAAAAAATCTAACGCACATTTACGAGGACCGCCTTCAAAACGACGTTTATACTATTCACATGCATTCACGTATTGAAAAAATCGAAGTTTTAAAATGATACTTGACTGCATATCGCTTTCACTATTTTTTTTAGAAAAGGAATGATTTAAATTCTCGAAATAATAATCCGATATCCCTATTCTCACGGTAATCAAGAGATATTTGATTGAACGGTACGATAAATATTTACATAAATTTCTCTGCTACTATGTGTATAATTATTACGCCATACTATAGCAGCATAAGTACAGTAATCAGTTCAAAAGCCACTTGACACTTCGAAAGACATTTTTATTCGAGATATAGGTCATTATTAAATAATCAGATTTAAAAAAATAAAATCGATTATTTTAAAAAAAAACATATTTTTTACATTTCCCATAACGGGATTTATTAGTAATAAGCTTTTATTTTCCTTTAATAAAATTAAAATCATATCCCCGTCGGTTGAAAAAAATGCATGGGAGAAAATTTGACTAAATAAATTTTAATGGCACATCCTTGAGAAAGTTTAGTCGCTACAGGAAGGAAACAAGTTACAGGAAACAATCATCATCCACTTTTTTTTAATACTGCTAAGATTATTCTCTTTTTTGTCATAACCGGTTAAGAATTTATAAACAATGATGTTCTCACCTGCATATGATAACTTAATTGTTACTGTGTTATTGCAATAATATCTTCCGCGCTAAAATAATAAAGGTGTCTGCTGAATTTTTTAATAAAAATGTTTTACACCTTGACACCTGATTTTATTTCAAAAATGCAAAGCGCAGTCAAGTTCTGTGCAGAAATAGTTAGCTCAAGAAGTGTGCGGCCTATAGCAGACCTTTAAAGTTACAGATTTTAAAAAACCTCAAATCTCACGCAACCTCGAAATTCTTCCATCGCGTCCCCATCAAGAATGTAAGAAAATTTAAGCAGTTTTTCCGGGTTGAAACAAGCAAAAATGTCGCAATTTTTCTGGAGTAAAAGAAGTAAAAGAAAAACTGAATCTAAATCGCATCGCATTTCAACTAAGTTCAATGAAAAACATCTAAGCACCTCAAGCCAGGAAAGAGCTATGGAAAAAATTTCAAACCAGAAAAAGATGATAAAAAAAACAGCAAGGCCAAATGCATCATGCAATTCCCAAACAAAAATCTATAGAATGAAAGGGAAAAAAATGTGAATTTGATGAACTGGATTGAGTCCTTCGCAACACAAACACTTGTTTACATGATAGTTATTGTTGCGCTTGATGACCGTTTCCGCTTTGATGGAGGCATTTTTACACGACGTTGCTCATTCTGTCCCAACAATAAAACGATTTAATTTTTTTTTTTTCCATTCTTCCTGCAACTAACTTTCTGATCAAAACATGCGTAAGGTTTTTTCTTTTTCATTTTTTAAAGTTCAATAATTCATTCTCGGAAAAAAGTAGATATAACAAATAAAAGTACGGCTGACATGAAGGTCACAATTCACTTTCTGACCTCTCGACCTAAGGGGGAGTAGACCGGCGCAGTCACGTCAAACCAAGATAGAAGTTAACTACTTTTGTTTTCTGAAACAGGTCCAGACTTTGATTAGAAATCGCACAATTTCATCTATAAAACTCGTTTGCGGTTTCTTTCTCTTTGCCGAGGTCCATTCTTCAAAATAAGGGAAAGTATATGAAAAAAAAATTCAAAGGTGTTTACGTGACGTCACATCCGCGGAAACCGCGTATATCGTTTATAAAAATCAAGATCTACACGAAATTTTTTAACCCTCCCGGATTCACGCTTTTCAGATACGTTTCCTTTTTTTTTTTTCGTTCTATGCTCTCCCCTTGAAGGACATCATGATGGATTTTACGGTGGAAACATAAAGCAATGTTCATGATTAGGTACAATGTGGTGTACCACAAGCAAAAAGATATGTTTTGACAAGATACATGACCTCCTTTTATCGCGCATTTTATGGGTACCGTGAAATCTAAAACTTGCCGTTGAAAAATCGGTGTTTGTCAACAAAATATTCAAGGTTCTTGTCAGTCAATAAATCTTTAGGGTGAAGTTGCGTCAACAAGTCATCCCTTGCGGTTATTTACAGACATGACTAAGTTAGCGTGAAACACCATTTCAATAATTGTGTCGACCGCGGGAAGAAGACTAGTCCAGTGATCTATATAAAATCTTTTAGTGGAAGTTTTTACAGTACAATAGTACTGTGAATAATAAATGGATTTCAAGAGGAAACCAGGCTATTGGAAAAAGACTGGATTGAAAATTCTTCACAAACCTTTTCGTTTCAAAAAAACACTCATTTTTTGCTTTAACGCGACCAGGCAGATTTGCCTTTAGTTTACCGAAAATTCTTGAAAAAAACCAGCCTGAACAATTCTGTACAAGTTGGGACTTGTGAACATACCAACTAGAGAGCCTATATAACCAGAGAGTGGCCAGAGGAAGTATGACATCATCTGATCTTCGTACATAGCTCATGGTTAAAAAATGGCGTCCATAAATCCCCCTATCTGGCCCCTCTCTGTTTATATAGGCTCTCTATTACCAACAATCTCCTTTGAAGTAATGTGCACTGACGAGCACATCGAAAATGCAACGTGACGTCACGGACAATGTCAAAACTGCTTCTATACATACTTTTCCTGAACACAGTACAAGGTCCCTTCAGAGTTATCATTGGTAAGAGCCTTAAATATTGTACCCCTCACACTATTTACATTCCTCCTAATGCTCACCCAAAAATATTTGAAATTTGATCTACTTTCTATACAAAAAAATGCAGGCACCGCAGACACACGTACGGACTGACGGACGAACATCATTCAAAAAAGTGTTTTCCAAATGTTTCCCATCGAAAAAACAAATTACATCGCTTGACAAGAATTTCCATTTTTGGGTGACCGAAATACTTTCTGATCTTGAAGACTCACTGAGTGAGTATTAACGCCGTCCTGAAAGGGGTAATGTTCAGCACTTGTCTTAATTAGCACTTTCTGGGTAGGCAATCATGCAAACATTCAGTCAATTGAAATAATAACCAGCGATCAATCTTAAAAAAGTGGCTTTAAATCTTTATCATCAACTGCCATGGAGGTCGTTACTTCATCTGCAAATACCCTTTAATAAACTCGTCAGAAAATACAGAATCGAATTAAATTTATGGAACATAAACTATCGTACGAGTGACGTTCGTACATCTGCACGCTACACATTACAATCTAAATGACAATAAACTAGTAAGGTGCGGCGACAGGTCGCTCGCTCGCTCGCTGTCTTATAGATCTTCTTTTTTATCAATTTTGTGTTCACCGCGAAAGATAAAAAAAAAAACAAGCAGCATAAAGTTTCTACATAAGTGACGTCAGAAATAAAGTATACACATTCTCTGGGTGACTTGCCTTGACCCCATCCTGGACCTGGGCTAGGTATGTATGTATTGTCAGTAGTATGCGAACATGTCTTTACGTTGAATTAATATAACCGACCGATTCTCCTTCTTGATCGGACTGTTCATTTGTGGTTACAGCATTTCTTCACACTGCTTAATATCTTGCACGATGTGTAGAGTAACTTTTTTTTTTCTTTTACTCCTGGCTGTGATTACCCGCCCTCGCGTATAAATTCCGCAGGCAAAAACATTCAAAGTAATCCCGAGTATGCGGACGTTAAATATCCACGCATTCCGATCACGAAAAAAAAATGAGGTTAAATCAGAATCCGCAAACGATATGTTCTATTAATTAAGCACTATGCGTTGCGCTTCCGGCTGAATTAAGATGGGCAAAAACGATGACCTTCACAACTAGGTTAAAAAGCTTAGGCATAAGACAATGGCTCGTATTTATTTTTATCTGAACTTGTCTTTGCAGCCCAGTCTGTCAACTGTTAAAATTTACGGTAATCCGCACCACGCCACATGTCAATCACTAGATGAGCAATCCGTGTTGATGTCTTGTAGCCTCTACAACCGTGCATACAAGATTAACGGTAATTCTCGTTTCGGACGAAGTTTATACAATTTTTAAAAACATCTGCATTCACGTTCGATGCGTGATTATCACAGCCTGAATATTTTGAATGCCAAATGAGTAACTTTCCGGTTCGGGAGCCAACAGCGCACGATACATTCATAAAGCCTATCGCGTTTAGTTATCTTGACGAGGAGAGACGTTTTTCGCCGACATCAAAAAAAAATGAAACGATTCCGCTTTCTAATTACACTAGGAAGCGTTCACGGAATAGGTTTGCTATCTTATCAAAGCACAGAAAAACCTCGTGAGGTCATAATCTTTATTTTTTTTTTATATAAAAGAGATTCCCCCTCGTGATTGCGCCTAATATCAAGAAGACAATAAGATTGGAAAATGTGAAATTGAACACTTTATATCGCATGTTTATTATATCTCTTCATCTCTGGTCATCGCTAGGTCAAATAATAATCAAGACTGAGAGACAAGCTGTAAATTACAATGAACTCGTTTGAATTTAAAAAAAAAAAAATCCAAAAGAGCTTAGTCGGGTAGTAGATTTTTTTGAATGAATCATCTCGACACCTAGCGAAAGCACTAAAGATTTGGGCAAAAGTGAAAAGACCTTCAAACTATTATATCACTGCATCTACAAAACTCTTCAAGTGTTGATGATGATGAACAACCACTTGTGAATCGCAACCGTTTTGTTCTCATGACCTTTTTCATGTATTAGAATGAAAAAACTCCCATTCGTCCTTGTCCCCTTGCTCATGAAATGGAAAGTGATGGTACTATGGGGGTAAACAACTTCCCATTCCGGTCATAGGTTCCGGTTGATGATCTCCTATTCACGAACAGGTGTCTTTACGTTTCCGGTCGAACTTTGGTTGGAAATTCTGATTCGTAACATACACGCATCACATATATGTGTATCCTCACTCTTGATATTTTTATACCTGGATCACAAACTGTTATTTTAACGTTTCACGTCAAGCCCTCGTCAATTTTCCCTCACCCTAGTGATATTAGATCTGCAAGGTCATCGCACTTCATCGATATATCTCCAGGCGATGGAACGAAAAAGTACAAAATCCGTATGGAAATATACATTCCTTGCATTGTCGAATGACTTTTGAAAATTTCAGTAGGTCAGCTGAATTTAAAATGACAAGGGTAAGATGGCGATGGAACTCCCCGCCAAAAAAATAATTCAATTTAGTTTTCAGTGCCGGATTGGTTGTACGGGAACCGATTGGGAAACCAATGGGAAAAAATTAGGACCAATCTCAGAGGGGTCCTTAATTCTCCTAGGCGACAAATCTACGCGCAAAGTTTTATACTTACATCGACAATTTTCCCAGAGAATAAAGAATAGCGTTTTCCTTTTTTTTTTACATCGACATATTGTCTCTGAGAATCTAAAGCACTCCTGCATGGGTCTATATTTTCCTCGACAGGGAATCTATTTTTAATTTCCTCGAATTTTTTTAAATGTTTTTTAAGCAAAACCTTCTGCAAATTTATTGTACATCATCATGCACTAACTTGTTCCTACGTGGAAAACTGTCAGCATTTCATGACCGTCAGTCTCTAGGAATCCAAAAACTCCCCAGTACAAGAAGATGAAAGAGACTAAGCACGGAGCACGTGTACGGAGATTTTCGGTGACACGACACTTTAACACGCGACTTTTTAACATGCGACACTTAAACACGGCCAAAATAACACATGCCAAAATATCACAGTACGAAAATATCACACGTCCTTTTTAACACACAACCAGATTAACACACACTACTTTATCGCGTGGACTTTTTATCACAGCGAGAGTTTAACACATTCCGAAATAACACAAGCTATGTTAACACAACTATTTGTGATATGATATGAAATTTAACATTACCGCATAATCGTGATCAAACAGATAGGATGGGGATGCAATAAGTTAGGAAAAGAAAGTGTAAGCACTTAAGCTGATTGGGGCGGTAAACGGCGGTAAGCGAACTTGAGATGATTTTTACTTGTTTTGAAGGAAACTTAAGCACGAGGTTCATAGCGCATACTTGCGGGCCGGCGTTAGAGATGCCTGTAACGTACAACAAGTTTCAAGAATTTCGAACAGATTTCGAAAAACAACTTAGTCCGAATTATCTTGAAATGGATATTGAATAGTCTTTTTTATTCTCTTCAGTTATTTAAAAAAATATGGCTTCCATCAGGTAGGACCATTCAAGTATTATCAGTCATCTTCCCGAACAAAAGGTAGGGGGTAAATGGTAGAAATTTCCATCAGGTACAGCAGTTCAGGTATTTTCCGTCAGCCTTACCTGCTTTTACTTCTTGCATATTTTTCCATTTTGTGTGATCACGATTACGCGGTAATGTTTAATTTCATACCATATCCCAAATAATTGTGTTAACATAGCTTGTGTTATTTCGGAATGTGTTAAACTCTCGCTGTGATAAAAAGTCCACGCGATAAAGTAGTGTGTGTTAATCTGGTTGTGTGTTAAAAAGGACGTGTGATATTTTCGTACTGTGATATTTTGGCATGTGTTATTTTGGCCGTGTTTAAGTGTCGCATGTTAAAAAGTCGCGTGTTAAAGTGTCATAGAACCAGATTTTCACTGCCACAGCAGCCTCGAATCCTCCACAATATCTCAAACAAAAACTCTGAAATCTTGAAAGCAGGGACAAATTTCACTAACAATCCTCAAATCTTTTGATTGATCACTTCCTTTCTTTTACGGGTGCACCCTCCGAATTCGATGATACAAGTGCCATTGCATCCCCAGTTCCGACACCACTCACAAGACCCCTACTCCGTGAATATAACCCCCCCATCACATAAATAAAATCATGCATGTTACTTCCTTTCTAAAAAACAAAAGACGACGATAATCATAATTATACGCCGACAATAACCGTATTTCCGATTATTTTGTAGACATAAATTAAAGTGAAAATGATTTTCGTCATGGCGAATTAAACGCAGTGATCATTTATGTATGCATCCTATAGATGAAAGTAATTCGGATGAAAATATTCATAACTCTCTCACAAAAAAAAAAAAAAAGAATGTCATTCAATATTCGACCTCAGCTCTAATTTCTCCCCGCGTGAATGATTTCTTTGTAACAGTAGGATACCGTTTGTTATTATCTCTATATCGCTAATTACAACGCGTTTTCGCCATATCGTTAACGAATTACTCACTCCTTAGCGACAATGCCAAACGTCATTAGCGGTTTCGTTCAGGCTCAGATTATTTTTATTTCAACCGTAACACCTACGGTAATAGTTGTCAAAATTACGACAAAAAATCACCGCAAGCCTATTTTCTAATTTTGAAAAATGGATCGTTTCCGTTACACATCGTTTTTTTCTTTTACCCTACGTTACATATTAACAAGCACGGTTGATTAAACACGATTAGTATTAAATTATCACTTGGTGCAATGTATTTTAACTCGCACGTTAATAAGTGCCACTTTAAAAGAAAAAGACGATGCCGATGGAAATTCCAGAATAAATCTTCGGAGGGATTTCTTGGAAAACATATAAAATGTAACAAACTATGTTCAAGGTAGCGTGACAACAGCGCCAGGATACTGTCTGCCTGCCGTAACAATTGCCATTATACAGAATGAAACAGAAATCATGCGTAACGCCAAAGTTCTCACACTTTTTTTTTCTTATAATACATAATCATACTGTCATCACGTCCCATTAGTTGAGTTTGTTATAAAACGCGCCGAAAATCTTTTTTTTTTCTTCCAAGGACAAGCTTCGATTTTTCATTTTACTTTCTTATACCATACATTACGTGTCGTATAATAAAATCAGTTTTTAATTGAAGCGTTTCTGGTTTTGTATTTTCGTTAATGACATTTTAATATGTAAAGACATTTGCCAATGGTTATCTTGTTCTAAATGACAGTCTTTCCGACGCATAAAACGCTCCTCATCTTACAATTGATGTCACAGCTTTGAATTACATCAGTGATAGATTATAGACCATGGTAAGTTACGCATGATTTTAGTTTTATATCCGTGGGCCTAGAGTTGGTTGCATCTGACTTTTTGATTAAAATGGTGAATGAAGAACAGTGCTCGGCTTCTTCCGCCTTTTCAATTTTTCCATTACAATAATTGCTGGTTAAGTATTCTTCGCGAATGAGGATTACAGCGAATTAGGGTTCTGGTTGTAATTCGAGGTAAACGAGTTGAAAGAAGATGCTGTTCGAAGGAGTCTTGTCTAAACGAACAGCGTTTACCCTCGAGTCTCCAGGTCTAAAGCATGGCCCAAGGACTTTTTAATAAACTGCATCTTCTTTTTTTTTTTAAACTGGTTGGTCGTTGGCCAAACCATTGGTTATGTTTGAAATATGATTTTATCATTGCATGTTGCGGATTTCAGGGACTGAACTGGTAAGCAATGACGAGATCTTAGGTGGGTAAAAAGATGAAAGAGAAGGTCCTCCACGAGGTCCTCATGAAAACGATAATGGCTCATGCGCTGCAGTCAAAGAACAGCAAAAAGAAAATTGCATCATGAGGAAACATTGACTTCCCAGGAAATTTCAGAAGATACGACAGACCTAATCTTCGGTTTATTGTTGTTTCAAATAAATATTAATCAGTGGTCATCGTGACTGTTTAGCTTACTTGCCACGTTCAACATGCCCGATGAACATCCTCTAGCCGTGTAAACCAAACACCGGCAAATTTATTGCTGAATCAGCATCATGGCCATAAAAGCCAAGTACGAGATTTCGGCCGTAAAACAAAACATGGACATAAGAATAGAAGTTGTTATAAAAGAAAAAAGATCCAGAAGAAGGAAATTTTCTTTTGAGATACTAGAGCCCTGCACGGGCCGAAATTTTCAGGCCCGGTCCGGCCCGACAACAATGTAGCCCAGAGAGTAATGTGAAAAAAGTAGTCAGGCCCGAGTCCGGCCCGGCCCGAATTTTTTCGGCCCGGATCCGGCTTGGTCCTACTGTCACCCAAAATTTTCCGGTCAGAGTCCGGCCCGGTTCAGGGCTCTATGAGGTACAGATAATCTTAGAGGCTAGCCCGACACTTGGATCAGGGCGAATGGGACTCAAGTCTGAATTACCTTATACCTAAAGAGCCTAAAATTAAGCGACCGAGTATTTTTTTATGCTTTATCCAGATACAGATCACTTTTATTACTGTTTTTTTAACAAAATTCGCCCACTACTGTACATAAAATTTTCCCTTTGCTCTTAAACCTAATATTAGTCAATCATGGCTTTAACGCCTTCAATCTTCCTAGTTTTAGCTTCATTAATTTTAAAATTTACGATCTTGATTCTAATGTCTCATGTCTCATGCCTCTCCTTTTCAACATTTGCACAAATAAACTGCAGCTTAACTTTCACCTCTTTTATTTCTTCTCGGATGTCCACATTCCGTAAAGCTGCTCATAAAAAGCCTCCTTATCAGGTTTATCAAAAATTCTAACCGAATGATAAACTCCTTTCATTTTTTTTTTTTTAAAACTCGATTTCGCTTCGTCTTAATTTACAAGACTATAAAATCTTGCTGAAAGCCGCCACTGATCTCGATCAAAAATCATCATTAACGACGTGATTAAAGACTCTGATCTTCTTTTTAACTGCCTTGTGTCAACATTGTGAAACAAGGTACCCAATCAACACGATAATTAGTTTTCCTACTCGCACTGTTTCAATAAAGCATCCTCGACCAACCAATCAAACAATCAATCCGCCTCTGTAACCTTTTCGCGAATTCGGGGAAATGCCCATAATAAAAAAAAAATATTCATATTGTACGTACACCCAAAATAACCTTCATGCTATAAACCGTGTAACTCATTAGCTAATTAAAAATCCCTGTAAATATAAATGCGGAGTCAGTGAATGGTAAATTTAATAATGGCGTTCTCGCATATAGGCTTAATTCCGTGAATCCGTGATTATTACATTATACGAATGCCTATGACTTAACACAAGATTATTAAAAAGATATTTTTCCTTAATAATAAAATCTCACGCATCTCAATCAACTTATGATTTGGCAATATGTGAGGCCATTCGCGGCCCCCAAGCTATAGGCTACTGGTGCTAGAGCATACAGGCTCTCCGATGTTCGATTACCGAGCTCTGCCTTTGGTTGCGGGTCATTCAAATCAAATTATAAGAATTCAAAAGAGTTTTTAAAAAAAGAAAAGCAAAATCATCCGGCGGTTTTCTCTCTATTACGACATGTCGTTGGTGGATCCCATGTGGGTTTTAAAGAGGCAGTCTTCTTGTTTTAAGCATATTACATCCTTATTGTTTGATCGATTCATCCGAAATTAATACGATTAATTTATTCAAAAGGGGGAAGAGCACAAATTTTTACGAAAGACACTTCTTCCCGCCCGCTGTGTCAGTGAAAATCGTTGACAAGGGGGTGTATTTTCAGTCTTGATGGATGTCGCCATAAAAGAGCACTTCAGCGCGCCTTCGTACATTTTTTTTTTTTATTTAAAAAAATATATTTCAAGTCTGACAAGGCTTAGGTTATGTTTACAGATGAGGGGGCGTAAGGATGAACCAGTTTCAAGTCGACTACTTGCAGTTATACACGATAAAAACCCGTAGCGTTAAAATTTATTTTCACGTTTATTACCTGTCGGCTACGGCTAAGTCAGGGGCACAAAACAGTTTGTGATATATACCGTTGTTAAAATCTGATATCGTATATTTATGAATTTGTAAAAGTAACTGGAAATAAAATTCGGAAAATGACATATGGGGCCAAAAATGCTGGAGCGAGTCAGGGGAAAATAAAAAAAACGAAGGAAAATTTGAATCCACGATAAAACATGCAATAATTTTCAAGCGTAAAATCAGTCATCTGAAACAGATTTGCGCCTATTATTACATTCATTCTACCGGGAATAATTTGTAAAGACAATAACACAAAAGAAAGTCACGTCGGATTGATAAATCTGATTGAGTTTCAATAATATTTAATATAGAACATCAGGTCAATTAATCGGTTAGATGCGGTTATCAGTTGACTCAGATAAGAAAGAAGGTGAAAGGCAAAGTGATTGTTATTTCCACTTATTTATTGCCTTTTCATTTTTTTTTCTTGTTATTTACTTCCGAACTAATTGGCTTCACGTAGTCGTGGACTTTATAGATTGTCATCATTTTTCAAGAGAAAAAAGAAATTTGATAGGAGAAGGACAACATGTCTGGCGTATTCGTTCCGAAAATTATGGAAAATTATATGTTAAGACTGAATTGTTCGGCGAGGATATTTATTCGTGTTAGTGGGCAAGGCCAGATGGATATTTCTTTTTCGGTTAAAAGAGCAAAGAAAGTAGAAAAGAAAAAGCGCTGAGCTCGGGAAATGAGTGATCGGGGATTTGAAAAAAATGAGGAGAGCTAAGAATAGCGAAGCAACAAATTAAATAACAAAATCTTATTCAGGAAATTTTAGGCTGCTCAAAGATTGGATTTTAAGGAAGTCTTGCAACGCTGCGAACAGAAGACTTGTTCAACAAAAGAGATTCGATTTTATAATAAAGTCTATCGCACATTTCGTCCTTCAATATCATATTGTATGTAATTTCATCTGTTAATGTTTGACAAAAAGCCGACATGAGTCCATACAATTATCTGGAAAAATGAAATCGACATCACATGCTAATGTTTCTAGAACTTTAGCCAAAAGGGTATTTTTTAGTTAGAGACTTTGTAAGTCGTGGATTTTTATTAACAAATTTTTTCCCCAGTTTTTTGGCAGCGGAATAGAAAATACGAATCAGGCGCGAAGGGCTACACTATGCCTTTAATCTCACAACTCAAGAGATTTGTTTTCAAATTGTTCTCTCGAGCATTTTTCGAATGCTTTCCCCATTCTTTCGATTTCTTGAGCCCCGGGGTAACTATACCTGCTCTTCCATTCTCTCAGTGGCCTTAGTTTTCCCTTCGTTGAGGTAGCTTGCATTCCAATAAAACATTTGGCCTACGGGCCCCATAATTTAAAACTCCATTCTGCCATTGGCCAATTTCAAAATTCTAAATTTTACTTTAGCTAAATTCACTTTTCATAATCGTTCTACAACATTTTTTTGCTTCCCCTTTCCAAAAAATTTTAAAATCTCTCGGAACGCTTTAGCCACTCACTTTAAATCCCTCGATTTTACGCGGGGAAAAAAAATACTTTACGGATGTGATCCAATCAAATCAACGAACAATTAATTTAATAGCCTTAACGTGTACGTTTAGCTCGATTTTTTTTTCCGTTCCATTATTTAAGCTTCGTTAAGAAGTCATTTTTTTTAAGTCAATTACCCGCCTTACGTTTTAATTACTCTCCGCTTAGTCATAATATGAAATAAAGGGCTTATAATACGACAATTAAGATCCATTTCAGATAAAGTGATAATTACGTTATGTAAACAAAATTTTACGTGGCATTATCATTTTTAAAGTCGTTACACGTGTAAAAAGCTCTTTCTGATTTTTTTTCCAACAGCAAGATTGAAAAACGTGCGAAACACATGTATGGAAAAACTTTATTTTTCAGGTATATGATGCAATGGGCGGTGTCAGGTACGGGCAGTTGAGCGCGTCATGGCTATCTGCGCATGCCGGTAGTGTACAATGATCCGCAGACCTGAAGTCGAGAATGCTCCGAGCCTCGAGGCCGCAGAACCGTTGCTTGGCAATGGGTCACCATGACAACTTTTTTTTTTTTTTTAACGAATTCTAATAAGATCGCTTTATCGATAAATTTCCACTGGGTAGAGGTCGTTTCGTGGCAGGGGATGAGGGCAGGGTTTGGCGGTTACGCTTTTACAAAACCAGAGGTTAAAAAAAAGATATCATTCGTATCCTTTTTCCATTCGATTACAACACGAAAATCAATTGACATTAGACACATCTATCATCATTAAAATCCTGACGTTTTCTCTCTCGTCCCAGAAAAAAAAAATGGAAATATAATAAAATGAAAACACAAAAGGAATTTTATTAACCGAAACCTGATCAATATAAACGGTGAAAATAATCGGTAAATGTAGACGTTTCTTCTCATATTCTTTGGCCATTCATTGTGAAAAAGTAATCAATAATTCAATCACTTTGATGCTAATGGATCATTAGCTTCGTATGTACATCAATAAAATAATATTAAGTTGAAGTAAAAAAAAAAAAAAAAACTTTCTCTTGATTCAAGAAAATGCTAATGAATATTTTAATAAAATGATTCACCGAGGACGCGTAGGTAGGAAATATCCCGTGAGAATGCACCAGATCGCCTTGGAAACCATATTGAAAAAGGAAAGCCGCGCTGTTATCGAAAGACATCACCAATAACTCAAAACACGCTGTGAAACTGTCTCGACAATACTCGGTAGGCGAAGAAGAAACCGCCAAAAAGAGTCTAAACGATAATAAAATGTAATTGCTTGAACGAGCCAACATCATATTGTTTATCAAACATTATAAACAAGCACTATAGCTTTAAACCTAAATAAGCATCATATAGTAATCATATATGAATTCGGAAATGTTTCCGCTGGCAATCATAATGAAAACAATGTTTAATTTTGATTTTGTTTGTTCCTATTGTGGAACATCCTGTGTGAATCGAATTAAGTGTGGGATGGGCAAAATGATAATGAATCGAGTTAGTATTGTTCGGTATGTAGATAGTACTAGGGCAGAATGAGATTGATCTGTTTAAGGCACGTCGGCGCATGACAGTCTGACATTTGGAAAAAAAAAAGAAAGAAAAAAGCCGGATATGTAGATTGAATTTTTTTACTGAATTATTGAAGCTTCATGGGTCCTAAAAATGTATGCCAAAGACATTTATGAAGTTGAAAGACCGAAAATGTTATTTCGTAGACCTCAATATGTGCAATTCGGTGATCTTTAACAACTATCCCGGGGATTCCGACTGGCGAACAATGATTGATGGTTGACAATTTGTAACTCGGTATTAGTCGAAGCGTTTTGCCAATATTGGTCTAATGCAACGTCATGAATTCCTACGAGGATTGATTGCCCTATGCCAGAAACCGTTGGGTTTTCAGTGTAAATTTGACATAGGGTGGCAATTAATATGATATTGCCGAATGATAACTTAAGTTGACATCTGACTGGTTTGATGGTCGCAAATTAGCATAAAATTAAGCGTTGGTTTATTTTTCGTCGTGGATATTAATAGAAATTCAAGATGACGGAAATGTCTGGCAAGTTTTTTAAAATTATTTTTCGAGTGCAAAGTAAATGAGATTGTTCGTGTTTCGGCCAGAAAAATGTTGAAATATCATATTCGAACAAGTGCGGGCGCTAAGGTCTCTAGTCGAATGAAAAAGGAGAAGAAAATTGGGCCAGTCGAAACGAAAAAAAAACAACTCCTACAAACAAACGAGTTTAGAGATTGATGCAATCTCACCCGAACAATGTTGATTTAATATCTAATTATCGATACAATATGATACGCATCACCGTTACCACTAAGGGATTACATAATATATTTTTAAAAATATTAGGAGCGAATAATGAAAATCTTAAGATTAATGAGCTTTTAAGGGTCATTTACGTGCGAATATGTGTGCAAATCGATTGCAGCACACACTTAACATGATCTTAGCACCTAATAATAACCGCGATTATTTAGGGAATTCAATTATTTAGAGTTAATAGAGATGCGACCAGACCAACAGTCAACAAAGGCGGATTAAGGCCTAAACTAAGTTCAAGAGAAATTTTCCTAAACACCGTCTCGTTTTAAAATATGCGTAAACTCGTGTGAATTAAGTCATTTGTCTAGTCTATGCCAATGCGGAAAAGACTGAAGATATTCATACATTGGTTTTCAGTGGTGTGGAACTCAAGTTAAAAAAGTATTATATTTCGCCGACAAATAGTTTTAAGAGACATCTAATGGAGCGAAGACGGTTGCTCAACCCTAGAATGAAAACCAATCCATGAGAACCTACAAGGGCCAAAAAGAATTTTGGGCTTAGATCGACCTTTTACTGTCTTTATCTCCGACTGCAAAAACAGTGAAGGTAGTTTGCTGTAAAGGAACTAGTTGACGTGTAAACTTGCACTTACTTGCTGCAAACTTGCAACAAACTAAAACTACCTACACTGTTCTTGCGGTCTGGGATGGTTTCCAAGAGCTAAGCGAATTCAAAGACGATAAGATTATGAAAGCTGTTCTTGTCGAAAACAAAGACTATTATAATAATTAATGGATTACGAGGCTTCCGAGAAAATTTTGAGAAATTAGGCTGAAAGTTTGATCCTCGACTTGCAAGACGTTGAGGATTCTAAACGTAGAATATCGTGTACGAACACAGTTCAAAATAATATTCTCATTTGAGAAAAGAAAGAGTTTCAACCTAAAAGTTTCAATTTGAAGTCAAAAAAGTTGAGACAAACTGAGACAAATTGAAACTTTTTGACTTCAAATTGAAACTTTTTTTGTAAATAGTTTCAGGAAAGTATCATTTATCCCCCAGTGAACCTCCTAAAAGTTTCAATTTTTCTCAAATATTTTGAACTGTGAAAGTTCCTGTACACTTTCCGAGTTTTTCAAAATTTTTACTCATTGATCCGATCGTCTCTTCTCTCGCGATTTTGTGTTCCTCGCTTGTTGTCCATCCCTAATTGCAGACCATAAACTATCATTTAGTATTTCTGGTTCAATTATCAAAATTAATTGCAATCACAAAAAATCTCTGAACTCTTTACGCTCTCAATAATTTCACGACCCAATGTCAGACTTGGCGGACCCCCGCCATGGTTCACTTAGTCAGCCATTTGGTTTGAATGCCAACAGCGGCTCCGCATCATTTACAGTTCAAATGAGTAGCATTCTTCCTCGTAAGTTAAATATAAGTGACCATTTTCAATCATACATTATGTCATTGCTGCCACAGAGTATTAACTCTGACATTACACATTATCCCCCATCTCAAAAGGGTTAAAAGTCAAATTCAAAATACAGTCATGACCCATGTCATCCTAATCTTCCACAGAATACATCAATAAGACCTTTTCTACCACCGAAAAAAAAAATCAAAGAAAAATAAACAAGTCATGAATCGTAATTATATTCTCTTTAACAGAAACAATCTCAAGAGACAAGCTCAGCTTCATAACGATCCCAACCCGTGAACGCTTGTAAAAATTTTCACATTAAAAAAATTGACTTTGAACACCGGATGACCATGAAACCATACGTACGACTTTATTGTCATAATGATCGAATACAAATATTTAAATATTTATTCCAAACAAATGGACAACACGGCTCACCTTTCATATAATACCTGAATAATATATCCTTTTTTTGTCATATTACACTTTGAAGCCCTACTTTGAATATTATATGACAGTTGTAGAAATCGTGAAAAGTTGTTTTCAAACTTTCTAGGAAGACGGGAAGTACCCAAACAATAAATGAAAAAAAAAATTTTTTTGTCTTTCAGTAAGTCACGCCTTAAGAACCTTATACGTAAATTTCTAAATATCATGCATCTTCGAGAATGTTTACACTGGTGCGGCATACATAATTAGGCTCCGGAGTATGTGAAAGTAGAAACAATATTGAACCTTATCGTCCTTAAGACGAGGAGATTGAAATTATACGATTCGATATTAAAGAGTAGCGCCTATGCCTTTGTGTGCCTCGCTCTCGGGTCGGAGAGTCTCGGGATATATCATACTTTTATGATTAATGATCTGGATTCCAAATAGACATGAGTCATTCAATGAAAAGAATTTTTTAAATATAACGAATATTTACAGAAGCTTTGAAAAAGTGGTTAACTTGATAGATGATCGTCGAACGGCACCATCATGGAATATAATCGTGGTTGTAATTTGGGAAAATTCAAACAGAAATGTGAGTAAACGGTTTATGTAATCAAGGCTGTCAATGTGAATACGTAAGTTTTTTGTATTCTGAAAACTACTGTTCCCGTTAGTGTCTTGAAAGGTGTAAGATAACCGTCAGGAATATCCGTGTGTTTCAATAAAGGTCTTTAAGATATCAACTACTTAGCTGCTTTGTTATATGAAGCTGATAATGTTGCAATTACGAGTAATGCAGATAAATAAAAAAAAAAACTAGGTACATTCGTTTATTTTTTTTTTAGCATATTCACTTGCTTTGAATTTTCGTCTAGGAAGAAAGGCTACATAACAGTGTTTTATCCCAGTTTAAACGTCTAGCATATTCACATTTAGCCCTAAATCACTACAATCAGTTTAGCCGTCTCAAGCCAAGCATTACCAAACATGCACAATCCCGACTTACGCTTAGCTCATTCCAAATTGCAGTTGCACGAACTTTCTATTTCGATTCAATTATTTTTTGAATTATAGAAATTGATGTGATGAAACATGAAGGTCGAACGTTGCCATGTTAATGACTTTCAATTTCACGGGATGAAAACAAAAAAAGTTAATAAAATTGAAAAAATTTTTCATCAACACCGCAAACCTCAATCTCTGATTACGAAAAACAAATTTCCTGCAAATATCGTTTTGCCGACACACAAAAAAAATTAATGCCGATTTTAGAAATTTTATCAAAACTTTTTCCTGTATAATCCGCGAAAAAAGTCAATGTCAGAATGAAAGGTCAACAAGAAAGTCGAATGCGGCCAAAGGGGCTAACCGAGCAAATGCTTCCAGCCAACACGCAAATACGTCATATAAATTCTTCAGGCTAGATCTCGCAGTGCATTGAATTTTAAGTGATGCACTTGGAGTCCTGGTCTCGATAATTATACAATTACCTGAATAATTAATATCAATCTGTGTTTGAAAAAACGCGAGATTACAAAAAAAAAAGACTCTTGTGATCGTGTGCTCTGCGTACCAGTGCTAAGTTACATCCTATTTTACGGCTGCAGCGTATCACGATCTTGTTTCAAGGCTATCTTCCTTCGGTTTGGGATTTTTCTTTTTTAAAAAAATTATTCTGATAAAACCAGGAGCGATATCATCTACCTCAACACGGGTGAGGTCTGTTCACCAAATTCAACGAAAAAAAAAATATATAAAAGAATCGACCACTTTCACACAAGTTTATAGCCGACCGGTTTCAAAGAGTTTTCGATGCACCTGCCTCGTTGACATCGATTTCTACGTCCTCTGACTGATTGTTTTTTTTTCTTCTCTATGCGTTAATGACTTGCGTCAGGATAGTGCGTTTAAAAAGGCCCTTTGCCTACCCCAACTTCATCCCATTAAGCGGTCACTTGGAGGTTTTGTACATTAAAAAAAAGTTAAAACATAAAAAGCATCATCAAATCGCCATCATGGGTAGTGTAAAATCAAAAAGAATAGATGATGGTTAAGTATAGCGTTCTCTTGCATTCATCTCGGTTTAAAAAGCTAAGCAGGTGCTTCTCTTCTTTAATTACCTCTCTTGTTAGGTAAAATGATGAGAAAAAAAATAAGTTTTTTAAAAAAAGGAATCCATTCATATTTTCTCCTCCCTCTCGGGAAATGAAATGTTGCCTGTTTGATTTAGTGGAGTTTACCTCATGGTGTTTGATTATTTCTAAATCGTTTAGGAAATGGGGTGCTTGGTAAGGGCTCAGCTTAAAAATTTCATAAAAAAAAAGTTTGTTTCACTATTATCAATAGGCAGTAAGGCAGAGGTCTTCACGGACCGGGCCGGGCATGGGCTCAAACTTTTTAGTTTTGGTTTTTTTCTATAATTTTAAGAAATAAGTTGGAGAATTGAAAAACTATTCAAAGTTGATGGTTTTCTGCACATTTAAAAAAAAAATGACTTCAAACGAATTTTTTGAAATTTTCATGCAATAAGAACAGTCTTTCTACTGAATAAACAATTTTCAGCTATTTTGAATTTTCAGCTATTTTTTTCGGCCTTACGGCATTGCCAACAATTTCAAAATTTTCAGTTTTTTCTGATTACTGCAAAATTAAAAAGAATATGAATGCGGAACATGTACTGTTTATAATTTAGCGAAAGGATTTAAAAGTAAGAGAAAAAGGTAGCAAAATATATAAAAGTGCAATATAGAACAATTTTATGGAGATCTGAAAGTTGAAACAAATTTTTAAAAAACCAGTTTTCGAAAAAACGGGGCGGGCCGGGCCCGGGCTTAAAAATTAACGTCCGGGCCGGGCCTGGGCTTTAAAATTTTGTTTTGAGATCTACCTGTTTGGATTGGATCTAACTTTTTCGACCCTTGCAGACCTCTACAGGCAGTCTAATTGGAAGTGGACACCTTTCATAAATCGTCTGCTAAATAGGGGTTTGCCATTTTCAAGCCGTCCATCGCAAAGATTTGGTCGTAAAATCTTCCCTTGTCACATCAAACCTAACCCTTGTATTCTCAATCAACGAGGTTTGGTTTCATCCCAGCCGGCTCCATCCCTCAACTTCACTTCCATAATTAAGTGGCAAGAGACAGTACTTCTCATTACGTCCACAACTCGGCGATTAACTAACCAACTGCTCACTACAATCCTGACTTTTTTTAAATACTTTTGGCACGAATTCTCTCGCCTCCGACATGAACATATTAATCATTCTCGATAAAAATTTCCGTGACATGCAAAAGCACTTCCTCTTCATCGAAACGACAATACTATTTCTAACAGCCACCTGCTCTTAGTTAAACAACCAAAAACCCTATCATACATACGCCGCAAAATCGCTGGACACTGCCCGCTTCCACCTGACATTTGACTATAAAAGGAACCAAAATAATCAAAAGACTCATATTCATCAACCAAAAAAGCAATGATTAAGACACACTATTCTCATCAAAAAGACCAGTATATGGCACTTGGCAATCATTACACGACATCGTGCGTTATTATCCTTATTACGAAAACAAATAAAGTAATTCATACAAGCGATAAAAATAACCGAGCAACAAGCCAAAGTTATATTAATAAAAATAAAAAAAACTCATTTCCAACTAACTTTCTACATTGCTCAATCAAAAGGCTTTTTTTATACAAAACAAATATAATCTGAACAAGCACCTCTTTTAAACAACCTATTAATAAGTACAGAAAACATGTTCAAATCCAAAGATTCTTTGTTACAGTTTAATTATAAATGCCATCTTTAGTTATTAGGCTCAAAGTTTGTTGGCCTTAAAAAGTCCATGATTCACTATAGCTACCGTGTTTAACAACCCAAGGCAATATCGTCTTCAGCATTCCAAACATTTATCGCTTGTGTTCATGTCTTCACCTTTTCGTTTTAATGTAAAAATTAAAGTTTTTCCATTAACGCACACGTGAAAAGATCAAGAGAACTCGCCGTTGATCCATTTTCATCGATCGCAATTTATTTTATCCAATGTAAATTAATAAACCAGAATCATTATGCAGAGAAATGCGATTGAAGACATGCAAATGGCCGCGACCCAGGAGGAGGAATTTTACAATGATTTCCTGTTATTTAATGATAATAATTATACGCAGGGAATGTCAATCTCGTCGATTTTTTTTTCTTTTTAATTAATTCGGAGCAGGAGACTCCGATGTAAAAATTACGAACCAAAACATAATCGCTGTGATTAAAATGGATTAATTGCTCAAAAAATGAATGCACGTGTTCATTTTGCTAATTTGAAATGGTAAATTATGCTCGTAAAAAAAAAAAACACGTGGATAACACAATGCTATTTAAGGTGATTTTAATGAATCATTCGAGGAAATGTCAAAGATTGAGAGGTTTGAATGGTAATTTTTTTTCGATAAATTTTTAGGAAATGATATTTAGAATGAAGATGGGCGCAAAATTTAAACTTTGAACCGGTTGCTCGAAACGTTTCGTTAAAAGATAAACGGAACTCCTCGAGGAATATATGAAAAGGCAAGTTACGGTGACCTTGTGTGTAACATTCAAGGTGAAGCATTTCCAATTAATACCTGTGCAAAAACCTTCGCGGATTCTACCTGACTTGCATTTTCTTTCCATTTTTCCACATCGAGTCGACACTTACAAGCAAAAAAGCATTGGTCGGAGTCAAGGTTAAGAAAATTCGTTAGCACCCTACGGGAGGAATCGTAAAAAAAATTCGGCAAACTGACAACGAACTAGCAAGCACGATTATGGGAGTGCCACTTGAAAAATCTTTCAATTTTATTGCATGATTGCAGAACAGCATAACTCCAGTAACTCACGTTTTATTGTAATACCATTATCGGAATAATATGTTTCTCAACTCAAACTGATATTACAATTTAATGTGTGAAACTGGAATCCCTCATAAAGTGTCGCCACGAATTCACGAACGGTCTCTGAACCTTAAGACATAAAATTTTTAAAACATTTCTTTTAAAAGATTTTTTTTTTAATAACTTTAAAGTGCATTCTTTTCTCTCTGACTTCAATTGGACTTTTTATTAGTTATTTATATAATAATCGGTTTGACTTGCAATAAAAAAATGTCTCTCCGGCTGTCGCTATCCACATGTCATGCCGAAGAGATTATGTTTTGGTAAGTGATCAATGCAGTACTCGTGAACAATCGTCTAGACTAGTGAAATAAGATTTTGCTTATGACTAGGAAGAAGTAAATTTTCGCAACTAATATGTTTTCAGGATATAAGTTGTATGATCGTGACATCATGAAATTTCAATTGCAGCAATTCAAGAGGGCAAATCTTTTTCTTACACTGCAAGCAATCGATGGACTCTCACTGAATCAGGACTGGTAGGAATTTCCGAATCTGGCAGCAGACATTGGTTAGTACCACCTCAACATTGACCTTTGAGTCCTTTCAACACTTGCATGTTTAGACTATGGCAACACGTTCGGAGGATTGACAGTATCCGTGTTGCTGAGTTCACGATTTAAGAAACCTAGATTTGACTATTGTTCAATACAAATTGTCCGAAAAAATTCGTAGACAAGACACTATTTGTTAGTTTGTTTCAGCTTGCAGAAAAGCTGAGCAAAATTTACAGATCTATACCCAACTAAAATGCTTAACTCGGGTTTGAGTTTTGAATTTGACAGTTGGTATGGCGCAAGCAAAGTTCACCGCAAGCAGCCACATAAATCAGAATGGATTTTTCACTATAAAAGTTAAACCGTTTCAATTTTTTTAAATGAAAAAAATTTCACAGGAAAAGTTAGGGTGACAAATAGATTATGAAGGCATCGTTCACTATCTATTTGGGCTGTCAAGATCGAAGATTTTAATTAATTCATCGATCAGTCTTCTTCGTTTGCTGTTGCCGGTTCTACAGCTGCAATAACCTTTTGACATTTCCGTGAAATGTGTTCTACAAACACAATCAAAATTCGCCATCTTTCAACCACCAACATTCAAGGTTCAAGAGTTTTGTTTGAGATTGTCAACCCACGTACCCTCAAGGCCATATTTACAGTTCAGTAGAATCGGCTGCTTACGAGCAGTAGTTTTCTAAAGTAAACACACTAAATACGAATCAAGATAGGAAACAGAAAACATGAAAAAAAAATCGATATCCTCAAAAAAAAGACGCAGAGAAACAATAACCTGAAACCTAACTACCCAGATACCCGGCAGCAGACCGAAAATTGCTTATGACAAATATCATAATTTCTTTAATGAAACTTAAAAACTTATTTCACCTAACTCAAGTAAGAAATCTTAGAAATTAATATTCAGAGCTTGGTTGAGCAACGCAAACAACTCTTATCGCTCCTACTTTCAACGAAATCAGTAGAACAAATTCTTATCAACCGTTGTAAATATTTCAAAAAAGAAACAAAAGACGGAATTATTATAAATTTGCCGAGCTCAAATGAATCATAAAAAGGAAAAAGCTGATAAGTCACGGAAAATCATTTCTTTCCCTTAAAAAAAAAAAAACTTGAAGAAAAACAAAGATGTAAATCAAAGAAAAGAAACAAAACATGATCGCTTTAGGAAATGCCAGTTAGCTCGTGTATCATATTAAAACACATGTAAGAAGCGTTTCAAATGACACACGTGAATCACCTAATTCAGTTACTTGTTAGAAGAGAAAAAGCCCTCGAAAATGATATGCGTTAGTCACTTATAATGCACCTTTGTCTTTTTCTTTTACACCTTATATGACCTCACACCAGTCAAGCCTACCTCACTAACATAATATTAAAGAAACTCACCTCTTTTATCCCGTCCAATCGTCCGAGAGATTTCGATCCTTGCAAAGGTGCAAATCCTGGACTCCAATAAATATTCTCCCTTGAATTTTTCTGATACTCTTCGATTCTTGAATTGTTCCGGGTATTTTGTCCGTTGCACGCCAATTCCTTCCTTCTCTCGATTTCATTCCTTGTCCGAGGTCCTTTGACCCTCGCTGGCTCGTATATAGATTGGTCTATAATATTCGGCACACTATTCACATAATGAAACCCATTCCTTAGCTTCTCAGCTCTTTTAACACCGTATATGGGTTCCCTATGATTTTTAACCGTCCCGTAATGATCGACCGATTTCGTAACGAATCCAGTATCACGACCATAAATTGCGATGTCGTTCGCACTGCAATATAACCCGTTTGAGTCCGGCCCGAGATCGCGTTTTCGAGATTCTATCGGAATCGGATTTGATATATCCAAAATTTTCGGTCTCGTCTTGCTCTTTCTCTTATCTAGCAATCTCCGGCTCCCCGTTGATGCTCCGTTGCAATTATCGAACTCTGGTTCCGATTGAACCTCTCTGTACTCGTCTTTGTGGTTCCGCCTGGAATTCGGGCCTCTTTGCCTTGATGAGGGTGGCAGCGCTGCACGAGCCGGCGCTGGTCCTCTGTTCGGACTTTTGAAACGACGTCTCAACGCTTTCGGCGAACTGACTGGTGATGTCACGGGGCTAAACGATTCTTGAATACGTTGCACGAAGTTCCCAAACATTTTCCTTCAAGTCGGGTCATTTATTATGCAATGTGTCCATCATTTCATTATTCGTTAAGTCGTTACCCAGACCGATATCGAACCAGGATGCGGTTGACAAGGAGACATCAGATTGTGGTTTTATCAAAGTGTTAGTACACTCGTTTGTGGTTTTATTTACCCGACCACTGATTTTTTTCTCTAAGCTATTTACTGTTATTTTCTTGGATATCGATTTTCCAGGTTGCTTGCTTTAAAACGCTTATCTGTAAAGAGGAGGAATTTTGTGTTTTAGTTTGGTTCCTAAATTCATTAGAAATTTAAATTTCTATTTCTTTTTTTTTTTAAGAAAACAAGGCCTTCCCCAGAGCAAGGGTGAGTCATTCAATAGCACAGACAGAAAAAACGCAGATAACTTGACGTACATAAAACTCGTACAACTTATTACAGCTAATTAACCATTCGAAATTTCTTGCCCCTCAGCTATCGGATATTTTATTAATCACAATAAACTTTCTCTTTAGTAAACGTGAAAAAGATGATGATAATAATAATCATCATATGTGTAATAAATTTATATAACTGGAAAAAAAGGCATCGGCGGTTTTATTAAAAAGGAAAATAACATTCGACAGATTTTTAGAAAATGGCCCTATTAACAAGTTTCTCAGAAAAATTTAACACAAGAGTTCTACTTCCACAGCTTCAAAGAAACTTCAAATGTTTCGCCAAAAAATTAATTCGAAGAAACATAAATCAAAACAAATTCTTAATTTTTAATATCCTTAAGCAGAATATTATTAATTTCAGCCATTTCCCCGTATTTGCTTGCACTTACATAATTATTCTCCCGGGCAATTTTAAAATGATATACAAACTAGCTGCATTCTCACTTCTAGAATTATACCCAAACACTTAACTCGGTAGCACCCATGGGAAATTATTTGATTTACCCTCGGGTCCCTATTCTGTACTTGTAGGCAGCATACGTGAGTTTTAAATAACCTCGAATGGCGTTATGTATAGTAACAAGTTTTAACATTTAGGGTCAGTCCATATCAAGTGTACAAGATCCTGACCTCGACTTCACGGATTTTGAAAATTTTTTGGGGATCGACTGTCCCTACCGAGTATATGAAAATCCCAAATTTTTAGATTTTTCCGGTGATTGGTTTTAAAGATATAGGAGGGGGAAATTTACGATTTTGGCCTCGCCGTGTTTTATAAAATCAAGCATATCTCCCTTATCCTTTGACTTAAAAAGGAATCTAATAGGTCATTTTAAAGCTCTTTAAATGGGCTTTCATATGATATATAGCTCCGCCCATTTTTTTCCAAAAGCTCGACATAGAGCTTTTTTAAAAGTCAAATTTTAACTTTTCTCAAAAAGGCCATCTCCGATTTTTTTTTCCGAAACATATGTTAAAGTAGACTACTTCCTTACCTTGTACCCAAATTTTCATCTTGGGACGGCTATGGGATCGGTGGAAAAAGCTGAACTATTTTTGGGCCTAAAACGTAAAAAGTCATAAATCGTTATTTTCCGCGCGTTTTAAGTATTCTCAAAACACTTTTATGGTGTAAAGAAGATTCTCCAGTGTTAGTGGACTGTTTTCTACAGTCCCAGTTTTAGCTATAAGCTAAACATAGCGTGATTACGTTATTAATCAATATTTAGGCAGTTTTTTGTTAGTTACTCAAACGATTTAAACAGTAGGAAATCCTGTACATCTAACGGAACCTATTATTTCTGAAAACTATTATAAGAAACCAATTCTGGATAATCCTGTTGTTGGTTAATCCTGTTGTAAGGATAGTCTCGATGCAATAAAAGCGTAGAAAGGCTGAATTTCTCTTAATACTATCGTTTTCATGGCCTGCGTCTAAAATAAATTTACAGATCCGTCAAAACCGGAAAATAAAACCGGATTTTTTGCAAATTGTGGGAATAAAAATGTTTTTATCTTTTACATGAATAGTTTAATTTCAAAAAAATGCCGTAATCACGTAATCACGCTATTTTTTAGCTTATAGCTAAACCTGGGACTGTAAAAAACGGTCCACTAACACTGGAGAATCTTCTTTACACCATAAAAGTGTTTTGAGAATACTTAAAACGCGCGGAAAATAACGATTTATGACTTTTTACGTTTTAGGCCCAAAAATAGTTCAGCTTTTTCCACCGATCCCATAGCCGTCCCAAGATGAAAATTTGGGTACAAGGTAAGGAAGTAGTCTACTTTAACATATGTTTCGGAAAAAAAAATCGGAGATGGCCTTTTTGAGAAAAGTTAAAATTTGACTTTTAAAAAAGCTCTATGTCGAGCTTTTGGAAAAAAATGGGCGGAGCTATATATCATATGAAAGCCCATTTAAAGAGCTTTAAAATGACCTATTAGATTCCTTTTTAAGTCAAAGGATAAGGGAGATATGCTTGATTTTATAAAACACGGCGAGGCCAAAATCGTAAATTTCTCCCTGCTATATCTTTAAAACCAGTGACCGGAAAAATCTAAAAATTTGGGATTTTCATATACTCGGTAGGGACAGTCGATCCCCAAAAAATTTTCAAAATCCGTGAAGTCGAGGTCAGGATCTTGTACACTTGATATGGACTGACCCTTTATTAGACATTTATTTGCTGGCTTTTAAAATGAAAGGGCACAAAGCAAAATTGAACCTGGGCTAGATCCGAAAACAACGCAGCATGATTCTAAAGGCAAATGACCTTGCCTACAGGCTCATATGCACCAAAATCTGATTATATGCGCATGTTCATTTGTATAAACGTGTTCGTCTCGTTCGTTTTAACCATCAATAAAAGGTATTTATCCTTAACGACCGCTTTTGGCAAATTAAAAACTACGTAAACAAAATACTAAATGGCTGAACATTGCGAAATTTGTTATTTTCCGTGTGCTGCTTATAGAAAATATATATTCAACATGTGATTTTTATTCATCCTGCCACTTACGGTGATTTGTGAGCATGTTCCAATAACTGGAAGGTCACTTGACTCGATAGGTTTTTTTTTATTTAAAAGAAGGAAGAAAATATTGCCAACTTATAATTTCTTATATCAGCGTTTTATAAACATTTGTCTTTTGCTACTAAATGACCCAAATAACTTATTTAAAAAATAAAAAGCAAATTCAGTCATGGAACCATTCTAAGTAAACAAACTGAAAACTCACTTCAACATTGTTTACTTCAGTTTGAATCATGATAGACAAAACATTCCGTAATCATTTTCATTAATGGCTTACTCAATCAGTTTTTGCTGTTTTTTTTTTAATTCAAAAAAAAAAAATTATTTAAATTTCTGAATGAAGGAGTTTGAAAAAAGGTTCAATAATTATTTTACTGGTATTATAAATCACTCACTATAGTAAAATAATTTTCGCCGATTTCACATAATTCAATTCATGTTATATATCCTTTCTGCGAATAACGTTTACCGCCAATAAACAACACATTATCCAAAAAGGTGAAATAATGAACGCATAGTATCCTCAGTGTGTGAGTCACATGGCACGCTTTTATTTTTACTATATCCAAACTTCTCGGAAGTTTTCACAAGGTTAAAAAAAAAAACACTTCACTGTTTTCTTCTCACTGAACCAAATCAAATAATATCCAAAGCCGGAAAAAAAAAAATCCACCTTGTTTTTTGATTTTCAAAAAATCAACACAAGAACGCACGATGGCACTCTATAGTAACCACATGCCAGCGCTCCTAGCATCGGTAACCCACTGAAGTATAGACGCCAGGTCGCACATAACTTCGATTATGTTTGCCGGTATACTAAGCCATACCACTTGATAATATTTAAACGAACCATCCAGTCTTCTAAAAATGTAAATCAGATTCTCCTGTTCGTTGATTAGTAATATTCAACGTAAAACTTTATTCGTGTTTATTTTACGTTCAGGATCAGGTTCATTTTATGATTCTTATAGTATCGTCTGCAGATTTTTTACACCGAGCAAAAATTTTTTGTCATTAGTCCTGGTTGATTTCATCGTTTACTTCTATCTTCATATTCGAATTTTTTGAAAAACCCAAAGCGTAAAGTCTGAGTTCATTTAGGGTTTTATGGTGTAATCGATGTCACGTGGCATTGCAGGACAATGATACCTACAGCAAGGACGGCTAGTGAATAACCACAGTATGAAATAAATCCTCACCCTACAACATTTAACACCTGTTTTTTTATTATTTAACTGTTTTCCATTTTTGTCAAACAAAAGATGTGCCATTGGAAGCAGGTGCGAATGACAGCGCCTAGACTGTTTCTTTATTTTTTTTCTGTAAAAAACGCCTACGGCCTTGACGTGGGATGTCTTCCTACTTCGGAGTTTTTTTTAGGTGTTATAAAATTTGCGCAATTTACCTGGCAGCTAAACAGAAACAAATTTTTCGGGGACAAGATCATCCTGCATTGGCTGCAAGGATGTCCCTAGGTTGTCCAGCCACAAAGTTGGCCTGAAGATCTTCTAGCAAAATGTGAGTAAAGACACGAATGGGCCTAAAGACCCTTCAGCCATTCTTTTTATTAAAGTATCAAGCTCGTGTTCAAGATGAGACAAGGCAACTTCTCTGCAGGAAGAGAGGCTGAAAACGTAAGAGTAATCCACTTATTTAGTTTTTCAAGTCGATTACCGATTGGTAATTTTCCAAACTCGTTTAATTCTACTGGTTGGTTTAATTTTACTGGTCGTTTGATGCGTAGTTTTCCTCATGTAACTAACAGGAAGATCACGTTGAGTTGACATGCTTTCCTATCAATCCCTCTATTCTACAACGTTGGTTTGCTGGTTTACGAATTGTCACAACCTGTAAAGACCTGCAGACTCCCCTTTAGCGGCAATTTTCTGCCCCTGCTATTACATCCGAAGTCAAAAATCTTCCTTCCATTCAAAAATTCGGAAAAATACATGAACAAAATTTAGTAGCAGATAAAAAGCAGCATCACTCTTTTCTATTTCAAGAACGACTATGACCATTCCAGTAAACTTATGCAACGTGTCTTTGTATTACCAGTAGCACTAATTATATTATATTACATGACAAGTCAATAAAAACAATAGGATCTCTAAGCCAGACATTTGCTGCAGCGAGAACTTTGATCCGAAGGGCACTTTAAGACAGACCGGTAAAATCAGGACAAGATAATTAAGAGACAATACTTCATAATCACAAACAGAGAATAAAAAAAACCGTAGAGTTGGACTAGATTGCCTCATAAAAATGAGAAAAAACCATAAAATCTTGAGATCAATAAGGCATCTCACTAAATTTTTGAAGAAGTACTCACTTTTGCCGCAAAATATCACGGTGGACCAATCTTCCACTTGACATTCAAGCCGTTTATTCACTGTACTCTTAACAATTGGGCAATCGTGATAATACTATCAAGAAACATTTTCCAGCATCAGGCAAAATGTTATTTTTTTTCAAATCCGGAAATAGTGGGTCGTCGAAAAGAAGAAGTAAACTGAAAATCATTTTACCTCCTTAAATTTTTTTTTAAAAAACCTAATTTTGTAAAATCAAACAAACGAAATCCTAACTTGTCGCGACAAAAGAATTTTAATTAAAAAAAATTGAAAACTCACAGGGGCGCCAAGGGTACACCTCAAAAAATGCACCCCCATCTTAGCTACTTAATTTACAAATGCATCAATTAATTTTTCATTTTAATCTGGTACTTTTATACCTGATTTACCTTTTTTATATATCTATTTCCTGACTTCGTTCTCGAAATCAACCGTAAACTTAATCAGCCTTGTTAATTTTTTTCCTGTTCAAACTAACAATTTCTAAGACATAAAAAACAAAGTGAAACCAACAGAAGGCAGTCATTTTTTTTCCTTCTTTTTTTTACTTTCAAAACGAGATCAGGAAAATAGATGATTACTTAAATTGAACCTGAAGAATATTAAAATAAAAAAACATTGTTTCAAAAAATATTTAAATTTAATTGAGGTTGTTGTCATAATAAGTAAAAGAAGAACTGATCTCATCACTATTTGCATACGTTAACCATTGTAAAATAAAATTAAAAGGTAATAGATACAATGCCTTCTACTATGAAATTATCGACTGGCTTGGTCTATTGTTTACGACAGTGAAATTCAATTTTCATTCTTAACAGAATTGTATTAAAATTAAAATGAAACAATAAAAACTAAAATAAGACGACTACGATGACATCACGTCAAGTGTCACTGACCATTAGCTTACTTACAGCGACTATCATTTTATTTACGAATGTAGTGTGAGAAAGAAACAGGAGATGGGTATAGACGTTTCCATTTCCCGGTGTATATGATCATGTGAGGCCTGCCACGACGTTGCCCAACATCAACGTAATTTCTGGCACCTTTCCAGTACGAGCCGAAGGACTAGGTGCACGGGGTCAAGTTTTCCATAAATATTACAGCTATTGGACGTGCAATGCAAGTTAAATGAACTGACAGGGACAAAATAATGGAAAAAACAGTTTTTACCTGAATTCGCGCAATAATATTCCAAAGGAAAAAAAAACAGCGCAGGTCCCTTTCACATACGGACTCTTCAGCAAAAGATATAACTTTTCGCAACGAAATGTTCCTGCGTGACTTCATTACAGATTGTTTGTCCTCGAAGAAAATAACGTAATACCTTTACCTGTGATCTTCAACCCAGTGATTATTAATTGCGAAAATATGTGGCCTATTAATTGCCTAATGAAGAATCCGAATGAGACATCCTTGGGGTCTTCTCAACATCCATAAAGGCGTCAACCGATTTCGAGTTAACCTGCATTCTTGACATCATGCACTTGGAAAGAGATGTACCGTACTTTCTTTTCCAAAGTCACGTAAAATTTTCTTATAGTGTTGTTATTAAGTAGTTCGTGGCGCCAGTATTATAATGTTCTATTTGCAAAAAAATCGAAAATCGACTTTTTTGCATAGTCATATTTTATTTGCCGCCCTTGATCATTTCGTGAAAAAAAAATATCCAAAATTAAAAAATGAACTGTTTTATTAGCAAAATAAAATTGTCCTATTTGCATTACCTTTCAAAATTTCAGGATTAGATTGTTCTATTTGCATAAGACAATTTTTCCCCCTTCTATTCCCCGTTAATTTTTACTTTTTTTGCATTTTTACACAGTTGTTAATTGAAAACATGGATTAAAATCCTAAATATGGCCGTATTTTTTTACCTACCAGTCAAAAAATAGAAAAAACCGTCATTTGTAATAACCGTTTTAATTTGCTATTTTGATTGTCAACAACAAAGATGGCGGGCGTTCATCTAACTTGCGAGTCAATGCAGCGTCTTTCATTTGAAACATTTTTACTTAAAAACTCTAATAAACTGATTTTAGAGTATTTCGAAAATAAATAAAATCTTAAAAATATTTATAATAGTCTTTGCAATGAACCGCCAGTAATTTTTTCGTTGATTTTTCAGCTGAATTAGAAGAATTAAACGCTATTCTGATACGACAATATAACACTGAAAGAAACTGAAATTTCTTATTGTTATATTGTTCTGTTTGAGCGGTAATTTTTTCGATAATTACGTTTTTCGTTGTTAAAAATAATAAATAATAATACGTATCAGGTTATTGGGGTTATTTATCATCTGGGCAATACATAACGACTTGGTTTGAGGCTGTATAATGTGCGAGTAGTGAAATATTAGAGGTTAAAAATTGCCATCCCTCTACTGTAAAATTTCAAAAAATGCAAATAGAACAATATAATACTGGTGCCACGAGTTATTTATCTCCAGAGATCATCTGCACGTTTGAGATTACTTAATATCTCTTATGTTCATCGATGATGATGCTGAGGTCGTGGATTGTGAAACCTAGTGACTTCAAGCAAAATGTCATCGATTTATAAAAGCTTGTCCAACTTCCCTCTTCTATTATTTTGATTCGGTCTGGTTCCTGCAAAAATCCAACGTGGAAAAATTTTCAGATGTCCATTTCGATACGGCTCCAATAATTGCAGACTTGTCTTCGTAATTGTAAAATACTGACCAATACAATATTGGTGACAGAGTTCCTGATCATGACGATAGCCCAGTGACCTTGTACCTTTCAAGAGTGGATCAATTCGGCTATTATCTAATTCACGAGTTCATTTAGTTTGTTTTTCAATTACTAGCTTTGCCTTTTTCCATTTAAGAGAAATCAAAGCAGTGGCCGATCACGCAAAATAATCAAGCTGTCCGCCAAAACAAACTTTACTGAACACAATTTTTAATGACATTGGTAGGTTCCGAGTAGAGTTAGGTAAGAAAAGAAGTAGACCGTTCTTGAAAGAGTTTAGTATGCGTCTGAATAAAAACGTTTAGGTTCCCCGAGCCTGCTGCTTACTCAGCGAGGCGACGCATGCGCAAGACATGCGTTGTCTCGCAGGGTAGCTTATGTCGCGGTTTGCGGAGGTCTGCATGTACCAACATGTTGTCGACCGCTCCATACTGAACATGAATTTATGCACCTCTCTTCATGGGTTCATCTTCCGGCGTGTGAAGTGATGAAGAAAATGCACCTTTTGCTATGTCTTCATTCTGACATGATGATCGTTTCATATTGAGCAATTTGGACTGTATTTTACCAGAACTAGACTCAACCCAGTTGACATTTAATAAAATCTATCTTTATTTTTGGCATTCTTTATACGAACTTTTCCTGATAACTTATTTTCTGAGTCGATCTCAGGTCTTTGTGTTTGAATTTCGCCATTAGACTGCCTTAATCTAGATGAACTTCACCATTCCGAATCTTTTTCTTTCACTTTTAAGAGGTAAACTATGGAAGCAACATATCCTTTTCATTACTTGAAGAGTCTACAGGAAGAACCGACAGATCACACTCAAGATGGTTGACATTGTTTACACAAAAGGTAAACGTAAGAGCCAGTTGCCATCTTTGAGTTTTTTTCCTAATGTGATCTGTCAGTTCTTTCCGTGGACTCTTCACTTCATTTTCCATGTTTTATACTAGTGATGTCTATTCCAGTGAAAACTTTTGAGGCTTACACAAAGAAACATCAAATCTGCCTTAAACCAGGCAAGATATTTTCATACATCCCCAGCTTTTTGTAGAAGAACGAAACCAAGTACATTTACTATGGACCTCAGATTGCAGCGGATGACGCAAGACACTAACCATCAACACTGCACTACGCATCTCCTTCAAGTCAAATCTCGAAAAATCTCGAATCTCACAAACCAATTATCAGCTAATGTGTTTTGGAGTAAGAAGTAAAGATGGGTGTTTGGGTAGATTTCAACACAAGGCGTCCCTCCGGCACAAGCTGAAAATTTAGGTGTTGCAAGAAGATTTCATCTTATATGCTCAACAAGGGCCGCATCTCGGGACATCATGTTATTACCTATTATTTCATCCCCTTACAAAAAAAATATTATTTTTTAAGTCTACCTGAATAGCACTCGAAACTAAAGGCTTTTATAACTCGTAAGATAAATATGAATAAGTATTTTCATCCTGAAATCATCCTGGCGAGCTCTAGATATGTATTTAAATAGCTCCAGCCGTGAATATAATTTCATAGTGCAGCACCAAAGAGCCAAAACTTATTTTTCCCTTTTTTGTTTAATAAACAACATGACTTGCGTTTATACTTTTTTTTTGTCCTTTACACCAACTTCAAATAAATTGCCAGATAATATTTTGATTTGTAAAAAAATCAGGAAAAAAATCTCGACACACGCGAGAGACACTTTATTATAAGGAAATATCATTTACAAGTTGGCTAAAACCATTTTGGACTGAATGAAGAAGATGAAAATAAAGAAAAAGTGAATGGAGGTGAAAACGGTGTGTCTCACACCGGAAATGAGCTAATTGTAACATCGAATACGCGAAAGATTCCATTACTCAACATTTCATATTCTCTTCTGGTGCCTACGAGCGCAAAAGGTCTACCCATATGTATTTTATCATCTTGTACCTGAGCTCCGTAGCAGAGGTATTTTAATTATCTGACAACACAGGAAGGTGCGTGTTTTGACGATGCACCAACAGAAAGGATGGCATCAGTTAGAGTATTGATATGACAAGCGCACTTCCAATCAAATAATAACAATAATAAAAAAAAATTTTGATCGCGAGATCACATTTGACATGATGAATCGGATTTGTTTTTCTGATCACCTATCAGATGATTGTATAACTGGATTTAGGGCGATAATGCTGCGATGGGTTGTCGACAGTAGAATTGGGGATGTTTCCAGAAGAAATATCGGTCAGATGAGAGACCAAAGACCTGATGTGCTAATTTAAAAACGGTTTTTCTATTTCCCTAAATAATTTTTCTTTTACGTGGGTATGAATTCCATTGTTACAAAAAAAAAATTTCGCTTCCTTTGTCTTTTTTTTTTTTATCTAATATTATTTTTTAATCCCAGTGTTATATAATAGCACAGTCAGATATAGACGAGCTGGGTGTAATTATAAATAAAAAAAAACAAAAGAACCAACCTCTTGTTAGCGTAATTAGTTCTTACGGACAACCAATAATTAAACGCGCTTCGTATTGGCCCTTTCATGCATGCGACTGTTTTACTTCACTTAGCTTGTATTCCATGAATGAGTTATGGATGCAATTATCAAATTCCTTTAGCCCCCTGCAACACACATAACAAAAACAAATGGTTTTACTCAAGCTAAAGAGACGGGTGACGAAAGACCCTCGGGAAAACTGCCTCCTTAGGTGTTAACTTCTTCGGCAAAAGAATCACGATGACCACGACTACATTTACTTGAATAGATTTCCGAGAAGTCTACTCGTTTCGATGCTGGCTCATTTAAATTCTTTAGAGATGTCGACAACCGAATTGTTTTAATTCGATTTGTTGACATGTCATCGTTTTAAATCGGAACGGTTTTCTTAAGCTAGATCAATCTGAACATGTTCAGCGAGATTATAATTTTTTTTTTTTTTTTTTTCATCCGGTATAATTTGATAATTATGGGAAGAGAATACGGTGAATGTTACTAAGTACATAATATATTACTGTATTAATAAATCGTCTAAAGCGGTAAACCGCTTGGAGATGATTACCTCAAGTATTGGGAAAAGTAAATTAGATGAACTGCAACTCATTGGAACTACATTGCCAATAATCGGCTACACAAAGTTACTTTTTAATAGCTTTATGAATATTTTTTAACTATTTACGACTAAGTGGCTTGATGTTGGTTACTTGTAATGTATCTAGTTTTAATGGGTTCTCATCTAAAATAAAGCAAAATATTATGATGCACTTAAGAAAGGGTAACATATGTGTAATGGGGATCGTGTTACCAGTGAGGCCAACAGTATAACTTGTAGCTTTTTATTTAGCTACCTTGATTTTTTGCTGTGACCTCTGATGACACGACCAATGGCTCTGAATGGGATTTTCTCGAGGGGCTAAGTTAAAGATCTACATCATGTTTCCAATTGGTTTTTAGGACATTAAAAGGACCTTAAATAAGGGCAATTGGAGGGAAAATTGACAGTCTTGCTTCAGGTTTGGCGCAGCTGCCCATAATGAGCTCCAGATTCCTTCTGACCAGGGTGGTAGCAATCTGTTAAGGGTTCTGGTAGGGGAAGCAGTCCTACCAGTTCGTCTTAAGGCTGAAGACGGTAAAAGTTGGCTAGGCTTAAGTCCAGAAAGCAGGAGGCAGAGTCGAATTGAAGGTATGGCTCCTGTGCTGCAATGCGGAATATGTTGGAAAGCAACCGTATCAATCTCCCTAGTATAGTAATCATGGCCGAGGGTTTGCTGTACAAGACCCAAGACGGTGGACTGTCTTCCGATTTCGATGATCAGGAGCTACAAAAACTGATCAAGATAGCTAGAGCAACTTTCAAAATTTCCTCAGAGTACGACGAAAGCGATGAAAATACCAGGTAAGTTTTTATTATTTTATTATATGGAATAATATTAATATATCGCTACCTCAATGTTATAAGGCTCCATCTCCACTGCGGAGGTTGACACAGAGCCCATTATCTTAAGCTTATGGCAAGCCAGTGCCAACCTGCGCAGTGGAGATGGAACCTTATAATATTGAGGTCATACGATATTGGCTGAATTTTTATATCAATTTTAGTGAAATGAAGAAGGGGATCAAGAGGAAAAAAATTCATCAGTCAGATTGGGATGAATCTGAATCAGCCGTTGACTCAGAGTTAGAACCTGAACCGGAAATTAAAAAAAGAAAAATTGACCGATACATTTAAAAATTATCTCTACATGAACTACAATAAAAGTTGTTGTAAATTTTGACAACGACAATAAGCAGTTGTCTGTAAGCTACTTCAGCTTAAACCGCTTTATGCCGGTTCCAGAATTCTAGCTAGAGGAACAAAAAACATTTTTGTAACTTTAATTATAAAACTAATTCTTGAACTAATTTGATTGTTTAAGTAGCTGTAATTTTTGTCTCCTCTAGCTAGAATTCTTGAACCGGCATATTCCACTAAATTTTTAGCTACTTTAGCAGATTGTTTTATCAGCGTCTGGGACAAATTCATGGATCCCTAGAAAGTAGGAAATCATCCTAAATGACTCCAGGACCTCACTTTGGCGCTGAATCAAAAACCACTGAGCTACCTACTAAAATCCCTTCTTCTTTCACTCCTAAGATATTAATCTCTTATTTAATAAAAACCCTACAAACGTATAATTAATAACATCGAATCCACCTTGGGATAATGCCTTTGGAAACGCCAAAAGAATACTCATAACAGTACAAGATTTTTTTTTTTATTTTTAAAAACGTTTTAACCCTTTAAAGGCCGACTTTTGACCGAGGCCGGATATATCCGGCCTCCGAAAAAGTTCCGTTAACGGCCGACTTTTGCAAAAGGCCGGATATATCCGGCCTCTGATGTTTTAGTGAAAATCTTATTCCAGGCAGCTAGACTGAGGGATATGACCATGTATTAGTGCAATACAGCTTTAGACTTTTCAAAGAAAAAATTTACGACTTGAAATTTCGCCCATGCTTAGCTTATGGGAGGAAAATCATATTATAGACTTAATGTAAATTTAAGCTAAATTGACCAAAATTTAAATACTGTTTGTTTTGTTTCAACTTTAACATTTCCCTAGAAAGATATTCTCTTTATGTTAAGCTTATGGAAGTATAATCTTCATATGCTTAGCTTATGGATAAAAATAATTCTGAGCAACTAGAGGTTTTTATCAAATTCATTTGTACCGGGAAAACTACTAGCAATCAAAAAATTGTCTCAAATTTTTGGGGATTAAAAATAACGAAGTTAAATGGCAAACGTACAATAGTTGAAGACGGTATCCTAAAAAGATCTCTTTCCAATACTGGTAGTATGAATAAAAAGGTCCTTCTATTGTTCGGGCGACATTTGTATTTCAGGTATTTTTTTTTCATCCTTTGAATTCTTTGTAAGAACACCCTATTTGCGCGTTCTATTAGAATGAATTACCAGGGCATCTTAAGGATAACTTAGCATGAATTGGGAAGTGTAGAGCCAAGTGCAGAATTAAATTTTAAAAAAAATCGGTTCTAACAGAAATTTTTAAGCTATATTTGTAAAAAAGTCGTGCCCCTGCAAACTTTTGAATATGCATTCAGCAATACAACTAACTTGGGACCTTTATAAACCTAATACAATAGATCCCTTGAGTCTTTAGCTGTAAAAAGGGAGTAAAACTGCTTATAATGACATTTTTGGTCAATTGTGTATTGCGGTATGCCTACACTAGAAACTTTAGGAGTGCGGATTTTTTTCGGTTTTCGGGCTTCATTTGCTTCAAGTTTAGACATATTAACATATTAGGAAAAGTCGGCCTTGCTGGGTGTCCAATAATTACCTTTTCGGAAATTAATTAGGCCTTTAAAGGGTTAAAGCTTTGCCTAGTCAGGGAAAAAAATGAAATATTCTTGGCACTGCGTCTGAAGACAATAACATGTTGCCGGCTTGTACCATTACAAAACAAAACACAGGTACAAACATTTAGACGATCACGTTCCAGTTGGGTAGGTAAAACATTGCAGGTCCGAAGGATTGATATTAAAATGGATGATGTGCCATGTGCGTGACATGTAGCTTCTGCAGTCGTTTGCTTATTCCCTTTGACTTGTATAGATGTTCTCGACTTACTGTAAACATTCTGACGGGGCATCGTTCTTGGATAAAACATCCGAACATAAATAAAACATAAAAACGGACGCAAATATTGCAAAAGAAAAGAAAGTTCAAGGTTTAAGATCAATTTAACAGGAAGTTTGGTTTTTATTGAAAATTTTGTTTTATGAAATTTAAATAAATGGTGTAAAATTGAAGAAGCCGGCTCGATTAGCTTAAACGTGTAAATCATATTGCTTTTTCCGGTAATACATTTTTTGAATATTTAAGAATAAGAATTTCAATAAAATTCTTTTTAATGTTTCTGAGAAGAGGAGAAGAATAAAAACAATTATAGCAAAGATAAGACCTTTGAAAGGCAATATTGCACAGTTCTAATGCATTTTCAAGAAGTAGGCCGGATGTGAAATTGTATTTTTTTGTATTTAGGAATATTATACTACTTGCGTTATGTCTATTAGCCTTAAGCAAGAAATTTAAAAAAAAAAGGGATCCCCTTCACTTTTAATGTCAACTACTTCATACGTAGTAGTCCTGGGATATGTGATTACTTAAAAATGTATTGGCAGGCTAAGTGGGTCAAATATATGACCCATTGTTGGTATCCATTCTCTACTCCGGGCTAAAGCAGGCACAGTTGATCGTAAAATGAGTAATTGTAGATGTGAGGCGAACATTGTCATGAAGAAGATGATAAAAAATTCAGAGGCGCTTTAGAGTTCTTGCAACTAAATGATCATTTGACCATCGAAGGAATAGAGATTCTTGTAAAGAACTAAGCTCACAAGATGCCAGCAGAGTCGTGTACCAGGGTGGGGCCCAAGATTTCCCAAATCGTTTCCAGCTCTAAACTGCCTTGGATAAAATTTTTGGGCAAATTAGCTAGTTATGGATATAATTAGCAAGGTCAGTTCAAGCTAAGGTCTATTGCTACCTTTCTATTCGGTTTGGTGTACTTTGCCAGTACAATGCCCTAATTCTGACCATCTGAAGAAAATTAGTATCTCTCATCATCACCCAGTTTCTTGTATTTATAGGTTGGGGGCCTGGCAATGTTGATTTATTGCACCTCGTCGAACTCCCAACTTCTGGTCCTCTTGCCCTACAACACCTTCAGCTAAATTGAAGATTCTAACCAAAGCAGGACAAATTTAATTTTACATAGGCCATTTTTGGAGTCATTTAAAGGCTTTCCGGTTTTAGATTTCAAAGCTCAATTGCCTTGCAATGCCAACTAAGAAAATAAGTTTGAATAAAACAAAACCATATTTAGGAACAGACGATGGATTCAACACTAGCTGACTTCCTGCAGCCAGAAACCAAAAGTTACAAGCTCAAGAAGGGCTTTAATCCTCTACAATTAAAACCTACCAAGAATAAAATTAAGAGCTAAATTTGACACACAACGAAACAAGCAGGAAAGTTACGCGCTGACTTCTATAAAAAAATCGCATAATCCAGTTTCCAGTTCCAGAGGCTTTATCAATTTAAATAAATATAATGGCAATCCGCCAAAGAAATTTTGCAGAAATCTACTACCTTGGCAAAATATCTGACACTTACGTATACACGCAAAGATATCTCATTCTTTTAGACACGAGCTATTCAACAGTCAAATGAACAAGAATTTTATTTGCCGTAATAAATACTTCCTACGAAGGATCCTCCTTTTGACGCATTGTTTTCGCACATGACTCACTTTACTCGCAATTCAATATCACACACACACATACCGTTGAACAAGGTGAACAAAATCAACTATGTGGAAAAACATATCTTCGCTTCGCTCTGCTTCTCATCACATGAAGCAAGTGCCTAAAAAAAAAATATTTCTTGCAGCAACTTCGACTACCGCATTTATTTCCCTGACCAAACAATAGGAGAAGTAGGCCTATGATTTTTTATTATTATTTATTTTTTCCAAGTCTAAAAATATAATTTTATACATGGAAAGGTGTCAAGCTGAGTACGTAATAATTAATGGGCTTAGCTAAATAAAGAGATCACGGTTAGGTATAATAATAAACTTTTATAAACAACATAACGAAAAGTAAATGGATGATCGACCTTGGGGTGAAATAAATTCATGCTTCAAATCCAAACATCATGCGAATGTCAGCGGAAATGCACTTTAACCTACAACTAAACCATCCGAATCTTTATCTATAAGATTCTTCGCAGTCTCGCCGATCTCATTTCTTTTCCTTTTTTTTTTCACAGACAATACATATTTACTCTATATCTTTTTATTTTGAAGGTCGTTTAAAGCGATTATGTAACGACTGCATTCCTTTTGACCGCGCAGGGTTGCCACAATCAAATACTAGATATTCAAGTCTCTATCAGAGATTCTATTCTTTTACAACACCTACTACATAAAAAAATATTTTCTTTTATAAATATTTTTTTTTTCCAAAAAAAAAATTCATAAATCACAAATGATTTCTTTTGCTTGGCTTCATCTAGTCAAGGAGAACATGCAAGTTAATTCAAATTAATTGTATGGATTGTCTCGTGACTGGATTGATTGAAACGCCACTGGATAATTATCGCTAACTGTAAATAAATGATTAATCGCATTTCCAGCGACAGAGGGTGAAACAAATCGGTAATTGTTCTTTCGGAAACCGAAATAATATAAATAAATTAACCAAAAATCGGGAACGGGCTTTTTTTGTTGATTATTTTTTTTTAAAGAGTCTTTCACCGGGTAAAATGCCGTTTTAATGACGCACACGATATATTTATATCGGTTTTCTGAAAAGCAACCGCGATGTACTGTTTAAGATAACAATGAAATTGATCACCTACACCTTAATCGATTAACCACGTCGATTGTTTTAAAACGGAATTATGGTCCCGTATCTAGAATCGGCTTCCGATCGGCCGACGACATCGTATACTTCATTAAAAATTGATACGGGGGGGGAATGCAACATTTGACCTTCGATTCTGGAAAATCACGATCAATTGTTTTTATGATTCAGAAAGTCGGTTTCAGAAGTCTCCACGCTCTGCGAAAGGTATAATTAGGAAAAGTGAAAATAAGTAACATTTGCCATCGTCTCCTACTTATTTTTTTCTTCTTCTTCTTCTTCTTCTTTCGTCTTTCATCTCGTGTTCACAATTAGATATGTATAAAGTGGCAAATTCATTGTCATCTCAATGACTGGTTTATTGGAATGCCAAAAAAGAGAAATCCTTCTTCTTTTTTTTTTTTCCATCTTCTTCTAATCATTTTTTGCTATTGTCATTCTGATTCAATCAAAACGTTTTTGAAAAATTAATTCATGTTACCGACTTTTGTTAACGGAGAGGATATAATTTTTTGTAAATGCCTTCGATTTAAAAAATCATTTGCGTCAAAATGAAAAAATGATGAAATTTTATGCAAGGCTATTCGAGTTTGGTTATAACATGCAAGGCATCGAATTTGGTATTCAGGTCACCTCAAAAAATTGGAAAAGAAAAAAAAAAGCACACCGATTAAGTAGGTTTTAAAAGACGAATTTGGCAAGTTTATGAATTAATTAGATTTATGGATTTGGCTACGTTTTTCGACACAAAAAAATATTAACATGGAGCATTTTGATCAATGATGTAAACATCAATCAAAATTAATTAGCCATGAAGAGTGGATTATTCGATCATTTTTAGGGAAATACCGATGACATCTAGACCGTTAGAAGAGACGAATTAGCGGGCGTAGGATTTAAATGTTACTGTTTTTTGTTAAGGTCATTAAAATCTGCAGTCATGTGTCTCATGTAAAGTCTCGTCTCGTTTCCAGGTGTCTCCAGCGTCATCTTTTTATCAGCCCAGCAAAACGAAGCGAAATCCGATCGATAGTTCAGCATGAGTGCGATATCAGAAATTGGATTTTTTTTTTGATTGAGAACTATGACAGCCGCGACCTTTGGTCTTTCCGCCATCATGACTAGATAGCCACAACTGCAGAACAATCAACAAGAGGTGAAAACTAGACAGCAATGTATTTCTTTAAGACTATCAAATTAAGATGACCCTGGTGGAACAAAACATTTTCTAATGTAAGAAAAAAGCTCTAGATGAAAAAAATCCCTGGTGCTCAGCCAGTTCGGAGAAAGGCGACTACGTTCGGCAGTAACTTCCCCTAGAAGGTAGGAGCCGACATTTATGACCGTAAAACCTTTTTATCCTTTACTGGAGGTTTTGGGACAGGTGCCGTTGGGTTTTGTAAACAAAAAACTGCTTAGACATGCTTAAGCCTGCTGAGATCTGCTGTTCATGATTATAGGGACGTGGATTCCACCAGCCCACGCACCAGACGACTCACCCCAGCGACCTAAGCTCAAGAGTCCGTCAGCAACAGCCGAAGTTAGAACAAACTCTTGAAACAAGAGCGACTCATTATTACCGTGATTAACTCAGCTAATCTGTCTGCATTACTGGATGTAGAAGTTAACTACTCACTTAGAATAGGAAGAGATTAATAAAGATTTTACTGGTGGCGGCCATGGGAAAAAGCAAACTCAAGAGTCAAGCTGGACAAATTTATAAGCACAAAACATTTTGATTTAGATATGATTCTTTTTCCTGCGTAACGACAGAAATATGATAAATTATAAGAAACTTACCTCAGAAACGAGTGCAGGCAATGAATACATCAAGTTGCCATCAACCTTTTTTCAGCTTCTGAATCCAAAGTATTTTTCATTTAGTAGAACTGGCAATAGATTTATCCTGAATCATCAACTGCAACGTTGTTCGAGCTTCCCAATCCATACGAACTTCATGAGCTGCTGAAAAAAGAAAAACTTGGTTATTACAAGTTTGCATAAAAAATCTGCATTTTTAACATTAAGTTGCAGCAGTACAAGAAAAATTTCTCGTGGCTATTAGCTTCACACTATATTAGCAGCCTATGTAGGGAGTTTAAACTTTAAGCTGAGGTTGGGAAAAGGGAAGTGAGGGTGAGCTATGACAATTTTAACCTTCTTTAATAGCTTCCCACAGCCTCCGCTACTCATAATGTTTATTTATTTCAAAATGCCGAAGTTATCAAACTTGATCGTTTTCACTTTAATAAAAACTTCGATACCATAATTAGCTATTAAATCAATACTCTACAAAATTACTGCATATAAACACATCCTTAACGTCCTGTGTTAATTTGTTTATGAAATAAAAAAACCAACAAATAAATACTAACATCCTCTTATCTCGCAATATTTCATCTTCCTTCACATTTTAATTGCCATCTCGTGCAGCCCTAATTTCTTGCACTAATAGCATCTAAATTAAACATAAACACCGCAGAAAAATCATTTTAAAATTTTAAATATTCAAAAACATTGCATCAAAAAAAAAAATTATAATAGTAATTTTCATCCTTACATCGCACATTCCATTCCTTTATTGGCATTCCTAACATTTCTCTTCTTTCAATTTTTATTTAGTACAAATTGCAACTACTTAAGCTTTTTCTAACACAAAAATCATCGCCTTCAAATATAACATAAAATTAACAAGTGAAATCAAAACCGAATGGGTACGATAAAGCCGAAAAAAAAATAATTAAAATTGATTGCATGGTGAAGCAAAAATTGAGATAAAAGGAGTCAGTGATTGTTGGTGAAAGTAATGGATAGACTAATTGTGGCGGCAACGAGGACCGGGTGGCCCGAAGCGAAGCGGCAGTTGCCGCGCCGGACTCACGATCTTACAATTACATCAGATTCCTTCGAATTGCACCTGTAATCGATTATTAATCCAGTCGTGCAATTTTGTCATGAGCCTCATGACTTTTGATTTTCTTAAGCTTCTTTTTTTTTTTTCGTCTCTGGCCGAAAACCCGCGAGTGAAAATGCATTTTACATTTTATTTTCTAATATTTATTTTTGGGGTTAACGATTCCCCGAGCTCAATTGCTTATCGCATCGTTCCCTTTTACTCTCGTTCAGCGTGGTTTTGTTTTTTTTGCGCTCCTCGGAGAAAGTTTTTACTTTCCATATTATATGAACTCGCACTTTTTTGCTACTTTTTAACTTTATCGGCGTAGGTTTTTTTTTTCTCTCACGTTCTCGAGAGGTGAGCACATCGTCCGAGAGACGATTTCGCCGAGATTATACAAACATAATAACGCGCATCGGTATTAACAGTCGTTTCGATAAACTGATAACCTTGTTTAAACCCGATTCATTTGATTAAATGGATATAATTTTAATCGCATTTGCAAGTCCGTCCCATCATTGAACCCATAAATCATTTCCAGCTTCCTCGTATAATTTAAATTATAATTATTATAATGTGAAGACCTGTTAATCGAGTATAGATCAAATAAAAATTCGTCCCGGTCCAGTAAACTGTGACGTCACGCACGGGAGGTGCCACCATATTGAAAAAAAAAAACGGTCATTAAGTCATTAAGCTATTTATAAACGATTGATTAATTAGATAGTTTTTGATGAAACGAATAAGGACATGAAGTATTTCACATCATTCAAATTGATTTTTTTTTACAAAAGTTGAGCATTTTTCTTTTTTTTTTTTGAAAAAGAACTGATCACGTGTTCGTTTCTATGTAATTTATATCAAACAAGAAAAATTGCGTTATGAAGTAGCAAAAAGAGGGAAAATTACCATACGGAAATGGCTACCGGAGTTTATAGTCAGATTATGCTCTTGTTAATTAATAAATTTATTTTTTAGATAAAAAAAATCTAGAAGTGGTTTTGATTTGGTGTTAAGTGGCTCAATATTATAAAAAAAAAACATCACGACTGGGTTGATTTTAGTTTTGACGCGGATCAAGGAAAAAAATTTTTTCGTATCTCAATCAGAAATGCAGTAAAACTTCCTTAAGTCGGACATTTTTGGTACGGAGAAATTCGTTAAACTCGGGGGAGTAGTCCAGGTTACAGAAAATGTAAAAAAAAATCGTTTTTTTAAAAAAGGATCTTTTTTTTTCTTTTTTTAGACTTTCAATGATGCTATTTTAAAACAAAAATTGAAAGTTTTAAAAAAATGAGTGAGTCCCGCTACGGAGACTCACGTCAGGGTAGAAGTGAAGTGAAACTTCTTCAGGCCTAAGGGACACAAACAGTCACACCGGACGTTACAAAAGAATTATTTTATTTTATTTTATTTATTTTATTGATGCCAATTATCACATTAAAAATTATACAAAGAATGATTATCATGATTATCATGTATATTATTAGATATTTAATTTTCCGCCTTTTAAATTTTCATTTTCGGCCCTTTTCGTTTTCAACCCTTTTCATTTTCGGCCCTTTCCAATTTTTTTCATTTTCGGCCCTTTTCATTTTTGGTTCTTTTCATTTTCGGCCCTTTTCGTTTTCGGCCCTTTTCATTTTTGGCCCTTTTCCTTTTCGGCCCTTTTCATTTTTGGTCCTTTTCGTTTTCGGCCCTTTTCATTTTCGGCCCTTTTCTTTTTCGGCCCTTTTCTTTTTCGGCCCTTTTCTTTTTCGGCCCTTTTCGTTTTCGACCCTTTTCGTTTTCGGCCCTTTCCATTTTTTTTCATTTTCGGCCCTTTTCGTTTTCGGCCCTTTTCGTTTTCGGTCTTTTTCATTTTCGGCCCTTTTCATTTTCGACCCTTTCCAATTTTTTTCATTTTCGGCCCTTTTCGTTTTCGCAACAAGAACCATGAATTTTTGTCTTGTCTTGTCTTGCGTCCATTACTATTTAGAAGATAGAGGAACTTTGTGAATTCTCATAGATGTAAATCGCAGGGTGATCAAATTCAGGAAAGCAAACTTTTTTATATATTTTTTTCAAAGGCGTTCGATACGAAAGAGAAATTTGAAACCTTTCAAGCTTGTTATTCTTTTGCAGAAAGATCAAAATCCAAAGATACAAAAATAGTTCTTCTACTTTAAAATAAAAAGTTATGATTAGTTTAGAATTTCATACCAATGTAAAAAAAAAACTACGACACATCACTAGGATTGTTTCCCTTAACTGAGCCTTTTATCTCAATTGCAGATATCTGATCTATACTTATGCTTTTTGCAACAATATCACTAAACGTTCATTCATTTAATAGCTACAAATTCCAGGAAGATAACGCCAGAGAAAAAAAATGTAAAAAAGAAATTTTTCTAAAATTTTAACTTTTATGACAAGCCTTCAACTTTCCTTGACAGTATCTCATCATATTATCATCTTGGAAAAAATTCCTAAAAAATGATTCAACAAGGGGTAATTAAAAAAACTTCAAAATGTCACATTATTGACCGACCGATTCGGTAGCAACTAAAATCATTAAAACCGACAGATTTTGAATAATGTTATTTTGATGATGCCATTAATTTTATTTATACAAATTGTCATTTCAAAATTCCAGACGAATTTCATAAGGTTCTTCTCTGCCTCTGCAACACCTTAGTCATTTTTTAATCTTATTTTACACGTCGTTATTAAATACATGAATATTACTTATCTATTGTGTGTTAACAATATGCAGTATAAAAAGTGTGAAATTCGCATGGGTCCTATTATCACAGACGACCTATATTGTTATTAAATAGATTTTTTTACAAATATTCATATCCTCGTTAGAGACTTATAACAAACCGATTAACTACTTTTTGCTTTTGATGCTTTTCTAATAAGCGATTTATCTATTTTTAAATTAGAAATTTAGGTTAATACCATGATTATTATCATCATAATCATCACTACATGACTGTGATGATTGCCAACAATTAAGCCTTGTTAACAATCGCTTCTTTTTTTTTTTTTTGTATTTCCTTTCGAGGAGAGGTAGCGGTCAAGATATTTAAAAAGCGATTAAGATGATATTATTATCATCCGTTGCGGAATGGGAAATTTCTTGCGAAGAATCCTGAGAGATCAAAAACATATCGACCTCGAATGACACACGAAAGAAGGATCGCAACTCCTTTTTTTTATTTTTTATTTTGATGAAGAAATTATCACCGGTAACCGAAACGGACACACTCTCACTTATTTATTTAAAAGGAAAAACAAATATTGCCTTTGACGGATAATGTAAATGAAATCTGCATACAGAAGATGTCCTAAGCAAATACCTAGGTAAAAATAAACAAAAAGAGAGAGTGAATCTTGATTTTGTCGTAAAAAGACATTTCCTACGCTTTAATCCATCATCCGCGTTTCGGTCGATTTAAGAATCCATTAAAATGCAAGGTTGTAATGTACGATATACGGCAAGTCAAAAAGTGTGTGTACCTTTATGTACACCTGTTGCCTTTAGATCGGGGTCAGCCGATTTCAATTGTTTGATTATTGCAATAATTAAACTAATATAAATTCCCATAAATTATTTTTTTTTAAAATATTTTAGCCCGGAATGCTTATAATGTGAAAAAAAGCTGGTTTTGTCTCGTCTTGCCAGAAAAAATCCAATCTTGTTCTCGTCTTAAGTCACTGTATTTTGATTTCTAGAAATTCCTAAGATTGGATAAAAAAAATTAATTAGTGGTAACTTTGTAGGATTAAATTTTAAAAATTTAAAAAAAATTGAGAAAAACGGTTTTGATACTATTTTGAACTTTGCCCCTTGACATGACAATATAAAAATTTGAAGATACCTGATTTTATTGAGAACAACTTTTTCCTTTAGCATTTTTTCGGGAAAATTTCCTCTTCGAAAAATTCGGAAAACCCGAAAATGTTTAAGTTGTACGAAGAGCACCGATGTAACATTTGATTTCGACTGATTAACGACCGGAAATTTTGAATTTTTGATCAGTTTTGTAAAGTCAAACCAATAGCCTCTCCCCCTGTTGGTAAAAGACCCTGTGCCCTTTCTCCCTTTTCCTGACTAAAATTTGTTGGTTGCTCTCAAGCAAAAAAAAATAGTCCTTAGTGATATTTAATTGCAACTGTGCTATACTCCTACGGAGCGAGAAAGTGAGTTGCCTTTTTTGGCCTTAGCTTTTTAAGTATTCACAATTTAATTCCGCACGACGTTACCAAAAATTAATTTTTTTTTTCATTCAGTCTCAGAAATTCTAGAATTACCTAAAATAAAATCAAAATAATTGTAATGACTTCGAGAATTGCCAGTCGGTTGGTGATTTCTAAAAATCCCTAAAAATAATTATAAAAATACCGGGGATTTCTAGAACTTACAAACCTCTTTAAAACTTCTAAAATCTACTTACAAATCACAAGGAAATTCTAGAACTTTCAAATCAATGGGATGTTTAAAAAATTCCCTGGCATCGGGTATTTACTGTGACAGTTATTATGTGAAAAAAAGCTGGTTTTGTCTCGTCTTGCCAGAAAAAATCCAATCTTGTTCTCGTCTAGTCTTACAAAAGCAAGACAAGACGAGACGAGACACATTCTCGCGATCTCGTCCATCACTACTTTTCAATATTTTACTCATAATTAAAACACTGAAATAATTTACCAGCACAGAAGCTACCAAGGAAGAACCGAACCTAATTCGAAAAAGATACATCCAACCCTTCTTTGATTAGGTGCCATGTACTTTGATTTCAACCCTCCCAAAAAAACACGGCGGAAAGAACGCTTCCAACTATAAAAAAAATTCAAAGTCGTGACTTGTTTTAACAACCGTTTTCTTTCTCTTTCTTTTTCACGTATGCAACCCGTCCTGTTAACATGATTCCCGAAGATACTCATAAATAATACCCTTAAAAGAGGTATTTAGTTAAGGGGTTCTTGTTAAGCGTGAAATCTTTAAGCCCGGGGTCGGGTTCTTCGCTCCTGACTGACCTAAAACATATTTTCATCCCGTTAAAAAAATAATAAAATTCTCCAGCATTAAAGTAACGGGTTAACGTATGAGGTTATGATATAGTTTCCGTGTAAAATCATGTTTTTATATCGCATCGACCGTCATTTCATCACTTAATTTGAAATTAAAGTCCTCAACGAATGGGGGCCGGCCCCATCACGACTTTGTCAAAACCTAACGATCTTCGTTATTAATACTTTTCACAAATGGCTATCAACACCGACATTAGTTTAACTTGAAAATGGACAACACGCCGCCACGACATTAGTGATGAGAACTTTTTTTTTTCCTGTGTGTATATATTTTTTTTATCATCTCCTTCTTCCTTTATTTCGAAATAACGGAAAGGAATTAGGCGCCTGGTTTTCCTCTTTCCGCTTCCACGGTTTCACGGTTCGGAGTCCTATTACGAGGATTATATTCCACTTCATTTTTATTTTAGGGTATTGGAAACGTGTTATTCCTGGAATATCCACCATAACGTGTCGTCTATTAATTGCTTCAATGGTTGGACCGAGTTTGAGTGTGACCAAAGACTAATACTGTATAATAAAATGACGGGATTTTTTTTTTTATATTTAAATCGAAGCAACCCTGACTGAAAATTGTTGTAGCGTTAAATACGTTATTTTCGGAGAGTATTTTAATCGCAGGGGGGGAAAATACAGATTCATGATGAATGAAATAGTTTACAGAATTAATAATAACAGCCTGGTAGGATATCAACCAACAAAAATTTTTCTTAAACAATTATTTTCACCATTTCTCCCTTCTGCTGTCGCATCATTAAAACTACACGAGCTACTATCGTGGTTCTGCTTAGAGCGCCTCCCTGCGACTGGAATTGGCGACTATCATGGCTGGAGAGCTTATTGCGCCGTGCAAGAGACCCTATCCGAATCGACTGCACAGCAAACCCTCAGACATGATGGCTATACTATGGAGGTTAATGAGGTGGCTTTCCAACACCTTCCGCATCGCAGCACAGGAGCCATACCGTCTGTCGTCGACTCTGCCTCCTGCTTTCTGGACTTAAACCTAACCAACTTTTACCGTCTTCAGCCTTAAGCCAGTACTGGTAGGACTGCTACCCCCTACCGGAACTGCTTTCTATAATTTCTTTCAAAGTTCAGCTTCTTGGCACAAGGTACCACGCCAACTGAACTCAGATTTCCCTGTAGTCCGATAAGGCTCTTACCGCCGCTGTATTTCCAGCCTTCTTTCCGCACGCAATCTGAGTGAACCTCAATAAAAAGAAGGGGGTAGAGCAGATTATACCTGATCCCAGTGCCATAGTTGTGCAGAGGATTCTGCAGTAGCTTCTTCTATGACTTTCCCATCTGGTAACTAAACTATGTGTCCTGCCCGCCAAAGCTAGAGAGCCTGCAAGGAGAGAGTCGCCAACTCTGTATATCGAAATCCTGGCTCCTCATTGGCTGTGACCAAAATCGTTTTCAACTAACTTCCATTAATTGGTGATGACGTCATACGTCTTCTGCTGCTCTGTACTTAACTTACGTTTGGTCACAGCCAATCAAAAAGCAGCAATTTAGTTGGCGACTCTCTCCTTCCAGGCTCTCTGACTAAAGTCGACTTGATTTGGTTTAGCTGACGATAAGAGGCTGCTCAATGAAATGAAGAATGTCGTAATCACTTGATAACAAATCTAGCCTTCGCAAAATCTTAAAGGAGCCCTGAAGACTCAATTTTTCAACACAAGGAAAACACCAAGAAAATAAAAACAAGCTCAAACTAAAAGGCTGTTATAAAACCTAAGCACCGGTACTGAATATAATCGTAAATAAATTTATATATAACTTCTCGACGACTTTAACCTATGTGTAAAGACAATTAGGCTATTCATACAAGCTTAGCTAACAAGTTTTATTACTGCCAACAAAAATTTCAAGGAAATTAAAAGAGCCTTCGTTTTTTTGAGATTTCCTTTTACAAGGGTCCCTAGTTAAAAATGAAGCATATTGCTTGTCACAGATTCAATACCAGAGAATCAATATTTCCCATTTCCTTCGCGGGAAATCATTAAGTGATCACATCTATGGCTTAATCAAAACTGGCATAAAAAAGACACGTGAGACTAATTTTTAAAAAAATATACACTCACCTAAAATCTTGTTAGTTGCTTCCTCCAGTTGGACAACTCCTTTTAGAATTTCCTTCCTACTTTCTGCGCACACTTGTACCTTTCTTCTTCATACTTCTCGTTGATAACTGGAAAAAAATAAATAATATTAAATTTACGAAAAAAAAAATGTCGGACCTGGCGTTCATTACGGCCATTGTTTGGAATAATTGCCGCAATGCCACACCTTGCAATTTATTCCAAATATTAAACCTCAAGGACCTTATTATCATGACTAGTCCGTTTAATTAGTTACGACTAGTTTATTAAATCCGATACTGTTGTGTATACGAATAAAGGTGCTCTTGACAGAATTATGCTAACTGCTAACAATGTCATAAGTGCTTAGTCCTCGAGTAAAAACGTTTGGGGGAAAAAAATGCCAATGATTTATGGTATTAAGGATCGTACAGTACCAAAATCGTTTAAATGGTATTTAATTCGATAAAAAAATTTCTCACGAAATAAGCGCGATAGCAAGTCGGCGCGGCGTCTTTATCAAGAAAATAATTTAGTAAATCCGATCAAAAATAATCCCAGCTATTTTTCATCAATCCTTTACCTAGTTTTGTGGGTCTAGCATTTAAGCGACCTTTTAAGCGCGTCACAAGTTTTTTTTCCTTCGAATAACTTAATACTATTCAGGATTTAAGAAAAAAAAATGATTGAACGAACAAGCACAGAGGAAACCATGAGGAACTTTTTGAATTTCACTAAAAATTTTCGAAATTGGTAGACTCCATTTGATTTAAGAAAACTTCTTATTTTGAAACACAACCCCCAGTAGAGATAAGGGATAGCTTAGTGTGCATAGAGATAAGACCAGTAGTTCCTGTCAAGCTAGTAAGGGTTGAGGGCTATCTAACGACTCCTGCAGGTTTTCTTCCAAAACAATGAAGCCAGTTCAAGAGCATTGTTCCTATTTTTAAGATAATGCCATGTTTTCATACCAACAATTCTAGAATCGTGTCAATAGCGAACCAACAAACTACTACTTTTTAAATTAACAATACACTATATTTTGCCCCATGATTTATCTCACATTTTTTTTTTTTGGAATAACGACCTTAAGTAAATTGACCCTTCATTCTCGAATTGCCAAACTATTATTTTTTTGTATTTTTTGGTCGCAAAAGCATGCTTTACATGACGACTAACTTCACGGGACATTTGTCGCAATGACCTCGTGTTCACGATTCAGATTAAAGTGCAGGATTTTGACTCGTGACTCGTTAAATAATGCTTTCAGGATCATTTTCGATTACTTAATTATAAACATGAGACTTTTCTTTTTTCGGTTCCTGTCGTTAATTATCTTTTTATATCCGAGACACATTAAAACAATCTATTCGAATTCGGTTGGAATCGCGATGATAATATGAATCGTAAATTATCTTTCACTCCATCCCCGTCATATGCTCAAAGGCTTCACTTTCCTCGATCACGTTCTCTGTTTATCATAATAACCGTCCGTCTGTTCCGAGAGACGGAGAGAAGAAAAAAAAAAACGTAATGGAAAATGATAATGCATTTTAATCCCGACTAGGTCACATTCGATTGATGTCAAACGCTTATTTTTATCTTACGAGTAAAAAAAGTCGTTAGGGAATTTCATTTGCCATAACGAGAGTGTCGTCTATAAATCGCAATGCAAGGTTGCGGCACATATTATTGACTTTCACCCGTTTCTTCGATTTACGATTGAGGTGCGAACATTTTTTTTCCCTTTTTTGACTGATTAATGGAATGGTTATGCAAAACAATTACGAACCAACCCATACATCAGCTACTTCCTGCATGCATATTAAAATCTTGACCAAGATGAAAGTCTTCGCCTCGGGGGTTGAATAGGGATTGGGATGGCGGTCACGTAATTTGCTCTCATCTTTAGAACATTAGACTGTTAAATCAACCCCCAGTTTAGTGATTTCATTTCAGGTGCTCTTTGTGCTTTAACAGCCGATTAATACAGGGTGTGTCTACATGGAATTAAGGCGTGTTTTTGTAGGTAACCGGGCTCGCAGTTACAGTTATATTGCAGGGGAGGATAATGAAATTTTTTGGGGGATTTCCTCAAATTCCTAGTTCCTCGATAGGCTTTGTTTTTTACGGAAAAATAAAAAGTCATTTACATCAGCAACAGGTACGGATTGGCCCACCTGAGTGGTCTCCTACAAAGAGGTACGCCATTTTGAAAACAGGTAACTGCCATGATCTCGAATTGGAAGGCCACCATTCACAAGTTGAAAAGCGAACATCGCGATCGGCAGATTTTTCAATTCGATAATGGCGGTTGTCAAATTCGAGATCAAGGCAGCTTCCAGTTTTCAAAATTGTGAAGCTGACGACTTAACGAAGTGTCCACTCCCTACTAGGCTCCCTACTCTTAGCGCGTCTTCACTCTCTGCAATAGTAATTACACTACTTTGTCTGCAAATCGAAGATGATTAAAAAATTGGCCGTTGATATTAACTGATTCCCTTTTTAAACCAGTTTAAGGTTTTTCAAGTTCTAAGATTACATTTGATCATTAACTTTGTTATCATTTTTCTTTTTTAAAACATACTCCTCTCTAAGATCTTCCACCTTTAATTCCACATGAATGTAATTATTGACTATCTTAACAAACTGAAATTTACAAAAAGTGCTTTTAGTTTTCTTTCCAATAACAATCCCAATGTCTGCAAATATCCGGACGAACAGAGGGAAACGAACTTTCAGGCACCGCCTAACAAGATCAAGTACACGCACAAAACCTAATCTTCTACCTCGTACGTTACCGGTATACGTTTTTTTCACAATTAGACATGTCAGCTTGTCAGATTAAAGTCAAATACATCAAACGTAATAAATAAGATAATTTATAACATAGTTTAATCCTTCGTAAGTTTTAAAATTAATCGTAGAAGTCCCAAATTTCGAAGCGCAAACTAGGTTATTGTTTTACAATAGCTTTCGGATAAGAAAAAAAAAACGAAGGAACACGGTGTTTAAAATTGATGGATAGGGTCTACGGGGGGCCCGAAGAAAAAAAATTTCACGGGGCGTGACCCTAAGAAAGATGACACATAACGACTCTTAACCCCAGACAACACGTGTAAGTAATTGGATGCCTCTTTAACAATTGAATTGAAGAATTTGTTTTTTTTTTCTTTTTTCTGGCTTGTGGCCGTGGCTTTCGGGGCTTCATCCTTCTGGAAACGCATAATGCTTTATTAAACGAACTGTCAGATCCAACTTTTGAAAAATAAGAAAGATTAAATTAGCTAATGGTTGAAGGATCTCCGGCTACTATACAGTACGGATTGATTAAATCATGCATAAGAGAGAGAATATGAAAAATAAATACCCATATAAAAATCATCGTGAATCGCAGTTGGTCAGATTCGTGAGAGAATTTTGATGACTGGTTGAGATTTTAGTTCAACATCAATCATTTTTTTTTTTTTATTTAAATACAATGTGTTTAAAATTCTAACGACATGTTTCCTCTTTTTATTATTTTTAAATTAACAACCTATTCAATTTTTGAACATATTTCACCTTGAAAAAATTTAGTCGGTTTTTATTAAGTTTTGTTTTGCTAAATTTAAATGAGTACATTAAAGTATTATTTTAACCCCTTACCGACAACGGATTAGATTTCGGACCAAGATCAGATTTTTTTAAAAAAAAGTTTTTCATTGCCATAAAGAATTCAAAAGATTAAGGATTGAGCAATGTAGCGTTAATAAATTTTAAAAATAGATCACACGCTAATGAAAGTGCTTTTAAGAATCTTTCACTTTAAGATTTTTAAAGAAAAGAAACTGCATAAATTAGGTCTAAAGTTAAATCGGAGCTGATTATCCTAATGCTTTTTTTTACTGAAATGGGCTTAGCATGATCAAAAAAGCAAAATAAGATTGGTGTTTCATTTTTTCTGAGTCGACCTTACCTTAGCCACACAACTTATAAAATTCACTTTTATTAGAGGCTTTCTCCTAATTACGTACCTTTCTTTTAACAACTCATTCTTGCTGCCAAATCTGTCTAAGGAACTCCATGCTCTTATAACTGGCGTTGAGTAATGAAGCAACCAAATATTGTCAAAACTCTTTTGCTTTTTTTTCTAGTTTTCAGCCCCTGAAACACAATTACAACAATTATTAATATAAATAATATTATATAAAAATAAACCAGTCAGCTGCGAGCAATTTTGAGTTTGGAGTTGCTTAATAAATAAAAAATCTAAACAGCTATCCTGTCTCCCTTTGTTGCAAAAATTCACCTAACGCAGGACTGTTGCAACTTCTAAATTTTTAACTAGCCAGCGAAATAAAGTTTTCAACGTCATTAAATAACGAAAAAAAAAAATATCTTAACAATTTCATTCGGACCACCATTTATTAATTTATGCTTAAACGATCACGTAATAAAGTTTATAATCGGTAATAAATAGTACCAACTGCAGAGATGGAAATAAAGCTTCTCATTAATGATGACTTAATTTATTCAAATCATTAACAATTAATGTAAGACGTTTGGCATGTCGAGAGAGAAAAATGGCCTATAAGGATGAATTTCGTATTCGGAAACAGTATATATCACAAAAATGGTGACAATGGAGGTGACCCTCGTACAGGGTGTGGCGAGGGCAAACAAAGGAAACATCGTATGTCACGTTTGGATAATACCAGGTTCACAAATCCGTTATCTCTGTACTAATTATCAGTCTTTCTTTGATACCCACACCTTGTATTTATATCAGGTCACAAATCACTTTTGTCATACATTCCAATTGAAAAAGGGAATTATTGCTCATTATATTCATATTTTTTTGAACATGATCGTGACATACAGTATTGATTCATAACTATTTAGTGCGAAAGGTAAAGATGTTATCTTTTAATTCCGGTTACAATGCAAAATATGATAAACGAGGTGTGGAGAATAGTAACAGGGATTCAATTACGAAAAACTAGAATTGTTTGCAAAAGATTTGAAGATCGTGATGGTATTGTTAGGGAAAAAGGGAATCTTAAATGGCCAAATTTCGAGAGAAAAGAATGGTCGCTGTAATATTTGAGGTTGATTATTTTTCAAATGCCTGTCCTCGCCATAAAGATATATGCAGTTGTCACAGCAATTCATTTTTCTTCGATCTTAACAATAAAACTGAAAAAATAGTACTAATAAAAACAATATTCGAGTTCACCAGTCCTTTTCTGCATAAGATCCTTTAAGGTAGAAAATTTCTACTGGCAAAAAAGATGAAAGAAAACGAATAAAAATTCTTAATAATTTTTACAAGCAAATTTCTTTTTCAAAGAAAATTTTACAAGCATAACCTAGATTGCTCAAAATATTTTCTTGTCGAGCAAATTTATTCCAATGTAGTCAAGCAAATTTTTTCAACATTTCTAGTCGAGCAAATTTTCTCAACATTTCTAGTCGAGCAAATTTTCTCAAAATTTCTAGTCAAGCAAATTTTATAAATTTTGAATAAATTTCTGTAAACCAAGAAAAAAAACTGCAGACAATTTTTAACCACAAAAAATTAAAAAAATAGTCTTTCCTTCAAAATAGAAATCTATAAAAAGTTTTCGTCAAGAAACAATTTCTTTGACAAGAAATTCTGGATATTTTTTGCCAGAAAGAAACTGGACCAACAAGGAAATCTCCGTTTGTGTTTTAATTTAACATAATTATTGTGAAAATAGGGATTTTTAAAAACTTAGTATAAAAAAGGGGACTTTAACAGCAGAGAAGGACCAAGTTCGATCTCTGTAAAAATGTCCCCACTGCTTTACATATCAGCACTGGACACTTGTTATTTTGACGGCTCAAGCTCGAACACCCATGAAACCCTTATTGCCGACATTACTAACTCTTCCATGATTTTAATTTTCAATTTGAATAAAAAAAGAATCGTGCCAACTTTCCCACCATCAAAATCTTAGACAAAAGCAAGAAATCATAGTCACGGATATTTATGCGTTGATATCGTCAAAAGGCGTCTTTTATACATGGTATGGTACTAAAGTAGGTAAAGTCAATATCAATTATCGATACGCATCTAAACCATTATAATCATATTTGTTTATATAACATGACCTAGGAGGCTCTCATCCATCGTGCGTGATCATCGTAACTTACTATCTGGGGTCTGCCTCTTCGTGTCAACTATTTTTTTTCTTACGTTCCCCCTGACCTCACTTTTTTTTATTATTATGGCATTTAATAATATAAAATGACAACTCGTCGGGTTTTTATTGGCAATTAGCCTGAAATAAAGCGGTTAGAAATTTTTTTGGGGAAAGCTTAATGGTTTAAATAGCTCATTATCTTTTTTTTTATTTTTTGATACCTGAAAAATCTCGATTGCCGGGCGGGATGATGATGATGATGATGATACTCCGTCATATAAGCCGAGTATCACCAAAATAAAAAAATGTTAATCTTAAAAACCTATTTCCTGACTGACAATGGAACACCTGTCTGGTAAATATGGGACTTTCTCTGGCGTTATTGTCGAGTGTCGGGTGTCAACTCGAAGACGAAACTAATTATTTGATTTTCTTTCGTACCGCCAGGCGTGACCTGACATTCTTGAAACGTTATGGGGTCACATCGGTAGATACAAAACAGAACGAAAGGCATAAGACGTAAAAAAAAAAGAATATTGAAACGCACGTGTGTTAAAAGCATTTACTTATTTGTTTTTATTGGAGTGTCAAACAATAATCCATTACGAAAATAATTCATTGTTTAGATTTTATCGGAATTAGGTCTTTCATGGGCTATAGACACCGTCTCGAAAAACTCGGTTAACCAAATGTTTAATTTGATTTAAATACAAACGGATACTCCCTCAAGTTGGCTTCTTAAATCGTTTGATTGTCTTTTACACGATAAGGAATTCCTATGAGACGATGATACGAAGAACGGGACTTTACTACCCCGTTAGAATTTTCATGAAAGGAGGGCCATGGCTTGAAGCCTTGTCAGTTTTTCAAATACATGACGATATTTAAAAATAGAAATTGCTGGGAATCCTGATAAATTATTTTGACAACGCCTAATGCGGGGATAGCCCTTAAGTTGCCCTAGGCTGATCGGTTGTTTAAAAAAAATAAGAAAATTTCTTATCCAATAAAAGTGACAAAATTAACTCCCTCACTTTTCATCCACCTCATAAATTTGATAACTAATTTTAGACTTTTAAACGTTACCATTTGCATAGCATGAAATCATTTCCTACTGACTGAGGCCAAAACATCCTTCTTTAACTTGTCATTAACCCCTTTTTTTTTGGCAGCTACTCTTAAAAATGTTTTCCACAATTCGTTCTTGTTATGCCAGTCCTTTACATTTAGGGCAGATTTTCTGAAAATTACACAAGAAATACTTTGCATCAACCATTAAACAATGTGAAAATTCAAGATATTATACCAAGTGAGAACAACAAACAAGTAGCTGCATTCAAATTATTTTATAATAAACCTAATTTTAAAATTATTGCTTTTATCTATTCATCTAATCCCATTCGAGCTACTTTATTAATTACCATAAAGTTACGTACATGACAATGCATGTGAATTTCATTGTTAATCTGTTTCCTTTAAAAAAAATTAATCGATTTACCTGATTCATTATAAATTGCAAGCCCTCATCGCAAATATAGTCATCGCCTTCCGTCTCTTGTTTATGCAATTTGCAGATTTTTAAATAAGTTTGATGTATGTGGTGTAGATATGATCGTTGATCATAACTAAATCTGGACCAACGTAATGGGCTTTGCATGTTGTTATCCAACCGTCTTCGTCTCGTTTGAATGGATGGAGAAATTCATATGTTTCTGAAAATTCGATTGTATGAGATTAATTAATTGTTAAATGGTATTTGTCAATTTAACTAATTTATTTGTAAATTTTAACTTTACTTACTGGCCGGCCCAATTGGATAAAGATCATATACAGTTTCAGGTTGTCTTCGAACTGCAAGAAAGCCACTTCGAGGAGGAAATGTAGAACAGTAATAACTGAGATTGTGAGGATAAATATACTGGAAAAAAAAAATGAGTATCATTTTTGTGTTAGAAATTTTGATTTTTTGTCTCCACTTTTTACTGACTTGCTTCCTAACTGTTACTTTCATTTTTGAAGTTTTTTTTAAAAACTTTTCCAAAATATTTTAATTTTTTTGTAATTTTAAATTTTTTTAAAATGTTTTCAATCACTAAAAATTTAGTCCATTTTTATTTTTTTTTAAAAACGAAAACAAGGAGAGCCTCTAGAACTTGGCAAGTTCTAACATGTGTACAGTATAACATTACTTACTACGCTACAGTTGATCTTATTCAAAGTTGAATGTTAACATTTTCCAACATCTGAACAAGCGCATCCTAACTGGTAAAGTGTGTGCACTGTGTTTCACTATTTTTCTTTAAATGGATCTGATAAAGCAGGTTGTAGTGCAGTTTCAAATGAAAACACATGACTTGATTACTAATTATTAGTCACATGTTTTCATTTGAAACTGCATTTAAATCCTTAATCCCTGTACTTAAATCCTTAAGGATTTAAAACTGATCAAACAATTGGTTTTTTTTGACAAGATTTGAAAACACCACTACCTTTTTTTTTCCATTTAAAATGTATAATTTATAATATTGAAGATAAAAGCCTTTCGCCTCTTAACATGGTTTTAACGAGTACTGTAAATTCAAATAGATTAAAAATTTGCTTACTTAAAAAATTGGGAAAAGGATCCCAGGCTTTTTTACCATCTATAGAGACATGTAGCACATTTAAGTTCAACTGACCTAAACGAACGAATTCAAAAATAAAGAGAAAAAAAAACGTGGATATTAATAATGGCCGCTCGTTATCAAAGAGGTTATGATGACGTCATCTACTCGATTCATATACATTTTTACTTAATTCCGTTCCTTTTTTTTCACATTTACAATTAATAAATTGAAGAGAAAAACTTACCTGTTTCTTAAAAAGCAAAATAAATTGTATCCCTTTTTGCCTCTGACATAATAATTTTCATCACTATTTTTCTATCTTCATTCTTTCTTCTCTCAGTTGGAAAATAATGCTAACCTCAAAGTAAGAGGCTATAGGGGATCAATCGACTTGTCATCAATCTAACTATATAAGGCAAGAAATAACCACTTCACTTTCTCGATTAACGCCTGAACAAAACTGAATTCCTCTCTACATTTTTTCGAGCTTTTACAACATGCTTTTTTCAATTTCAATATGTGTTCTCAAAAATCCTAATCACCAAAAATTTTTAATTACGTGACTACACACCTACCGGCCGGCATGGCAAGCAAACACTGTACTGTACAAATCGTGGCAGCAATGCATTTTCAAAACAAATCAAAAAAAAATAAAGACATGTAAAAGTTGGGTTATAGAAAAAAATTTGCATTAATTTTACTAATTTTTCACTATGTAAATCTTTGAGAAATAGTTATCCTCAAAAAGTAAGTATGATTAAGTATGATTCTTGGCATAGCAATAATCTCCAACTTACGCTTCTGCTTCTAATTCTAATTACAGGGTCTTCAGCGAACTACCAATAAGCAGCCAAATGATTTAATTTTTTTTAAATTAAAGTATTAACTAAACAAGATGAGTTTACAACTTGATTTTAATCTACAAAAAATAACAATATTACGAATAGCAATTGCGATTTGGGAACATGAATATGTTATAAAAAAAATACGACATTATTTTTATGTCAATGGGAAAAACAAAAGTGGAGATGATTGGCGTGAATTAATAAAAGAAGTGATTAATCTTGTTGATCCTAAAGTACTACCTTCAGTTTTATATTTTAAATTGATATATTTAATTAGAGACATTGGAGTAAAACTGCGTGACTTTTTCCACTACCTCAAAAACACCAGATTATTTGGTAAAATACCTCGAAAACAGGTGTATGACTTCTATTTTAAGAAAATATATTGGACACCCTTTGGCACTATTGATGTAATTAGAATTTTTAAAGAATCATGGCTACATACTCCGGAAATAAAGATTCATGTATTATATAATATGGCATGTACTTTTTGCTTGGAAGATTATATAGAAGACTTATGGAAGAAAATCCCTGCTAAAGTAAAAGCTGTGAAATATAATGAAAAAATATATGAAAATTTCACACTCAACATCCTTGTTTACTGGGACTGGTGTCGAAAGAATAAGCCAGCAAACTTGGTTGAAGAATTAATGCGGCTTAACAGTAATTACGATGATCTGCTAGAAAATGATCAAACTCCGGAAGAAATCTTTTTTCTTATTTCTGTGAGAAAAGGCTATAAATATGCTGTTAAATACTTTTACTACAAAATGACAAAGCAAGAGAGAAGAGATAACATAATGTATGCTTGTGTGGTGACTATAAACAATTATAGCCTCAAAACACCTACAGAATATTACAGAAAAGATGAATATGTAGAAGTTTTTTTATTTTTAATACAGAAAGCAGCGGAAATTAAATCGAAAGAAATAAACAAGATTATAACTACACATTTTCTTCAGGAAAGCGATTCTAATCGATTTGATCGAATAGCTTTTTTTGAGATGTTTACACAAGCTTGGCCGTGGCAACAGTTTTTGGTCGATATTTTTGAATCTATAAAAATGGATGTTGGGAGAGAAAGTTATTTATGTTTATTAAATACTTTACTTGAAGAAATGAGCCGAGTTTTAAAATTATCACTACCTGTTGATAATTGTGAATATCAGCGGAAATTTAGAGAGACATGGCTGCGAAGTCCTGCTAAACTCAAAAAATTTGTAAACGAGAAAATTGTAACAATTTTATTTAATCTTGAAGACATTTCTAATGTAAAGCTGATAATTAATGATGTGGATCTTTCGGAAGAGAAAGAAAACATAATGAAATTTTATAGAAAACATTTTGCACACTTAATTGAAATTAATAAGTGTGAAGAAGCTGTTCATTTTATTCAAGAATTAGTCCCGGAAACTTACCCAAGAATTAATCAGGAAAACATTAAAGACCTATACCAGCTTATTTTCCAAGGAGACTTTAATTTAGTTAACAGAAAATTCAATTCTTTATCTAACAGAGAAGAAGAAAAAAATTTAGTTAAAAATTATTTAGATCACAAGGCCATTGTATATTATTTTATTGTTACTGGCAATTTAGATTTGGCGGATACGTTTTTGTTATGGCGATACGATGGCTTGATTCAAAAATTGATTCAGTTTAAAGACGATTTTAAATGTGATCCATTCGTACTTGATCATATTTACGGCATTTGGAAAAAACCGAAGGAAGATGTTGAGACAGCAAGAAATCGATCTAACAATTTCTTGAATTGGTTCTTGAATTCTGAAGAAGAAATTTTATCATTTAAAATGGATACATTTTTAAAATCTCTGGAGCAAGACAAGGAAATAAAAAAAAAACTCATTCCAATATTTGTTGAACAAAATTGTTTTGAGATCACTGAATATTTTTTAGAGTGGTGCCTATTTTCCAAAAATGAAATTTCCGAAATAAAAAAAAAAATTGTGAATCATTGCGCAGTAGGTAAATGCGTAGAGTACTTAAAAGCGAATGACTTTGACATGGCTAACAAATTCCTAAAATGGGCCTACAGTTCACAAAATGATAGAATCGATTTTCTTTTTTTGTTTTGGGAAGACCACCAAGGAATGAAAGCTTGCCAATCTTGCGTACATAAAATTTGTAATACCTTAACGCAACCAATTGTAGTTGGAAACTTGATAAAATTTGTTAGTTTGTGGATAAAGCCCATGAGAAATGAAAAACGTAAGGAAGTAGTTAATAAATTAAAGAAGTGGGCTAAAAGTTTTCAAGAACCCGAGGAGGATGAAACGAGTAGTGAAGAAGAGCATCAATTTAGTACGAACGATGACAATGACAGTGAATATTGTGATGTAAGGGATGAAATTTTGTTTCCCAGACAGTATTACAGAATATTTAAGTCCTTATTACAATCATTAAATGACCCATATTTCGATGATTGGCACAATTTTGAGTAGAAAGCAATCAGTAAATGGTTTTAGGAATTTAGATGTAAAAAAATAAATAATCTTTGGTTTTTAGATTACGTAACAAATATAGAATCTGTCACAAGTTACTCTTAAGTTTTTAAAAATTAAACATTTTATAAACTAATAAATAGTGTTCTGAATTTAAGTCTTTGATCATTTACCCTTTTGGACAATAAATGTAGAAAAACTAAAAATTTTTATGTGATTTCCCAAGCTTTTCCGGTTGATATCTATAGATCTCGACGATCTCTATCCATTGCAGCCATCAAAATCCCGAAAATCATACGGGAAGTGCGTTTAAAATGCATTTTCCAGTTTTTATGAGTTTTGCCCACGATTTTATTAAAATTTTTAAGGGCAAAACTCATAAAAACTGGAAAATGCATTTTTAACGCACTTCCCGTAGGAATTTCGGGATAATTTTTGCGTCATTCGATAAAGGACGTCGAGATCTTCCAATGCAGTTCCGAAAATCTAAAATTCACTATGGATCCAGGGTCAGTCCATATCAAGTGTACAAGATCCTGACCTCGACTTCACGGATTTTGAAAATTTTTTGGGGATCGACTGTCCCTACCGAGTATATGAAAATCCCAAATTTTTAGATTTTTCCGGTCACTGGTTTTAAAGATATAGCAGGGAGAAATTTACGATTTTGGCCTCGCCGTGTTTTATAAAATCAAGCATATCTCCCTTATCCTTTGACTTAAAAAGGAATCTAATAGGTCATTTTAAAGCTCTTTAAATGGGCTTTCATATGATATATAGCTCCGCCCATTTTTTTCCAAAAGCTCGACATAGAGCTTTTTTAAAAGTCAAATTTTAACTTTTCTCAAAAAGGCCATCTCCGATTTTTTTTTCCGAAACATATGTTAAAGTAGACTACTTCCTTACCTTGTACCCAAATTTTCATCTTGGGACGGCTATGGGATCGGTGGAAAAAGCTGAACTATTTTTGGGCCTAAAACGTAAAAAGTCATAAATCGTTATTTTCCGCGCGTTTTAAGTATTCTCAAAACACTTTTATGGTGTAAAGAAGATTCTCCAGTGTTAGTGGACCGTTTTTTACAGTCCCAGGTTTAGCTATAAGCTAAAAAATAGCGTGATTACGTGATTACGGCATTTTTTTGAAATTAAACTATTCATGTAAAAGATAAAAACATTTTTATTCCCACAATTTGCAAAAAATCCGGTTTTATTTTCCGGTTTTGACGGATCTGTAAATTTATTTTAGACGCAGGCCATGAAAACGATAGTATTAAGAGAAATTCAGCCTTTCTACGCTTTTATTGCATCGAGACTATCCTTACAACAGGATTAACCAACAACAGGATTATCCAGAATTGGTTTCTTATAATAGTTTTCAGAAATAATAGGTTCCGTTAGATGTACAGGATTTCCTACTGTTTAAATCGTTTGAGTAACTAACAAAAAACTGCCTAAATATTGATTAATAACGTAATCACGCTATGTTTAGCTTATAGCTAAAACTGGGACTGTAGAAAACAGTCCACTAACACTGGAGAATCTTCTTTACACCATAAAAGTGTTTTGAGAATACTTAAAACGCGCGGAAAATAACGATTTATGACTTTTTACGTTTTAGGCCCAAAAATAGTTCAGCTTTTTCCACCGATCCCATAGCCGTCCCAAGATGAAAATTTGGGTACAAGGTAAGGAAGTAGTCTACTTTAACATATGTTTCGGAAAAAAAAATCGGAGATGGCCTTTTTGAGAAAAGTTAAAATTTGACTTTTAAAAAAGCTCTATGTCGAGCTTTTGGAAAAAAATGGGCGGAGCTATATATCATATGAAAGCCCATTTAAAGAGCTTTAAAATGACCTATTAGATTCCTTTTTAAGTCAAAGGATAAGGGAGATATGCTTGATTTTATAAAACACGGCGAGGCCAAAATCGTAAATTTCCCCCTCCTATATCTTTAAAACCAATCACCGGAAAAATCTAAAAATTTGGGATTTTCATATACTCGGTAGGGACAGTCGATCCCCAAAAAATTTTCAAAATCCGTGAAGTCGAGGTCAGGATCTTGTACACTTGATATGGACTGACCCATCAGAAACCTAAAAGAATTTCATTGCAATTTAAAAACAAGATTTATATATTATTGAAAGATACATGGTTGCTTTTATTTTAACGATTGAATAAAGTCACTTTTAGTCATCGGTTAAATATAATTCTCAACAATTCTTCTTAAATTAAAATTCATGTTAGGAAAACAATATTTTGCAAATCTCAGCATTTAAAAACGGTATTAAAAAAATTTACGTACTTCATTTAGCTGAAACGTGCTAATTAGTAAGGAAAAAGGTGAAAATTATTATTTTATCAACTAATCCAACTTAGTGTCATTATCAATATTTTGGTATAAATATTTTTCAATTTACATTCAAGAGAATAATTCGAAAAAAAATTTCCAATCATAACTTCTATTGATTCTATTGATTTTTTATTTAATGACTACTTCTCTAAATAATTTTCAACGACTTCTGGTTACTTTATTCAAACATTAATTAAAAATGAACTTATGATGATAAATTTTAATGAAAACATAATCGCATCTCAGTTTTCGTTACGAATTTAATCGCACTGACTTACTAACTTTACGAATTTATTATGCCTACGAATAATTTCGGGTTTGAGGTTTTTTTCTTTTAAAGAGAAAGTGTTACAAAAATCGTCGATTCATTTTTTTTCACGATGTCGTCATTGGCAGTTAAAAGCATTAACAAACAAACGATTGCCATTTCCCAAACATTTTCATTTTATTCTCTTTTTATATTATATTTCAGAGCTACTTTTTCGGGAAGATTTTTTTAAAAAAAATCGATCTGTAAAATCTAAATATTAAACAGTTCTTTGTCCTATTTTTCGAATTTTGTACCACTTTCGCCTGTAAAAAAAATGAGAGGGTTGATAAAAAGAGAAAAGAAAAAGTGCGATTCATTTTTATAAGGAAAACTGAGATTAGTATTCGAAAACTAAATTCATTCAAAGTGGATTTTTTTTATACTCGATTCACACCGAATTGCACTCCATCACCGGTTAACAATTATTCTTTCTCACTACTTAATTATTTTAATTCAAGTTTTCCGAACACCGATTACTTGAAATCCTTTAACATGTATTCATCGGTTTTTAAAATGAAACCTCAAATCTGAAGATGATTTTTTGTAAAAATAAATATAAATGAGAGTTGATTTGATTTAATTTAATATTTATTGCACGGAAAAAAATTTAAAAAGAAACGTACATTTAAGGATCATTTACTAAGAGTTTTTAAAAATTAAAATTATAGATACTTTTTAAAAAAATTTAAAACCGAATAAATAATATTTTACAAGAAAAACAAAAACAACATAAAAATATAATACTAAAATTAGACAGAATGAGACACTTTTTAGGAGTTGATTATTTAAAAATCTTGAGGGTGTTCTAAACTGGGCAAAGAGATGGATTTTGGCGTCGAGTGCCAATTTTAAAATAATTTCATTCTTCAGAAAAAGATTTTCTGATCTCTCTACATCTCTTTCTTGCCGATCCAAAATTATCTTGTGCTGTCTGAGGGTCCCAGGTTGAGACTCGTCCTCTACACGAACCATAGTCTCAACCTTCAACTAGCTGTAAGCAAAAAAATAATTTTCGGCAAGCGATGTGTGGCTATTATCGGACTTTAAAAAATTTCATCTCCTCCACTTATCACCAAAAAGATTTTTGCCAATAAAATAATCATCAACCTTCTCATTCTGCAAAATTTCATCATGCAGTCATAAATAATTACAAAAATTACTTCTTTAATTACTTAATTCCAACAATCAAGAACCAAAATTTTCATTTCGATAAAAACTATACTAAATTTATTATTTATTTAATTTATATTTACGATTATAGTCGTTACTTTTTTCTTATTAAAAAAAAAGTTAGTATTGCTATGTCGTTACAAAGCTAAACCAAACAAGTCTAAAAAATCTCGTCCTGATTATCCGAATTCTTAAAAAAAAATTCTCAAAATAAATAAAAATAATATAAAAAGTTAAAAATATCTTCAAAATGGCACATTCGATTTCAGTAAACGCATTATAAACCGTTTGAAACGTTCCTGAAACAAAATGTGTTATCAAGTAAATAATCTTTATGTACACAATAATAACACGAAGGAATTAAAATAAAAATTTGGAGGGGAAATAATTCAGATTTGAGTTTTCATAAAATTCAACAAAATTCAGTACGGAGGGCAAACGGAAGTTTTATTTGAATGACGCCAGGGATCCAGGCGGTAGCTTCTGTCAGTAGACCCAAGAAACAGGTACCCATTGCGGTGTGGTGTGGACACGCTCGATAGACTTTTCCAACGTTGAAATAGTCTCTTCGATGTCGTTGTTAACGATTGTCAAATCGAAGAAATGTCCATATGCTTGACGAAGTAAATCGGATTCTTTAGCCAAACGTTCTAAACTTCCATCGTACTGAAAAAATTTAAAACAGAGATTAGCACTGAGTCTTTAAAATTTGGCCACCGTAAAACTGACATGTAAGCTTTTTTTTAGGTTAGTTGAATATTCAAAAAATTGTCAGTTTTACGATGACCAAACAAGCTTCTGCTTACGGATCAGGCTCCAGCCTGATGCAAGAAGAAACTTAAAAATTTGGCCCCAACGGACTCAAAAGGCTTTTCAGAGACTTTGTCCGGGCTGAAAAATTTCCTTTTGGACTCCAGGCCTTAAATGAGCCAATGCTATCGATTTAATTAGCAACATTGGAAGTCTCTAATCAGCCTGAGTGAAGACTACAAGGGCTTATGGCCAGCTAAAGGGGTCGTGCTAGACTTTTAAAGTCTTAATTAAAATTCTTAGCGTCGTCAAAGGCCCCTACTAAACCTGTTTGAACAATAGCAGAGTTGAGCTAAGAGAAAGAGTCTTCAGAAACCTTAACTAAGCCCCTCAGGGTCGTTCTACTGAAAAAAAACTCTTAGCTCAACAAAAAATCCTGGAAACTCACATCAGCTAAATTTTGAAGCACCGGTGCTGCGATGAAAACTACGTATGGAGCAAATTCAGCTGTTCTTAAAACTTTTAGCGCTTGAGGTTCGACGTCGAGTATCGCCATCCTTCCATCTTGATGTATTCTTCTGATCGTTTCTAATTTCGTACCATACATCGCATCTTCATGGGTTCCTGAAAGGAAAAAATAAAACAAAATTAATATCGAGCTCACAGATTTTTTCATTATTCAATATTACACTGAAAAATCTTACCGTATTCTAAATATTCGTTAGCAGCAATATCAGCCATCATTTCATCGTGAGATACAAAGTAATAATTCCTCCCGTTTTCTTCGTCACTTCGCGGAGGCCTCGTTGTGTCTGAAAAATTTAATCAAAAATATTTTAATTTATCCAACAAAAATGTGGAAAAAAATGCTATGAGCAAATATTTACTTAAAGTAAATATTTGAGATTAGAAAAGTTAGCGAAGCCAAAAAAAAAAAATATTAAGGCGGCCCAAAAAGGCTAAAAATTTTTAATTAAGTAATCAATTACAAATTCATTAAAAATTTTATCAGCGACAGCTAGAGTTTTTTTTAGGCAGTCATAGAATACGGTCCGTACTAACGTCACCGTTGGCCCATTGTCAAAAGCCTTGGCCCACCTAGCCGTTTATACGCCATTAGAACGGATTCAAATCTTAGCCAATTAAATACGCTTTTCACGAAAGGTGAATTCGAATCCGGTGACGTTTTAATAAAATTTTCTTCTAAGCAAACATCTCCCGTAACTTTATTAAATTAAACCTGATTAATCCATTTAAGTTTCTTGAAAAGGATTTAATTACTTACGTGGAATCGGATATGCATATTTATCAGGATGTTTAGCTATTAGTGTATTTTTAATGTGTCTTCGCCCAACCCCGTGCGCTCCTAATAAAACTAATGTCTTCCTTTGGAAGTCTGGAAAAAAAAGAAAAAGAGAATGTAAATGACATATTTAAACTTTAGATTTCATGCTGAAAAAAAATGAATTTATTGCAAATGATTTTTCCGGCAGATTTCGGCCATTTTCAATTCTGAACCCGCATAGCAAAAATAATTTAAGGTGTTCGTAAGTCCGTCTTAGACATCATCGATTTCCCGAAAGATTTAGATTTTCTTTAAAATTTCAGTGTCCCCATCTGTTGACAAAATTACGAACTAACACCTTGAAAGTCCCTCATTGGCTCATCAGGTCATTGATGTAGACAATAAACAGCAGTGGCCCAAGGATTGAACCCTGAAGCACCCCCTGTGATTAGATCTTTTGTTTACGGCTATAGCAAACGATATTCACTATCAGTTCTATCGAAATCATTTGCGCTTTTTAAAAATGCTTTTAAAAATGTCTAAAACTCTTTCAATCGCCTACCCTGCCCTTTTAACTCCGCTGCTGACTTAAAATTACTCTCTTAACCTATTTTAATAAAACCCGGAGACTCAAAATGCGCGTTTCCCAAACAAATTTTTAACCGATCGGGAGGAGAAACTAAAGAAACCTCAAACGTAATTACTTTTTGAAATGGCAAGGTTCGAACAACTAATTAACAACTCGAATTGATTAGTTTATCCTCGGAGCTACGCAGGGATAAAAGCTCGAGCGTTATCGGGGGGGAGCTCTCGGTGTTATACGACTTGACGGATTTCAATATGACAGTTGTTACATATTCTTCATTTTCGAATGCTTGACTAACCCGAAGCTTTTAGCGCGAGCTTATTCTCGAAATCCATTCCCTGTGTATATATGCAAAGAGGAAGGTGAGCTGAATATCAAATATTACGTTTACGCTTTCCTTCTTCTTTTTTTCGACTTTTCACTTTTGAGCGGCGAAGCGTTTGGAAAATCTATCTTGATCGTTCATAAATTATTATTTAAAGGGAGGGAAAAAATAAAAAGAAAAAGAGAAAGGTCTCTCGCTTTTTTTTTTTTTTTTGCAGATTTCATTCGGTGATATAGAAAGAAAATAAAAAGCGCTGACTTCAAAGGGGAAGAGTGCATTTGAATGGTGAAATATTTAGGATTTGCGAGTTGTGCTGTTTGGATCAGTTCCTGTTGATTTATGATTTTAAAGATTGTTGAGCGGGTAAATGCTTCGTCGATTTTATATACAATAATTCGCTCAGGATTTATCTCAAAACGATTGGTTAGCTTACAAGAGCTATAAATAATGGGTCTTTTCAATTAATTCTTCTTCAAACTTTTAATAGGATATGCACGGGCACTCAGATCGATAAAATCAGTTAGGTTCTAATCTTATTAATATCGACAAGTTTTCACTGATGTCAGGGTAATATATTTCCAAAATTAATAGCTTCTGGGAACTGATGATAAAAGCTAATGGCCAGAAAATCCTTAATACGTGAAAGGGTGTTTGAAGGGCTCGGGAATTTTGGGAAAAGATTAAGAATCAAAAAATAAGAACGAGGAGTGGTTGCGGACAGGTTTCTTCGATCACCCAGCATGCTCCGAATCCAAAATTTATATAAATAATGCTTTCAAGCAGTATAAAACATGAACTCGAAGAGCCCACGCGGGATATGGGAAATATAAAATGAGGTTCTTTATTTGTAAAAAAAAAACTCAGTGAAGTAAAGTACAGGTATATCTTGTTATCCGCAGGGGTTACGTTCCAAGACATCGCCGCGGATAACGAAACATTGTTCTTATAGGGGAAGAGGGGTTAGGGGAAATGTCCAAAAAAATTTTTAAAGATTCAGGAAGTGCTGGGAATTTTAGTGAAAAAAGCCCAGATCAGAGATGAGTCAGATGCTGAAAATGTTTTAGTACAGCAGCAACTATAATTAAACCCTCATCTGAACTTGTTAATGCCATTTTTTGATCACTTTCATCATCGATTTCATCTGTTTTCCTATCTCAAAACTTTTCATCTTTTAACTTCAAAGCCTCCTCTAGGACTTATTGTTATTCTTAAGCTGACCATAAGCACTGCTTTGTGCAGGACAGTCCTGCTTTTGCCACACAATGTCTTGCTTTTTAAAAATGATCCCTTTTTAAAATTTGGGCAGGAAAAATGCAATTAAAATATTCTTTTTTTGTGTGAATCGACCCTTTTGAAGTAAATCTGATTTTACAGCATTTTTCCCAGGCTCCACAATTCTTCAATTTTGGTTTTCTGGGGTCAAAATCACCCCAACTTTTAGTGAGGAGCCAAATTTTTCTTCAGAATTGTAAAAATTAAAAAAATCTGCTCTTAAACATTATTTTTTGAATAAACATTTTAAAAAGATCCCCTAATTAGTTTTGTTAGTTTGGGCAAAATAAGTAGGGGAACCCCCCCCCCAAATCAGGATGTCCCGCTTTCCGATTTTTAAAATATGGTCACCTTAGTATTCTTGCTAAAATTGAAAATTTTTCATCGGTTCTACCAAAATTTGGCCAGATAAACACATCGGATAAGTGAAATTTGACCGCGTAAAACGAATTTTAAGTCTCATTTACCTTATCCGCGGATAACGAGGATACTTGTATAAGCAGGGGTTCCCTTTTTTCTACTTTGTAGTTACGTCACCAAGATGATTTTCTGTAGGCGAAATTTATTTCTCGTGCAATAAGTTTTCCGATAAGGTTATCACAAAATAATTTTTTCCGAAGTTTGGAGTCTCCTCAACGGGCTTACTCTTCAAACACTAATTCTTTCAATAAAATTCTCGCAAAAAATTTACTACCCCGCTCGGGCAAAAGCTGTTCTTGACAAAATAAGGTGGTGTATTTTTATTAATTAACTTTTCTTCCTTTGCTTCCACTTTTAAAATTTTCCCCAAATTAAATGGCACAATCCACGCGTCTGTTTTTATAAACTTATCACATAAGTCATCGGGCGACTAGACATAAGTTCATTGGTCCGCGATTTCGAATCGATATGATTCTTATGCCATTGTTGCATGTCTATACAACGCATGTCTATGCATGCATGTCTATGCATTGCAGGTTTCAGAAACGATTCAGAATCCGCAAAAAGTCCGCCTATTTGAAATCTGAAACCTAGTAACGATTCTTAACGTTTCTTGGGCGTTTCAGCGTGAATCCAATAAGGGCATGGTAAATGGTCCACTCCCCATAAAAATCATACTGATCCCACAGTTCTTTAAATTTGCCAAAATGGCTACGGGACTGCTAATCCCAAAATTTTGAGATACGAACTAATAAAAATCCAAAAAAAAATAAAAAAATAAAATATACTTACTTGGCAGCTTTACGACTTCTTCATAAGTGACTAAATCTAATTGATCGAAGACCGCATTGTGCTTTGCCAGGTACTTATCTTTATATTGTTTCTTTTTTCGACCAAAGATTGAGCAATTAACTGAAACAAAAAATGAATAAATATAAATTACATAACAAGATTCACGCTTGTTTTTGTTATATCTCCATTTTTCCTTTTCTCCTTTCTTCCTTTCAGCATTCAAAAAAGCTCTAAAATCCAATATTCGAATGATAAACTCGCTTTTTGAATGCTAAAATAAAACGAGAGAAAATACCTGCGATATCGAACTTTACATTTCTATAGAGAGAGAGAAAAATCTTGGAAAATAAGAATAGTAAGTAAAGAAGTAAAATTAAAATATTGAAAACGGAAAAAGGGGAAAAAAAACATTTCGGATTCGAGACTTACACATTCCCTTAATCCTCTCAGGAGGAATAGGTTCCATTTTCAATCAAGGAAGCGATCTTTTATTTATCGATCGAATGAAATTTTTCAAATTCTTTTGAATATTCAAAACTGTTTTTTTTTTCTTTTTTCGTTTTAAAATGTCAAATAAATGGAGATAAGCAAAATAAGTTGCAGTGATATTTTTTTCCCGGATTCGAGTTTTTATTATTATTGCGAATTGACGATTTCAGTGCTTTTAGTGATACTTAATATGGTTGTGTTGAGATTTGATATTTTAAATAACTTTTTTTTTGTAATTTATTGAATTTTTTTGGTTTGGAAATGGAACCTCGTGTAGTTAGTTTTAGCAATTTGTTGGGTTGTTTAAAAGCCAGTGGCGTAACCAGAGCTTTTTCCTGCCGAAGGGGGAAGCAAGTCCAAAACGAGCTCATCATAGCCTTTTAAAGTTTATTTTTTAAATGGGTAGAACTTTTGCCTTTTCCTTTCCCAAATTCTAGCAAATTATTTTTATCAAAAAAAATTTTTGAAAAATTCTTTCGACAAGAACTTTTACAGCGATTCCTTTTCAAAAAAATTTAGAAATGATTTCCTGGTAATATAAAATTTGAAGAAATATGAAAAATTTTTCAATTTAGATACCGTGTCTCCATAGAGCAATTAATTAATTATGTCTTTTTTACAATTGACTAGAGCTTACGATTGAACTATTTTGCGATGGTAAAAAACTATTTTCACCTTTAAGTATTTTTAATGTCTTCAGAAAAAATTGGGAAACTCGGAAACCGATTAATTGCAGGCTCTAATTACTTGTAGTAGCCAACGGAGACACAATCCTAGAAAGTTTTAAAAAAATTGCTTAAAAAATCCTCTAAAAGCACTTCGACACCAGCACCATAATCAATATACAGAAGCTACCATGGAACTTACATAAAATCATATTTTATCAAAAAGTCACCGAGAGTTCTCATTCAGCAAATGCACTAAATGTCTTCATTTTCAAAACGAAAAAAAAATCTTTCTATATCAAACTAAAGCTGGGATGTTTTGTATTTTAAAAAAATCCCTCATACAAAAAAAAGGAAACAAAAGTTCCAGCAGTGTGTACAACTGGATTGATGTTCATCCTCAATAAAAAAAAATATACAAGAACAATTTTTCGCTACTCTATACGCTAAACATGCCGCTATTTAAAAAAATTAACAATTCATCTAAGTAATTAAAAAAAATATCGGAAAGCTTATTTTCTTGCAAGCAGCAAAATTTTTCAGCAACTGAATAATATATTCCAAGTTGAAAGAAGAGAATATTTTAAAAAGACGAACAGGAGAGGGAAAAGTTGAAGAGGAGGGGAGGGGGGAGGGGATTATTTAGAGATAGCTTTTCCTAATTATAAATTTATTGTCAGCAGTTGCGAGACAAATCGGCTCCGCGCTTCAAATTGCCTTTTCATTCCCGGGAATTAAGTTTTACCTTTGGCCGATTAATTTCTGTTTGTTTTGAGAGCGAGAGAAAATAAGGAAAGTCTATATTCTTGTTTTTGGTCTAATCCGTATAGAAATTCAAAACTAAAATTTCCCTCCGCTTCACCCACCCAGAGGGAGATTTCCCCATTTAAAACATAAGTTGACATAATATATTCTTACGGGAAATGAAACAAATTTTATTCTCTTAACTTCTATTTACACAAAAGATATAAAATTCCTTTTTTTATGGGGAAAAAAAAATTCCAGGTAAATCAAAGAAAGTCAGATAGATGTAAATAAAGGATGACGAGTTTAAGGAAGTGTTGCTGCTTTATACTAAATAAAAAGAGACAGGAAGGAAATAGTCTTGGATTGAAAAAAAGGAATGGGTCGGAATGGATTGTTTTCAGGCGAGCGAAGAAGCCATGCAAAATCGAAATAAAATTAAAGAAAAGTGTAATTTTTGTAATTTGATAATACCTGTAGAACCATCGCAGCCATCCTCGTGCGACGAGCAACCGCCTTCCGTGTCACCTTGGAAGAACACATAACAGAAACACATACAACACTCCACACACAATACAAAATAGTCTTTAGTTTGTTTACAATTTACATCAGGGCAACTATAATGGGGCTGATCGACAATTCATCCGCCTGGAGTCGCTAGTGAATATCGTCTGTATAGCAATCGCATTGTTGCGATCCAGTCGGAATAAAAGTAAACAAAGTGTGACTGATGCAGCAGACGACATTTACTAGAGACTACTTGAAGGTGAGTTCGTCGTCAGCGAACCCGATTCTGTATGTCAGAGGTAAATTGACGAAATTGCAAGTCTCAAAAGGTCCCAGAGTGTCGAGCAGCCATTTTGGAACTTTTCATTAGTTTACCTCTGACGTGTGCAGAATTTCAATTCCTGTAATCCGACTTAAATTGGAAATCGATAATTATTTAAAATAATGAATACCTAGTCAGCGAATAACAAAGGTTTCCTATTCAAGAACAATAAAGACAAAAGTAGAGTATAAACCTTTTTCATTTTTTAAAGAGGATTTTTTTTAAATGATTACGTTCTTTTTACCAAGGAGAAATTTTTTAAGAGAAACAAAACAAATCATTCTACTGGGTCCTTTTTGTATACCGTTCCATTCTTGTACATTGTTTTATAAATTTTTTACAGCCTGAGATTGGACAAAAGAGCTTCAACGGCAGGATGCCAGAGTTTTTTTGAAATTGAAAGAAAAAATTTTTAATGACGTAGGTGTAACGTAAAATTTAAAGGTTACAGCTTAATGGATCTTTTGCCATGAAAAGTCGGGCCGAATTATTAGACGAATAGAGCAGCAACGAGTAACGCATTATACAATTATAGTATCTTTCAATGTTTATCAAGTCTTTGCAAGATGAACCGCTGCCACCAGTTTTTTTTAAAAAAGGAAAAAATCGTGCCTGAGACGGACTTTCTGTTTCTTATTTTATTTTAGTTGTAAAAAAAATCGATCATCGATCTTTCTCATTTTTTAGCTATCAAATTTTTGAAAAAGAGTATAGGGAGAAAAAAGTTGCCTGCATGAAATAACGATGCGTAAAAAACCTTTGGCTATTTTGTTGCGTGGTCATATTGACACGTCATAATGACAATTTGTCATAATGACAATTTGAATGTCAAATTGAAACTTTTAGGCTGAAACTCCTTTTTTTCTCAAATGAGAATATTATTTTGAACTGTGTGGATGCAATCCTCTATTTCAATAAAATCAAAATTTTGAATGTTTCACGATGCAACTACTAATTCTCAAAAATACATATTCCGATTGAGCTTTTAATATTTTAATACTCCCACTTCCTTCATTTAAGAAACCTTTGCCATACACCCTGATGTAATTTATACACAAACTAAGTTAAATTCAAATGTTAATAACTACTTATATCCTTTTTTTCTTTGATTAACCTATTTCACCTGCCAAAAGGGAAAAACAGAATGAGCTAAGGCGATCATTTAACTCAACGAAACGCATCAACAAAAAAGCTATTAACTCTTCAAACTATTCCAACTTATATATCAGCAAAGCTAAAGCTGCTTCTTGTTAGTGATACGAGCGCGTGAAAAGCGCGTGTGCGTTACAAAAAAAAAATCATTTCGCAGCGTTAGCTCAAATTTGGCTTTGTCATGTGTAAATTGTTATTTTCATCGTAATTAAAATTTCATGAAACTTTTTTTCTAGTGTTAAGTGAGTTATCAAGGATGAGAATAAAACGACACCACAGTTATAAATGACACAAAAATAAAACGTTTATGTAAATCTACTGCTGGAACTTTTGTTCACTGGGTTCGACAAACAAAAGTCCGAATTTTTAAACTAACCTTGTTCCTGCTTGCTCTTTTCTATCGCAACGCAAGCCGTCCTCCATTCTTGAAGTTCAGGAGAAGGAATCAAGCCAGCTGATCCCCCTGCATTATCTTTCCTAGCCTGCCACCAACTGTGATCAGCCTTGTCAATTATCTGGAAAAGTTGTTAAATATACGAGTTATTTAATTGTCACGGTTCAAACAGATTAATTAATGGAACTAAAGTTGAGTAGAAACTTGTAAAAGTCGTCGAGGGGACGCCTCCCAGTGTTCGATTCCATTTTATTTTCTTTCCTTCGACAGGATCCGTAATTCCATTTTAACACTTTCAAAATAAATTGTCACGACGCGAAACAAAAGTTGATTTCTACAAGTCGATATGAACGTGACTGTACGTTTCTTTGAAAAACACCCCCCCTTGATTTTTTCCCCGCTTCAAGTTTTCTTTTTATACTTACTTGTAAAATATCCCCTGTCTTAAAGGCCAGCCCCGCCTGAGTGCACGGTATGAGGTCATCTTCTAGCGGGTCATAGGAAAATTGAGCACGTACGAATATCTGAAACACAGAAACGAACAGAAATTAAAAGTGGACGTGGAATGACTATTGGGAGGGATCGTAATCATAAAGCCCTTTGTTTTCGATAGAAGCTTCTCGTTCGTGCAGAAAAAAAACTGGCAAAGCTCTGATTAATTCAACGTTATGCATCAATCGCATGATACCCTTGTCACGCGTGAATGATGCGGAAGCGCTAGAATGATTTTGGGGATAATTAATTGATTTTTACGTTCCTCTTTTTAAATCTTCATTTCTAAAACAAACGGTCGCCGACTTCAGAATAGGAAGAGAAGACAGTAATATCGAGTTTGTAAGGAAATCGCTTGAACCGAACGTTGATATTCATCACGTAGCAGCAATTGTAATATCCACTGTGGATTCTTACGTAAAGAGGATTGAATTACCGACAATAAGACTTCGTGGAATTCAAGGAGCAATCGCTGGAAATTACTGGAGTTGGCGGAGATGTTTTTAACAAAATCGTGCTGCTGGCGTTAAAACGTTTCAGCAACAAAGACTTTTATTCTTGCATGTAAGTGTTACTAATGTAAGAATGATTTCTACAGGAAAAGAAACTGGTGGTTGCTGCTGCTCTCTCTTAGCTCATCCACCTTGAGTTGGGGATGGATACTTTTTATCAATGCTTGACTTAAGAATGAATTTCGACATTTTGTTATTGAGAAAGTAGCTTTCTGCATAACGTGCTAGACTCTTACTCAAGAGACTAATAGTCTGCAGCTTGAATATTTTCCAGATATATTTTACCTTTCATCGGTCATCTGGGAATCCTAATAGGGAGTGGACACTTATTGAGTCATCTGCTGTATACAGGATAGTCACTTGTAATTCTGGAAGCTGCCATGTTCTCGGACCACCCTTATCTCGAAATGAAAATCCCCATGATAATAATTAAGACAGTGAAACCTCAGGGGACCATTTTTTCGGAACGCAGTATTAAGTATAGGGAAGTTTTGGGCACCTCCCTAACCAGTAACTTGGACACTCTAGTCGCGATTTATTCAATTTTACCTTCTATATGTTGGACACTCCTAATCTAAAAGAATACTTTCAATGGCAATTTACCTGAGCTTTCATTTTCATTCATCAGACTTGGCGCTTTTGGAAAGCCGAATGAACCATTTTGAGGTGAAAAAGTCGATTTAAAAAAATTCTAACGAAAATTACCTGAGGGGACTTTGGGACATTGCGCCACAGGTTTTTCTACAGTTTTTGCTTCTGGGTTCTTGAAGATCTTTAGAGAAAGGTGGCACAAAGTCACTGCATCTGCTTACAGTACACTTTTTCCTCAGCAAAACCAGTCATTTTTTTCACGCTTTTCCAAATCTTGAACACTCCCTTAAGTTGGAAAAAAAAATTGAAACCAAGAGTGCCTAACTTAGAGAGGTTTGCTGCTTAGCTTTTGAAGCTAATATGGCGACTCGCCTTTTAGGACCATTGGCCGCCAGTTCGAGATCATGGTAGCTGCCAGAATTACAAATGGCGATCACGTATGTAGCAGACGACTCATTGAAGTGTCCATTCTTCATTAGACTCCCCACTGAGTGGGGTAGGAACAGTCCCAACGGTCCCGGGGGATTTTCGTTGGGAACTTTGTAAAGACTCTTTGTTCTTCGAGTGGGAAAATAATTACGAAATAGATAAAGTAATCCCGTAAAGAAATGGAGAAAGAGGCCTCGAGTCAATATTCTGCGGATAGTCTCTTTCTCTCCTTACGTTCCCAGGTCACCTAATTCAGGGTTTTGAACATTGTGCAAGAAGACGCTCGTTTAAGCTCCCCTTGCAAAGATGGCAAGTTTTTTTTTAATGCTAATATTTTTTTCCTGATTAGCTTGTAATTTCTAGACGTCGTGATGATGGGAAAGTTTACAAAGCTTATTTGACGTTTTAATTTTAAATGCAACTAATTTTATGGGATTGTTGGAATTGTTCTGAGCAAGTTCTAACTTGCTCAGAACAATTCCTGTAATTTCTTTTCGGGAAAACCTTATATCCCATCCAGCAGTGTCAACTTGTGCCCGTTTAATGCTTTATTAAAAGCAGAAAAAGCATTTGATCAGAAAGTCCCACCAACAATTTTTTTGTTATTGCACTTTTTGAAAATCTCAACCTTACACTCGAATAATTTCCCCCTAGAAAAATACCTCATCTTTAAATGCTCCAAGAAAAAATTGCTGCGTTTTCTTTTTCTGAAAGCTTTTCTTCCTATAAATGAATTTACTGCGGTCTTGTCACAATTTACAGAAAGGTTAAAAAAATTACTGCCGTTTACTGCACCATAACCACATTCTACCTTTTTTCAACATAAAAAATTGAGAACGAACCTTTCTCCAGCGCTTCCACATCCTGTAAATTCCCTTCAAACTTCCCAATCGATAATACCATAAAAAAAACCTTATAAACCTTCGCAAGTTATCTAAAGCAAGCATTAAAATATGGAATAGCCCAATTTAAAAAAATAAATAATATATAAATATATAAAAAAGATTTCAAGTTTCCTTCTTGCGTTTATGTATTCATATATTCCAGAGAACTGAAAACTTTATGCTTTGACTTCCATGAATATCCGATTAGGTTCATCCGTCCCCGTAAGTTTTTTTCCCTCGCCCACCTAACACAGAAAAAAAAAGACCCGGCTGAAAAGTTGATTATGATTTACAACTTTTTTTTCCCGGTGACTCGCATAACAGAAGTGTCCACACGAGTGTCATAACATAGCAAAATTGGTTTTAACAAGAGTCCCTCTGCATTAATGTAAATGAGTAAAAACAAGCTAATCGGGTTTACAGGAAGCTGAAAAACATTTGTGGCACGTATTTATTAATGAACGGACAAGGCTTGTACGTGGCATGGAGCCTCCTCCGGGTTTTTTTTTTTTTTTTTTTTGACCCAGTTACTTGTTAACCCGAAACGATTTATCCGGTCCTTCAACGAAATCGTCCTGCCACACGACGAAACGAAGAAAAAAAAAATTTTTTAACGAAAATAAATCCAGAGAAAGGAAAAGGGTTGAAGGAAGGATCTTCCCGAAGCACCCGGAAATAAATATAAGTTTTCCTTATCTTGACCGATCCCGGATGCACTAAGCATATAAAATCCAGCTTTAACTTGATTAGGAGTTTTTCCCCGGTGAAGTATGGCCACAGGAAAAAACCTTTAATATTTCATTTTTTAGCTGAGAATATATGCAAAGGAATAAATAAAATAAAAAAAAAAAGGATTTCACGGGAAGTCGATAAAATATGCAAAAGCGGAAGCAGCGAGGTTCCGAAAATCTAAGAAAACCCTTTGAACTTAATTAAAAGGAAACTTCTTTTGTAAAATCAGCAAAAGAAAATGATACAACCTCATTTGCAGGAAAGATGGTGAAAATAAGCTTAATCAAGGGTAAGAGTGAATCATTGGAATGGAAATAAATGAAGCAGAATGCCAGAGACCGAGCTTTTGCGAATGTTATGAGACAATACAAATGACTTGGTAATTTTACCGCGAGCTCGAGGATTTTCTTTCAAAGAAAACCCTCCCCCGTTCTCCTTTATCCAAACTTTTTAAGAAGTTTAAATTTCAGCTAACTTGATTCATATTTTCTTCGTGACATCTGTCTGTTATGACGTCGCATAAACTCGACGATTACAAAACCGCTGCCGCGCGTTTTAACATGTTCCATCGTTCACCTTTTTTGCGGGGGAATATGAGATTCAAAGAATAATTTTCACTTAATCTTTTGCCTGAGTAAACAAATCGATGAGGGAGGAATGTAATTATCACTAAAGCGTTCGTGATACGTGTTGAGAAGATATGTGAAATCTATTAGGTAGTTGGTGATCGTAGTTTCAGAGATAATTCGGGGCAAAATATTCGGCCTGACAAAAAATGAATAAACTCAGGCTCAGCTTAGTCTACGTCTCATCAAGGTATCGTAGGCTCGGCCAACCATTCCTTAGTTAATTTTTTTCTATGCAATGAATTCAAGTTCGAAATTTCTGAATTTTTTGTTGTGTTACCGCTGCCACCAATATCAGTCTCTATTTTAATTTGCAACGGATTAGCTAGCTGGAAGTTCAAATTAGAAAATATGCTTATCATTTATTTCACAAGATAAAAAAATTAAATCAGAAATTTAGGGATTAGGATTCAGCTATGCGACTTCTAAAACTCGAAAATTTTTAAAAAATTTGAAAAAAAAATATCAAAAAAAATTTAGAAGAGAAATTTTTTTTCCAAGATTGGTGTATTTTTCTTGGTTTTGATGGATGGGCCCAGTCCCTCGAAAAAATTTCTGGATCCGCCAATGATTCAAGAGAGAGACTGAGTTTAGTACTAACATTTTGACTGGAAATGCTCCACTAGGAAAACTTAGCCCGAGCTACAACCAGGGGCGTCGTTTCATTGAACTCTCGAGAGGAACAAACACTCTATGATTCTGAGGGGCGAAAATATTCCGCTAAGTTTAGCTTACGTGAGCTGACATCCTTCACGGGGGGCAACTGCCCTATCCATTCACCCCTAAAACAACAAGCACTAGATTCGTCCTCTACTTAAAGCAAAATGACTCGTTTTTAAATCGCTGAAAATATTTTCCTCCAAAAAATAAAATGAATGAAAAAGCAATTAAAAAAATTTCATGCATTTCCTACGCATCAGGAATTTTAAAAAAAAAACTGTAATATAATTTTACACAATTACTTTTTTTTTGCACATGAATGCTTTTGCCTAAATAGTAAAAAGTCTTTTCGCTGGTTTTCATTCGATTAAATTAGACTTAAAATCAAGATGTGGACGGATTTTAAATTTAACTCTAACATATAGCTAAAATGTCCAGTGCATATTTTTGAGACCTTAAAGGGTTCTCCCTCAATGGGTTAAAAAATATTTTTTAATTACCAAGTCAAAGGGCACCACGATAAGGGGGTAGATGTGACGCTGTTGATTTTATTCGCACGTGTAATTTTCAAAATCAGGGAATTTAAGTCGTCTGCGTGTGGAAGTTTAGCCTAATTAACGCGATTAAAACTATTCCAGATTCACTACAATAAATAAGAATATAAATTGCTTCGTTTTGACGATAATGGCAAACCCAGCAATGATATTTTGCCTTATACGGTCTCCCTACTCGACAAGAACGCTATAAGCAAACTACGACTATACTAAATTAGGGGAAGATTTAATTTTGAGACACGTTTTCACCGTCGCTGAATAAAGAAAAAGCCTAAGAGGCAATATTTCTAGAGAGTCTAAAAGGGCTGTTTGAGACCAGCACTTTCACTAATCTAAAAATCGATATCTCCAGATATATTGACTCTTTTTTTCGGGGGAGGGACCCTAAAACATTACGAAGGGAAAAAGTCTTTATTAGATTCCTCATGTCAGTGAAAACTTAACCGCACTCTTGTTTAGCTTCTTCTGTGTTGACAAGTGTAGACCTGCCTCAAGCGCTTAAGGAATTTCACCGTTTTAGCAGCTTTGTTTCAACAAAACACTTTGAACTAGATCTGAACTGGACTGCGATTTAAACAGCAGATTTGTTGTGAAATAAAAATGTAGCAATAGTTTAAACGTGTAATTGGAACAAAGATTTAGGGTTAAGTCCACAAACTCAGGTAAGGGAAAAATACGAAGAATTTGATCAGTTAAATTTTGACAATAAGACCTCGTTTTTTTTAAATTTTCTTTTTTTTTTACCTGAGTTAGTGGAATCGTTAAAACAACTTCGCGCAATGCAATATTTCCTTACTCTTTTAGCGTTGTCCGAGCAATTTTAAATTTCTTCAACTAAAGACATCTCTTCTTTCTACCTTTCAAGTATTCTTTCCTTTAGTAAAGTGTTAGTCAAAATCAAATAAAAAAAAAATCAGTTCAAATTTCTGCTCTTCTTTAATTTCTACGAAGCAAAGCAAAACATACTTACGGTCGCTTTATTATTTTTAATTTTAGGTTTCCACTTTAGGGCATAAAAAAGCTATCAATTATTCACGGCAAATAAACGTCATCCAATTAATTTTTTTCATGGGGATCCATAATTAATCCTTTTTACAAATTAGTAATAATTGACGGGAAATGGCTTTTAAGCGTGCTACAAAATGCAATCGCTTATTATATTTATTTTTGTAAGAAATATCCGAGCAGCGCCCTGGCTAAAACTAAAGCATCGCGGGGGTAGAAAAATTTTTGAAAAGGCGCCAAAACATTAACGCAATATGCAGTCACTAAAAAAAAATCACGAAACTCAGAGGGGCGCTCACCCTCATGTCTGGAATACTGCATAGTCATTACCAATCCTCGATTATCATCTCCAGACATTTTCAGGCGAAGCCTAAATCTTGAAAAATAAATAATTCTTACTTTCGAAACACAAAAAACCGAACGGGTTACCCCCAAAACTCTAAACCCTTTGAATGTCGGTAAAAAGCTTTTTCTGAATAAAGTTTAGTATGTTGGATGCAAGCGTTGCCTCGAACTTTTTTTTAAAAACCGTTCAAGGTTGGTTGGTTAAAGTTTTAGTGGTATCGAAATCCGAGGTAAAAATCAAAACTTTCCACAAAAAAAAACTAAGGTCTACATATGCAACCTTTTTTTTTTCAAAAAAACCAAATTTTTTTTAGTATCGATGAGTGGATTTAAAAAGCTAGTTTTGCTAAAATGACAATGAAAACCTACGTATGGTAATCATTTCACTAGGGAAATGATTATTTTTTTTTTTTGTTTATAACATGCGGTAGTCCAGACAAAGCTAATTTTTATAAGAACAAGAGGAAATAAAATTGAAAAAAACACTTACATTATACGGATAACGGCCAGGATGATCAGAGGCAGTAGTCAACTGGAAAAATATTTCAAGGTCAAAAAAATAACAAAAACTTTTCCCGGGAACAACTACTAACAATAACGCGATCGTTTTCGGTTTTTATTTAAAAGAAAATCTGCGGGGAGAATTTCCGGTTGTATCATTTTCTTTCAAGGACCTACAAGCTGGAGTATCATCAATTCAAATTCAAAAGATGCTTGAAATATTGAACCATTCATCGCCGTAGAAAATTTTTCGCCGGGATGAAATAACAGGGAAGCTGAGAAAAGGATCGGGTCAAAATCGGACCGTAAACAAAAGAGCAGGAATATGTTATTTTAAGGGAATTGGAGATGGAAAATATTTGATTAGGGCTTCCACAAGATAAATCTAAAAAGGGTGGGAAATAACGGACAATATAGAAAACGTAAAATACCCGTTTTACGATGCCCGTTTGGAACATTTATAATTTTAAATTAAGCAATCGCTTTTCCATATTCTTTTAATATTTAACGCGGAAAAAAAAACCTGAATCCACGATTCAGCCGGGTTATAATTCTAAATTTTATCAGCGGAGACGGTAAAATTAAGCTACATAAAAAGCCCAAACACCTTCCACTGCGAAAAATTTGTTTGACCTTTATTTAATAAACCCTCTTCAAGTAATTAGCATCAGCTTTACTTTGCCAATTAGCTCAACTCTAGAAATAATTTCATTCGAATGAATAATATTTGTAAGCGTTTAATTTTCGACCCTCTTTCGCCCCCTCCCCATCCCCTTTCCTTTTCTAAATAATTCGCTGAAACTGAAAATTAATTATAATCCTCACAATCAATAAACATTACATTTAAAACGATTTTCCAACTCAGTACAAAAAAAAAAGCACAAACGTCCTCGCCCCAAAAAAATTATCAGTCAGCAAAAGCTGACAAAAGCGAGGGAGGTTTTTTTTGTAAATTTTTTTTTTCCAAAACACATGCTCACATGCTTAGAGCTTTTCAATCATAATATTTGACCCAGCCGCACTCGACCGAATAATTTCAAATTTCATGATCTCGTGCGACTGCGTTTTTTTTTTCAAACCAATTAACATAACATTATTTTAATTTTTTTTTTAAGTCATTATTTAAAATTTCGATTATTTTTAAAATAACAATAATTGTTTTTTAATTTTTTTGTAATGATAAAAAGGGAATAAACGAAAAAATAAAACAACCAAAGCTGGATTGGGTAATATGAACTAAAAGAAACTAAATAAAAAAAAACATGTCTACTTTGTATGTCGAGACATCACACCAGATGAAAAGTGATCGGTCGAGGTACTTACTAGCACTGGTAGAGGTTTTATCCTGAACAACTGACCAAATAGTGGGCCAATAACAAATACAATTACATTCCGAATTAATATCAGACAGCCAAAATGTCAGAAAAAAGTGGCTTAGGTGTTAAAAAAAAATTCATTTGCGAATATTTCAAAACCGATTGTTAAAAAAAATTAACGTTTTGGGCTTTCGACCAGGTTCCTTTCAAATCCCATTTAATTTCGAAGCCCTTCATCAAGTTATTTGCTCAAGTTTTAACTCATGTTTTTGACGGGATCCCGATCAAAAGAGAGTTTGTACAAATGACCTCGTGACAGGTTAACGGAAGGGAAATTTAGAAATAGTTAATGAACTATATCCCGCATTATTTTTAGTTAACGCTGGAATTTCAAACGGGAAATATTCGCAAAAAAAAAAAAAAATATTAAACCGCACGATTTTATTTTTTAATTTAACACCAAGCTGTACCCCTAATATTGTTTGTTTTTTATTTCTCTTTCTCTTTCAATCGAGTTAGGAAAAGGGGGGGTCATAGCTTCTTGTTTTTTAATTTTTTTTTTTTAAATCTGCAAGCAATCTCAAGGTATTTTTACATTATTTTGCATTCGAACAGCAATTATTAAAAAGTAAGCAAGCTAATTAGGAGGTTAAAATGATACCGATCAAAGAAATCAAGTTGAAGTAACTTGATTGTCCTAAAAATCAAGCTTTTATAATTCTAATAAGAAAACAAAAATGTATTCCTCCCTCTTCCTCATTTTACATCAAGACAACGAGGGAAAACGCCCATTTTTCAACCCTATTAATTTAGAAACCCCGAGAGACTTTAAAAAAAAATACCAAATTTAAACAAAATTAATTTGGCAAGATAATCACTTCCTATAAAATCCTTCACGATTTTGAAACCGATTTTTTTTTATACCAAAAACATGAGAAGAGTAATACTAACGGGCAAACGCATGCGCAAATCAAAAATGACAACCAAGCTTTTAGACTTATTACAACTGCGCACTTACTTTCGAAGGAAAAAGATCATAAGAAGGTATTTTTAAACTAATTAAGCTAAAAAACACAAAAAAATGACAGCAAAACGTCAAAAGTCGGTCATGCGCGGAAGGGTGAAAAAAAATGAAAAAAAAAAACTTTTAAGATTTTGACCCCGGTTCGAAATTTGCTTTTTTTTTCCTGTGCAGTAAAACGTAACATAAGCTAACCATCGGCGGTTTTTTGTGCAGTAAAAAAAGCGTATTTCGGACCGTGGCCTTTATTTTGGCAAGTCCTTCCGCGTATGACCGGCTAACCACAAAATACAATAGACAACAATAAAATACACAAACAAAAATCAGTTCTTATCTGGTGTGATGCGCTACAAAACAAAACAATCTATGTAGCACCCTAATTCTACAAAAAAGGGAACTACGTATTTTTTTTTTTTATTTCCATTTATTGTAATACTATGACCCCCATTTTCCACTAACTATATCAAAAACAAAAGAAAAATAAAAATGTAAATTAAAAAATTAAATAAAGAAAAGGGAGTAAGCTACGTGATGAGAAGACGTTGTTTTTATGATTGAGCGTTATGAAGACGCATTTACGTTTTCTTTTTCTCATTTCAAAAAATAATTATTGAAAAACCGGTCGTGAAATGCACCCATAATTGCTAAAATGAACCAGATCCAAGATGGCGGAAGGCCATTTTTTCGACTTACGCTAACTTTTGTTTACAAAAATGTATGAACAGAGCATTCGTAAAGATCACGTTGTTATGTTACCCGCAGTGCATGAAAGCTTACAAACTGCATCAGTATTTAAAAATTTTAGAACTAAGTCGCTGAACTGGTTCTTCTGTTTAAAATTTTTAAATTATACACTCATATTTGGATTTACTGGCCCTAAAAACCCCTAATCGCGATTTAAAAACCTATTTTGATAATTTTACGAGGTGATTCGCAATTTATATGCACGCATGTAAGGCAAGTTGCATACCCTCGATTCTGGTTTTTCTATGATTCCGGCAAGCTGAAGAGCCTGAAAGGAGAGAGTCATCAACTCTGTGTATGAAAATCCTGGCTTCTAATTGGCTGTGACCAAATGGTGGTGACGTCAAACGTCTTCTGCTGCTCGGTACTTAACTTACGTTTGGTCACAGCCAATCAAAAAGCAGTAATTTAGTTGGCGATTCTCTCCTTTCAGGCTCCTTCCGGCAAACTTATTGGGTCTAGCACTGCACTGTAAAACTGCTGGTTATTCAAAATTTTTAAGAAGTTAAAGCTGTTTAAGAATGGAAACATCCGTAGTCAAACAGTTAAGACACCGAAAAATTTCCAGGAAAACGATTTTCCTCCAGGAAAAATTCACGCGGTTTTTCCCCAACCCACCCCAACAATTTTAAAAAACGTAACTTCCGCTATTATCCGGTCATCCCTATACCGTATAATCTCTTACACTTTATCATTAATCCCGCTCGGGTGCAATCCATAAACCGGCAAATGTAAATGAACCTTTTATTCGCTCTAGTGCACACGCTATTGGAAGGTTAGTGCCATAAAAACTGAATAATGATAAAACCGAAACCGCCTTCGCTTTTTTTTTTTTAATTAAACACTGTTATAGTATTTTTTTTAAAAAATTGAAAATTTTTCGATTTCCCAGATGAGAAACCAAGATGAAAATAAACAAGCAAATAAATAAATAAATAAATAAAAAAGATGCGAGCGAAATGTTTTTTTTAAAATATTAAATTTATCGATAATATCTTTGTTTTTTAATTGTTTTCGATTTAATTTAAAAGATTTAAACGATCTAGAGTTTATTTTTCAAATAATATTAAAAAAGGGCGAAGATACTTCAGTTCAAACCGTGCGCGGTCAGATATCCACGGTTTTTTTAGCCATAAGCAAACATCCAATAGGAAAACATCCATTAGTCGATTATCCATTAAATAAAATTTCCATCTTTCATTTTATCCATAACATTTTATCCACTTGCCATTTAGCCAGGTGGTAAACCATCCATTAGCAATTCATCCATCTACATTTTATCCATAACATTTTATCCACTTGACATTTAGCCAGGTGGTAAACCATCCATTGGTAATTCATCCATCTACAATTTATCATTTTAAAAATTTTTCATTGTCTCATTTTTGTACGATTTCCCTCTTTGCAACAGTTGAGGGCACCTTTTAAACCTTATCAATCGATCTAAGATTTTTAAAAAGTTATTTCTTTTTGTATAGAAACAAATTGCGAGTAAGGCTACGTATCCCCGATCTTAATTTTTTACGCAGGCCTAGGGCTCAGTTTTAACTATTCTTTTTTTTTTTTTAAAGATCCTTTTTTTGATAGACAATGTATTCCTTAATTTTGCAGCAGATAAACCGTAAAGTCATTAGAAACACCATCGGAGCCTTTTCTATTGTATACATTAGTTTTGAAGTAAGGCTTATATGTTTCAGTATTTATAATTTTTTTACGGATCACCTTGAAATTACAAAAAGTTAAAATTTTTCCATAATTAAAAAAAGACTCGAAAAGGTTAATTACCGAAAGGAATTTTTAATGAAGAATTTGGATTCCAAGTAAAATGTTATCTTTTCTTTATGCCATAGCGGTACTATCGTGTCAAAAATTGTGCATTCTGCCTCTAAATTTTCTAATCATTCTTAAACTCAAATTTTCGACATTTTATTTTAAACGATCAACCTCTTTTTAATGTTGTATGTGCCGGGCCAAGTACGTTTACCGAAAATAAAAAACGTTTAAATCATGGTTATACAACTTATACATTAACTGCATATACATTGCCAGTTACTATTCAAGATCGTTAAAATTAAATTTTAATTCACCTCAAATGCTTTCGAAATTTCTGATTTCGAATGTGACAAGGGCCTAGAATTTTAGGAATTTTTCCTGGATAAATGCTTCATGGATAAATGTCCCATGGATGAATGACTCATGGATGAATGTCTCATGGATGAATGTCTCATGGCTAAATAACTTCTGGCTAATTTCCCTAATGGATAAATTTGCCCATGGCTAAATTGCACATGGATGTTTTCCACATGGCTACTTGTACTACTGGATAAATTCCTGGTGGATAAATGTCCGCTGGATATTACATACATGGATGATTGACCTAGCACCGTTCAAACAATTATACTAAAGATATAAATCGGAGGAAAATTAATTCATACGTAAAAACAAATAACGCGACGAAAAGTAAAATTCCTCCCCTCTAATTTTAGGGCTAATCCGAGATGTAAATTTTAAAACGTGACGTTCTGAAATTTTCATCCTAATCTCTTATAACATTTGAACTGAAATTCTCCTTAAAAGCAAAACTTTACAAAACCCGAAACTTACATCTGATGATTCGATTATTAAGAAAAACCCGTTTCCGGAAAATTCCAGGAAACGAAGACATCGAAATCGTTTCGAACATTGGGTTTCATCGTGTTTCGTTCCCTTTCCTCAGGCCTCCCCTCGACTTGGAGTTCGGTTAATATTTTCCCCCGGTCGTGTCGGGGAAATAGTGATTAAAAACGAATGAGGTGTCAACCGGTGAAATTTAGAATGACAGGAACGGTTAACACTTTTTCAAGGGGAGGCATTTTCCCTTGTTTACAGAAAATCAGAGCGAATAGTACCAATTATATTAATTAATGAAAAGGTTGTAAGGTGATCCTTGTTTCGAGTCATCTGACGTTATTCCGATGAGAATCATCAGATGGTTTGCTTCGGGTTAGAAATTAAAAACCCGAAAAAGATTTTTAATTTGTTTGGGAAAAAAAAAATTGAAAATTTGAAAGTATTGAGCTTACTTGTACCTCACAAGGCGGTGGTGCGCTGCGATAAGAAGGGACAATCTTGAACGTGACAGAACCTCTCGCTTCCCGCTGCAACAGAAAGAATAACGAAATTAAATTATTAGGAGAAATGTGTAATTGATATAATGGTCGTTTTTTTTAGTCAGGCACGGATTGGTCCATTTATCTACCAGAAAAATCCCGGCAAGCCCCTTGAATAAAAACGCTCTTTTGCTCTTGCAGTTTTTAAAAAAAACCTGAAATATTTAATTCAGCAGATGTAATTTTTTTGCCCAAAATTTTTGTGAGTTTTTTTTAACATAAAAATGCTTTAACTTTCTAAAATTTCAGTTTTCAATTAAAAAAAATTTTACTCGCACTCTAAGAAGACAGGGTATTAATAGATTAGTAAATAGTTTACCCCGTCTTCTTAGAGTGTCAGCCAAATTTTTTTTTTTAATAAATTAAAGCAGGTCTACTGGAATTCTGTCGTTAGCTCAGAGCGCCTCTTCTGGTATTTTTACCTGCGCGAACCAGTCCGGACCTGTTTATAGTTTGAAATACAATAAAAAAAATAATTCGGCGCTGGTTAGGATTAATAATTGAACAGCTACCGCGAAATCAACGCAAACTCGACTACCCCTCACCTCAACCTACCAAACCCCTCAAAAAATCAGCATCGACGCCCCCTTTTTACCAAAAGAATAAACTTCCGAAATTTAGATAAAAGATTATACGTGACAAATTCAAAACACAGGGAAAATTCCCCTCTGGGAGGTCGGGTATCGTCGGGGAGACTTCCTTTCAAACGCCGTCGGGTTCTTTTCCCCGAGAACACGAACCCAAACCCGTCGCGAGAATCCTTTTCCCATCGGGCTCAAACCGAAAATGTTAGAAACGAGTCCTAAGTGGACGATTACAAAAGCGACTTCATTTTCCTTTCGACCTTTTAAATTATTCCCGCCGTTGCCTCTTTTCGAAAAAAAAAAAAAGATTCTCCCATCCTTAAGTTCCGTAACCGATCGTCAAAATCGCTCGGCGGCATTTTCTCATCTTCACTTTTATTCCTCTCTCAAGGCCTAGTTTTGAGCGAAGTCTCACTAAGAAAAACGAAGCCTTCATAACTTATTCAACGTTAAACCTCATACCGTCCATTATTAGAGCTTTCAAAAGATTATCGAAAATTCGTTTTACTTTCTCTTTTAAGTTAACGATTCCGATATTTACGGGGTTTTTTCTCCTTATTTTCCCCGAAAAAAAAACAAACATCTTTTTTTTGTGGGGGTGGAAGGGCAAAAAAAGGTCGAAACAATCGTGTTGGTTTTTACAGACCTCAATATTTGTTTCAATCGGAGAAAGGCTTTGCGGCGTAAATAAATCTGCTTTGGCAAAGAGAAATCTGTTTCCCGTTAAAAAATTTTACAATCGAAAAGCACGGGGCGAGGTTTACCCGGTAAAATCAATATAAAAATCGGAAGTATTCATTTATATGCGAGTTTTTGGGGATTGCTAATTTAGGAAGATTGATGAATGCATATGCAAGGCCGTGGGGAGCCAGGGCAGTAGCCCGGGAAAATGGAAAGGGTTTGAAAAATATATTTTTTTTAATATTCTGGTAAAGGAGCGAGGCCTCTTTTCCTTAATATAAATTTGCTTCCGATAACTGTAACTCAAGAGCTAGATCTTCGGGTTTGAAAAACAAAAATCAGATTTTTGCTTAAGCGCCCATTCTGATTCAAGCTTGAGCGCCCACTCTGTTTTTTCCTTTAGCATTCATTTGAATTTTAATTGAGTGTCCATTATAATTTTAGCTTTAGCATTTTTTCTTTAACTTTATTTTTAGCTTGAGCATCCATTCTGATTTTTGCTTCAGTGTTTATTTTGATTTTAGCTTGCATTCTTATTTCTGTACCTCAGAGCTAGAACGTCGAATTTGAAAATCCAAGATGGACTATCACCCATATTTTACTTATGCCGGAGAACCGTCGTCTGCTTTCAAATTCGACGTTCTAACTCTGAGGTACAGGTTTTCAGCTTAAGCGTCCATTCTAATTTATGGCTTGAGCGTCCATTCTGATTTTTGGCTTGAGCGTCCATTCTGTTTTTAGCTTGAGCGTCCATTTTAATTTTTAGCTTGAGCGTCCATTCTAATTTTTATCTTGAACCTCCATTCTCATTTTATTTTAGCTTGAGCGTCCATTCTGATTTTTAGCTTGAGCGTCCACTTTAATTTTTAGCTTGAGCATCCATTCTCATTTTATTTTAGCTTGAGCGTCGATTCTAATTTTAAGCTTGAGCATCCATCCTCGTAAATAGTATGAGCGTTTAAAATTATCATGTGACGTCACAAGTGACACCAAAAATTACTCACTTACGGCTTTTGTAAAAGACCTTCTTGGTATCTTCTCATCAACTTGCGCCGCTTGGCAAAATTTCGATTTTTGGGTGACCGCAACACTTTGTCACTCTAGAGAGCTTCAAAGCTAAAAAAATTGAATCCTTCCATACTAAACCATCTATCTTTTTATTTCATTTATACCCTTTTACGAATAAAAACCGCGGTATTGAAAAAATTTCTCTATCCAAAAATGTATAAAACATTTATGTTTCTCTTAAAAATAAGCGAGAACATGGAGGCGGAAGAACTACAAAAAGAACAACGACAACATCCTCGTATTTGCCATTTCCCACGAGTTTTCAGGTTATGGTCGAAGCGTGACTTTCCAAGCGTATTCTCTTATCTAACGACATATACCTTTTCCCTATTTAAAAACCGCATTTTTCCTCGAAAGAAAAAATTTCACAACAAAAAAAACTTTCAAGATTTTTTTCTTCTTTCAAAATCACGAACTACCGATGACATAAAGTTTACAATTATACACAACGGATTCAAAGTCTGGATATTACAGAAAGTTTCCAATGAAATTCAAGTTCCATAAATCATCGACGATTCGGAATGAAATATGCTAACAAGTTTCAGACAAACTTTAAGACGATGGTCCAAGGATCGAAGCAGACCGCAGACATCGGTCGTGATTTTAATATTGATTTATCATTAGACATGATTTTTCATTTATATCCAACTGGTGGTGGTATTTCCCCGGAAAATTTTTTTCCCCGTGTATCAATATCCGAAAACGCTTTAGGAATTTTTCTTTCTTCCCCCCCGAAAATGCGACCTACTTTCTCATAGTTTCTTAACATTTCTTTTGACTTTCTTTTTTGCGATATCCCCAAGTGAATATATTTTTCCGATGATCGATTTTTACAATCAATTATTAATTCCGTCTTCCTCGAGGGAAAAAAGAACCTTGTACAAGTACGTTAGTTGTGAAGTTTTTTTTTTATCGATAAAAAACCGGTTCGTTAAGAAAAGGTATGAGAAGTTTGAAATTAATTGAAAGCTTTCGAGACTTTAATACCCGGATGTTGCCAAGAGGGACTAAATTTCACATTGGATTGCAGCCGATGTGCGCAGCAATCATTCTAAAATTCAGCTATAGTAATAATTTGTGGGAATTGGCCAAAAACCAATCCAGGAGTGCTAAAAAGTTTCTTGTAAGAACAGGAAATGGACACTCAATCAAAATCAAAATCAACGCTGATGCAAAAATCAAAATGGACGCTCGAGTAAAAATCACATTTTGTTTTTCGAATTCGAAGTTCTAGCTCTTGAGATACAGAACTGCTCATCAAAAGCAAGTTTTTCCTCAAGCAAAAAACCAAGCTCTCTTTACAAACAAGTTCGAACACGTTCGATACACGATTGATACTGAATCAATCTTTTAAACAAAATCAAACGTGCATGAATAATAGGTCAAGGCCTGTCGAAACTTGCAAAATTTTATTCTACGGAAAAGCGGGTACAATTTTGTGGCGAAATCGACCGTTCTCAACATTTAAACTTTCCAATTCGTGGGAAATAAAATCGAAGGAAACCTAAAGTACGACATTAACCAACTTCAGTATGGAAATTCCGAGCTCACTCCGCATGAGACCGCATCAAGTCCGGATATATTTTATCATTATTGGCTATTTGTCTCGCAGCTTCCACCCCCTAAGGAGTAAAAAAGAGATGCATTTATCATCAATTTTCTATTCTTCCTAATTTAAAATTAAAACCACCCGTAACATAGTCCTATTAAACTCGCTTGAAACATCTGTAACGAATTCAACCATCTCCAACAATTTTTTACCTCCTTTCAAAAATCCAGAAATACAGTCACGAAACTTGTTTCTTTTTTCCTAAGCCATTTTTTACTACATCCCCAAGAAAAAAAAAACAGAAACCCCCTGTTTAAATTTAAACCTAAAATCTCCAAATCCCTGAAAACTTTTTATATTATGCAAAAAAGGGTTCTTCGCCAAAGTATATTGTTACAGTTAAAAGCCGAAATTCAACCGTAGCAGAAAACCCCGAGCTGGTCGGGCGAGATAAAAAACACCCTCATTAACTTTCAATATCGCAAAAAAAAAAAAGAAACCAAAATATTTCTCTCGCATTTCAATTCATATACTTACAAGAATTTTTTGTAAGGCATTAACAGATTGGTTAGCAACAGGTATCCCGTTTATCTCCCTGATCTCGTCCCCGACATGAAGTGTTGCTTGTCTGTGTATCATCCCACCGTGCATAATCCTCGCGACGATGCATTTTCCCTCTTCATTCATTTTTAGCGTGATTCCCTGAAACAATAAACGTCTCGTGTTAAAAGCAAAAAAAAAAAAATCGAAAGCTTGAATGAAAAGATTTTCAACACCGAAAAGTGTTTAAAAAGGAAATGAGGATTTTATATTAAGTATTTTTCCTCGTTTTAAAATGTCAGTTAATTTAAAAATCGACGTGGGAAGAAAGCATAACAAAGTTCGCAGAAAAATATCCCGAATGGAAATCTATTTCCATTTTTTAAAGAAATAAGGATTAAGCATAAATAAATTCTTGATGATATTACGTGAGAGAATTTTTCAGTTCTTACTTTTTAACAAAAAAAAGAAACCATTTAGATTGTTTATTACCTGCAATAAACTTCGTGAGTATGATTTCGACTGCCAATAAGTCAAGAAACTTCGCCTTTTTCAAATACGGCAAAAAAGACAATCATTCTGTCATATTTCCATTTAAATATACTCGGGAAAGAAAGTTTCGAATTTAATATAAACAGTATATTTACTTCATAAATTGTATAAAAAAATTTTCTCCGTCGTCTACATTTGAATATATGCCAAAAAATTCGATTTCGAGCTATACGGGTAAACAGAGAAATAAATAAAAGAAAACTAGGTGCGGTATTTTTTTTTTATAAAAACGCTAAAAAAGAATCCGATGGGAGGATAAAAAAAAATAAAGGAAGAGCTCAGCGATATTTGCCGCAGATTTCAAATATTCAATATCTCTCCTACGCAAAGTTGGCTTGGTTTTATATACTGATTTGCAGAGCTTAAGCTTCGTGCAAATATCAAGTTTCTAAATTTCACATAGATTCGGATAGCATGATTTGAGCTTTCGGGGCTTTTGTTGATAAATCGCTTTAATAAACCTACGATGCTGCTTCTGTTAGATAGACCTACGCTTAATTCAGCAGGATCGTATAATTCTTAGAAGGAACTTTACTAAATAAAGGATTGACAGTCAATGCGGAAATGTAGTAAATGTTATTGTCTGTAGGATTTTGATCAGCTTAATCAGCGGTATTTCAAATGAAAGTGGATTTCGTCTCGTGGGTTTAGTTTTAAAAAATCAAGTTTCAATTTTCCGGTTTTTTGGGCAACATTTTTGGGAAAAGAATGAAATTTTTGCGTTTAGTATTCAATTCTCAGCAAATTTTTCTTAATTTTGCACTAATCTTAGTATCTCTCCTCTATATTTTTCGAGCTTGAGCTTTCAGCTATGAGCCCTTAAGTGTTAAGGGCTCTCGAATAAAAATATGCATTTTAAAAAAAATGCAAAAAATATGTTTTTATATTACACTAGAAAGGACGGAATAATCTTTTATTCCAATTTCGTGAAATTCAAATTTTCGGCAGGTTATCACTGGCGATATGTTACATTGTATTCCTTTGTAATATTTTTTTTCACCAATCGAGTTTTCGTCAGTTCGGTAATCATTTATTATCAACTTCCGGATTTAAAATTTCTTTCAAAAAATAATTTACTCACCATTGGTTCATCCGTGTTTTTCTGAAATTGAACTAACCGCACTCTAGTAACATTTTCCATCTCGACATCTCCATTCGGACCTTCGACATCATCCCCTCCGTTAAGATAGGGCATGACCGGTGGGGGAGTGACTCGCACCGCATCTTCTCCGTACACTTCATGAGCAACCACATCATGGGCTTGTAGCAACGCCTGAAACAAAAAAATTATCAAAATAAAAACCTTTTTCAACACGGCACTGAAAAATCTTACAAAAGAAGTATATCCGGATAGAAAAGCCTTATCTCAAAAATCGTTCCTTTGTCACCGAGGGAAAAAAGAAAACCCAGGATAAAAAAATCCAAAGGACAACGTCTTTATTGTAGCAAGAGAAAAAATCCGGGCGAATATCTGTAACCAATAAGGCGAGATTGACCACTTTGAATGTTGGTCGACTAGAAAATAACCTCGTTTTCCACAATCCCGTGAAAAAAGCATTGTCAGCGGAAATCTTGGAAGCTCCGAGCTTTGGATATTAATACCGAATCGTATAAAACCTACGATTCAAATGTCAAAAGCGATCTGATTTTCACATATTCATGCATAATTGATTGATCGAGGTCGCGCACTGAAAATCGAAATCTCCCTGCTCTGAGACGGTGATGATTGCGGTTTTGTCTGGCGCATTGGCATAAACCCCCGCATATTTTTTTAAGCAGGAACGTAGCCAGACTAAGCAACAAGATTTTCGAGAAATAACTACTGCCCTTTCGCGGATTCCAAAGTCGACTTAAGAAAAAAAAAATGGGAGCGTTGAAAGTAATTCTAATTTTTCAACGAGATAATCCCAAATTGCGGACTGAGGATATACTATTTCAAAAGAATACCTCTTTCAAAGGAAAGCCGGGATTTTATTTCGGTTTAAATTGGAACTCATTAAAAAAAAATTCCTTTTATTTCAAAAATAAATATAATCAGACCCGTTGTTTTTTTTATTTACCACGGGAAAAAATGTTTCATCAACTTTTCGATGAGGAGAAAATTATTACAATAAGAGGTAATGAGAAACTCAGCAGGTGCGAGAACAAAAGACGTCCGAGAAAGGGGCTTAACTACGATCAAGTCATAGAGTAATAAAAATCCAAGTTCGCGAAAGTTTTTTAATTTTCGCGAATTCGTCGCAAACGAGGTAAAAGTTTTTGGTCAGGGAGAGAAAGCGGTTAGCATGCGGATAATGGATGGCAGGGAGATGGGACGATAAGACAGTCGAAGCGGAACCGAGTGCAGCTCTCGAAGTCGTAGGAGGGGGTCATTAATCTTGCCCTAAAGGAGAAATACCGGAATAATTTTCCTATTTGTAGCGTTCATAAGCTTAATCGGTTATTGTGCACCACTTGGGAGGGTAATTATATATAATTTATATATAAAATATATATAAATTATATATATTTTATATATAATTTATCTATAAATTATACATAATTTATAGATATTTTATATATAAATTATATATAATTTATATATAAATTAGCAAAATTCGAAAATTTTATAAATTTATACATTAATTATATATAAATTATATATAATTTATATATAAAATATCTATAATTTTTAATGTGCATAAAATATATATAAATTATATATAATTTCAAAAATAGTTCGTTTCATCGAGGATTGACGTCCAAAAAGGGTTAAAACTACAAAATTTATATATAAATTATACAAATCTGATGTATAAATTTTACAAATTTTATACATAATTTATCTAAAAATTATATATAAATTTTAGAGATTTTATGCATAAATCATATAGATTCCTTTAATTTTTTTTAAACCTTGGCTTCTTTTTTTAATTTTTTTTTTTTTAAAAAGAACTTGGAGTGCCAAGATACATTTCATATGGTTATCGCCATTACTGACCTTTAAAACGTCATTACTTGCGATATTTGCCTGAATCGCACCAAGATACAAAATGCGGAACCCGAATGCCTCCAACAATTAAATGGGAAAATCCTGGTTTTCCTAACTTGAAATTAATTCTCGGTAAATGAAAAATAAAAATAAGTAAACGAAAGATTTATCGAAATCATAATATAATTTCGAAAGCTACAAAATATCGCAGTACTTTGTTATTTGAATAAAGTTTAAAAGAAGCATGTCTTCGAAACGGTAATGTAATCTTTTTGTTGACTTATTTCAAATAACAGATGATTTCTTCAAAGGGTATCCCCCTATAACCATATGAAATCGGCCCTTAGTGGGGATTCGGGCGACACTAGTACCAGTATGTAGGTACCCCCTAGGTATATGACACCCATGAGTCTTAGACCCCCTATCTCCAAGGTTTAGGCATACCTTTCTCTACCTTAAATGAACTCCCTTTGGAAAAATCTGGAATACCGCGCCTAGTCAAAGCTCCTGAACCGACACTTACTCTACTCCGATTCCTTTACCATTCCCTTTCTGACCATCATTAGGGCCATTTAGATAAAACTTTTATTCTTTTTTATGTGCGAAACTCTTATTATTATTATTATTATTATTATATTAAATGCCATGGTACAGTTTTTTTATATATAATGTACATTAGCAGTAACACGCTTTGCGAGGCCGTTGGACCCCGCAACGAGAAGCCTAGAACTCTGAGACAGAGTATAGGACCAGTCCGGCCAGGAACATCTTCAGATGGTAGAAAAAATTCTTATCCGACTTCCTTCCCCTTATCTCCCCCGGTAATTTGTTAAAGAAAGTCGCGCCGGCAAGCCCGACCCTTTGCTCTGACTTTCTTAGCCGCGTATACTGAATTAAGTAGTGCTGGGATTGCCTCGTGACGCGCCCCGTACTTTCCCCGACCAATGTACCCTCCCCCGATTTTAGGAAAAACTTTATACACTCAAAGATGTACAGAGAGGGTGCCGTGAGTATTGACAGATTTTTGAAAAGTTCCCGGCAGGATGGGGGCTGATAGTGGTCTTTATGCCACTCCCACCTTACCCGACCCGCCAGATACCTGACCGCCTCCTTTTGTAACACGAGCACCCTCTCCATATTTCCCTCAGAAGTCCCTCCCCAACAAGTAATGCCATATCTTAGAACCGACTCAAAGAGGGCATAGTAAACCGTCAACAGCGTATCTCTTCCAGTAATCTTAGAAATCATCCTTAGTGAAAAGAGCACGCTGCTGAGACGGCTACAGACATTATCCACTTGGTCGGTCCAGGTTAAGCACCTATCAACTTGCACCCCCAAAAATTTTGCAGACCCTACAGTACTGATGCCCTCCCCGTTAGTTTCTACCAGCGGTTCTTCAGCTTCAGAGCAGCCTGGTTGATACTCTTGACCGAGTATCAACGCCCTCTCTCTCCACGTATCTATGTAATGCGCTAATGTAATTCCCATATACGCGGGATCTACTACTATAATGCCGATTCCGAACGGCATGTGAGAGAGGCTGTAATAACCTTGCAAAGGGGGCCAAGTCCAAACGATAGCGTAGGAGTCGTTATTACTCCCCGCATTATGTTCACATGACCAGATATTGATGGTCAGAGATGAATTTCGGCCGGAAAAAATCCAAACCGAAATGTGGATTCAACTGCCAGACTCCAGACTCCCCAATTGTTAGTCCGGTAAGATATCCACTGCGCCACGACCCTGGCTTCCTCTTTTTTAAATGCCCGCTCCTCGTCGGAGATTGTCGATCATCATGGCCAACCATTGATGATTTTACCAAGAATATCAAATAACGAGGCTAGCTAAATGCTGATAAAGCTTTTAAGCTCCCATTAACTAAATGAAGCTTACGTGAATCGTGAAGCTTAGCTTATGTGGACCAAAAAATTTAAGAATGGTGAAGAAAAAGAAAAAATCGAAAAATTGATTTTTTGGCCCCAGCCTCGTTATAACAGCGGATAGGGGAGGGGGTCTAAGACTCATGGGTGTCATATACCTAGGGGGTACCTACATACTGGTACTAGTGCCGCCCGAATCCCCACTAAGGGCCGATTTCATATGGTTATAGGGGGATACCCTTTGAAGAAATCATCTGTTATTTGAAATAAGTCAACAAAAAGATTACATTACCGTTTCGAAGACATGCTTCTTTTAAACTTTATTCAAATAACAAAGTACTGCGATATTTTGTAGCTTTCGAAATTATATTATGATTTCGATAAATCTTTCGTTTACTTATTTTTATTTTTCATTTACCGAGAATTAATTTCAAGTTAGGAAAACCAGGATTTTCCCATTTAATTGTTGGAGGCATTCGGGTTCCGCATTTTGTATCTTGGTGCGATTCAGGCAAATATCGCAAGTAATGACGTTTTAAAGGTCAGTAATGGCGATAACCATATGAAATGTATCTTGGCACTCCAAGTTCTTTTTAAAAAAAAAAAAATTAAAAAAAGAAGCCAAGGTTTAAAAAAAATTAAAGGAATCTATATGATTTATGCATAAAATCTCTAAAATTTATATATAATTTTTAGATAAATTATGTATAAAATTTGTAAAATTTATACATCAGATTTGTATAATTTATATATAAATTTTGTAGTTTTAACCCTTTTTGGACGTCAATCCTCGATGAAACGAACTATTTTTGAAATTATATATAATTTATATATATTTTATGCACATTAAAAATTATAGATATTTTATATATAAATTATATATAATTTATATATAATTAATGTATAAATTTATAAAATTTTCGAATTTTGCTAATTTATATATAAATTATATATAATTTATATATAAAATATCTATAAATTATGTATAATTTATAGATAAATTATATATAAAATATATATAATTTATATATATTTTATATATAAATTATATATAATTACCCTCCCAAGTGGTGCACAATAACCGCTTAATCCCTTAGAGGAAATGATTACGCTCAGAGAGGAATAATCTCCTAAATTACATCATTTACACGATGCCATTAAAAAAACAAGAAAAAAATTGAACAGAAGGAAGAATGGTCAAGATGAATGTACGATAAGTAAAATATGCATTCCTTTGAAAAGGAAGGGGGGGAAAAATTTTTTTGTAACCTTAAAAACTAAAGTTTGCTGTCAAGGATGATATATTTTAAGCAGTGTATATCAAGTTTTTTTCCTGAACTCTTATACGAAGTGTTCCCATGCGAAAATTTTTCTTCTTTTATCTCAATTTTTTTTTGTAGTCTCTCGAAAAATTCAACATAAATTAAAATTTCCTTCAGCACTGTGTCATTTGTTAATGCAGCTTTTAGCCGGAAGGGAAACCGCTACTTTTTATCTTGTTATCCGGATATTATAATTTACTAGATTGTAAAACTGCAATAACCGTTAGGGATGATTTAGAGTTTTGAGGCGTAGTTAAAAACTTATGATTTTTTAAGTGAATAAAAGAGACAGAAGGTGGAATATTTTAGTTACAGCTTTCAACGTTTTTTAAAGAACAAAGTAAAATGTAATCAGGTCTCATCAAATGAAAATCCAACGAACATTTCCTCAGGACAAGGGTTCTTGGACACGGGATTCGAGAAAACGTTGAACGAGGTTATGACTCAATCTTATAAGTGGCAATAAAAACATGAACAAACAACTTTTTTTCAGAGATGGGGAATAGGGATTGATCGGTGTTTTCAGGATAGAGGTTGAGGGTGGCCAGAAATAAATTCCTTGCAGGGTTTGCTGTTCCATGATCACACTCTAGCCTAGATTACTCTTTGTACCGCATCACAGGGAACTGCATCACGGCCGACTATTGAGCTACATCCCGTGCTAACCAAATATAACTCTGCCTTGCGGAATGCCATCTCCACAAGCCATCTTTATTTACAGTGGCGTAATAATATTTTGGAAGTTCCCCGCAAAATTTTTTAGGGGCTCCATCTTCAAAAAATGAAAAGAGTTTTCCAAAATCTTTCCATCGTCTTCAAAATATTCTAAATTTTTGGGGGCCCTTAACAGGCCCAAATTACTTGAGCCCCTCCCAAAAGAGTTATTGCAGGGGCCATTGTAACTGTCCAATAATTATTGTTTTCGAAAGAAATTGCTTTCTGTCTGCCGGGGACTATAATCCGTTGTACGAGAACAGAGACTATGAACTTCCCGAATAAAATTTTCCATTGACAATCTAAATTTCGATTCTTTAGTTTACAAAAGTCTTTTCCTTTCTACCTTTTCTTACCAGCAATAAGAATTCCTGGTCTAACGTCCTTAACACAAGTATCAATTTGTATTTCAGAATCCTAATTAAATTACTTAGCTCATTCCTTTTCGGCATATAGAAATTGGTCTAATACAAGAACCCTATTATCCCGTTCGCCATTCCGCAATTATGCAAATTAATACCTTAGAGAATGCAGATGCGGGAGAGAGAAAAAAACCAGGGCGAAAAAATAACCATTAAAAAGAGCACGTAGTTTCACCTTTCCTTAATGAAAACACATATAGATTTCCGAATAATGGTTTCACCATTTTTCCTGGACATTAATCCGGCCGCAAATGGGATTGTCTTCCGAAGCAAGAATTATTGCACCTCGGGTTTCTAAGGGATTCATAACATCCTTTTTCCACATTCGAGTTCCTTTTTCAAACCCCACATCTTCTATTTTGTATTCCGTTCCGTTAGTTTTCGAATCCTCGAGACTGCCACTTTCGACTCATTAATGGTTTTCCGCGGTCAATGCGGAAATCATTCTCGGGTTTCGAAGCTTGTTGGAGAAACATTCGAAAAACCTGTTTCAAAGGAATAACGATGTTTTAATTTTAACTGCTTTAGCCATCTGTTACCTTCTTGTTAAATTTAATAAAACCGCACGCGTCTTGTTCAAAAGTATACAGGGAAAGTTTTTTGCCTTTTTTTTTTTTAAAGGAAATGTTTTTCTTTTTCGAGAATTTAAGAGTTTGGGGTTGAAATAAATTCCCCGATTGGAAATATATAAACAAAATAGGGAACTGTGTCGACAACTGACCCCATTCAAGTTGTATCTTTTTCCCAGTTTTTTCTTGCGATTGTTTTCTTGAAGAAAGCAACAGATCTTTGCAACATTTTTTTGGAACTTCAACTAGATAGGCCACACTTGAACTCGATAATAAGCCATCTCTCTGAATAGCTGATTATTAAAATTTTTATTCCTATGGATCTGAAAGGCCTGAAGATATGTCGCCACATCACAGATTCCCTCCCAGATGGTTCGTTTTATCCTTGCAGGTGGCATGCCGGTCGCAGACTCACAACCGACCAGCATAACTCGATACGATTTACCCAGAGGCCTTCGGACCTATGTGGCACAACCTGCCTAGAGGGGCGCACGAACTACGCAGCCCTGCCTCTTCGTGTGCCTTCTGTTCTGCTCTTTCGAAACTAAATTTACAACAGGAAACATCTGGAAATCAAGTTTCAAAAACTTAACGGATCTGAAATGTTCAAAAACCCAAAAGCTGCGGTTATTTCTGGGTTTTTGAATCGTTCCAAATGCGCTAGGCCTGTTACCTTAAAAAATTCAATCCAAATTCAGCAAGACGACAAACTTGATACTAATCATACTAAATGCAAAAGAGATTTAAAACACGGAAGATAAATGCGAGCGAAACTTTTTTACGCAAAAATTCCAACCCAAAACATCTAATTCCTGACTCGAAAAGCTTGTTTAAAATTCTTCATAAAAAGTTTTCACTTAACAAATACATGAAGTTTAGTCAATCTCCCATTCCGTGAAAATTAAAAGCATTATAAAATGAGCTTTTCTTTATTAGAAAAGTTTCCTTTAGCAGCCCAGAGTTTATCGTTGTTCACTTTAAATCCTTACGGTGTCAAATCCTTCAACCTGACTCAAATTTTTTAGTAGATTCTTCTACGATTACATCCTTTTGAAATGAAAAAAAAAAAAAAAATACTTTTGCATCTCTCTTTCTCTAAAATTACCTGAAAATTTTCCTACTAGAAGCCTATAAAATATAAAACAGGAATCCCTTTTTCATTTTAACTTTAACAACATGTTGGGAGAGTTCAAGCCTAGTTTTACAGCTGTCTATATTCACGGCGTAAACAGAGTTTCTTCAAATTGAACAAAATTCTACTCGAACCCGGAAAAAAATTCAACAAAATGAACATAGGAGAAAGGTGTGAACTTTTCCCGAGGTAAAAAAAAAATAAAAATTCGCACTAGAGATTCCGACTGAAATTTAATCGATGATCAGGATACTTGATTCCCTTTTGTGTGTAAGTCTCTCGAGAGAAGTTCCGGCTTTGCTGTAGTGACGACCAGAATTAATAAAAAGACCGACAGCATTCAAACCAGCCTTTTCCAATTAATCTCGTCCCGACCGATTTTTTTTTCACTGACCGGATCGATTATGTTAAACTCAAGCGTGGAAAAAGTCGGATTGTCCTAGAACGCAAAAAAAAGATAACGATTTTTTTGTCCTACAACTATAAAACCGCGTTCGGGGCTTTAGCCTAGAGTTTGAATCCGAGTAGAAACATTTTACGACGTCGTTAAAAGGACGAAATATATGAAACACCGAAAGGGAGATGAACAGAAAAAAGTAAAAGTAGGACACGATAAAAATTTTTCGGTAAAGTTCAAGATTTTTAGAATCGGTTCGGTATTAAATTAAACAACAACAAAAAAAAATAGAATCGAACGCCATGTGTCTTTTCCCCTATTTACCATTTTCCATTATAAAATCTATTTTCGATTTCTTCCGCACATGCGATTACTGGAAACCGAATTTGCCATCTGGCAGATTTCCAATTCCGCTAAATCGAAAAGAAGGATTCTTTGGAAGAAATTTCGATCCCAGTACTAATCTCTTTTATCTTTTCGGGATTTTACAATGTCGAAGTAAGCAAAACGCAAGAAAAATAAATGGCAGTTAGTTAGCTGGTGATAAAAGAATATTTCTTTTTATTAAGGGAACGATCTCCATATTGCGTAACTTAAAATCCCTTTGCCTAAACCGAGAGATTAATTTGAAAACTTGAACAAGATAAAACTATCGCAACTTGAAAAGTTTTCTTCTCGTCAGTGAAAAATCATAAATTCAGACATGAGCAAACTGTTATCCTATTCAAGCAAGTTACCGGGTTTCATCATAAACAGAATCACGAGAAACTTCTATCTTTTTCAACCGCTTGCAAGTAAGATATATTAAGATATTAAAATAAGTTTTATTTCTTAACGCAAAATATTAATTATAATATGTTGGAAAGCTCAAGAAGGGAAACTAATGTCGATGAAACGAAAGATCCAGAATGATAAAGAGGCAATACAACAGCAATAGTGTTGAAAGTCTCATGCTGAAAAATTTGCGCGTAAATGCGATAGATCGGGGCACAAAGTAATCGAGAATTTTTTTGACACAATTAAATCAAGATAAAGAAAATTTTTTACTGAAAATTTAAAAAGTAGCCGGTTTTTGAGAAAAACCGAAACCTTTGGAAGATATCAAAGCACTTAGCTCCAATTTATCCATCATCCTTATAGATATTACTTTTAAAGTAAGATACATTCCCCAAACAACTTCCAACATGTCGAGAGAAATATTTTTTTGAAAAGGAAAATTCTCGAGGCTTCGTACCAATCATTTTGTCTCCTCATTCCCTCCAATATCAGTTCCTATTTACCTAAAGCAACGCTATTTTCAATATACAAAATTTCTTTTCAAGGAAACGTAACGTTTTTCAACTTACATAAAAGCTTTAACAAACAACTAAAGAATCATGAAGGTAGACATTCATGCGTGTACACAAAAGATTCCTGGGTATGAGTGTGCTTGCTTACATACAACCAACACAAATTACATTTGGAATTTTATGTTTCCGTTTCCTTCTTCTCAAACTTCTAATAATAACTTGAAAACCGAACAGAAAGAGTTGATAAAAAAGAATAAGCAACTTGCATAAAATTAAAATCGCTTTGAAACTCAAATTATTGAAAGCTCGCCAAAAAAAACCTATGCAATTATGACGTCACAACTGAGTCGGATCCTGTTTCTATTGGTGGAATTTTAGCGCCAAAAATGTTAGCCAATGAAATGAAAGAGTTGAACTCTGGCCAAATATAGCGTATAGGTGTTTTTGGCGGGCTTTTTAGAACTTGAATTTTTCTCTTTGTAAAAACATTTTTTGATTTTAAACACAGTTCAAAATATTTGAGAAAATTTGAAACTTTTAGGTTTCACTGGGGGATGAAACCTTTTCGGTTTCAAATTGAATACAAACCAGTTTCAAATGATACTATCCTGAAACTATTCACACAAAAAGTTTCATTTTTGAAACTTTCTTGACTTCAAATTGAAACTTTTAGGCTGAAACTCTTTTTTTTTCTCAAATGAGAATATTATTTTAAACTGTGAATTTAAGAATTCGTTTGTTCAGCAACGAAAAATAAAAAAATTTGTCTGGAATCTTTGCCATTTAATATTCGTTCCGCCCTTCTTACTTCATTAGCTCTTCTCATTGAACTGAAGTATCTGAGACTTTCAACTCTGAAAAATAAAAAGGATGTAGCTAAATTCCGCATTATAAATCATAACCGAGGGAATCGCAATTACAGGAAGCAAGGTGCCGTATTTCATCTAACGTGAAAAAGAAGAAAGAAACGCTCTGTTGCTTTTCTTAAAAAGGAAAAAAAAACGATCCTGGTTAATCTTAAAAAGATTGTAGGGCAATACTAAATCACACAAGATAATGACAAACAACACTTCCTTCCCTTTTAAAAAATTTTCTCCCTTCCTCAACTCAATGCTTAAAATCTTTTCCTTTATATTCAAATTCTACAAAATTTTCTCTTTCCAGGGATTAACTTTAACAAATGAAAATAAACGTAATCAGATTAAGAATCTTTTTTTAGAAGACGTTATCTTCTCCCCACATTGTTCCGTTTATTTTCCAGTCTCGGTTCTTTTTTTGAATCATCGGATTTTTCTTTTGCCGAAGAAAAGAAGAAAAGAACCATTTAATAATGTTCTTGCGGTTCGAGACTTTTCTTAAGATCTTAAAATTCGATTTGTTGCAGCCGTTACGGAACGGAGCGGAGCTTCCGTAACGAGACGGAAATTGTAGACAAACCTGCTTCGTAATTCGATTTCTCTGCACGTCCTCTTAAAGGTTTTCTTCCTTGTAACGAAGAAGAAAAAATGTAGACCGGGGAAAAAGAAGATGCGGATCGTTTCGGGATCGATAACCGCAGATCGTAGTTATATTAATTCTAAGCAAATTGCTGGATTTAAGATAAGAAAGGATTAGGGTTCGCTTAGAGAACTTAAATAAATCTAGATGACGTATTTATTAAATTTTACAAAAATTCGTAACTTTGAAATTTAAAAACAAAATACGAAACAGCTTTGGGATTCAATCAGTTAATGCGTAAAGTACAATCGAGAGGAGTTAATCCAACCATTTATCAGTTAAGTCCGAGTTTAATTTTTTTTAAAGTTATTTAAACGGAAATAAGCTAATGGTCCACGTTTGGCTTCACATTCGTTTATCTCTCAATTTTTCCCCTCGAAAAAAAAAACCCCCCCCGGAATATAATCGAGTTTCGATCCATATTTCAGTTAAATCCTTTCAGTAAATTTAATTATACTTACGTAGCAGAGCATGGATTTGATTCCGAAAATACGAGCCGACGGTCACGTAGTGAACCACAAACTCATTTTGAAAATTTGTGCTAATTAAATGTCTCATTAAATATCGGTAAAATATTTCACCATTTTCTAATAAAAAAAAAATTAATGTAAATAAAAAGATGAAAAATTGTTTATGCGAGGAAAAAAATCAGGAATTCAATAAACCAGCTGAAGCGTGCCAAGCCGTGACCGCCTTCTCAAAATTCAACTTTATACAGAGAAATCATGCAACGTTTTTTTTCCTTCCTTCTTTCGATATTTCGGATATATTTTTGCTCTTCGACGTTAAACCCGATTAGATTTTCCTTGAAGGAGAAAAGCCAAAGATTGATTTCTATAATCAGATTTCAGCTAGGACAAATGTTAAAAGTTTGACGATTTTTTGCAACCGAGATTCATTAAGTAAAGGATTCTATTTATTAGACTTATAAATTGCTTTCATGGGGATAGTGTGCAGATGAAATATATTCCATTTGAAATATTACTGTTTGTTTTAGTTGGAAATGTTTTCTCCCTCAGCGACAAAGCATGGAATCGTTACGGGCAAAAGCAATGGCGTAACAAACACCCCCCCTGAGTTGACCTGTTGAGGGGATGCCCATAATGTAGGCTCATTGTTAAAAAATCTATCAGTAGGCAATGTGCTCGTGACGTATCTCGTGACGTCACGAATCTAAAACCTATATTTACCTTATATATTCGAGACCTCAAGTTGATATTGCATAACCTGCGCCTTAATTCGCTTCTGCATTAAGCTAAGAATAGGTGATCGTCCTCAAATTGATATTGCCTATCCAGTCGGAGGAAGGAGCACGACATAGCCTATGTAGCCACAAGATCACGGAGTTGTACGAAACTACTCAGCAAAATTTTAAGGAGCCCTGAAAATATTGTTCAGTCACTCAGCCCAAGTCCCCCGTTAATATTCTTTGAAAGGTTATAAACATGCATATAGGTTACTTCCTTAAATTATTCCGGGATGATGAAAAATTGGAGAGACATTAATTCTCGCACCTTCGGTGGGAAAGTGTAAGAATCATATTTTATGTTCTTAAGGGAAAAATGGAGAGAGGTAAAGTGCCACGCCGCTACGTCTGCTAATTTTTCTCTTCCGTCTTGCGGATGAAATTTTTTGTCATTTTTTCAATCCATTTTCTCCGCGGAGAAAATAGAAATATTACAGAAATAGGATTTCAAATTGAATTATAGTCAGCGATAAATTCGCAGGAGTAGCTCATGCGATCAAAGTTTTTTGTTAAAATAACGTTCACTAATAGAAACATCATAAATTAAATCTACTCGACATTGCAGATTCTGCATAGTCTTTGCTCATAATTGCACGTTGGACGGAACGGAATTTGAGATTATAGATTTTTAAATGATATTCTTTGAGTGTAGGACCTATCTACACATCTAAATTAAATCAGCTAAATTGTAAACCAGCAAAATATACGCAGTCATGTATTGAAGGTTGCATATCCACGACTTTAAAAAACCGCGCCTAGCTCGTCTCCTACCTTTGACTTTAATTTTAACATTACTTCGTAAAAATAAAACTTCAGGACTGCAGCTGGAAAAATAAATTTCGGAAAAAGAAACCCCTCATTATTAAAATTAAATAAAAATTTTTTTAAAGTTGAAATTTTTTAAATCACACACGACTGACAAACATTTCCTCATAAAAATTACGCATGAAATGCCGGCTAGCCACAGACTAAGAAAATCCGATAAAAATTCTAATTTTCGAATCCCGTCTGTCGTGAAAACGAAATTGCTTTACTCCATCTAAATCATTTATTCTACCCACGCATATTTCCACATATTCTCGGGCAAGCCTATCAAAAATGTGAAAATATAGATGTTTCTTGATCGCGAAAACAACGCAGCCCTCCCGTCATAAAACAGTTCCATGAAACATTGCACGTGTCTCGAAAAATACGAGGAAAAAATATATACATCGCAGTTGTTGCGGTGAAAAGAGAACATTGTCCTAGATCATCAGGTGATCGTTTCATCAAAAACTTCCCACGGGATGATATTCCAACAAACCTAAAAAAAAAAAAGAAACACGCCGTTTTCGTCCTTTTTCCCCAACACGCAACCTTCAATTCTTTTTCATATTCATATCGCTGTCATTCCTCCCAAACGAAACGTAACACGGTGCAACATACGGGTTGATATAACAAAGGAATATTTTCAGGTAGTTTACAAACTTTCTCTCTCTCATTACAATGAGAATAACAAACGAAAGGCAAATTTTAGGGAAACTAGCTTGTAATATTATCTGACATTTAAAAGCAAAAGGAAATCTGCACAGTTCGTTAATTTGTTAAAACAAAAACGAAAACTAACGCTTCGAATCGTAAACAGTCATCCGAGCATTAACTGACCTTGGAAGAACTTAACATTACTTATGAAAGGAACTAATGTTTCCACGAGTCAAAACTTTTCCGGAGGGAGAGAGCAAAAAAAAAAAAAAAAAAAAAAAGACATAAATCAAAAACACAAAGTTTCCCACCAGTTGTTCAGTTTTAGCTTTCTCCTTCAAGAGTTCATTGTTGACATATTTGACAGATTTTTGTTTTTAGCCAATTTTAAAGACTTATTGACGTGGCTACTTCAATCCAACAAGATACGTTTACAATGAAAGGGCAATTTTTTTTAAAACAGGAGAATTTTCATTGCTTAATGGAAAGTCAGTAGGAGATGACCTTTTTTTTTGGCCTCTCAAAGCACTTTCTAAATTAAAACTCTTATTTAGAATGTATATTAAAAAAGACGGAGCGGTATTAAAAAGTTTGTCGAATAGCATAATCCTTCCTTTTGATACAATAAAAAAAGGTTGGGGAGTTTAATTTGTTTAAAATTAGATATTTTTCAGACGTAGAAGAATGAGGTGGTGTGCGATCTTGTGATGTGGAGCTTTTCAGTCTGTGCCTGTAGCCTAATTAATTACTCTAACCAAGAAAATAAAGCCTTTATTGAATTTCGTTGGTTTGACAGCAGCGATGAAGAAAAATTGGTAGAGACGAATACACTCATGCAGGCATTGATAATTGATGCTAGAACTAGAGAGGCCTAGAAGCACTGATGCCGGTCAGTGGTTCGGGGATAAGAAGAACCGTACCACCACTCAAGGTAAATCAAAGCCTTGTAAAAGGCGTTAATTTAACAAAACTAACAGAAGCCTTTGGAGGGAAAAAGAAGAGAAGATTGAAGGCAGGCGTAGACCGGGTCGGAGGTAAACATCCTGGCTCAAGAATCTAAGAGATTCAAAAATTCAAGTTTCCAAAATTCAGTATCCCTTTTTCGTTCGGCAGCCTCCAAAGTTAGGATCGCCATGATGATCGCCAATCTCCGACGAGGAGCGGGCATTTAAAGAAGAAGAACAAAAGCCATTGAGGCTCAACCCCCTCAAATGTTATTTAAGAAAATATGAAACACGATCAAAAAATAAACCAACCTCTAGCAAACGAAGTCGCCTTGGGTTCCCAAGCCGTCTGTAGAAAAACATGGAATGATAACTGTAGTGTATTGGAATAGCATGATAACACTGAAAGACAACGTATTCTTAAAGATATTTTTCAGTTGCAAGTTTTAAAAACAGATTGAAAAGTTTGTCATCAAAGAAAATACATCTTATTCTTAAGAAAAGTTCGAGTGATTTTCTATTGTAAAAAAAGTCGCTTCGCTTTGGGGCAACGGCAATAATTTCAAAGAAAATCATGTATTAACCAATTAGAAGAAATCAAGAAAACCTGTTAGGCACAATCACGATCTGAACAGCTAATTGAACTAAAAATTCGCCACAGAAAAAAATTAGACTCGAAAATTTTTAAAATTTTAGATTTTCTAAAAATGAGTCTTGATCTAATTTAAAAGTCACGACAGTAAATTGTATTCTCTGTGAACAGAGAACAGGTTAGAACCTGTGACGGAATAACGGCCTTTCTTTTAAATTGCATTTTCTCTTTTCAAGAAATGTTATCTCCTTGGATTTATGTACAAAACACCCAAGCATTTTCAAATTTGTTTTGTTTACTAATGCGATCAACACGTACCCCTTTATACGTATTCAAACTCGTGAAGGATTCGTGTTTACAATAATTTATTTGTTTGTTCCTTTCAGGTCGCTGAGCAAGATTTTCACCTTTAACGATCATACCTATTTGCACTTTACAGGGCGCTAAACTAAACATGGAAACTGAATCAACGAGCATTATCTTTAATTCTCATGCTAAGCAGATCCTTAATTTGAGCCACTCGTTTAACGTCTCTGCATTATTACCTTCAGGAAGTGATGATTTGTCACCTTTCATCTGGTGAAGTCAAAATGAAATGGCTACTTTCTCATGAAATCGGTCACAGCAACCCCGGACGTTACTCATTCTTTTTAAGCATCTTTTAAAAGCCCGGGAAAGATTATTTTATCGATATTTCAACCAAGCAACTTGTGCATGATCTAAACCTCTTTCTGCCTAACTTTCTACCGCCATTTCATTCCCACATCACAATCATCATTAATTTACAGATAAGCTAATCTTAAAATCTAAACCACAACGATCTGAATCTCCCTTTAATGCTTAGCTATATTCTTTAAAACTCGAAAGCGTATTCGAGATCACATTTTACAATATAAGAAAGTATAAGAATAATGGAATCATTTTTCACAAAAAAAATTGAAAGATTTCAATTAATCATCCAACGCCGTTCCTCTGTATTTTCAAGATGATCTACTATTTACATAACCTTGCTTATAAACGTCTACGTTTACGTTTTATTCCTCCTTCCTTCCCTCTTCCCCCATTACCCCGTCTAAATAATTATCCACGAAGGTGTTAATGTTCCTACACGCGTTTTATTATCATTATCAATCTCAGTCTCGTTTCAACTCGGCATTGTAACATAAACTTTCAACATTTCCGGTTGCACTGTTCAAGCGTTAAATCCGTCTTCAACGGGGGGAATAATTTTTTTTTACGATCCGCCTAACGAAAAGAAAAGAAGGGATCTTTCAAAAAAAAAGAAAATTGCCTTCCTTTAATGGAAAATGAAAAAATTTTTTAAGACGATAAAATGTCAGATTGCGCGAAAAATCGCGATTTTTTATCTCGGAATCAATTTTCCATCCCGTTTAAAACACAAAAGAGAGATAATAAAAGAGAGAGAGAGAGAGAGAGAGAGAGAGAGAGAGTATAGTTATTCTAAAGTTTACCCTTTTGCTGAAAAGTCGCTTGCAGTGTTCACTCATGCATATTTATTTGCTTTTAACCCCGGCCTAATTATTAAAGTGATAAATAATAACCGATATATTTTACCGAATGACATTTGCAAAACCGTTCGCTTGAGGAATCCATAATCTCTCCCCCGAGGCGTATAAACAATATTGTAAGTTAGAAATTTGCGGTGATATTTTTTACAACGTGTCGAATTCACAATTAGCTAATTAAAATGTCTCATATTAAACCGACCTGGCCCGAAGACGAACCCGTGACATTAAAACAACACGGAAACTCTGTTAGCCGACGACGTTAAATTTAATGCGCGGCTTTATTAAAACAATCTTAATTATTATTAATTCGTTTTGCAAAACAAGCCTACAATGCATTAATTTCAAAACGTGGCCGTATTCTCTTCTGGGTCACATCAACGACAAAAAAAAATTCCCGATTCCCGATCCTACAAAAGGGAATATGAAGCGTATGAAATGGCATTCCTAGAACATACAATGATGAGTTCGGGGAAGAGTATGAGAAATGAAAATAAAAAAATAATAGGTCGCTTTCGGAAACGTTCGGGTCAAATAAATTTTCATCCGGGCCTGAGCGAGTTCTACTTTCCTAACGTAAGGTTAGATAATAGAATTCTGAAATCGGAACTATTACTACGGGATTGTGTCGCTATATGAAATACGGGGACCGCTTAAACATTCCCAAATGGTTTCTCTTCTAGTATAGACTCGTCAAACAGAACACGGGAAAGGAAGTCGTATTTCAGTTCATTCATCTGTGAATTTTCTGGAGCTAAAGTTTGCTTCCTACCTTCATTATTATCGAAGAGCCCTTGTTAGGTAAAGGTTTAAACTAGTACATAAAGGGATAGAGAGTCTTATGTTTTTAAGTCTTTTCAAAAAAGGTTTCCGTATTTTTTCCTGTTATAGAGATCTTTTTTTCCCTGTAATTTCCTTGTTTATTCTTGCAAGTTTTTTTTTTTTAAACAAAGGTATTTAGGAGGGATCACTTTGTCTCGTCTAGAATTCATTTCACGTTAAAGCATAATGCAAGCTCAGCTGAAGCTGTATAATTAAACTTTTTTTTAAAAGAGAAGGGTTTTTGTAGCGACTGTAGAAATGTTCAGGTAAATGGAAATAATTTTTAGGTAAAAATAATAAATATAAGTCAGCAGGGAGAATCGTTTCTTATTTGAGTCCAGATCGGAGTGATCTGTAAGTGATAGATACCCTTTGCCTCCCCAAGGGGCATTGATGACTTTAAACCTACGTAGCTGTCAACATTGGGGACCCAGACTTCTTTGGGGAAATCGTTGGTACAAAGTTTTTCTTTACTATTACTAAAGAGTACTAAACGAGTACTAATGGGTACTAATATTTAAATTTAAAAATATTAAAAGGGGGGTCCGGTATAAGTGGGACCCCGACTTTTCATTTTCCATTTTCTTCGGAAAAATCATTGGTACAAATTTTTCCTTAATACTATTAAAGAGTACTAAACGAGTACTAAAGGGTACTAACATTTAAAATTAAATATATTAAAAGTGGGGGTCCCGTATTAAGTGGGACCCCCACTTTTCATTTTACATTTTCTCCGGGAAATGGAAAGGTACAAAATTTTTCTTTACTATTACTAAAGAGTACTAAATGAGTACTAAATGGTACTAATAATTAAATTTTAAAATATTAAAGGGGGGGTCCTACTTAATATTGCCGGTCGCACCCCCTTCCAAAACAAGAGGAAAATGACGGGAACCGTCATAAACTTTCTCACTCTTAAACCAAATATCTTTGAACTGTAAGTTTTTGTAGTTTTGCCCTTCATTTTTCGAAATTTTGATTCCTTTTCCCCCAAAAATTCGATTAAAAGATGCCATATTTAAAATCTACCTGAATCGTCAATGACGACATAAAGTGTTCTGACCAATGACGTCATGTGACGTAATGGGACAGACTTCACACGAAAAATGTTTTCAACTTCTCATAGCCTCATTACGAGCAGGATATAGGAACATGTGGTGTCATTAGAAAGAATAAAAAGCGCTCTATAAACTGCAACTCTTAATTTCACATAAAATTTTAAACCTTGCTGGCAATTACGGAAAATAGCGAAAGTGCCCATCTACCACGCCAATACTTTCTCTCTTCGCTCGAAACTAATTAAACACTTTCCCTCCCAAGAGGGGGATTTTTTTTATTACTTCGGCACTCATCAAAAATGGCCATTATTAATTTTAATAATTTTTCAAGATGATCGGCAATATCTATGCATTCATGTACGATATTTTGCATATGATTCAGATTTTTTTATGTTTCCAGCAAAATTACTGAGCGTAGCACTTCACTACAAGGTTGTTGGGAATTCAAGATAAAATCTGAGGAATTAGAGCCATAGCTCAAGTTGAAAAATCGGTAGTCAAAGGGTTAAGTTGATTTGATATCGTGATATAATCAAATAAAGCTGGACGAGAACAGCTGTAAGATTACAGCTTTTTCTTTCCCTTAAAAAATCTACGAATATTAGATGTTTGCTTTTAAAACTCCTCGTTCTTTCGGCGTCCTTTAATCCATCAAAGTTTAAAGGAATGTGTCTGACAATCCTGTTTGGATTAGACATGTTTTAGATATTTATTCCTCTAATTATTTTTATGGCTTTGGGTTTGGTCGAATAAAAACTTTAAAGACCCTTAAGCTTAATCACCATTTTTGAATTACAAGATAATGCAAACTTTAATATCGAATCAATAATCTTCAGACTCGACTATTCCCAGACTTATCAAACTCTGAAAACTATATAAATTGTAAATAGCAACACAACACAGTCATAAACAAGTTTCCAGACGATTCAATGCCACGTTTTCAAAATAGATATCGCTATCTCTATTGAAGAATACGCGAGTGTTAAGCAGCTTTAATACTCGAATCCATAAAGTCTATCCACTTATATGCGGGTCCTTCTCAGCTAAAAACGACCTTTTTAACGACTGCTTATCTTCTCAAACTCGCATAACTCACTTAAAAATGCAAAATTTCGACAGTTTTATGTTCTTAATACTCTACATTTATTTCGCTTTTTCATCTCTTTCTTACATTTTATAGACGAAAAAAAGTTGCTTACACTCTTTTTTTTTTGTAAAGGAAAAAAAAATAAAGGACTGAAAGAAAGCATAATTATTAAAAAGCTCTTCCGAATCAAAAAGCGAGGAAAAAAACGAAAATAGACGGCTAAATGTCGCGAAAATTACGAAAATGTCATGTCACACAATCGGAACAAAGAAAAATGGAAAGCTTTCGAATAATCCCCACCTCCCCGATTTTATTCCGCTCCCCTAATTTATCATACTTTAAAACAATAGTCATCAGTGCGGATCCAGGACGTGAAACTTCACCTTTTCCCAATATTGGGAATAAAAACACCTTCTACTTTTTAGTTAGTTTTATTCCATTATACGGGTGCTTTCCGCCGGAAATGAATGATGTCAAAGCTAATAAAGGCGATTCAACTTTCCGACATAAATAACGGCAGGAATATAAGCCGAGCGAGGGAGGAAGGTTAAAATAAACAAACTCGTAAGTATTTCGGCGCCGGTGTTTTCTTGGAACTTAAAACAAAAAAAAAAAAAAAATAATCTGATACAAAAAAGGAAACAAAGGGTCATTTTCCGAAAGTCTTTCTATGCGACCGGAAATAATGAAAATTTATTTTTTCCGAGAGAGATGGAAAAGAATCGATGCAACGGAGTAAGTAAATTCATTTAGAAAAACCGTTGGCACTGGGTCCTGCTTTTAAAATTCATTAAAAAAGAAAATCCTCGGCAAAATCTCAGAAAAAGGGTTTTTCCTTACGAGCGGATGCAATGAAAACTTTTGATTTTTTCTTCCTTTTTTTTTTTTTTGCCTCATCCCATCGTTTTCTTTTTCTTTTCATTTCATTTCAGGAGATGATAATGGTTCAAAGTAATTTCTAATTTAAAAGAAAACTTGGCAAAAGTTAGCAGATGGGAATTACGTGTCTCAAAGGTAAAACCGTATAAGGTACAGTAATGAGTAGTAGATTATTTTATTTATTAGGAGGCTATTACTTCAGTTTTATGGAAGATAGAAAAAACTTTTTGTTGTAAATGAAAAAGCTACTCCTCACGAAAATAGGTTTCTGCAATTTTAATTTTTTTACAATTCACAAGTTCACAAGAAGCTCTCGTCGCATCAATTATTCTTTTTAATTTTTAAAGGTTTTGCAGAGTTTGCTACGTGGCGAAGTTTTCATATAAAAAATGTAATGCTTTATGATGATTTTTAAAATTTTCATGATTTTTGAAATGATGATGAGTAAACTCAATAATGAAGCCTGGTGGCAAGGCCGCGAGTTCTTCTTACAACATCCACATACTTGATACTTAGCAACAAGCCTATGATTCTTTGGCTGACTCGATCCTCCAACTAGAGAGCATGAAACGAGAGTCGCCAATTCTGTTCATCGAAATCGAGCCTTTTCATTGGCTGGACCAAAATCGTTGCCAACGACTCCCGTTGATTGGTTGTGACGTCATACATCTTCTGCTGCTCGGTTCTTAACTTACGTTTACAGCCAATCAAAAAGCAGCGATTTATTTAGCGACTCTCTCCTTTCAGGCTCTCCGACGACCTAAGATGCCGCATCGTTAGAAAAATTATCCTCCTAGTATCACCCAGAACGAACCCTGAGGACATAGACATGGATTTTTAACAGACAGCAATATTTTTGCTTTATCAACCGTTGGTAGATAAAGCATTGCTTTCGTCAAAAAATTGATCCCCTATTTTTTTGACTGTTTTGAAATTCTTGAAACTTGTTTCAAATGAAGCCTTTTTATGCTGCGGCTTTCTTTGCCCTCTTCTATTGTGGAGGAGCTGCAACAGGCTGAGAGACATCAAGGTAGAAGGAGATCGTAAGTCGAAATTCAATTTAGAAATTAAAGTAATTTAATACTGGCTTTACAACCAGTGCGTACTTTTCTTCTTCGTAGAGGGAAAACTTGCCACATGACCTGCCCACAACAAATCCTCCACTTACAAAAATAAACAAAACCAATAGCTACGAAAGAAAAACTATCTCCTGTTAATAGAATTCTAATAAGCCACTGAAAATTGCAATGACGGCGCCAGAAAAAAATTCTGGATGGAGCACAAGTCGAACATTGTTACATTACAGCAATATTACTGTTCTTCCCAAATACGTAGGTGGGGCCAATTTTTTTCCAGGTGGGCCTGGCCTCCCCTTGGCGCCGTCCCTGGAAAATAAGAGCTAAATTTCCCCGATAACGTAAACCGTACACAAACATTAATCAAGAAGAAACATTAAAAACTACGAACGCACCATGCGGAACTTTACCCCACAATAATAGTTGAAAACCAGAGCAACAACAGAGAAGAACCCATTTAAAATAAAATAAAACAGCTCTTCCCAACAAACATTATTTTTCTCCTGAAAAATAGTTAGCAACGTTATTGGAAAAGTAATTTACTTCCTGATAATAAAAGGACCTAAAATATGTATAGGGTCATTAATGACAGGCCGAAAAGAAACATTTCCTCAAACAGAACTATTCTTCTTCCAAACTTTAACCAATCGAAAAGTTTTTATACGAGCCAATTTCTTTTCCATCGACAAGATTTTTATTTTTTTTTTCACCGCTGACTCAAGCCGGCGCATGAATCATTTGAAAGAAAAGAAAAACTTTTAAAATCGCAAAGTAAATTTAATAACAGCGGTAAGAATTTCGTAAAGTAAACGCGCTAAGGTCGAGGAGCACAAAAGAAAAACTCCCTGATGACGTTCTTTATTAACTTCTGCGGCTGCAAAAAATTCCACCTATAATTTTCGTACCTTAGGGGCGTTGATAATGATGATCACAGCGGTCGCATAAAAAACTTCAAACTTTTCTTTCCCTTTTTTTTCTCCCTGCCCTCCTGCACGCAATTTTTCTAAACGAGAATCAATGAGCGTGGCATTTTTAAAATTTCACAAAAAAAGTTCGATCTTTCATATTTTTTTTTTCGGATTCCGACTTTTTACGACGATTCCCCTCGTTAAATTACCCGAAGCTGGTTTTTGCCTAACGGAAACTTTCCAATAAAAAATGAATCATCTATTAAAAGGCAATAATTTCCCGGCTTTGGCAACGGATACTGCAGCTGAGGGGAAAAAAAATTGATGGCGTGAAAATTATTCCGGGAAAACATTTATAAACTTTGGGAAAATTTTGCATTTCCCCTCTTGGTATGGAAAACTTCCTTCATTTAAGTGAAACTCATAACAAAACTCGTTAAAGAGTAGGAAAAGGCGGCAGCAGCAGCAGCACCTCAGGACTTCATTTACGGCTTTCAAATTCGACTTCGAACAGCAACACTTAAATCTTCTCATTCCTGATTAATTCCAAAAAGCATATTTACAATTTTAAAAAAAAAAATGGCGTTAAAGCGTCAAAAAAAAAAAAAACGTACTCCCGCGCTGTTTACATATGACAACCCTTGAAAAGTCGCGTTAAAATTTATAACACGAGGAATTTATTTATACACAAAATTAACGTGTAAACACTTTCTTACAACAAACAAACCAACAAATAAAATTAAAACAAACAAAAAATTTGTTTAAAAGTTTCACATTTCGGACAGAGTTAACCGGTAAAAGGAGAAGTAGACAGAAAACTGAAGAAAATGTGGAAAGCTCCGAACAGTACAGCGTACCGTTGTCGTCAAGGCAACCGTTCGCATCCAGACGGTTCATTCATCTGACATCTATCGTATAAACTTAAAATCACGTGCTCGGGAAAAACAGTAAACAAAACTTGTCACGTGGTCTTAGTGTTTCATTTCCTTTTCGAATCAACTGCTGACTGCGATTTTTATTATCTTCCCCCCAAAAAAAAAAAAAGATTTCCTAAAAATTTAATTCTTTGCTGATGAAGCGAAGATTTGCTCGGATGAAAAAATTGAACAAAAAAGCTGAAAGAAAAAGTTTTTCAGTTTCCGTTTCCGTATTTGTAATGAACTTTCCCCGACCTCTGCATTTTTATAATACAACATCATAAATAAGCGGTAGCATGCGTTGAAAAAATCGGTAAGATTCAAAGCAATAAATCTTTTCAATGAAAACTTATGACTATGGGGAATTTCTTTAGGTGAGAAAAATACACTATGGATTTTTTTTATGTCAGATTATTGTTGAAAGTGTGATTAAAAATAATTCTGATTTCTTATCTCTTATTATTTTTGGGCAAAGGAAATGAAAATTTAAGAATAAACATGAACATGTTGGGCAGAAGGATTAAATTCTCTTTAAGTGTTAAAAGGAGAATTGAAATCATGTTTTCAATTCCCTGGCTTTTACAAATCCCTTATAATAGCTGTTCAAAAAGCAGAAAAACCTTTTTTCGGGATTAGAAAACTTTTCCAGATTCTCTCTTGCATAAGAATCGCTTTAATAAAAGACTAACCGAGTAAGTCGAGCAGATTTCGTATTTAAAAGATTTGACAATTTTCTTGAAGTTTTAGTTTCTCAACCACCTTGCATTTGATTGTTTTTACACGTGTTTAATCAAGCGTGCCTCAAAAGCGCAATCACTAGAGCGACTTTTGCAAGTTCACAGCTAAAACGCCGAACTTAAAAAACCAAGATAGCTGCTCACCCATATTTAACTTAAGCCAGAGAACCGTCGTCTGCTTTCAGATTCGAAGTTCTTAAGGTTCAGATTTTCGAACAAAAATCAACTGAAAACATTGTCAGCTTACACAGGATGACACGTGCACAAATCGTTCGCAAGAGATGATCCATTAAATCAAAGCTAAAGATAAAACTTTCAAAATTAAAATTGATAAAAAAGATTCCCGAGTAATCTTTTCCTTCACTTTAAAAAAAATTTCTTTCCTTAACTAAGACGAATGATATTTTTTATTTTGAATGATAGCTTCAGCAATCTCGCTCTTGTACTACCAGACGTGTTTACAAAAATCTAAACGAAGTTTTTTTTTCCCTTAATACCTTAAGGATAAATATCAACTTACCACTGAAACTTTTATCAAAAAAAAAGGGGGGGAAATACCTGGCAGGAGTTTGGTAAAGAAAAGATTGTTTTGGTTAACGATTCCCTTGTTCCCGGCGAGAGGAAAAAATTCAACTAATTTATACAAGCTTTCGGCTGTTTTTTTCCCCTAAAAGAGGCATGAAATTATAAATGTAAAAAGTTCTTTTCCCTCTGAAAGAGTTGACGTGTTTTTAAAAAATGGATTTCAAAAAAAATTCGTGGCTTTGTTGTTTTGCAATTTTATTGTCATTACCGATGTTTTTTTTTCCTCCACCAAAAACACGGCGCTTTATTTGGTCGTCTTTACACAAAAAAGTGCGAAGTGCCTCTGGATTTAAAATAATATCACCGCTTAGCTAATAAAAAATGAGTGATTAGTAAAAAAATGTGAACGTATTTTCAAAGAGCCAATAATTGGAATCCTGACGCTTTTTTTTTCAATTTTTTCACAGAGCGTAACTGATAAGTTGATATTTTTCCTTAGGGTACGAAAAATAAATTCTGTCTGATTTTTAGTAAACACATCTCAAAGCTGCCAGTACGAGAACGAGATTGTCGAAGCTATCAGTCAAAGTAGAATCATTCGTCTAGTCGAGAAAGGAAAAAAAAACGAGAAAAAAGTAGTAAAAAAAAAAAAGATTTATCCGGAGAAATCTTTATAGTCTCTTCCCATATTGGAGCATTTAACCCTTACTTTCTTGACTTAATAAGGGACGACGATGTACCAAGCCTTTTGGAATTTTAAATGGCTACACGGTCTAAGATTTATCATTTTTTTCCTCTTCTTTTTTTTTACTTTATTTTTCGGGCAAATATTCCTCATTAAGGAAATTACATTTTCAACGATTTGAATAAACGATTAAAGTGGAAGAAGTTTCTGACATTTGTTTCAGTTTGCTGAATTTATGAATATTCATTCCCATTTGGAAAACGGGTGGAAAAGATGTTCCGAAGGGAGAGGAGAAAAAAAAACGCTAAGAAGTGAAACTTTTTACGTCTGGGAAAAAAAAGTTTTTCTTTCTTCTGACCGCAGACGAATCATTGGACTCATTAAAACTGTTTGGATCAAAGTTTTGACGTTGTTATTGATTAGATACTCGAAAATATTTTTAATAAAAATATTCTTATTAAATGTTTCGGGATCGCGAGTAAAATTCAATTTTCGTTCGGGAGATTTCTTGTTGAAAGGTTTTTTTTAATCAATTAAAAATTTCAAGGGGTTAAAATATTTATTTTGAAAATGCATTAAGGTAGCAAAAATTTGACTCAGGGTTTGAAAATCTTTTACCTCCCTGGGGTGGGAAAGGAGGGAAACCCTTTATGGAGATAAAAGAAGTTTTCTGGAGACCGAGGAGGGGTAAGGGACGATATTGAGAATGGAGCAGAGACTTGTTTAGTAGCTCTTAGTCCCCAAACTAGAAGCACTATGACCTTGAGTACGTTAATGAATTCTGAAGGGAATCAGAACGAACATTCCATTTATTTTAGGTCATAAAAATAATTTATATTGTCGTGTAAGCTTATTTCGGGCTGTCCAGCACAACGGCAGACAGTATTTAGTAGCTCTAAATAAACAGAGCCATTAATTTCAAGCAGCAAATTTTCTGAAGCCGTTATTTCCTCAGCTTGTAAGAAGGATCCACTCAAAATAAAAACCAACAGCTCATGGTGCACTCCCTAAGACTGAAAACTAAAGCCCTGTAAGGATTGAAATTTACTGCTCTAGGCCTAAGAAAGAAGTGGCATTAAGTGCAACTCTAAAATTATTTTGTTTTAACTCCACTGCGCAGGTTGACCAAATGACGAACTTGGTGTCAACCTCAAAAGTGGAGATAGAACAAAATAATTTTAGATGCTCGAACTACGTCACCAACTAGATTAATAATTACCGACAATTTACAATTTGCTATAAACACTTAATTAGGATCCAAGAGCTTTACTAATATGGATAGAAAAAATGAAGTCTATAAATTCTCATAGCAGAAACTTCCTCAAGTTTGTGGCCACCAATAACTCTAACATCCATTTTACTTGAAAACTTAAAATTTCCCGCCAAAAGCAAACATTCCTTCGTAATGGGCAATATCCTCTTTATAACTTAAAAAAATTCTCAAAATCTCTAAAGAAATGAGTATCATTAACCTTGCTGGTTAATGCATAATGCATTAATCCCTGTTATACAAGATATTTCCTTTGCATCACAAGCAGGTTAATCTACTTACGCGTAAAGGATTAGAAACTCCTTCAAGTACGCAGCTTGATTCTCAAAAGCATCCCTTATTTTCCAACCTTTTAGTTTCTTTTTTTTTTTGTAATGCGTCCATCCATTTCATCCTATTCTCATTAGCTTGAGATCATTATTACCTCTTTTGTGTTTTGTTATTTGTTAGAAGCTCGTACCCAGGGTCATTACGCGGTTTTTGCAAAAGATCATTTTTTATTTTTCGAAATGATTTAATAGGAGAAAAAGGAGGGGGAAAAAAAGCGAAAAGACCCAAACCACGCCTCGTGTTCTAACTTGGTGTTTTTTTTTTATCCTTTTCAGGTAAGTTTTCATCTCCCAATGGAATTTACTGGAGATACGTCGGGTATACTGTAAACCCGATGCATTTATCGGAGGAATGGGCGTTTAATTCGAGGTCAGCTAAAATTATAGCCTCATAAATTTTTCCCTACTTTTTCTTTCGTTTAATGTTCTTTCCTTGTTTTGTTTTTTAAAGGATTGTTTTCAATTCCGAGTTTTTTTTTCGTTTCGGGTAAGATAAAGACCGGGAGAATTGAAAGGAGTAAAGTTAAGCGAATTGTAGTACGAATTGTGCGATTTAGTTTTTTTCTTTAAGGTTATCATGATTCTACATGGTCTTTGATTTTTAAAAAAAAAGGAGGTAAAAATTTTGTCTTCTGCTAGGAATCCTAGCAGATTAGCCGATTAATCGATTAGCCGATGGACCAAATCGGTGCTGCAAAAAGCAGGAATTGATACGTCGATTTTTTCATCACACTCGGTTCGCCACGCCGCATCATCGAAGGCCCTTTCAAAGGGGGTGGACCTTGCAGCCATTTTCAGGTCGGCGGGTTGGGGCCCGAATTCCCTGGTTTTTGCCGATTTCTACAACCGCCTGATATTAACGAACCCGGACGAATTTGCCCGGTCTATTTTAAATAAGGACTAGTTTTATAATTTCTGGTGCCTTATATTCGAGAATTTCAATTTTATTTTATTTGCAAGTTTGACTTATTTTGTTTTAGTCCAATTGTTTCTAGTCGCACTATTTCGTGCGGATAAGTGAACATTATTCACTTATCAGCCTTTCGGGGCGGAAATTTCTTTTCTCTGAAGATCTACATAAATCTCGAGAGACGAGAATCGCAGTATAATTACTTAATCAAACGAACTTGTGCCTCCTTTAAACTCTAAAAAATTTCCAGCTCCTCTACTGGAACTAGACTCGATTACTAAACGGTCGAGAATTACTGGCAATTACTGCTTTTTAAACTTAGTTCGTGACCCCCAATCTAATACTCTTAAAAAAAAAAGGAATAAAAGAGCTTTCGAGAATTAACCTGCGTATCTCAAGGAGCTTCTAATCCCTTACACGTAAGCAGATTAACCTCCTTGCGATGTCAATGAAGTGCCTTGTAAAACAGGGGGGATCAATGCATTATGCATTGATCGCAATTAACCACTCGACGCTTTTCAATCCCCTTTTTATATTTTTAAGATTCCGCGAATCCCCCCCCAAAAAAAAAAAAGGATTTGGGATGATGAAAACTTACGTCATGATATCGATTTTTGGTATCCCATGGGAACACTGAAAATATGACTTCGGAAAACGAAAACGGGGTGACAATCTTACATTAGCTAACCTGACAACGGGTTAGCGATGATTTATTTCCCGTAAGGACCGAACCTCAGCAACGACGACGACATTATTTCAATTTCGTCCGTTTCCGCCTTTTGTGCTCACGGAAACCGTCAAAGTTTATTACTCACATAAAACTAATTACGCATCATCCATTTTGCCATAAAATCCGACCCGTGTGAGTTTATCCGGCGGGGGAAAAATTACTTTTTGAGTATTAAAAAAAAAAAAAAAATCGAATGACATAATTAACATTCGATACATCGAAGAGGGGGGCAGGAAAAAAACAATTTGATTAATGATGCTGTGAGTTGTCTCCTCTAAAATGGAAAAACATTTTCCCACGAACTGTTCTCATCTAGACAGTGCTCCATTTATATTCATCTTAGTGCTTTTACCTTAACTTCAACTTTAGGCTTCATGTCGTTAATTTGAGTGCTTTGACGATTATTCTTTTCGCACGGTAAAAACAGAAACACTTTTTTTTTAAAAAAAAAGTCGGGGAAAAATATCCGAGTAAATTTAAAAGGAGAAAAGGTTAATGCATTGAAAATCACTCGCGTATTTGGAGAGGTAAACGAGTAGAAGAATCGGAATCCATGACAAAAAAAAAAAGAAGGAAAAAGTTGTCGAAGCTTTTCAAAATGCGGTTTCAAAGCAAACATTATTCGTGTGTACACTCAGGAGAAATTCAAAATTCACGATTTTCTAAATAAAAAAAGTGAATACGAAATCTCTTGGAATTAAATTTTCAAAGAAATGTTTGAATTAATGCAAGACCGATGGGAAATAATTTCCTCGTTCGCGGGGCTTGAGGATTTTATTTTTAGTTCCGGAATAATCAAATTAAGCACTAACGGGGATATCCTCTTAAACACAGAAGGGGATTTAAATCTTGCGAGTTTCATCCGAGGTTTTAATTCTTGCAAGAATGAGCCCCTTGTATTACTTAATTTACAATTTTGCGAAGAACGGAAAAAACAGGCCACACTCCTGACCTACTTTCCCCCTTCGTTTCGTAGCAACCTATGAGAAAAGTTATTTTAGTTAAAACTTTCAAAGCTAACGACGATCTGGCAACTGAAGATGACACTCGAGAAATATGACAGTGCACAATTGGTAACAGAATATCGTCCGTTTTACAGGGAGGGGGAAAAAAACCAGAGCGCAAGGTATATAAAATTATAGAGGATATATAAAAGCAGAAAGAGGAAAAAAAGTTGCGGGACAGAGAGAAAGCGAAACGTTTCACAAGGATCGTGCTGCCTACTATCGGCATCGCCTTCAACTATGTTTGTCAATATACTCTTCAGAATTGTCAACAGTAGTGGTTCTTTTTTTTCTTCTTTTTCGATTTAGCAATTTGCTTTTAATGAACCGATTGTCTTGGACCATTCTCAAATAATGAACTGGGAAAGGGTATAAGGGTTTCTTGGACAAGAAAAAACATTAGAAAATAATTTTTTTTCCCCACGTCATTACAATGCGGCTTTTAATGTTTGTCGGGAAAGGCGAATTTATTGTTTCATAGTTTAACCACCAATTTGTTTAATTTTTTATTCCGAGACTTTAGTTGATTTTTGTTTTAAAAATTTGCAGCAAGCAATGGGAGCAAAAACAAAGAGGAAAATGATAAAGACTGTCATTAATTTTTTCGCATCTGTATTTTTTGTTGTTGTTGTTTTCAAGGCATGTTTGTATACTCTTAAGACTAGAGCCAGCCTCGTGGCTCAGTAGATAACGTGCCTGACTCACACTCGGGAGTTTATGGGTTCGATTCCACTGTCTTCCGCTTTCGCATCACAGTTTAGAGTGACCGCATACTCAAAGCTACCAGTATGCTCACTTTTTACTCATAAATCAATTTCTCAAGTATATCCGTTATCCACATAGGTGGACATTCAGAAAGATCCGTTTAATTTCCATCATCCTTCATAAGTTTACACTTCTCTCAAAATCTTGCCCTTTCTTTAATCCCATTTATTCTAATACCCTAAAAACTTAGCTATTACCATCATCAAGTTAATAAGATTAGTTTGATACATTTACAAATTTTCCTCTATCAGATAAAACTTAGCTTTACATCTTGAAATTATCCGATACCGTTATCCGAGCTCTAAAAGCACATGAAGCTTACAACATGATCAGTTTAATATTAACTCTGCATGTGTAAACAAGAGATTCTAATCTTTTCCTGAAACATGATAAAATACATCCAAAGCTATCGAGAAGAAAAGATTTGTTGGCCGTGGATTTATTTTAAAAAAAAAAAATTATTTGCGCCGATCCGAAGAAACAGCGAGTATGACTTTGACTCATTAAAAATGAACCATTTGATGCTGCTGAGATAATAACCATAAAGAAAAGAGACGCATATATGAACAACAAGAACAACATCAATTGGAAAAAGCTTCAATTTTTCCCGAACCCGGATTATCCGTACAGATACGTTTCGTTTTTATCTCGACCTCGTGGAAGTAAATCTTTGGGAAAATCGATCCCGTGTTATCCAATATTTTTATTTCATTACTTTCCCATCCGGACAACAAAAGCGGGATTTGAATATCGACCATTTTAACGTGAACATTTTGCGACAGGTGTCTTCCACGATTTCTCCGGCTCGGATTTGAAGCTCTTCCCCGAGGGCTTCGGAATTAGATCCATTTAAATCTCAGCGGTTTTACCCATATATATGCAAAATTTCTCTAAGCTCGCTTCTTCCGTATCAATATGTCATCCTCATTTAAACGTTTTAGGCGCCTCAAGAGATGACTTCAACAAGAAGGCCGTAAGGGAAATGGCCACTTATTCGAAACCTTTCATTTGGAAAATTTTCAACTTGTATGAAAATCTGTCAGCATCAGCAAAAATATTCCTTTCCAACTTTTATTTTTTTCAAATCGACTCGGGGTTCCTTCCCTCTCAAAGATAAATCGCTGGATACGGTTTTAAACGATCGCAACCGATGTGGAAAAAAAATCCCAGGAAAGCGTGAGCCTCAAAGAGCGGCCGATTTCCAAACATTAAAGAACTAAATCAGCCCACAGTTCAAAATATTTGAGAAAAATTGAAACTTTTAGGTTTCACTGGTTTCAAATGATACTTTCCTCTGAAACCTGACACTATTTACAAAAAAAATTTCAATTTTGAAACTTTTTTGACTTCAAATTGAAACTTTTAGGTTGAAACTCTTTTTTTTTCTCAAATGAGAATATTATTTTGAACTGTGCCCGATCAAGAAAAAAATAACGAAGCATTTCAAAAGCATAAAAAAAAGTCAATTCGTTAATTAAAATTACTGAGTATAAATGTTGTAAGAGGAATTGCTACAAGAGATCTTCGATAATAAATCTCGATTTCGTGTTGTATTACATTTCATAATAAGAAAACAAAAACCTCTTTCCTCTTTTCATAAATTCTTACTTATATAATTAAGTATTCTCTTCCGATTTCGCAAAATCAACATTTAACTGTAAAATTAGTAAAATCGTACTAATCATAAAAAACCCATCCTCTTTTCCTCTTTTATCTTTTTTTATTATTATTAATGTTCAGTTAAGCGATATTGCCTGAGTGTAATGTGGACACAACTGATACGAGATGTTAATTAAAATGCAACGTCATCAATTATCGACATCTGATAGCTTTTCATTCGCGACTCAACAGTTTTATTGGGTAAAATTTCAACTATTCAACGAGCCGTGCATGAGCAGTAGAGAAAAACTTTAATTTTTTTCGGGCGGGACCGATGCACCGGAAAGAATAAAATAGAAGAATCTAATTGACCCGACGTTACGGTTCAGATTCATCCTCACGGCATAAATATTAAATCTTGGCAACAATCTTAAACAGCGAAGGGGAAAAAAACGGATCGTCTTATGAACCTTCCTCCAGCAAGTGAAAATTAGGGGGAAAAAAAGGATTTTTATGGTTAAGTTCGAACTGAGAAAATCGAAAGCTAAGCTAAGAACTCGACGATGGTCTATCTTAGGAAAAATAATTCACATCTGCCGGGTTAAAGTCTGCTAAAAACGAGTGCTGACTTCATTAGTCGAATTTGACTCAGTAATTTTGTCTAAAATTGAAAACATCTGGGGGGAAAAAAGTTTACGGGTTAACGCGATTTCCCAGATTTAAAAATTACAGCTCATATTCCCAATTTTTTATTTCGTCGTTCCTAAAAAGCATACTAACGACGAAGGGAGAAAATGCAGTCATCAGGGCACGTGACGAGAATGTGAAAAAAACTTAAGAAAATGAAGGGAAAATGGATGAATATTTCTTTTTCTTTAACGGAAGAATAAAGATGACATGCATCCATCAGACTTTCGTCTTATCTTATCACATTAAGCCTGGATTTTTATTTTCAAAAAAACCTTTTTATTTATTAACTGGACTTTGATCCCCGCTGCTGCATTTTTATTCTTGAGGAATCTCAAATTAGTACTCCAATGGGAAAACGTATTCAAAATGCCAGCTTCTCGTCGGAGGCTGGCTATCATCATGGCGATTCTAACTTTGGGGGTTGCCAAACGAAAAACAGATACAGAATCTTGGGCATACCAGTCTCCTAGAATTGAGCCAGGATGTTTTTCCCCGACCTGATCCTCGCCTGCCCTCAATCTTCCTCTCTATCAAAACAAGCCGGTCGAAATTTGGGTTTTCTTATTCGCAGATCAGATCGCTACAATTTTAAAGCGATGAAGCAGCCGTTTGACCACGGCTGATTTCCAAGGTTGATCTTATGAAAAGAAACTTACCTGAAAAGAAAAAAGAAAAACATTGTTAGTTTATTTACACTTTGGAAACACATATTAAAAGAAAATAATTTTAAAATTTTATATGGTTCTCTAAGCTAATAAATAATGAGCAAGTTTGTCAAGGGTCGAATTTTGAGTATTTTCTATTTTTGTTTAGTTTCATCTAATCAAAACTTTTTAAGAAAAGTTATTATTGTTTTTATTACAGCGCCGATTGAAAATTGAATTTTGAGCACTTAACTTCACAAAAAATCTCTGCTTTTCAATGAATAAACATTAAATAATTAAGCAAGTTACTTTTGAAGCATTCGGTGCGTGATAAATGCATGAGTGTCAGTCACGAAAAAAAAAAACGAACGCTATTTTAGTCAAAATTCCAGTGAATAAAGTTCGAACTCACTATAAAAAATATTCCTCCACTTGTAAAATGTAAGCAGATTGTTTAAACAAGCAACCATTGGAAAAAATTGCAGACACTAATACGCCACGAATGAAATTACACTAATCCTAAGTCTGATAAACGAAAAAGATTACTATGTTGAAAATTCACTGAGTTACAAAAGGCGTGACTCGCGAAAGAAGAGAAACTTGCACAAGATTGCTCTCTAGAGCTATCGAGAAACGACAATATACCGTAGAAACCCAATAAAGGTGGCTGTCTTTGTTCTGAAATTGGCATGTAAATCCTCGTATTCTCAAACTTCATATTCCGCATTTCACATTCCCAATGGTACCAACCCTCATGTCTTATAAAACCGCTATTCCGATGTGTAAGAGAGTCGACACAATTTCGATGATTTATAGGATTAAGGTGGGTGCCTGCGTTTAAAACTGAAACGAGTGCATTATCGTTTTCCAAGGACGTCTGAAACCATTAAATGCAGGAAGCATTAAATCGGAAAACCATATCCGCACCCGCTTATCGGCAAGCGATTAAAAGCTTTTTTTTGTCGTTTGTTGATATCAATATGTGTGTGTGTGTATGAAAAGTACTCCATCATACGAGGAAAATTATTTTTCCAACTCCTAAAGGATTTTTGTCTCCGTTTTTCGATAATGAAAATCGTGTAAGATGCGAGAAGGGAAGTCGTAGTAAGCAAGAGGAATGAAAATCCAGCTTACCAGATATAGAAAGTTTTAACTTTTAAAGGCAAAAGAAAAAGTTTTTCAGCTTACTTGAAATTATTGATTCAAAAAGGTTGAAACTCGCTGTCGTCTCATTAAAAAGCACCGCACCGCATTTTTTTTCTCCCTTCTTGCTTCAGTTCACATGTTTCTCATGAGAAAGTTACTTATTAGCATTATTATGTTCTTTTATTACACCTCCGTCGGCTTCTTTTCATCTTTTATGATTTTCTCCCGTTTTTCATTTCTTTTAACTTTTTCCTTTTCTCTCAAGTTTTTTCGATCTAGTGGTTGACAAAGTGAGGGAGTGTTTTCATAAGCTTGGTTACAAAATGATGTAACGTTCCCGGCTTATATTAATATTTGTCGGATTCAAGACTATATTCCTGCTACTTTTTGGTCAAACTTTTCACCAATTTCAAACAGCAAAGCCCCAACAATGTGGTCTACTGGAGTCTAGAAAAGCAGAGGCATTTTCATAAACCGATCAAAGGTCGAATATTGATATCAACGTTGTTTTGAACAAACAACTTATGCTCGGCAGTAAGCTCCAAAGTGCCAAAATATGATGTGATTTTGGCTAGAAATGAAAAATGATCTCTGGCACATGGAGAGTCTGATAGGCGAGAGTCGCCAACTAAATTGCTGCTTTTTTATTGGCTGTGACCAAACGTAAGTTAAGTACCGAGCAGCAGAAGACATATGACGTCACCATCAATCAGCAAAAGTCATCAAAAAACGATTTTGGTCCCAGCCAATGAGAAGCCAGGATTTTGATATACAGAGTTGGCGACTCTTTCCTTCATTTCTAGCTGCATTAAAAGAGAGATTTTGCACCGATGTTCCCGCATGAGTAAGATTCCTTAAATCTTAGATTGCAGAACTAAAATATCTTCCTCTTATTTATTGAAAATCACATCATTAGTGTTTTCAGTCCTCAAAGGGATCGCATATAAAGCGGTTAAGAACATGAATAACTCGATTCCGCTCTCCTTGCAGATTTTACCACATGAGCTCCCATATTGCTTTTCAAACTCGAAAACCCATACACGGGAGCCCTATGCAATAAAGTCGCCTGTGCCCAGTCACGCGTTCAAATAAGTATCTCCCTGGGAGGTTCGAGAAACAAGATTGCGAACTTAGAAAGCCTTATTAACGCAAATGTACACTTAAATTAATTGAAGAGTTAGTTTGATTGATTAAAGCTTTAAGATCCTAACTTCCTTCCAACTTTACATCTCCAAAACGCGTTCTAATTGTGCTTTAAAATGTCCAAGAAAGCCCGTTAAGAAAAAACAAACTAACTAAAAGTTAAGGCTCAAGAAAATGATGCAAAACGGCAACGACTAAGTGCTTTTATCTGTAATCTACCGGATTAATGAGTACGACTTTCCTTCATTATTTTCTTTTTAAACTTTTTTATTTGTATATTTATAGCGCCGTAGGTGTCTTTCCTGAATGGATATATCAAGTAGACTTTTACCCTACGCGCTAACCGCAATTCAAAAAATTAAAGCGGGGGATTTAATTTTGAGTTAAATAAAAGCGTTGACATTTCTCTTTCCAGTAAAAGAAAGTTTGATCTTAAACTTTTACCTCGCTGAAAAAATGATCAGAATTATTTTCAGCAGCTCGTTTTTTTCTCTCGACCTTATTTGTTATCTACGAAAGTGAAAAATTCGACGTTCAATATCTTAATCTTAAAAACGATCTATTTTCGCCTTTTAATCTCTCCAAGCTTAATCTGTTTCAATTTGGCATAAAATCCCGTTTAATCTTTCCACTTTTTTATTACAATTAATCAGCAATAGCAACTTTCTTTTTTCTTAAAAAAAAAATTCCCTTTGATCGTTTATTTTAAACGTGATTTTGTTACATTCCATTGATACCTTTTTTTTTTTGGCCATAAGCCAACATGTAATTTATTCTCTCTAGCTTAAAATTTTATTTCCGTCAATTTGTCCTTCTTATGTTTATCAAGTTAGAATTTCCGAGTGAAAAAAAAAAGGACAAGATTTTTTCTTCCGGAAAATGATCGTAGCATATTCAAGCATAAAACTGGGAAATATATGGGAGAAATACAGAAGATGCGGCGGCGGCCGATCTCCCCCTTTTCGAATCGAGCCTCGTGCCAAGCGAATTTTTGCGGTTTTTCCTCCATTTTTCTCCCCCCTAGACGTCATATTAAAATCGTCATCGTAAGTGTATTATTTTCGGATTTTAGACTGTCAACAAAAAAAAACCCTCGTTTGTTTCAATTCCAAACAGACATTTTTTTCATCCCACCCGAGGGCAAACGCAATAACCCAGTGGAAAATTTTTAAAATTTTGAAATATTCAAAAAAAATACGAAGAACCGAAAAAAAAAAAAAAAAAAAAAAATAGTCACGTCGAAAAATGTTTCTTTCCTTAAAAATTGAGATCTCTTTTTATGTGAAATTCTCACATTCTGACTACTAAAAAAAAAATGTTTAAATCGCACCAAATGGTTAGCTATAGATTTATCGTCAAGCTTTCGAACGGCGGCATAAGCTTAAACTCCTTTTTTTTCGTTAAAACAAAAAAATTTAGTTTTATTTCGGGATCATGTCCAAGCATTTTCAAAAGCTTTTGCGGACTTCGTTTCACGCATTCCGGATTTGAATTTTAAACATTCTTTTCTTTAGGAGTTCTCTCATACGTGACTATAGGGGTCGAAAGCTCAGATTCCATTTCTTGATTACATTTTCGCTCCGACCTACATTTCATTCGGACTATATTTTGAATTATGTTTTTCTTTCTTTTCCTGCTTGACGGGGAAAGTTCCTTTTTTTCTTCCTGGGTTTCCGTTCCCCCATTTTTTATGCAAAGTTGATAGCAGATAAAATTTAAAATCTCTTTTTAAAAATTTCTCATTCGGGTCTCGTACGACGCCGAAAGAATCAAAAATTCATGTTGACGTAGTAAAAAGGGCTCAATTAAAATGTCTCGTTTGAGAATTTTAATGTGAATAAACAATTTTTTATCGGAAGAAATGGTTATTTAAGGATTTTTGTTCTTAAAGGATTCGGGAAAAGTTATGCGGCGGATGCTCTGGAAAAAGTTTTTAAAAGGAGATTGTTTTATGTTTATGAAAATGATGAATTTTTGCTAAATGGAAATGTTGATGTTTATGCAGTCTGATTTTACATTTTTGTGAAGGTTCATTGAGCAGAAAAAGAGAGTTCCTACTGAATAATCAGCGATTGAAAGCTCTAATAATGAATTTAATTCAGTGAAAGCTCGGATATTTTCGATGGCGTTGAAAGTACAGAGTAAAATGTAACGCTCTGTGGAGAATCATGCGTAAATTAAACTTGTGAAATTTTTTGACGGTTTTCATCAGGAAAGATAAGAAAAGGACTGGACACATGATTGAAGTAGTCATGGTCTCGGTCTGTGTAAGATGGAGCGCAGAATTTGGGACCAAAGTTTCTTCTTTAGTTATTTCTTTTGGACCGGAGGTATCTCCATACGCGTAGATGCACAAAAATCAAATTTTTCTTTAGTCTTTATTTGAAAGTAGGCATTGGTGATATCCTTTCCATTTTCAAAGGGGGAATCAAGGGGTAGCACTTGTTTTTCGGAAAAGGATTGGATTTTTTGATCTTTCTTATTTCGCTCTTTTCGATGTTAAGTTTACTCTATTACTTTCAATGGCAAAAAGTAATTTTTGAAAAGTTAAAATTAACTCAAAGCAGACGCGACAAGAAAAGTCAAATCGTTGCAAACCAGATGCTTTTCAAAACAAAATTTTAAAGCGCCCCGGTTAAAAATGTGACAAACATAGTTAATAGAAATGTATTCGTTGTGAATTTAATACTATAAAATTTTTAGTTTTAAAAAATCGAAAACCTAAGGTAAGTGCAGGTTTAGGCACGTAGTGGGCACCTACTGACCTTCAGAATTAATTAATAAAAATATACCACCTTACAGGTCAGTCAAATCTTAAGTGCAGGTTATTCCGCCCACCTAACGTTTGAGATTTTTTCATATTTTCTCCGATTGAATTAGAATTAATTAATTGCATAAACAGGTACATTTCTTTCATTAAAAATCAAAAAAAGTATAAAACTCGATTCCTTTGTATTATTTCGCAAGAGAGCTTCTTAAATAATCAGTGTCAAATCGGCGTGTTCAAGAGCATGCTTAAGCCTATGAGAAATTAAAAAGAAGAAAAAACTTTAAACTTATCTATCGAAGCTGAATTTGTGGCCCTCATGAAGTATTACATGTTCAATTAAAGTATAAAACAATACTTACATACGCAGTATGATTGCAGATGACAATAATCCAGTCTCCTATTTTTATGGGCGCGCATAAACTGAGCCGCTTTAATCCGAAGGTCCGAATTCCAAAATGGTAAACCCGGCCGCGTTAATCCTATTAATTTTTATGCGAAAAGAGGGTAAACTCTGCCACTTTTTTTTCTGATAACAATAAGCAGGTATATTTTGGTCACTGACCTTATAGATGTTTCCATAATGTTTACCTAAAAATTTTTAACTAGCCAGGGCAGGATTTGTATGCAATAGACCTCAATCTGCTTCTACAAAAAAATCTCGAAACCAACAGCAATATCGGACCAATAAAAATGTAAGATCCCCTATAAAAACAAAAGAATCTAAACAAAACATACCACAAGGACTAATCTAAAGATCTGCAACTAGACCCAAATTCCCGGCAATCTTTTCTAAAGAAAACCCACTGTTAACGTCAAAACGTTTTGTGACAATTTCCCAGACCATTAAACATCTCTCAGCGACCATATTCAAACTAACTCAAGCTTTTATCTTCAATTCCATTCCGAAGACATAACTATTCTGCTAATTTCGCCTCCGCTATAATCCGAAACAATATCACAAAATAAAAATTTACCGATCACATAACCGGTTGATCCCGACTTACTTAATTTCGAAAAATCCGATTTATCCAATTTTCCATTAATTCTCTTTATTTAAACAAAGCATGCCGTTTGAATAATAGTACCTATGATGACATGAATCATCCTACCCTATTAAGTCCTAATCGTATTGACTGCAATCCAACGGAAAGTAAATTAACATTCAATCGTACCTCAGAGAATGACGGGGATATTTTATTTCGAAAATCTACAACCCGACTACCGTTCGGTTTGTATTAATCCCGCCCTAACAAGGAAAACGTAATAAAATAAAATGGTTAACATGAGATTTTAATTCCTTCGTTGATCAAATTTCCTAAAATTCAGACCATTCCCGATTTTGCGAAAATTTCAAAATTTACCTTGAGGAAATTTTAAGGGGATTGAATTTGATGACTGAACGTAAAATAATCATTAGGATCACCGTTTATCTGATTTTAAACATTCATTTTCCTAGTTTAAACCCATCAATATGATTTTATTACTCAATGTAAAGAAAACTACCACAAAGGAATAAAACTTTTCGGGAGAGAAATTCCCAACCCGACTGTTTCTAGACTTCGACTTTAAACTCTCTCTCTCTTTTATTGTGATTTACGCGCTCCCGCGAACTTGCAAAATTTTCACTAAAAATTGAGAATACACATGTACATCATGTTCCGTCCACAAAATAAATAAAAATTTCGTTCGGGAAAACGAGAGATTCCTGGACGTAGTCGAAATAAAACAAAATGAGAAGGTCTCTCGAGAGCCTGGCATTACCAGATGTTTTCTCAAATGATTTTTTTTTAAAATCTTTCTCTTTTTCAAAATTAGAACAGAGGAAAAAAAAAACTGGACAGTTGAATAATTTCACGGTTTGGTAACGATTGTTTTCGTTTTAATCTAAATACGGAACTCGGTTATTCTTAACGATATCCGATATAAAACGATAATTTCCTATTGTTGCCCCAAAGAAACTTTTACCAAACGAGCAGATTATCGAACCGGGTGTGCTTGGAAATCGAAAAGGGGTTTTATCTTTTATTGAGATGTCTCGTTCCTTCGTTGGAAAGTTAAAATTTGAGTTAGATGTCTACATTTCCCTCGTAAAATATCCCATATCCCTTCCCCATCAAATCGTTAGTTTTATTTCCCCGAAAACTTTTTTTTTTTTTTAAACGATTTCCTCTTTGCCACTTACGGAAACTTCGAAGTCTTGCGCTATCCGCTCAGGCATTCCTATTTAATTACCCTCGTGCACTTATAGAACGTTAATTATTGTATAATTAAATTGCGATATTCCTAAGATATAACAAGCTGTGAAAAGTTGTTAAGAGACGCGATAAACATCCGGATAGTAAAATTTCCATACATAATTTTATCTTCTTGTTTTGACTTTGATCCCAAAATTTTCGCATAAAGGGATTTTGCTTCGAAATCGAATTATAATCAACTTGGTGGGATAGCTTGTTATGAGATTTTTAGTGAGTGGGGGGGGTTTTCCCGTGGATCGAGTCAACACAAAGTGTAATTTACAACTGAAGGCCGTGATAAATTATCACCTTAAGAGCGAAAATATTACACAATTAGCAACAGGGGAATGGAACAACGTTAGATGAAACTTTTCTTTGAGATCGATATCAGATAGAGCTTTTCGAGTGTTTAAACTGGAAAAGAATGCTTTCCTGTCTTTGACAGTTTGAATTAAAGTTGAGCTGGGGTGAAATTTCACGTGTCCGAATAACGAATTCAATTATTAATTTGAAACTTGGGTCATGTAATTTTGAACTTATATCCGAACAGCACCGGCGCTACCGAGCTAAGTCGGCATTAGGTCAACAGTATTTGTTAAGATAATTGGCCAAACAGACGAATTGTCATATCGGCCGTTACTTTGTCAATGTCAGATACTAATTGAAATCGATGCCGTCGTTTTGTGATGACAGTCGAACATGTGTACCCCGTCGCAACAAATGAACGTTCAATACGACAATCTATGCGACCGCCCAACACTAAGAGGCAGACATCGGCTGTAGCAGGAGTTCTATTGGAAGACTCACACAGGTTAATTAGGATATTTTAAATTTATCCTAGGGCAATGGCCAACGTCCATCTCATCCTTAGCTCCAAACTGGCGACTCAGTTCTATTTTTCGGCTGTTGCCGATGGTGCTTAAGAGTTCAAGCCCAAGAGTGACTGCAGACCTTCGAAAATGAGGTGCTAAGGAAGATGCTGCTGGGACCAACGTAGATCCAGTTTCCGGTCGCGTAGTGCAACGACACATGACCCCGTCCGCAAGCAAACTAGCGGAAGTTTGCTGCAAATTTAAGGTAAGTAAGCTAGTTGACGCGCAAACTTGCACTTACTTGCTGCAAACTTGCAGCAAACTGTTGTTGCGGTCTGGGGAGGAAATCTGCCTCATCTGTAAATTTCTCATCTCTGATTAAATTACTAAAAATTTGGCGGCTGAGACATTTTGCACGAGCGCCACCGGCGCACACTATTAAGGGGCTCTGAACGATTTTTCAACCAACTCTAAAACTTCTAGGAAGGTGTAGCTCAGAGCCACCTGGATATAGGTCAATCCCAAATTTCTTCATGGCGTTCAGTTCTCCTCTCTTTGGAACTATCCCCTTCCTGTTTAAATCATGTAGTCTAGTTACATGTGGCTCAGGAATTTAAGCGATCTGTATGGGCTCCACGTCCCTGTTTCGGGCAGCGTCGCCCAAGAACCAAACAGCGATGATGATCGCTAGGGAGCCTAGTAGAGAGTGGACAATGCGATGAGTCGTATGATACATAGGGGTACGCCATTTTGAAAACTGGAAGCTGCCATGATCTCGAATTTGGTGGCCGCAATTTTCGAATAGAAGAATCTGCCAATCGCGATTTTTGTTTTTCAATTCGATAGTGGCGGACGTCAAATTCGAGATCATGGCAGCTTACAGTTTTCAAAATGGCGCTCCTCTATGTATGTAGCAGACGGCTCATTGAAAAGTCGCCAATCTCCGACGCGGAGACGACAGGGTTTAGAGGTTTATTCTTTCTTGTTGTTAACCGCGACCTTTATTGAGTTCACCGCTTTTGGTCCTGCCTGGTCACATGTCCTGCCCAGTGCAACTTTAGCTCTCCAGTGAGCTTCACTACTCCATCACCCCTGTCTGGCAGCAGATTCCCATTGAGTTTCAGTTAAATTGGTTTTGGACCAATCATTCTCGAATGATTTGCTCAATATGAGCAATAATCTCCTGGTTTAAATCACACGACTTAAATTTTCCACAACTTCTTGCGTTTAATTTGGCTTAACCTATATAAACAAAACCTACCTACTACATTGCTTTTTCCATTAACCACTAAAACATTTACAACGTGGCTCTGTCACAATCACAAAATGTCAACTAAGAACACAATACACACGGTATAAATTAACCCCGAACCTTTCGCGGTCCTCGAAAAACACAACAAAAACATCAAAATCATAAATCTCAAAATTACAATATCCCATCAAGACATTTCATCTTTCACCATAGACATTTATTCGCAAAAGCAAAGCCGAGCAAAGTCGGGAAAAGGTTGAGCGATAAAAACACGGAAAGGTCTTAGTATCCGGAACACGACCATCTACTGGTAATTTTACGAGATTAAAAAAATATCATGTCTCCATTTCAATATGGAAGAAAAACAAAAGCGCAAACAAAATGGAACAGAGGGAATAAAAAAAAAATTTAATTTCCTTCGTACGACGATGAAAAGTTGTGGGAAGCGGATATTTCACGACGAAGGACAAAAGGAAATCAGAGTTGAGGAGCAAAAAGCAAAAAAAAAAGGACGTTGAAATGGAGATCGAATTTCAAGCGCGGCTTTCGGATTACGGAAGGAGCCTTAAATTACAAAATCCAGCTTAATCTTTCACTACCCTCGTTCCAACATTTTGATTCCTTCATCTTAATTAATCGTAACCATTTTATTAGAGTGAGTAATGGGTCGGATTATACACATTTTCGGCAAATTAATCATCGATTCAAACGAGTTTTATGGCTCTTTTCCTCTCCATTATAAATTTTTATCATTAAAAAGAGGATTTTCATCGGATCACTTGATTACAGCCCCGTCCAAATCCCTAATCATCAACCTTCCGAAATTTTTAACCTCATTTGGCTGACAAAAGAATTAATTGCAGATTAATATTTCCAATTAAATCTTCCCGGGGTCTAATTAAACGGAGATTAAAACAAAACTTTACCCTGTACTTCAGTCGAAAACCTTTTTCGAAATCGGGAGTTTCACATTAGAAACGAACGCACGCCGAACTCTCCGATTTACGTTCCATTAACTTACGTTCGCACGTTCCTTGCCCTTTCCCGTCCTTTCTATCTTATGACATTTTGAATACGGGAAGCGCAAACGTAATCAATTCGTATTAAGAGGACATTGCAATTCAACGAAAATCTCCGCACGGAAAGCTTCGGCTTGGGGTGCTTAATATACCCGAGGTGGAATATAATGGATGGGATCGTTAATGGCCCGATGAAATCGTTTTGTAAACCGATTTCGAAGACGTTAACGACTTTCGTAATCGACGTTCGATTTTGAAATCTAAAAGATAAAAGGCCGATTAGAACCAAGTCAAGCATCTAACTAGAAATCGCATCAGGTAAAGTACTCTCTCTCTCTCGTTATTATAAAATGTTAACGGACAAACGAGAATTGCGGGAGAGAAAAAAAAAGACGCAGGGAAGAAAAGGAATATTCACGGAAGAAACGATTTTTGCTACAAATCCGGATTCCATTAATCAAAAAAAGCGTTTTTAAACGAGATTAATGGAAAAAGTATTTAAATTCCGTCCCGAGGGGGGCATATAAAAAGAAACTGCTCCCCGAAGATGATAAAATAATTGAAAAAGAGAAGTGAAAATCATAAGTCGTGATAGGAAATGATGCTATTTAGAAGAAAAGCCATATTTTATCAACTTTTTGACAAGTTAAAAGAATAAATAACGTCCAAATGTTTTTTATAATATGTATAAAGTGAAGATGGAGGGGGAAAAAATAGTGAGGACAAGTTTTCTCTTGCAAAGGTTTTTTTTTTTTTCGACGCGTTGATTTATCATGAACATTGTTTATGTTACCTCAGTTTCATGAGTCATTCCTTACAACTCTCAACTCTTATAAAAAGATCGTATAAATTTTTTAGGCTTATCCCAGATTTTATAAAAAAAAATATCGCAGGCTTTTTTAGAAATATTGTTAGTTGTCTAGAACCTTCCGCAGTAGGGAGGAAAGAGGAAAAGTCATGGCAGAAAACTTGTGTTCCGATATTTCGTCACAAGCAATGGGGGGAAATATATTTATTTTTTTTTTTTTGTATGTAGATGTTGGAGTCTTGCGGAAATTAATCCAGAGATTAATATTCTTCCAGAGCTTTATTTTAAAATAGTAAGGAAACTGTCACAGAAATAAAGTTACAAACTCAGTCGAATGTAAGACCGAATTTTAAGTTGGAATAAAAAACACCAACATCGCATTAATCGCAGATTTTGTAAAGAAAAAGGTTGCATCCAGTTTTAGCAAATCTGGTTAACTTTAGGCAAGTTGGAAACCAAAGGTGGCTGTGGAAAGGTAGCCAATCACATTTTACAACTTGAAGAGTGCCAGGAAAAGAGGCAAATCGATCAGATTTTGCGTTAGTGGCCAAAAAGTTCAAGAGGAAAAAAAAAAGAATGCTCTGCTGGCTAAATATAAGATAAACTTGGACTATGACCGTCAAAGTTGTTAGATTGTGGATGCTCGACTCTCATCTTGCCACGTCACCAGTGGCCAGTGACTCATCTAGTCACGTGCATAGATTTAATTAATCTACCCCAGCTGAACTTGAGTAAAAGTGCGCTCTGAGACCTGATGACCTCAAAAAGCCGCTTTCTCCGCTCCTCTTGATGGCTCAAATGTGAACATACTCTAGACTGCTAAAATTCTGGTAAGTGCAGCTTTTGTTTTTTGTTTAAAATTTCCTTTTCCTTTTTCTGCAGCCTTGAGGCGACCAGTCCAGGACATTTCGTTTCCTCACTGGAGTTCATCTGGACTTTCTATTCTCCCCCATCCCAGCCTCAATCTTTATCACATCATCAAATGAACTGTTCTATCGTTACCGTAAACCGGGGTGACTTTGTGACACCCGTTTTTTCAAAAGTTTTGAGTGTTTTAGATCGAGATTCGTCGAAAAACGTGTGGCATAAAGTCACCCCACCCGGCCAAAGTCACCCCGGTTTACGGTATCTTGTATCTCACATGGTTTTTATCACGGTCTCCATGGAAAATTTTCACGGTCCAATGTCATAACCGCCCATCCGTTCCTGATTCAAATCTGTAAAGATTTTTTCGGCCACATTTTTACTCCGACAGGAAGACCAACTTGAATATGCAATTAAACATGCACAAATGATGCCATTTTGCATCAACAATATTATTCAAACCGAATTCAAGCCATCCACAAAATCAAGCAAACCAAAAATGCTGTTAAAATCAAGCGTACAAATAAATTTGAAAATAAATCGAGCAAGTGAACTTCAAATCTTAATGGACAATTCATTACCTAAAATGTTCGAAAATTAGGAAACCGGGAGGCAGTTTAAAGTAATTTGACGATCGTGGAAGATCGTTTTCAATTTGCTAATGGGCACCTCACTTTCCCTTAAAACTTTAAAAATTTATTCCTTCCAAGAGCCGCCATTATATGATAATAACCAAAAAACACCTCCAGACCCCTTTCAAGACACGAAAACAAATCGGTCCTTTCTTTCCGAATCGTTGCTCGTGAACTTGAATTTCCATAAAATTTGTTAGGGTAACAACTTTTCCTTCAAACCAAATCCATTTCCGCATTGAGGTTTTCGGTCAAAGTCTCCCCAACTTCCTCAATTTTAAATCTAAAAAGTTTGCCCTATATTTGCCTTTCTTGAATTTCTAAGTCATCAACAATGCTTCCCAGACTTAGGAATGATTTTGTGAAATTGTGCATATAAAATTCAAACTAAAAAAAAAAAGTTTTCCCAAACGATTCCAGTATTTTAAGTTGAGCCCGTTTTTCTTTTACTTTCCGCAGCATCTCTTTTTGTATCTGGCGTGGCGGCGGTAAGCTTTTGATAAAGCGATGCCATTAAAGTGTTAAATCATTCCTCGGGAAAGACGGATTTTCTTTTCCTACTTTTTATCCGCCCTAAATATAGAGGATAGAGGAGAATGAATTGCAGCCGTGTAACGCGCGACATCGGGCATCGAGATACGCGGCAGGGGAGCACTGCCACCAGAAAACAGGAAAGAAGAAGCAGATTTACGGAACGGAGGCATAAAAAGAGAGGTAGAATTAACAAAACGGATAAGCACTTGCAGAATGAAAACCACAATGCTGAATAATTTAACATCAATCTCGATGTTTCTGCTTTAGTTTACACATGATAAAACCGTCCTTTCCTCATTTCTTCTTTTTATTTTCCCCCCGACCAACTCCAAAACGTTAACGATAAATTATTTTCAAGTTTTGTAACTGGGATAACATTTTCGCCCACATTAAAGCGTCGCTTTTGGGGATTTGTTTTCATCTTTATTTCCCTTCATTTTATTTCAGCACGGACGGACGGATTGAGATGTTTCACACGAGAGAAAATCGGAATATATGGGACGGCGTTGAGTCTTGTAAAACGACCTAGTATTGCCAAACGGTTTCGCTAAATTAAAATCTGGCGGGGAAACCAGCTGAAATAAAGAAGGAGAGAGAGAGAGGCGGGGGGGAAAAAAGAGGCAGGAAGATGCGAAACGCGGTTGAATGACGGCGAGAAAGTTCGAAATGACGGTTCTTGCCGCATGGGGAAAAAAAAGAAGAGGAGGAATGAAGAGAAGGGCGAGAGACCTCGTGCATGGGACACGTCCCGCGGGAAATCGTGTTTTGAATGAAACGTTCATTCGCTTCAGCAATTTGACTTATTGTAATTTCAGCAAGTGCCGTACTTAATTTTAACCATATATCGAAAAATCGTTTGCGGCTTTTCTGTCAGTTTCTGCATATTTTAAAACGAAACTCTATTGGGTTTTTAAGCTTTTATATTAATTTAGCTTACAGATATAAAAGTTTGAAAAGGGATTCGTGGATGATGTTTGTGTTTTTAACTTTCATACAGTTTGACAAATGGGCTTATTTTTTATATGTCATTTTTTCAACTTTAATTTTTGTTCGGATCTAAGATTGTATGCTCATTTTGGATGGCAAAATTTTTCATCTTTTTCATTGACTGCTAGAACAAAACAACTACGTCGAGGAAGTGCCGGCAGTGTGGCAGCACTTCGAGACCTTAATATTATAAGGTTTTACCTCTGCTGCGCAGGTAAATTCCGGCTTGCCATAAGAGCAAACAAATAAATAAATAATTACATTTTAAAAAGTTATGAGAAAACTACACCAATATCCTCTAAAAAGGTTAAAAATAAATCATCACTGCCTTTGTTCAATATTTTCCACGATAAATGGTCCAACTGGGACTGTAGATGTTTGAGGGGCACACCTCGCATTTTCTTCATTATTTTAATCTTTCCCTCTAACCAAGATCTTCCGATGCCTTGCATATGAGCACCTGCCACAGGATCAAATATCTGCAGTTTTAAAAACAACTCGCTCTACTCATAACAATGATCTTGAATCTGCTTTGGATCTTTTATTATTTTAAATATCCTCATTTCATTGTTTTGGGAGGTAGAGCGCACGGTAACATGCAAGTTATCAAGTGGTAGAACACACGGGGGCGGTAGAGCGCACATTAAAGTAGCACCTCCATATGTTTAAGTTATGACAAACCGCAATTCGCGACCTCAATATTATAAGGTTCTATCTCAACTGTGTAGGTTGATCCGCGTTCTCCACAAGTTAAACATATGAGCTTGGAATTCATCTCCACTAAGGAGGTTGACACAAGTTTGTATGTTTAGCTTGTGGCGAGCAGGCACCCTAGAATATTGGGATGCATGTCAAATTGACTTGCACGTCGGGCTATGTAATGGATCGTCTTATCGGCTGTCGGTTTCCAGATCCCGGGCCTACTTTAGTCCAAAGTCGGAGACAGAATTCTAATGCTACCATGTCATCAGCTTGCGGCACCTAATCTCGGTGATGCTACCCTACCTCTTTGTCCAGGTCCACAATTCTGCCAGCCATGCTCCCAAATACTTAAAATCATTCATCTAATCGAGTGAACCGCATTAATGATGGCAAACAGCCAAAACCAAAACAGAAACAAGAAATGAGGCGCATGATTTTTTTCTACCCCCTTCTCTTCTCCAAAAAAATTTCAAATCGAAGTTTCAAAACAAACGCGATGAAAACGTTCTAACAAAAAAAAAACTTAACGAAAAAGAATCGATTTATAATAACGATAACGTCAAACGCAAAAACAATAAGTCGATCAAAACTTGTGCGTTCTTGCTAAGTTTCTTCCCTGATCCTTCGCCCGAGGTTAACATAAAACTGCTCCACACTATTTCAAACAACTTTGAAAAAACATCTGACCGTATATTTCCTTTAAAAAACCAGCAAAAAACTTTGAATGAAAAAAAAAAAAAATACTAAAGCGATGATAAAATTTTTTGCTGCTGACGATTTTCCGAGAAACAGAAACATAGAAAAAAAAAAGAAAAGTTTTTAACAAAATTACATATATAAAAAAAAGTTGGGATCAAGAGTAAATTGGAACCGGTAGTAGAACATTCATTTTTTTTTTCCTCTTGCAATACTGTGCGAAAACAATTAAACACAGCAGCGGCACTACAATCCATTTTTCCCACATGAATGTTTGACATGAAAACAGGAATCACTTCACTCCGCGAAAGAGTACATTCCCCGTTATTTAGTGTGAGAATATTACATGTAAGCCGGGATGAGAAAAAAAAATTAAAAAATTAAAATTTTAGCTGGGATGCCGAGATCATGCAATTAAATCTCTCGACAGGAAGCTATTTTAATGAAAATTAACACGAATGAACAGGTTTGTGAAATTCTGTGGAATTTTAGGATTACTTTCGAGAGCATTTTTTTTATTTTCACTTTGATTCTCTCTCTGACCAATTAATTTTCGAGTGTCGTTGTGAATGAAATAGTGATCGTTAACCGAATTGTAGTATTCTTTCAAAAAAAAATTGCGTAGATAAAAATCCAGGGATTTCCTAAGAAGTTCCAACGAGGGAAAAACAGGAGAAGGAAAAAGAAAGATCAAAAGGTTTAGCTCAGAGATACGCATGAATAATAATAAAGTCTCCGGTTTAAAAATGAATGATTGTTGGTTTCGAAACCTTTTTCAAATTGGGAAACAAAAGGAATAAAAAATAAAAAGTCACGGGCGAATATTTTTTCACCGTCGTCGCACTAACCTTGAAAATAATAAAGTGCATCGAAGCAAACAAACCTTTAAATATTTCACAGCTGCAATCTCTAAAAACTCCCATTTTTATCAAGATTTAACTCTTGTTTCCTTCTCTAGTAGAAAGGTTAAAAGAGATATAAATAAGGATCAAACGGGTACTGTCAACGTCAACTTTTGCAGAATCGTGCTGGGTCGGTTTGTGTCAAAAGCCGTATCCATTTTCTTCTCATTTCTCCCGTTTCCTTCTCCCTCGTCGATTCAATCTTTTCCCTCTTTTGCTTCTTATGCCACGTCAATTCCGACTCTTCGTCTTTCTTTTCTTTGATATTAACGTCTTCTTTGATTTTATATAAAACTAACATTTTGAATACGGGATTTTAGCAACTTTGAAAATATTAAATATAAAATAAACGAGCGGGGTGAAAAGAGCAAAGTCTATGATGAGCACACGGGAACGAATTTTTTAAAAAAAAACCCCCGATTTCTTCGGAATTATATAATCAGCTTTAAATCGTGACTTTCGAACGAAGAAGAGGAAAAAAAGAATGAGAAATAGCGAGGAGGAAGAATAAAGTTTTGAAAGTCGGAAAAAATTCGAATTAGAGCCAATAAAGTTAGTTTATTTTCTTTTAAAAAAATACTTTTCGAATACGGAATAGCGAAAGAAACGTCATCAAATTTGCAGTAAGAATAAACATCCACAAATCTTTACTAAAATCACTAAATTTTAAATCGGAAGAATTGTTTTCTGTAAGTTTGGGAAAAATTCTTTGGAATAGGCTTAGAAGTTTGATCTGAATGAATTTAGGAAGAATAAATTCATGAAGTTTTTTCACGGAATTGAAGTTTTATTGCTTTCAGGCGGATTCTCGTTCTAAAGTAAGGCAAATCTGTTTGTTTCTTTTGCAGACCATACTCGAATGAACGACCCTTGGCTACTTCTTCTTCTTTAAATGCCCGCTCCTCGTCGGAGATTGGCGATCATCATGGCCAACCATTGATGATTTTACTAGGAATATTAAGGACCCTTGGCTACGGGGCATGTTTACACGTGCGACAAAAATAAAATTTAAAAGTTTGCTTCCCTAGACAATACGCACGGATCTTCGCGCGAGTTGCCTGAGGGGTTTCGATGCGGTAAGATCACAGCATTAAATCGAGACTAAAAAATTAAAATTAAAATAAATATAATGCTACATACTTAAATTTTATTAAATTTTCTTCATCGTAGCAGCGGCACTTTTTCCTTATTTCAAATTTTCCGACTTAAAAAATCTGATTTTAATTTTTTTAAGAAAAATAAAAACAAACAGAAGCCATTTTGGAAAACACTTGGCATAGCGTGGAAAGATGGCTTCTGCTTTGTTTTTATTTTTCCTGACCGCGACCTCAATTGATCAGGATGACCCCGACTTGCTATAAGCCAAACATATGAACTTAAATCAATCTCCTCAGTGAAAACGGAACTTTATAATACTGAGGTCACTAAATATGAAAGATTTGGTGGGAAAACCCAAATAAAAAGATCTAACCGCGTCATTTGCATTGCGTCAAAGTGGGATTAGAACCAATTTTGCGATGCGATTAGTCCTAAGCGAGTGATTTGAGAACAACAGAGGCCATTAGTTTATGATTTTTTATTTCCACAACGACTATCTTAGGCTTAAGAAGAACAACGCACGCACTATTCAAGCCATCAAGACATTTTACCCCCAGACAAACTTTTATAACGAGCTTTTTCCAGATTATCACCATTTTTATCACGTTTACAAAACACTTTTGCCTTCTCGTGTTTTCAAATCCATTTTCCCAAAATCCGAAGAAACAGTTTTCAGTTTAGTAATCTGCACTTGTCAACTAATGGAATTCCTTAATCTTTAAACCTTAGCTTATAAACATTAATTTCTCTTATAAGCTGTTTATGCAGCACTTTATGTTATGGAATCAGTGGCGTAATAGAAATTTTAACATTTTCCTCTCTCAAGCGTATACTTCCCACTCTCGAATCTCAAAACTTAACGAATTTCACAGTTCTAAGATCCCTCACTCATATTCTTAGCTTTGTGCCAAATAAAAGACATTCTCATATTAATTTCAATCTTCTCCCAAAAAGTAAAACTCGGGAAATATGACGCACTGCGTATGAGAATCATTATATTAATGCATCCATTTACCGTTAAATGCAACCTTTTAATCTTTTTTACATCTCGAAAAAAAAAAATCCGTTTGCGGTAAAACAAAGCTTTCAGTGGAAAAAAAAAGGTTTGATAATAGATCCTACCCATTAAATAAATGTAAGCGGGAGCTCGTAAAAAGCGGCCGTAAAAGATGAATTCCCGCGAGTCTTTATGCACGTTCCGGTGCACGAAAAGATAACAAAAATAATATAACTTGTACAATAAAAAGTTTACGGAAAGTATAGCATATGGTTGGACGAATGACTTTAAAAAGCTCGGTGATCCGTAAAAGTTTTTGAAAACCTTTGAAAATCGTTCGAAAGCGATTCATCGGATTCACTATTTCAAGAAAAAAAAACTTTAATAAGATTAATAGTATTTCGAACTGGACAAACTTTTCCTTTAAAACTAATTTTGAAAAAGTTAAAAAAAAAAGAAGGGAAAAAAATTTTGTCTAAGATCAACGTAAAACTCGTCAGACTTATAAAAGTTAAACTGCGACAACAGGTTCTCTTGAATTCGGATCACTTCTGCCTTTAATCCCATAACCGAATCTAGAGTTCTCTACTTTAAGACAAAACAGTAGTTGAAATTCGAGAAGTGTCCGCGCTGCCTTTTCGGACAATCGTTCCCAGTTCGCATTCCTCTTTGTTGACTGTCCCTAGTCAGCTTTACGTGTCACAAGTTTTAAACTCGATTCCACAGTAGGATCGATCCTCTTCATTCGTCAAACGTCCCCCGAAGCTAATCTCTATTATCATTAAACTCGGCGAAGTCGTATCCGGCCTCATTTCCACACGATATCCGATCCTCGGATGAAAGGATTTTTGAATTTCGTGCGGACGTTTACGAATCCAACCGAACCGAGAGCAAGTCATCTCGTCGTTACACGTCCCGTTCCCGCGGAATCACAGATCCAGGGAATTTATTAAACAATTCTTGAGTAATAAGAATAAGTTAATAACAAGCTAATTAAAACTTCCCAAGAAATGAAAATGACTTTCGCTTTTTGGTAAATACTGCGACATCATCACGAATTCCCTTTGTATTGTCGCTTTTGTTTGGAATTTCCGCTTTTATTAATTGAGTACACATCCGACAGATTATCACGTTCAGCTTGTTTTCCCGGAAGTTCTAGTTTTCTTCTTCTTCTACTTCCAATTACTTCCTTCATTCATCAAAATCGATGAAGATAGATCTTGCTTCCCCAGATGTAAGCAAGAACTTTGTTATCTTTTCCCAGTAAAATCGTGTGGTTTTAAAACTTTGGAATTGTGTAAGTGTCTATTTTTTTACTTTTTCTGTGGGTGTCTTAAAATTAATTTAGAGCTTTGTGATTGTAAGACTGAAAACTGGTGGGCAGGACATACGGTGCATGCGCCGAAGTCAAATTTTTTTTTGGGTGAAGGTCGAATGTCAGGCAGCATGGTTACAGCATTTTTTTCATACAGAAAAAAGTAAAGCTATGTATCAAAAAGTTGCTTATTATGGGTTCCAACTTAATGCTAACATCCTCAACATTATCAAAGACAGAAATGGCATCTCTCAGGAAACTTAGAAAAAGAAAATAATCAACTCATTCCCGAAGCTCCAGCACTATTCGATCAAAATACAATTTTTCAGATTAAAATACAAGCGAAAACATGTTTCTACAACGCGGAACGAAAGACCCTGAGAATTCTGGAAAATTTTAATTTGAAAACGTCAGAGACAGATCCGTATGTGTCGACAATGTTGAACGAAAAAATCCCACACTGTACATTAGCTGACTAAACGGACGGGGTTTTGAAGGCCTCTAAATTAAGTCCTAGATGAATGACCTAGCTTCTGACATTTGATCTGGGAATTAATTTCATTTAAAATAAAACATTTTTTAAGGCTAAATCTTGCCATTTTCAAGATCAACTTTTGTTAAAAAGTTCACTGCGTTTCGCTCACTTTTAGCAACATCCATCTTCTTTTTGATTCTTACTTACGGCTTAAAAATTAAATGTTGATCCTTACCTGCAACAAAAAAAAAAAGAAAATTATTAGTTTAATTTTTAATTTTACCTACAGTTTTTTTTTTACTTTTGCGTAAAAATATAAATTTCTCTGAATAATTTTTGTCTCGCAAGCAAACTGCTTAAAATTTCCAACGTCGAAACCCTTAAAAAGCAATTGCTGAGTGTTAAAGTAGAAAATGCCACACATTCATAAACATGCAAAACAATGAGAAAAACGAGCGAAATGTTTAAACCGCACACAGACTGAAATCCACAGAAAATACATACCAAAAGAACCCGAGACAATTTAAAAAATGAAAATTCCTAAAAAATATACGAGACTCTTTTCAAAACTCAAACAGATTCGAGTTCCGATTTTATCCAGTGCACAAACTAATAAAAAAAAAAAAAAATACACGACTGCAATCCATTTAAGCTCATAAAAGTGATTTTAATCCACTTACAAGAGGCCTGGAAAAAAAAGCTTTGTTCACATTTTTTCGAAAAAAAGACAACATAAAATTTTATCAAGATAAATATCAGTATCCCTTATCTCTCGAATAATTTTATAAATATTCAAGTCGCGGACTCGCAAAACGCAAGACCTTAAAAATAAATCATTTTTTCGCAACTATGCCGCGCCTTTATATCCCCAGACTTTATCCTATTTTCTTCCTTCTTTAAATAATGTGTCGCGGTTAAAATTCAGAATGTTCCAGCAATTTAAATAAATAACAGCTTTTCATTTTTTAAAACTCTCCGTTTAATTAAAATAAAGCATGATACATTCCCTTTTATCCTTAAAATCTCAAAGAGTTGCGTAAATAGGCCGAAATAAAGGAGATGGGGGGGAAAAAAAAGAGGAAAATTTTTATCCGGCACGGGGAGAAAGAGATATGAGGTACAAAAGACTTCTTGTTCCTCATGCACGATTTGTAACAGCGATGGCTATAGGGATGAATTTTAATGGGATACATACCGTACGTGCACAGCAATGACACATTTATTCTCCGGGAATTTCCCTGCTCCTTTCCTCCTCTCCGAAACAACCCTGGCAAAACCTGTTTGAATAATTCTCTATGTAAACAATGTATGATATTTACATAAAATCGATTTCTCCTGTCTCAACATTAATAAACCATCGATGACGGGAAAAATAATTGAATCCACTGATGCACCGTAACCGAAAACGATATTCTGACTAATGGACTACTCACGAAAAACGAACAGGTGTCTCTCTAATTAATTGCGCAATCAGTTCCGAGCCCGCCAAATATTTTCAATGCCAAAGTCGAAATAAATGTGAAAAAATCTCAAGGAAGAAACAAGTTTTTTTTTTTCATGTCGCTGACCATCATAAATCATCACGATTCCTTCTTTCCCCCTTTTGCACAGAGAAAGCCAACAACTGGTTTTTCAAGGGGAAAAAAAAAGGAAGAATATCCTGACGTATCCTGCAGTAAAAAAAAAAAAGGAAATAATGGAAAGGGAGTTTGAATTTTACGCGGCACGTTTCGACCTCGAAATGAAATTTTTTTCCCCTCCGCAAAAGTAAAAACAGGGCGTAAGGGTAATTAGAAAGGAAATAAATGGAAAATGAAAACCAATTAAAACAAATGTCAAACAGTATTCTGGGTATGTTGCCAAATAAATCTTTTTTCACAAGAACATTTTTAAAACATTATTCGAATTGGAATGTCCGTAATCGGTAGTTTGTGTGGCTTTGAAATTTCTAAAACGGGCTGCAAAAGAAGACAAGAGGAAGCGTAGCACATGTCTCACGTATCGAACGAGTAGATTTTTCTCGTGTCACGTCAAAATGCATTGGTCATCGGGGGGGGTTAAAATTTTCAAGGGAGTAGCCGCAATGTCAAGCCACGGTGGCAAGCCGAAATTGGGAATTCCGTAAACCAATATTTAATGGATTTCCTTTTGTGAACTAAAATTGGAATATCGATTGAGAGTAATAAAGAAACTTGTGTAGTGTTGTGTGCCTCGTGGTAAAAATATTTGACCGTCGATTACACCAATACTTTCTTACTAGTTGCTCAAAAGTAAAAAGCTCAAATCATTCTTCTTTTGCTTTTTTTATTGCGGTAAGGCTGCAGTACCGATCAGCAAACCGTAAGCTGTCGAAGCCAGCTATTTAGCGTCAGGGCTTTCTTATTGAGGAAATTAATGTAATTTCTACATTCTCACTGTTTTTCATCCGAATTATATAATCGCCCCTTAGCAGCATATTAGATCTTTTGATGTTTCTACGAGCCTGATATGATATTTTCAACATTTCCTTAAATCTTTTGAGAACTTTGTCACGTGGCTGATGGCACGCATTGCCTTTATTCTCCTACTGGGAATGCGGTCACGTCGCTCCTTCCCAGCGGTAGACCTTTACACCTATGCTTTGATGGTCTGAATGAGCTATTTGGTTGTCGCACCATCGGCCTTTGTCTTGTAAAGTAAAGATAAATACGAATCTAACAAGCACGATACAAATCTTTACAGTAGTCTACTCTATAATAGTTTTTCGCTGCTGTCCACAATCCAGTTCCTGGGTCCTGTTTATAAATATCAGACGCTGGGTCGATCTTCACATTTTCTTTCAACGTATCTGGTCCACTTTTGAACATACGTCCCTCAATTTTCGTCTAACTTTACTATCTTGGCCTCTTTCCATTTATCGGAGTCTTGAAATTTTCTATACGTCATCATGCCATCGCTCTTGGAGTCTAGCGAGTAGCGACGCTCCTTTTCGTTGTACAAAGTCTTACTTTGATGCTCGCAACTTCTTCTGGAATGTTAAGGTTGGTATGGCTAAAGAGAATTTCCCTTTGACGATCATAACGGTTACATAAGGTCATAAGGTTGGTACTTACTGTACAGACCTCATGAAGTTGGTGAAGCAGATGAAGTTGCGAGCATCAAAGTAAGACTTTGCACTTCCCATGAGGGAAGCTTCCCTCATAGCACACTTTAGCCCACTGCAATAGAAAGGTTGCTGGGCATTTAATAGATTTTCATAAACACCCAGCCCGTTACAGCAGTGATACTGCTATTTCTTCTTCAGCCCTTTTTTACGGTCCACTCCTGAAGCCTTGGCCTTTCCCTATCTTTTGAAAGATACAGAAGTGTTGGCATTACATCGCCACGCTTGCTGAGCGGGTTAGCTAGGGGACCAACTGCTATTTAGACAGGGAATCCAATCCCTGTGATACATCTGTCTTATTACTCAAATGATATACAACTTATATCAGGGGTGAATTCTGATGGGAAAAATCCTAGGTATGAGCTAGGTTTGATCTCGCGTCTCTCGATTGAGAGTAGAGAACGCTGACCACTCGCAATCGACAACGCGACTTCAACGTCGTGCATTGCTATTACCCTGCATAAAAAAATGGCGAGATAGCTACATCCGAGAGTACCCTGATGCGAGACTTTCCACCAACTCCTGATTTTGATACCTTGCACTTTCAGTTGTCTGTTCCAATAAAAAATAATGGTGAGTTCTGGCCACGAAATCGACCTTCCGATAAGAGCGCCTAGTTCTCTTGATTACTAAGCCTTGATGTCAGTTAAGGAGGGATTAAATATATTGAAAGTAGAACCTCACAAAGAGAAAAGAAAACCGGACGCAGTCACACAGTATAGAAAGTGCGTGTAAACCCTTATCTCTCCCCTTAAATTTTAAACTTCTCTATCAAACTCCACGTTTAAACTAAAGTACCCCTTTTAGACCCGTTGAAATAAGTTTCCAAAATTTTACAACAAAATCAGTACATTCCAGAACGCTGGTTTTCAAACTTGCAAGTGAAACGCTTCAAAAGTAAAAGAGTGTATTATCCTCATCTTTCTTGATCTTCCCTTAGGCGATTAGGAATTCACAGAAGTGTTGCAAAGTCTGGGGATGAAAATGAAATATTGTTACTCAAAATTGAAAAAAAGAGCATTCACAAAATCGACGAAACATTTTTCATCGACCCAGAGACGAATCCAGTCAAACTAAAATAACACTCGAATATTTTTTCTAAAGCCGTTTACCATCCTCCTAATCAAAACTGAAAAGCTAGATCGCCATTTTCCATAAGTTAAACATGGCGACTTAACATTTTTCGTTTACACGAGATAAACAGTACAATCAATATCCTTTCGTCATATCTTTTGGCACCTCAGTAAACTATGATTTTTTTCCATGCGCAATAAATAAGACGATTTCACGTCTGCACCAAATTTCTTTTCATTTGGGATTTGAAAACTCAAGAAAACTGAAATGGGTTGGTTGTGATCGATGGATTCAGCATTTTCATATTTCTTCTTTTCTCTAAGATTTATAATATTCTTGTCGCGTTCCGCTTTTCAAAGAATTCCCCCATTCTTCTTTTCGTTTCTCGCTATAGAACATCATGTTCTTGGATTGAATGCCTTGATTTAAAACGTTATGGTTAACTCTTTGAAACATAACCGATGTCATCGATTCATGCAGATCGTTTTTATGGATTTTGATCTCGGATAAATCCGAAAGAAATATAAGGAGAAATAAATTTCCCGGCAAAGTTTCCCGCGGGATATTAAAGTCCTTTGAACTCAACCTGATTTCTTTAACCAAGAAAAAGGCGTTTCTTTTCACGATCCCTCCCTCAAATCTTTCCTTTATTATACGGTATAATTAATCTTCCCTTTCCGATTTTCTTTAAGAAAATAGCCCTCCGCTTCTTTTCGCATCCGTTTTTCCATACTTTAAATTCCTGTCCTTAAACCATTTTGTGCATACGAAAACAATTTCCCGAGCAACCTTTAAATCCGCTTTTGGATTTAGCATCAAGAGTTCACCCAGTCGTCCTCGAGGCATTTTAACGCTCCCACGAAAAAGGTTATACCGTGCCTAAAGTTCCCTTACGGTACGTTGGAGTGTCATCTTGTAATTTTAAAAACGTCTTTTCCTTTTTGTCGAAGCATCCCTTTCCCAGCGAGATCCTTTTTGCAGATAACAAAAGGTCCGACATAGTGCTTTGGCGTTCGAATTTACGTCCTTCCTTGTTTTGCGGTTGTAGATTAACTTGTTTTTCACCCGAGTGCCTTTTTTCCTCCTCTTGATGAGTGCTTTTCTAAAAAGTTATTACTCACCAAAAACGTCAGTCTCCAAATAAAAAATGCCACTGGCTATTAAGCGCAAAAGGCTCAGTCGCTTGTCGTTCCTCCGTTATTTATGAATTCGTGCGAGAGAAAATTTAGCCAGATAACGTGAGGAAAAATTTAATAACTTAGCTCTGTTAATCTATCAATAAGCGCTAATTATTCGCGGAGTGAAAAATGTTATTAGCGGCGTTTAATTTTAAAAAAAAAATAATTAACGAGCCGTATCTCTCATATTATAATTCAGTATAATCCTTTGTAAAGTAAAATGGTTCAGCTCGGCTTTGTTAATGATTTTAATCCACAAAAGTTTTTATCGTCTGAAACGTGCATATCAGCCGGGTAAGCTATCTCGGTGTATATACGTTTTTGGACTCGTTCCCTCCGTGCATGTTTTTTTATTTAGTCATGTTTATGGGTTTAGTTTTCATCGTGCGTGACCATCTTAAGAGGTATTAGCTTTGTGCGTCGGATGTGACGTGTGAACGAGTTGGTGATGGCTCCTACGCAATGTGTCAGGGTTTATTTAAAAAAGAAAATTGACGTGATAACAGAAAGGCTTTCAAAACTTAGAATTTCTTTAGTTGGTTTTTTTAAAAACCCACTTGGGTTTCCCTTGTATCGCATATGACCACCACCAGGGAACTAAATGCTTGAAGAACTTTCCGCTCTTAAGCTCTGTATGCTCAATTTCAACCCCACTCTTGAATAAGAAATGAATTATAAATTTTAATTGTTTTAATCAGCGGAAAATTTTCTCTTAAGTTTTTGACGCATATTCATTAGTAGAAGAGATAAAAAGTTAGTAAGCTGTAAAGGTCACAGGTTACATATGTAGGTCAGTAGACACCCTTGATGTGATATACGAGCGGTTCTCAACGATCTAAGTGACCTATTTTATTATTCCCCACTCAAACGGATTCCAGGAAAAGGGACAACGCTCTCCCCTATAATATCAACAATGTTAATTATTTCCTATCGATTCAACTTTTATTTAAATCTTACCTGCTGTCCAAAAAAATCAGGTCCTCCATTGACGAATCTAAACCTGTAGGGGCTGTGAACGGGGCAGGAAAACCTGAAAGGGCTTTCCATCACCTTCTGCGAGGGATGAGGATGAAATCCGATGTCGTGCGTTCGAAAAACCGAACGATCAGGAAATCCTTCCAAATCGGAAGAATGATACGGCGGTTCCGGATATCCTTCCGGATCCGAAGAAGAAAGTTGAAGAGAATCGTGACCAGACGTCGAATGATGCAATCCTAATGAAGTTTGAACTCTTTCGGGGTAGGTTGTCTCGAAACCGGAGGAACTCGAGTGTATGAGACCAGCTCTGTGCTCGTGGCAAAGATTGCTCCTCGAATCGGCTCGAGAATGTTCGTGACACAAGGGAGGGCCGCGTGATTCGGGTCTATCGTGAGCGCACCTCGATTCAGGCCTCGAATGATCGTGCCCTCGGGAATCAGGCCTTACGCGGGTTTCCCCCCGCGAATCGGGCCTGCTTGAACAATGTTCGTGAGCGGAAGACGAATGATGCATCCCGGCAGCACGAGATTCGGGCCTGCTCAAACTGTGATCGTGCGTCGAACTGTGAATGAGTCCCGTGCTCCGGGATTCCGGTCGCCCAATATCCCTTTCATATAAAAACGTAGGTCTATAATCCCCGTGAAAAATCCCAGCTCTCCGATCGGCGTGAAGAACCCCGACCCGAGATTCCACTCTCGTGATCGAAGGATCACGGTCGTGATGACTCCGATCCATGGGTATAGCACCTCGGGAATCGGATCTCGTGATTCCGCCGCACGATCGATCGTAACGGGATTCTCTTCCGAGGGAATGAAACCCGCTTTCTTGTCCCCCAGAATGATATCCGCCATCGAGATAATTGACGCGATCATGATATAAATCGTGACCGGAGGAATGGAAGAATGGTTTCCCTTCGCGGTAATCGTGACCTATACCGGGAACGTGACTTTGACTCGACGAATGATAAAGATTTGATCCGCTGCGGTTGGGATAGGGAGTCTGTACGGAAGAATGATACTTCATCGATCCGCTTCTCTCCGGGTAACCAGGCCACTTGTTCGGTACAGCCCCAGAACCCGGAGGGTTAGGGGGCACCCATCCACCAACGTGCGGATCCAGGTTGATCTAATCACTTTTATTATTTTTCTCCATTCATTTTTTGTTAATAAATTAATTCCGTTCCAGTGGTTATTTCCCGGTTCTCGGCGGCTACTCGCCCACTCGATCGAAGAGGAGTCGATCCTCGTGAATAATTCATCACGTCGAGGGTTTTAAAAGTCAGAAAAAAAAGTGAAAGACCTTTTTTTAAATATAGAAAATGAATAACGGGGAACACCCTCAGCAGAGGGAACGGTAGCACCAGTAGGAGATGTAAAAAGAGATATTTTTCGACATCTTACTGTTTACGTTTTATCTCAGACAGCTACACGACGTTGGAATGACATTTATCTAACTTTATTTTCATTTTAAAACCGTTGTCAAATTCAACACTTCACTTTCTTTTTTAATTTATTTATTTTTTTAATATAAAACCGCAGGAAAATGATAAATAGCTATTTTTTTTCTTCATATATGCACATTCAACTCAACAGAAATACATTATCACTATTTAAAATTTGAAAATAACAAACGGTTACCAAATATTTACTTTTTCCTTTTTATAATAAAACACTATTTGATTTTTAAAAAATACTTTACAACATATTATTTTTTATTTTTAACGCAATTATATTTTTTTATTATTTACACATTCATTTCTTATTACTAATTTAACGGCACTTTTTGTCAACTTTCTTTTAAATTATTATTTTTTCTAAAAAAGAAACGAAATAAAAGACGTTTAGTGTGAAGGAATTGTAAAGAGTGCGGGAAAAGTGGTGTGAAGCGATTTAAAACAAAACTCTAAAGTTCTTCTTTTGTTAACAAAGGCAGAGGCTCAGTCGGTGCAGAAAATCAATGGTAAAGCAATTTTCAAGGGGGTACAGCTGTATTTACACTAATTTCAAGCTGTTCCTGTTAAAAAGCATTTACATGTCCCCAATAAGCACAATGCATGCAGACTCCACCAGCAAAAGTTTAGCAGCGGAGGCAGTTGTTGCTTAACTGGCTGAAATCAAGGCCGAGCCAATAATGGCACGGCACAAAATGGAGGCCATGAGAAGTGTAAATACCTAACCTAACCTAAATTTTGGGCCTTTAAATTATCTAAGCGGGACGTTAAGGAAAACAGAAAATAAAGAATAGAAAAAAATATTACGGTGTGAGCAAAAAATCACGACCCACTATAAAATCTTAAAAAAATTCGTCGCACATGTATTTCTAATATTTTTATAATTATTCATAAAATTCGAAATTCTATTAAAACGGAAAAACCTAAAGAATATTCGATGAAAAAAAATGAAAAATTATTTCATTCTTCAGTAAGTCAACTCGACTCGAGTTTTCAATCCTATACACAATCCTATACACGATCGTGTTTATTTTTATTGAAAATGAATAAGAATCCCAATCTTAGGTGGGAAAAACACAAACAAAAACGAAATTAATAATCAATACTTCCTACGTCGAATATGATTATCTTTAAATCGAAAGAAAGATTAAGTTATGACATCTTTTTTGATTCGGGCTATGATCAGAGTTTTATTCCCCCATTTTTATTTCAAATCGCTTCACACGATCGGTTAAAAACCCCAGATAATATTAAAAGGCGAAAATTCCGATACGGTGCAGAGATCTTAAGTTGAGGAACGTGATATTAACGTGATTTACGATCATAATTTCTAGCGCATCTGATACTAAATTCAGCTATCACGAAAGAAAATATAATATCTCTCCCGGCGTAAAAAGATAAGATAACGAGAAAGGAAGAATTTCGCTTAAGTGAATAAGAAATTAGTGAAGTCGCTTAATGTAACCTCCCTTTTGTCACTTGTTATGCTTTCTTTACACGTAGCCATTTAAATTCAACGGGATTTTTTCCTCTCTCGAAAAACTCATTTTCGACAAAAAGAAAAAAAATTAATTTTTTAAAACTTTCTTTTATTAAGGTCAGTTTTAACATGGCGGACGTTTCATTAAAAAATCTTTTTATTAAAAAAAAAGAATAAGGAAAAAAATTGTGGAAACTTTTAAAAAAGGAAACGATACGTCTAGTTGTGTTTTAGTTACGTTCTGGATTTACAAAACATAACAAAGCTTTGTTTTAGTTAAAATGGGCGCTCAACCATGCACAGCGGATTATTTCCGACATAACGAACCAAATATAAAATCTTATTACGCTGAATGAATTGGTTAGACCACCTTTTGAATCGCCCCGGAAACCGGCGAGCCCTAACACCGAAATCTTTCCTTAAAACCTCCTTCTTACCGATTTTAACATAGAGTGCTTCAGCAAAAAAAAATTTATAGCGCAAAACTGGAAATTCATGGCCACATAAATTCCTCTTCCTTTTTTTTTTATTTACCTCTCCCTTAAATATACGAAAAACGTGAGAAGTGCAAAAAGCAAGATAATGAAAAACTTGCTGGCTTTGAACACAGAAAAGCAACTTTTCCGTGTTTTCTCTAAAACCGGTAAAATCACCTCTCTCTCTGCAACTTCATTTTCAAGATTTAATATAACAGTTTTTTGTTCCCGGATAATTTCAGCACTTTCACAAGAATATTTTTTTATTCTAAAAACGGAAGCCATTACCCCCTTTTCTCCGTCTACTTTATTTCCCCGTCTAAACTTTTTTCTACTATATCCGTCCGAAAGTAAAAAAAAAAATAAAAAATAAAAAATAAAAAAGAACGTCTGCGAGAAAAAAAAAATTTTTTAATTATCTACCCCGTTATAAACTCCAGCGTAGAAACAACGTCCGGCAAAAATTATAAATCTCGCGTTTAATGAAAACCCCAACAATGAATATGACAAATGACAGCTGAATATGATTAATTTTGTGGAATCTTCTTTTTCTCCTCGATCCCTCTCCTCTTTATTTTAAATGAGCGGGGGGGACAATGAACGAAAAAAAATTTTTCGGTTCAAACTTTTTCTCGCTTCGGTTTTCGATAACCTCTAAACAACCCCTCCCCTCTTTCAACGCGGGATGTTAAAAAATTCCTGTTATCGAAACATGACATCGATTTTCGATATAATTAATCAAAAAATTAAATTAACCACAAAATATTAGCAATACAAATCACGCTCGGGATAGCAGCTTGAATAATAAACACGAAAAGCATTAACCTAGCTTTCCCGTTTTGGAGCAGAGAAAAATAATGACAAAATATTTCATCAAGCATAAAGACTTACGAGGATTCATTAAAAGAAATTTTAAATCCAGCAAATAATAAATCATTGTCGCAAGTATATTATCAAAAAAACCTCTCCCCCCGGTATAAATTTAATCCGGCTTTGTAATCGGGAGTTAATTAATATTTCTTCGCAAATTAATCGGAGTACTTAGCGATTTTGCACGAAACGATAAGATTATTTTTGTATTTTGAATAACGGGAGCGAAAAAGAACAAAAGCTGGTTAATGGAGTGATGACAGGATAAAAAAACATGGAAGGGGGATGAAAATTATTATACCGGGAAAACTACGTGGGCATGCTCTTAAAACCTACATAAAGAACAGTTTTGGCAAAGAACTTATTGCAAAAAAAAAAAAAGATCGAAGAAATATTGAAAGGAAAACGTGTGGGAGGTGATAGAGGCGAAGGTGTTTCGAATAAACGATACTTTGTGATTTCCAAAGAATTATGTTCTCACATTGGGATCCTGAAAAAAAAAAAAAAAAGGTTTCGGCTTTATAAAACTTTTGACGCGGATTGTGCTGAATTTAGATTTCTAAATTCTTTACCCGGATTTCCTGATGCGTCAGGAAAAGTTTATTTAAAATAGCCGAGGAAAATAAATTTTATATTTCATTATAAAACGGGAAATGTAGTTGCATAGTCATGGCCAAGTATCATCCCTTTATTCCGCTTAAATCAAAAAAATTCATGTTTTTTTTATTCCCGAGTTTTCCTATTATCTTCTTAATATATTTAGCGGAATACACCACATGCTGCTTCTACTTTTCTATCCTATGCGTGGGAAATCGGAAATTGAATCATTACTTATATGATATGCGGCTGGTTCATCCACTCAAGTTATCTTCCCTCGTTTTGGAAAGTCACCTCAGGCGTTTAAAACGTAAGATGGTTCGTGAAAGGTCTTTGAACGCTCGGTGCAAAAGAAAGACTAAAAATGATTATATTCATTCCCTGACTTAGCTTTTACTCCTGACTAAGCATCTAACTGTTTTTATTTCATCGATACTCTATTCACGTCTTCAATAGAATAACTTCCTTCTTCTGATAAGTAAAATAAATTAAATTAATAAACTCAAAGGAATATTTGGAATTAGGATGAAATTTCTAAAGTAAGGAATTCAAGTTCAAACCTGCTTCGAAACGTGTTAAAGCTTGCATTAATGTGAAACGTAAAACTTTAAAATTGATAAGAGTTTCTTGCGACGTGTTGAGACTTGTCGAGATCTGTAAAATTTTGTCAAGATCGAAACGAAAAGTTGGGGCAGGATGTTAAAACTATAAAATGATTTCTGAGCTTTACTTGAGATTAGATAAGAATGTTAATTAAAAGCAAATAGTAGACTATTGAAATGCCATCTGGCGGTCACTGTCGGAGCTAATGGTGACACTTAGCGGCCATGACTGAAACTACTACACCAACCCCGAGTAACACTCACAGGCCATTTCCAGTGCTACGTGACATTAACAGCGCCTAGCTACCATTTTTGAACTTTGTTTCATCTTCAGCGACATAATCGCCATCTAGCAGCCAATTTTAGAATTATTATCCTACGCTTAGCTCGAGTTAAATAAAAATCTAAAATCATCCACAGGGGGGACTTCGTGCCACCTTTCTTTTAAAAACTTTAAGCACCCAGAAGCAAAATCCGCTGAAAAAAAGTCTGTCCTGTCTTCGGTATACTTTTTCAAATCATTTTAAAAATCAGAAATGCACACATAAATCATGTTGAACGTTGTAAAAATCATGTCACGTGTTGGCTAACCTTTCGCCATTATTCAGGGATGAACTTTGAATGAATATACGAAGGGATGCGGTAAATATGTCAATAGGTCAATAAGTCTTATTTGACAAATTGGTCTCCATCATAATTGGGCATATGTTACACATTCGTCAGATTTATCATTATCAATAATGACTATTGAGAAAATAAAAGGGATGAGGCGGGAAGTTGAATGATTAGTTACCTAAGGCGACAGAAAGAATGTAAACCGATCGATAATGCTGTGGAAATTTTGAACCTAAGGCGTACAAGAAGGCGAACAGATGACGCGACGCTATTTGGCTGACAAGCCGCGGGGCAAAATACCGAGTCCGAACAAAATTCATTAATGACCCAAAAACAAAAAAGAGTAAAGACACGAATTGGAATATGAAATACACTTTGTCACAGACCTGTCATTATTCAGTCGTATAAAGTTCAAATGAATTCAAACTTTTTCGATCTTGTCAAAAATTGCAAATAACTTCAATTTACTTCAGTAAATCAAAGAAATAAAACCGAATTCCGAACGCTTAATCGAATAGGATCTGGGGAAAGTAATCAATCACTATAATACGGAAAAGAAATTAAATTTTGAGATTCAAATGAGAGCAAGTCAGCCTTTCATTACAAGCGTGATAGAATCACGAAGGCTACAGTGGGCGGGATATCTAGCACGCGTGCCGCGGACGAGGACTATCAGGAAGGTGCTGGATGGTCGTCCACGAGCCCTAGGCCATTGGGAAGGCCGGGGCTGAGGTGGGAGGATACAGTCGCACGGGATGCAGGCCGTACTGGAGGGCGGCGGCCCAGGATAGGTCTGGATGGCGGAAAATCTGTGATGCGGCAATAAGGCTTCAAGCCTTGCAACGCCGATAAGTAAGTAAGCACCACTATCTAACCCAGAAAAACCCTGACCTCAACCTAGAGCAATGTCCTGTCTCCGTGTTTCTTCTACGATTAATTACAGGGCCCGAACTATTGTCGGTTATTTTTATTTGGCTAATAAAAAGCAATGGAAGAGAAGGGAAACCCAACCTACAGCTATAATTTACAGATGAGCATGACTGCATAAAGATAGATCATCATAAATATAAACCTTGCGAAAGAGGAAAACATTACAAACACATGCTAAAGACGACTGCCTCCAAATAAAATTTATAGAAGCAACATAATTAAATAATTACAACTTCAACTTAGAAAAAAATAAAATTTCCTTAGCAAAGTGACAACACTTTTCTTAAAGAAAGGAAAACTCTATAATATACCGCAAGCATAAAGTACTTTAAACTCTCATAATAATGTAAACAAATTTGATAATTTATGTATGAGAAAATTTAGAATATTTTAAACCATAGAGTACGACCCGATTAACTTTCAGATAAAACGTTCTCGAAATGTTTACGTAGTTAAACGATCCCACATCTGGAGCGAGAGGGGAGAGGGAGAAAAAAAAGAAAAAGGACTTAAAACAATTATTTCCGATCTTAATAAATAAAAAAAATTTTTTCTTCTTCTCAAAAGCATTCATCCGAGGATTAGAATGCAGTAGAGCGAATTCTAATAAAAAAAAATGAAACGAAGAAAAGTCGTAATAATATCTAAATTTTTTAACAGTACTAAAAAGTCTTCGTTTTTAATAACAGACGGGAAGTTATGGACAAATATCATTTAAAATGTAAAAATTTTAAATTAAAATTTCTTTCATTTCTTTTTAGCAAAACGGTTAAAAATTCAAAGAGCATAGCCGACCGGAGGGAAAAGATGGAATTTCATTGTATTTATAGCTTTTTTCCAGTTAAGGGAGGAAAGGGGGGGACGGAAAAAAAAAGAAGGAAAAAAAAAACACAATAGAAACGTCGGTGAAAAAGTCGAGAACGTGTTATATGGATAATAAGTAGAAAGCACTTGTCTCTTTGTGCGTGTTTAAGATAGAACTCAGACTGTCTTTTTACCCAGCTTTTGTTTAACGGCCTTTTCTCTCTCGTTTCTTGTCTCAGGCAGACAAGACATCATTCCCTCGCTTCGCTTCCTTTTCATCATAAAATTTTCATATTTTCCCCCCGAAAAACGATCGCATCGTAGAAAGAGAGACGAGCGACTGGGAGAAAACCCGGAAAACGTTCAAGTTTTAACTTGAGGAAATAAACAGCATAAGAAATTAAAAGAGTTTTAAATTTCGGAATAAGAAGGAGAGAATCCCATCAATTAAATCTGGGAAAATGTTTCCCGGTGAAATCCGCATTTAGATAACAACGACTGAAACGGAATTATTTATTTCGTTTTATCTCCCCGAGAACCTGAAGAGATTTTTAGAAGAACACAGGGATGAGAGGAAAACGCTTACGGGCAGCCCATTTTATACGAAATAATCCTTTCGATAAAAAAAAAAAGGAGGGAAGAGCTGTCGTGGGAACGATGGGAAACTATTCCATCTTTCCCAGTAACCTCGAAAAAAAAAAAAAGAGATAAAACAATGATTTGAACAATGGAAGAAAAGCCTGAGAGACAAAAACTTCAAAGGAGAAAGAAGAAAAGAAGTGGGGAAAAAAAGAATTCAATCGGGAGGCACGGTGATTGATCTGGAATCGTTGATGACATAATCTCCCGCGTTAAAGGAGTAATTTTTCTGCTTCTTGCTTGACGCTTTTTGCTCGGGAAATAGAGAAGCTCGGAGAGGAAAAAATGAAAGGAAAAAAAATTTTCAAAAGATGTTGTGAGACAAATCAGCTGGAAGGGTATGGTAATTTTCAAACAAAAAAAAATACCTAAGCTCGGTCGAGTTGAAGAACAAAAAGCGTATAAGGAAAGGAAGAAATATCAACAAAAACCCCGACCTGGTCCTTTTGCTCGGACTTTTACAAGTTGAAAATCTTGGCAAAGTCCCAATCTATTGCTTTTATAACCGAAAAATGAAAACTGAGTTGTGGAGAAAAGGAAAAGTATAATGTTAATATTTATGAAAAGATTAAAGCTAACGAATTGGGAAAAGATTAAATGTAACGGGACGACCTGACTGAAAGTATAAGAAAATCACATTATTTCCGTTCGTTCGACAATTTAACTGAATAATTCAGTAGGGTGGACAGAAATCTGATCAAGGTTTTTAATTTTAAAAGGATATAAAATTAGATGGAGCTCGATTGTTGCAGGAACGGACGGTCTTTTAAAATTCACATTAAAAATATTTTTAAAAAAGGAAAAAGAAGGGGAGAAAAAAATTTTACTTAAATTGGTAGCTTTTGTCGTTTAGCGGATGACAGATGTCATCGCAGCGACCTTTGGTAATTGTGATAGCTGTTTTTTTTTTCTTCTAAAAATACTACAATGTTACGATCCTAATTGACATTCTAGACTTTGTATATTAAATATTTTTACGCCATTTTAAATCTTTTTGACAGGTTATTTGTGGAATGAATTTTAGGGGTGCCATGGGAATTTTGTTGGTATCTCAATTATATTCTGCGACCCTATAACCAATCCTGAATTTTTCGCTCCTGCGTCAATGATTAGAACACATTACTAAAAACCTCGATTTAAAAGAAAATTACTTCATACATTCACAACTAAAAACGCTTCCGCTTTTTAAATTCAACCTTTGCCTACAAAAAGTCGTTATTTTTTCGTAATTTCAAGTAATCACTAGCGCTCCAAGTTGCTTTCGTAAGAACTTTCCTCGAGTGCAAATTAAGGTCCCCTCATTATCCTCAAGCTCGATTGTAGCCATTTTAAAACGTTTAAAATTTCTTTATACAATCTTGAATATTCAAAAGAATCTTTTATAAAAACGTAAAAAAAAAAAAAGATATTGCATAGTTGCACGAGAGAAAGCACCTCAAATTGCTTTTTTTCGCGAGAAAAAAATCTTCTACTAAAAAGTTTTTCTTTAAAGCTCAGTTCCTACTAAACGTTCGAAAAACTTGAAGGCAACGATTTTCAAAGAGAGAAGTGAATAAATATACGAAAATAAATAATAAAATAAATAAAATGATGGGACTTAAATTGCGTCTGAATGATTTATTTGAGAGAGAAAACAAAACTGTAAAAAAATGGGGAGGGGGAGGGGAGGACAGAGCGGTTTTACTATAAGCCATAAATAAAACTTTCACAAATCACTCCAATCTTTTAGCTAAAAATGCAATAAAATCCATTAAGAAAACGTCACAGAAACGTTCACAGTTACCCCCCCCCCCCCCCCCCCCCCCGAAAAACCATATCCGGGGATTGAATTGATTCGCACAAAATTGCCACTCAAACTGTCAGGACTATTGAAGCAATGTAAGTACCGCCATGTGTTCAAAAGGTAAATACCCCCATCATCCGTAAATTAGCTCAAGAAAAGATCGTATCAGGAAATTCACGACGCTTAATAAATTTTAAAATGCAGGACGAAATTATTAAAAATACAAATTCAAAAAGAATGTTTTACAAGAAAAATAAAAATCTTTCGAGCTTTTAAATCGAAATAAACGAAAGGAGACTGTTCCATATCTTGGATTTTTTATATTTTCAGGTCGAATTACGAATGCATTAAAAGAAATAGAAAGCTGAAGAGGTTTAAAAAATTAAAAAAAGAAGGAAGGAAGTCAAAAATAAAAAAAATAAAAATGCGAGGGGAAAAAATATTATTGAGAGGGAAAAAAAAATTCTGATTTTACTCGTGGAAAAGTATAGGGCTGTCAGCAATCAGGAAAATAACTGAAGTTAAATCGTAGGAACTAAGGTTAATGAAAATCGTAATTTTTTTTTTCTTAAATGAGGAGGAAGAAAAGAAAAAGAATTTGAGAGATCGTGGCAGGTTTGATTATTTTAAAACTTTCTCCGTCAGCGAAATCAAATAAAAAATAAAAAAAAGGAAATTGTTAAAAAACCCCCAGAAAAAGACTAAAAGGGATTATTTAGTTAAGCCGTTCCGACATGAGGGTCAGCAAAGTCAGCAACTAAAAGAAAATCTATTAAATTAAGGGGGAATTTTTTAAAAAAGGAATAAAAATGAAAACGTGGTCATTATCCGCCATATTAAAACTTAAGGTATACAACTGAACCTTCCCATCAGTGCCCGCCATGTTTATTACTATCTCTTTCCTTTAATTCGATTTATCTCTGTCTGAGATTCCTGGCGTTTACATGAATAAAAAACATGGCCGACCTGACTAGCTTCCTTGGTTACGTGTTTATCTTTGACGCATTTAAAAATTCCCAATAAAATCCTCATGGGCAAAATTAGAAAAAAAAAATCAGGATTATTCCTCGAAATGATCACGAATCCTTTAGTAATCGCATTGCTCGAACGTTCCTGAACTTTCAAGATCACAAACACCGTTCACTTTTCCATTTCACAGAATCTTACTTCAATTTTCACACTGAACCGAAATGAAAGACTTTTTTTTAAAACACAAACAGAAAAAAAATAAATTTTATTATAAGCAAAGACGAAAACAATTGGATTTATGTTTGAAAATGTTTAAAACGTAAAGAGCGGGACGCGGATATCCGAACGGACCGAGGGCTGAGGGACTCACAACTGACAGGCATCGTGTTGCGTCGTCGTGGCACGGAGCTCGACGGTGGCGCTTCGGAAAACTCACGGAAAACTCTCTCTCTCTCATCCCCCACAGCCTCTCAATGCATCAATGTTTATTCTTTTCAACTCATTCGTCATACAAGGATTAATAAAGATGAAACCGATTTCGATCCCCTTATTTTTTTTTTTAACGCGACCATTTCCGGTTGGGAAAACAGCTTTTTTGATGGAAAATTTTTCCGACCCGTTAAATAAATACACCGGTTAACATTCACGCATCTCCGCCCTTTTTCTTTCTCTTTTCACAGCAGACAGTTAATTCATTTTTTTTTTTTTTGAAAAACAAAAATTGAAATGACGATCTTTAGCATAATTCAAATGGGTTTTTTTAAAAAGGAAAAAAACTCTTGGGTTTATTGATTAAATATCGGAAATTTATGACGTTTCATCTACATTCTGGCAAAAGCCCAAAATTAAATTTACGCAGATGATCATTTTATTGATTTCGTAATCATTTCAATGATAACAAAACTGTAATCATCATACAGTGTCGGATGGGAAAATTTTTTTTAAATAATGCGGGACACCTAGAAGTGGATACAAGGCTTTAGCTCAAAGAACAAATCGAAACTAATAAAAGGATTAACCCTTTCCATCGCGGCATGATGTTGCAGAGACTCGATTATCAAACAAGTAAACACGAGGAAAATTGAACTTGTTAAAGGTGGGTATGCAACCGAGGTTTATAGAGATTGGTCAGAACAACATATAGGTGTTTCTATCCTTTAAACAGGATTCGAATCCCTTTTACAAGAGGATCATTTCGTCTCGTCTAGCTATTAGTGCGGTTTATACAAATGTAGTTGTATGTACAATAGGAAACGTTTGATGTTAATTTATATTGAGAATCATTTTAAAATGGCGATTAAAAAATTGGAAATTTAAATGAACTTACTTAAAAGAGAAGTTCGATCCTAACTTTATGGAGCTCCTTCTTTGCGCACTCTTCATGCAGGTGCGCTGATCAAAGTCACCAACCCCCTGCTAAGGTGAAGGAATAGGCCAAAGTAAAAGATGCCGATTTGTTAAAAGTTCCAATCACATCAACATGCAGAAATGGCCTGAGATACCAAAAAGTCTTTTGAAACTTTTCCTTTTTTTTAATACTATAGACTTTCCATTTTTTAGGTCTAGTAAGGGACAAGGAAATGAATTAAACACATGCTGGCGTAAAAATTGTTATTACCAGGATCTTGAATTTTTAGTATGAAAAAAAAATTTATCTTTAAAATCTAACACTGACATTATTCGTTTGTAAATTTTGTCGAATCAGCTTTCATGTAGTTACACGTAAAATAAAAGATAAAAATTTATCGTGCCAAGATATTGCTGAGGATGTAAGAGTAATGGGTCGGCAATTCGAAGGTTCCGGTTTGGGATTTTTCCCTTGGTTCTACTGTATTTTCCTTTCCTGTCGAAATTTTCATTTCGCTATTCCTTTTTTTAAAATAAAAAAACATTAAATGATTATTTGGATTTAGCTTTTGTTATAGTTCAGCCTCGGTGGTAAATTCATTATCTTAAGCTTAAAAATTCCAAACGGGGCTTTTTGCCACGTGCGTGCTTATAGCTCCATAATACGAGAAAACTTTTTCTCCCTGGATCATGCTGCTTTATTATCATCATTGAAATGATTACAAAATCAATATAGTGATCATCCGCGTAAATTTAATTTTGGGGTTTTGCCAAAATATATAAATGGAAACGTTATAAATTTTCGATATTTTGTCAATAAACCCAAGAATTTTTTAATTTGCAGAAGGTACGTTACCCCGATGTCGATGCTACACCACAACTATTTTTTCTTTGGAAATGAGCTTGGATTGCTTTTTTTTCAGCTCGCTTTGTGCAGAGTGTCACACTCTAAGCTTTAAGCTGAATAGGATCTTGAAACTTACATTTATGAGTGGGATGGATTCCTTGATGGGGCACTTTATTATTTTTTCGGGCAAAAAGCAAAACTGGTTGTTTTTCGACAAATTTCGCTTCTGGGTCTTTAAATTGCGCCATTGAACCTCTACAGAAACTTCAAACAGTAAAATATAATAACGCATCATTTTACTCTAAAGCAAAAAAGCTTTCAACCACAAAACAGACATGGTTCGAAGAAAAAAAAACGAACAGAAACCAAATCCTACTAAAATGAAAACTCCTTCTTGACATAAAAGTAACAAGAAACCAAATCTTTTATTAAGTGAGTTTTAAGAACACTATCTGAAAAAAAAAAAAAGAATAACGGGAATAAAATGCCTTTTCTGGGGAAAAAATCGTCAAGCTGAGATCAAAAAAACAACACGAAAACTGAAACTTCTTCAACAGTTTAATATCATCTAAGAACCGATCTCTAAATCTTTTAAAATTTCCAGGCACGGAGGAAACGTAAAAAACTACGGAAACTGGAGAGAAAATGAAGAAAATAATAAATTCGTGTTAAAATCGCTAACATCATCTGCAGTATCGTTTGACAGGAGGTAAAAAGGAAACATTCTAACAGCAACAAGTCATTAATCAAGAAAACAAGAAGAAACATCTCAAATATCTTCGTAATTATTCCTCGAGTATCACTATGAGACATGTTAAAAAGTAACGCCGTCAGCTTGGAATCGACTTCCCCCCTGAAAAGCGCGATATGAAGACGCGAGAAAGTTTTTGATTACGATATAATCGAGGGAGGAGAAGATGGGAGATCATCATTTATCAAACAATGTAAATCGAAAGCAACAAGTTCATCTGTCTACTATTCAACATGTAATCTATCCGCATCTCCTTCCTCGCGAAGGATCGAAATCAATAAACCGTGCCGGAAAATTCGATACTATCTGCACTTCTACCTAGAAAGGCTTATGAGGGCAGATAAAAGGAAATATTCTGCAGTAAAAAAGAAACGTGGGAGAGGAGCGAAATCGTAAAATAACGCCGTAAAAAAAACCTCCTGATCGATGAGATTTTTTTTTTTTTTCGTATACGCGCATTATTGCGATATCATTATTTTATTTTCAGCCACTTTCGAATGAGTGAATAAAAGGGATTTTTATAAACGAATAGCAAACATAACGGACGCGATAACATATGTCAATCAGGCTGGCAGGATGATCGACACGAAAATCCAAAAATAAAGGAATTCATCGATTTTAATTGTTCGCTATCATCAATTGCAGGGAAAACCCGAAAAAAAAAGAGGAAGTGGATTCTGGGAAAAAGGGTGGATTTTTTTTTCCAGGGAGCTCTGGCTGGGTTTCGAGTAAAAAACGTACGCATTATTTGATAGGTAATACTAGGAAGCCAAATTGGGAGTGGACACTTCAATGAATCATCTGCTACCCACGGGATCGCCATTTGCAATTCTGAAGGTTCCCATATTTTCAAACTGAGGGTCTACAATGAACTTAAATAAGAATAGCCATGATGGAAATTACTTAGCTTATGAAGCAAAAATGACGACTTCCGTATAGTATAGTGATTGCTTTCAAGACTAGAGGCAAGGAATCCTTCAAATTTTGGATTTCGACGTGGGAGACATAAAAAAGTCGAATACCAAATTTGAAGTCTTGTATTACCTTAAATTTTTTCATGTCAGCTTTATTTGAACGTGCATCTCTTTAATAATTGAGATCCTAAATATGAGCCATTCTTAGAATTTCGCAAGGCAAGATCGCCTTGAACAAGAAGTCCCACCACCTTCTTAATGTCGTCGTACCACCTCTTTTATGGCCTACCGATGACGCTTCTTTTCGACACTCGAGATCTCCATCTTACCATCCCCCTTTTTCACACTGATCCAAAAATCGTACAATCGTAAGCTCCGTTTGTGGAATCACAAAACATTTACGTCTAAAAATTTCAAGGGACGTGCCCTATTCCCCGATTTTATAATGACGCTTGATAGACAAGTACCCAGTCGATCCCTTGTTCGATATCAATGGGCGTTAAAATCGCTCCTGGTAATTTCCCATTTACTCAAAACCCCAGCACCGATTTGCAATTATCTCTTTCACCAATAAAATAATACCAATCAGAGCAGTATTCTCAAAAAAAAAAAAAAAACATTTAACGTTGAAAACTATTTCTCAAAACATTTTAAAAGGTGACTCAGAAAAACCTACATCACATCCTTAAGGGCCATCCCGCTGAGCATTATGCCAAAACCAACTTCATTAGCAATTTCAACAGAAACTGACCCTAATCGTCTATATCGATTTTATCCCCCCCCGGATAACATTCTCTAACCATATAAAACGAAACAGTCTTAATCACACGGCCTTCCTGGAAAATTGTGATAGACCACAGAAAGATATCAAAACAAGATTGGAATGTAACCGAGGGATTCGGGCTCAAAGAAAACAAAATCGACAAAGACATTCTTTGAAACAATGATAAAGCGAAATCGAAAAGAACCTGGGAAAACGGAATAGACAAAAACATTCTTTGAAACAATGATAAACCCGAGGGGTGGCTCACTTCGTCGAAAAGTGTACACCGAAATACAAAATACAAGTAATTCAAATGTAATACAAGTAATACAAAAGTAATACACCGGGATGAGTTCCGTGTAATACAAAAAAAAATTCAAGAAATTCAAAAGTAATACATGTAATACAAAAGCAATTCATGAAATACAGAAGTAATACACTGTAATACAGATGTAATACAAAGGTAATTCACCGAAAAAAAGTAATTCAAATACAAAGTAATACAAAGTAATACAGACGCAAGTGTACACCGAAATACAAGAGTGAGCCACCCCTCGGATAAACCTAACTCGGTACACCTTCAAACACTCTTCGATCAATTCCTATTAGGAAATGCCGTTAGACCTGTCGTTATTCGTTTTTCTTCTATTTTTCTCCCAGGCCAATTAAGCTAAACTCGACTTCCCTTTTCTTTTTTAAAAGCAATGAATCAACCGGGGAGAATCAGAGAGTAAAAAAAAAAAAGAATCGTTCAATGATGATTTCATCCTTTTCGAAAAGAATTGACGTGAAACTTTAATTCTTCCTCTACACGAGATATCGGTCGCAATTGAGAATGAGTTCGCGTAGAAACAAAACGTCAAAGATGTGTAGTTATTTCTTTCTCGAACATTTTAAGCGAGGAGAAAAGAAACGTTTTATCTTTCAAAAGGAAATTGAAAATAGTTTTGAGGAAACGTTTTCGCGAAAGAGAAAATAAACCTGGGCCAACTTCGATCAAAACTCACTGCGGTATAAGATCTTTTATTTATATAAAATCTTGCGTCGTATTATAGTTCGCTTAAAATTCGAAATTCTCGTTAGCGTTGGTCCTAGTTTTTTATCGAGCATAATCCCGGTCAGGCAAAAACGAATAATCCCAAGGAATTAACCCATAAATTCGAGGTTGTGTACTTACTTAAAATATACGTTTTCGTATATCCAATAATTATGCACTGATTTATTTCTCTTATAACCAATTTTACTTTATTACGTGAGCTTTATAATGAATAAGCCATGCTCAGCTTATTTATTTCTTCGTTGTTATTTATCGCTTCCGCTAGGGCCATATTTAACAAGTGCCAATGGAAGATGAGAAGGAGCTGAAGGTTTTCAAATGCTCTTAATTTTTATATCAGTCCCCGATGTTTGTTGATGAAGCTCAAGGAAATTTATCGCAATATTCAACTCTAAATTATTTGCCGGCAGTCGTGATCCCTGCTTTTATTACCTGAGCGTTATCGATCCAATTCATTCTAAGTCATGTGGCCAAGTGACAAGCTCACGACTTTCAGTTCCCTTATGATGATCCCCTTTTAAGCTGATTGCCCATTAAAACTTTTTCTCCTTCTAACACGGATTAGGTTATACGACGGAGCAAGTCCATCAACCTGTTTCGTCCTGTTAAAAATTCTTAACAGGACTCTTAGCAACTTTAGATTCTTATGGGACGAAGGGCAAATTTGTCGACAGGCTTGGTTTGTTTGTTCGTGCCAAAAAAGGGTATTTGCGAATGAGAGAGGCGTGTTCTTTATTTATGGCCCGTTCAAAATCTATAGCAACCTGGAATGAAAAGGGAATAAGTGGAAAACTACTTCCCATTTTTTTCCTACACCAGCTGAGCGAAAGGGAAAAGCTGAGCAAATACATTTCAAAATGCCCTGTAACCATAAATTTTTTCGAAATTTTGGGGAAACGTTAACAACGATTCGGAAGGATAGCTATGAGACAAAACGAACTATGTCGAGATTGCTTTAGGTTTTGGACGGACCATAAAGAAAACTTAAATCTCGCCATCGATTTTTTTTACTCGAGAACCCTATGATCGATTTGAACCAAAAATAGGCTGCTTAAACAATTTTCATACACCAAAGCCACATAAAAGGCTTCGGCAGCCCTGCCAAAAACTAAACGCTGGGTTTACTTCCTTCAATTTAAATATAACTCCCACATACAGGAAAACTCCTTCAGAAAACTTAACAACCTTCCAATATTTAAAAAAAAAAGAATAAGGTCCTTCAAAAAAATTCTCTCAAGCAAACAAAGGTGTTTATTTGGAGAAATCTCTTCTCAAACCCTGGAGAGTTTACTTCCGGGAAAGACAACAAAGAGTTTGAACGATTCATCATAGCTAGTTTGTATACATTATCAGGTCGATATTATAATGGAATGGAGTGTGCAAACATTTGAATGAAAAAAAAAAAAAGAAAAAGAAAAAAAGTCGATAGTCAAAGAAGATGGATGACTTAAAAGCAATCTACAAACAAACTAACAACAGTGAAGGAAATTGGTAACAACAAGATAAATGTCCAACAAATTGAAATGAAATCTACCTGTCGAAAAAAATTTTATTTTTCTTCCCCGATTTCGCATTTGTTTTTTCCTCCCTCAAAACGACGTTTTATTTTTTTCAAATTTAATCTTCGTTGCGCCCACTTTCCTCTTTTCCCGTCTTACCTCGAATCCTATATTATTAGTCGCAAGCTTTAAAAGCTAAAAACTTTTTAAAAAAAATTACGTGCGTACTTCAAACCTTTTTCTTTGTCTTCGACGTCCGTAAGTTAAGCAATGCCGTAAAAATTTTGTCTCTGGATTGCTCGTTTTGCCGAGAGAAAAGAGCGATGTGGTAATTGAGTTTGTTATCTTAAATTATGTTACTTTTATCATGTTATTGTATGTATCACAAAGGATCCCATTAAGAATATTGTCTTTCTCGTGCTTACGAATTGAAATCTTATCAAGATGGTAGTCAGTAAGGTCGATTTAACTCTCACCGTACATCTTTTATGAAAAAATATCAATAAGAAAAACGACTTTCTCATGTTACATTAACAGGGGATCGATTTTTCATTCTTCATGGTTTGCTGATTCTTTAATCCCTTGCGGTTTTTTTGCGTTTAGGAATGGCAACCTTAAGAGGGGAGGGGAAAAAGAGAGGCTGAGCTTCCTCATTAGTATAAGGAGTTTTTGGTTAGTAAAAAGATGGGGACTTCTATGGAAGAGATAGGCCTATTATTGAAATTTTGTTCATTGGATTTTCCTTTGATCGATTCCGTAGGTCTATTGTTTTCGTTTAAACAATGGAATTTTCCTCGCAACTTTTCCACGACTCCACGAGGATTGCCTTTTATCGTTAAGTTACCTTTTTATATCTTTCTCAATCGGATCTCTTTAATTCTTATAAAAACATAGAGGATATTCCCCTTATGTGTCCTTTGAATTATTAAAAGCATCCCGGTTCCACGAATAATATTCTAAAATCCGAGTGCTTAATCTTGAATTAATAATGAGAAGCCAAAAGCGGAGGCATCTCGTTGTGATAAATGGATTGTTTGACCGTCGGCTGTTTTTTCTTCTTTTACTTTTTATTTACAAGCATTTCCTGGATTTTTTACTAGATCTTTTCCCTCTCTAGTCGAGGCAGGGGCGTCGTTTCTAGTTTCAGTAAAATCTTCAAGGGGGCAAACAATATCCAACTTTAATAACTTTTAAGATGATAGCCAAAATTCTGCTACGTTTAGCTTATGCAAGCTAAAAACTTTGAGAAGGCCCTTGCCAGGTTCTCAGGTATGGCATTACCTGCTGGGGAGGGACTTCGGAGGGAAACATGGAGAAAGTGCTTGTGCTGCAAAAAGAAGCGGTCAGGTATCTGGCCAGTCGAGTAAGATGGGAGTGGCATACAGACCACTACCAGCCCCCTTCCTGTCAATTCTCACAGTACCCTCTCTGTATATCTGTGAGTGCATAAAGCTTTTTTTAAATTCTGGGGAGGGCACGTTGGTTGGGGAAAGCACGGCGCGCCACGAGGCAGTCCCAGCACTACTCAATTCAATATACGAGGTCAAAAAAGTTAGAGCAGAGAATCGGGCATGCCGGCGCGGCTTTCTATAACAAATTACCGGGTGAGATACAGGGGAAGAAGATGGACAAAAATTTTTTCTACCATCTAAAGATATTCCTGGCTGGACTGGTCCGGTCCTATACTCTGTCTCAGAGTTCTAGGCTTTCTTGCGGGGTCCAACCGCCTCGAGTAACATATCACTGCTGATGTTAATCTTCTATACTTATATAAGATCGAAAGTTTGTATGTTTGTTTGTTTCACCAAATCCGACTTCTAAAATTACGTATTTCCGTTTAATTAACCCGCACCTCCAAGTATATGTCATCTATGCCGCTGATGATGGGCAATATGCTGTGAAGCCCGAAATAAGCTTATTCGACAATAAAAAGAAAATTAATTTTATGACCTAAAATGAATGGAATGTTTCTTTCCTAATACATATTCATTAACGAGTTCGAGATTTACTGCTGATGTACAGAAGCTAACGAACCATAGCATTTAAAAAATAAATAAAATAATAAATAAATAAGGACTCCCCTGAATCAGGGACGACTTACGCTATTGAAAACGTGATATCTGAGCCTTTATCGGTTTGAAAAGCAATCGCTGCTTTAATAATGACAATATTAATCCATCTAAACCGTGTATCTTTCATAACGTACCGATTGACAAAGCCACAATTAGATGGTTGCCACAAACTCCCATAGCACCTTTCCTTTTCTAATTATTAAGCCATCACGGTACTACACGTCATGAAAATGACCAGGCAATAGGTGTAAATATATGGTGGGAAACAGGTCACGGTTTACTGTTAGCAAAAGGCCGTGGAAATGATATCCACGGTTTTTAATGGAGCTCTTCTCTTATTTACACTTAATATTCCAATATGGAATTTCAACTAAAAGCTTTTCAGTCAAAGGAGGGAGGGAAAGGAGGGCAAAAGTGACAGAAAAAATGGGGAGGCAAATGTTTATGCATTATCTCGAAAACAATATATTTATATATCGGCAGGGAGGTAAACATATCGGCTTATCGTGCTCTGACACGGACGAGGCAGGTTTTTCAAGGTTGAGGAAAAAGGTTGATATAAGATGCAAATTAATTGGGTGCACGGTTCGTCCGCAGGAACTTGAGTTTGTCGTGCCCTTGGGGAGTTTCCTCAGCTAAGTAAGTCATAAATATGTAAATCAGTTTCATACGTAAAACGGGGAAAGTCCGCTGGCACATTCAGGTTTCGCCGTGTCGGAGTCAATCACAATTTTATCACAAAATGTCGTCACCCATTACTCAAAACGTTTACGCACGTTGACTCATTAATTTAGCTATACGCGTGATGAAAATTAGCTTTTCCCAGGATGACGAGGATTTTGCTACGGTGGTGATTAAATGTTTTCCTGTTGAACCCTTTCAAGGTTTTTGAATACTCCACCACAATGTTTCCAAGATCAAATTTTGATGTTTAGTTTAAGTCAAAAATTCTGTACGACTCAAGAAATTATTTGGTAGTCCCGACTGTTGAGAAAAGACACTGGAATTCCGTTGACCTGCTTGGAAGTCGGTCTTGTTGTCATCACCGGGACTATGCAGAGCTTTAGTAGATGCCCCAATGGTGCAAAACAGCTCGCACGAAATTAAAGAGACCCAAAACAGCCAAAACACGCCCTTTTGGGGCTCACTGGGAGTAAGCAAAGACAGAAATATGGATGAAAATGAGGACTCTGTCCTTAAAATGCTTACAACTTACCAAGTTGGCTTTAGTGTGCATGACATATGGTTCGGGCGCGGCAAAGCTAACGACCGTCATGGAATGAATGGGAGAGTGGAAGCTGTGAGACAGGTGGTGAGGCCTAGGAAACAGAAAAAGAATGGCCAAGGCCAGGGAGTTAGGGACTGGCTAAGGGCGGCCCTAGATCACGACAAATAGAAAACGAAGGTACTTGCGACCGTAGAAATCGACAACATGAGCCGGCAAAGCTCATTTATAACCCGTCTAATTTTTCCCAATGCTATAGTCATCTCCGGTCTGATGGCAAAAAAACCACCGGGTTTGTGATTTCAATTGACAGAAAAACTCAGAAAGTACTTAAATCTGAGCGCCATTATCGCGGAGTATAATTTCAAGACACAAACCCCCGAGAAATTTCATTTCATCTACTTTTCAAATTTAAACATCATTTCCTTCCTTGTTTATTTCACGGGTTATGGCGGTTTCCCAAAACATTACAACAGAACGGTACACCTTACACGTTGTTCCAACATATCCAGAAAGCATGTATGATTACCTTGGAGTGACCACTACTTTCACATCTTGTAATTTAATATCCTTTAATAAACTTATCTAAAACCCCTTGAGTTATGAAATAAATAAAAAAAAAAACATACTTTTCATAACTTCGTTTCAAAAACAACGCCAGTCGCTAGAAAAACAAAAAAAAAAACTCAACTCTTATAAACCACAGTTTTGACTTTTATATCATTCATATCTTTACCCGATCATGGCCTAAGGATATTTCCCTTCTTATTCAAATATCAAAAGGACATTGAAATAGAATGGTTAAAAAATTGTTGAAAAGTCTAGCGGGGGAAAAAAAACTGAAGGTTGACATGTGACGGATGACACAAGACACTTCCGTTTTTTCTCCCATCTTCATACGTTTCAACCCATTCCGATAAAACTTATACCCCTCCCTACCTATTTTGTTTACTTTCCTTTTTTCCCGAACTCAAAATATGTTATTTCAACAACAATGACAGGCATCCCGACAAACCGTTTTATTAAAAATATAAACCCTCGGGGATGAAAGAGAGAAAAAAAATAACGAAAGCTACTTCGATTTCGTTAACTTTCCCTCGACGAAAACGTGTTACCTAATTATTACCCTTTTTACGTTTGGGGATCGACTACATGGAATGTAAGAATGTAACCCACACAAAAAGGGTTTTGTTTGACTTGTTGAAAATTTTAAAAACCCAAGCATGCGCTGCATTTGAAAATTAAATCATCCAATCATTTTAAATTCGGTTTGCCTTTCGCCGAATTATTCCCACATATTTTTCCGAGCGAATCTTAACACGATTCCTGTGCCAATCCCGAACGGGGGCCTTAAAGAGACTAAAGAAAGGAACGTGATCCGAGCCGAACGACTTCGCCCCCCCGTGAGACGAAGAAAACGAGGAACAAAGGACTATAGTTGATTAGTCTGGTTGAATATTAACCACGATTCGTTAGATCTTGTGCTTAACGGAGGAGGGAACGTGATCTTACTCTCGTCAGTCATTGCCAGATTTGTCATTTCTCACGTTCCATATTCTAATCTAGGGTAACAACGAGGAGCCTTCCTTACTTTTCTTTAATTCGCATAACCAGTTTTCTCCATGAATAATTACTCGACGTTTTCATCTCTTTTTTTTCACTTTTTATTATTATTATTTTCGCTTTCGTGCTCTTAGCTATTCTAATGAGATTAGAAGTATCTCCTTCTCTCTCTCTCTTTGTCTTGGAGCGACCGGTCGTGAGCATAAGCAATTTTCATTTCTTGCCGGTCTAATCGATTTTAAGCGCTTCGGATTAGAGTAGGTGTTTTCTTCTCTCAATGGATCGCCTACTGCAATCAGGCAAAGATAAAACTTTTGTTCCGGGAAAAATCTCGCTGCGGGAGGGATTCTCAAAAATACTAAAGTCCACCCAGACAGAAAATAAAGAGAACACATCAAGACTAGAGCGCAAGTTTTTCCATTTGCAGCGAATACAAAGCAGAAATTGATTCCTATAATATACTCGTCGGTTTCATAACGTACGATGACGTCTTCCGACAGTCAAGAGCCATTCTTCCCTGTTCAAACGGTCCTCTTCCCTTAAGTTGTAGGCCCTCATTTCCTCCACAACACCGCCCCTCCAACTAGCTCTCGGCCTATCCTGTCTCCTCCTCTCGAAGGCTGCCAGTTAAACACTTGCTTGACGATTCTAAACTCTGCCATTCTTTGGACGTGTCCAAACCACACTAACTGCTTCGTTTTAATGTCCTCGGTAATTGGTTGCGGAGTCTCCATAATTTTTCTTATCCTGGCGTTCGGGATGCGCTCTACACGAGATTTCCAGGCTGATATTCTCCAGTAGTTCATTTCAGCGGCTTTTAGAGACTTCTCCGTTTGGACTTTCAGGGGCTCCACCTCAGATCCATACGTTAAAATACTTTTAACGATGGTGTTATATATTCTCCTCAGAAATGTTTTTATCCCAGCAAGGATATAGTTTTTCTTCCCTGCGTGTTCCTTTCTTTTATTGCCTGATCCAGTGTGCCGTTCTGTTTAATTTTACTCCAAGATATTCCTGGACCCAACATATGACCAACGAGGAGGTCTTGCGTCAGTTGCACAAGGACCGTGAACTACTTGCGACCGTAAATTGCAGGAAGTTGGAGTAGCTTAGGCATATGTTGCGGGGACCCAAGTACAGGCTGCTGCAGACCATCATGCAGGGCAAGGTCGAGGGTAAAAGAAGACTTGGTCGTAAAAAATCTCTCCTGGTTGCGGAATATCCGGAATTGAACCGGATTAACCGTAAAGGAGTTATTCCGCATGGCCGCCGATCGTGAAAGATTCAAGGCGCTCGTCGGACCGATCACCTAAGCTCGTGTACGGGCAGGGCACCCAAAGAAGAAGATTCCAAGATACTGATTGATATTCCTGGCATTGCGAAATGCGTCTCCCATCTTCCACATATAGTGGCTCATTTTCACTATCCCCGATATTTGGTTTTATCTAAATTTATCAGAAATTGATTCCGCTGACGCGAAAAAAATCAAGCATGGAATGAACTAACAATTTGCACTTGACCTTCTTCTACAATTCTCGAGATCGCCTTTGCATCCCGACAAAATTTAATTTTTCCTTTTTTAAAAGCAGATTCTATAAAAAAAAATCCCGGGGACAGAAACATATTGACGGAGAGAGATGAATGATATTTGGAGGCAGGGCGATAAGGCTGACAAGACGTAATTGCCATGATTGATGGTTTATTTTGTGTGTCATACGATGGTAATGAACGAAAGTTGGGTGTTTTGAATGTTTTTTTTTTCCATTCTCATCTCCGCTCTTCTCGCCTTCACATTCTTTTTTTTTTTTCAATATTCAGGGTCGCGGTCCGTGGGTTTAATTTAGTTCGTCGCGGCAACCGTGAAATTAAAGTTTAACATGGTTACAGGCTTCAAAACTTTTTGAAAACTTGAGAATCTGCCTTCGGTGTGTTGCGTTTACGAGAAGGTGGAGGGGAAAAAACGCCGGCAAACTGCCGATTATGCTTTCGTGTAATATAAAACCGCCTTCGATATTACGATTATACTTCCATGTACGTAAATTTTTTTTTAAATTTAATATTCTTTTTCTCTCTCCCGTAATAACGTTCGACGTATGAGAAAACCTTGAAAATTCATTAGCGTGGAAATAAAAAATAATTTTTCCTTCAAAGAAAAGAACCTTATACGATCCGAACTGTAATAATAAAAATTAAACAAAAAGTAATCGAAAAATTTAATAGTGTTGCCAGCGTAAAACGATAAAAACGTAATTTAAATTAGAGCTTGAGCAACATAATAAAAACTTATTTGTCGTTGAATATTACGAGGATGAAGTCTTATAGGAAGACTGGGGAGAAGGTTTAATAACGCATCTTTAACGATAGATTCGAAGCATAAAAGTGAGCCTCGCGTAATTTTGTATTCCTTCTGTCTTTAGAGCATAGATAGATGCTCTCTTTTTAACGAAAAAAAAAAGGAAAAGAATTTTTTTTTTCAGTTTTATGGCAATCCTTTTTAGGAAATTCATTTTGAAATCGTTTGCTTTACACATTTTAAAATAGATAAATTGTAAAATTCATAACTTTCTCCTATATCCCTTCTGGGCTGTGCAAACTATGGGAAATAGTTTAGAAGTGAACAATGTGGGTATTGTTATTAGTTACCATGTGATTTACATTCGTGTAAGGCCTGTGCACATATTCTTGAGCTAAATCCAATTGGATCAAGGAAATATTTTCCTTGATCCCAGCTCAAAACTAAAAGATTGTGATCCTATATTGAGAACGGTTAGAAAAAGTGAAAAATCAAATCGGAACTGGATTCAATCGGAACCGGCGTCAAGCTATAAAAAATCATCCGAAACAGTGGAATCGGAATAGGTATTCATTGTTGCGCCTATGCTTAGCTTATGCATGAGCTTTTCCTTGCAATCGGAATTAGCATCAAGGTGTTGAAAAAAATTGGAATCAGCTTTGGTCCAGCATTGCCATCGCTTATATCTTTTTTTCTAGGATTCTTTTTTTCTCTCTTCAGAATCTAAGAGACTGGTACGGCCAAAATTCGGTATCCCTTTTTCGTTCGGCAGCCTCCAAAGTTAGGATCGCCATGATGATCGCCAATCTCCGACGAGGAGCGGGCATTTAAAGAAGAAGAAGATATCTTTTTTTTAAAATCAGCCTCGTTCGTGCAGCAGCGGATATTGTGCTCACATTAAAGGGATCTTGTGGTCGAATCCACATTTTGGTTCAGATTTTTTCGTGTAGAGGAGTGGGGACGTGTAGGGAGGTCGCCGATACTAAGTCGTTGTATAAAAAGAGTACACCTCATCCGCGAACATTCACTTACCTGAAACAAAAAAAAATACATTAAAAAAATTGATTCATATCGAGCAGACAAACACATAATCAATTTGCTGAAAAACGATCACAACCAAATACAGAATTCACACCTTTCCTAACAAAGTACCAAAGGCAAGAAGTTGAGGTCATATAAGGCCGACACAAACAATATGCGAAGCAAGAGATGGCCTGCACCAAAAGAAATATTAGTCATACTCAGGATCAAGTCTTTGCCTCAGTATTTTATTTTAACATCTTTAGAAGACTTATTTTTTGTAGAGCGATAAAACAAACAATATTTATTTTTAACAATTCTATTTTTCAATCGCACCCCAAAATCAAAGTATCTTCCCCAAGTAGCCCGAAGCAAAATTCCCATCTTCTAAATGTAACTGAGATCGCTAATGTCCGTCTTGCTAATGTCGTAACGGACATGAGCGATCTCCCTTACATCTAGAAGATCTAAATTTTGCTTCGTGCTACTTGGGTTCTCCTCAAAATCACGAATACTTTCCAAATACGATGTAAACGTCAGAAAAGCCGATCATATAAGTATAAAAGCTGTTAAGTCTTCTTAGAAAGCGTCATCTGGTTGATAAAAATTCTGAACCGTCCGCGTTTTCTCCCACATTCGAAATGGAAGAGATAATAATAAGTAAAATTACTTTACACGGTTCACTCGTTGCAATCGCTGACGTCCATTTTCCCCACCCACTCCTATATCGGTTTCGGTCAAATATGTTTCACCCCGTAGCGATTCCCAACGTCCCGCTGTGTTTACTTTATGCGGTGTAATCTTTGCTTTTTTGCAGTTGTTCTTATGGCCTCGGAAAATGATTTTTATTTACAAAAAAAGGATTTCGGAAAATGGAAATCCTTTACCGTGGATTTCAGACCTGTCGGGGATACGATTGAAAGGTTTCTGATTTATCGGAGATTTTGAATTCTATAGCGTGAAAACTATTCCGAAAAACCACTATGAATTTTTTTTCGGCCACGTGTAGAGTAAACAAAGAACCCAAAAAATTTAACGGAGAAGCAACCAAAAGATGAAAACGGGAGCATAATTTGACTCTCCATTAAGATTCTTGTTAAAGTAAGTATAATTGACAATTAACCATGTAAGAGTTTTCATTTAAACCCTTCAGCCATTCAACAGGATTCATTCCTCTTAATTACCGATTAACTTTCACCGACATAACCTAATTAACTGTAATAAAAAAAACATTCTTACCAATTTGTTTTTAATCCCCCCTCCTTTCTTTTTTTTTAAATAAACTTTCTTAAGCGTTATATAATTACCAGCCAATACAAAAAACGCGAAATATTTTATTCTCATTCTTGTTTAAGGAACGTGAAAAGTATTCCGCGAAGGAAGACGCTTTTATATTTTTTAATCCCAGATTTTCTTCCCTCCCGCCAAACCTCCTCCCTGATAATTCATGGAAAAATAACGTCTTAAGAAACGGATGAGAGGAAGGGATTATTTTTGCTCGTCGAAAATGAGATCCTTTGACCTTGAGATCCTTCAAAAGAATAAGGAAACGGAACTGAGAGGGGAGGAAGGGGAAAAATAAGCTAACGAAAAAAAAACGAGAGAAAAAACCACATTTGCCTCAATTTACAAGTCGACTTAAGCATTTCCTCTTTAGACGTCTCTCTTTTTTTTTTTTGAGCTTGTAATTAAAATTCGTTATAAAACCAATGATTTGTTTAAGAAAGCAATAAAAAGTTTTGGTGTAGGCAATAAAGAAGAAACCCTTTTCGTTGTAAGGAGGAAAGAGAAGGATATTAGGTCCAAGCGAGTCGTAAAGTCGATTTACTGCCTTCAGTCAACACGTTGTCGACACTTGTACGACCATAGAAGCTACAACGGTTTTTATCGAAATTCTACAACCGGGGCTTTTCCTTAATCCCCCTTGATTATTTGCACCTTTTATGTTGAGCTAAATTAAAAATCAAGAGAGATTTAAGGCTGAAATTTTTTAGTTTGAAAGAAAATGTCTTTAAGGTTGAAATAGTTTTGTCCTTTTACTCATTTTTGGATTTTAGCGACAAATTTTGTTAACCAAAAAACGTTCAGAATCTTTCAACCGATAGAAGTTGCTAGAGAGACTAAATACAGAGAGTAGACACGTGGTGACTTGAACCCTCTTCACATGATTAAAATTAACACGAAATGGCTGCTAAAACATTATGACTGTCCCAGTAAAATATAAACAAATATTTTCTCTCCATGTTATTTTTATAAATTCTTTCGTTTTGTGAACTAAAACTGATTGTGTTTGGCTTTTCCTAGGGAGTGGACATTTCGATAAGTCGTTTGCTACGCAGGGGTACGCCATTTTGAAAACTGGAAGCTGCCATGATCTCGAATTTGGTGGCTGCTATTCTCGAATTGAAGAATCTGCTGATTGCGATGTTCGCTTTTTAATTCGAGAATGGCGGCCATCAAATTCGAGATCATGGCAGCTTACAGTTTTCAAAATGGCTAACTCCCAGTGGCATAACTAACGGGTCCGCAGGGCCCGCCAGCCCTACCAGCCTTTTAGGGGCCCACCAACTAAAAAAGGCGGCTTTTAAAAAAAATGATACTGTATTGTTTTTGCAGGCAAGGAGGGCCCAAAAAACCGGCTCTTTGGGCGGGCCCACCAAACCTTAGTTACGCCAATAAAATTCACCGGGCTGCATGTCCGCTCTCTGTATTTAGTCCCTCTAGAAGTTGCTTACGCTGACGGTAAAATCATCATTCAACGTTTCACTTTACAAGTTCTCACTTCCTTTGATCAAGATTAGCATCGTTAAGCAATGCTAAAAATTACTCGGCGAATAAAACCACTCACCAAACAAAAACTTTAAAAAATAAAAAGTTAATTAAATCTAAACCCGAAAAACTTTTTTCTATCGGCGTTGATCGGATCTGACGGGAAAAGAATTATAAATAAAAAGAAAAAACTGTTTCCGATCGAAGAGTGAAAAAAAAAGGGTCAAAAAAGAGAAAGAGAAAGCGGACAAATTGAAGAAGAGAGAGCGAGAAGAGAAAAAGGAGCGTACATAGTTGCACGAAACCAATTTCATCTTCGATGTCAAACCGCTCATTATTAATACAAGATGATTCTCAAGAATGTATAGACCCTTGTCAGCTTCTGATCTTCCGCTGCTGAAATCTGAGACCGACGGGAAAGGGAAGGAGAAAGGGAAACCTAATCCGGGGAATCGGCCGGACACATGACCTGGCCATCCATCATAAATTAGTTATGAGAATTTTCTCGGAAACGTCCAAATATTAATTTCAAGAAAAATAACCTGGAAATCCGGGGATAATAAATAAACATAGGACGTTCTAAGAGAGGTCTTGCTCGGGGGAGCCCGCGAGGAGACGAGACCGTTTTCGCACATGATTTAACATTTCCATGTCTTTTCCCGTGCGAAACGTGACAACATAAGCCTGCTTACATTTGAATTACATTTCAGTCTGAATTTAAATTGAATTGGGAATTTGGAAAAAAAAGCCCGAGTCAGCTGCAACCGACTTTCTCAGACATCAGCAAAATTAATTCAATTTTTCCCGAAGAAGTAAAAAAAAAATCCTGTTCAATAAGATAGGTACATTCAATTTTACGATTGAAAATTACAAGTTATCTCTTAAAATAAAATTTATAAAAAAAAAAAAATAAGAAATCTTTTAATTTAATTTTATCGCGCCGCAGGAAGTTACAGGTTATGTTCGCTCTGACTTAATGAACCCATTAAAAGTTCTTCCTGACTTTTTCCCTTCCTCTTCCTATTCAAAAATTAATTAATAATACGTAATCAATAAATTAAAATTGTTCGTTTGAATGTAAAAATGTAATATATTTTTTTATGAAAACCGGTGAACAAAGGGAAATCAAAGATAAAGCAGGAGCACAAAAAAAAGGGATGCAGATATTCAATCAATTTGATTTCCGGTCAACGAACCGTTCATTTTATTTCCGGTTGCGGAAAAATCTTTTAAATTGGTAGCGGATGTTGCATCAAAAGTTGAAAATTCAATACAAGAAAGGTAAAAGAACCTAACCTGGTTAAGCTTGTCTTTTCAAAAAAATCGACGACTTCAAACTGAAGCAAACTGGGTTCTTCTTATTAATTAAGATGATGAAAATCCGAAAAACTAAGTCGTGCAAAATGAAACAAACTCTTAAGACAAGGTTTTCGTTCATGCACATCCTTCGACTATGACTTTTCGAAAAGAAGTCACTTGCGCAAATCGAAGGAAGCTCAGTCCCCTAGAGTTGTCATCGAATGGATATCATCGTTAATTCCAATCTCAAAAATCCCTTAAGCACTCTATCAATTAATTCGCTGCTATTTCACCGGCAGAGTAACTGATCCCAAAGCCCTTGAAAGGAATCACCTCAAAGACTACTGTATAAACACTTTTTGACTTCGAAAACCAATAAGACTTCTAAAATTTTTTTAGATCGAGTAAAGCAAAACTTGAATAAAATACTCAAGAAAGCAGAGATTAATAAAAAAAAAAGCAAATACAACCTTTAAAAGTTCTTAAAAATGATACACTAAAGCTGATCATTCAACCACATTTTTTCCTCCAACAAAATTCTGTTTTGAGCTACATTAATCCCTAAGGTATTATACGTCGAGGGTTTTCAGTCATTCTTATTCAAAAAGAAGTAGAAAAAACAGGAAGAAAAAAAAAAGTTTGCCGTCGCCCAAGGAGAATTGAAAAACGGCGATAAATTCTTTTCCTCCACCCCGAATGTCTTTTCGAAAGCTATTTACTCAAGTTTTTTATTCAACTAAGTTCTTTAATTAACAAATATATTTTTTTTTCCAATAATTACTCGTGACCGAACGATATAGAAGTTTTTCAACAGCGACTTTATTCATCTTTGAGCCCATTTTTTTTTTTAGTAGGGGCCAGAAAACAAGAAGTGATGCGTTTAATTCGAGAAAAACTTTAATGTCTGCGCGACACCGTAACTCAGCGGTTTTTCGCTTATTGCCGCCAGTAGAAAGGAATAAAAGAAAAACTTTTTTTCAAGCTCTTTTTCTTCCCAGCTTAGAAAAAAAAAAAAAAATAATAGTCCGATCGATTTCAATTTAAAAGAAAGAAGGGTTTTTGTTTTAGTCATAATAAATTCGCGACACTGTCGAATTTTAATTAAAATATTTTTGAAAATAAAAAAAAAGGATTAAAATCCAATTTAAGCGACAAATCAAAAAAAAAAAAAAGTTTCGGGGAAAAGAGGTTACTTTCCAAGTAATTTTATATTACATGACCCAGTTTATCATTCGTCGAGAATCTAAGTTCTCTCTTTTTTTCCATCTCCCTCAGTTTATCCGTTGAACTTTTTTTTTTATCGGGATCGAGGGGACGCAGGAATCAGTAATGCTCGTGTAAAGTTAGGTTAGTTCACTGGGGGGGTAGAGCTGCAACTTACATGCATAGGGCATTCGTATGCTAGATGGCTGTAAGAGTATTAGCTAAGCTTAGATCTGCCAGTCATGCAGAACGGCATTTTCTAATTTAAATCTTCTTACCTAGACATCTCTCTACATCGTTGATACGGTGCTGTACATGCTTAACACAAATGAGGGGTCTTCTGCTGGAGAAATCACGGGGCGGGTTACCTGTAGATCAAGGGATTTCTATATCCCTCCTCAACGGCTCAAAATATCAAATTCACACGAATCCACAGGTGGGATTAGAGTCCTGCAAAGAGCCCGTTTCGGTCCGTGACCCGCGGGCCACGGGTGCTTGGCTTAACTTTTGCGGGTCCGAGCCGAGCCCGGGCCTGCGCTTTTTAAGGTCGGGCCGACCCGTTGGGCCCACTCAAGCCCGGTTATTATTTCTGGGCGGGTTTAATTCCTCGTCCTTTAAAAAATTTTGAAAAATAATTCAATTTTTTTTAAAATTTTCTTGTTTTACTTTTTATTATATTTATTTACACATTCTAAAGTTATTAATTGGAAAAGTTTATTTCAGTTTAAGAAATTACTCGCAACCGGATTTTCAAGAGGTCGACCAACGGTCCCGCGGGCACAACGGGCCGGACCCGGGTCTGAAAATTTCGGCCCGTGCAGGACTCTAGCTGGGATGATATTTTTTAATCATCTTCCAGATGACATCAAAAACCTAAGGGGGAAAAAATCTTTTAGGAAATCGCTTTATTCTTTCCTGCATGAAAGATCGGGCTTATGTTGAGGATTTTCTCTTGGATAGACCCACTCGAAGAGCACCTGGGACTCTTGGTTGAGTTTTTAATTTTTAATCTCAATTTCACCTCGACTAGCCCGATATGCAAATAATTGTATCATGGGTATCACAAATAAATAAAACTTAAAACTAGCCCAAAAAAGAATTTAGTCGATTAGCTCCCTCTTCCGACAGAACTGAGCAGATAAAAACGTTCTGCTTCGCCACTTTGTATTTCTCAAAATGTATTAATCAACCCACACAGTAAAGCTTCCAAACGCAAACCGCTTAAAATTTTTGTCCTTTTCTCACAGTAGAAGCACATTTCAACGACGAGCCCATTATTTTAAGTTTCCCTTTATTCCCCCATTGTTGATCGTTCATCATTTTCCAAAATCTCCATTCACGCTATAGGAAAGGATGTTTACTGTAATATTTCCTTTCCCTCCGGTACGTTAAAGAAGCTTTTCCAAACGAAGGGTGTTAAATTAATAGGATAAATGCGGAGCTAATTCGAACTATCGTCGTTTTATCTGATTCAAATCTGGGTTAGCTCCCTATTTTCATTGTATCTTCAAAATTCAAAAGGGGCTTCCGACTGAAAAGATATCGAAAACATCTCAAGACAAAAAACAATCCGAAAACAGTAAACAATTCCTCCGAGTCAAAGGTTAAAGTGACCTTGTCCTTCAAAACGCAATATTCTGCGGTTTTGTTTTGTACACTTTCCCCACCGTTGTCGTAACGGTTAATTTGAAGTGAAAGCTTCTTTTGAATTTTTCTTTTTTGCAAAAGACACGTCACGGAACATTAATATTTCACATGAGCAATCTCGCAAAGCGAAATATATTTTACCAGAAACGTTAGGAAATATAAGCAATAGGATTGGTAACATCCCATGCCATAACTTATTTATGATCCTTTAAAAAATTCTCGGTTCTTTTGTACGTCGGTGTTATTCATTTTCGATATTATAGAGGGCGGGAAGGATGTCGCTATAAAAAATTAGACAGTTAAGAGCATCACACACACATATATCTCAAAAAAAACGAAACTGCAATATTTATATATTTCATGGTCGTTTGTCTTCTCCGGGGGAGAGGAAAAAAAAACGCAGAATAAAAATAATAGAACCTATTCCCTAAAAAGAAAAAAAAAAGTTAAAAAAAAAAAAAACAATAACAAATGATCAATAGTTAGTCATAGAGAACCCGTTTTTGACTGCAGTGCGAAATGGGACGCGAAAAGTTTCGAGCCGTATTCACTTTGCCGGCTCCTGCGGTGGTGGGCGGACTAGCCACCCAACCGCCCAGCCACCCTCTGAACCAGGGAGGCTGCTATCGATCCACGGTAACTCTTTCATCTCTTTTTCTCTCCCACTTTCTCTCCTTTTCTCTTTGCACACAGTCAGCGTCCTTGTCCTCGATTACTCACGTTGTTGCTCTATTTTATAAATTTATTGCATCTGATCGTACCACTACATTTTACTAATATTGTCACATTTTTCCCCTGCATCTTTTCTTTCTTTTGGAATAAATGCAACAATCCAGTTTTTTTTCAAAAAGAGATTTTCTTTTATATCGAATTTTTCGGGGACGAGAATAAGAAATAATTTAGACTTGACGTTTAATTATCTCGGGGCGACGTTAGGGATTATAAGGCTGTTTGTTGTTTTAGATGTTTTATGATTGCAGCGTCTATTGAAATATACTTTTCAAGCCGAACATTACAAGTTTATGTTTATTTAGCAGTTGGCGGCTTATTCAAATCAGCATTTTTTTTTTAAATTTAACCCTATTTATCTTTATTACGGAGCTTAGTTTGGCGAAGAACTGCGAAATGTGCAACGGAGAACCATCCGGTTGGAGGCAATAATTCAGCAAATAAACCTTTACCCCGTTTTAATTAGCCTGTCGGAAAAATATTTAGCGGGCAATATTCCTGTGCAGCAAAATGATTAATTATCCGGCTGATGAATATCCAGCTGACAAATAACCGGAGGATTAATATTTAACAAATTATCAGTTAATACACTGCTTACGAATATTTTTTTTTCCCCGAAACTCTGAGTTTAGCTTAAAGGTGAAAATAAAACGAAAGAAAAAATTTTCATATACCTGACGTGATTCGATATTTTTTTTTTTTACCTTTTGTTCGGCGTCTAGCAAAAGGTTTGATTTTGTAGAAAATATTTTTTTTTGAAATGTGACCTTTTCGATAAGGGTAAAAATTTTACAAAAAAAAAAAATATATTCCACCGATGGCAATCTGGGAAATCGGGGAACATTAGAAACGATGGAAATTGGGTCTTCTAGTTTGCATGAGAAAATGTGACAAGACGAGGGAGAGATTGCTTTGAGAGATCGGGCAAAAGGGCAATCCCAGAAATCAAATTTGAATTTAATTTTAATTTTTCATGTAAGATGAATTTAAGTGGAAAACTTGATTTCAACTTGGTCTGAAACATTTGTAGCTATGGATCGTCCGCTGGATATTTATCCGGTTGGGTAATTGCCCGGCTGAATGATTTTCCTCCGGCTATAAGTTCGTCCGGTAATTTCCGCTGGTTATTTGAAGGGTCGGGATTTGTGCTTTAAATATTGATAAGTTGAGGGGAATGAATTGTAAACAAGGAAAGGTTCAAAGAAAATAATGCCGATTCTTTTGTGGGATAAATAAGAGAACTTAAAATGCAAATGAGAATGATTGTTTGTAGATTTAGCGAGGCTGAAGACAAACTGAGAGGTGAATATTTTGACATTGTATCGTCGTTGATGAAAACTCCAAAAAAGTCATTATTAGTTAGATGCAGATGACAGCATTAAAGGGAAAACGCTTAAAATATTTAACTAAAACCTCATTGAATGCTTCTACTGGTTGCTTTATCACTTAAGTTTCAAGCCTTTTGATCGCTTTGATAGGAAACCAAAATCGAACCCTGCTGCCTTCATTCATTTTATTTTATCATCCCTCTTAATTTTCCTTAAGCTCTAGGCAAACACATTTCCAAGAAAAAAATTAAAAATTCCAATCTACCCTTTGGTCCAAAATCAGACTTTGAATTATGCATTCTGCTACAAGCAGTTTGCCACATCAATTTTTTCCACTTTTCAAAAACCAAGAAAATAATTAAAAATCCATAATCACCAGATTTTATTCAAAAAGTCAAGAAAAAAAATCCCAAAGTTTTTTTCGAGATCATAGAATTTATTAAAAAAAGAAATCCTCTCCATCCCCTTGGTAATTATATTGAATCCTGACTTTCGAATACAAATTTCCACCCTTATAAAAGAAAATATAATCCTCATATTTTATGAACTTCCAAACTGCTACTTTTTTGTCGTCCATCTAAAAACCGCAAAAACCCGACCCATCTTTTTTATTACCTTTTTAAACGTCCTGCAGGAAAACTTCAGCCGTCGAGGGGGAAAAGTTCAGACAAAAAAAAAATCTTTTCAGAAAAATAAATCCATGAATTAAAAGGTACGGAAAGCATTATGATTACCTCCCATTGCACTGAATCCTCTAAAATATCCCCCCCGATTTTATTTTAATGATACTGGTGAAATTCAATGAACATCAAAATAACCAAGAGGCAAACTTAGCTTATACTAGTAATCGGGATTATGTTTCGTTGATGAGCGGTTCAAAACGATGAGTATGGGATGACGTGTTAATTTTCAAATGTTTATGCGAGAGCGTTTATTTTTCAATTTGAATCCTAAAAAAAATATAAAACGATTTAAAAAAATTTATAGGTTGATTTCGTTGTCCCTGTAGGGCTTGTATTTTATTTCTGCTCTTGCAATACAAGTGGCTTATATTTTTCGTTGAACAAATAGCTGGAAAATTCTAGTTTTAGACGCTTAAACCTGTAGAGTGCTTGAGTGTCCTTGCCCATAGACTAAAGACTACCCATTTGCCCGTATCTTTGCTTTACCGCCGATTTTAATTGTTTTACCTTCTATTATGTTTGCTTTAGCTTTTATTATAATTCGCTTTAGCGTCCACTTGTCTTTACTTTAGCTTCCATTATCTTTGCTTTAGCGTCCACTAGCTGTTTCAGCGTCCACTAGCTTTGCTTTAGCTTCCACTAGCTTTGCTTTAGCGTCCACTAGCTTTGCTTTAGCGTCCAATATCTTTGCTTTAGCTTCCACTATCTTTAATTTAGCGTCCACTAGCTTTGCTTTGCTTTAGCGTCCACTAGCTTTGCTTTAGCGCCTACTATCTTTGCTGTAGCTTCCAATATCTTTGCTTTAGCTTCCATTGTCTTTGCTTTAGCTTCCATTGTCTTTGATTTAGCATCCACTAGCTTTGCTTTAGCGTCCACTAGTTTAGCTTTAGCGTCCACTAGTTTTGCTTTAGCGACTACTAGCTTTGCTTTAGCGCCTACTATCTTTGCTTTAGCTTCCATTATCTTTGCTTTAGCGTCCACTATCTTTGCTTTAGCGTCCACTATCTTTGCTTTAGCTTCCATTGTCTTTGATTTAGCATCCACTAGCTTTGCTTTAGCGTCCACTAGTTTAGCTTTAGCGTCCACTAGTTTTGCTTTAGCGTCCACTAGCTTTGCTTTAGCGCCTACTATCTTTGCTTTAGCTTCCATTATCTTTGCTTTAGCGTCCACTATCTTTGCTTTAGCTTCCACTATCTTTGCTTTAGCGTTCAATATCTTTGCTTTAGCTTCCATTGTCTTTGATTTAGCATCCGCTAGCTTTGCTTTAGCGTCCACTATGTGTTTTGGCGTCCGTTGCTGTAGTCTTTATGCCCAAAAAATGAAGCTCACACCATCAACCGTCTTAACTAAGAAGAAACGAATATTGACCAACAACTTTAAAACTCTAGAAGGAAAAAACTAAATCGCTCAAGTGCACTCAGCCTCGTAATCCTTCAATGTTTCCAAAATGCTTCCCTCTATATACGGTTTTCCAAAACAAACTCTCCTACCTTTTCGGTACATCGAAAAACCTAATTTAGCTAAACGATATCTCGTGTTCAAAAAGCATGAATGGTCCCGTTCCAAAAAAAAAAAAAAACATCGTTACATTTTTTCATTGCTGCTTGTTCCCGATCCCGAATCATGATTAATTTTCTCAGTTTAATAATAAAAAAAAACCGGCAACAAACAAAAAAAAAAAAAAATACTTGGAAACCCGAAACCGATGGACCTCCCCGGTCGATGATTCTCCATGTCAAACAATGGTTTTCAAATTGGATCTTGTCGCATATGGATCACACTGATTTCACTTTGTTGGAATCACATTAACGTATTGTGAACATTGGACTGATTACCGAGTTATCCGTTGGGATATGACTCATTAATTTCAATTAAACAATTAGAAAAATGTTTCGGGAAGGTGGGTTACATCCTCGCAAACTTAAAAAAATAAAAAAAGAAGAACGAGAACGAAAAAAAAATGGGCAAATACTCTGGCGATGAGGTTGTATATATCACGAAAATAAATCGGTCGACCGGAAATATGACAATAACAATCAGTCTTTGTCAGTAAAAAGCGATTATTTTTTGACCAGATATTTTTTTTTTGGCGGAATCATTTTTTCCCCGAATGGGTTTACAAGTTTTAGAGAGGAAACATGATAGAGCATGTTTTCAAACACTCATCGATGCGGGATAAAAAAAAATTTTACAGGAAAATTTTCTTACGAAATATCAGTTTACTTCTAAGAAGGGTATTTACCTTCAAAATTGTAATTCGAGATTAATGTCGTATTCAGCTCGGTTATCCTAAATTTACCTCTTCTTTCGAAAATCCGACTTCCGCGAATTTCGAAACATAATTTAAGCAGATGCAATTATTTCTAATTTAGAGTACGGGAAGAACCTCGTTACAACATTCTCAGAACTAAAATGTAAAATCCTAAAGAATGTTTTCCTAGGAAACGTTTTCAAACCTTACACAATATTCCACTCAAAGTATAAATAACCGAAGCACAAAACACACTACAAATTCAAAACCTTCTGAATTTATCTCGTGGAATACAGGCCACCTCACACATTCTTGAATTTTGCCATAACTACACAATAACAATAATAATAATAACAACGCGATATTTTTCCCTCCCATGTTTCGTCCTGATCACCTCCTGCAGTTTCCCATATCTCGACGCTCTTTGACAAATGATTCTGTCACGGTTAAAATATTATTTCTTGTCTATTGACGTTTTGAAAAAGCTCTTAGCTGAATAAAAAAAAAAAAAAAATAAAGGGTAATGGGAAAGTGGTTTTGTCCTTCTTGCTTTAAGAGGAGAAAATTAAATTATAAGAACAAAGTAAACCGAAAGGCAAGATAAATTTTAGTTTACTTAGTTCCTTTCAAAGCGGTAAAGCTTCTCCTCTATGAAAAAAGCATATTTTTTTTTAAAAAAATTTAATGAATGGGGTAATTGGTGGAAGGAATTTCAAATTCCGGAACGCACATGTTGCCAATTCTCATTATCCGCGTCCTCCCCCCTTCTCTTTCGTCCCACTGAAAATAAGATAAATTATCTAAGTCCCCCACACCGATGTACAGTAATTTCGACAAAATTTCCAAACCCCCGGCGCACCAGAGTTTTGCGGTTGGAGAATTGATTCGGAACGACGGTCAAACACGATTAATGAAATATAAGCAATCATCGCAACCGTGACCCCTCCCTTGTTTGCAGACACTTCAATTTCTAGTCTTCATTAACCGGGCCCGGTGCGTGGGAATCCTTCTGCCATTTGGGATTCTCCCCCCGATGCACAAAAACCAAAATACAATCAACTAAGTAGGCTTTAAGTCTTATTACGTCTAAAGTCGAAGAAACTGTCAAACTCGTCGAAATCGGCTTTGCGTATAAATTCTTAAACGTTTTACCTTCGACGAGTTCCTTCCGTTCTCATTATATCCTCATTGGTTTTTTCGACAGGGGAAATTACAGTTAAAAGTCTATAATCAACCAAACATTTAAAAAAAAAAAAGGTCGATATAAGTCACCGCCTTGTTTTCTATAAAACTAAACGACGAAAATTACTTTCTTCGGCGAGGAAAGATCTCTTCTATCCGTCTCGTTTCCTCGGCAAGTATTTAATCCGTTTAAAATATGATTACGTGTACGCTTTTCACGTCCTATGAATTAAATCCATTTATTTACGACCTAGTAAACTCTTAAGAGAGACAACGGGATGAAATGGGCATGAACCCTCAAGTTAAAAGGACATTTCCTCGATTAAAAGCTGGAAGTGAAAGGGGGAAAAAAAAATTGAACGCTTTTTACTTGATAAGTTCTTAAAATGTGTAACACTTTTATTAAACAAGTTTTCCTTTCAAAGTGAATGCAAGATCACATTTTGCTCTACGACCCATTCTATAACTTGGGATTTATTGCTACGCCAGGTATACGTAAATGCCTCGGTGAAGGGTCTTATTTTACGCGGTAATAAGGGAAATTTAAAGGGGTGTTTTCCTGGATTTATTCATTCAACCGAATAATCGAGTTATTTGAAAGGCAAGAAGTATACATTCTTGAGCAAAATTTGCACCATATTTGTTGTCGTGTAAACTTGTGTGCATGACACGTGAAAATGAGGAAGTATTTATTTGAATAGGCTTCAGCTTAAGTTGAATGATTTAACTAGATTTTTTAAATATTAAGGTTAAACGGTTCTATGGAAATTATTTTCAATCTAAAGGAGAAAAAAATGTTCACTACAAATAATGATTGGTGTTTTTTTGAAAAATAATTTTTTAGGACTTCGCAAGAATTTTTACATTTTTTTTTAGATTTTATTTTATTCCCAGAAATTTTTAAAATGTTTTTTGAAATCCACAAACTTTTTCATGTTAAAAATTTTTAATTATGTTCTGTCTCTACTGGGATGATTAACCATCGACGTAGAAATATTCTCCTTCTCAAACATGTAAAGTTTCGAAAAAATTTCTAATTTTTGAACCATCTAGTGGAGACACAGCATTGTAATTTTTCTTCTAAATTGTTTTTGAATTTTATTTACATTTTCTTTATTTTTAGGCTAATTAATAAAAATATTTCTCAAGATTGACGGTGAAAAATTCTCGAGAATCGGTATTCTCAATAAGAGAGGAACAAACTTTTATCTTAAGATTTGAGAAAAAAATCCCCGAGAAGAATTTTCCAGGAATTTCTTCTCAACCACAACTCATTTTGAAAATTGCGAATAAGAAGACTGTTAAAATATTTTTAGTAAACATTCTCACCAGCTTCATGGAAGTCAAGATCAAATAAAGGAAACTCCAGTTCACTTCTAAAAGACAGATCTAGAAACACTAAAAGCTAATGGCCTTACCCTTGCCTTATACAGTATAACGTTACAAGACTTCAAGCCTTATTGCCGCATCACAGAGTTTACGCTAGTCAGACTATCCTGGGCCACCGTACTCTAATTCGGCGCCCCCACTCGACGGTATCCTCCCACCTCAGCCGCGGCCTTCCTATTGTCCTAGGGCTCATCGGACGACTATTTAGCACCTTTCTGATATCCTCGTTGGTGAAGCACGTGCTACATGTCCCGCCCACCGTAGCCTCCGTGATTTAATCACGCTTATGATAAAAGGCTGGTCGGTGAGCCTCCGGATCTCTTCAAAAATGAAGCTGATGGCATCCACTCATAAAATTACTAAAAACTTAACAAAAAATAGATATCTCCAAAACAAGGAAATTTAAAAAAAAAAACAGTTTGGCCCGGAAAGCGAGAGATCCGTTGTTCAAATCCCGGTGCCGTACGAGTTAGTGAATTTTTTCTGAGATTTTCCTTTTCATGTTTCACACTTTTCCTTTCGATTTATCGAGCAAAAAGCAAGATTTCGGTCGTTGGCTGGCCAAAACCCAGGAAAAAACAGACTGACTCGCAGTCTCAAGAACTTTTCCCCCAACTGCTATTTTACTTACAAGCTTACTGCTTATGTCTGGGTTGCATTATAAACCTTCTGTCAAAAATCTCGTAATCACCATCACAACCTATCCTTTTCCGAACATAACGCTCAAAATACCAAAAAATATAGCTCCATCACGTCAAGATCCACCAAATTAAACCCGATGGAACAGCTAAAGCCGAATTAGCCATATCAATACATTACACCCTTACAAAATAAAAAGACACTCCGATCCAGTCAAATAATGAAAATCAATAGCTTCCCAAAAGAAAGAAAATAAAATTTTAAAGAAAATCTTTCCATTTTATTTAATCGCAGCATCTCCTGACATTGACAAAGCGGTCGATCCCAGAAACTGGAAATGTTTCTACATATATATATAAAAAAATGCTGCAGGAAGCTTTACTGTGTGTTGACCGCTAGGTCAAGGAAAAACAAATTGTATAATGTAACTTTGACCTAAAAACCTCTGGGGAGAACTTTCTAATTGATTTTAACGTTTCGGAAATAAAGAAAAAAAAAAGCAACGGGGATAATTTGTATTACAACGACGTTAAGCAAATATTTTTCGAGGAAGGAAGACGGCCAGACGCAACTGTAAACTAATTATGAATATTTATATAAAGAAGATGTTATACATCCGTGGTGCAAGGCTTCCGAGAGCGGAGCCGAGGGGATTACGACCGTTCTAGCAGGAATACTTTCCCCCCGAGTCTCAAAACGCGTCGACCCTCTCTCTCCCTTCCATCCTTTTTCTGTTAAAATTTAACCAGTTTCCCGCTACCTTCGGCGTCACATTCTTTTGACACAAAATAAGCGCTTGAGTGTAAAAGGAACCATTAAGATAACGCCTATTAAAAATTACATAAGCTGGAATTTTCTATTATTTTAAAAAACAATCGTGAAAATTGTTTTTTTTTTTATTTTCTCGGAAAAAATAAACGTTTTTCATCTTCAGAGACGTTTACCAAACTCTCCGCGTTATATAAAGACAAAATCTGACAGAACAAAGATGTTCCCGCTCATTATAAAAATGACGACAATATGCTTGTTACTTCGGGAAAAGATATATTTCTCGTATAAAAAAAAAAAAAGGAAAAACTTTTCACACCAAAAGATAAAAAAAAATTCGCCGTGATGATGTCATTTATCACTGGCGATTTCCAGTTATGTCATCGGTTTTTCTGCAACTTTCCCGTTAAGTTCAAAAGTGAATCGGACGATTTTTTGTTTCCTTCAAATTAAAACTAAACCGAGCGTTTGTTTTCATAAAATAAAATAAAAAACTTTCCAGTTGCCACGATTATGACTCACATTTCCTAACGGAACTTTGAATCCGACAACTGACCTCGACAACTTTTACTTGACATGCACATTCATAAGTCAAAAAAATTGAATATGACGAGCGAAATGTTAAATAAGCAGTGTTAGCTATTAGTTATAGTGAACAGGGGTAAAGAGTTTGTTTTTCAGTTCGTTAACCTACTTTAATAAACGGCTGAGATATATATACCTTTTACTGATATGGGAAAAGCAAAAGGAAGACTCTTCTTCCGTTAAATGTTCAAATTCCGGTTTCCCGAAATCCTTTCGATTTTCACGGGGTAAAATAATGACTGCGTTCGGTCTTTTGTAAATCAAAAAAGCACGACGGGGAAAAAAAAAGAGAGATCTCTTCCCTTTTTTTGATTACTAACCCGTATATAAGGACGATTCGGTTTCTTTGTTATTCTAAAAACCGTTTTATTTTATTTATGTCCTCTCGTGTTGCCTTTTATGGGCGAAACTCGGCTCCGTTCAGGGTTTTTATAACGGGCTCTGGCAAGTTCTTATCGCTTTATTATCCTTGGCAAAAAAAATAGATTAAAAAAAAATTCAAAACGACAAATAAAAAAAAATGAATTATGGTGACGCCACGAGAAAGGGAAACGATTTAATAATAAGGGAATATTGAGACCCCCAGAGCAACAAGTTGCTGAAACTCCTTAAAGTATTTAGACAGACATGGATATCATATGTCCAAAGAGTTTCCCAAAGCAGCCGACGTGCAAGCCGTAAAGTTAAATTATGAAAGCAACCTCCTTCCTTTCCAAAATGTGTATATACAGTTAAGATTCTGTATCTTGAAAGATATTCGCACTCCCCTAAAATTAAACCATTTAGTTTTGAGATTCACGAAATCGTCGCCAAGGAAAAATTTAATTAAGTAATTGCAAAAAATTTTAATGTTTGAAAATCGTAAGTTTTCATTTTTAAAATAAGTTTTCTTTAAAACAAAATTTGGAATCTAGTCGCATAACGCTAAATCGTCACGAACAAGTTGAAGCATGTTTTAGAGTCAAAAAATAGTTGACGCTGGGGCGATGGAACCGTGTAATGGTGACAGTAATAGAAGAAATGTTTTATTGCAGAAGGCCTGGAGATTTATGAAAACATTTTTTGGTACCATTACTCAACAAAACACGAGGGCCACTTGGGAGGCAGACTGGGCACAAAGAAAGAGGAGATCGGACCGAGACTTGATAGCCACCGCTGCAGATGGGGTGAATGTCCTTCTTTCTTCTTTAGGGCTCAGCACTCAGACTGCCACAGCTTAAAGCCGTATTACCCGTCCTCTCTTAATGCAAGGAAATTTTTCAGCTAATGACCTTAAATGTGTTAAGTGGCTAGTTTGCCGACAGGTTCACTCATGCCACACAGCCACTGCACGAACAAAAGCTGCCTACTTTATTTAGGCAGGGAATTCGAACCCTGTGACCTAGGGAGCCTAGTAGGGAGTGGACACTTCGATGAGTCGTCTGCTACATAGGGTTATGCTATTTTGAAAACTGGAAGCTGCCATGATCTCGAATTTGACGGCCGCCATTCTCGAATTGAAAAGCGAACATCGAGATTGGCAGATTCTTCAATTCGAGAATGGCGGTTGCCAAATTCGAGATCATGGCAGCTTCCAGTTTTCAAAATGGCAAATTATTTACTTCATTCACTCGGTCCATGGTGCTCCGCTAGGATTTGATTAGTCATTCCACTGTTTATATGGTCGTCCAATGTCGCGACAACCTTGCGGACAATAATGGACTGCCTTTTTACAAGGGATCCCTCCATTCGATCGATATGGTCTATCCAGTGCCTCTTATTATCTAGGATCTTGTGGTTCAGAGCAAAGATGGTCAGCTCTTCTCTAATACCTTCATTTGATCTAGTAATGAACAACCTTTACTCTTCTTAGAAACTTCATCTCTGCCAATTGGATTTTGGCTTGATTATGTTTTGTGTCCACTCATGATTCGCTTCCGAACATAAGAGAAGGCACTGCCATGGTTTTATCGTAATATTCGACATATCAGAGGTGAATGCCATGGAAAAAATCCTAGGTATGTAGCTAGGATCGAAGTGCACCTCGTTTCTGATTGAAAGTCGAGAACGCTGACCACTCGGCCGACTGATGAGTAGGGGTGAGTGTGTCGGCCATTATTACACTGTTTTTTTGGGTCTCTGTCATTATTATATCTCCAATACATTCTTCTTTCAACCAATAGCCGTTCACTCCTCAATGCCAGCCTGCCTCTACCCTTGCCACACTCATTTCATACATTAGGGTCTCACTACCTTTTAATATCTACGTGCCAGCGCTTCTAAACCAAAGCGATACTCCTTCTTAATGCTCAAGGCCTCAACCTACTCGCTCGCGACATCCATCTACTCGTATTCACTCTTGCGACCTCGCCTGATCTCGGGTCATAGCCAACATTTTATGATCTAACCACAGAAATTTTTCAATAATACTAATAATTGAAAACTAAGAACGTAATTTTACTAAGTGATGAACATGTTTGGAATGTAAATTAAATTTCCCAATCAAACATGTTGAATGTACACACTTTATATGACAAACTCTACTTCCTCATAACCGGAAATCACTTTAGTCTCTGCCTCGATTTTCTTTTCGCTATTAATGTAAACATATCCTTTGATCGATTTACAATTTTCGATATTAGGAATGCTTTAAGGGTTTTGGTTTCCTCTAATGCAGCGCTATTTAAAATATCGAAAAATATTCAGAGCGATTCCTCAAGTCACATTTCATCAACCGAAACCAACCTGGGGATCTAAAAGCATTAATATTTTATTTTCTTTCGTGAAAGTGAATATTTCGCTTTCTCCAATACGAGTTGAACACAGAATGCTAACTCACCATAAAATCTTAAAAAAAAAAAAATCAAAAAATTCAAGACGGGTTGATTTTTTTTGTTGTTGTTCGAGCTACAACTTCTGAATATTTCAAAATCAGTTTCAGGCCCTTTGGGAAAATGGAAAAACAATACTTTGATAGAAAGGGATTCCGTACAATATCCATTGATCAAAAGAATTTGCATTGCAGTAATGGATTTATTTATCCGAAGAATTCCAGCTTTAAACAAAAGTAGTTCCATCAGTGACCACGATTCAGTTAACATCATCGACTTGAGTAATTCTAACATTTTCAACGCAGAAAAAATCCGAGACAGAAAACTTTTTCAAGTATTTCCCATCACTCTAGAAAAATCGAGTTTCCGACTTAAATCGAGGTTAAAAAAAAAAAAAGAAAAAGTACTTAAGTCATGGTCGTGTTTTTACATAAGGGTTCCGGAAAGGGCCGTGGGAGGATAAGGGTAAAATAAAACGCTTCTGCAGGCTTTTTCTACATTGTACCGTCAAGGAGGATTTGATTAACGACCCTCACGTTTTTATCATAGAAATAGTACTGTCGTCGAAAGAAATTCAGGAAGTCTTCCAATTCAAGATTTAAATCTTTTAGGAAACATTTTTTTTCCAAGTTTTCCCCTTTGGATTTTTATTAAAATCTGCAAGAGTTTGAAATCTTTGGATATCGGTAATAAATTGGATGTCACGTAAACAGGTATATAAATTACATCTGGAGTTGCCCCTCGGTTATCTGTCTCCTTGCTGAATTGTTAAATTGCCGTCTATGATGTATCGCATTTAACAGTGTAATTTTTTTCAACTAAAATAAATGCTTGGAAAAACCTTTTCCGAAGGGAAGAGTGTAAGCGTTCTTTTCTTACTCTCATTCCGTTGGCTCTACAGAACATGAATCGCCGACATCTTCTTCTTTATGTGCTAAGAGTTTGGCGACCATCATACTTATGCAATGTATTGAGAGAGCAGAGAATCCCACTAGATCTAAAGAGGAAGGTCTTCGATGCGTGTGTACTGCCAGTTCTAACATATGATCTAGAGACGATGACTTTAACTATCAGAAGTGCCGATCGAATCCGCGTGGCGCGGCGCGCGATGGAGAGGTCCATTTTGGGCATAAGCCTGCGAGATCGAATCAGGAATGAAATGATCCGTAGGAAGACGTTGGTGATGGACGTGGTAAGGCCTGTTGCAGAGTTGAAGTGGCAGTGGGTAGGGCATGTGGCCAGGCAGGATCACGAGCGGTGGGCAGAAACGTTAACCCAATGGAGGTGGTGCTTAACATCTAGAAGTAGGGGAAGACTTCAAAAACGGTGGCTCGACAATATCATTCAAACGGCAGGAAGGGGTTGGTTCCGGAGAGCGGAGAACCGTTCGACACGGAAAAGGCCGAGGCCTACAAAAGGATACCCAGATGCAATTTAATAAAACCGATGCACCCCAGTTCTTGCTTATCGCAGTGAAGCTTGGACCACCAAGAACACAAGAGCAGAATTCAAGCTACGGAAATGAGGTTTCTAAAACAAGCCAAGGATTGCACGCACCGAGACTTGATCAGAAATGAAGAAATCCAAAGAGAACTGGGCATCAACAACATCAGGGATAAGGGACTACAAAAGAAAGTGGAAAGACCATCTAGCGCGTAGGTATGTAAGAGACTAGGACTTCTAAAGTGGTGTTTGTACAAGAAAGGAAGGGGAAGAAGCTCGGTCGGGTGTCCTAGAAAACGTGGGAAAAGCGGCCTACAATTAAAATACTGTGACACTTCTTTAAAACGCGCCCGCTTAATACGATTTCCCGTTCAATCCGCTATGACATTCCAGTCCCTTCTCCATAAGAGCCAATATAAAATTTCCCGCTTCATACGCTCATTTTGCCCGGTCCCTTGAAAAACGTCTTGACGAGGTTTCGTTCTGCACTTACCTAAAACAAAAAGAAAAAAGAAATATATTAGATACCTTTGCAAGTTTAAAAAAAACTCAGCTGTAATTTTCATAAGAAAAAGTTCAAAAACACTTTCTCAACGTTTTCTTATGAAAAAATTTTTACTTGACCCAAGGTCTAAAATAAGCCTCGAGTCGGGCCTTAGTTGCAATTTGCGATTTGTTCGGGCCTGAAAATCCTAGCTCAAGCCAACCATTAAATCTCTCAACTGTGCACTAGAAGCCTAAAAACGGAGAGTCACCAACTCCGTGCATCTCAAATCTGGTCAATGATAAGCTGAGGCCGAATTCGCCTTCAGCTACCAACTTATTTGACTAGGCTTAGAACAGTCAAAAAAAAGAAGCACTTTAGTTGGTGATTCTTTTCCTCTAAGCTTTCTACTCTACTCAGATTTGCCAACACAACTACTTATTTGCTCAGACTAATTCGGCACTGGAAAAAAAAATAACATTCCAAAAAAAAGCAACACCCACAAAAAAGTAATACATTTGATAAGAAAATGTGACGAGAATAAAGTAATACAAGGTGATGCGACATGAATGAAATACTTTCATATGCGACGGGTTATTTAATACCGAAAGCATCACTGTTTTGATAGATGGATTTACAACCCCATAACTCTTCAAATATGATAACGGCTCCGTAATAGCGAAGGAGGTAAAGTCACCTCCCGACTTTTAAACGGATTGAAATACTTCTGAAAAGCACGAAGCGAAAAGTTCACAACCAACTTCGTTCCTCGGAAAAAAAAAATATAAAATGAAAATAAAATGTTTTTGTTTAAAGGTGGATTCGTAAACATGGAAGTATACGAACAGTACGTGATACGGAATAAAGTGAACTCCGTGTACGTTTTCGTTTAAATTAAGATGTGGTTTATAATCCTGTTTCCTATCTTTAACGAAAAAGGTTAAATTTCGCATCTGACACGCATCGAGGGAGTTTAATTTACGCTCGGGAAGGTTTTGGCATACGGCAGCCAGAATGGGATCGATTGCGCTTTTTGCTTTGAAACATATGTTGAAAAAAAAAAAAAAGGATTCATCGACGCTGGGGAGAAAATCGCATAAACCAGGAATACGAATTATGGGAATTTCGCCAGTGAAATCCGGAAGCGGAGAGGTTGCGTGTATAACCAGGAAACAGGGTCGAGGATGGGACAGGAGGGGCGACTAATTCCACGAGGGAAATCAGCGCGAATAATGTCGCATTAGTTTTGCCCTTGTTTCAACTTGTGGGTTAATATCCGGTATGAAAACAATTCGTATGAGATGGTGCGGGTTACAAGTCAGCAATTCATATCGGAAAAGGATTTTCTCGTTTCACGTTGTTTACCGTAAGAATATCACGGGTGAAAAATTTTGATTTAGGGAAACGAGAGTGGGCGAAAGGGAGCGCACGAAAAAAAAGGGGTTTGAGGGTGGGGAAAAAGTTAATCCACAGCCACTGGATTGACCGTTCAATTTTGAATGAGTGAAACTAACAAAGCGAAAAATCGTAAACGACCAGTCCTCGACAATTATGTTCATCGTTTTCAGTTAAATGATTTCCCATTTAAAAAAAGTACGAGGATTGAAACGGAGATAGCCACGCATCAAATAAACTTCAGATATGAACTTTAATGGATATTATAAAACAAATAAGGAAAAAAAAGGGTTTTGATGCCGTATGGATGTGTGAGTGTGCGTTGAAGCGAAGCTAAAACATTTTCAATATAAACAATATGAAAGCGAAAAATTCGAAATCGATTTTGGTTAGCTTTACCGATATATGAAAAGCTGGTTTGAATTTAAAAGAGCCAAGCGAAACATAATACAGGACATTCGATATGAGGAACTGTAGGAGAAAGGTTGCGTTGAAGAGAATCAAATTGAGACCTTTGGTAGAGAAACTGCGAGATGGTTGTAGGCCCTAAATACGCCTCCAGCTTTTAATTGGAGTGCAGTAGAATAATCCATATTAATTTCAAACCTCTGCGAAGGCTTCAAATTTCGAAATCTGACGCTGCATTTGCTAGGGGGTTGTTTAACCGCCTTATGGATAACCTTAAGTTGTTGAACTAGGCCAAAGTCTTTAAATCTAGTGGAAAAAGCTATTTTGTTGGTAAGGCGCAAGATAAGTTTTGGGATAATCAACCGTAAAGGAATCGTCTTTAATCACCATCAACCACAATTTTCCAGATGAAGTATCATTTATCTTTAATGCAGAGAGCGCACGAGGTATACATGCTTTGTCAAAAAAGTTGAGGTGTCTAGATCACACTGATGATCAAAAGCTGAACAGTGAGAGTTTTGAATTTTTTTGTAATGGATCCCTCAATGGTTATTTATTTTATTCAACCTCAGAATCCTACTCAACATTTTTCTTTAAAATTAACAACCTCTCCTCAAAAAATTTATTTCTGGTTAAATTTCCCCTCAATTAACATTCGAATCATAAAGAATTAACAAAAATTAAAAGTTCTCAAGTTTTCGAAAAAAAAAAAAAAATCTCACGAGAATTAAAGAAATGAACCATAACACCTAACACAAACACTTTCCCAACAAACTAAAAAGTCTTTAAATCAATTAAAAACGTTGATGATAATTTTCCAAATCACTGACTGTATTTAATCCATTATTAAAATTTGTTTCGGGGAAAGAAGAAAAAAAAACTTTTTTTTTGTTTCGAAACCTTCATCCTTCTGTCCGCGTAAGGTAAACGTGATTTTCCCCATTAACAACGAGGAATGGCAAGCTATTAATTTTTCTTTTTTAATCCCACATTTATAACGATTCTACCGGTGTTCATGCAAAAAGATTAACAAGGGAAAATCCTGTTTTTCCCCCCCCCCCAGTTTTGTAAATGGGCGTCATTTACAGTACACAATACTTCAACGGGACCTCTTTTCCCTTAAAAAAATAAATCCCGGAAAAAAAGCTTGAAATGTTAAAAAACATTGTTACATATATTTAAAGAAAATGAGGAAGGTCCGGATGTAAAGCAATAAAGAAACAGTAGATGATTATCCCTTCGGAGTTGCCCACATAACCAACTCAACTGAAATGGTTTCGAATTCCCTTTGGAAAACTACGATCGTAACTATTGTAATTTCCATTGAATTAAAACATTATCTCCCCGACATTATATTGAGTTACTGCCCTTATCCTAGTTTACACACTCTTGTCACATTAAAACGTCATCGCTTCGGCCGTTTTAAAGTGACACTTTACCCCCTTCGGCAAAAATTAAAATGTTTATGAATAGTTTGCTCCACCCGAAATTAAATTTCTTTCGAAATGTGATTAATCCGATTCGCGGAATTTCATGGCTTTGAGCCAATCGAAAATACTGTGAAAATCACTTGGATGAAGATACGTCTTCAAGAATTATCACTACTTTGCCCTGTATTCGTTATTTCCTCTTTGCTAAATACATTAAACGATTTTTCGGTTTAAAAAAAAAAAAATTGAAGACTTAATAAATTTAACGACGGGAGAAAATCCTTTCAAAGAGATTTTTTTTTACTCTGCAGAGGACGTTGAATGATTTTCGCTTTTAATATTTTGATTGCTAACGTCTGTATCAGAAAGAAAATGTATTTGAAAGTTGTTGAGCTCACCTCACCTTTTTTTATTTTCCCCGAGTAGAAACTAAAAAGATCAAAACGGGATTTGCAATAGGAAGTGACGACATGTGATGATATCAAAGCACACATACGCATAATTCTCGTTGACCCGGAAATGAAACGAATTACTCAAAGAAACGTCCCGAGAAGGGAAGAATATTCCGGATATCTCGAAAATTTTCAACAATATGCTTCAGCACAGCTTGAGGTTATATAATGGCTTCAAAGGTTTTTTGCTAACCCTTTAAAATCGCCCATGGTATCTTTTACTCAGCAACTTCTCTTAACATGATAAATCCTTTACGTTGGGTCAGTTTCTATCACAATTGTTCATTTACCTGGGAAACAAGGAATGCGTAATGAAGGTTATTTATTTGTAGATTCAATCTGATCTTATTTTCACCTTTAGCGACAATTGTTTCTAATTAGATTTGTTAGGTTATTCCATGTTGCTGCATAGTTTGGTGGCTTGTAATTTTCTTTATAACAAGCCGAACCGTCAAATCTGTCAACAAGGCGTCAGAGAAATCCAAAATGGCTGCGAACCATAGATAAGCAAGTAGCAGACGTGGAATCTGACTGAGGTTGTTAGTCTTCGAGAATAAGGCTTTGCGCTTTGCTAAACTAAACTTGACTTGTCCTGCACTATAAACGAGATCGATACTTTGAGTCACTTCCTGTTTTGTTGCCCCTTCGAACGAATTTCCCAAAAAGGGCCGAAATTGAAAAGCCCTTTTCAATTTCGGCCCTTTTCAATTTCGGCGAAATGTGGCTTTCCACATTTTGCTATTAAATTTTGCATGTTAACACCGGGTTGACAGATCTCAATCCATAAGAAGTTCCACTTCAACAAAATAATGAATTTCTTATATTTCTTATTCCAAACAATCCAAAACAAATAGATTATCTTCCCCATCTCAGGCCCTTAGTTAGGTCTTCCAACTCCGAATATCACCTGGACTGGCCTGTCATGGGAGATGAAACTTGGTCGAGAAAATAAGCATTTTCTTTTTTTACACTACTAAGTTACAAAATCGTCGATTTCATTTTTCCTACCTTACTTCCTTACAATTTTTTAATGTACAATTACTTCTCCGAAATTTCCGGTTATAACATCGATTTCGAAACGCGTGAGAAATAGTATTTTTTGATTGGTCGCTATTCAAAACCATGAATCGAAGGATATATCAAGGCGTGATCTTGTTTAAATTGAAAACTCTTCCAACAAGTCACTTCTTATAATAACACGTGAATCTGACTCAAATGGAGGTTTAAACTGCTTTGACCCATTTCCTTGAAAGATAAGTTATGTTTCCCCTCCTTGAAACTTTCCTAATTCTTACTCTGGTATCTCAGTTCAAGACTGATAGTTAGTTTCCTTAGCTGCTAATCATGTTCATTATTAACGATTCCAATGGGATGCCTTGTTTGTTCAACTTTATGAGTGCTGCTCGCGATTTCAAATGTTTCATCAATTTCTCACTGATTCTAGAGTCGTATTTTCTCTTTTGCCCCCCAACTTTTTTCTTTTTGCGAAAATAAATCATTCATTGATTTTTTTTATATTCCTGTTGTGAAAAGGAACGCGGGGAAAAAATGTTTTACTGCGTCTCATTTTATTTAAAGATCGACATAAATCTTAAATTATTTTTTTCACCGAAAAGTCGGAATTGTGAATGGTCCAGGTCAGTTTTTTTTTTTTTTTTTTAGGTGAAAGGGGTTATAAATATCCGATCGCCGTTAACTTGGCTGTTGGAATGAATTTTTTATTTATGATTTTCTTTACGTTGGAGACTCTGAATGGCTTGTATAATTAAACTCAAAGAGGAAAATTGGAGATTTGGAAAATATAAAAAGTCAGGATTTTACCTTTTTTTATGGGGAAGATAAAAAAAATTAGAGAAAGGGAACGGAGTTTGTTTTAGCGAATCATATTGGAACCGGCTGTTTTTTTGTTCACTTTTGTGAAAAATTAAAAAAATTTTTGAATCGGAAATATTGCAAAGGGTCATATAAAGATCGAGAAAAGTTATTTTAGCAGCATTTTAACCGCCTGTTTTGATGAACGAACGTCAACCTTGTTGTTGTTCACGATTTTTGAGAGCTCCTTGAGAATGACACAAATTGCCAGATTGGCTGGCTTTTTGTTGTTATTTGCTTAATGAAGCGGACATTATCATACGCCGAGGAGAAATAGACGTGGTAGCAACTCAATATCGACTCCGCTGACCAGGAAAAAATCTCTGATGATCCTTTTATGGAAGAGCCTAAAGACACGTCCGATAACCATGAAGAAAAGCAAAAGAAGAACATGAACAGGGAACAGAGAAAAAAGGATGACGGCAACGAAGAGAAAGGAAAACAAGAAGACGATAATGGAAAAAATGGCGGCTTACAAATAAAGATGAAGACCAAGAAAATGACGACAGCGAAGGAAAAAGTAGTAGCAAGGGTGATCATAATGAGAAAACACCTAAACGAGCTGCCCTGAATTATGAATGATGAATTTCCTTCCATTCTGTAAGGTTCCCTGTATTTAGTGCCATCTCCTTTAAAGTCGTTCAAGTTCGACATGGTTAATAGGAAAAAACTAAAAAAGCAATGCAATGAAACTGAAATTCTGGAGCTCCGAGGTAAAGGGTTCTTAGTTGGCTTTTGTTTCAATGTTTACCTTATGCAAACTAAAGATAGTAGTCACCCTTTACCTCGGAGCTCCAGAATTGTACCAGAAAAAAAAACTTAAAATTTTGGAAGAAGAAATGATAAAAGTCCCTGTAGCCGATTTCTTCCATAACTCACACTATTTGTGCAAGTCAGTGCAGAATTCGACCAAGTCCATCTCCGACTTGAAACTTGTATCTTACAGTTAACTTATGAGAAGACACCGCCATCTTGGAAATGGACTTGGTCAAGTTCTGTACTGACGTACAGATTTTATTTTATTATTTTATTTATAAAAAATCAAACGACCTATTTGTTTTTATTAAAACAAAAACGAATCGCGGTAAAATTTTTTTGAACCATAGCAAAACATTAAGTTTTGAACACGATCCGAAGCGAAATTCGTCTTAGTTAGAATCTACGTCCTGAATATTTGCGGAGTCCGTGCGGATGTCCTAGGGAAGCAAACCTTTACGATAAAAATCATTTTAAAGTTTTATTTCCTTTTTACGCAAGCAAATCAATAAAGCTCAAGTGCGAAACACTAAAAGGCAAAAGATCGTATCAATTCTATTGTCTTAATAAATCGATCATTTAAACTCTAAGCGTAAATTTCAAGGAGTTAAGAGTTGATTGATATACTTCCGTTCGAGTCATTTATGAGCTTACCAAAGGACTTTGTTGCGAATGCGCTTGAAATTCATAAAATGATACTGCAATATCTAAATGTTTTCATTAGGAATTTAAACCAAGATCTATAGATAATAATTTCCGAGAACACTGATTAAAATATTTATTTTTGTTTCGATAAATTCAAAAATCAGTAGTACAGAAACGATTTCAAAGAATTTCATTAACGACTTATTAATAATTTTATTTAAAATTACTTCCTTCGGTTTTCCTTTTGATTTCTCGAAAGATTTCCCTTTTCTTCTTGTCATTAAGAAAATACGAATTCATTTTAACGGAGAGAAGAAAGGTAAATATAAAAGTTTCCTCTTGCCTGACAGGAGGAGAAGGTCGATTTGAATTAAAACATATAAACGCGGGGGGGAAATTTTACCTCTTTTTCGGTTAAAGGCTCATTTAACTAGTTCTCGGTCGAATAAACAATTTAATTTCGGTACTCTTAACGCCCGGGTCTCGATGTCAGAATTTTCCGGGTTTAAATAGGACTCGACTCCGGTTCGGGTTTTTGAAAACCTCAGAACGAAATTATATATTAACGACCTCCGCATTCCCAAGAATATGGACTGTTATCTTTGCTTTTAATTTACTTTTCGATGATCCTTATCGGGTTAAATTTTTTTTGAAAAATTTGTGGGGATGTAAATTTTTTCGAGAAATGGATATTTGAGGGTGAAAAATGATCGTCGTGAGAGAAGTTTAAAAATTGAGGTTTAGGGAAAAGGAATTTTAGAACAAGATAAAGTTTGGTAGGGGGAAAGTCTGCAAGACTTTAAAACTCCTCTCGACTCTAACCTATAATGACTTTTGAGGTTTGTTCTAAATGGAAGCTTGCGTTTACTGCCATTATTTTAGCTATAATTTACTATGGCGCGGTCATCGGTCTAAAAACATGAAATTAAGGTTTTTCGCAGCTAAATTTATTTAGGTTTATTTTTGAGGAAGAAAAATTGTTGATCGTAATTTTGAGTTTTTACGTGCGATCAGGTATTGACTGAAGCTACTTATAGTAGAAACTGAGGGGAAAGTAATTAAATATTAGAAGTTTAGTTCACGCCGTCTACACGCCTAGAAACGCCGGGCTAGATGTAAAGTATGTTATTGGCGAGAAAAAAACTTTTATGAGACGAAGCATTCGTCTGTGGTGTTTTTAGCTGAAGATTGAATTGCCTTTCTTCGGCTGTTTTTTTTTATTAGCCAAGCGCAGGCGATCATCAACATTTAGAAGTTCTTTAAAACACACAATTTGATCATCATACAAGAGCTAATTTTAGAGAACTCATCTTTGATCTTTTTAGAAATAACAAGTTCTTCGACAAGTATCAAGAGACTTAAAAGAAAACTCATTTCACGGTCGAGAGAGAAATCGAAAAAAAAGGGATCATTCAACACGGGGCAAAAACTCAACCATTGACAATTTTACAAGTTTTCTTCGTTGCCGATTGAACGAAAAAAAAAAAAACATTTCACGAGAAAAAAATATATTCTCAAAGTAAATGAATCAAAATTCGATGATATATTACTAATCAAAAAAAGAGGAAAAAAAAACTCTCGAAGCTCGGAGGTTTTATAGTTTGCAATATCTCTTTATTCCTTCATTTTATTCCATTCCCTTTTTTATAATACAATTTAAATTCGATACTCAAAATCAAACAAAAGCATAATCAAAGTTCGAGCTTTTTTTTTGTAGGGACCCCGTAAATGATTATTTCACGAGCTGTAAAAACCTGTATTGAAAAAAAAAGTCATTCATTTTAAATTGAACATGGGTTTATTACGTCATAAACATGAATTGACGAAAAAGAAAATGCGAACAGTACACAGAGTCCTGGGCGGTAAAAGAATGAAAAAGAAGAAGGAAAAAAAAAAGGAAAGGGAAAAAATGCTCTCCGGGTTTTCGCCTCCTAACTCTTTCTGAATTGACAGTAATTCGAATATATGGAACTTGACATTCTTGAATATTTCATCGGATCGTGGAAAAAAAAATAAAAAGGCAGGGGGTGGTAAAGAAAACACAAGAATGGGAAAGAACTGTCCGTCTGTTTTTCACGAGACACGGGAACTTAAGGCATCTGCTCCCTGACTAAATTATTTCTTATAGAAAAAAGCTTCCTACGTTATATCACGGGGAGAATATTTTTTTTCTATATATAAAACGCTTTCGTTTTCTTTCTAGGCTATCTGTATTCGTAATGGATTGGATATTTGGTATTCTAACGACGTCAACGAAGACGACAGCCCCCTTCCCCTTCTTTTATTCGCGGGGATTGACCACCCCTTGATATCTTATCGATTCAACTGTTTTACAGTCATTTTTCGTTGATCCAACCCGGATTGAAGTTTGAATAATAATCCTCACCTTTTTTTTTTCTTTTTCAATAATGATAATGATGGATCTTATACATCCCTGCGCCCCAGAAAAAGCCATAAATTTCCCATCCCAAGATATTTCATTAAAGGCGATATATGGAAAGGTCGTATAATAATCTTTAGATCGCAGGTTTACATATAGGCTTTACGATGTTTATTCGTCGGAGCGATTTTACCAAGGTAGTCCTTAAGGTTGATATTAATTTTGTTTCGCCAATGCCTCAGTAAATAGTTTACTTAAACACAAATTTTGAAATTCCCGTGGGATTTTCCTTTGGGAAGTCCCTTTAGCTGAGTTTAATGTCATCTTTCCTTTCCATACGGTAATGCATAAATTAACGGGGGTCCCGGGGAGAGACGAGGTCAGGATTTTCTTTATGATTGTCGAGACTGCCAACGTGAAAAGCTTTAAAAAATTTTTAATTGCTAAACTTTAAAACGAGAAGTTTTTAGCGGAAAGTTAAAGAAAATCTCGGGGAAACGATTAATAATGGCAGTTGTAAATAAAGCAACATCAATCCTGACCGTGGAGCTCAGACTAATTGCCTCGGTGAATAATGTACGGGTTGATTTTCTCGATCAAACTCGATTAACCTTGAACTTCTCCAAGTAATCGGTTTTTTGTTTCCCCAAACTCCCCTAAGATGTTTGTTTTACGGTTAGCGAGAAAAGGGGGGGAAAGGGAACATGAAAGGTGACCCTACTCATGGACCGTCAACTAAATTAACATCTCTTAAAAGCCGGGAAATCTAAGCTTTCCATTTCATTTGGTATTTAAATATTAGACGAATAAATTAAACAAATAATGGTTTGTTTTATCTTTTCTCCCCCCTCTCATCCTTTTCAAAGTAATAAATACGGTTTTATGAAATGTCCCTGGCAGATGTATATAGTTGATCCTTTACCTTTTTTAACCCGTTACTCCTTCTTTTAACCGTGTCTCGCGTTTCGGGCTTAGTTTCTCGGAAAACTTGATGAGATTGCTTTACCTCGTCGGATTTATAACGGGTTTTCCCGAAATAAATATGAGAAAACAGCTCCAAGTCTAAAAATTAATTAATTTACCCATCGTATCAATCAGTGTTATGCTTGTTAACTTTTTACGCCTTCATTGAGGTTTATATTAGGTAATTATTTAATAGTTGAACGATATTGAAATAATTAATTTAAGAAGTGTTTCGGGATTTTAGTATGAAAAGGATTTTTTTGCTTTGTCGACCTTAGGTAGATTAAGCTTTATGATTTGTGACGGCGAGCCTACTTTTTAATTGTAGAAAATAAACCACCTCTAGGCCGTACAAGAACGATATTTTATTCTATTTTAAAACATTCTTCCAATAGCTATTTCGACTATTAAGTCATTCTCAAGGAAACACTAAAAACACAAAATAAAATTAAAATCAAAATTGAATTAACAAATTGACAATACCTAACCTAAACACGTTAAAAACATGAACTAATACCTCTATTTGGACGTAAGAAACATTTGTTAGAGCTCCGTAAAAAATTCTAAAGATTAAAACCGGCAAAAATTGACTAGACATGAGATCACCAAATTAAAAAGACAAAAACACCATAAATAAAAGTAATAATAAAAACATATTAAAGACATTTTCCGCGAATAAATGACCTTTCTCTTTTAATCGATAACAACAAACGTGGATACAGGTGAACGACACGACAACAGGTGTGACGTAATCATACTAAAACTGGCGCGGACCGAGTACAAGATTAAGCTTTGTTTTAGTCAAAAAATTGACCTTCCATTTTTTTAACTGTTTTGGATTTCTTAAAGCTTCAGGAGTCCAAAAACATCGATATCCTCTATTCACTCTAATTTACTCGACTTTTAAAAATTTGTCTTTTTAAATTTTCTTCAGCACCGCTGACCAAATATATGTTATGTCGGGTTGTAAAATAAAGCCACCTTCTGGTCAACGAAAAATTGTTTTATATTTAACCGCGATGTACATTTCAGGCCACCTCAGGCTACAAGAACAAACAAAATTTAAAAATTAAAACGCGAAAAAAATTACAGAGCAAATAACTCACAGCCTTCCCTATCAAATAACTTTAACCTACCAATTAAAAATTTATAAAAAAACTAAATCAATTTAAAAAAAAAAAAAAAAATAGATACGTTAAAACGTTAAAAATTTCCTGTTTACATTTTTTCTCCTTAACGACGTGGAAGCAAGGTCATGTGACTAGAGTTGAGTAGAAATTTGTGTCCAAAATGAGTCTTCAGGGACGTTCAGGGTCCTAATTAGAGGCACAAGGACTGTGAACTACTTGCAACCATAAAGCGCAGGAAGTTTGAGTACCTTGGGCATATTTTGCGGGAACCCAAGTACAGGCTGCTGCAGATCATCATGCAGGGCAAAGTCGAAGGTAAAAGAATACTTGGGCGTAAGAATCTCTCCTGGTCGCGGAATATCCAGAATCGGACAGAATTAACGGTAGAGGAGTTATTCCGCATGGTCGCCGATCGTGAAAGAATCAAGGAGCTCGTCGGAACGATCGCCTAAGCTCGTGTGCGAGCAGGGTACTTAAAGAAGAAGAGATCCGAAGGCTCAGTGGACAGCCACTGATTACTAGAGTGATCAAGGCACCTCGGCTTCAATGGGCGGGGCCTATAGCTTATGTAGGAGCATATAACTTTTTTAAGGTAAAGGAAATCCTCCATTTGAAAGACCACTGTTGAAAATACTAAATGCATAAATTTACAATCAACCAATAAAAAAAAAGTTGCCATCTTACATTCATTTCGACTCACTGCACTTTAAAATCGACTAAGCAACCAAAAACCGTTTACGGCTTAAGGCCTCTAAAACTTTTCAATTTAATTAATTCTACCTAACTACTCAGCAAATCGAGCGGAATCTTGAAAACTGAATAAACAACTTTTAAATAAAAACTTTCGACCAACGATACCTTTTTTTTTTTTTTTGAAAGTTGAAAGAAAATGTTGAAAAAATGTAAAAGTTGATGCTTAGAATTTATATTTCACATTAACTTCTTATCACGCAAGTTCTTTTTACGAAAAACTTTAATGTGAGACTGGGAAAAAACCACATTCGGAAAAAAAAATGCAAAAAGTGACAACGAAGCTTAGGATCAGAGGTTGTAGTTGGAAAATGCAAAAATAATGTAAATGTCCGTGGTGGTGCCTCGAGAATGGCTCCCGTGGGTAATTTAAATGTTAAGGTGTTGTTAACAAGGAGATGTAAAATCCCCGCGAGACATCACAAAGACTACCTTGCTGAATATCGGATCGGCTCTTAAAATTTACCTCATTCAATTTTTTCCCGTTTTGAATTTTTGATCACGACAAAAAAAAAAAATCACACCTATTATTCTTCGGGCCCCAAGAAAAACACGAGAAGAATGAATTCTATGGAAAGTGAAAGAAAACTCATTTTGATAGTACAAACAAATGAATGGAAATAGAGTAGATACGGTAAACAAAAGAAAAGGGCAAACTTAGACAATACCTCTAGACGAATTTTCTCAAGTTAGCAAAAGCAATGGGGTCTTTAAAACTCCTCAACTTCTCCTTTTCCCAAAAGCTCGTCTCTAAAAGATTATCAAGTTTTTAACAGAGTCGGCTTCGCTTATAACAATGTCGTGCATTTCTCGGTTCCTTCAACTAATTCCGCGAGACATCTCGATTTCCCGAATCTCGTCAAGTGTCGAAAATCATTAAACCCTCTTTTTCGAAAACTTACGATTACATCTTCTTTTTGGCTTCGGAGTTAGCCGCAAGTTTTTAATCAAACTTTACCGATAATTTTTTGTTTGGTCCACAGCTTTTTGCATGTACAAGAATGAACATTCTTGCACGAAAGGGAAAAGGGTTTTATGGCTTGATCGCTTTTCAAGTTCTAAACACGACCTGATTAGATTCCTTTCCTATTTTTTTTTCGGGTCACTGAAACCTAATAATAAAAAAAAAGAAAGTGGGAGTTAGGATTCGGCTAACAAGGTTTTTTTTTGAGAATCAAGTGATAACGGTAAACGCGCTGGAACTTGAAGAGAGGGCATCGGGATAAAACGTTGATAAATTAACTCGATTTGTTGTCATATAATTGAACAAAGGCCAAAAAAGAGTTTGAAATTAATCGTGATAACAAAAGATGTGTTCGTTACACAACTTATGAGAGAGTATTTCCAGGCAGCTCAAACTGACGGGCGGGCAAAATCATTAAACGTCGCTCCGTTACAGTGAAGAAATAAGATGCCATCTTAAAGGAAATTGCTCAATTATATCATCAGCAACGATTCTCTAGACTAGTCAGGAAATATTTTACTTTTGCTGAGCATAAGGAAAAATTCAAGAAAAGGGGCTACATTAGAAAAGCTTTTTAATTCTAAGGGAAAAAGCAGCGAAACGTAGAAAATAAATTCATAATAAAGTTTTTTTCCCGTTCATTTTTTTTTTTTTTTTGAAACGCTTAAGAAATTGAAAGCCTCAAGTGAAAAAAAAAATTTGGTAAATGATTTTTCCCCCCCTTTTATACACTCTCCCGTTCATTCTCGCATTGCCTTTCATCGACCCGGTGTGCGACTTTTCCGGCCTCTCGAGCTGATCATTGAAAAATGATGTCATAGTAACGAATCGGAAGATTACTTAGACGAAGCAACAGGTTGATCTTTATTTAACATCTTTGGTAAATAAATATGAAACAAGTGAATAGACGTTTTTCGTTAAAGAAAATCGGATTTAAAACTCATCGGTAGCGATCCGTTTTCATAAATTCAAAGAAAAATAAAAGTTACCGGAATTTCATAAAAAGAAAGGAATTTTATTTCACTCAGCTTTGATATAAGCTCGAACATTATCCGAAAATGTTCCCCCAAATCGATATATCATTCAAACAACTAATAACTCGGAGGAAATGTTTTCGAGAATTATAGCTTTTTGTTTGTTCTTATCAAGATATCTCCGCAGTTTTCTTAATTTTTTCGCTGCTCCTACTTCATCTTCTTTTTTTCCCCTTCTTCCATTCGAAATGAAATAAAACCCGGCCAACTCCCCAAGTTTTTTCGATTCATTTTGTCTTTAATTTAATTACGTTCTCGAGCGGCAATGTCTAAGGTTCTGACACATCTGATGTGGTTTACGTTTTATCTCCCTTTGCCCTTCTTTCATCACCCTCCTCCCTCTCTCTCTTTTGTCTTTCCTTACTTCGTTAATTATTCCCTATTTACAGTTTCCGAAGTAAAGGGGCAAAGAGAGATTTTCACAGGCCTAAAGCCGCATCGCCGCTAAAGGTCTCCTTTAATCTCGCCCATCTTCTTCCCTTCTTAAAATTCTTCAGATTATCCAGCACAGAAAAAGTCGAGACTATCAGTTCGTGCTTCAGCGCCCTCGCTTTGAAAAAAAAAATTACTAAATGCAAAGCTAAAAAAAAACTTCAGGAGAAAAATCTAAGAAATTACGAGTTAATGGTTTTGACTTGGGAGAAAAAATCGAACTTCGACCGCCATTTTCCAGCTAACAAAGAATCAAGGATGGAACACTAATCAACGATTTTGAATTGCCCTTGAATATTTAATGACTTCGTTTTATTTTGTTCGCACCCAGCTTGTGAAACGAACCGTGACATCAAAGCTTTTTTTCATTCATCTTTTTATGAAACCCTCCGAATTTGGAATTTTTTTGACGTCATTTCCTTCTGGCCCATTATTAAAAAAAAAAAATTAATGCGCCGAAGATTTTTCCAACGGTTTGCTCTGAACACTTTGAAATTGAATACCTTAATTCCTCTATCCCGCTTTCGCACTATTTTATATCCCAGGAAGTTTATAACGTCATTCATGAACATACTGGAAGCTTATTTATAATTAAACAAGATACACTGGGCGATCTGATAACAAAGGCAAGAATGACGCTTGTCTCGGATTAATGTCAACGCTGCCTTGTTAACATAAGCTACAGTAAGACGAAGGCATTAAACGCGACAGAAGTAAAAATACGAGCTTTAATATGTCTTTTCTTGTTCAAAAAAAAAAAAAATCAAGAAAAAAAAGAGCAAGAGCTAATCGCATCACTCTTTCTGATTAATCGGCAATTCAACAATCATGAACACCATCCGGGAGTTTCCTATTTCCCAAATTTATAATAAAATAAAAAAAAAGGAAATAGGTACATCAACAGTTTTATTTTTCCCAGTTAGAGCATTATTTACCAAGGGAAGCTCGGAGAAGAAAAAAAAAAGGAGAAAAAAAAAGAGGAAGAAGATAGAAAACAAACTTGCCTGCATCTTCCTCATTTCCCTCTCTACATCTTAATAATGACGTGAAGACCTTTTAAAACGAACACGAAAAACCCTCTCGTCCGTTTTTTTTTTCCTTTTCAGCGATTTAATATTTCCATTCATCTTTGAAGAAAAAATCTTTCGCCTTGAAGTCCATTTACAATCAGAATCTCCGGATTTAAAACATTTCAAAAAAATATTACAGGAAACCCAGTGGCGGCTTCAAACTAATAAACATTGAAGAAGAGGATATAAAAATGGAGACTAGGGGGGAGGGAAAAAAAAATCTTAAAGAAAATATACAAAAGGAAAAAAAGAGAGAAACATCATTGAATATAAGGAGACCGATAATCTTGTGATATCTCCTTGTCGTAAATTCATCCTCGAGTCTATTCATTTTTTTTCCTCTTTTCGAAACTATATTCTTTTTTTTTTCTTGCGGGATGGATTTCCCTCGAGGCTTAAACAGATGGGGAGGAAAAGTCATATAATAATGAATATATGTACGTAAGAAACCAATTAAGTGTAACGTTTTTGATTTTCGTAAAGTTTCTCGATTCTCGACAAGAGAAAAGGGAAAACGAAAGAGAAAAAAAGCTTTGTGTATATGCCAATTAAAAACCTGTCAAAAGAAGACGGAAAAGCCCTGCCATGGACTTTAAAGCGAAGTGGCCGATTAAGGGTGTGAGGGAGAACATTAAAAAAATCGCGTCGAAAAAATGTAAGACTTAAAATCAAGCTCCAGCGCAAAAAAGTGTTCAGATTTGTCAGTGCTTTCGGTTCTCATAATCGGCTAAAAAAAATAGCTCAAATTGTATTCGAATACAGTCGAACTCGGTTATAACGAATTTCAAGGGAACGGAAAAATTGTTTCGTTATAACGGTTTCGTTAAATCCGGACCTGCAATTTTTTTTCAAATTTTTGAATTTTTGGGCTTACGTTACTGTGGTAGCTCCGCGGGTTTGACGAAAACCTGTTATAACGAAATAATTTTTCCGGTCCCTTGAAATTCGTTATAACCGAGTTCGACTGTATTTATTTTTAAGAAAAAAAGCAAGTTTAAACTTCGGTCACTTGAAAAAATTCATTAAATATGTATAAAAATGACATTTTTTCGTTATATCAGGGTCGGATTTAGATAGTTTTGTTTCGTTACAGCCGGGTTTTCGTTATAACCGGATTCGTTATAAGCGGGAAATTTTAACATATAAAAGATAGCGGAAAAGATAGCGGGCCAACCAAATTCTAAAAAATTTTTCGTTACAACCGGGTTTTCGTTATATCCGAGGTCGTTATAACCGAGTTCGACTGTATTTTGAAAATATCTTGCAATACTTGAAAAATATTTTAAAAATTATTCTTGAAACAAAAAGAAATGTAAATTTTTAAAGGGTTCAAAAATATTTTCAAAATATAATTAGTGATGCGCACATGACCTTGTTCTACTCTTGTCCCAGAATTGGTTGAAATTTGAAATTTAGGCTTTTCGATTACCGAGAATTCAAAAATCCAATTTTGCCACGCAAGAATTCCTTTCATGAGTTTTGATTTTCTCGTTTCGCCTTTTCAAATTCCTGATGTTCAGGAAGCAAAAAAAGAAACTTTCAGCAACATCTTGTTCTTGCATATCATGCTCTTATGCGCATCACTAAGTACAATAAAATAATTAAAAATGTTTCGAGAGCCGAATGTTCAGAAATACAAAATCATCCACGGGATCTAAATATTTCTTCGTTCACTAGCATGAAAATATTAATTAAAAAATTTCAAACGTGGCAAAAACTTCATCTTCCCTAAATTTTTTCCAGCGGCTGCTCAACGCTCTGCGCGTTGCTAAAGGAACAAAAGTTCCATACCAAGAGGTTTCATGGAAAATATTTTGCGGTTTTCCATCCAATATTTGATATCAATATACCCAAGCGATGAATAAATTCCATCGATAAATTCATCTTCACTTTGTATAGTTTGACTATGATTTTCTCTTATCGGTCAGATCCAGGTCTCTTATCAGTTTGTTCATATAACGTTGACAATCCATTGATCTCGCATTTTCGTTATAGCCGGGGGAACTGTTTATTAACTAGTGAAAAATTCATTAATGTAAACCGAAACAAAAACGTTATATTCTATTACATGCAGATTAATTATTCTGACATTCATTGTTTTTGTATCGATTCGCAACTGAACGGTTGACTTGGATGTTATCAGAGAGAAAGAGAGGGGAGAGGCGCGGGTAAAGTAGGAAGAGGGGGGGGGGAAGCGAGGAAGGAAAATAGGAAATAGAAAACAGGAAGCAGCCTGTGCGATAGAAGCACGAGAAAGATAGAAAACAGTCATTCTTGTTTATGCACTAGTAGGAAGCTTTTTCGAATTTTCCTTTTTTGATCCTTTCCTTATTTTCTCTTCTTTGAATCTCTCACTCTCTCCTCGACTATCATTCCAACCGAAAACCCATACGGGCTGGAGATGATAAACGTTCTAAATGTATGAATAAATTTTTAGTATGATGCAAAGAGCAATGAGATGGGAGGGAGGAATGCCTCCAGGATAGGCTGCTTCACCCTTCAAACAACATTGCCAGGAGATTCGAACCGCCGCAGAAATAACCTATTTCTTCAATTTACCTCTTTTTATCTCTCTCTCTCGTTGTTTTTACTTTCCCTCTTCGATTCGGTGCTCGACGACCGAAGAGCTTTCCCAAATGGGGATTTTGTAATGACGATAGTCCTGTTCTATGTTTTTCTTTTTTTTACTCTCCCTATAAAGTTGAAATGAATGTAGTGGTCACAGAAAATAAGAGGGGGAAAAATATCGGTTTTTCAAAAGGAGAAAAGTTATTTGTTATTTTGTTAGGAAATTGCGTTTAGGGTTTGGGAAACGGGTTTAGCACTGTAAATGGATGGGTTAAGAAAGACCCTTTTTAACGGAAAAACCTTCGTGTTAACATGCGTGCGATAAAACTTTTTGAAAATTGAACAAGTTTAAATGGCTTCATTTTTAAAGAAAAAGGATTGCAAAAAAATCTCTAAAAACTATTTTGCACGGATTGTTCATACTGATTTTATAGTTATAGGGCCGGTCAAAGTAACGATGTTGGGCTGGATTTTTATATAAATTTTATATAATTTTCATATAGCAATGAAAATGAAGCATTGGGACTATATATGAAATTTTTGGAGCGGAGAGAGGGATTGCAAACACAGTGGTACCGTTAAATCTAAATAGAGACATTTCCAGACAAAAAAGCTTCCTGATTTTCAACAGAACTTCCCGGATTTTCTCAAAAAATCGAAAAAAACCCAAAAACAAAAGCATCAAACTCTTCAAAGACTAATTTTACAAGATTTCTCAGGTATTCTGCACGTTAAAATTTACGAGAGATGATGAATGTTTCATGTTGAAAACTCCCCTTCTTCAAGTCATCGGGTAAAAACACGATTGAACGTGACGAACCGACCGACTTCTTCGTTTACTTTCTGGTTTTAGGTCAACACATCTTCCATCTTCCGTAAGAAAAAAAAAACCCTTCGGAAAAAAAAGAAAGGGAAAGGGTAAAAAAAAAGTTGTAATCTTGAAAGCTGAAATGTTACGAGGTAAAGTATGTTTGCGATAAAGCTCACGCAAAAGTTAAGAAAACATTTTACGTATACCTCACCGCACGTTATTTGCGCATACATAGAATATATTCGAGGCGAGCCCGTATATAAACTTTTCCCCGAGATTTATAAATAAATAACGATCAGCTTGCATAGCTTCAAAAACCTCCAAAGACCTTTTTCTAGATATTAACTTTTCTAAAGTTTTTCCTCCGGAAGAAAAGTCATAACGATTTGAGAAAAGAGACTCACTTAACGCTTTGCGATTTTCACAAGAGCGCGACCCGTCACGGAAATTTTTTTTCCCTTTGTGAAAAATTACCAAACTTACCGTGAGTAACTTTCGCCTGCTTTCCCGAACCTGATTGAGGTAGTAGTTGTAAATATAAGGTGGCATGTTCCTTTTTGTTTCTTCACCTATCCATTTTGTTAGTGGAAGCACTAGCAGGTAGTCATCCGGCTCCGGCGAGAGCTCCCATATCAAGGGAGTTGACATCACATTTCCGCGAGTATTATACGATCACTTGAGTATTTCATTATGGAAAGTTATTTTTAGCTTATCGCATTGTTCCTTCTATTCATTTTTTAAATCTAATAAAGATGTAATAAACATTTTATTTTTTACCGAAGAAAAAATTAATAGCAAGTAATTTTGTACATTCCGCAGAAAATTTTTGCAACAGAACGTTCATAAAATGTCCAAAATATTTGCTATAAATTCCTTCAATCGAAAAAATGTTTGAATAGTTAGAAGCTAGGAAATTTGTATCTCCAAAGTCTGCAAAAGATTTTATGTTGGTTTAACATGTTGTAGCAACTTGACATGTTACTTAACACGTTAGCTTTCCTAATTTTTTCCATTACATGTTATCTAACATTTTTATTCCAGCCCTCTGACCTGCTACATTTTTACACCATGGAACCCTTTGAAACGATATAGGATTTAAAGCCTCCCCTGCAATTTGCAACTCGAGAAACATTTTCAAAAACTAACTTTAGCTTCTTTTAGCCTACGAACCCCTTATTTAAAAGTAACAAGCTACATGCCAATCCGGCGATACTCTGCTTCAACTTTTTCTCAAAAACTCGCGGTAAATCCCAAAACTCACGGGTGGCCACAGGAAAAAGGAAATACAACATCGGAGAATGTTAACCTAAAACGACGTCATTTAGAACTTTATTTCAAAAGCGCTTTGTTATATCAATATGTTAGACGCTTCACTAGAAACTATTCCCAAGTGAATAAACGTTTATTGTATTTTCGAGAGAAATGTTTTGCATAAAAGGTAATGAGAATCAGGAATCACGTATAAAAAGATTTGTAAGGTTCCGCCGCTTTCAAAGAAAAAAAAAATCTCAAACTCTCACTTCCCATGAGAAACGCAACTTTGGTCTCTATTTCAAAAAAAAAAAAAAAAAAAAAGGTTAGTGAAAAGAAAAAAATATAATAATCACTTTTTCCACTCCAGTCTACATTTTTTTTTGCTTTTCTCCCATTTTATTTGCATGGAAACATGAGACCGTTCGAAGGAAATCTTCAAAGAGTAAGAATGTCGGGAGTAACGATGTTTGAAAAACCGTTTCTTTCTCAACCTCGTAGAAATGAATGAATGAAATTAAATTTCACAAAATGGCAGGATTTTAAAAAAAACCGAAAAACGACACACGAAAAAAAAGAGATTTCAAGAGGGAATCTCGAAAGGTTTGTGACACGAACCAAAACGCTATGGCAAATCTTCAGATTTCATTCGCGGAAATTGAAACCAGATAACGCAACAAAAACACACGACCCCCCCCCCCCCCCCCAAAAAAAAGGAGAGAAAGAGAGATCGATCGGATATTAAAAACAGCCGCATTTTTTTTTTCTTAGGCACGGGGGGTTGAATTCCTAAAAAAAAAATTCCCAAGCTTTTCGAGTAAAGTCGAAATTTCCTTTTTTTCCCCCCGCTGTAAATTTAATATTGGAACAAGAAACCCCATGAAACCGTGGCAAACTTCAATTCCCTTACCACGGTCGTCACTCTCTACAGTCCGGCTCCACTTCGACTTATTGATCCTCATCTTTTTTTTTTTTTCCTTTTTTTTCTTCTCGTTCTTTTCATTACATTTCATTTATCTTTCTTTTCTCCGGCCTTTTATAATTGATGAGGGAATGCATTCACTTCATTTGACAATCGACATTTCCTTTCATCTTTAATGACTTTTGACAACTTATGTTCTGGCTTTTATCATCGCCTCCGACAGACGAAGGAAAAATGAATGTTTTTCAATTTTCGGTTCTAATAATTTTCTCAAGTTGAGTAATTAGGCGAGGAGTCATTTTTAACACTCTAACCAGCATGACGGTTCCCTTTTCTGACGTTGAGAAAAAATAAAACTTCAGTTTTTCAAAGCACAAAAAAGATGTAACAAGGATCGTGGTGAGGTTGAAAATCTTAAAAAGGAACCAGAAAGCCATCAGCGCCTTTTTCTTCTTCTTATTCTTGAAATGCCCAATCCTTCCATTGCTTCATTAAAAATCAATTAGGAATGCACATTATATAGCATTGGTGACAGCACACAGCCTTGCCGAACGCCGCGCTTGATGGATACGCGGGTTGTTTTAAGTTATTTAAAAAGTCTCCTACACCAAGAAATCCTGAATCACTAATAATATTGAGGTCACGCATTGTTTAACCATTTTTTTTTAAATTTGAAGCAAGATCAAACACCTCTATTATTTGCTAAATAATCTTCTCTACTCGAAAGGCTTAATTAATTAAAAATAATAAATAAAATAAAGCTTCCAAAATATTTTTTTTTTTTCAAAAACCCAACTTTTTAATTAGAAAAGCGGCAACTTCATCGCTCATTTATTCCCTTTTAATTGAGAAACCATCTAAGAGTCGTAATATCATTAAGGCATTAGTATCAAGCATCCTCTTCTCGGGAAAACTGAGAAGAGCTAAAGCGGTTTCAAAAGACATTTACTGCGGTTTTGGACGAAAAGATTTTCAGCATGATGACTGATTGCTCTGGTTTCGCTTCGATTCGCGGTTACTTGAATCTTTCCCCGGTTCCTCTCTGTTAAATGATCACTCTGCCGATATACATCCAACCCTTAACACCGTTTCCAATTTTCTTTTGTTTTGAACTCGAAACGCAGATCTGGACAACAAAAAAAATAACTTTTATTTTCGTCGGATTTGCGGTTTTTCGGCTCACGCTTAGCAGCTTCGGTTTTTTTCTCAAAGTTTTTATGAAAACCTCTGAACTCACCCCGAAAAAAAAAAAGGTTCGATTAAAAACAATAAGCGTCAGTCGGGGGCCGCAGTTTGCGGTTCGAACGCGGTTTTTTATTTTTTATTATTTTTCTTCCCCTCGTTTTATTCTTCCGCCGTGATTTGAAACCAAAAGACGGATCTTTCCTCCCTTTTTTTTTACGACTTTTTGATAGTTTTACAAAATAAAAGAGTAAACGTCATAAGTATTTAAAGGGAAGCAAAAATGTGAAATATGATTTCTTTCAAACTTACAAAACTCGACAAAATAAAAAAGCAATCAATTCGCTATTTCCATTCAGTCCTCGTTCATTCCACGCATTGTATATTATATTTTCTCATTCGCTTTTGAGCTCACTTTTTTTTTCGAAAGTGGGAACCCATTTCATATCCATGGAAAATTTACTGCGACTTTTCCTCTAAATTTTTTAACAAGTGAGGTCGTCATGATCACCTTCTACCGACTCGGTTAAACGACGGGTTTAATCTCTCCACCTCCTTTTCCCATCCTCTTCTCTTTCTCCAACTCGAAAGAAGAAAAAAAAAAGGCTCGGCCTTCGGAAGCTTCCTCCCCAGCTTTTTTTTCTTTATTCTCGTCTTCCATTCTGTGATCGAATTTTAATTTCGTCCATGTGGCTTCTTCCTCCCTTTTTTTTTATCCCAGGTTTTTCTTTTTCCTCTTTCACCCGTACAAGCTTCCGTAATTAATTGAGGAAATAATTCATTTTCCCCGATACTTTTTCTTTTTAAGAGAAATTTTTTTTCTCCGTTAACTTTATGGCCTTGTTATTCCCGGTCAGTTATTTAAGCGACGTTTGAAGAAAATCCAGGACAACTTTTTAAGCACTTTTTTTCCTTCTTATTCTTCAGAGGTTTGCAACCCACGTTTTTTTTTTTTTACTTCACACACTCGGTTAAATTTTAAGCCCTTCCGGATCTTTTTTATGACGCTTCTCAACTTTAGAAAATGATATTAGTTTGTCAAGTAAGGGACAAAGACCACTCCTCCATTTTTTTCATCGCACAATAGATTCCATTTAAAAAAGAAGAGGAAAGTGTGATTCATGTTTTCCTTAAAGATCGTTTGGACCTGTCAATTCCTTTTTTCATCTTACTCTTTTTTTCCAAAATGGCTGACATCAACAGACACGATTTTTTTTTAAGGAAAAAAGGGAAATAACATTTCATGTAAAAGTTTTTAATAAGGAGCATTGGTCTTTTAAGTTGGCTCATTACCTTCAACTTCAAGAAGTCCTTCGATGTACTTTGTTTATGACGAACTGCACATTAAAGATAAGGTTTTTCTAGGCTATTAAGCAGTCCCATGTTTTTTACTCTCACTTTTCTGACGGCGTAGCCGCTGGGGATTTCTTTAACATGTTTTTTTATTGCTACGAAAGAAGGAAGCGAAATAAAAATCAGCGTTAACGTCTGTTTCAAAGGGGAATTACGACAGCTTTGGCTGGATGTAGCCCACTTCACCTACAAATAAAAGTAAGCTAGGTAAGCTAACATGATGTTGAGATTCAAAAGTCGATCTTTTGAATATGATAAAACGGCTCTGAGACTGCTAATCAGAAGTCTGAGCTAAGATCATAAAATCATAAGTGTAGTGAGTTCGTTAAACATCCAAGTTCAGAGGCAAAAAACTAACTGACTCTTAGATACGGTCGATCCAGGTATGCTTATTCAGCAACCGGCTCATGCGCGGATGCAGTTTTAAGGCTGCATCCCCGCTGCGCTCTACGATTTATGGATGATTTATGGAATTCGAGTTCGAGATTAGAAAAACAAACTTGTATGGAAAAAGAGAATGTAAATACAGTGAAACCTGTCTATAATGGACCTGTCTATAATGGAAACCTGTGCTAATGGACAAAATTGGCCGGTCCCGTGTATCTTGCAATGTAAAAAACCTGCCTATAATGGAGAACCTGTCTAACGTGGAAAGGATTTTCCACTGTTTTTGGAATCAATTACCTGTAAATAATGGAATTTTTTGTTACAAATTTTGAATACCGATGACATCTACTCGTATTGATGTTTTTGTGAAATAACATTTAAAGGTTTATAAAATTTTACCTTAATCCCTTGTTTATTATCTTTGCAACATTGTTTTTCATTGTTAATAATTTAGTTTCACCATGTCTCAGAAGCTTTTTACATTAAAAGAAAAAATAAAAAATTTCTTTTTCTAGTAAAAAAAAAAAAAAAAATTGAGAACCTGCTTATATGGAAAACCTGTTCATAATGGAAAAATTGGCCGGTCCCGTGAGTTTCCATTATAGACAGGTTTCACTGTATTTTAATTCGTAATAAACAGACGGAACGTAATCAATTTTTGATTTTTTTTAAGTTTTTTAATTTTTATTTTTATAAGTTACGAAGAAGACGTCGCCGTCAAACTTAATCCTCTCAGAGAAAAAGACGCAGCTCACCCAAACAAACGACCTGAATTAATAGCAGGTACTCGACCACAGGCTTTTCTAGTTCTAAACCTAAAAAATTTTTTAAGGCGACATACCATCACCCTGTTCTACTTTCCCCATCCCCAAAAATGTCAAACCAAATAATTCATGAATCCAAAATTAAATATTTAAATGTTTAGTTGACAGGAAAACATTTAAAAAAATGCAAACATCCCTAAAATAAATGGGGAGTTATGAAAAGGGTCGAAGTAGCAAAGGGCCGAAATCAAAAAGGGCCGAAATCGAAAAGGGCCGAAATCGAAAAGGGCCGAAATCGAAAAGGGCCGAAATCAAAAAGGGCCGAAATCAAAAAGGGCCGAAATCGAAAAGGGCCGAAATCGAAAAGGGCCGAAAATTTTTTTAGGCCCTTTTCGATTTCGGCCCTTTTCATATGACCCAATAAATGATCACATGTAAAAGCTAAAACCTTACAAGCCTTTTTTCTAACACTAAAACATTTAAAACGTGGAGTGCTCTAATTGGGAATCCATTGTTTCAAGAAAAAAGTAGGTCAACATTTTCTTTTAAGAACAGTCACTTTTCCTCTTTCTCAAAAAGAAGAAAACAAAAACGTTGTAAGTAAATGCATCGTTTTATCTTTCGGAGCTAATTTCCTTGAAACGATCTTTATTTTAAATTCAAACAAATAAGCCCGAATGACTGTATAATTTCTTGATTCACGCTTTGCACTGATGACATTAATTACAGCAATCTACGACCCAACAACTTGCCGAATCCACAATCAGCATCAACGACTTCACAGCTCTGAGATAGTTAAATTCCCTCAACCGATTATGTGCTCTTACCAACATTTCCATATCGTAAGAGCGACGTATATTACATTGGGCGTGTCATCTTTTATGATGGCATCCCGAGTGAGGAGAAAAACCCTGCTCCAACTCGTTTCATCACTATAACTCGGGTTTATTAACTATCACAGTGGCGAAGCCCAAAAACGTTCATAAGGAAACTAAAAGCGGATTAGCTTACAGAACAGAAGAAAAACGAGGGCGTGGGAATAAAAAGTCTGTGGGACTGAGGATGTCTTAAAATGCCTGAAACGATTTCAGGGTGAACAACATCTCAAGGGTCGTTTCAATCCTCAAAATCATTTTTTTTGTCTTACGAAACCTCATCCAAAAATATAAAAGCTTTCGATTTTTTTTCGAGTTTCGCCTAAAATAAGCTGAACATTATGAAGAGATGAAAACTCTCGAATTTTCAACGGCCTAACTCTCAAGATTCCGTTGAATGCAGAGTAAACAAGGATTTTACTTAAAAGAGAAAAAAAAACGACAAAAGCAAAATAAATAAAATAAAAGCAAGAAAACTGACGTTGGCAGATTATCAAAAATCTTGCAAAAAAAAAAAGCAACATGAAATAAAATTCTAAGGATTCTTGTAATTGTGCAAGCTCAAAAAAAACTTTATCTTCAGCGCACTTAAAAAAAAACAGAATTATGCGATATATTGGGGCAACCGCCCGGAGATGTCTATCGTTCCAGTTTTTCAATCCGAATTCTTCGATATGAAAATACTTCATTTTCCTTTAAACTCTAAGGAATAGATTTAAATTAGTCCCACTATTCTTCGGTCCCGGAAAGGCGGGGCAAAAAAGAGGAGGAATATTTCCGCTTTTTTCATTTCTTTTTTTTTTTTTTATTTCTCTGCCTTTTCTATTCGGGGATAAAATGAATTTTCTTTTTTCGGATATTTTTTTTTCTTCGGGTAGGAAATAAAGAATGATAAATGTTTATTAAGAGTCTTCCAAACTTTAAAAAGAGCCACATTTCCCATTCAAAATTTATCACCTAAAAATTATCAAGAGATCTTGTGTTTTCTCTTTTCTTTAAAATACTTTCGAAAAAATTTTTCCGAAGCAAAAGATTTCCATCATCTCAAGTTTTTCTCATTTAATAAATTGATAAGGGAAAGAGGGAAAAAATGGGTAACGATCGAATTATGCATCCTGATTTTGTATAACGCGAAGAAATCTTTGCTTATGTTGAAATATTGAAGCAAACTTCGTAAATTGCAAAACAAGAATTTGTTACCATTTCCCTCCCCTCTTATTTTTAGCGAATGAAGAAGTCACGGTATTTGCAAAATGTAAATTGTGCAAATGTTTTGGGCACAATGCAAGTCCATAATACAAAAGCTTCACTATCTCTTTACAGCTAAATAAATATGTTTTTTTTTTTTTTTTTTTTTTTTGGAAACAAGTTGTTTTCTAGTTAACATATTTTTTTGTTGAAAAATTTTATCCCTTTTAACCTGTTTATTCTTCGACTGTATGACTGTATTCTGTTTGTTGTATGGGTTCAGCGTTAACCACATTCCCTAATGTTTACTCTTAACAATTTTGGTTTAGTTTCAAACGGGAAAACGCATTTTCGGATTGTTTCATGTTATTTTATAAAATTTTAATTTTAGATGGTTCAGAATAGACGCTCATAAATGGAAGCCGTGTACGCGAGGAAACCTTACGGAGTATTGACAGGAACAGGATATAGAATTTAACATAATAAGTGAATAGTATATATATCCCATATTGGGAAGTCGAGATTAGGGTTATTGATTATTGACAGCCTGTCACACAGTTATATATTATAAAAGGGAGGGGTAGGGAAGTCGCGACCCCACCGCCAAGTGCCACGCCACAACAACCAACCAAAACTGGAAGGTCGATAAATATTTCTAGAAGGGGGCAGCAGCCCTACTGAAGACAAGTTCGTGCTTGCTCATTATCAAATAAATTGTGTATTAAAACACCAAAGAAAATGTAGCCACTGATTTTTTCCTCAAAACTAGCAAGAGATAATTTTACAGTTGAGTAAGCTCTTAGTTCGAGCCGCAGTCCCTGCTCAGCCTTCATTAATTTTTTGGGCACGCCACCAAACTCTAAGTATTTCCTAAAATTAGAAATTTTGTTTTCTGCTGCCAAATCAAAAAAATCAACTTCATCTAAAAAAAAAAATATTTCCTAAATATAAAATCCTTAATATTATTTCCAACTAAATCATCTCCCATTTTCCCAAAAAAAGGATTAAATTTTTAGATAAAACACAACATTAAACAAATAGCCATTCATTTTCTACAAATGAACACTAACACAATTGGAAAATACGATGGAAAAAAAAATTCAATCGAATAAAAAGTTTTTTTTAAAGACAGACCGGAGGAAACATCTAGCGGAGAAAAGCCAAACTACAACTCGCACAGATGATATTTTACATCACATAATCGATGGTAGTTGTGCTGCTTCTCCTCCATTAAGTGATGTTCTCCGGTTTTTTACGATTTTTCTCCCCGACAACGTCGAGAAATCACCTTCGACGCGACATCTACCGGGAAATTTACGAACTTCCACCTCGTGAGATTTTTTTCCTCTTCAAGATTTTGAACTCTTCGGGAAAACATTAATCAATTTTATAACGTCAAAGATTTGGACGAGTACCTAAGCCGGACTCATCCATTCAAGGCAGGGGAAACTGATTAATGAATCGGAAAAAAAACAAGATAAAAAGAAAACCAGTCGAAAGATAGGAGAATTGACGTGCAGGCGGATTTACTGGGCAAGTCAGAGCTGCGCAACTCTCCCAGAAAAAAAAAGTGATGCCTGCAAGGGATTTAACGCCGATTAACTAAGCAAACGTTTTTTCACAAGGATCATTCTACGACGTTAAAAGCTACGACGTTAAAAGCGGCGACGCGATTTTCGCGATTCATTCTCAACCAAATATATTCCGCACATTACGAAAAAGGGACTAAAGGCAATAACCGGATGGAGCACACTTTTAACAGCCGTGGAAGAAACCATGGCAACATACGAAAAGTAATGAAGACCAGATTTAGATGCACAAGCCTGACTCTCGTTGAGAATAAAAAAAAAGATAACGAAGTTAAAGTTAATACACTTAAGTCGACCACTAAAAATATAGCCGGACATCTTTTTTAAAAGCTAGTTAATTCCAGCTGTCTCTTTCTTTGTATCCCGCCATTAATATCTTTTATATCCCTTCCCCCTTGTCAAAAAGTAGGAGCCGACGAAAGAGTTCCCAACACCGGAAAAATGACGCCGTCATTTTCTAAATTCCCAAATGGAATAACAATTAAAAACAAAATGACTAAATCGCAAGAGCGGATTTTATTTTAGTTTCAAAAAAAAAAAAAGTGTTAAATTTATGCCCCACGACATAAACATTTGAAAAACACTCCAACCTCGAGTTTTTTTTCTATCTCTGTTCTTGGCGTTTTCATCTTAACTGTATATTTATGCCTTCTACGAACTTTTTTTTTATCTAAATAAAATATTTCAGTCTTCGTAGATCTTCCTGGCGCGAGATTATTAAAAAAGAAAAAAAAAAAAAAGGAGTGTTAAGCCATAGTTTTTCGCCGCGAATAGAGAAATTTATCACTAGTAAAAGTTTGCGGACAAGAGCAGAGGCGAGGATTTCCATCTACGGAGAAACCAAACAAACAGAAATAATTAGAACGATATGACCGCATTAAATGCCTTTCCTACCTCTCGGCTCTGAATTCTAAAACAACTATGTAAGCGAAATCTCGACGTTTCGTTTATGTCACATTTGATGTATTCTCCTGCTTCTCATTTAACGGTAGCCTAAGTCTGCAATATTACAATCTTCCCCGCCTTATAAATCCGCGAAACTGGTACCGCGTGTAGTGGTAAGCTAACATTTAGCTGTCCAGCAAACTGAAACATCGTTTCTGATGAGGCAAGGTGACTTGCTCTGACCTTGGACAAAGTTTTCTACAGTAGCTGGAGCTCTGATCGGTTTTTTGTTTCCTCAGTCAATAGTATTTATGGCTAGCTTGCCTGTAGCCTCAAACTAGTCTCTAAACCGATCCAGATGTCTTCCGCTTACCTCTTCTAGCCTCTCTGGCTTTTAGATGGTCTTTAGCCAAGTCAGCTTGCTTCAATCTAATCTCTGGTCATCCCAGTTGGCTCTCCTCGGTTCTTTAAGGTTCTTTCCTAGTTTCTAAACTTATCCAGCTGGCCTCCGCTTATCTCTTCTAGTCTACCTGACTTCCGGATAGTCATTAGCCAACTAAACTTGCACCGATCTGATCTCTGGTCAGCCCACTCGGCTCTCCTCGGTTCTCCATGCAGCCCAACTGATTTTTATACATCTCTCCAAAGCCAAGCTGTGTTTTTTAAGTCCCTGGCAAGCCCAGTAACCCTCCTCCAGTCTTAAGCCAGCTCAAATGACTTTCACTCGATTCTGGCAAGTCCTGATGACTTTTTCGTGGGTTTTAGCCATTAGACCCGTCGGTTAAGCTACCTTAACCAACCAACACTAAAAAGAATTAAATCTTTTTGAAGCCTTGAATTTTTTAATAGATGATCTCCAAATTAATATTCATTTTCTAGTAGACACCCTTAATCCATAGCTCATCGAAAATATTTAAAATCGATTGAAGGACAGCTGATAATGTCTGGTCTCATATGGACGAACAAGCTTATCATGCAAATCTAATTATGACCCATAAAATACATGACACGAATAAAAGGGACGAAATTAGAACAGCCTTTGAAGGTAGATACGGAGCAAACAAGCTAGAATAAAAATTATAAATCGTTGCGGTAAATTAGCAATTAATCGCGTCTCATCGTTGAAAAACCCTCCCTTGATAACGACACGCCCGGCCCCACTTAAAGCTAGAAATTGCTGTCAAGTTTCGAGATTGAAAGGCCTTTTAAAATAAACAAATAAAGCGTTTAGCGCTGACGCTACTTAATGTATCAAGTGTCGCTATTAGTCTATTACGGAAGAAGAAATGTTAAGGAAGGATGGTTATCTCCACGAAGGGATCTTATCGAGTTTGGGAATAAATCGAAGTTTGGGTAGGCTTATGTTAAAAGTTTTAGGGGGCGGAAATACCATATTAAAGCAAAATATGAAACTTTGTAAATAGTATGTGGCATCTGCGGGATCATATGGAACTTTATTATGTAGTATATTTCCCTTAACATTGTCAGCATACATAATGGACTATTAAAAAGTTGAGATTTGTGGAAGATTAACGATAACACAACATTTGTTTGGGATAATTGCTTGCCATTACGTCTCCGTTATGATTATTAGGGGTCCTTAAGAGTTGTTTATTTATGAATTTGATTTATTTGGTGTGGAAAAGTGGAGTCTTTAATGACCAATAGTTTCCTTCATTGTAATCAGTTTAAGCATTGATAAGAGTAATAAGCATTTTTTTTTTTTTTTTTTTTTTGGAAATAGACTTTTAGCTGAAAAAGAGGATTATGGTTTTAGTTAGAGAGGAAAGGAGCACTTCAGTTGCAGCAGAACGTTGTGGGATGCGCTATATTGGAAATTCGCCATGTTGCATGTTGGTTTATCGTTCGGGCGGTAGGATCATGCATATGCTAAGTGTTGAAGCCCGCAGCCAGACTGATTTTTAAACATGCAAGGCGGTGCAAGAGTGCTCCCTCCTTCTCTATCTAGCCTCTAGTTTTAGTCGACTTTGATTTTCGGAATGAAATCCGTTTTTTTTGTTGCTGACATTTCTTCTTCTGATTGGAGATGTTGAGATGTTAAATATTGCATTGAGATTTATTTTTCCTCGACTGTTTCCTTTTGGATTCTCAAATTTCGCCTTTTCGAATATTTAAAAACCTAATGTCATTGCTTGTCTTCTATGCCAATACTTTTTCTTTACGTGCCATCTCCGCCACAGAGATCGGCAATCACACGGGAGAGAGCACAAGAGAGCGGAAATTCTTACTTTCGGCCAGAAAAACTGGACCAACGCCCAATCACATGAAGACCTCTACCTTCAAGTAACTGCTATTTATCTATTTATATGTCTATGAAGTTAGAGCCTGAAGTCTATCGCCTCATCGCAGATTCCCTTTCGGACGGCTTTGAGGGAGGTGGTCCGCCAGTCGGGGACACTTAACCGACCCTCATCCTTCGATACGTTTTCCTACCTACAAAGCCGAGGTCTACCCTGACGTCCTGAACCTGTAGGGCGTCCATCAAGAACCTGTCATATCGTCCGGGACGAGGGGAAAGGCGCTACATGTTTCGCCCACTAAAGCCGACGTGCCTTGATCATACTAATTATCACCGGCTGCCTCATGAGCTTCTGGATCTTTTCATTCGAGCGCATCCTTAAAAACCCCGTCACCTGATCCTGCTTTGCCCCCGAAAATTCGAAGAAACATTTTATTTTCGAAGACCAACAACCTCTCCTGGGCGCGGACGGTCAGATTCCACGATTCACAGCCATAAGTTATTGTTGAGCGTACGACTACATTAAATACGGTGAGCTTTGCTCGAACCAAGAGGACTTTCTTGCGGAAAATATGTCTCAAAGCAAATAAACAACGGTCTGGATCCGGGCGGCGACCTCCCTGTTGATATCGTGACGAGAGATCCAAGATACCGAAATTCGGTAACATTCAACAAATAACTGCCAACTTTTTTACATTTTATTTAACCTTCATTCTCCATTTACGGTGCCAACTTCATCATTCTTCAGGAGACAGAATAATAATCGACACACTTTATCGCGATTATAGCACCCCATTACAATTTTAAATGCCTTATTAAAAATTTCTTATTCCATTTATATCTCCGCTTTTCTATATCCAAACATCGCGTTGACTCCTAAAAAAAAAAACTCCCCATCTTGCTTTTCTCCATAAAACTCTCTTTCCTCGATCACAGTTAATCCCACACGAGATTGACTCTGGGATAAAAACCAGAAGAGAGAAAGCTATAAAAACCGCAGCAAAAAAGCCACCTCATCCCCTCAACCGATATCAAGGCTAAAGATATACCAAAAACGAAATCGGAAGCTTATGCTCCATAGACGCACACACCTAAACACAATGAACAACGTCCTCTCACGGGAGCTTTTACATACCCGCAGGAAAAAGAAACCGGGCATCTTTCTGTGTATATTTATTTTCAGGAGGGATTCGTTTAAAAACTTATATCCCCATATAATACATATTCGGTTGAATGACAGACACATAATAATAACAACAACGAAACTTTGTAAAAATTCAAGAGGGATGTGACGCGAAAGCCAAACACGGTCTCCTAGTTTTTTTTAACGAACAGGGCGGATCTTAAGTGAAAAAAAGAAGAAAGCATGTCATCATTATCAGATGAAAAATGTAAATCTTCCCATGCAAAGTCGACACTTTCGTTTAAATGTAAATAAAAAAAAAAATAAGAGGAAAAGTTTCTTGAAGATATGAAGCGAAATAATACAAGAAAGCCGGTTTCACTTTTACGCCCGAAAGCTCGTTTCCCTTTAAGCCAAGCCGAGCATAAAAAATGCCTTTGAAAATTTGATTATAACGGATCTCCTTCTTTGTATCCAACGGGAAAAGCTCGAATGACAAATCTCGAAATTTAGGGCGATGATAAGGCGAGTCAACCGTCCTGTACACAAAACGTTGTATCAAATTTCCAGACAAGTTCATTTCTGTATATTTATGCAAACTCGTAAATTTCATATTACAGTTTTCAGATTCAATCATTTAAAAATCTTTTGTTGAGTTTATCCGTTATAATTTATTCTTGCGAATTTCATTGGTTCTGGAATTTCATTTGTTTTAACGACGAAAACCCTCAAGATATTCTTATTATTTATAAGGCCGAGGAAAATGGGGAGTCGTATCCGAGAGCTAAAAAAAAAATCTTGCTGAAAACGTTCATTTGCTGGGTAGGTTATCGAAAATTCGATTAAGGGCTATCATAAATTTAGTTCAAAGCCCACCTTTTCAAATCGATATCTGGAAATTGCTTTCTATTCTTCATCGCATTGTGACCTCATAATCGAAAAAATGAACGTCACATTTGTTTGAAATTGATATAGAATTAAAACGGTTAGTTTTTTTTTTTTTTTGAACGGCAAAAAAAAAGGTAACCTTTCGGAAATAATTTTTCACATCACATTAAATTTCTTTGTTCCATTTCGAAAAGTATATTAATAGCGCACATTCAGTAAATCGAGGTATTTATTTCCAAAAATATGAGAGAGCCGGCCTTTTAATTTGGAGAGCGACCGTGTAATTTCGTATACAACATGTATTTCGTAAGCAGCTAGGAAAATTATACGATGAAAATGACATATGGGAAATGAAAATTAATATGAAAGGATACCGGATTAACTATGAAATTTCTAATTTTCCTTCCGAAGCGGAGTGAGTCATGCGATGACATAAGGCCCTATGTAACTTAATCTTAAGCTACAAGATTGTGAGATATCAAATAAAAAGTGAGAAAAAAGTAAATAAAATAATATGAAGGGAAAATTTTCCATCGACTATAAAAAATATAATAAAATAGATTTTGTATAAAAGAAGCTTTTTTTTTTTTTTTTAATTAATATCGCGTTTCTTTCATATTTTTCCTTATTTATTGAAGATTTTAGTCAGTTTAACCAAGAACGAGGTCGTGTAAAAGAACGAAGGTAAATGCTGTTCAAAGAAAGAAAAGATTCAAGAATTCAGAAAATGGGCAAGTTTTCGTTTTTATGAGTATTTTAATTCCTTATAAATGCAGCAAGGGATTTTTTCCTTCTTTCTCCAGCCTGTTCCAGTCCACTCTTGTGCTTTTCCTCGAATTTTTTGGGGTCTTACCATTTTTATAATGTCATCGCACTGAAGCTGGTGAGGCTGACTCGTAGGTCCTCTCATTCAAACCTAACATGCAAACCTTTTTCCTGAATTTTTAGCCCAAAAATCCATTAAATATTCTCAACTTTCCCCTTGGTTAAAACACTCACTACATAAAAGCAATCACTGATCGGCATGAATTGGTATGTCATGTCATCCCTTTCCCAGGCTTTAGCTGAATACAAACCCATATGTTATTGTTTTGAGGATTTATCGTGTTCCTGACACTGGTTTATTTAAATCTATTCACGTAATGTATTGGCTTGTGACGTATACATCTTCTTACGTCGTCCTATTCTCTAAATTCATCTGACAAGTCGTCTTTTGTTCGATTATCTACTTCGAAACACCCACATCATGCATATACTACAACACAAACCTCTTAAAATTCTACGATACGAAACCGATTTCAATTAATTCCTGATATCTCTCCATCGACTCATTCAATAACAAAAAAAAAAAAATTCCCATAGTTTTTCCTTCTGTTTCAATTTCCGAACAATAACAAGAGCCGATCTCTAAGAGAATATTTACATTCGGTAGAGAGAAAGCCATTTACTTTGGGCTCGTATCAAAATGAAGAAGAAAACGTTTCCCCAGGCATCTGACTCCATTCAAAAATAAGCCTGACGCTCTTCACAAACGGAATAAAACAATACCACACTCACTTCCAGTTCCTCTTTTCTCCCTTTTACTTCCTCCAAATCAATAGGTAAAAGTACCGCTTCAAGGACTTATACGTAGCCCAACTTTAATCCTCAAATTAATTAACCATTTATTTTCAAAAACCGCTGATATCACAGCGCGGCCCTCCTCAACCTTTTACCCGGATGAAATTAGTCGGGAGGAGAGAGGATTTGATACATCTAAAATTTCAAGATTGTAAATAGTCCTGGTCGGGGACCGAATTCCAAAATTAATCTCAACGTCCTAAACACTTGCCCGTCGTGTTTTTGACATTAGCAAAAAAAAAAAAAAAGCATTTAAGCAAAGGAAAGACGGTTTTCCCTCACGGGGGAGTTCTTTTAAAACGCAAATTTAAGGCTTCCTCGTGATAAAAAATATCTAACTATGCAAGAAATGCTAAAGACTTGCCCGTCTCCACCTTTTTAAGCCCAGTCTTTACCTTTTCAAACCCAGTCTTGACGGGAAATTTTGTCTTTTGAGTCACTTGTAAAGTTATATACTATTTTCGGTCAAAGCAACGATGTTGGGCTGGATTTTTATTATAATTTTCATGTGCTATGATTCGAAAATCCGAAAAAAAGCGCGAGCGCGTAAAATCCGCCGGTAAACAGTGGTCTGGGATTGCGGCACACTCCTCGCTTCGCTCGTCGCTGCCGTGGTTTAAGATAAAATCCTCCAGGCTTGAATCTTCCGGGGCCTAACATCCGGGAGCATGGGGAGTGATCTGGGTTGGCGGCATGGCACGCTCCTCGCTGCTGTGATTTTAAAAAAAAATCCTCCGGGCCTGAATCTCCCGGGGCCTTAACGTCCGCGATCGTGGGGAGTGGTCTGGGATGGCGGTACGCTACTCGCTCCGCTCGTCGCTGCCGTGGTTTAAAAAAAATCCTCCGGGCCTGAATCTCTCGGGGCCTAAGGTCCGGGGCCTTATGTCCGGGAGCGTGGGGAGTAATTCGGGATGGTGGCACGCTCCTCTCACTGCGGTCGTCTCTGCCGTGGTTTTGAAAAAAAAATCTCCGGGCCTAAATCTCCCGGGGCCCTAAAATTTATATATAAATTATATGTAATTTATAATTTTATATATATTTTACATATAAAAATCCAGCCCAACATCGTTACTCTGACCCTATTTCCCCATTGGAATTTTTTTTCCTACAACGAAAATTAGGTTAATCCCACAAAAGCTGATATCATTTTTATAAATATAAAATCTTAAGAGGGGTAAAATTCTTAACTTTCCGCTTCCGTGATATCGATCTGGATAAAACTAGGGATTACACGAGCAAAAATTTTAAATCGGATTCGTGGTCTGCCATGCGAAAAGCTCAGCCGAATATGAAAATATCATTACGCTCATAATTGGAATCCGGAACATACGTTAAGGAGCGGAGAGGGAAGAAAAATCGACGCCGTCAAAATTGCAGAAGGTGATAAATCAAAAACTAAAGAAAATGGCAGTTTCCCTATCCCCCCCCCCCCCCAATCATCGAGACCCAAAGGATTCCCATTCGTGATCTAAAACAAAAGGCGCTTTGGGATAAAAACTTTTTAAAAGCTCGGGGATGCAGAAATCTTCCCAGCAGATTAAAATTCTGATGGTAAAATATAACAAGAGAAAAAAGGTGACTAAATTCCTTCTTCAAGGGGAACATTAGTCAACTTTTGGCGGGTTGCCATCAAGAAAAAAAAACACAAGTTTTTCACGGGGGGGGGGGAAATCGTAACTTTAAACCGACCTTTGCTTTACAATTTTTTTTTCCCTCCAACAATTACAGACCACCGTTCATTTCGTTTGACAAAGAGGCTTTAATAATTTCCCCCTCTCTCTTTTAACAAAAGGTAGGAAATTTCCTTTGAAAACATAAACCGGAAAGTACATTGTACTAACTCGGACAAACCGGATGAAAAGAATGACAGCCGGACGAAAGGAAAACGTAAACGGTTACTTAATAATCGAGAGAGAGAGAAATCCCTTTTCCCAACCGTATAAATTCCCCCCCCCCCCCCCCCCCTCATCGCAACAAGTCTAAAACCGTTATTAAAGAACACATTCATAAATCTATCATTTTACGCAAGTTTGGTCACCGTCTATAGCATCAAATAAATTCTGGAAAAGTATCTCCGACTTTCAAAGTCTGGGATCTTTTACTTTGTAATACGATTTCCACAAAATTGTTTTTCTAGGACTTCTTTTCTATCGAGGTTTTTTTCTTTTTCTTCTATATGCGATGCAGAATCGTAATTAGACTTCCTCGGGAAGCCCTCAGAAAATCGATAAAAATACGAATGCTTTCTACGTGTCTGAAAACCCGGCACGTTCATTTTTTTTATTCCTTTTGAAGTTGCTTAAATTACGTTACGTCAAGTTTTGAGGGGAAAATAAAGGGAAAAACAAAAATGCAACGGGCTTTTCCCGCGCGTTCTCATGACAGTTAATAACAGTTCAAAAGTAATTAGATAATAAACATCTCCAATGTTTGACTTTAACTTTACAGAAAGATGGCGACAAAACTTTTAGTTTGACTTTGCTAAAGCCAGACTTGAATCGATTTTCCGAGATTGCTTGCATACAACAGAGTCGAAGGATTCCTTGACATAACCTAACAACGTCAGTATGTTTTTTGAATATATCAAAGACGGTTGTCTGCCACATGACATGTCTGATATTCCATGTAAACAAAAACGCTCGTTGCGCATCTCCTCAGAATACTCCTCCCCTCCCTATACGAGAATGAAACCACGTGCTCTACAAATCGGGACGTGTTATCCTAATCGGAAAAAAAAAATGGCACATTAACAGCTGAAAACATGAAATAATGATTCGTTTTCTTTCACGCGCACGATTGACTTTCTGTCAATTTCCCGGCGTGAAAAAAAAATTTAATGGAGTTATGAATGAACTCTCCAATCAGCGGCACATGTCAAAACCAAACGTCTTTTCGAGTGGGAAAATGAAAACAACTGGAACTGGAACACTTCCAGAGTTTTAACAATATGACACGGTTGTGATTAATGAAAAACAAAAAAATCTCACACTTTAAAAAAAAAAAGAAACTTGAGTCGGTGGCACACGGTTCACATGTTCCCCCGAAAAACGCACAGCGCACACAGCTCGCGTGAAAAAATAACAAAAGAAAACGCGAACGCACGTGAGAGAGCGATTTGCAGAATCGAGAACAAATGTGACCTTGTCCTTGCTAAAATGGGGGCCGACTGCGTCGCAAAGAGAAACAGAACCTCGATCATAGAGCGGGAAATTTTCCCAGAGAGGTGACGCCATCATGAAAACTTCCCGTCGCAGAATATATTTTCATCATCTTTTATTCTCTATCCCGTGTTCCCGAATGATCCTTCTCATGAATCGCAAAACTCTCTCCCTTTTCCCTTCTCCGAAAAGCGTTGGGAACGAGCATCGAACGCTCATCATAGAAACACGAAATCGGCAAGGAAATGTCATTACTTTTGATGTTAACATTTCCCAAGGAGAAAGTTCTTTCCCTCCAAAACTGTAATCGCGATTGCTTATTTATAAAATAAATCGGGGGGGAAATCGGATTTGTTCTCTCGTGGCTGTTTATTCAAAACAATGTCTTTTATTTAATCCATGATCTCGGATTGGAATTTTTTATATTTTTGATTTTTGGGTTTTTTGAAAGTTGACAGAGTCGAATACAACATTTTCAAGTCTCCGAACGGGCGAGCTTTTTCAGCGCCGGTAGATTACGACTTCGGAGATCTAGAGCATCGAGTTTCATTAAACGAGAAAGCTCCGTTACCCAAAACATAAGTTAATGGCGATTCACGAGTGATCAAAATATTATTTTCGGGCAAAAAGTATTAAACCCAGGTATGAATCATCTATAAAAAATCGAAAAAAAATCTATAAAAAATTGATGGCAAGCGCCAGAACAGAAGCAGTGAAAATTAATTTGTTATCGATAAAAACCTGGACAGAATCCTGAACAGCCTGAACGCCTGAACAGAAGCAGTGAAAATTAATTCGTAATCGATAAAAATTTGTGGGACGATCCATTTGCAAATCGCGCAGGAAAAGTTTAAAATCTGCTTCCTTTGACTGAAGGTTTAGTGGCCCCGGTGACGAATTCCCAAAACGACGGTAAGTTTTTTCCGCTTTTCGATTTTTCCTATATTTCTAAAAATATTGCTTCTTTTGCGTCAAGTTATTTTGTAATCAATTGTTGTTAATTAGAACTACTTATGGCGAGCCAGAGTCAGCCTGCGTAGTGGAGATAGAACCCTACAATATTGAGGTCGCGAAATGTCGAAAATTAACAGATAATACTCTAAAATGCACCAAAAGAATCCAAAATTGACAAAAAAAGTAAAAAAAATTCACAGCAAAAGTCGGAAATAGACATAAATTACCTAAAAATAACCAAACCAAGATGGGAGGAAGCAAAGTAAAAACAATTGGAAGGCAATGGTTACAGCACAGTATATGCCTAAATAAGAATGGAAGAGGAGGGGGGAGGATTTGATAATGAGATCTTCGAAAGAATCACCGATATAAAGAAACAAAACAACATGGAACGGATCCGCAAGTCCAAAGAGTTTAAAAAGTATGAACGGCTGATAACACCAGAAGTCCCGCTCTACCTAAGAGAAAGCTCCAAAAGACAAATCCAACTGGCAAGGATCAGGATTCTAGAAGAGGAAAGAGAAGAAAGCGCATTACAATAATGAAAGGAAGAAGCTGAAACCACAGACCAAAGCAGAGGATTAATTTTCAAAAAGTGTCTTTTTTTCTTAAACAATGTTTATAACGAAAGTTCTTCTTGTACCATAAATTAAGTATAATATATTATTATTACTACCTAAAACTATTCAAGAAATGTCAAAAGTTACAAATAACAGAAATTGACCAGAAAAGATATTGACAAAAAATCTCAAGAATTTTCACAGACACAGTGAAAAATTGACAAAAATCGGCGGAAATTCACAGAAAATGTTGAAAATTGCCAGTAAACTGTCGGAATTTAAAAGAAAAAGTAAAAGACAGACAACCAAGTTTTTTCTTTTTTCACCTGATTAAAAGTTTCAGTTCACAACCATAGCAAGTCTATACTTGCAACTTTTTCTCATATTAATTTTGTTTTAAATTTAAGATAACCACAAACCTAAGCAAGTCAAAACGCGCAAAATTCACATTTTTAAAAATCCGCGCCAACTTAAAAAAAAAAAGAAGAGAAACAACAAAAACCTTCCAGTAAAATAAAAACAAAATTCCTTCAATCGAAAAATCCAATATTTTTTCCTCTCGCTAAAGTGTTTTCATAAAAATTCTCTGACATCCGAGAACGAATGTTGTTTTTTTTTATTTTGAGGTTTACCTAATCAAATAAAATTGGAATACGTGCCTATTTGTTAAACTTTAAACCCCACCGGATTATTAAAATAAAAAAAAAAAAGACAATTAGATCCATGTCGAGCGGAAAACCGAATAAAATCAATAAATGATCTCTTTTCATTAAAAACGTGGGTGTCAGTTAGGGCTTTCGAAGTTTTTTATACGATTGATGATTACCGGGCGCCCATCACATATTTTCATCGATTAATTTTTTTTCTCTCTGATAAAAAGGGATTACAAGTCAAACCGAGCTGTTAGCCTTTTGTGTCCGACATTTCGAACAACAAAGCATTGAGAGACTTTTAAAACTTTTTGGTTAATGGTTGTTACCATAGTTTGGCGAGAATAAAGCTCTTTAAATTTTAAACAACCTAATCATTTCGCGGCCAAATGTGTTTTTTTTTTGTACAAACATTAAGGCGGATTACGATTTTCCTCGGTAATTATTAACTTTTCAATTGTACTAAGCCTGTTGATATTTTTTGTTTGAAAATAATCTTTGCGTTCCTAATACTGTAATTTTTTTTCTTCCGAGTTGAAACAGGGCTAATGTTTAATCAGCGAAATAAGGTCTTTACCCTTTGCACCTGTCGCCAAATTCATTCCCTCTAATAAACGGTATAAAAAGAAAGTGAAAGGAAGAAAGCTCATTTTGCACATCTGTTGAGGATAATTTAGCGTTGCTCGATTAATTACTTGAGATTCCTCCAAGAGCTGGAAATGGCACCGAGATACTTCGCCCCAGGTGGGATCCAATCGGGATGGGTTTCCCTCAAGTTTAAAAAAAAAAAATTCGTAAATGATTTACGCAAGGAGATGAGAAAGGCATAAAAGGCAGTTAAGAAATAAATTATTTCCGTAATTAATCTCATTAGGAAAGATAACAAAAAAAAAAAGACACAAGTTAGCACGATCCTTTTTATTTTACTCTCATCCTTATTTGTAATTCGTTTCCCCTTTAATTTAGTATAAAGGCTCTTCTTATTAAAGGGAATGAAAAAAAAAAGAAACCCTCGGGTTTTTCACCAGTCTGGAGAGAAATAAAAGAAAAATAATTCATGAAATGAAACTTGGTGGATCATGACGCTCAAATAACTGATTAAAAGTTCCAGACATTCCACGGGAGCGGAAAGTGTCTTAACTTCCTTTTTTTTCTCCTTTAGCTTTTTCTTGGTTCGTGTCACCCAAGATTTTAAAAACCAAATCATTTCAGATTTTTCGTTAAACCACGCAGGCGCCACCGAAAAAAAAAAAAAAAGATCGACTTCGCCCGAAACATTTTGCCTTGTTTAATAAAAAGGGAATTGGAATAAACCGAATCATCAAAGCTTTTCTCGATCGGAGATACGTTTATTGCTGTGGATCATTGCCAATTTAAACTTCTTGTTTTTCTTTGTGATTCGAAATTTGATTCAACGTCGAAAATTTCATCCCATTTCCAGTTACATAAGATATCAATTAGGATTTTCAAAAACACAATGATGATGATGATAATAATGATTCATGGAGAAAAATGACATGGATACGAATACAATAACCAAAATGTTTTGTGTTGTGAATGATGACGACATAAGTCAAATGGCAAAACCATAAAACAGGACAAAAGGGGAAATAGATCCATGGCTCATTAGTTCGAAATAATTTACAATAGTGAAGTGATATTAAAACGGGAATATATTAAAATGAATTGGTTTTCGTAACAATAAAGAACACTTTTTCATGGGCTTTTGTTTGTTTAATCATCCAAGTTTTAAAACAATTCGCATTACTAACAATAGAGATTAAGCAATGTAAACAGCAGCAAAAAAAAAAAAAAAGGAGATAAATTATAAAATTTGAGACAAAAGGATTGGGGAGATTTTACCTCATTACCTGCGACTCTAGAAACTTTAGGCATGGTTAACAAAACATAAGAGCAAAAAATTTACTGATGTAGCTTACATGTCAGATGCATGATTAAAGAGACATGGAATTTAATTTTTTTTTTAGCATAAGGATTTCTTTCCCGAGTTAATTCGTTAATTTTCAAATGTGTAAAGTAAACTTCTACTTTTATCTATGCTTTTCAAATAAAGTAAGTAATATATTGCTTTGAAACTAATAGAAAGCTCTCTACGTTCTAGGAGCACGTGCTAAATATTATCACGAAGGCTATTTTCAAATCTCATTATCGTCTTTCTTACCCTGCCAAAATTTAAACTCTCGAGCTTCTCCAGTCAAGGTTTTTTTCCATCTAATTTTTCCTCTTTAACCCAAGAACAACAGCACGTAACAAGATTACTTTTCTGATTGGTTCTTGCAGCTCTCTCGGCAAATTTAGCAATTTGAAATTGGGAAAATAAAAAAAATATCTCTGGCAAGGCTTTGTTATTCAAAATTAAATAGGAAAAAATTAAATTATTACAACTCGGACGGTTTCTCAACTCAGAGCCCAACAAGCGTATATAAATGCATCAAAAGAAAATACTGAGGACCACTAGTTGGCTTTATGGTTCTGTCTTCTTAAAATGGCCAACCCCCTCATCTAGCGGCCACTTCCGTAACGATCAGTTACCTGCCAGCTATTTCGCCGGAATCATTTACTTGTTATTTGCCTAGAAGTATCTGCTAAAAAATCCAGGTAGCCGCAGCGAGGCAAAAATGGATAGTTAACTTGGTCATCCCGCATCAGCTGGTGCTGCTAATAAGTATAAACATAAACTTATCAAACTCTAGAAAGTGGAAAACTTTGATTAGCCTCAGTAAAGTTCGATTGAAGTATTTGGTAAAGACATTTACTCACTCCTTTAAGTCTTCAGACTCTGAGAGATAAGCTCTTGGAGCCGCCTTGGCAGGATTCAACCTGCTCAAAGTCAGAAAGCTATGCATGCTACCTAATTGCAGGCGGTGGTTATTCCTCATTTCTCACATCATGTCCACAAGCCCTTTTCACCAAAAATCGCTTTATCGTAGCCTTAGTAACGACAATCGGCTGACTGGCGACTTTTTTGGCCTCTGCGCAATCGATTGCCAGAAATATTCAAGCCATATTTAAAATTACCTGGTGAATATATTCTTTCCTTAAACCAAATTATTCACAAAATTTACTTTTCAGACTTTCATGCATCCCAATTAATTTTCACTGACGACTTTAAAATAACAAAATGATCACTAAGAAAAGCGTAAAACACAGCACAATAAGATTAAAAGATTAAACGATCCCTTTATTAATGAAATTGGATTTTAATTGTTAACAACTCCTCTTCCGATTGATTAGTCACGTTTTAATCCGTCTTAGTTTTAATAAATCAAAACTTTGAAAAAGGATTTTTCGGGAAATTATTCAGCCAAAGTACTGTGCAACTGAATTTTAAGTCTTTTACTAAAACAATGGCACACACCTTCCAAGTCTGAAATTGGCATCATCTTCCCTACTGAACCCCTATGAGAAAATTTTAGACTTTACACAAAATTTATGATTAGCAATAAAACCGTCTATTGTAAAATAAGGACATTTGGCACAAGAATTTTCATGGGAGGTCTGAAAATATATGTGCGAAATTTATTTTAAAACATTTTTCTCTTTTAAAAAACAAGCTAGGCCTCAAACATATTTTCTTAGGGAAATTTTCAGGGAAAAGAACGAAATTGTACTAAAGAAACCCATTTGATTACAAATCCGTTTTTTAACAACCTAACCAAATCCCGAATTTAATCTAAAACGGTCTCAACAAACGTCTAAAGGAAAGAAAAAAAAGATTTACAACAGCAACTTTTTAGAGAATTTAGTTTGATAAACGAACCCAATAGAATTATCGTATACACGCATGAAAACATAAAAACCTCATTTCCTTATGCGGAAAAAAGAAGTTTTCGACTGTTGCCAGAAAACGAAACCTCTTTCTTTGTCCCAGTTTCACGAAACTGCCCTAAAAAAAGATCGCCTTATCTTTACTTTCTTTTTTTACTTTCTTATCCTTGAATTTTTTTTTATTTGATCTCTCAGCTGAAGCTGTTGTGTCCTGTTAACCACATCGCAAAATTTTCCTATGACATCAAACAAAAAAAAACCAGTGAATAATGGCCGCCAGTTGAAGCTACATTATCATGAGTTACGAAACGGTGCTTCCGTTTCCCGTTGAATTTCTCGCAATAGTGAAATGAACATGCGAAAACAATGGATCCAAAAAAAAAACTGACATTCTTTCTTTGTATAAAAGATAAGAACAAAGAAAAAAAAACATTTCTGGACAAGAGATTCTTGGACGGGAGGAAAAAAAACTATTTCAAGTTTGATGACGTTTATTTTCCGGCGTCGCGGCAGCAGAAGACGCATTTCAAATAATTTATTCATCTAAATTGTCGGATGTCGACCCTTTATTCTCACTTAGAAAGACTCTCCTAGTATAATATGATGTCATTTTTTTTGTGAAGTGAAAAACATGCTTTAATTAAGGCGTATATTTTACGGTTAATCTCGACAATAATGAGAGTGATATTAATATTAATTGGGTAATGTGAGGATTACTCGGGGAAAGTCGTCAACAATTGGAATATAAATTTTTTAGGCCACGGGATTGGCCTGGTTGCAATATTTCCTACGGCGAAGCTGTTATTCTCAAACCAAGAAGAGCTATTACTTTCCTCTTTGACTATCTTCGTCCATCAACACGGCAAATCTCAGTTCTTCAAAATTCGGCCCTTTACTATAAAATTGGGTCAAAATCATCACCACCATCGAAGCTTAAGATTTGAATTACTGACTTTTTGTACCAAACAAAAGCCCCCTAGTATATATTTTCCACCAGACTAAAAATGACGATGAACCTCTTCCTCAAAAAATTTCAAATTAACCGAGAAAATAAGACCTCTTTCCTTTCAACAGAGATCTTACAGTGAAAGTACAATTTCAAAGCAGTTAAGAATGCAACAATCCCATGAATTGTTAAAAAAAAATCTAAAAGGAAAAAGGGAAGAGCAAAAAAACGTAAAACGATTTCCGATGATATCTGTACCCCTTCCCTCCCCTTCCTTAAGTATCTCTCGAGCTCTTTAACTAAAAAATGCGTTAAATTCCCATCTTTATTCTCACGTACTTAACTGTCATCGAAATTTCCGCGCGTTCACTCGCCGAATACAGAATTAAATTTCAAAACAAACGAAAACCTGCCTTTTTGGAATTTCCATTTTAACGCCGGAGCTCTTCAATCTCTGCTCATTAATTATCCTTTTCAAAATACACACACATTATTTTCCTAAGCAACCTTTGTCGGTTTAAATCTCTGAGATATAAGGGAAAGAGGTAAGCGACACATGATAACACTGACAATAACTATTAATCACAAGAGAGTGAAACAACACGGATGTAAATCGTATGCAATGAATGCCAATCTATTGACGCATAGGTAATTGCACTCGAGGGAACTAGGCTATATTGTCGTTTAGCATTAAACACCTTCCCGTCACCGATTTCGATAATAAACGCGGGCAAGGAAATGATATTGTTAATAAACGTTGATCGAATATATTGATTTTATAAAGTTAAAAGGGAATTTAAATCCGATTCAATTTAACTTTTATCGCGAGGGTAAAGTAAACACGACCCAGAGGAGATAAATAAATTTTTTTTGAGGGGAGGAGGGGTGCAGCGAGTGACGCGAAAATGGGGCAGGGGAAGAGACTAAGGAGCCAAGAGGGCACAGTTGCTCATTGAACCTAATGCCCCTGCGATTTAGAGCCATGATCTCTAATTATAGAAATAAATCTGCTAGCCCATTAGAGATTTATCCCTAATGCCCTCTGGCCGCCATGATTAATCCTTCATCTTTAGAGCCCTGATGGTCACATTGTTTCTACTCTAATGCCCCTCCAAGTTTCCATCGCCTACAGGACTTCTAAAATTATCTTGTATAGATTATTACAAACGAAAATAAATTAAAACGAATTAATTAATAAAATCGCAATTCCATTGAGATGAAAAATGATTACAATATCACTTAAGCAATTTAGGAAGTAAGATCAAGCGATAAACGAAAACATTTAAATCGTGGGAGAAACATTCATCAACTTTAAATAAAAAAAATTCTTCCTCGATGGGACTTTATTCATATTAACAAACGAATTTTTAAATATTGTCGGAGCACTAATAATTCGGGGTTTTGTTGAATCCCCTGTGTATGACAGTTCGATATAACAGATTTGCGACCGAGCTACCATCTACGATGCGAAATGGAAGGTTCACGCATCGTTTATTGATCTAGTTTAAAATAGTTTACTCGATGGGAAGAGAAAATATAACAGAGAGCCATCTCTTGTCATCTCTAAGAGCCGCCACTACATTTCGCACGAGGTAATTGGAAGATTTTTTGAAGGCGCTTTATATCGCAGACGGAGTTTTTCAGGATAGTTATGGAATAACAACTACAGATTTTCGCTGAAATCCGATTTTTTTAGAGCCTTAAAAATAAGAATTGCCGGGGTCGAACTTGATTTCTTTCCATACATCAAGGATTTGTAAAGGTCTTTTGAGGGAAAAAGTAACAGCTTTCAGAAGATGATTTTAAAACCAAATATTTTTCCTAATTTTGATATTGCTCGCTTACAGCAACGATGTTACAAATTCAACTATAACTAAATTTTTTAAATTATATTTCAAGATGAGGTTTTTCTTGTTTTAAAATTTTCATCAGATTTCAAATCAGCGACCCCCAAATCCTCAAAATATCGAATAAAAATACATTTAAAATAGAAGAAAGGCAAATTACATGCACCAATGTATCACCGGTTGCATAATCACCATTTGGAATTTTCACGATTTCCTTTTATATGAAGCTTGAGACACGCTTAAATCTTCATTTAATCACGAGAATATAAAAAAAATCAAAGCAATCTTACCTTGAAATGAGGTTTAAGTAGCAGCTCCCGGAGATCATCAATGTCTGCATAATCTAAATCTGGATCTAATGACGAATGTTCTAGCTCCCGCAAATAATTTAAAGCGTCACGACACCGTTCAACCGCGTCACTCGGAGGAGACCGCATCGGACTTACTACCTTACTCGAGATCCGATCGTACAACTGAAAACAAATCAAAAATCACATTAATACACAATTCATCATTTTAAAAAAACCCTTAAAATTTACCTTAGTGTACGGTACACGATCATTTCTTGCCAAGGATAATTTACGAAACTTAGACAATACCGAAATCTCGGGATAAATTTTTTTTAATCTACAAGGCGGCTGTTGATGCTTACTATTAACCCTTTTATAAAAATTAGACATGCTTCTACGAAAATCCCACATTTTAAAATGTATCGTGATTTGTAAATTTATCACACTAGAAAACTGTGACACGGTTTTACCACGCGAAAATATATCACAGAACCAAGTTTAACTAATTTCCGTTGCAAATGATTAAATTTTCTTTCGCTAAACCCGAAAAAATAAAAGGTCAAAAAAAAAATCACGGAACCCCTGACAGCTACGGAAAGTTATAAAAGGAATCGATTTATCTGAAAATACAACCATTTTTCTTTAGCTTGGGAAAAAGTAACACCTGAGGGGAAAATCTTTATTACCTGCCTCAATATTTTCAATATTACCCGCGATCAAATTGAATATTTCTTTATTTACAGCCGAAAATTTCGACGCGGGGAACGAAAATAACTTCATTTACAAATTAATTTCGTCGGATGAAAATTTATTGCTAATTTGACGAGAGTTATGTCATGTTTGCTGTCATACATAACACACACTTCACATTATTCCCATGTATGTACATTAACTAATTTACACTCTTCAATTTTTCACGTCTTCAGCTTTTTAATGGGCGATATTAAATTTTTATGCTTTTTGCTGAAGAAATTAAATTGTTAAGGTTTGGGCCCAAATGTAATCAATAAATTTTTATAATGAAAAAAATCTCCCATGAAAACTTTTAAATTTTTCGAACTAATAACGATTTTTAATAAGAAAAGATTTTTCCTTTCAAGAAAAAAAAAAGATTAAAAGACAACTTTTAAAGGAAGGGGAAAAAAATGTAAAATTTGTAAAATTAATAATCGAACAAATTATAAAAACCCGGAAAATAATTCACAAAGCTCTGCAATAAATTAAACCTTCTTTTGTCTTGCACTGTCGTGATTAATTACGAAGCACAGCGTCGAAAAGCAATCAAAAAGCACTAAGGGAAGAAAAATGAAAATATAAAATATAAAAGACCAAAAACCACGTGTTTCAGCGTACTTGGTACACGCCGGAATGCAAAACAAAATAGGCTGGACAGGAGGGTGGTAAAATTTTCAACCCCCCAGTCTTCCTTCGCTTTTTTTTCTTTCTCTTTCCACCTCAGCTACTGCATCAATCCAAACGATCAGTAAATTACAAAAAGCATGATTTCAATTCAAGGATTCCTTGACTTGACACCTTATTAAATTTTCATCACTATTCTTAAATTTTTATTTACAATGTATTCAGCAAATAAAATCAAAAATTTGTTTATGATTAAAACACAATCATGTTCTGTTGATTCTAAATTCCACTGATCACATGTCTGGATTTGGCATTCAAAAACGTGAATCTAAAAAATTCACATGATGGATTACCTGACCTGCAAAAAATCACCTGAGGAACGCAGGTTTATAAAAAATTTTTTGCACAGCTTCTCTGCTTTTCATAATGTTTTTGAAAAGACTGATGGGTCCTAGGCTCATCAATAATAACCTTTGGTTGGAGAGATACTCTTGAGGCACTGAAATGCTTTGCAAAATATCACTAAAATGACGTTTCTACTTAGTTACTTCTATAGAATTTCTACTTTTAAAAAATTACATTGCACAGTCAGGCTCTTGTGAAAATGTTTCCATGTTCTGCATTAACTAACAGCCCAGGCTAAATTTAAAAAATTACCAGTATCAAGAAAAATTAATTGCACAATGATTACGAGCTAGAGCAGTAGAGCTACTTTGCTCCTTAGGAAAAAAATGTAACAGATACAGCATTTGAAAAAAAAATTTGGCATCTGGGGGCTTCTATAAAATTGTTTTTGCTTTCTTATTGTTGTCAGAGAATTGAATAAGAAACTCAACCTAAGCTATTTTTATAAATCATAATGGTAGAGTGCTGTTAATTCATCAGTTAAATCGAACGCAGTATTTTGAAAGATTTGCAGTTTCACTTGAAAATTTACTACCCAACACTAGTCAATAAAAAAACGGTCATATGCATTACTGCCATATGCATTTTACTATCACATTGACTTTCAAGTCAGGCTTTATCATTACAACATTTTTACATTCTGATCAATCAATCAATATACACTAAGAATAATTTCACTGTTGGTTTGTCAGTTATACCGTGTTTTCGGTGAGTAATTTTTGGTTATTTATTCTCGAAATAACTGTACGCCAAATCTGCAATTTTTTCCCACCTAACCACGCGTACACATTTCACCTTCACAGTTCACGGAGAAAACCTACGATTACACTTTATTTCTTTTACTAATTCCATTACATACCTGGCGAACATTTTCGTAGATTAGAAAACAGGAATTAATGGCAATTTTCAACCAAAGAATAACGGATAATCAATTCAGAAAAAATATACTCGAAAGCAAGATGGCCGGTCTCCACTAAACTAGTCGGCTTCGAATGATGACGTGTGAGGCAAGTATAGACTCGTTTCAAAACCGAACAAATTTTAACGTCTTTCATTTTCCGCCTATGCTTAACTTATGAGATCTTCAAGTTTTGTTTAATTATAAAAAGCAACCAAACGAAACGAATGGTTGCGCAACGAAAGATCTCGAGACCTGCCGAAAACAACCGAAAAAGTGTTTCGTTTTTTTTAATAAACTAAACAGAAAGTTAACCTAACCATAATGGTTTTTTTTAAAAAATGATACATTTACTATCAGTAAATTTTGTTGAGTGAAAAATCTTACTGAGAATATTGTGGAAATAAATGAAATTTCAAAAGCTCTAATTGGTGTACACGTAGAGTACAAGAAATTACGAATTATTACAAGTTCCTTATCGTAGAGACGGAATGAGAGAGGAGGAAATAAGGGGTTTGTGCAGAGACTCAGCTACATAAATTCTTAAATCACTAATGACTTGCTAAAAAAATGTCATTCTGTGTTTTTAGCAGGTGCAAGATTATATGATATCGGATGTATTTTCAACACAGACCAATGTGCAATAACATGAATAAGTTTTGAGTGCAAGCTACAAAAACCACATACTGGCTCGCTGCACAATATCCTATTTTAAGCATGATATTGGAAAAGATCCTGTTTTTCTCCTAGAGCCTTAGGAGAAGGCTTCTAATTTTTAAAATACTCTCTCAGTTTCAAGAGGAACGCTTTTATCATATTTCAAATCAAGTTCCTATTTCTAGTTTCTTCAATGTAGATAAGTGCATACCTATGGATTTTATTATTTTTTAAGGTAAAGTAGAATTTAAGTGACATTTTCAAGACTCCTTGCAAATCATACCATGTAAATGATTTCTTTTTGTTTTTCAGATTTCAAACGTAAATAGCAAAAAATCTATGTGAAATTATTGCTCATGTCCAAGACCAATTAAAATGCAACTCTGGGAAAGCAATAATAGAGTCTGCCCTTATATTGTTAGTATGATTATAAAAAAAAATCTTGCACAGCAATTTTTAAAAAGTCAGATTCAAGGAAAAATCTTTGCATTATGATATTAAAACCAAGAACCTGCTCAATTCCATTTTTTTAATAACTTAAAAATGGTAGCATCATAAAGCAGAAAGTAAATCTAAATATCAAATTACAGTCAACAAAATTAATATTTAATATTAAACGTTCATGTATAGGTAAACTTTTACAAGAATTTTCCTCAGCGCTTAAAACTTTCTCTTTTTTAATGCAGACTTATCAATTTATACTGAAATTTTCATTTTGTTACGGCAGGAGGAAAAATCTTTAAAAAATACAGTTTATGCATTTTATGGCAAAATAAGTAAAGGCAACATGCCATGCCTACATAAAAAAAATTCTATTTCCCCTAAACGTTTAAGAAGACGAATAGGAAACATCGAGGCAGCTCGTTTATCCTTTGATAAATGACAAGAAAAGTAGGGGCTCAGGCTTATTAAATATTAAAGCCGTGTGTTTTTCATTCAAAATGAGGATTTCTTTTTTTTTCTTTTTCACGACAGAAAATGTATTGCTTTACGCAAGATTTTTTTTTATTTAAATCTATCCAAGTAGTGATAAACTTACTTCTAATAACGCGTGAAGTTGCCTATCATCGAGAACCGAATGTAAAAAGTCACGATCTTTAAGAGGCGCTTCTTGTAAACAATGAATATCGTCAAGAGAATCCAATACTAAACTGACAGCTGAAATAAAAAAATCAATTTTTTAGATTAGGCTAATTTAAGGGCCAATCTTACCGACTCGGATAGATTAAGCTAGATTTAAATGACTTAGCTCGAATGACTCGAGCTCGAATTTAAACTTGTTGCTAAAGCTTTAATTTTTATCTAGTGAGATCCTTAAAACGCACGATAAACTAGTTCGGTGGGATTGACCTAAAACGTCCAATTAAATCCTGAAGTAAATTATTTTTTAAGCAGATGCAGGAAACACGCCTTGAATTTTATTACGACAATAAAACAATGTCTACGATGAGACATTTATCAAAGGGAATATCCCGCCAAAGGAACGCGTTCAAGAATTTCATTTCATTGATCGAAAGCTGAGAAGGAAAAGTCTGTCCAACGAGTGCTGCCATCCAACGTCAGCTATTTAAATTTTAATGGAAAACAAAATATTTGACGATTGGCCAAAGGAAGAAAAAATTCGCATTTATTGTACGTATTCACCATTAATTTATCTTGCAAATTTTATGATCTGTTAAATGATTTATTTAAAAGCTGCAATGAATTTATTTTTAGAAAAATAATTACCTGATGAAGTTATTTCGTCTTCACCGTAGTCCGAAAATCCGTCTGAATTTGGATCCGAATAAAATGAGTTCCATTTAGGGGAGGAAACAGCAGCGAGGACGGCTCCCTTTAACTTCCGCCTAGCGTTAAATTTTTTCATTTCCTCTACAGTTTCTATAAGGTGTATTTTGGTCCCAGTTTTGTCTCTATCTCTCACCCATTTGTGGTTAAGGACTTCGTGAATTGTTATTCTGTGAGTGTAATCCGTCGTCAGCATCCTCTGAACTAAATCCTTAGCGGAATCACTGATAAATTCCCATTGCGGGGAGTTTAACTGAAAGCAAATACAAGAAAAAATATTTTAAAAAGATCTCGTAAAGTCTCATCGGGATTTTTTCGCGCCAAGATTTTTTTTTTTGGTGTACACGCCCCTAGGGGATTTTCCCCAGCTGATGACAGATCCTGTTGCGAAATCATGCTGTCGCTATGAAAATCAAGAGGCGTCTAACGGAATAACGAGGAACTAACCGCATCCAGTTTCCCAGTTTTCCACGATTTCCGGTAGAAAGCGTCTTACGTGGAAAAAGCATTTCCGGATCTTTTTTTATTTTCCTCCTCATTTTTTTCCTTTCCCTGGATGGGGAGGAAAATTTTCGTCCGGCTTTTTGACTTTACAATTTAACCGAATTAAAAATGGATAAATAAAAATATAAAAAAAACGACAGCGCCCGTGCTTTGGCTGCGTGAAAATTTCCCCTGAACGAAAATTTTTATTCCCGGAGATTTCTCTGAGACCTAATCTTGTCCCATGCTTTTCCAAGCGAAATGGGATTAAAATGGACCTATAGCAGAGGCACGATTGCCCGAGGAGACTCGGCAATGATTATTATACGATGTTTTATTACCCGCGTACAACATTCAACGCTTTATATTATTCAAAATTAGTCTGCAATTTCTTTTTTATCTTCCATCAGCCAGACGTGAGATTTCGTTATTTTTGCCGTTCAATCTTGGGGAATGATTTTAATTAAGATGTTATCGAACTTTATGATCCGGTGACTCAACCGTTGGAAAACGTGAAAAGTTAGTAATTAGCTATCTTGTGCAAGCTAAACTAGTCTTCGGCTGACCAATAATTTATTTTAGCGTTTGAAGAAAAATCAATCGGCTTATTTTTTATTCTGCGAGCTAGGGAGCTTAGCAGGGAGTGTACATTTCGATTAGTTATCTGCTACACACAGGAAAAGGTCATTTCAGAAAAATGTGAGTATGAAATTCTTTAAAAATTTAGAAGTCTGCTCAGGCTGAAGACAAATGAGAAAACACAGGAAGAACAAAAGCTGTAAGGCTTCTATGATGCGAGGAAGGTGTCGAAAAACTTTCACTTGTACACTTTTTTTTCTTTTTTCAGCTCTTAAGGCTTTGAACGAAAATTTCCTACTACCCGTGCACCTTGAACTACATCTGTGTCACAGGATTTAAATGCCAAGTCGAAATTAGTTAGGCGCCGCTCTTGCTTGCAGGACAGTTTTCATGACAAGAGTAAACTTTAACTGAAAAAACAAAACTCCTTGGCAGTCCACGAAATTAATTATATTTTTTTTATTTAATCAATGCGCATTTCAAGGCAAGGAATTTTGTTTTCTCATTTAACGTCCATTGGTCCACGGTGCTCCGAAACAAAAAAGCTGTTAAGTGTAAACCTGTCATGGCTTTCCCTGAAGACAGCGAAAGGTTAACGACCTTTTTCTAGAAAAATTTCTGAATTGGAAGGAAACTGGCGAAACAGACGTGCTTTCAAGGTTGACAGTCCGTAGACTAGGCCCTAGTATAGCCACCATGTCCGAGGGATTGCTATGCAAGACCCAAGACAGTCGATCCGGCTAGGGTCTCTTGCACGCCGCAATAAGCTCTCCAGCCATGATGGTCGCCAATGCCCGTCGCGGGGAGGCACTCTAAGAAGAAGACTAGGCCTATCAAAGAACGAGAGGTGAAAAGAATAGAGAGTATCTTACTTTTATTAATGTTACCCAATATGTTTCTTGACACCCTTCTCTTTTTTCCCTCTCGATCTTACCCTACATCAGTTGAGCAAGTAATATTAGCCATTTCTCAAGCTTTTCGATCGCCTATGATTGTTCACCTCATTTCTATTTTAATCCACAAGATTCTGAAATCTTTTGAGCAAAGCCACATACAATCTCCATTAAAACCCGTACACTACATTCTTTTAATTAAAAATAAAAATACCTTGACTTGAGCCTGTCTTAGTGCTTCCCTTAAACGCTAGCTCATAACATTCTCTTTTAAAATATTCCCCATTACTTAATATAAGAACATAAATAATAACCCTTTCCAAGTCTCCGTTCACAAACAAGCGGTACTTAAAAATTAATGCATCAAAGAAATATGTCTTGCTAATGCGGCAATAAAGTGCAAATCCCCCAGTCATATAATCTTACAAAGTCCCAAATTCAAGCTAATTCAAAGCTTAAGTCAAAATGCTCTTATAATACGATTTCCGTATACTTTGATGCCTCTTTCGTCTCGATATAAAGTCGCCCAAGCCAAGTTCTAATATTTACTTTTCATCCTCTCGTCTCTTCTTTCGTTTAATTACAAAATCTTTTAATATACTTACGTATAGTCGGCCTCTACAAATGGCCTCGAAAAGTCTATCTTTGGTGCCAAGGAATGGAAGGGTCCCAGAAAGAAGAATGTGAAGAAGTACGCCGGCCGACCAAATATCTACAGGTTTCCCGTATATTTGTTTTTCGATTACTTCGGGAGCCATAAAATGAGGAGTCCCTATCCGACCTGAAAAATCAAAAAAAAAGAAGAAGAAAATTAATTAAATATTATTGGGAATTAAATTAGAAGTAAATGAAATAAGGGGGATTATAAACGCATTTAAAATTCATGAGCCTATCATTAAAGATCTCTCTTCCAAACGAAATAAAATCAATTATTTCAAAAAGGCTTTTTTCGTTTTCAAGAGACGCTTTTCCTGACACGAGAATTTTTTTTTTAAGGAAAAAAAAATTTCTAACGTCATCATCGTGTTATAAAAGCAACTTGTCACAGAAAAAAATTAAGCCGAGGTTTATCCGAAATGCAGTGACAACTCTCTCCCCGCACATGTGCAAAAAAAAAAAAAACATTTTTGATGGATTATCCTGTTTTGTTTCGCCAGATTCTTTTCTGATAATTATTTTTGATTTATTGGAGCAAAGCATTTAGAGGATTTTTGAGTTCGAGTCACCCGGGATTATTACGTACATCAGTTATATTTTAAATCACCCGTCTGGTTCGAAATTTTATCAAAAACACACACCGTAACGATTATCGAAGCTTTAGTTTAAAGCCTCGAGTGATTTTCACGGAGCTAACTTACTAGTTTTCGGTTTCCCCTCTTTCAATTCCTGATCCCTCATGGCACTTATATACCTTCAAAGTACACAAGATGATCAGTTTATCGTCTTTACCCGAGTTAATTGGAGTGCCATGTCATCTCTTTCTCCCATACCCGGGTTTCATTCTTCATTTTCCTTCTCTTCTCGACAACGCTATTGTATTAATCTTTCTACGGGGAGAGGAAATATTCTATCTCTCTGGAATTATGAAATGTCTTGTTTTCGTGGGATTACTAACGCACGGTGACGCTTTTCCTTTTTCGGGTCACATTTTCATTCCCCATTCGTTTTAGAAATTTTAAAGGGATTAACACCCGTCAATCCGGTGTTGTCAGCGCGTGACTCATTGATGCAAGATGGCAGGTCATTTTGGAATTTGTGAAGAATGGCGAAATAATTGCTTTGTAAATCTTCTTCGGAATTTACAAGAATTAATTTAGGTTTTTGTTTTGTTCCTTTCAGGCAGCAAAGCGGGCGAAAGGTCGGAAATATCTTTAGAGCGCAGTCCAACCGCAGGATAAGCTATTTGTATTCTGCTAACTATCCGATGAGGAGATGAGAAAATTAACTAGGGAACTTTTGATCACCAGCGAGATCAAGTCACGTCGGAAATGTGGCGCTTGCGCCTCCAATGCGGAAGATAAGGCAGATTCTGGATGGACGCATGACCATTTTCTTAAATTGAATTAGCGGCATCTCTGCGGCAACTACCCGTACTTCAAAAAATACTCGAGAACTAGGTCCATCGAGAACAATAGCACTGGCCATCTGTATAATATGTGATAATACCGCCATTTTTATCGTGCCATCAGTTAAAGTTTTAAATTAAATACTATCAAACTAATACTCCTCACTCCGTACTAAAATAAACCCGACGGGGAAGTTGGTTCAAGATGGAAACTAAAAGTATGAAGCTACACTAGCGCTCATAGCTAAATTCAAAGGCTTGGGGTAAAACCGAGAAATCATATAGCAACAAAGCGACTGCTATAGCAGACGGCAATCACTAGCGACCCTGACAGACGAGCTTTGCACTTCTTCTTTGACTGCTTTGGGTCTTGCACAGCAAACCGTGGGCCATGATGGCTATACTAGGGAACTTAATGCGGTGGCTTTCCAATACCTTCCTCATCGCAGCACAGGAGCCATACCATCAGTCCTCGACTCAGCCTCCTGCTTTCTGGGCTTAAGCCTAGCCAACTTTTACCGTCTTTAGCCTTAAGTCAATAGTGGTAGGACTGCTGCCCCTTACCAGAACCCTTCTGACCTCCCGGGTCAGAAGGAATCTGGAGCTCGTCAAGGGCAGGTGCGCCAAACCTGAAGCAGGATTGTTAATGTTCCCACCGACTACCCCAGCTTTGCACTAGACCTCATTATTACTCCGACTAATTACCCCACATAATAAAATTAAATATAGTCCATGGTTGAAAATTCAATTTCTTCAAATTGTTCACAACATTAAGATCTTGGGGAGTCTTAAAACTTTCTCTACTTCGCATAGAATTCAGATAACTTCATGCTTCAAGTCAGAACCATTCCTCATCACTCAGTCAATTGCTATCCCATTCGGTTTTTCAAAAGTTTCTCTTCATAACAATTGAGAAATGTTGGGGGGGTAAAAGAACCTCTGTGCATACACTATTTCCAAGTCGTGCACTTTGCATAATAATGAGTCCCAAGGAAGGATCAGCTTATAAAATCTTTAACTCGAATCAAAAATGAATCCCCATTTTTTCCCCCCGTCTTTTGTTTTTACTTCGTGTTTGAGAATTCGCCCGTCCTAAACCTTTCAGCGATAATATTACAATATCCATATCTTTTCGAACGTATTTTCCATTCTAGCAGTGAAAACTCGCCTAAAAAGCTACGGGAAGATTTAGCTTTCAAGGTCTACGTGAGAAAAGCAATATGAAAATTTAAACAGGATAAGCGTGATCTCTTGCCTTTAGCTTCTTTTCACCGCTCGCCATGCGAATCTTGATTTTTGCCTTTTTCTGACTGAAATATAAATTATTCCTGGGAAATAATATTCGCAGCTACCCCATGATTTAATAATCTACAAAAAAAAATTTGGCTAATGAGTTATGGAATCCGTTTGGAAAGAATATTCACCGATTGGAATGAGGTTTTGTAGAATCCAGCTATCAATTTTTATAATTAGAATAATTTCGTTTCTGCTTTTCACGTTTCCCCCTTTCGGTAATGCTCATCTGAGATTAATGAGAATTTTGATTGCCAAACATTTTTCAAAAGAAGTGATGTATGAACAATTGGTAATGTCGGTTACAGATTCCTTATTATTTCCATCGTGTTCATTTTTATTCCTCTGATGACCGTGTTATCGATCCCCACAACTTTGGCATAAAAACTTTATGCATTACGCAGCGGTTTGCATTTTTGAATAAGCGGGGAATATTTCATTTGAGCGGTTTTCTCCCGCTGTTGTTCATTGTCATAAAAAACGTTCGCAAACCTGTTCTCCTTTAGCATTTCCATGAAGCTCATGTTCTTTTGGATTTTTTAGCGCAATTCGGTCTTTTATAATGCTGCAGAGTTGTAAACCGATCGAATTTGCTCCGGGATTGCGGACTCGCCTGCTTTAAGTATATCGTAAGACTCTCTGACATTGAAATTCAAGTCACATCAGAATAAATCAACCCCAACATTTACTTGGAGCTTTCCGAGCTTACTCGTTTCAAAGTAAAAAGGGTCTTTTTGATTCCTTTGGGAAAAGTAAAAAAAATCGTTTAAGCAAATCAAGTGTGCGATGATTTTCTTGGAATTAACTTAGAAATGCAGAAACATTTTGATATTTCGTTTTGATTTAGTTTACTTTCAGGCATGGAAGCAGTTTTCCACATAAGTTGGGGTTGACAGTTCGTAGTCGAAAATTTGCTAAGTCAATTGGAGACATGAAACTTCTGAATAGTTCGCTCCTTTAAATATCTCGAGAAATGGGATTGCGCCCAGGAAGTCAGGCCCCGCCTTGAGCAGGCCAGGAGTGTTTTCATCAAGATGAAGAACCTAGTTTGTCGACTCGAGCTCAGCCTGAAGTGTAGGACGGTGTTACGCGCTCCCCGTTCTTTTTTATGAGATTGAGGGGTGGACGTTAACAAAGGTGCTGGAGAAGAAGCTGGAGGCGTTTGATATGTGACTTTATCGTCGCATGCTCCGGATACCGTGGACCGACAGAGTGAGATATACCAAGTGCTTAATCGTATAAGCAAGGAAGTAGAAGTGCTCAACGACATTAAGCGACAGTAGCTCCTGCATTTCAGCCACGTTGTAAGAAATGAAAAGTACCGCTTCCTGCAGCTTATAATGCTAGGAAAGATTGAGGGACGGCGCAGACCTGGTTGTAGGAAGACATCTTAGTTGAAGAATCTCAGGGACTGGTTTGCCGTTAATTCATTGTCCCTCGAAAGTGCGCATCGCTATGATGATCGCCAATCTCCGCAGCGGAGACGGCACGTAAAGAAGAAGAAGACATGCTGTTAAGTCTAAGCTTCATCGATACTGGTTTCAAGCTTGAATGCAAAAGAAGGAGGCCTAGGAAACCACCCTACCAAGATTAAAGTACAAAGGATGGTTGGTCACGGTCAAGTTTGAGCTGCATTGAGGGAAACCCCGAGGCATTTGTCCCGAGGGTCATCCGCCTAAAAAATGGAAAGATTTTTGCCAGTCGTCCCAGGAAGCCGGCTGATTCCGAATCGAGTAGACCACAAGGTTTTTTAAAAAGACAGAAGAAGAATATTTAAAGTTGGAAAATTTTTTAACTCGAGGAATAAAAACGGCAACGGCGTACAAAAACGTCAAAGACTGGATTATTTAAGCCGAAAAGAGGAGGAAAAAAAACTACCTCGCCCTTTTTCAACCTAAAAAGAAACTTTTCTACGAATTCTGGATTTATTATAACTAATGGTTTATTTATTGACGTTTTAAGACCATCACATGCGTCACTTTCCATCAAAGAGTATATTACATCAGATGAATTAAACTGCTTTACGTCACGTGATCAGAAATCGAAAGTCCTAGCCCTAAGAAACCCGTCTTATTTTTTTTTTCTCTCTCTCTCATTTCCTGGCACACATAATTGAAAATTATAAATTTCGAGCATTTTTTCTTTCTCCCCCTATTTTGCTTCCGTTAATTGCACTAACTTTTCATCCTACCCCTCTTCCGTGGAAGAACCTCATAATTTACGATATTCACTCTCGAATTGCGTCAGCGGTATATTTTTTTTTAGCCAAGAGAAGACAATTAAAAGCGGAAAACCGCCAAAAAAGATCCATAAATCAAGTTTATTGCATTTATAAAAAGCGAATGGCATTCGAAAAATCGATGTATCGAATTTCGGGGGGAATGTGGAAATGCATTAAATCTAATTTTAAAAGAGGTTATTCCCGGTTTTTGAATAAATAATTTTCAAATCCGCGCAAAAATTAATAACATGACCTGAAATCCTCCCTAAAATCTCGTTTACAGTCTTGATTAAAGACGAATCTCATCATTATTTCAAAAAGTGATTTAACTAGTTGAATTTCTAAGGTGGTTATATGTCGCTAGTGATTAGGAGTTTATCTCGCAAGTTTCGGTTTCCACCAGGGAGAGACAAGGCCGCAAGACCTTCTGTTTCCGAAGGTTTTCCCTACCCAGCCTTATCAGTTTAAATCTTGAGGAATAATGAAACGCTTGTTGGAGATCAAAAAGTTCACAATGTCTAGCCTATTATGGTTTTCCTCTTCTTCATCGATAAACCGCAAAAGGGCTATCGTTTTATTTATATTTTTAAAAAAAAGAAAACTATCGTGGGAGAGTTTTTGAGTTTCCTTTGAGCTTGAGGAATTTTATTTTTTATTTATCAAGAGTCCTTTTCGTGTTATAGGATCAGATGGAATCGATTTTACTTATATTTTTAATGCGTGTGCACAGTTTATATCCAAAGGCTTTTTTTTGAAAGAGAAAAAAAAAGGGGAAAGAACAAGTCAATGATGGATTTCGGTTTCGACGAAATTTCCAAACTCATAAATTTATTTTTATAGATAAAGTTTTTCCTTTTTCTCGTATTGATTAAAAAAAAGGAAAAAAAAATTGCTTGGAGAAGTGAGGTGTAAAGAAAAAAAAATTTGTAAAGAAAAATATGAAATAAAAAGTAGAACATATATGGTTGCAAGGAAATAAATAACAGAAGCATGGGAAGGTAAAACTTGTTAAAAGTTGAAAGCTTGTTTTCATTGTTTTCATAGCCGATCATTCAAAACGAGGAAATTGTCACCGTCAGCATGTCTGTGAATTTTTTTCTCTATATTATTGGCCTTGGCTATGGAACACTGACGACCACTCGGTGTTTATTAATTTCTTATAAACGTCATTTGCCATGTCAGTGTTTCCAAGAAGAGCAGATGTTGTCTAGTTCAGTCAATTTTCTGGTCTTCATGCCCATTTAGTAGTTTGTCACAATCTCTCTTTGTCTTGATTCGCCAAGGTTTCAGCAGACGATTTTAGGTTGGGACGTCCCTAAATGATCTTCGGACTAAGCTCGGTTTATTGCTTTTGCTTCTGGTGCTTACATGTAGCACGCGAGCCGCCGACGAGGACTATCAGGAAGGTGCTGGATGGTCGTCCAACAAGCCCTAGGCCATTGGGAAGGCTTTTTTGACATTCGCCTCTCGCAACCTTTTCCATGCCATTTGGTTCTCTGCTTCTCGAAAAGTCCTTCTGCTTTAATCATGTCATCCAGCCACCTTCATCTTCCTCTACTTCTCGTTCTTAGCCGCGGCCTCTGACGTTATCAGTGGTAGCGCTCCTGGCCTTCCAGCCACATGGCCACTTCAGCTTTGTAGCGGGCTTTACTACGCCTCTCAGTTCATTTTATTTCTGATTTGATCTCACAGGTTCATGTCCAAATTGGTAACTGCTCCATTGTGCGCTGAGCTCCACGGATCTTGTAGACGCTCTTGATCGCTTAAGTCATATTTGTAAGTCTGACTGACTTTTATTGAGTTTCGGTGGCGCTATGGTCTTTCAAAATGATTCTAATTAGTCAAATCTGAAACAGGACCAATCCGAGACTTTCAGAAAAATCTTGTATGACTGCTGTGCCATCTGCTTTCAAACTAAAATCCTCGTGTTTAAGCAAGACAGCATCTCCCTTGTATTAAAGGTAGAAGTTTCGAAGACCGTGACTGTCGCTCATAGTCTCCCTCCTCTTGCAACAAGTGGTAGCTCACCTAGCTCAGCCTTTCGAACCTTCTTTAATATCACCCATCTAACTAGCTCCCCTTGTAAACATACACCCGAGCTATACGCAAAACTGTCATCATACTCAGACAAGAGTGCAGCACTCAAAGAATAACTAGACGAAAACAAAAAATTGGATCATTTTTTATGAGATGAAAAGTCAGTGATTCTTCTTATTTCCACTTGCCCGCCACATGATCTGGGCCACTGTATAAGAACGATAATCTCTTTTCTTGAATCAAGGCCAAATGGAAACAAAAGAAACGGGGAGGAAGAAGCATTTAAAGAAGAAGAAGAAAGAAAGAAAGCGACAAAAAACTAATATATGTCTACAATAGTATAAGTTTTTTCGTTTTGCCCCGCTTTTTTCTTTTTCTGTATATTTTTACCAGAAAAATGGTTTCGGAATTTTAATTGGATACGTTTACCGGTTTTCGTAACCCACATCTCTTTTTAAACCCGCCATCATCCTCACGGGGATAGATTAATTTTTCTTAAAAAAACCTTTCGGCTAAAAAACCTTTTTTCTTTTCGGAGAAAATAATTACGTCGGGTTTATTATTTTCGCACCGGGATCCTATCATTCTCGGTTTTATATCTTTCCGTTCCCACGGTTTTCCATATATACACCTCACTTTCCCTAATCTACGCCTTTTTTCCAAACCCCATCCTTCTTTCTCTCTCTTTTACATCTCTTTACTTCTTGCTGAGTCAGTCGGTAGGAAGCTATTATTCTTTTCATTTACATCAGGAATCTTCAAGCACAAGGGAAATCAATTGAACCGGATTTTTTTCCCTCTATGTTTGTACAAGAGGGTTTTTCGATCTGTTTACGTGCTGCGTATATAATGTTTGCCCTTATGTCTCGTTTTTCGCATTACGAGGATTTGGATAGAAGCCAATAAGTTTTCCCATCGAGGAATTTGAAATCGACCGGAGGATTTTCGCCAGGAGATTTAAAACGAGCTTTTAGGGGCGGTAATCATTGTTGTCTTTGGCCTGTAAGTTCTAATCGATAATCGTATGTGCTTTTCACTTTTTTAAATGGATCGAACTGGCTGGTGATCAAATCAAGGCGATTAAACTGGGCACTGCAACCAGACAAGAAAGATTACTCCGAAGATTTAATAGGTCAGCGATGGTTTGGGTAGACCTGGCCAGATTTGTAATTGAGTCCAATGAAGAAATTAAGCATTTGAGGTTAATCCAGTGATGACAGCCAAAGACGCACTGAGCAGCTTTTGATCATTAGAGTGGCCAAGGCTCGTTGACTTTGGAGTGCGGAGGATGTAGTGCGTTTGCCAGTTGCCTCAAGTCTTCTTCTTCTTTTTTCAACCTATATCCGTCCACTCCTGAACGAAGATCTCTCTCAAACTTTGCCACACCTCCTTGTCTTGGGCTCTTTGCAACCATTTCAGTCCCGCCACCTTCTTAATGTCGTTGTACCATTTCTTTTGGGGCCTACCGACGCTTCTTTTCGATGCTCGAGGTCTCCATCTTACCATCTGTGCTGTCCACCTATCCGGATCCTCCCTGGCGACATGACCTACCCTGCCCGGCGCCTCTAGTGGGCCTTTGGATCTCATCATTAAATCTACTTCGAACTCAACCAACCTGGCGATAAGACAGGTTTTGACGACCTACAAGTCCGAGGTATCAGGATAGACAGCAGTGCGTTTCGAGGGATGTGGGTCGGTCAGGAATCACCGATTTGCGGGTCACCTGCCTGAATAAAATTGCCAACTCTTCAGGTCCTGTAAAGCCTGGATAGAGAGGGAGGGAGCACTCTTGCACCGCCTTATGGATTAATTAATATTCTGCCGCCATGTTGCATGTTTAAAAAACAACCTGGCTGTGAGTTCCAACACTAAGCTTATGCATAATCTCACCGCCTGAACGATAAACAAACATGCAACATGGTGAATTTCCGATATGGCGCAGCCCACAATCTTCTGCTGCAACAGAAGTGCTCCCTCCCTCTCTATGTAGTCTCTCTAGGGTTCCTTCTTCCTCTTCCTCTTATAGAAGGCTTTCGGGCTTTGGCTCTAAGGGTACTCATCTCCGCCGTGCTGAGTAGTCGCTTTGTCCTCTGTGTATCGGCACCATAAGTTAAGACAAGTCGGACTATCGCTTTATATATTTTGGACTTACTTTCTAGGGTTCCTATAATGTCTCAAATGTCAAGAGCCCCTTTCATTGTCTCAGCCCGACATATCCCAAAGCGAAACAATTTCTTATGCCATTGTTGCATGCGAGAAAATTTTTAATGATTTTTCTATTCAATTTCCCAAGGATCCCTTCCTCTTTCTTCTTCTTATCTGTTTTCCAAATGGCATGCAAATCAACCTCTTAAGTCCCGCAAAAATGCAAACTATGATTACAACGATTAACATAAGAAAGTTAATTAAAAGTAGGGGAACAAAAACAACAAAAAAATTTTTTTTCTAATTTTTCTTTCTTTTGTCCTTTGAAGAAGTCGAGTTTTATTACATTCCAACTTCTTCTCTGTCATATTTTCTCGGGACATAATTTTAAAGTTGGAAAGCATTATTGATCTGGAGATGATTCTAATTATTCCCTAAATCATTTCCCAAACGAAAGTTTGTGATTTTAGATTAAATTTTTCTGTTTGAATACGGATCACAGCAACAAGTTTTCTTGGCCACTAACTCATTAACGAAACTTAGCGCAAAGGAGACAATATATTCGATATCAAGTAACTTCCTGACAAAGTTTCCTTGTCACGCTACATGACTTTTCACATGTAAAATCGAGCTGTGAGCTACGTTCTTCGTTAATGTTTTAACGTAATCAGAGTTGATCAGCCTCGTAGCCAAAAGGGAAAGTCCTTAAAACCGCGCTCTTGTGGACGCTTCCCCTTCTCCAGAAAAAGCAGACTGGAGTCTGGAACCTATGAATTAAATCCTCGATTGTATCTTATCTTTCCTGTTCGTAAAACTAAAAAAAAAACCAACTCTGAGAGTATAAGACATTGCACACGTCACTTCCATTCCTATCGCAAAGTCTACGGAAGAATAATGGTTGTTGGGAAAGTCTATTGCGGCTAATATAAATATATTACATATAAAACTCACCTCCGTTGACATATTCTCCGTTGTGGAGCTGTATGGCAACTCCAAATCCGCCTAATTTAACAGGAGCTGAATTTTCTTTACTAGCCAGTAGAACACAGTGTGGTTTTATATCCCTATGAATAATGTCGTTTTCGTGGCAATACCTCAAGGCATCCAGTATTTGTCTCATGTAATGGCTGCAACAAAAAATAAAAAGAAATTAAAATTGAATAAAGGAATTTTTTACGATATAGGCTTGTCTAACATTAAAAAAGAAATAAAATCAAAGTATGTCCCATTTGAGATGTTTTTTTTTTTTGCTTATTTTTTTTCAAAAAAAAAATCCTTTCCGGAATAGCATTAAGTCTGAAAAAAGAAAATTCCCTAATCAAATAAAACCTTTTGCCGAGAAATCTTTCACAAAAGAAACTTAATAAACTTGTTACTTGTTTCTTCTTATTTCGTGACAAAAGAGGAAAAAATTGGAAAACGTAAGTGAAATAAATAACCGAAGTTTGAACTCCGCGACTAATTTCCCCAGTTTTCCCCCTTTAGAAATATATAAGACAGTTTTAAAAGTTTTTCGCGACAAATGAGATATATCCAAGGAAATGATGGATTTCCTTTTGAAAACAATATTCATAAAAAGATAAGCAAAATTGAAAACGGGAAAAATGGAAAATTTTTTTAGAAAAAAAAAGGAATTTTTGAGTGTAAGATGAAATATATGGGTACAGGTCAGGACGGGTTTTTTCGAAAGCAATATGTTTTAAAGAATGGTAGCATATTGTGGAATGAATATTCACTATTTTTTTTGATGTAAGAAAATACAAGTAAAAATTGTCTGGAACGGTTATGAAAATCTAATACAAAATTTTCAAAAAAAAAAAAAAAAAAAAAAATCGTCTGGCTAAAACTATTTTGAATGGAAAAATTCTACCATCAGGTTTGGAAATATATTATTTAAACGAAATGTATTGGAATCGGGATTAAAATCGTGAAAGGAAAAATTTTGCTGCTAAAATCGATAAAATTTTTAGTATGACTATGGCCCGACATCAGTATGAGTTCGCATGAAAGAAATTTGAGTTCTTATTACAAAAAAAGACAACAATTTTTAAGAACAATCTATAAAAATTCCTTTGCCCGAAAAAAATTCTAAAAATTATCTTTTTCCAGGCAAAACAATTATTTTTTTAAAAAAATGAGAACTTTTCTGAACTTAAAATAACATTTAAAAAGCATCAGATATTTATTTTAAAAAATTCCTGAAATCGGAAAAATTGGAAACCCAGAAGCTTGAAAGCTTCCTGAGCTCAGAGAAATATTCTAAAAACTTTCTTGAGCTTAGGATATTATTCAAAAAAATTTCTGAGCTCGAAAAATTATTCTTGGACAATTATTCAACAAAAACTTTGAAAAATTTTCTTGTTGCTAGCTCAATAACATTTTTAGTCCGGCTCCTGCTCGCATCTACATCGGCCCAACTTCCCACTTTTTTTTAAAAGAGAAGATGAAGAAGGAGAGCCACAAAAAAAAAGAACAATCGTCTTAGCCACAAACAATCCACTTCCTGTAAAACTTCCATCGAATAATAAAACTCGTGCAAGATGTTAAATCTTGATCATTTTATCTATACGTGCGAAAGAAATCCACCACCCGGAAAATAAAGCCTTAGTTGATTTCTTTATTTTTTCTTCCCCCGAAAAATCGAAAAAGGAATAAACTATTATGTATTGTTGATACCATAAACGAGAAAGAGTTGGAACGCGTTAAGAATTACATTGAATTTTTCAAGAAGGAGAACCGGGAATTTCCTCTCATAAAGGAACATCGTTTTAAATTTATGGGGTGGAATTTTTCAAGACAAAATTTACGGGCAAACAGACTATGTTTTATTTTTTTTCCTCTTTTTTTCATCCCCCCCTTTTTTTTAAAAAAAAAAAATCTGTTAAAAAAATTTAGTCAAGTTGTAGCATGTCACTCGAGCTGAAATACAAAATTCGGAAAAGGGGGTTAAAAAAAAAAAAAAAAAAATAGCCCGGCTGATTTCGCACAACGTTTTGATATTTTTTTCTTCCACTCCCATTTTCCATCTCTTCTTTTTCTTCTGTTGCTGTATTACTTGAAAAGGTCGCCCTCGAGTTAAACTAACTTCAACTTGTAGGAAAAACTGTTAAGAGGATTAAGTAAACATTCAATCGGGCAGTTGATTCTTAGATTGCTATCTTTTTACATTCGGGAAAGACGTTCGTATACAACATTTTAATCCCTTTGGAATTTCACTATGCTTGATACGGGCATGAAATCGAAATCCCCGATTGCGGTTACCAGGGTTGAAGCCTTTAACTATCGCGAATGTAATGAAGTTAAGAGATATCCCGCAAAATTTGAGCCCCCCCCCCTCCGATCTCATTTCCGCAAACTACAATAAGTTAATTAGGGGAGCGCCCGGTGGGGAAGAGAGAAAAGGTAGAAGCAAGAAATGTAATGATTACGTTAAGTTTTCCAGAAGTTAGGACTACTTAACGATCATTTCATTATAAAAGGGAATTGATCCATTATTGTGCGACTTGCATAACTTTAAGGGTTGGCCGCATGACGATTTCCTGGAATACTAAATAAAGCTCCCTCCCCGTTTCGTGGAAAACTCTCAATTCGAGGTTGTTTTTATACGCTCGGGGGAAAGTTTAGAGAGAGAGAGAAAAAAACGGGGTTATGGTAAATTAATGAGGTCGAGCTCAACCTCTAGTAAACCTTAAACGCGTCCGTCGTCGACTGTCCTCTAAGTTTTTGTTTAAAAAAAAAAAAAAAACGCGCGAGTGTTAAATTTAAAATGATGATTGCGCCGTCGGGATATGATATTTCTTCCGGTTTTACGATTTGTTGTCATGCCTCAGACGTATATATCATTTTTAGAAATGATGTCGTTGTCTATTTTATTGTTTTTTTTTCGCTCGTGATGGACGACCTACTAAACTCGGTTTGACGAAAGTGAAAAACGTACTTTTAAAACTCGTCCCGGGGCTTTTTTCCCCCCTTTCTTTCTCTGGGATGTGCAACGTGACAAACACGCATCTGTCTGATTTCGTTTTCTCATTTATCCCCAGTTCGAGAAAAAAAATATTGGAAAGCTTAAACACCGGAAAATTCCTCGGTGTTTGTTTAAGGGGAGAGAGAAAGAAAAAAAAAAGTTGGGTTTTATTTTTTTATTTTTTTTCTCCCCGATCGCCATCCTTGGGCGATCTAGTTATTCTAGGTATCGCTTTTGAATAGAGAGTAGCTCATACACACAACATACATAAGTAAATATCGGTTTCCATACCTGCTTCAAGCCATTTAGTCTGGGTCTGGTTTGAGCTTTGCCTTTATGTTGTGCTGTGAAAGCCTTTTGGAAATAAACCTAAAAGTTTTCTCTTTGTTTTTTTCTTTCGTGACCAATATGAAGCCAGAACGCCTTTGATTTTATTTTTTACCTAACTAAAAGTTTCTTTTTGTAAAAAGGCTAAGCAAAAAGTGTAACCGTGTCGTGTTTGAAAATATCAAACTGAGAGTTCAGAGAGCGGATCAGCATTTGCTTGGCATTCTTAATGGAAACCATCGTAAGGCGTGGCAGGCAAAAGAAGTGTTATACGTATAACGGATGGCCAATGCCATCAAAGGGCAAGAGGCATTGAGAGGGAAACCCCGAAGCATCCGTTGTCATTCTCCTAGAAGATGGAAGGATTCCTTGCAGTCTTCTTTTCAGAAAGTTGATTGATCCCCAAAAGATCAGACCGAGCTTCTCCTTCTGCCTTTAAAAAGACGTCTCGGTCTGTTTATTGGGAAAATCAGCCGGCTTCCTGTGAAGATGACAGCCATAAGTCCTTCCATCATTTAAGCGGGCGGCCGTGGGGACGGGTGCCTCGGGGTGTTCCCCTTAGTGCAGCTTGTGCTTGGCTACCATCATCCATTCTCTGCACGTGGTCCCTCCAGTACCGCCTCCTTTGCCTTTGCCACCTAACTACATCCTTACAGACAGACAGACATTCTTTAAAAAAAAGCGGAAGAAACAGAAACCTAACCTTTGCTACTGAAGTCTTTTGGTCTGGACGTGCTAAGCTAGGAAGTTACCATTCTCGAAAATTCAGACCATGAAAATACTTTACAGGCGTGAAGTATACATCCGAGCAATGTATGATTTCTCTAAAACGCTTTTTATTGAAAAAACAATCAAGGAGGAGCCAAAAGAGTTTCAAGTTTTAAAATAGCTAAAAGAATAATCCGCAGAGTTAGATACCTCGGTTCTTCTCTGTTCTCGGCTTCTCGTATGAAAGAACTAAGGTATCTATCCCTGCGGATAAAAAGTTTGGCCCAAAAAACTTTTTTTGAACGCGCGATTTGAGAACTTGGAACCCTTTTGGCTTGTCAAGAGCTTCCTCGATTGTTTTTTCAATCGGAAACTTTTTAAAGAAACCGTACAAACGAGTAATCTGAACTGATTCGTTTTGAACTAATCATCCTTAAACCAGGAAAATCTATACGTCGGAATGCTGACGTCGCTGATGTGTTTACCCGTAAGCTGGATCGACCTTTTATCCTCATAGATGGTCGACCTAATGCCGATTGTGCGGTACTATTCCATTTTATCAGATATCAGTATTACGATTCAAAGACTGGACGAAATGTAGCCATTTTAAGGTCTTACAATCACCACTGAGAGACTTTTCAGCTTTGATTCCGTTTCGGATTTTAGTTTCCAGATAAATCGCCTCATCAGACGCCAAACCCTTGCCATACCAGTCTAGCAGGCTCTCTCTTCACGAGGGCCATACTCTCGTAAGTCTCGTTGCGGAGAATATAATAAATCCATCCTATATTTCCCATTTTTTTTTGCTTCCTCCTGGTTTTTTTTTCTTTTCTTTTGAAAACCCAAGTTCTTTTGTCCTAGTTAAAAGATATCAATTGAAGGCATTACTTTCCATTTCGGAATCATGTTTCCATTCATACACGACTCCCTCCCCCTTTTTCTCCCCCGCACCTCACTCGAAAGCCTGTTGTTCCTTTTTTTTAGTCTGTCTTTTTCCTACGTTATTTATTTTACTTAAAAACTCTTGAGGATAACCAAGTGGAACATGCTTGCAGTTTCATGGTTTCTGAGTCCTTTTCTCTCCTTTATACATTCAATCCATCTCTTAAAATATAAGCACATCGAAACGACAAGAGCTTTTTAAGAGTTATCATCACTTAAAAACTTTCCCGACTTTTAATATTTTCTTTGTGCCCTAATTAAGGCGTCCCCCTCTTTTATTCTTTTCCCTACTCTTCCGCGGTTTCACTCTCACAGATAGAAACGTTATTTCCTTTCCCTCGCCCACCCCCGAAAAAGGAAAGATCGTGGGATCAGCGATGCGTTAAATTTGATCAAGAACTCGTTCAAAAAAGGTTCTCAAAATAAATAGAAAAACAAAGAAATGAAAAGAAAATCGATACCGTTCAAGAGGTTAAAAAAAAAAAATTGCTAATGAAATTTTATGGACGTTTGATAGTTTAAGCATCTCAACTTCAAAGAGAAAGAGGAGATGAAAAAAAAGCTTAGTTAGACATTATCGCTGAAATAGTGAAATTGCTAGCAAAGTTTTCAATCAGTCAATCAATCAATCAACGCGTCGCGAATCCCTTTAAATGATTTATTATGTCAGTTTATTTAATTTTGAAAATAAACAAAAGGAATGGCGGAGGAGATCCGTTTTCCCTTGAATCGATCCTTGTAATACGCGGCTTTTGTTGGTCTCGCATGATTTATGTCTCTTTGCCCTTGTTCGGGTCAAGCTTACTTCATGATAAAAAGATAATTTTATTCCGGACTTGGCTTTAATAAAAAAAAAAATTGGAGAGAAAGTCTTTGTCCCGTGTTCCCGCAACCCCAACGCCGACTCTTTTGTTCTTTTTCAGGTGAAATTTTTTTTCCTGAAAGTTTTTTGCTGACACATGCCGAATGAAAAATGCCCAAGAGATTTTTTTTCGTTTCCGTCCCCCCCTTTTTTTTGTTATTAATGACGTATTTGATCTGACTTTTATAATTTCGATTGATTATTTTTTCTATTTTTAACGTTTTAACGATTTTATGAAATATTATGAAATTTGATTTGGATCTGTCAAGATGAATCGGCGAGAGTTAAAAAAAAAAAGCTTTTAGGATTTATGGATTTATTTTAAATAAAGTTACGACCGCGTCGTAAAATTTGGCCCAGATACTGTGTATTAATTTCTGTTCATGAGAAATGTTGTAAAAAGATGTTAAAATTAAGTGTAGTGCATTTGCTATCTTAGCAGATTTTCAAGCGTAAGTAGCATCTAGGCGATGCTACTTACGGGGCGAAACAGTTTCTAGGAAACTTTTCTCACTAGGAATTTACTGGAAATTTTCTCACTAGGAATTTTACTGGAAACTTTTCTCACTAGACATTGTACTAAACATTTTTCGACTTACGAAAAGGGCTCTTTTCTCAGGTTTTTTTAACTCGATTTCTCAAAAGAAAGAGGGTCGTGTTTTTGATATTCAAAATTTTTTCTTGATTTTGTAACCGAAGAATTTCAATGGACTTTTTTAGGCTTAAAAATTTTACTAGAATAATTTTACTAAAAAAATTTTTCACTAGAAATTTTGCTAAAAAATTTTTTCACTAGAAATTTTACTAAAAAATTTTTTTACTAGAAATTTTACTAAAAAATTTTTTACTAGAAATTTTACTAAAAAAATTTTTTTACTAGAAATTTTACTAGAAATTTTTTCACTATGAATTTTACTGGAAATTTTTCTCATTAAAAATTTTACTAGAAATTGTACTAGAAATAATTTCCACTAGAAATTTTTCTCACTAGGAATTTACTGGAAATTTTCTCACTAGGAATTTTACTGGAAACTTTTCTCACTAGGAATTTACTGGAAATTTTCTCACTAGGAATTTTACTGGAAACTCTTCTCACTAGACATTGTACTAAACATTTTTTTAACTACAAATTTTATTAGAAGCGCAGAAGACAGATATAACTTCACGCTTTAACACAAGATGAATAAACGATCTCAATTCCCCCGTTTTCGTTCCTCATTACCATCTTCCACACTTCCAAGAAAAAAAATATATATAAAATAAAATAGCTTACACCGCGAATTTCCATACAAAAAAATTAGGGGTGAAAAACGAAGTCGAAAAGGATTTCATCGCTGAAAATCACACAAGCGTAATAACGAAAGCGGTATAATAAAGGCTCCAAAATTATAAACTTTTTATTGAAGATTATATGAGGTGTCACCTCGGAAAATTATCATTCGTGCGAAAATAATTTTGATGTTACCGGAAATTCAGAGTCCTCTCAGTATATTAAACAAAGCGAGGAGAACGAGTGATGGAGAGGGTTAGAGGTAATGGTGGTTTTGTTGTAAAAGGTTAATGCAATTTAGGCGGATCGTTTACATATAAATGAAGTTGATTGTTTGCCAAATAAAAAAAATTTCAAAAGGAACAAGCAAATGATCGAAATTTTTTTTTTCCTGCACGCATACGTTCATTCAGAATATTGAACAGAGCTTTCATTCATTATTAAAAAAAATTTCTTTTATTTCCGCGGTTTGAAAGGCTTAAATATTTACTCGAGATAAAGAAGATAGCGTGTTATTGTTATTTGATTAGAGAGGTTAATGAGTTAATAAAAAATTTTTAATTGCTACGAATAAGCAAACAAAATAAAAAATCCAAATGGTTTTTTTTTTTTGGGAAGAGAAAAGAAAGACGTTTTAGTTTCAATGTAATACTTGTTGTTTGCTTGTTTTTCGTGAAAGAAATATGAATGTACTCTTGGGTAATATGTGAAGGTTGTGACGCTTGTTTCATAAAAAAAAAAGGTCAAGGGATTGACCTTTTTCTTTGCTGATCTTCTCTTAGGCTTTTTATATTTCCCAGATCGATTTAGGTAGCAAAGGGAAAAATTTATTTTGATTTTTGTTGAGAAGGAAATGGTTCTCTTGGAATGAACTCATCCTCGAGAATGTAAGAGAGCTATTTACACGATAAAATTTTTAAAAGTCTTCTTCTCTCAACCTATAACCGTCCAGTCCTGAACGAAGGTTTTTCTCAAACTTTGTCACACTTCCTTGTCTTGGGCTCTTTGCAACCATTCCAGTCCCCCACTCTCTTAATGACGTCGTCACTTTCTTAATGTCCACCTATCCGGATCCTCCATGGTGACATGACCTGCCCATTGTCACTTAGCTGTCGCAAGGCGTTGCGCAACATCATCGACCCTAGTCCGCAGAATTTTTAAAAGTTTTCTAATTTTATTCTGTAAAGTAAAGCGCTTGGCAGGTGCACCCAAAGCCAGAGAATGGGAGGGAGTAGACTCCCATTTTGAGATCATTGCAGTTCTAGAATAGATCATCCAGCTTCCAGAACTGCAAATGTGAAAGACGGCTCTTTGAAGTGTCCACTCCCAATTAAGCTCCCTAGTGAATCTTCTTCATTAAGTGCCCTGCTTGCACACGAACTTAAGCGATCGATCCGACGAGCTCCTTGAACCTTTCACGATCGGCGGCCATGCGGAACAACTCCTCAACGGTTAACCCGGTCCAATTCCAGATAATCCGCAACCAAGAAAGATTCTTCTGCCCAAATCTTCTTTTACCCTCGACCTTGCCCAGCATGATGGCCTCCAGCAGCCTGTACTTGGGTCCCCGCAACATATGCCCAAGGTACTCCAACTAACTTGTGTACCTTTAACTACCCCTAGTGAATGCTAAGCACATTTAACCATGCTCAGCTTACCCTACTAACACATCATCTTCTTAAATTTACATACCTGGCTACGGCTTCGCTATACACAAATCCCGCCATGGCTCTCCTAACTATTTCAAAACATAAATCCGAACCATCCATGCTGAAACAAAAAACAAAATTTTCAATCAACTTCGGAAGTGGTTGCTATAAATTTAACAACGAAATAAATATAGAAGAAGAAAAAAGTGAACACACCATCATAAAGAAGCCATAACACGTTAAAATATAAACAGGAAAAGCGTTATAGGAAATCCTCAACATCTTGGCACGTTGCAAATTCTTTCATCCTTTTCTTTCTCCATAATTTTTATTTTTATTTTTTATACTTACTATTCGAAAACCATGTAGAGCATTCCTTCCGAGCTGTACGTTTCTAACAATTCTACGATGTGTGGATGTTTGAGCATATGACATATTGTGGCTTCTCGCTTTAGATCTGAAACAAAAAAAGAAAGAAAAAAAATCATCAACCAAATGACGAATAAATAACCTAAAAAGCAATCGATCCAAAAAAAAAAAAAACATGAATTTGATTTCGATGGAATTTTTTTAAAAAAATACCAAAATGTAAATGTTACCCTTGGGGGATCCCAACATTCCTTTTTTTTTAAAAATATATTTATTTACCCCCCAAGTTTTTATGTTGATTACATGTTTCCAACGAATTTACACGAAAACGACGAAAGCGTTTTTAAAAAAATAAATCTAATTAGACTCACAAGGAAAAAATTTTGTGAAAATAGAAAGAGGTTAAGAATCACTGACCGGATATTAATTTCCAAAACTGTAAGGGAACAGTGGCCACAGATCGTCCATTAGTTGATTATTTCCGATAATGTAAACAATTATTGTTTGTAAATTCTCGTTTTGGGCGGTATTCCAAGAGGGACTTCTAATTTAAATAAGTATTTATCACTCGTTGGGAAGTTTCAAGCTTGTGAAACTGTCGATGAGAAATTTTGTTAAAAGCCTTTTCCCGCGTGCATAATACCTAAAATTTCATATCTGAAGGTGACTGTTTTTCAAAGCACTATCGGGGATTTTTTCTATAAGATTGAAAATGCAAAATTGCTTGAATAAAAAGTAACGGAATCCCTATTCAGCTGTTATATACTGTATATACTTTTTTTTGTCGTTGGAAATTTTCACGTATATTGGAAGAAGCAATCTCTTCTGCATATATCACGTGAGGGTGTAGTTGTGAATTTTGAAAAAAGATGATAGGCAGTTTTTGATTAAAAGATGAAGTCAATGTTTTCAGTCAAGAAAAATTTTTTTTTGCGAGTCAGAAATTTCATTCGGAGAGCCCGAACGACCACAATTGTTGCAGAGATATAACACCAATGTTGTCGCAACATTGCGCAATGTTACAAATATTGCATTAATATTGCGCTATGTTAACAACAATTGTGGTTGTACGGTAAAGAGCCTAAGAGAAAGCCACCAACTCTATACATTGTTCCTGATTGGCTCTGACCAAATTACACACAAATACATGGCTCTGCAGGGCGCGAAGCCTTATCGCCGCATCGCAGACACCGCGCCAAGCGGCTGTATTCTGGCAGGTGGCCCGCCAGTCAGGGATCCCCAGACGTGCCGCATCCATTGACACATTATCCTCTTAACAAAGCGGCGGTCTTCCTAGAGGCCTAGGGCTAGTCTGGCGTTCATCTAAGACCTGCCGAATCCTTCGTGTCAAGGGTGCTCGCGCTACATGTCCCGCCCACTGCAGTCTACGAGCCTTGATCACGCTAGTAATCAACAGTGAGCCTTCTGGTTTCCTCATTAGAGCGCATTCTTAACCGCTTAGTCAACGGATCTCTCTTTGGCCCCAGAAAACCTATGCAAAGATACGCACGGATGGTCAGATTCCACGTATCACAGCCATAGGTCACTATTAGGCGTACGACTGCATTATATGCGATGAGTTTGGCTCGCCTAAATAAGACTCGACTGCGGAGAATATGGCCTAAAGCATGAAGACACCTATCTCTACTCTGAACTATTTTCATTGTTACGATACATCTGACCAAATTAGTTTCAATCAAATCGGTGATGACGTCAGATGTCTGTTGCTTAGAACTTAACTTACGTTTGGTCGCAGCCAATCAAAAAGCAGTAATCGAGTTGGCGGCTCTCTCCTCCAAGCTCTCTATTGTGGTGGTGGTGGTGGTGATAACAGGCGGAGGGTCAATGTGCAAGACATAGTTCGCTTGACGATGAAGCGACAGCAACTCTCTCACAGTTATTTATCTGGTAAAGTTCGACCTGAACTTTAATTGTCCGAGCCTAGAAGCGACTGCGGTCTTTCGAGAAAAATGTGCTGAGGACAATTCATCTTCTGTCAATAAGGAGGGTGCTGGACAACCGCCCCAAGAGCCCTAGGCCATTGAGAAGGCCGCGGTTGAGGTTGGATAATACCGTCGAGAAAGATTCGGGACGAGAGGGGGCGCCACACTGGAGGGCGGCGGCCGAGAATAGATCCCGCTGGAGACAGCACCATTAATTCTCCTAACCACCAAGTTCGTGTAAGATCAACCAAAAAATTTCACACCAAACATTCATTATTCTGATCATAAAATGCCAGCGCGATATTAATCGCAACAATTTGAAAAATAAAAATAAGGCAAACACCACAACGTAGAGGGCTGAATAATTAGAAAGATTAAAACTCGAGCATGGATTTTACGTTTATATTGCTCTGCGGTTTGCCCAAGGATTGAGTTGATGCAGATGCAAAGCTCAGCACAGAGGACGTGTTTAAAATCCACATAATTACAAAATATTATATTCATCTACTTCCCAGTATGCTCATTGTTACGTTTTATATTATTGAGGATTGATTTTCTCTCTCTGACCCCAGAAAAGGGCTCATTACTTTCCACATTGAAAAACAATATTTAAAGTATTAATATAACGAACTCGCTGGGTTTTCCATGAATGATTTCGTATAATTTTATTGCTGATTGAATTTCAAAATGTAAATTTTTTCCTTTTCAAGCGAAAATTCAAATCAGTAATTGAATTTTTTGTACATTATACAACAAGGATTACTGTTGTGGTGTTTATGATATCGAGTTTAAATCAGCTTCTTGTGCTCGATATAAGTGTTTTGTTTGATTTCCTAAACTGAGTCAGAGGAATAATAACTCTCCCTAATTAAAAAATTAAGTTGAAAACTGCTGAACAGATTGAAGAACGGCCGTAAAGAGACACAACAACAGCCGTTACAGCTTAAGAAATGCCTTCTAGAATTTACCCGATTTATGAGGGTCGCGAGGTACATTCCGGATGTACTACTATAATCTCATGCATAATGTTGATGATATACGGCACATAAACGGACGGAGAATTGCGACAAGAAGAACAAAGTGAGATTAGCAGACGTGAATAAGATCCCAGGAACTAACTATTTGAACCGTAGGGTATAAGACACTGTAAGAGGAATGTTTGTTAAAACGGAAAACACTATAAAGGAGTTAAAATTTACTTTTTTTAATTGAGGGAAAAGGTGAAATGTCCGCAAATGAGGGAATAAAAATTAGTCAAATAGAGTCGTATATGGAAATTAACTGACAACGTGATAGTGTCATCCCGTGTCAAGCGAGACAGTTCTGACCCTCATTGTCTCCGATTTTCTTTTTTTAAAATTGAGGTATGAATTACACATGTGCGAATGATAAACGGACGTGACTTTTACTTCCCGATATTGAACCCATATATATTATTTATGAAGGTTACTGGATTGAGTAATTTGAGCTTGAAGGGTTGGAACAAAGGGTAAAGGTTTTTAGCAAATCATAGTCGGAGTCTGCTTGAGGCAGCGATACGGCTAAATTTTACAATGGTGTAAGGTTTCAGGAGCCAGCCTCGTGGAGCAGTGGATAACGTACCCGACACATAATCGGGGAGTGTAGGGGTCGAATCCACCTTTCGGTCAGGATTTTTCCCGACCGAAATTCACCTCTGACCATCTGATCATGTGAACATGATTCGAGGAGCTAGAACGACTCGTGTGCTGTCGTTTGGTCTTTGTCCCCATTGCAAGGTCATGACGAGCCAGCAAGTGGTAACATGTCTAGTAACTTGCCGTTCAGATTTGCAGTTATCATAGCAGGTCCAGTACATTAGCTCATCACACGATTACGTGCAGAGAAGTCGCCGATACTCGGTCACGAGTGTGGCACTTCAAGAAGAAAATTACAGGAAATAATTGATGAGCAATGATTTTACAAAGACGCTGGAAAAGCTGATCAGGCAGCACAACAATGACGAACCTGAAGGTTTGGACAGTCAGCCCTGAAAAGAAAATGGCCGGTTTATGTATAAATCAATTCCATTATTCCGATAAAATAAGAAATTAATTAGCCAAGCATGACCCAACAAAAGAAATTTAAAACGAGAAGGAAAAACGATTTGCTTTTGAACTCCAACAAGTTTTTTTTACGATAAAAGAAAAAATTAAAGAAAATAAAAGTTTTGAGGAAGACTTAACTAAGATCAACAAATCTTAAAGATGATTTCTCATTTGGACCATTTCCAAAAATATAAAAGTTAGTAATGATACTGAACGCGGAGGGAAAAAAAAAGAAATTGCAATGTTGTACTTTTCTTAACAATTTTTCTGAATTAAGAATAATAATCTTACAAAATAATCTTAAAGATTAAGTTTTTTTACAATTTTTACTGTTCAAACTTTGTCGATTTGCAAAGTCATAACCCATTCTCGATCACAAAGAAGTAGAAACGAGATAGGCTACTTTGGGATACAGGTGTTCCTCGTTATCCGCGGTCTTTTCATCCGCGGATTTGCTTATCCGCGGTAGGGGAAAATGCGAAGAAAATTTGCTATACGCGGTCTAGTTTTGCTTATCCGCGGTTTTGTTCCGGTCAAATACCTCATTATTATCATAATAAATGACAAATCCTAGTATTTTTACGCTTGAAATGAAAGGAAAGCCAAAAAAAGATCTTCCTGTTTTTTGGAAATCCAATAAAAAGGTCGATAATTAAGATCGCAAATGAGAGATCAAATGGCCCAAAGCGAGATTACAAAGTTTTTTAATAAAAACCATTAGATAAGCATTGTGGAAAAAAAACTAGTTCAAAAAAGTTATAAAAAAATAAAAATTATAAGCATTTTCAAATTTTTTTCGAAAAAATTCCCCTAACCCCCTTTTTCCATAAGACTTTAGTATTGTTATCCGCGGTTTTGCTATCCGCGGCAACTCCTTGGAACGTAACCCCCGCGGATAACGAGGGACACCTGTACATCGGCTTGTTAAAGATTGAAATAATTTCAGGGTCAGAGAATAGATTTATGTGTAGTCGAGGAAACTATACATTACCATCAAAAATCTCACTCAATTTTGGTCTTGCTCATCATTGGGTTAAAATACCAAATGAAATAAACCTCTGTGTTTTTACTACTTTCCATGACCCAACAGCTCGCGTTTCGCTTATTATTTTTCCGTAATACACCGAAGTCAGACTTTCAACTTAACGGGGAAAAAGCAATTAAACGTTATGAATAAACCGCGGGATCGGAGGCCGACAATTTAATTTCTACTTGGTCAATAATGATTTAAATTACAGAAACCGCTTAAGTCGAATAGCGGTTTGAATTTTGGTTTCGACATTTTCTTCATTTCCAAATATATGAAAACATTAGTTTAAGTGATTTTATCAAGGGTAAGAAAAATGTAAGGTTGTATCATTAAAATAATGTTTGCCTGATGAACAGCACAGTTCTGTCGGGCAGTTGTCGGGCAACTACAGTCTAGAAAGCTTAACCAATTAGTGGTTAACTTATCGACTTATAAATGACAACGTGATCGAATAAACTTCTTAAACGTGCACATACACATTTTAGTTGTAGGGCTAAAAGCTTCCTGCCTAAAACAGTTTTCCAAGTTTTGCACCTGTTGAATAATGTACATATTCATTATGTGTATCCAAGGAATACGACTCAATGAATTATTTATTATTATTGTTTCGTATGAATGAACAGCGTTGAATATTTGGCGGGGGACCCGATCTCTCTCAAATATTAAACTCGGGTAATAACGGGGAAACCTTGAACCGGGTCATCAGGGGTTAAAAGGTGGCGGAACGAACCGCTTGCTTCATTTTTATTTCAAGAGAAAAAGCAAAGGCGCTATATCTCACCATAACCGGAGGAATTTCATGCGATAATCGTTCAATTTAGAATTACTCGGTTAAATTGAATTCTTTTTATTCTTTCTTTCATGTAGGCCCGATCCGGTTAAGCGAGTGAAAAGAAAACTTTGCCCGATGATTTTTTTATTTCGCTGGAAGGATTTCTGGATCGCTGATTTCTCTAATCCAAAATATCTGCGATGCATTGCGGGTTATTGATTTGTACCGAGAATCCCTTTTCGAGTGGAAAGTTAAGTGGCTCCGATGAGAGTTAGCAAAAAAAGGTTCGATGTGATAATTAAAGAATCGCTCCATAAAGATTTTCTTGCTAAGCCGGAATATTTTAATTTTAGGAGGGAAAAGGGCGATACACGACGAAACAAGCAATTGGAACTGAATAACTTTTTGCTTCGACGCCCACAACGACATTACCTTAAATTCCCTTTCATAACCTTTTTCAAAGATTACCCCCCGTTGGTCCCCCTTTTTTCCTTCTCCCCCTTGCCACTTTTTACTGAGAGAAGATTTAATCCGATGTAAAGAGGGGAAGGGGGGTGAAACTTTCGATTTCAAAATTTCCAACGTTTTCTTATTTACATTCAAAGCAAACATGAATGGCTGACGATTACCAGGGAACTTTGACAAATCAAAGAAAACAGTTCTCTCTTCGAGTAACAATGTCGGCATTGATACATTTTCATTTTCGAATTATTTCTCATTCCTTTTCATGAAAATTTTTCAAAACTTTTTAAAAATCGCCGGACCGGAAACGGGGAAAATAATGAATTATTTAATCATATTGACGGTCCTTGTTAACGAAAGCGTTTTTCAAGATTAAGAGGGAAAGAGAAAAGAGGAAAATGTTTTACCTTCAACTTAAAGCATACCTGTAATTAGATTTAGTCTTCTTTGACGGCGTTTAAAACGTCACCATTTAAATTGTCTCCGAAAAAGCTTCAAGGATACTAACAGCGAGGAAATCTTTATCAGGCTTCAGGTAATTTATTTTTGCGTTTATGATACGAAGCTATGAAAGGTTTAACAGAATTGGTCTAAGCCCGTGTGAAGATCTCTTAACGGAAAAGTGTTTTATGCACTTATGGCAAAATATTCAATGTAAATTTTCAAAAACTATGATAAAAGTTCAAGTGGCTCAGGGCTGGCTGTGTGAAAACACCTCGAGGGCCATCCAACCTCGAGCTTCACCTTGGTCAACCCCTCTGAGTTCTCATGGCTCCGCCTTCTTTCAAAAAGGAGTTATCTAAAAATCTTTTAGAGGTCTGAGTCTTCCTTGTAATACTCAATCTCAGTGTCGTCACTTCGGAGCAATGCCTCCATATTGGAGTCATGACGTCACCATGGGTTCATGACGTCACTTTAGAGTCATGACGTTATGGGGTTGTGGGTGTTATGGGGTCATGATGTTATCTTGCGGGCATGATGTTACTTTGGATTAATGACGTCGGTTTTCCGCCAATCGTGACGTCGTTTACGTCATTGACCACGGACACACGTCATAGAACACAAATATTGTTTTTTTCATTTATTCGTAAACGTTGTTTTTTTGATTCTCACAGCCTCGGCCTACACTCTCTCATGGGTGATGTGGTATCATTCGAAAGAGATTAAAAGACCTATAAGAACATAGCCAATAAACTTCTCTCCAAAAACTTTCTTACCGCGCTCGAAAGTAAAAGACAATCCTTACCTCGCCTGCTTTCCCAATTTTAAAAACTCTTACCCTAAAAAAATAAAAGGAAAAACTTTCATAAAAAATTAATGCTTAAGCTTTCTTTCCCAAGAGCAATAACTTCCCATCTTTTATTCGGAACCCTAATTAGGCTAATACTTAAAAAATTGAATAAGAATGGTCTCTCCTTTTTTTTTTTTTTTTAGATTCTACTCTGAAATTCGAAACATCTCGGTCGACTTACTTTTGCAATATGTCAAAAAATGGGGAGTTGTATTTATTAAAAAAAGAAAAGAAGAGCAGAAGAAGAAAAAGAAAAATGAAAGAATGAAAGGAAGGAAAAGAGAGATCATTTTAGCGCGATAAAAAGGAAAGAGAGTAAGGAGAACTCATTTACTTTGGCAACAAAAGATGAACTTATAGCTCCAATGTAACTTTATACAAGCTCCAAGTACGGTAAAAATGTCCCATGGCATTTTCATCCGTTCCCTTTTCTTTAAATCGTTGGGAATGGCCGGAAAACTCAAAACGAAACTTTTTTTTATACTACATAAATTTGGAGATATTATATAAAAAAAATTCGTTCCTTGTTATAGTAAAAGTTTTGCTTGGGTTAAAGAAATCAATTTTCAACAGTGAAAAAGGATTATTTTTGGGGAATGACGCGAGGATTGAATGAAAATGAATTTTTTTTTTGAGAACTAATTATTTGGGAAGTATTTTTAATCCTGATTTTGAAAGTATAATTCAACTAAATGGCAAGTATTTATCTTACATGGAAAGAATTGTAAGATCAGTAAAAAATCTACTCGTAAATTCTTAGGCTTAGCAAAAAAAATTCATTGAAAAATGTTTTCACAAAGCGAAAAATTCAATTTAAAATTTAAATTTTAAAGATCCCGCCAAAAATAATGCCGGCTTAACCGAGTTAAATCCTCTTATTTCACTGGCTAATTTTTGGCGCGAAAATTCTACCAATAGAAAAAACCCCGTCCGCAAGAACACTTACGGTAGTTTGCTGCAAATTTGAGGTAAGGGAACTAGTTGACGTGTAAACTTGCACTTACTTGCTCCAAACTTGCAGCAAACTGTTGTTGCTGCTGCGGTCTGGGAAAGGACCCGACAGGCTCAGCCACAACCGCACTAGAGCCAGAGCCACAACAACAGCAAAAACCAGAAGTAGAGCTAGACTAACCATGGAAAGAGTTAGAGCCACATCTCCGTCCCAGTCAGTTTCAGCAAAGCGCTTTCCTCCAACAATAAAACTTTTCAGCTTAACCAAAACTTAAGAAAACTGTTTTTAAAATTACCACGAGCAGGAAATCAAACTTATTTTCATAAAGAAAAGAAAACAAATTTAACTTACAAATAAAAGTCTATTTAACATTCGTAAGCTTTTCCTCTGCAGATCTTTATCCGATTACAACGCATAAAAAAAGGTGGAAAACAAAAGAGGGGAAAAAACTAAATCCTATTCGAGTTGATAACTCTCCAAAGAGTTAACCGATCGTAATTAAAGTTCATATCCAGTTAACGGATTCGAAGATTAGTTTCTGGATCAAAGATTAGGAAACCGGGGATTGATGACTCGTTAGATAGGTCAGGTTAGTGAAAATAGCCGCGGGTTTGGCACGAGCTCCTGAAAAACCTTTACGACACGGGAGGGTTGACGATGAATTTATCGGTTTTTGAAATATTGCAGACATCGGAGAATTTCTTTTTTTTTTTGATATCGGGGAAGAAGGGAAAAAAAGAAGGGGAAAAAGTCGTTAAACAGGAGAAGAAATGGGGAACTTTTTTTGTAACGGGATCACGTCCGGAAAAAAAAAAGAGAAACTTTTTAATAAAATGTTTGCACCTTTTCAGATTATCGCCGGATTTAGGGAATGGTATATGGAAAAACCTTTTAGTTTTTAGTTTTTTCCCGCAAGTTTTCAACTGTAAATGATACTTTGATAAAATTAAATTGGTCAGCAGATGGCGGAGGGTCGATTTCAAATGGCGATGATCCCGATTTTTTTGTGGGGGAATCGATATCAATTTTAAGAGAGAACTAGTGGACCTAACAAGTGTATGAAAAATAAAAAGATTTTCCAGACTTTTTTCTGGAGAAATTTCTTAAGGTGAAACGAAAGTTGTTGGGTTTTAATTAGAAATCCTCACATCAGTCACCTTACCCCAAAATAACGGTTTTGACGAATAATCCACAAAGGTACAATATGCCGCGAAGCTTTCGCAAATATTTCACGGGGAAGATTTAAATTAAGTCGTATATGAAACAAAGTTAAAAGTTTAAGACACACATAAGTCTCGAAATGCTAATTATTCAAAGTTCTTTGAAATTTCCAAAATAATATTAGGGTCGTATACTCTATTTGAGGTCTGAATTCTCGAACACCGTCGCGTTTACTTATGAATGGAAGGGAAATGAATTTCGAGACTCTTTAAAAATTTAACGTTATGAAATCTCGTTTTAATAAATTACCTTATTGTTTTTAAAATCCCGGAAGACTGTCGACGTAAACCAGATTATCAAACAGCTCTAATAATGCAGAAATTATAATAAAGCCATTATGTAACAAATTAGAAATCTGTACCCCGCGAAAATGCTTAAGCTTGCTAATGGGGTAGACAAAACATGAAACATGAGATACATTTCAGGACTTCGTATCACAAAAATATTTGTTTTTCGTTGTCCGAGGTAGTTTTCTCTTCCAGTTTTTCCCTTCTTTTTAAAGGGTCACTCGAAAAACAAATCTCTTACTGTAACCATAAATCTAGAAGCGACTCCATAAAATAAAACTCAGCATATGTTTAAAGCTTTTTCCTTAAATTCATAAAAAACATCATAAATTATTCATAAAAAAAAGTGTTTGTCGTTGATTTTACAATATGCGGATCTTGGCCAAACTCAAGTTACAAATTCCATTTTTTTTAAAAAAAAAACATCGAATTCGAAAAATCGCAAATGATAATAGCACTGGAGGGAAAGTGAAAAAAAAGGCAAAGTTTTCCCAACGATTGCTTTTAGAAATTATTTTCCAGTCGGATAAACTCACGGGGATGAATCCGATCTGGTAACATTCGTAACTTTTCCACTCGAAGATGCAAACTCATCGCACACGATCTCGTTGTGTAACAATGGTTTTAACTCATAACTTATTACCCCCGTTTCCTTTTCCAGCATCTCTTCCCCCTCCTCTCTTCTTCAGTTTTTCCCGTAGTATTTCACACTTTAAAATATACTGCGGAAACTTTTCGAGGGGAATTATACTATATATATGAAAAGAAGTTTGAGATTTGAGTTAAATCGTCTCTAAGGGCTACATATCGTTTATTATGTCCATTAATTAAGTTCTTTTTTAAACCAAGATGAGCAAGTTTTTAAAGTGAAGGTTTCTCAAAAGTGCGTGACTTATCGTTTTCTGGCCTATGAAAGTTTTTGCCTACACAAAAAGAAGGATTGAAAGAATGATGCCCACACCAAACGACAAGATCCTAAATGTTTCTGCCCCCAATTTAGGTAGATGCAGATATCGATCCCACTACCACTACTACCACTACTACCACTACTACTACGACTACTACTACTACTACCACTACCACTACCACTAGCACTATTACTACCACTACCACTACTACCACTACAACCACCACTACCATTACTACCACCACTACCACTACCACTACCACTACCACTACCTTTACCACTACCACTACCGCCACTACAGCCTATTAGTTGACACTTCGACGAGTCATCTGCTACACACGGGGCTGCCATGTTCTCGAAGTGGCATCCGCCATGATCTCGAGCTGGGAGTCGCCATGATGGCCCAACAGAAAGCTGAGGCAATATGGCGACGTCCACGTTGAGATCATGGCGGATGACAATTGGAGAACATAGCAGCCTTGTGTGTAGCAGACAACTAATCAAAGTGTTCACTCCCTCCTAGGCTCCCTACTTTGCATCAATATCTGCATCCCCTTACATATTATATTCAGGGGCAGAAACACTCCCAATAAAGTCTTAAATCTCGTCTCGGTCTCGTCTTCAACATGAGACCAAACTGGAACTCATTGCTCCGAGATGAGGCTCTAGCGTTGTAGAATATAACAGCGCTAGAGCAAAAAATAACAACTAGCTTTAAAATACATTATCCTCCGGAATTAGTTTCAGAAAAACGGAAAAGAAAGTTTGAGATTTTCTGTCAATTATCCCATCCCGTTCTAGATCAGCTTGATAAAGTAAAAAATCACCCATTTTTTTACGCACACGGAAAAATTGAAAAACATTGCTTTACCCCCTAACCCGTTATTGGGTAATAAAATAGCCGACAGGCAATCGCAACAAAAATTGGAATTTTTGATTTTCCTTTTTAATATCTTTGTTGATTTTTCACTTGTATAACGCGATTTTAGTTCCTGTTCAAACGTTTTCCCATGCAAGTCCTTCCCTTTAACTCTAAAATTTTTAAAACTTCCCTTTGCACACAACTTGACGTCATCTCAATACCCGCGAATTCTTCCCCCCTTCAACGACCTATAAACTAAAAAGGCAATATATCGATCAGTTAAAAATTTAATCACCTAATAACTTCACCGCATTTAAAGGGAAAAACCCATCAAAAATTTAAATCAAAAATCTTCAATTCGCCATATACAAGGTCAGTTTATGCTCAGCGAATAAAAAATAATGGACATATAAGTTACGAGTAGCCCGATGTAATAAAAAAACTCCATCCAACAGTATTCACGGTTATAACCTGCAATAAGTCATTAAATAAAAATAGAAAACGACGAAGCGCTTTCCCACAAAACTTATACTAAACTCTTATCCGCCCCCTTCTTCTTCCCCGACGAAAGCGGAGGAAGGATCATATTTCGAAGTTCGTAAAACAAGTCCTACGCCACATTGACCGCGAACAATTTGTTGTTAGAAAATAAGCCAAAAGGCATTTGGCAGAAACTTGTAAAGGGAATGCACAAAAGCTGGATTGTCAAGATTCGAAGGACTTAAATGGGGTAAGAGGAAAACCTCAAACAGAATTTGAGGTGAGGCATTAATGTTTGATAATGTTACTTCCTGAAAGAAAAAAAAAGTTTTTCTCTTCCAAGTCAGGTCTTGTTTCCATTATGTAGAAGAAATGATAATGTGGGATTCAGTGCTTCGGGGCTCTTATGAGATATCAACCCCTTCTAGTGCCGTTGGTTTTTTTTAAATGACGTGCATGGGCTTGTTTTTTTATGTTCAACATATCCGTAAACACGTGGCCACGTCGAAAGTATAAAGACTTTACATCAAAAAAATGTAAATACTTGATTTAATTACAAGCACTATTACCGAAGTTTCTCGTGTTAAAAAATTTGGAAAAGTTGTAAATTGAGAATGAGAGATGTCAATCTTTTGAAGAAATCAAGCAGGGAAAATAAAATGTTTCCTCTCTTCTTCTCGAGGTTTATAGAGCCAGCAAGCTAGTAGGAAAGAAATGCTGACGGACGGCTGGAAATGGTGGGTGGTAGTAGTGGTCAGGTGAGGTGGTCTTGATCTGATCAAGGTGGTGGTGACTCAGTTTACTTACTCTTACTCTTACTCTTACTCTTACTCTGATGGCTCTACAGGACTTGGAGTCCTACTGCCGCAGTTACGCCGCCTTCCATTCGACTCGATTAAGAGCCACCCTCTGCCAATCTCCTACCCCCAGGTGTTGGGCACCCTCCCTTACGTTGCCCGACCACCGTTTCCAAGGCCTCCCCGTCGGTCGCACAGCATTCACCCTCCCATTCATCTCTGTGACAATAGCCCGCTGTGCCGGCGCTGGCACCACATGATCTGCCCACTGCAACCGCCGCAATTTCACGACGCTCATTATCCACGACTGCTCAGTGAGGTTTCGGATATCGCGGTTGCTACGTTGTCGCGGCTGATCGAGCGCGGGGTCACATATTGGGCCTAGGATACACCGCAGGACACAATTTTGGAACACGAGAAGGCGATTCTGGTCTCGCATTGTAAGAATCCAAGTTTCTCAGACTCAGTTTTCCTAACCAATTTTTTTTTCACGTTAGATTAGGTTCAAAACATTTTAAGAAAGAAAATTGGTTGGCAAATTGAGTCACAATTACCTTGATCATATCGACACAACCTCACCTGACTACCATCATTACCAGCCACCTTAACCGGACCACCGGTATCCACCACCTCCGGCTGTCAATCGGCAATGCTCCTCTACTGGCTTCCAGGCTCTACGAATTAATTAGCTATGAAGCTAATCCATCAACCTGACCACCACCACCACCACCACGTACCATCTTCAGCTGTCAATCGGCATTTCTTCCCTACTTAAGCCCTCCGCACATAGGTGATCTTTCATTTGGCTGGATCCTTCCAAGCCTCAGCCGGACTCTGACCGTGAAAAAATTACTCCATTAAACTTGTTGACTTCCAGATCTGCTCGGTTCTCGATTATCAAAAGCTGAGAACAAAGGTTCCTCCCTTCTACTCACGTTTCATTCAATCAAATTGACATCACCCGCTTAGCTTGGCCCCTAAATCCACTTTGCCAGGAATATTTTCCAAAACCCTAACGACCTTCTCCAGAACGCGATTAAACGAGAGAGGCGTTTTTTTCCCCACTGAAAAATTCGAAAATAATTGCCGGTTGAAACTCAAGGGATTTGCAAACGTGAGGAGACTTCGTATATTTATAAAGCGAAATAGTTAAATATCAATATGTTTGTTTATCGTTCATCAGTTCAAGTGTCTAAAATATAATGATTGTTAAATATTTAAGTTTTGAATATATGTAGTTTTCAAAAGCAAGTGGAAAACATTAAATTTGGCAAATATTTAACTTTATAGTTTATTGCTCGGTAGATGAATGCAGCGGAAGCATAAAATTTAACCTAATAGTTGGGTGAGAATTACTTCAGATTCAAGAGCTCAAAATCCTGGCTTCTCGTTGGCTATGACCAAAATCGTTTTCAACTGACTTCAGTAGATTGGTAGTGACGTCAGCCGTCATCTGCTGCTCGCTACTTAATTCACGTTTAGTCAATCAAAAAACAACAATGGAAGAGCCATTTTAATTCCTGCCAAAATTTTTGCGCCAAATTAAAAAAAAAAATAATGCATCCATGAAATAAACCTTGAATCCAATCTATGGACTTTAATCTCTGCAGAAAGGTTATTTCACGAAACGATGCAAATTTTAGTATTTTGAACAGCTGGTGCGCTTACCAGAACAAATGGAACTTAAAGTTTATTCACAGTTGTCTCAGGGAAGAGTTTTGTTATCTTTGTAAACCGCATGCAGTCAAATTATACTGAGGAAAGGTCAAAACTTGGCGTTCGGGATGTGACTGTTAAATTTTATTAGAAAATAATGTGGATCCTCATTCTTATCATATTTTCATCATTATCTTATCTTATTCGCACCTTATAAAATGTTCATCGTCATTCCTAAATCCGCAAAATAATCGTTACAAAGTCTTATCAATTTTCGGATGCTACCAAAAAAGAGAAGAATTATTTTTATATTTCTCTCAATTAATGCTCTTAAACGATTAAATCAACCCTTAAAAATAATTAACAACCAATTTTTCATCATCCGGAAACTTTCTCAAACAAAACCATGATAAAAAAATTTCAAAAACAACTTGAAAAAATAAGAAGCTTTTGTTTTCATCAGCTTTAAAATCCAGCACCGGAAGAGCAATCCTATAGCTTATACTTACAAGTCAGACAAAAAAGGATTTGAATATAATCTCAGGATTTTACATACCGCAACAACAAGCAAAAATATCATCGACGCTAATAAGAGTTTTAACCCCGTTCCTACTCCTTGACATGTCTGAACATGTTAAAACAGTCCAATGCTAAAAAGGTATTTTCTCTTTTGAAAACGATTCATTGCTCTATGTTAACAAACCCTGGGATTGTAGCCCAAATGGCACGATTCCCGATCCTCTGTTTTTTTTTTTTTTTTGTTAATAGCGAACTGTCTAAAATTCAACTGATCAATATTTATTTCTATTGTGCAAACGAGAGCTATCTAACGAATAAATTTTCGACTCCCGTAGTCAATACAAGCGATACTGTCCGAAAAGAATAAGACGAATGCATCCATTCCGAGGTTAACAACTTTTTAGGGCTGGTTGGGAGAGGAAAAAAAAAACCTTCGTAATGGAAATAAAAAATCGTTTTTCCCTCTATAAATCTAGGTAATCGCGATCACGAGTCTCTCTTTTTTTTTTTTTAACCACGGGAGGGAAGGGCAGAGTTTTTCCGTGATTAAACCATGTAATCGAGGCTTAATCCGGTTTTGTAAGCTTCAATTACGTATAATTTCGATTCCTTCACTATGGGTGCTTTGTAATATGGTCTCATCTTAATGGATTAAATTATATCGGTTAAAAGGAAAAGTGAAAACGATCGTTCCTTTTCATGATGTAAAACCTTTAAGTTTGTACGGGAAAAGAAGATCTTGATTGCTTCGTATTCACAAGGAATTAGGTTTTTCTTCAAGTTGGAAACTAAATGTCGTTTCGGGGAAAAACATTTTTTTAACTTTTTCATATATGAAACATGTCTTATAATAGGCAGAGCCGAAGGAGAGTGGCAGGTTAATCAATAGTGGATTGGCCATTAGTAAGCACTGGTGGCATATGAAGTAGTAGCCCCTTTATGATCTTCGTTCTTCAAAATATTGACTCCTTTCCTTTCAAAAGTTTACTATATTACGCAATCTCCAAGTGTCAGAGTCACTTCAGACTCATGACGTCACCGTGAGATCATGACGTCACTTCAGACTCATGACGTCACTTCAGACTCATGACGTCACCGTGGGGTCATTACGTCACTTCAGACTCATGACGTCACCGTGGGGTCATTACGTCACTTCAGACTCATGACGTCACCGTGGGGTCATTACGTCACTTCAGACTCATGACGTCACCGTGGGGTCATTACGTCACTTCAGACTCATGACGTCACCGTGATGTCGAGACATCAGTTCAGACTCATGACGTCACCGTGGGGTCATGACGTCAGCGTGGGGTCATAATGTAGACTTTGGATTAATGATGTCAGCCTGCCGTCAAAATTGATGTGTTGACATTGGATCATGACGTCACTATGGAGTCATGACGCCACCTCGGGGTCATAATGTTACCTTGGGGGCATGATGTCAGTTTGCCGCCGAAATTCAGAGATTGTGGTGACGTCATCGAACACACCCGTTGTTTTTCAATTGCCACAGCCTCGGCCTAATTTCTCTCTCACGGTTTATGTGGCATCATTCGAAAGAGAATTAAAAGCTCTATCAGAACATACCCTATAAATTTCTTTCAGAAAACATTACAGCAAGATGTATGGAATTAAAGGGGGTGTGGTTGCTCGAAAGTAAAAACTTCAAAAGCAATTGAAAAAATTCAGAAGCAAACAAAACGCAAACATCTTTTCCTCTCTCAATTCGGCAACAGGAAAATTTTGGCAACATCGCAAAGTTACCCCATATTTCCCATTATGTATGCGCTTAGATTAACAACGCGAACGTCCCTTTGTGGTGAGTCGACTCTTAAAACCCACATATATCTCAAAGTCTTATTAATATATTGCCAAGGAACATTCCAAACGCATGCAAAATATGCGGAAGATATAATCATATTCCTAAAATTTATTTCCTCTGCTAAACTCGCCTGTTAATAATACTTTATTATCGGGATCCTCGTAAACACGCTGCTGCTTGTTTGTTTACACTGCCAAAAGATTTCCACATATGAACGAGATCAAGCCTTTAGGGACGTTATAATATTTGTTAAAATAGTGTTGACAAATTCATCCTCGAGGTATTTATCTTGTAATTTTTTTTTCAAATATCATAAAAAAAAAAGAGTAAACTATTCCCGGATTCATTCCCGATAACTCGTTTTAATATTCCAGTCGTGATCCATAACAAAACATCCATTCTTCAAACTTTCAAAAAAAGAAGTCTTATATTGGAAATAGCATTACAAAATATATGAAAAAGTTTGAGGTTATGTTTATTCACCTGAGGGATTCCGTTTTCCCTAACTTTTCGATCGAATTTTCTTCCGGAAGTCATAAGTATATTTCTTCCTTTTACCTCCCCTTTCCCGCCCATTTTTTCGCTCTCGGGATTCTCTCTCTTTAGCGAAGATCTCATAAAACACTATTAATGCAGTCATGGAAGGAAGAAAAATGCCTGGCCCTGGCGATGTTGCAGCATCCATTAATCTTATCAGCAGACATGATAAAGGCAATTGACTCGAAGAAAACTTGAAAAGGTTTGGGTCTTGTCTGTTTTTATTTATTTCGTTTAATATTTTATCACGATTTTACGGGGAGGAATGCTCGACCCTGAAAATTTTTTATCTGGCTTTAAAGCCTTATGGTCGCACCACAGATTTTCCTCAAGATGTGTTCTACCCAATAACAGTCTCTTAACTAATAGTCTATGGGTTGTCGGTCGGAACATTAACAGTCCTGCTTCAGATTTGGCGCACCTAGCCTTGACGAGCTCCAGATTCCTTCTGAACCGGAAGGTAGTAATCTGGTAAGGGTTCTGGTAAGGGTTCTGGTTAGGGTAACCGGTGAGGCATGTTTTTGTCTTGCTCAAGGAATGGCGTCCTTGCCCTTGGTGAGCTCCCTTCTCAGAGTTATGAGTTAGTGGAGGGCAACAGCTTCGCTAATACTGAACTAGGGCTGAAGATGGTAGTAATCGGCAAGGCCTAGGCTGAGATACCGGGAGGCAGAGTTGGATCAATGGTATGGCTCCCGTACTGCGATGTGGAAGATTATGGAAACACATTTATTTGATATTCCCAGTAAAATTATCAATGGTTGGCCATGATGATCGCCAATCTCCGACGAGGAGCGGGCATTTAAAGAAGAAGGGTTCTAGTAGGGGAGGGGGGGGGGGGCAGCAGTCCTACCAGTACTGGCTTAAGGCTGAAGACGGTAAAAGTTGGCTAGGCTTAAGTCCAGAAAGCAGGAGGCTGAGTTGACGGTATGGCTCTTGTGCTGCGAGGTGTTGGAAAAACACCACCGCATTAAGTTCCCTAGTATAGCCATCATGGTCGAGGGTTTGGTGTGCAAGACCCAAGACAGTCGATTCGGCTAGGGTCTATTGCTCGCCGCAATAAGCTCTCTCTCTAACCATGATGGTCGCCGATTCCCATTGCAGGAAGGCACTGTAAGAAGAACTAGTCTAGTAGGGAGTGGGCACTTCAATAAGTCGTCTGCTAAATATGGGGACGCCATTTGCAATTCTGGGAGATGCAGTATTCTCGAGATGCGTGGAAGTCGCCATGATGGCTAAAGCTTATCTTATGAAGCAAAAGTAATGACTCCCATTTTGAGATCATGGCGGACCTACAGTTCAAGAACATAACAGCTTCCAAAATTGCCAATGGCAATCATCAACAGACGACTCACGAAAGAGACAATTGCACCCATTCTAACCTCCTTCGACAGGAAAGAAAATAAGCTACCTGCTTTACTTTCGGCAAACTTTTTAAGATTTTTCTGGGTAAAGATTCAGGCACTCCGTGAAGAGAACAGGGTAAGGAAGACTATTCTTCTGGTGCTTTTTCCGACTGACATACGTTTGTGTGTGGACACTGCTGGGACCGCGGTATTTAAAAAATTTTCCGCCCTGTTAAAATCCTTTGCGTTTTATATTTTAAAAAAAAATCCCCGTATTTCCCTCGCGCGCGATTAGCGAAAGAGTGTGGTTTTTAATAAAGCTTTCATTAATCAGAAATTTTATTTCATATTTTGAACGGGGCGAGGCAAAATGAAATTGGTTTATTAACGTAGAAGGAAAAGGGATTTCAAGCAAAGCCATTACATCATTTTAACAGATGTCGCATCTGCGCTGGGCGGGGGAAAAAAGGTAAAATCTTTCTTTTTTCGGCGTGAAAAACACCCTTTTTTAATTCTCGTCAATATCGATTAAACCGTATCATTATAATATTCAGATTTTCCCCGGTTTTTTTTTCCTCCCGCGAAATAATTTTATATCTTTTGAAGATTTCTTTCCGGATGTAAAAATGAGAGGGGATCGAAAGGAGGTCTTAATTATTTTCGTAGCAAGCAAAAACGATTTTATGTATCTTATTCTTGGACTGAGCTATTTCCAAATGGGGAGGAACCCGACGAAATGAAGGGTTGGTTTATGACTAAAAATAAATTATGGAAAGGACGCGGCATCGTTTCGCTTTTGCCGCTCTTTTTTTTATTATTTCTTTTTTCTCCTCTTTTTGTTTTGTAATAAAAAGCTTTTTATATTTTTTTACGTTTAAAAAGGTGCTGCACGTAAATGGTCCTTGTCATTGACGAGCCTAGAGATTTGGCGGCAGCAAAAATCTTCTCTGGTTAAAAAAGAACCAGAAATTTCAAACTGGCCAGGCTTCTGGAAAAGCAGGATCTATTACGGAAGGACCTAAGCCGAAAATTTTTAGCCTGCGACTCTCCAGATATTCCTTTTTACAGTTGTCTTCAATAGCTTTCTGGTCCGTATAAGAAATTTTTAAAAACATAGTTCTTCTTCTATTCCATTACTCACTTTTAACTTTTAAAACAAAAATCTCGCCACTTTCAAAGAATTTTAAGCAGAACCCTAAAAAACCCCTTAAATCTTCCACAACTTCAGTATAACAATGCAATGCTGCATATAAAAAAAAAACTTCCCGGGAAGTATATATATCATCCCTACTTACGAAACATCTTTAGGAAGAAAATGAATGTGAAAAGAAAACTTGCGTTATATAAAATGATTTTCAATAAGAAGACAAGACAACTTCTTGTCTCGGTGAAAGTTAATGAGAGCCTTATGACTTGGAAAAAACTTTCCAAACCTTTCTTTTAAAACGTGCTAAAAGTTTCCCCCGGCCTCTTCCTATCTCATCCCATTCGATTCTTTCCTCCGTGAAGAAACAAGCTATCTACGACTTAGTTAATGGCCTGGTTTTATTACAAGAAGATAATGTATCAAAAAGTAAAACTCTAACAAAGTCTTAAATGTGACTTTTAACGGGAGGGGGCTAAATTCAACGTCATATAATATTAATCATAATGCGATATATATTTCCCCGTCCCCTCCTACGTGTTAGAGTCTCCTTTTACCTACTAATTCGAAATGGATGCGAAATGACGAACGGGTTTGTGGGAATCGCATTAAACAGTTAAAACCGTGTGCTATCGATTTCTGTCCCGGCTAATAGTGGTCGCTCTTTGATGTCCCCATCCTTGGTCGGTTCCGGCTGCCAACCGTCCGTCGTTTTCTATACGTTCCCTTTTTTTATTTTTCGAGTTCGAAATTTAAAGCTCTTTATTGTTTTGATATTTGCGATGCCTAATGTCAGTTTTATTGTTTTCGAGGAAAATAAGACGATAAAAATGGGGGAAGATAAGAAAAAAATGGGGAGAGGAAAAGAAAATGGAAAGGATTTCAGAAATGTACTATGATATTTTTCAGCCCTCGAGGATGATTTACGATTTTGAATATCTAGGTTGTTTAGTTATCGACGTAATAATAATCAAATCATGGGATTTTGATTGATGGCTTTCGTGTTTTTTCCCCCCTTTAACTTTTTTTTCGTGTTTTGTTGCAATGCAGGCTTTTTCTATTAATTGTGGAGACTACTGAAGTTAAATTTATTTTCTCGGTTTCTTTAACTTTCCGTTTGTATAAGAAAATCTAAAAATCGTATCATTAAAACCTTCTAAAAACAAATTCTAAAACAAAAATAATATAAAAAAAATTAATTTATTAAAAATATTTTTATTAATGGACAAATTCCTTTTTACGCCACTGGAAAAAGTAAAAAAATATCATACCAATCGAAAAACGCAACCTTGAAAACAAACAACCAATGAAAAGCAAGCTTGCACGTGAATGGTTAAAAATTCTTAACTGTGATTGGTTTCTATTTTTAGAACGACCAATCACAACGCGTCTCTCTTCCAATTGGTTGAAATTCTCAAGGTCATCACTCCGATTCGTTCTCTGATCTTCGACAAGCAGTGCCGTAGCTAGCAATACATTAAAATTAGAAATTCAATACTTTTTCTACCACATATATTTTTTTTTAAATATTTATTTATGAGGAGAGTCATTTGTTTTTTACACGTACGCGTTCGAAAACAGGAATAGTGTTCGGTCCCCTAAAACTTAATGCTGGATCAATATCAGGCTTATCGTAGTTTCAAGAAAAAACACAATTTGGCTTTATTAATTAATAATTAACAGAAAAGCGGGTATGTCGAAGCCAATGGTATACTCGTGACTAATTTCACCATGAGTTCAAAATGAAAAAATTCGATTTATCTGCATACAAAATTTAATTTTTAAATGCGGAATGCCGGATCAAAAAATTCTTGTATTAATCTCGAAAAATGAAATTACTTATTCAAAATAATTTTGCAAGGATAAAAAAAAATCAACGAAAAACGCTTCGAGGAAAAAGAAGTACATGCCAAGTTAAAGTGTTGACGGTGAAAAGGAAGTAGAGTACAAGCGTTTAACTTTTGAAGAAACGGAAGTTGCTCAAGCTATATACACGAACCAAACAAACCGAATACAAGAGGAGAGAGAAAGCGAAACCCTCATGCATGTAAGCAGAAATTTTATACCGGAAAAAAAGCTAATTTATACAGTCAGCCGTATTAGTTTTTTCACCTTTTAAAGGGTCAATCGTCACGATTTTTCCCTCCTGCGTTTGAATTTTATATAACGCCATCAATCTACCAACATGGATTCCTTTTAAAATAATTCAAATTTCTCACTTTCGCTCTATGCGACCCTACTTAATTTTTTATTTGTTTTTCATAAATATTTCAATCGGGTGAGTTTATTCAACTTCAAATTTTTGGTCACGTTATGCGTTGACCCGCAACCGCACATGAGAGCGCCAAGGAAGGGGGGAAAAGGGATATGATAACTGGTGTTTGCGGAATGCTGACTCGTTGCCCGCATGCCATGGTTTTATAAGTAGTATAATCCAGTTTTTAGGAGGTTCAAAACCCGGAAGGAAAAAAAAGGAAATAACATAGACGAGAGTTAGAAATATAGAGCAAAGCAGGAAATTAAAGGTTTCGACTACAAGCCCATTTTTCTTGGTTTTTTTTCCTTCTCTCTTTCTTACTTTGTTTCAAAGGTTCAATTCTTAATGTTATCTGAGGGAAAGAGAATTTTTTCTTTGGACTTAAACTATTTTTATCAATAAATTTTATAAGTTTTATCATCTTAAAGTTGGAGACCTTATCCCATGTAAAACATCTTATTTTTTTTCTCTTGCTTAAACATAGTTTTTGTTTTGTCAGAGTCGAGAGGCACCAGAGGCGCACTACTGACCAAAGCGTTCGCGTTTTCATAGTTCTATTAAAACGCACCCACAAAAAATCCCTAATTTTTTTGATCTAAAAATGAAAATCCACTCTCGAGAATGAAAATATCGCAATTAAAATGATGAATAACGACTTCCAGCGATTAAGAAATTCGTGTTTCATTAAAACAAGTTGTTACACTCGTACGTAGGGTAGCGAACGGAAATTAAACTTTGTTATCAGTTTCCGAGTCTTGTCATGTTCGATTGTATGCTGCCTATTCTCAGGAGCGTTTTTGTTAAACTTTTGAATTAAAAAAAAAAAAAGAAAAGGAAAAAAAAAACGTTTCGAGAATGTTAAACGGTTTAGGTGTAAAATTTTACACGTGTTAAAAGAGATTTTTCCAGTTCGATTTTGTTTTTCGTAAGGTGGAAAATTTTCTTGAGTACGGGGTCGCGTAGCGCTTGGAAGCGAATGTCAGCGCTGTTGTCCCTTTGACATTCAAAGTTTACAGATGATTCTGGGGGTGTATGATAGGGAAAAAGCGTGCATTTGACAATCATTCCAATACCCTGACATAACCCTCTCAACTCTTGACATTTGTTAGCTGAATGATTCCTCTTGGAAAGCCATCAGTCAAAAAGTTCCTGGCAAAATGTCTTTTTTTTTTTTAAAAAAAAAAATCGCCGGGATTTTAATTAATAGGATTTGTGCTTCTAAGATTGATAGTCAAATTAATGAGAGGCACGAGTCCATTAAATCGGTTATTGACTTAAACTAAACCTATTAATTTTTGATCTTAGTGTTCAGCCTGACTTTCCGATAATAAAGCTCGGAAGCGAAAAAAAAGTTGGACCTTATGCGAGGAGACCATTTGACCCCAAACTGATCTCTGTAAATTTTCTCAAATCCATCTCAAAACTGTATTTAATTTCTGAATTCACCCACTCATCCAAACTGAACCGAAACCGGAAAAAAATCTGCCGGGAAATCAGCAAAAGTAAAGAAACCAAACCCATTTATCAGAGAAAGTTAAAAAAAAAAAAAAAGAGTTAAAAAAAGCAAATGAAAAATCTTAAAATCCGCTGTGACGCTTTAAAAACTCCAACTTAAATCAAGCTCGAGGAGAAAAGGGTTCGACTAAAGGTTCGGTTTAAAATCTATTGAACTTCAACTCATCTGTTTCAGACACTTCGGCCTTAGGCGATTGCTGCTCATCAGAGTCTTCGCCTTGCAGGAGGGTCTCAACTTATCCGGATTCCCTCATTCCTGCATCGTCCCCCCCCCCCCCCCCTCTCTCCATTAAATCTAAAATTTCACCATCAGGTTGAATTTTAACTTATAAATTAATTCGACAACACCCTTAAACCTTATTTAACGTGCTCTAGTTTGGGATGTTAATATCCCCTCCTCTTCCTCTCCCTCATCAAGCTCTTTTCCCGGTAAATTTGTGAGAAAAAAAATTCTCGGGTAAAAATTCATTTCGTTTACATCCGTTCGAACGCCTCTCGTTTAGCAAAAAAAAAAAAAACCCTCGTTTGTTTTCTCTTTTCATTTACATCCCCCTGAACAAACATTTTATAATTAATTAGCAATTTCCGTTCATTTTTAACTTTTTAACCTTCTTTCATTTCCGAAATATATTTTCCAACTTACCGGAAGTGCTAAGTCCGGGGCTCGATGTGAATTTGGCTACGTCGACGATTTTCACGGCGAAGTGTTGATTCGTTTGACGGTGAATGCATCTCCGCACTAAACTGAACGGACCCCTGAAAAAAAAAAAAGAAGAGGGATTAGGGAAGAGATAAAAAAGCATAAATCCCTTGAAAAAGAAAGGGAAAGAATGTTTAGGATTTAAAAGGGGAAATCAGAGTAAAGCCAAAGGTATCCTTAAAAGTGTATGCTTCACCAACTCGGATAAATCATTGACAAATGTGGTATTGGAGAAACTATTGTTACCATTGTCGAAACTGAATTTGACAGATTCTTCGATTGAATCTATTTTGAATATATCTTTCGATTTGAAAGGTTCTCGAAACGTGGGTGTCAGTTTTTAACTTGGAAAAAATCGAGTTCACCACACTAGAAAATAAGTTATCAGAGAGGAGTACAGGTGGCCCTGAACTACAAAAATAAAATTTACGCTGAATGGCAGATTTACTGTACGGATGTAAGAAATGGCGGCGATGCTGCTGGTAACAAAGAAAATCGTGGGATGAGCCTAAAATCGAATCGTTCAAATGGGAAATTTCATGTGGTGAAATTGGTATTAAGCTCTGACGGTTCTTGTAGGGTCTTATGACCTTTAGTTAGGGCCATTTTCGACCTTTTTTAAAGACTAAAGTTTTTTCTGACATGACAGTGTTAAAAACTGGAATTGTTAGTTTTTGGGTGCTTGAATATACAGCATCTGATATCTGATCTGCCGGTGGATAAGAAATGTTTTATTGGCGCGAAAAAAGCGCAAGCATTCCCCGACCGCAAGGACAGTGCCGGTAGTTTGCTGCAAGTTTGAGGTAAGGGACCTAGTTAACGTGTAAACCTTTTTTTAATTGCAGCAAACTACCTACACTGATCACCTTGGTGAGCAGCCAAAGCCGCAAAGACCACGAGACAGCCGCAAGGACCACGGGACAGTCGCAAGGACCACGGGACAGCCGCAAGGACCACGGGAAAGCCGCAAGGATCACGGGACAGCCGCTGATCACCTGGTGATCAGCGGCTGTACAGTGATCCTTCAGATCCAGTCATTCTTCTCGAGCTGATCCTTAAAACTCGCTCTCACTGGTTCTCTCTTCTTTTACAAAAATTCAACAATTCGATCCAAAGACCAACAACCTGTCCACTCTAATTCCATGTATAGCTGCCATAAATTTTGTTGGGCATAGACTATATAATGTACGGTGACCTTCGTTTGCAACAGCTAAATAAAACTGGGAAGGCTATGACGCCACTGGCGTCTCGCCAGAGAAGATCTACCGGTAAGGTGGACGTTGCGGGCAGCTAAGTAGAGGCCTCGTGGTTCGAAAAGTGTTGGCAGACTCCAGAGAGACCCAGATCGTGAAATACACGACTTCTCTCAACTAGGGAGCCTTATAAGGCGTGGATGAATCATCTGGTACATTGAAATACGCCATTTTGAAGACTAGAAGCTGCTGTAAACTCGAATCTGACGGCCGCTGTTCTCGAATTGAAAAGCGAACATCGCGATTGGCAGATTCTTCATTCGAGAAAAACGGTCATCAAATTCGAGATCATGGCAGCTTTCAGTTTTCAAAATAGCGTACCCTTACAACTCATCGACACTAGCCCCTACCCTAATCCCTACCTTGAATTTTTTTCTTCCCTTAGACGAAATTACAAGAAGAATAAAGTTTAAAGAAAGAAACGAATTAAATTAACGAATTAATTAAACTTGTTCAATTTATCCTAACTGCATTATAAATTAACTCACACGTGAACTCTTTGCTTTTGGGTAACTTAATATAATTCAATTGATAATTCCGAATATTTTTCCTTTAAAGAACTACCCTCATAAAAACGAAAAGGAAAAGATTTCCAAGGCTGAAAATATCATCTCGACATCCTGACTTGAATTTACAAGTTTTAAAGGGGGTTTTATATTATACATCGAAGCACAGCACCTCTAAAAAAAAATCATATCATAATTTATTTATCCTTTTAAAAAAATAAAACTTTAAAAAGAGGCTCGGTTTATCGATGACCTACTCCACATATTCTGCTCGCTTAAACACGTTTCCCGTTTATCGAATTACAAGAACCGTTCCCCTCCCGCCTACGTTTTCCCTGTTCCTTTTTCCTCCCGCATTTCGGATGGGGAGATGCTTTTTTTTCGGTGAACGATATCGATAACTTAATCGAGTTTTTGAAAGGATGCCGTAGATCACCTAAATTGGGAAGAAAATACCCTCCGCACCCATTCGGATATATATACGCATCGCGCTGAAAAATGCTTCGACCCCGAGGCTCATTAATTTCAAAATTTTCTCCGTGAAAATCGAAGTCGTGAAATGGAGATAAATTAGACACACATTACGCCCGGACTCGTAAAACCGAAACTTTGATCAAGGTTCCCGTGGGATTATCGCGGTCGGGGAATCATCCTGTGGAAGTTGGAACGGGGAACGACATTTTTACCTTTTTATTTTTTTCGTTTTACGAATCGTCCTTCCTAAGCATGAATTGAGAGTTAAAGGGGGTTTAGACAAAACGGCTACTTTGCAATTGGCCTCATTCATAAATAAATTTCTGCAGCAAGAAAATTAATTAGAAATGATTGAATTTACCAAAAAAAATTAGAAGTAGAGGCAGGCACAAATCAGGGGAGACTGTGGCTGTGTTAGAAAGACAAAGCGACTATAAATGTGGGTCGGTTATGACTCCCCAACTATAGAGTGGCCTATATAAGTAGGCTGGCCGGCGGTGAAGCCGGCTAGCCCTACAGGCCTAGATAAAAAAGTAGGCTCTGCGCAAAATTGTCCCGAATTGCTTTCCACCTGAAGAGCCATCAGAGGCTGAGAGGAATAGAAAAAAAAGGTCCATCCTTATAAACGTATTATTTTTATCAATATGGATTAATTTTCCTCATCCATTCGAAATATTCCAGTGTCGTTTCCCTTTCAATAAAAAAAACACCAAAACAAATTTAAATATTTTCAAAGGATTCATTTGTATATTTTTTCCTGATTAAATTATAAATCCTCCCCAAGTTAATTATAAAAAGTTAAAGAATGAATTAGTTATATTTTTTTTTTTTTTTTTGAAAAAAAGAAACTTTCCTGCGGTTTCAATTAAGAAAACATTATTATATGATTATTTTCCCTTCGGGATTTGCGGAGAACTTTGGCGGTTTTTAGTTGACCGCTATACCTCGCTTTTTTTAATTTAAAAAAAAAAATCCCTAAAATGGAACTCAAAGAGAATTAGATTTTATTTTTTCAAAATTCGGACCGATAAGTTAAACTGAGTAAAACCGATTAAAATGCACCAACTGTTTGGTTTATTTAAACACGGGAGTTATTTAACGGGCAAAAGCTCCGTGTAATAAGATAAACTAATAACCGTGCGATCATGTGGATATGATATCATCAAATTTAATTCAAGTAAAATCCGTATCATTTTCTATTTATCTTCATTTTTATTAGAACCACACGATTTCGATAATTAAAAAAAAAAGAGGAAAATTATTTGAAAAAACATAATTTTCGGAAAGGGAATCAATAATATGGAATTTTGGTCAAGTTGGAAAAAGACCTCTGCTGCATATTCTTTGTGGGATCCCCTCTAGGGAATAAGAGAAGTACTCCTGTCAGGGATGATTTATTTAAATGATATTGAACTTAACGTTTTCGTTTTCCCGGGTTGTTTCTGTCAGGAGCTTTGCTAAGCTTACACATCATTTTTCACGCTATTTTTTTTTTTTGTTATTTGCGTCGAGGATTTCGCGGTCATTTTCAGAGTTGGCTTCTGTATGCGTATTTTATTGTCTGCAACAGCGGGGAATTTTGAAGATGAAGTATAAATTTTCTGGGATGTGCACTGACCTCCTTAACGTTGAATTTATAAAGGTCGGCAAATTTTTTGTTATCCAGGAAGAAGGAAGGTACTGATGATAATGACAGTTTTTCATGACAGTAAGCTTTCCAATACCTTCCCCATCGCAGCACAGGGGCCATATACCGTCAGTCTTCGACTATGCCTCCTGCCTCTAGTCTACTTTTACCGTCTTCAGCCTTGAGACAGTACTGGCAGAACTGCTGCCCTTTACCAGAACCCTTACGAGATTGCTGTGAGAAGGAATCTGGAGCTCGTCAAGGGCAGGTGCACCGAACCTGAAGCAGGACTGTTATTGTTCCCATCGACTACCAATTTCTCCATTATTAAGCTTGTCTTACTACATTCTCATATCCGGGAAAAATGCCATACAAATTTTCTCAAATATCCTTTATCATTTTCTGCGGCTTCGGAACTGCTCCTATCAAACCTCCAATTACTAATTAATTTCCTCGAAAATTTAAAAAGGGAACCGAGAAACATGACATTATTAAATTCCTTGCCATTTTTATCACTCAACTTACAATAAATATTAATTACTCGCCCTTAATATAATTCATAATAAACTACACATCAGTCCCCCAACTTTGTTCTTGTTTAATCGTTACGCTTGCTAATTTTAAAAGTTGACGCTTCATTCCCATGATAATAAAGTTGATTGAGCCTTCTCAACCGCAAAAACCCCCACATATAAAAAACCATGCGCATAAGTTTATTTTAAAAAAAAATAAGGAAGATAAATTGCCTTTTCATTTTCATTGACGGCTCTGTAGTATAACTCTATAAAATATGTCTCCTAAAAATAGTATTCCCCAATACCACAAAAGCTTCGAAGAACCATGGTTGATGGGGAATATTTAAAAAAAAAAAAAAAAAAAAAGAATACACTCTAGTTTGTGGTTTTCGTGTTTAAACTTGTTAAATCATGTCGAGACTTGCTTTGAAAGCAATCTTTAAAAAGAAGGATTGGAGCGGTTTATTTTTATTTCGGATTTACCGAGACATGTCAAGACTTGTTCTTAACTGGATTGTTTTTTTTTGCAAATAAATGAATTGGATTGTTACAATTTAGTTTGTCGGCAAACTATTATTTTCTTCAGGAAAAGGTTTTGGTTTTTTTTAAAAAGGAGAAATTCCATGAATCGAATAAAAATTTTTTGGCACTTCCACTAGGCTGAATCAGGTTTTGTCACGTAAAAAAATTTCGGTTGAGCGGCAGAAAATAATAGCCGGGCCTGAGCGGGCCCAACAAGCCGGCCCAAACTTGAAAAGTGCGAACCCGGCCCCTGCCCGCAAAAGTTTAACCCGGGTTCGACTGTGGCCCGCAAGCTACGGGCCGAAACGGGCCCTTTGCAGGAGTCTAACAATAAGAGTATTCGGTTCGAGTCTTCTCGGTTGTTCCCGGAAGTTCAATAAGCTATAGCCATAAGCGGTTTCACGTCTGTCATCGACTTTGACTTTGCAACAATCCAAAAAACGACTTTGCTCCCTTTTTTTCTTATCATCTGTAAGTTCAGGGAGCTTGCCTGGCAGTTAATTCATTTTTTTCGACCTCAAGTTATCTATTAGCATATCAGGTCTATTTCTAAGAACTTTGAATATGTACCAGCGACCCATTTCTATTTGAAAATTCGTGACCCAAAGGAAGGATGTGAGAATTCGCAAGAAAACGAGAAATAATAAGTGTTTAGTCACCCTGTAGTTTAGGGATTGGACTGCTCCAAAGTTATTTGGTAAAGTCAAGGAATTATGCAACGGAGCTACTGACTCGATTAACACTTAATAATTCAACAATCAATCAATCTCGATTCGGGGAAACGTTAAATGAATTTTAATTTAAATACCTTTAGCTGATTTAATTAATTTTATGGAATATTTTACCTTTTGTTTTTCGGTTTTTTTTTTTTTAAAAACGCAGTGTTTATACTTATGGTGTGACGGGATTTTAATTAGTTTTTGATATTGATACCTTGTGTGTAAGCCCTTCTATCAACTTTGATAAAAAACAGTCATCTCACTTTAAATTTTTTTACAAGGTCGGACTTAACGAGTAGCCGGTCACGAGCTGCACAGCACATTGCGCAAGCGTTTGTTACAACCTGTTAGTTTGTAAGCGGTTTCTAGAGTCCTGCAGGAAGAAGAGCGACCGGTAAGGTAAATTCGGATTAGTCGATGAGCAAAAGGCCCAATCTTACAGTCCTAATGTAAAAATCTCATAAGCTTAACATAAAAAAAACCAGCGTTGTCAGATTTACAGTTCACAGCGTTGCCCATTTAAGAAGGCTCTGGTAGCCGCCATATTGCCGCTGGTGTATACATGCTAGGGCTGTGCGATATTTATCGATAACAAGAGTATCATGATATATCGATATTTCTGCTTTGTTTACCTTATGACAAAATATCACGATAATTTTTTCTTCTGCTTGTTGATAAATATCGCACAGCCCTAATACATGCAAGGAGCCTAAGTCAGTGGTCACTCTTCTTCTTGTATATATAGGACTTTCCAGAGAGAGCAAGACTAAGTGACGCACCAAAGAATGTTCCCTCGGTGTTTATATTACTATACTTAGCTGGAGTCTCAAATCGTTCTGGCAGTTTTACTGACTGATTTCTCGTCAAGATAATGCTTAAAAATCTACTCATTGCTTCATGCATTTGTACTTTCATTACTGCCCCAGAATCCTGTAATACCGGAGAAACCTAACTGAGGTCTCTGTGCAAGTGTGGCACTTGGTTTAAAGTCTCTTGACCTAAATATTTTTTTAATGATAACCTTAAAGAAACAATTTCTCTTATTGTGCGTAGTTGCATTCGGGGAAAAATGCATTCAGAAATAATGAAATAATAAAATAATTGATTATAAGATGCCCACGTTTAATTCCTGCTGACCCTTTCAATTAAGAATAATTAACTGTTGCTCATATTTAACAACGGGTTTTCTTTGAATAATGTACGTGGAATATCGCATTCAAAGTTTCAGAAGTGTTTCAGAAACCTGAAAATTTCCGCATCTTTGAAACCTGAAACCATGTAACGTTTCTAAACGTTCCTGAAACGTTTTAACCTGAACGCGATTAGGATAAACGCTCAAACTTAAAACCAAAAAAAAAACCCATAAACCGGAAATATTTTTTTTTAAAAAAACATCCGACTGCACAAGTTACTGCAATAACCCTAAAAAAAAGGAGACATTGTACACAATACATTTATTTCGTAAATGAGTGATAAAATATATATCAAGGTTATTTCTTAACAGGAAGTTCAGCCTGTTGCAAACCAGTCAGCGAAAAGGTAGGGTAAACGTCTCCATGGCAACGGGGACTCGATCGGAGAGATGTGAAATTTCTGATACGAAACCGGAGTCGAAAGTATATATAAAAAAAAAAAAAACCGGAACAAAGTACTTGATTTTCTTTTCTTTTTAAAAATGCAGTGAGATTAGCGTGGTGAAATGTCAACGAAAAGAAAAAAGAAATAAAAATGTAAATTTAAGCTTTTTCCCTGAAATAGGATCATATGGAGAATGAAATTGAGGCATTGGAGGGGTTCGTGTATAACATTTTACAATGGTGCCAAATAGGTTTTCATCGTAGATGAAAAATGCTGAGAAGTTGAAATATGACCTGGCGCTTGAAACCAAAAGACCTTGAACTGAGAAAATTTTAGATTGATGATTGCTGAAAATGTTTTTCCATTCCGTGAAGTATGCACTTTTAAAGGGATTAAAATTTCAGCAATGTTAACTCGAATATGATTTTTTTTAAATCTTACAGGAGGAAAAAAATAACCAACATGTGCCTCTTTTAGAGTTTCCGAGATTTTTTTTAAAAATAGACTTTATCGTCAATTTTACGGTTCAATTATTTTTAATAAAAAGGGGTAAAGTATGTAGGCTGGCTTAAGGAAGTGGGGAGCAATTAAATGTATGAGGATTTTTTTTAGTTAAAAAAATTCTGAGTAAACAGGAAAAAATCTTCTAAAGCGAATTTGGCCGTCACCAAAATCCTAAAAAATTCTCCAGAGTAGATTTTTGACCATGATCAGAAGCCCTATTCAGGCTCACTCTGAATGCAATACGTTTTGCAAACAACAGCAGATATTTCATTTCGATTATAAATCTGAAGCCTTAGACATTTCATTATTCAGATTTTTTCAATGCAAGCTTCTAACCTCAAAATTTGAAGGGAAAAAAAATCTAAATTTACACAAAAAATTGCAAACGCTTAAATAGAACTAGAACTAATTTCACGCTGACATCATCTAGGCCTAATGCAACAGACCAAACCCAAAAAAAAAATGGTAAAACACTTCATAATTTATTTTACAGAAACACCATTTCTCCATTCAAATCTCCCATCACATTCATTCATAGCAAAAACATTAATAATTATACTCCGTGCCTTTCCCTATCCTCAACTCCACATTCTCTTTTCAAAAAAGAGAAGGAAAAAAAAAGAAGAAATATTCTTCTTCCTTTTCATTCAATTTAAGAAATAAAAAAAAGACCTTCTTTCCCTCTTGAAGGTATATAAAAAGTAAATTTCCAGAAATGGGTTTTCCTCTCTCCTCTCATGCAATAACCTAGAAAGTTTTTTGGAATTTTGGGAGGAAAACGTCATGTGATCCTATTTAGATCTGATCTGTCCGAAGTTTGTGAAACCCAAGGGAAATAAAATTTTTTATTGGCCTGATTACTTCCCCTTCCTCAATTTTATTCTTTTTTAAAAGTTCATTAGTCACCGAAACTTTTATTGAGAAAAGGGTTGTTTACACTCCTTGAACGAAATTGAAAAAAAAAAGAAGATGGTTTCTCTGCACCGAAACAAAAACAATGCAAATTGCTTTAGCATTTGCTTTCACAAAATGAAACCACGATTACCCCACTTGAAAAAGGAATAAATGATAGTCTTGAGACTGGAAACTCAAAACAAGCAGCAAAATTGAATTAATCTAGCTGCGTTCCCTAAACCGTTCTGAAACAGCCAACTATCCTGAATTTGAGCTCTTCATTACCATTTTCCATGAAGTGATTTCATTTTTAAATAATTCTATTAATTTTAGGATTGCTAAATGATAACTATGCTAATTTGCATGGTGCATCACAAAAAAAAAAAAAGATGACTTACTTTCCAATTACTTCGCACAATTCATAGACATCATCAAACAAAATCTCATCATCAGCCATGGTGAATATTAATCCTTACGGTAACACTGAATTATAATTCACATTCACTGGTTATAAGGCTCTTATCACTTATCACTTACACATTTAACCTATGAAAGCCACAAACCGAACCGAATAATACCATCATCAATTAACACTGTACAACTATTAACTGAAAAACAGATACAATTTTGATTTATCCAAAAAAACTCGATTCCGAATAAAGGGGGTGTGTTACTGATCTTGTAATAATTTAAAATAATACTTGGCGAGAAAATTGCCGCACCTGAGAAAACCGGGCAGACAAAAACATGGCGGCCAAACACATTACGAGCCAAAACAGATGTTTTTAACGCCCATACTAGGTAAATGTATTGACTATTTTAAATAACAATACTTATTAATCATGTAGAAATACCCGCGGAACATATTTCTCTATAACGAAATTATTTCAAAACCCGAAGCCCGTCCCGATAACCCTTTGTGGTTAAACTAAAATAATAATAATAATAAACAACAATCGACCATCCTTCGAGCAGAAAGTTCACTAAAGATCATGCGCTCTCCCTATTGGCCGACGAGATCTTTCTGTCAAAAACGCGTTCAGGAATCGACTTGTTTGGGTCTCCCCTTTTGACATTTTTTTCCTTCCCGCGCGGTTTGATTTCTTTTTCGTCGCCCTATCCAATGTATTTTTGCTTATAAAATTCTATTACCATTAGAATATTGTAATAAAATGCATAATATTTGTTCAAAATGTATTTTTTATCCCTTGAATGTTTGCAGGAAGAAAATATAGGGCCCTCAAACATTTTTAAAATTCTCAAAAGGGCCCCAAGATTTTTAAGGGAGGGTCCAGTTATGACTTTCCAGGGTTCTAGACTTTTGGAGAGCCTTCCTGGGTGGAGTTCATAGTTACGATAAATATTCTCAAACCTTAGGGATTTTAATGAATGGAAAATATGTATTTTTGAAGGTCCTAGGGGGGTTTCAAAAATGCAAATAAATGAATTCCGACATGGCGTATCTTGTTTACATGAAACCTCTGGCGTTTTTAACCTCTTAAAATCGTATTTATTTTCCTATATCTGGTCAGGATGACCGAAGGAGACACGAAAATTCTACCCTCTTAAAGTGGCCTATTTGATCACTAAATTAATTGACTGAAGGTTAGGATTTTCAACAAAAAAAAATGCCAATAAAGTAAATTTGCTATATTTACAAGCTTTTATTATTAGAGCTTGACAAAATTAATACTGTCTTACATTCTAATGTAACAAAACAAAATATATTCTGAATCCATTAATATCTCAAATAAATTTAATCAGACTAGATGACAAAAATGAAAAATAATTTAGTGAGTATCTACACAACGAAAAATAAAAAAGGATTTTCATGAAATTATTAGAGCATACATGAAACATGAAGTTAAGCGTTTAAAAATGAAATAATTGTTATTTTTTATCAAGGAAAACAATTTTGTTTTTGTTCAATAAATTTATTATGAAAAAAAATAAACAAAATGTTTAAGATTTTGGATATGTAAAATTGATGTCAAACATTTTTTGAGTTTTCAGATGCATGAACAAGTTAAATCTTCATCTTTGCAGCATTCTCACTTTTTCCTTCGCAAAAAGGAAAATCCTGGAATCACAAATATCGATATTTGGCCAAAAATCAGGTTACCCTAAATCTGTTTTCTCAAAATAGAAAATTAAAAATATTACGGTATGAATTTTGCATATCCAAAGATAAATTTATCTCTCAGTCAATTTTTTAGATCGCTATTAATAAAATCAATTATTATTAACTTTAAAATATTTTCCACCGATTATCGATTTAAGTATGCACTAATTATTCATTTCCTTTCTACCCTGACCCGAAATTTGAAACAGGTCCCTCATAATCATAATTATTTACAAGGAGTGCGACCCATAAACAATTTAAAAAAAGCATATCGATTAAATCTTAAAACGATATTAACGAAATCTTACCGGAAGTATTTTTATTATTTTCGATAATAAAAACGACGATTTAAAAATTATATTTTTAAACATCATTTCCCATTTATTTCGCGTATCTGCTCTTTTTTTTTTCAAAACGCTTTTGAAAACAGCAATAATCATAAATAAATTTAAAATTTTTTAACTATACAGTATAATAAAAATTCTTATTGCGTTTTATAAACCGTTTCAAAAAAAAAAAAAATTATTCTTATGAGATTACTCATTTTACTGACTATCCTAATAAAGGTTAAACATTAACGAAGCGATTAAAACTGAGAGAAAAAAAAAGTATTGTGATATGTAAAAAAATCGGTGAATGGGAAAAAACCTTTTTAATTAATTAAAAATTTAATAAGTAACGTTAAATCAGTACTGTTAGCTAAAATTAGCTAAGGCTTAAACTGGTAACATTTTTTTTTTAAATTTTTTATTTTTAAAATCAAGATTATTTAATTAATATTTTAAATAAAAAAAAGAACTAAATGTGAACACTAACATTATGGAATTAAAAAAATCGTGCATACATAAAAAAAATGAGAGAACTCAAGCGCGACAAAAAATTATTATAAGCAATTTTTTTAAAAAAAAAATTTATCAAGCTGCCAGAATAAACTTTAAGTCGATGATACACAACACACACAACCCAGATATATATCATTGACGTAAAAAAATATTCACCACGTTGGCAAATGTTTAACCTCAAAACATTAAATCTTTTATTAAATCATCACGTCATCTAAAAAACATTTTTTTTTAACAGAGCCTAAATGGTCCTCTTGGAATTTCCACTTTTATTAAGCTCAATCAGACAAAAAAAAATTATTTTTTGCACAATTTTTCTAAACATTTAAAAATGAAAACATTATTAGTTAACCTATTATAAAATACAACTGACTAATCCAGCAATGTTTGACAAAATTAAAAATTTACATGCAATGACTTGACACAGATGGTTTTTTGCTCGTTTACTTATTTATTTATTTTTTTTTTAAAAAAGATTCGAGCGATCAGTTCTTCTGATTTGAAACTGGAAAGAAAAATAATTAAAGTAAAAGGTTGAAAATGCATCACGTCCAAATTTATATCTAAAAAAAAAAACAACTGCTAAAAAGTCACCAAAATATTAAATATCCTAAAAGGAAAGCAAAGAAATTAGGATTTATTCGTGGCGAACAGGGTGACTGCCATTCAAAAAAAATTCGAAAATAAAAAACTACTTGTTTACAACTTCGACGTTTTTAAATTTCAAGCAGAATAATGAGTTTGTAATTATCTTGTTACAATTTTTATAGATAAAAAAATTTTTAGAGCTAGAATTTTTTATAAAAAAATTTTAAAGAATTACTAATTTTTTCCGACAGGATTTTCTAGAAGTCTCTCTTTAGATTCTACCTTTGTCAAAAAAAATTTTTTCCAATATTTTTTCCTCGTAAGACAAAAGTTTTCTAAAAATCTCTTTTATCAAGAAATTATCAATTTTTTGTTGACAATTTTAGCTTCAACGAGAAAATATTTTAACAATAATCCGAAGCGTTTATAAATTCTTCCTCGTTTAAAAAACTCGCCACAGAAAGAGTAAAGTACAAAAATAAACTTTTTGTTTAACCGAAATGAATGAGCAGTCACCCCATGGGGCAAAATAAAAAAAATTAAACAATGGAACGAAAAATTACTTGTAAAAAAAGCATAGTAAGTCCCATTATCAATGACTCTGCCCCAGATGAAATCATTTCAATTTCTCAAACTTCTCAAGTCTTTCGATGCAGGTACTAATACTTAAAATTAAAAACAAAATATTGGAAATAAGAAAAAAAAAAAAAAACTAACAAGCTAATTTTAGATTCATCACACTAGCTTCCCTTAAGAACAAAATATGCCACCGTAATCACGATAAAATTTTAAAAAGGAATTCTTCATTAATTTCGCATTAATTTTTTTTCTTCACTTTCTTTTTACGGAACTATACAATTAGAAAATTAATATATTAAACATTTTTTTCAATTTCAATAAAAATTAAATAAAAATAACAATGCTTACGGAGAAATATTTTAAAATTTTTAATTTTTTTAATGTTTTTATTACTTTTTTTCTTTTAAATATCCAACCAAAGCAAATTATTAATCGTTACGAAAAAAATTATATAAGGGATATATATTTGGCTTGTTTTATATTTTTTTAAAAGAATTTGTTTGATGATATAGAACATAACTTTGGTCGTGAGTGCGTCCCATGGTTTTTTCGATAAATAAGTAGAAAATTTGTTTTTTTTTTTTATTTTTGGAGATAATTTGTTACCTTGAAGGTTATTTAAAAAAAGTTTCTTGCACAACTTTAGCACAAATCATTTTTTTTTTTTTTTTAGAAATCGGGCAATACGACAATTTTTTCAAGCTCAGACGAGTCACAAATATTTTTTGGCTAGACCATCCGGATTTTACATCAGATGTCGGCACTGCTAAGCGATTAAATTTATATATTTTGCAAATATCAACTTTCGACTCGATATTTTATATCACTCTGCTTCATAAGCAAACATAAACACTTTTAAAAATATTCCTGGTAACAAATTTTCTTCATTTAAAAAACAATAATCTCGTACTGGGAAAATAATAAAAGATGAAAGTTAAAATGTCTGTTAACAATTCACAATGATTGAATATTAGAGAGATAGATACAAATAGAAGAACTAATATTACGACCAAGAAAGGTTGGAAATCACAAGAGAGGCAGTTTTCCAGTGATGGTGCTCACCGCTTCTTCCCGTCCAAAAATCGCAAGAACGGTTACTGAATCCGGGGGTACTTCGGTTCGACCAGCATCTTGAATTAAGTAAGTTGCTAAATCCATTGACATGGCTTGCTTTTCAAGTTGCCTTAAATGTGACACATCTTCCCCTCTTAAGACTACTTTCTTTTCCCTGAAATCAAATACTGAAAATGTGAATTTTTGCGACGAAAAAACTGTTAAAAGTTTTTGAGAATTCGAATTGGGATATTTTTTTTTTGTGCTCGAGTCTGCAACTGACGTTTTTTTTCCAAAAATTTGAATCTCAGAAAAATTTGAATTTCAGAATCGGGACCATGATAACATTTTTTTTGCTGGTCCGACAAGAAGAAATTGCTTTTACTACACACGATCGCAGAAAACTTTTCTAATTCACTCGTCACTAAAAAATTTTCCTAAAAAAACGAACTCGAGGGCGTATTTATTAGCATCACTATCAATAAATTCCTTTTTTAATTTAATTAACATCCCAAATTCAAAAATATCTTATTTCCTGTAAGGAAAAATTCTTTAACATCAAAATCAGAAATCTCTTTCATGTAATTTCTCCTGGGCTGAGGGAATGAGTATTAATAAACTTACCCTTCTTCTTCCCACATAAGAACTTGATTTCCGAACTTTTTATCATCGCCGATAAGTCGTCGGAATAAACCTACAGAAGCGTGGCCTACTTGAGCTGCTGTTTTTCCAACGCCCATACCAAGAGATGAATTAACGACAAAAACCATTTTAAAATGAGGTATTTCTCCACTTTCATCGTCACTATCATGTACTTGAGAGCTCCGTGTAGCTCCCTGTCTATGACTTTCTGGTTCGATTCTCATAGAACCTTCTATTTCCTCGTCTAGGTCAGGGTTGTCGAATACATAAGAAGCTGCGAATTCTGCTGAGTGATTCCCAGTATAATATAATCCCTGTTTAGAAAATTTAAGTTATTAATTAAAAATCGTTCTAATTTTATTATTTTTTCCAGCAAGATAAGTATTTGCTCCATGATTCAAATAATCTCTTACTTTTTCTATGATGAAAAAATTCTAAATGACAATTAGAGTTAAAGGTATTTTCCTTCATACAACTCTTTGTCACAAACAATTACCTTAATAGCTGCATTTCTATCTATACCCATTGCCAGAAGTAATTCCAAACATTGTTCATTTGGTTTCCATCGGATTGTAGTTGTATGCTGTTCACCTTCCTCGCTCCCTTTTCCTCCTTGCCTTAACGCACTACCTCCTCCTGCTTCCATGTTGAAAGCCTATAACAGGCTTTGCTAGAACAATTTTTTCCTCCACCTATAATTCAAAAAAATAAATAATTTTGTTTTTCAAACACACTCATAAAAAATTACTTTTATAAATCATTAAGATGAAAATCAAAAAAAAAAAAAAAAAAAAAAATTATCACACAACTTCCGACTGATCAAACCAGCTCACGATTCATTAAACTTCGCCTACCGAAAATATAACACAAAACATTACCCTTAAAATTTTAGACTCTACCCGGCGGCTTGTTTTCAAAAGGGATCATCTCTCGGCAAGCGGATGAATTAGATATTGTTGTCACAACTCCTACAGACGAAAGGATTTAAGCAAAAACCGAGATACAAAATATGTTGAAATGTTTCATAACCTGACCTTGACAGCTTCACCCTGATTTGAATTGCACACCACGCCCACGGGGTACTAACCGTTAATTAACAATGTTAAAATAAATCGAAAACGTTAATATCCGACAACGCTGTTTCTGTTCTTATTTACCTGATTTCAAGACGTTTTAAAAGAGAAAAAGAGCAGTACTACGACCATAAATCCAAGCAGACAGTGATATAAAAAAACCGCCTTGTAAGAATATCGCATCCGCAAATTTGACATTCACTAACGCCACGATTTATTTTCTAGAACCACGTTGCCGTCTCACCGCAGCCTTCGAGGTTATGTTTTGAATGATTTTCTCACGTGTCATTATTTAAAACCGAATGTGATTTCATTTGGACGTTTATTGAGTATTTTAATAATATTGTCAAGATGTCTACGTGGAGAAAAGCAGCCAAAGCGAATCAGAAAACTCATCGTGAAAGGCATCAACCTGAGAGTCGATCTCATTTAGGTTTACTCGAAAAGAAGAAAGACTACAAGTTAAGAGCTAATTATCACAACAAGAAAGTACGAACGTTGAAATTATTGAAGAAAAGAGCATTGGAGAAGAACCCTGATGAATTTTACTTTCATATGGTGAATTCTGAAACTGTTGATGGAATCCATCGTGAACTAACCAAAGATGATGAACACACACCAGAGCAAATAATGTTAATGCAAACACAGGATTTGAGGTATATCACATTAAAAAGGACTATGGAAATGAAAAAGATCGAACATCTTCAAGCTCAGTTGCATTTGTTGGATGCAGTGAATCAAACAGCGAATAAACATACTTTTTTTGTTGATTCAAAAGATGAAGCGAAAAATTTTGATGTGGCTAAACATTTAGGTACGCATCCTTCTTTATTGCAAAGGAGGATTAATAGACTCAAACTTCAGGATTTGGAAAAGATGCCTGTGAATTTTGATGAGGAATCTGCTAAGAAACTAGCTCAACAAAAAAAGAAAATGTATCTTCAACTTGCTAAAAGGGTAGAGAGGGAAAAAGAGTTAGGAATAATTCAACAGAAATTGGAAATGAAAAGGCATTTGGTTGCTTCTGGTGATATTAAACCTCAGAAAATTAAACCTGGTACTAAGACTTCACCCCCAGTTTATAAATGGGAGTTCCAAAGAAAAAAATAAAACAGGGAAGGTTTGGTTTCTTTTAATTTATTTGAATTGTGATCTACGATAGTTGTTCTGTTAACTTTTTTTAAAATTATGTGGCTATTATTAGGGTGCGTCGTTACTTTTAATTTATTTTCATGAAATACTGTTAAAAATATTTCAAGATGCTTATAAGACCACCCTAATATTTACTGAAAATTAAAAATCCTTTGTATATGTTTTTAATATTCAAGGAATATTTTAAATGTTAAATTTTACCTAGCTCAGTAATATTTTTCTGGGGGAAAAAATGATAGCAAAGGAATTTTTTTTTTAAAGTCAGTTGTTTAGGAAAAAAGAAACATTTGCAGCATAACTGGTAATTGTTGAAGAATTTTAAATTTCTCTTCTATTTTTTTCTAATCAATCAATATTCTTCATTAATATTTTCTCCTATTTCCATTTTTAAAAAATACCAATCAGGGGATTCTGTAAGATACTTAAAAATATATGAAGTCTCTTATGTAAATAAAGTTTATGAAATTTAACTATCGCTTTTTATTTATTCAGCCTTTACACAAATTTCCAAATCCTTTTCAAAAGCAAATGATTGCTAGTGGGCTATATGCAAAGCAGAAAGAAGTCTTGGAGAAAATTGAAGGGAATCCTTATTAATGGTTAATCCGCACAGATTATTATGCATTATTAATTCCCATCAGTTCGCATTTGGCATGACATTTCTTACATTTTTTTTCTTGCTTCAATGAATGAATGAAACTCATTCAAATCATAGCGGAGGCAGCGATAAATTGCTTTCAATACATTTGCTGCCACGTTCGCTTGGCGGTAACGGTCATTCAGTCTGTAAACAACGGTTAATTTCATTTTTATTTTCAATATTTAGAGCTAACTTACGCCCTTAAATTATTACACAATTAGAGGTAAGTTAAGTTTAGCTTCTGTTTATTTGGTTATTACGTTCTAATTTTCTTTATTCATTGCGTTTGTGTCAATTATATGCCAACCACCTGAATGCCATCTTAACCTTTTTTTCTAGTTGAAATGGATACTAAAAGATTGGATGAGATATTTTCCGTACCGGATGGCACTGATGAAATAACCAGATCAACAGTTCAAAAAATGAAATCACATGTAGAAGCAAGGGAAAATAAACCTTATCACTGGAGTTACGAAGATTTTGAAATAGGAGCTCCTTTGGGTCGTGGAAAATTTGGAAGAGTTTACCTAGCGAGAGATAAGCACTGCCATTTAACATTTGCTTTGAAATTATTACACAAGTCTGAAATTGTTAGAAATAGGGTAGAAAAACAAGTATTACGAGAAATTGAGATTCAAAGCCATTTAAAGTAAGTACCTTATTGTTATTAACTAAATCATTGAATTCCTTTTAATTTTTTTTTAATTTCACAGGCACCCAAACATTTTAAACATGTTCACATATTTTGATGATGATCGTTTTGTGTATCTTGTATTAGAATATGCAGCAGGAGGAGAACTTTACACTAAAATGCTTCAAATGCCTGAAAAACATTTTACAGAAACGCAGTCTGCTAAATATCTCTATCAAGTTGTTGATGCTTTGGATTATTGCCACAAGAAAAGAGTGATTCATAGAGATATCAAGCCTGAAAATATTTTAGTTTCTGGTAATGACGATATAAAATTAAGTGATTTCGGTTGGTCAGTGCATGCACCTAACAAGACAAGGAGAACAATGTGTGGAACTTTGGATTATTTACCACCTGAAATGGTGCTTCGTGAAAATTACAGTAATGAGGTTGATAATTGGTGTTTAGGAGTACTGTGCTATGAATTTTTAGTTGGAAAACCTCCTTTTGAAAGTCCTGCTTCTGAAATTACTTATCAGAAAATTAAAAATATCACATATACTTTTCCTAGCCATGTAACAAGTGGAGCTAGAGATTTGATTCAAAGGGTGAGTGAGTTTGCTATTATTATTTTGAATTAGAGCTCTGAAAAACTAATTATATTTTGGAATTACAGATTTTATGCAAAGATCCAAGGGAAAGAATGAGTTTACAGAATATAATGAAGCATCCTTGGATAATGGCAAATTATCAGCCAGAGCCGAATAAAGATAAAAGTACTATTGAAGTAATTTTAGCTGAAACAGGTCATGATTAAAAAAATATTAGTTGTAAGATAATTATTCAGTGCATGATTGATATGATTTACTCACAATTATTTTTAACTGATTGATTTTTTATCGATTGGGTATTTCTTAAAATATTTTTTTATAATAAAACTAGATTAGAAATGAGTGTTTTATTTGAAATCTTAGCTTTTAGCGAAGTGAGAAAAACTATGAAATTTTTTCCCTCCCATTAAAATATTTTTTTGAGACTGAACATACAAAATTTTAGACCACATACGAAAATTCTGAAGGTAAGTTTGAATTAGAAATAATTCTAGTAAAATTTTTGAGTCCTGAGAAAATCATTGAAAAATTTTTTATCATCAAAAACAAATTTAAGCCAGAGCAAAATATTTAAAAAAATTTTCTAACCCATAAAAAGTCAAGAAAATTTTGGAGTAGGAAAAAAATACTATTCATCTAGATTATGAAATTTTTAACTTTCCCATTGATTATTCAATTGAGAAAAGCTTGCTTTGATTATGATTATAAGGCTGCAAGGTAAATTTTAAAAAAATCTATAATGGCGCGCTCGCAATATCAGTAGCAGAAGAGAAGATACAGTATAAACATAAAGAAATGGATTTGAATTTGATTTAATGTTATTTTACTTTCAAACAAAAAATTAACTCACTTATGGATATGGGAAAAGCTATGAGTACAGCATCGGTGTATCTGAAACAAGCCTTTTACCGATATAATGCTTCAAGTAGAGCGTTAAAATATATTGAAAAGGAAAAACTTCCTTTAGCACCACGACATGAAAATACCGAAAGATTAATAGAAGTTGAAAAAGGTAAGGACACGAGTTAATTTAAAACTCAAATACACAAAAATTCAAAAAAAAAATATTAGAATATTTAGTTGTTTATAACGATAGAAGTTCAACAAAAATGTTAATAAGATTTTGATCCAGTTTGAGGTTATGTTTCTAATGGCAATAACAAAAATGTCTGAGATCGTTGCACAATTCTAATAATAATATGTTGTCATTTCAGGAAATGCAGCAGTTTTTGAAAGACTTATGAAGAAAGACAAAAATTTAGATGAATATTTGAAAACAGTGTATTTAACTTCGACTGGAGAGGTAAATTTACTTTTGACAATTTTCAAATGAGTATTTTTATTTAACTAGTAATTTTTTCAATTTTTTTTTTTTAGAATAAAGAAATTAAAGCAAAGAGATCTTTACCACAAAATAGATCTTCAAGAGATGAGTATTCGTTTAAAGAGCCTGAAGTGATACCGAAAGGGTCTTGCTTACTTACTAATGTAGTAAAATTTTTAGATGATCATAAAACTGATCCAGAATTATGGTCAGCAACTAAAATAGCAAAAGATTATGAATTAGATAAAAATAAAGTAGGTAAGTAAAAGATGGCAATTTTTTAAATTGAAGCGGCATGTGGTAATTTTAAAGTAAAATGAAATTGCATCACCAGTTTCCACACATATTTGGAAGGTCAAACATTATTTTTCCAGTTTTTGTAGTTTTTTATTCCGATGATATTTAGAAATCCTGAATTAAAAAGTGAAGTGACTTCATTCTTTTAAATCTTCAATTGTTGTAATTTCTTTTTCAGAAATCATATTAAAATATCATGGAACATTTTTCTTAGCCAACGCAGATAAAGCGAACGAAGAGGAGGAAGATATAGTGAGTTTTGGTCAAGACTTAATGAGCAAAATGAAACAATTTTCTGAACTTGAACCGAAACCGTTCTTCCCAAAAAAAGAAGATGAAGCATCTCCAGAAGAACAAAACCAACAACTTCCTAGAATTGAAAGTAAAGAACCTGCTGATACGAAGTCAGAAGAATTGCAGGACGGAAAACCTAAAGCCCGATCCGCGAATAAATAATTTATTTAAAACTAGATTAAGTAATTATATTTTTTTTTAAAAAATGTTAAAAATTAAAAACCACTTTTAGAGCTTAAAGAAATAAAAGTCCAGATTCTTATAGTCAGATCATTATAAAATGTATTATACTGTAGAATTATTTTTCTGACTGATTGCTGTAATCATCATCGTCCTCGTCGCTCCATCAAATAGGCACGCGATCCCATCTCCAAATCGTTCCGTCATCGCATACACAGATAAGTACAGATCCGTCTCTGCTAAGGCTTGTTTGCCTAACAGCTGAATTACATTTATGATGGGCTAATGTTGTACATCGAGATAAAGTCGGATCTTCTACGTCCATGTCCCATACAAAAACACGCCCGAGCTGATTTCCTAAGGCCAATATCTGCAATTAAGAAAAATATGAAAAAGGTTTAGGCGTCAGAAATCATTTACAAAAAACTAAATTAAAAAATGAATTCAACCTATAATAATTACCTTCTGCCAAAAATCCATTGAAAATCTTACAAACCAAATAACGCAATCCACATATTCAAATCTGTAAATTATGGTAACATTTGTTTCGTTATTCCTGAGTTCTTTATCTTCTAATCTTCCGGGCTTCCAACAAATAATGCAGTTTTCGCAAGACTAAAATAAATCAACATAATAATAACAAAAAAAAACAAATTTTATTTAAATCAAAAATCAATTTTTACCTTTGATAAAACGAAATCGCCGAACCATCTTACGCAATCGACGTAATTGGAATGTATATCCCTTGTTGAAAAATCAGGGAAATGCTCTTCGAGCGATTCAAAAGGCCGATTGCTTTTTTCGGGATTAAACGTGTAGGATTTTTTTATAGCTTCATGCATTTTATCTTTGTCCAGTCTCCATAATTTTAACGAATGATCCATACCACATGACATTATCCTGTCTCCTTTCATATCGAAATCGGCGCTTAGCACTTCATCCCTGTGGCCTTCAACACCTCCAAATATTGCGATACAAACATCAGTCCTAATATTCCACAGTCTTAAAGCATGATCTTTGGATACTGATAACAATAAATTTGGATCTTTGGGATGGAATTTTAATTCGTTTATGGCGTGCCCATGACCTTAAAAAAAATAATTAAATTGTTGTTTTGAATTCCAAGCATCAATACCTGATAAAATAATTCTCAGAAATTTAAAATTAAATTACTTTTACTAACAACCTTTTACACCATTCGTACAAGTTTCAATTTTTTGGTTGCACTTTATTGTGCAAGTGAAATGAAAGATGCAATCGGGGCTTGTAACTGAAAATCAAGTGAAACATAATTTTCTGACATGGAAAACACTTCTGATGCAATCTTCGATCACCTGACTTCAGTTTTATTGATTGCAGATGTTTCTCTCAACTTTTATTTAATTATCCAAGCAATTTATCTGTTTTCTCCAATTGGGAATAACACATTTTTTGGTTAGTTTAAAATTATGATAAAACCAGACACATGCCTTTTTTTGACTCTCCTTCAACACAATGAATCACTTCATTCAATAGAACAAAAAAAAAAAAAAAGAAAACAACCCTGAATTTTTTTTAAAAAAAATCCTTGGATGGCAACCTTTTTTTACATAACTGGGTGAGGCAAAATAAAAGGTCCCTATTGTGAAATCTTGCACCACCTTTCACAATAGTGTTTCCTCCCAAATTTTGTACAATTTAAAAATTTTTTTAAATGACTTACCAATATAGTGCCTAATACAATTCATTGTAGCAGGACAAAGAATTCGAATAACACCCCTAGAACCAGCCACAGCTAAAATTGGATTACCTGTGTCACTATCATATGACCAGGCGCATGTATAATAATTCTCGTCAGCCTATTTATACAGTTAAGAAAAACTCAAATTTATAACAATTATTATTACACAAAGTACTGTTACGATTCAAAATATTTAAAAGGATACGTCAGGATCTGCGAAACATTGCAATACTCTCATTCCTGATCCCTCAGGACATTCATAAATAGTAACTCTATTACTCCCAACTGAAGCAAATATAAGTGGCTGATTTTCCATCAAATGATGATTAAATTGTGCACCAAAAATTGGTTGTCCATGATCTTCCTTGATGTAACAAGTAAACTTATACTGCAATTTTGTATTTGCTGGTTTACTATTTTTCTTTCTCCCTCGACGTCCTTTCCTCCCTTTTAAATTTGTAGGTGTAGGAGTTTCACTCCGGGAAGTATTATCTGTCGTCGATGCACTTCCTACACTCGAAGTTTCGTCCTAAAAAAAAATATTCATATTGACAAGAAATAAAAACCGTACCTGATAAGGTTAGAAAACATCAAACGATTTTACTCACTTCTTCATTAGAATCTTCAGTTAAATTTGATACGTCTGAATTAAGAGTAGCATTTTTAGAATTTCTCGTTTTTAAAACGTTATTGGAAGTCATTTTTTAATAAATAAAGTAACACTTAAGAAACGAAGCTTCTCTCCGCACGACCGGTTGACGATTAATAAGCAAAGTAGTGGAAAAAAGCGAGCGGTTTAAAATTCAAAAAGGGCCCTCAAGCAGTGTCGCCAAGCTAAAAAGGCCCCGAAAAAGGGCCTCTGAAAACAAACGAACTACGAACATCACCGACGCCGCGCTTTTGAATATTGTTTACATTGATAATTTAGCATTATTTTGAGAATTGATGTTGTAATTTAATTTCATTCCGTGGATTTAATTAAAAGTGATGGATTTTCGAGAGTGTCAGTAACTTATTACACGTTTATGTAAATGCAGCACGGGTGATATTAAAAAATTAATCGGGTTTTTTGTCTTTAGGATCTGCTGCCTGCCACCCGGTTTTGACTGTGATACTAATCTCCAGTAGGACTGATCAGCATTATATTGGAAGGTAATTCAAACAATTTCGAAAGATTAGTCACAGCAAAGCATAAGTTACCGATTTTTTTTTTTTTTCAAATGCAGATTAATACTTTGCAATGGAAGAGCCATCATTAACAGGCGTTTTGGTCAAAGTTCATAATGGATCAGCTAATCCAAAAGACGTGCGTGAGTTTTTGGATCATTTACTATCTCAGAATCTTAATTATACAGTAACATGGCAGACCATTGAAGCATTTAATTCAATATTGGAAACTTGTACTGATGATGAAGCTAACGAAGAATTATTGGATGTTCTATTTGATAGCTTCAATTACGTATCAGAAAATAGTTGCGACGAGAATTCATGGAGTGATTTTGGATTTGAATTAAGTGGTTTGATTGCTAAATTTTTAAAAGCAATACAGAATTCGCGCCAATTTGGACATTTCTTTTGTAAATTACTACTGGCCATTAATTTTATAGTGAAGCATAACCAGGATATTTGGAGATCAGTTTCAAGATTGCTGCTGAACATTTTCATAAACAAAAAACTTTCTTTTAGTTATCTTCAAGATTCATTAAAGTCATTTATTTATATTTTGAGGAATATTGACTCCTCAGCTTTGATTACGTTTGCCAGGCAAAATTTAAAGTTGCTATGCAGTTTTTCGATGATGATCCAAAGTGTAGGTGATTTCGAATCACAATTTGATGTTTTGGAAATTATATTTCTTCACATTTTGGATGACAGAGAACTGGCTAAAGAATTTTTTACTCAAAATGAAGAAATCGCAAAATTGTTTCAGAATTTGGATTTTAGAAGATTTGAAATCGATTGCAGAATATTCATAAACTCGTTAAATGCCGGCTTAGGAAGTGAAAAGAAAGTTTTTACGATTAACTGCAATCAGTTTTCACTTGGTGGTCAAAGTTTAGAACTGTTAGAAGAGGAAAAGTGTATTTGGTTTGATGCTAACGTTAAAAGTAAGAGGTTGAGCATAGCGTGTTCATCATTTGATTCTGACACAATAAGTTTAGGATCAAGATGTTTAATTTTCATCCCAATGATGGACGTTATGGATTTTAAAGCACAGGTGGGGACTACTTCAGGTGAAGATTGTTATTGCTTCAAAATATCAATTAAAAATTTAACGCAGTCATATCAAGGTTCTAGATCGAATGAGATTATTTGCACAGCTCTTCAATCTTGTAATACTGAAGAGGATATTGGTTATTTTATGGATTTTTTGGAATTTTTTAAGAAGAAGAAAGCATTGGAAAAAAGTAGTTGCACTGAAGGAATATTGATCACGCCTCCTCGCAGCCCAGAAAAGGAAAATCCAGTTAGGTTAGAAAATACTGAAGGACTTTTTTTGCCGAATTTTACAAAATTAAATAAAGGATTAGTAAAGGAGAAAAAAGTTCAGTATAATGCTGTATCAAGTTCTAATCGTGAACCGACTACAACTGCTTTGGATTTATTTAAAGAAGTTGAAAATAAACCGAAAAGGAAAAGCTATGGGATTTTTATTGGAGGAGGATTAACAGAACCGTTAGTGCTTCAGCACTGTGGAGCAGCTAGTAAATTATCCCCCAGGAGAAATACTAGTTCTGACGAGGGTGAAAGTTCACCGAGAAGAAGCGCTAGGCTGAAAAATAAAAGCGATGTGAGTTATTGTGAGGATGATGTAATTCCTGGAACTGATCCAATTGCAAAAGTTAAAAATCAAAGCCCGAAGAGAGTGAAAAAGAATGAAGTGGTGCTTTCTCCTACAGAATTCCTTCAAGAGAAGCTTAAGAAAAAAATTTCGCCGGAGGTTCAGATTGAAAAAGAAAAAATTAAAAAATCCCAGCCTAAAAAAACAGTGAAAAAGAAACAGTTGTTTTCGTCGCAGGAGAATGCTACTCAAGTTTTTGACGATGTAAGCTCATCGCCGGTTGAAAAAGATTTGCCTCCGGTTACTCCTAAAAAATATTTAGACCCGAAAAAGAAATCTCCAGCACCGCGTCAAGGGAAATCGCCAGCGCCGCGTCGAGGAAAATCTTTGCCGGATAAAGCTCCGCAATTAAAAATAAGTGAGAAGATGTTGAAAAACACTTCATTATTGGATCCGAACGGGTACGCTTACAAAAGATGGACGAGCGGGGAAACTTCTGAGAGGTCTAAATTTTGGGTAGAGAAAATAAATAAAATCGATGAGAAACTTCAATATGAATCTGAGAGTATTTATGATTTTTCGGAAGACGAATCGCAGTTATTTAGAAAGAAAATTCCTAAAAAGAGAGGAAGGAAGAAAAAATCAGATATTAAAGAAGATATCAAAATCATTGGGATGGTTAAAAAATCGGAGCCGAAGAATAAACGAAAAAGCTCTGCTCGGAAAATTAAAGAAGAAACTCCTAAAGCGAAATCGGCTAAAATTGAAAAGAAGAAAACTCCTCGGAAGCCTGCGATTAAAGTTGAAAGAGTGAAACAAAAACCAGAAGCAGAAGTTGAGCCTAAAATTACTATCGAGGTGGAGCCAGAAATTCAGCCGGAAATCCATGAGGAACCGCCAGAATTAGAGCCTCAGCCTGATATTCTAGACGAAAGTGTAATTAATCATGAGCCAGTTCCGGAAAAGATTGAGCTTGAGAATAAGGAGACGGAACCTCCTGAAAAATTAATTGAGGAGGAAATAGGAGAACCATTAGAGATTTTGAATAATGAAACATTGCCAGAAGAAAATCTTTACGAAGAAATTGTGCCCCCGAATGATTTAGGCCAAAATCCTGAAACTGGGAATATCGACGAAAAAATGAATATTTCATCGGATGAATCAATTTGTGATCCTAAAAATTACGATAATCTAATCCTTGGCCGAGAATCCTCTGATGATCAGATGAATAATAATATAATCGTCAAGGAATTAAAATTGGATTCAGTAATCGATCCGAAATTGCCAGTATTAAAAATCGATATCGAAGATGGGAAAATAAAAATAATTCAAACTAATTCAAAGGCCGTTGTTGAAAATCATCAGAAGGAATTATTAGAAAGGACTTATTTGGATGGATTAGTCAACGCACAGGTAAATGTGAGGCCTTGTAGTAGTTTGAATAGTTCAGTGAACGATACAGCTTCTTCTCCGAGAGTTGTCGTGAATCCTTTAAAAACTCGAAAACGTTATAGGAAAAAGAAAAGGGATATGAACCGGAAGCCGAAAAGAAAGACGACTCATTCTAGTTCTGAGGAGGAAAAAGTAAAAATTTTCCCTGAGAAAATACCGGAAGCTAAAACTGATAAACGCAAGCGAGAAATGATTGACTCCAGCTCTGAAGAGGAAAAATCAAAAATCTCGCCTAAAAAAGTTCCTGAAACTAAAATTGATAAACCTAAAAGAAAAATGAAAGAATCTAGCTCTGAGGCTGAGAAATCAGGAATTTCTCCCAAGAAAGTTCTTGAAACAAAATTTAAGCGAAAAATGAAAGAATCTAGCTCTGATGATGATCAATTGATAATTACACCTAAGAAAACTCCTCAGCTGAAAAAACGTAAAATCGAAGAAAGTTCTGATGAATTATCCGAAGAACACGAAGCTATCAAGAATAGAATGACTGAAATCATAACCCGGTTAAAAGAAAGAAATAAAGAAAAAAATAAAATGGAAACTGATAAGATTATCCAAACTATATCAGAAGGAAATTCTCAACTTTTGAAATCTTTTATCAAAAAAGATTCTTCGAAGTTAAGCGATTATACTAAAAAAATTAAGGAAATGATTCCCGACGATTCCCTTGAAAAAGATTTATCAAAAAAATGTGAAAGGTTTGAAAAATGCGTGACTTATTTTTCGGCTGGTTGTTCGGTTTCGGAATTGTGCGAGGAAATGAAAGAATCTGTTGATAAGGTCCGGGAATCTTTGACCGAGGAAGATTCTGAGGATACGAAGAAAGATGAAGAGAGAATTGGGAGATTTAGTACACGTTTAGAAGCCGTTATTAATTGCCAGACTGAAACAGAGTTGAAAAATCAACTTAAAAATACGATTACCAGAATGTTCAATGTGCTTTCATTTAGTGATGATGTTAATTTTTATTAATTATTATTTTTTTTCAATTTTTTTTCGTTTGTAAATAAGTTGAGTTTAGTTATGTTCGTTAACTCAAAAGAAATTTAATACTGTGTAAGGCTTTATGGAAGATTAAGACTTTTCTAGTCTGAAAATTTAAAAATGTTTTTATTTTTGTTATTAAATTAAAACTTAATTAAACTTTATTGCACAATTAATTTTCTGTCTAGATTTTAAATAATTTCAAAAAAACCTATCCCAAGACCTCATACTCCATAAAAGTAAATAATATGCTAAATCCTAAATTTTTGGTAAATACATTTCTTCTACAATATAAAAAAGAATCAAGAACAAGCCCTACACTAAAATTTTTTAGAAATTAATTTGTGATACTTTTTAGATTATTACTTTCCTTCTCGTGTGACTCTTCATGAGCTTTTAACAAAATAACAGTCCCAAATTCAGAATCGCAAACCTCACAAGAATATACATTTTCATTTTTATGAATATCATTTACATGATTCTCGCATTGCTCTTTCTCTAAGAATGTTTCTGAACAAAATTCACAATTAACCATTTTATTACTCCCTTCTCTACATTCTTTCCTATGTTTATAAAAACAACTTCTGATTTTATATTCCTTTTGACAAGTACTGCATTTAAACTTCTCACCGGAATGATTCTGTATATGAGTTTTTAGAGTTGATCTCCACTTGAATGATTTATCACATAACATACACTTATAAGGTGTGAGGCTTGAATGAACTTTTCGATGATCAATTAGACGAGAATGCGTTCGAAACGATTTATTGCACGAAGAACAAACATATGGCCTTTCTCCACTGTGAAGTGACATATGAACAAGCATATTATTTTTTTCAGCAAACATTTTATTGCAGACAGGACAAGCATGATCCTTAACTCCGCTGTGAGATTTACTGTGTCTTTCCAATTTAGATTTAGTCACAAATGGTTTGTTGCAAATATCGCAGGTGTAAGATCCTTTGTGAAGGTGTTTATGAAGATTCAGATCTGTAGCTTTTGCAAAATTTTTCCCGCATTCGCCGCATTTATGAGGACGTTCTTTGGAATGAAGTGCTAAATGTGTGACTAAATTGCTCCTTCTCATAAATCTCTTAAAACAGATATCACATTCAAACGGTTTAATTTTTTCTTTTTTCTTCGGAATTGAAATATCATCATTTTTCAGAATTTTTTTACTTTGACTAGTTTCATTATCACTTTCCTTTGGACTAGATTTGTTATTTTCATTACATTTTAAGAGTAACGGATCTATTTCAACTTCCTTGTAATTCAATTCCACCATTAAATAAAAATCCTGATTTTGATTAGTTAAATCGTCATTAGGTTTACTCACTAATAAAATACTGCTGCTTGGTTCTGGTGCTGGTTTTGTTTTACAATCCTGAAGCCATAATATATTCCTATCATTTTCATTCGTTTTACCATCCACTTGATTAGACTTAACATTTTCGATTATTTTATTAAAAGTAGCATCAGTTGATAGACACATAGAAATGAAAGTGTCATAATTTTTCAACGTGCTGATGCAGTCGCAACAAACTTTTTGAGGCTTCTTATCCTTCAGTTCGATTTTTAAAGGAACAAGACGTCTAATTATCGATTCGAGGGTCGTTCCTTCAATATTTCCAGGATAATCATTGCTTTGAATGTGATATGATCTGGGATTGTTGCATCCGCAGAGTCTGCACAAATTAGGGTCGAATTCAATATTGCTTTCGTCCCACATTTTGTATTTTTCATTTAATATCTTTTTTTACACTTTTTAAATAAAGAAACACACATAATCATTGATGATTCTCAATGATTTTAAATTTTAAAAAAATGATCAATTTTTCCGTTTGATATACAAAACAAATATGCAGTAGACGTGTCTAGCGCCACGATGTCTTAACCATGGATGAAACATAACCTCAAAAATGAATTTTTTACAGTAATTTTGTAGGCAATAAATTAGGAATAAAAAATGATTTTTGCATTTAGTAACCAAATATATCGTCATTTAAGACGATGTAAATCGTTTAACTTTTATTTCAAGAGAGGTCATAAAAAGGATCATTGGGTAAGTTAAAAATTTTTCTCTTTTGAGCACCAGATTTTAACTTTTTCTTCATTAGTCTGTTTTAGAGAAAAAAATTGCTCCACATGATAAAGCCTTAAAGCATTTTGATGACTTCTACAAAGATCTCTTTAAAAAACATTGGCCATCAGTACGATTAGCTTTGCAAGAAAGGAATAAACAAGTAGCATTGGTAAACAATTTTGGAGACGTCGAAGAAACTACAGAGTTATTACTAGGCTTGGGTGCTTTCGATTTGAGAACTTACTTTGACATGCACGAAGAGATCGTCATGAATAAACTAAGAGCAGAAGTTGAAGGAGAGGAAGATGATTTTAATTTATTAGAATCTTCTCAGGAAATATCGAAAACCAAAAATTTAGCAAGCAAAGCTGTTCAGAAGCAGCTTAAAAGTCCCGAGTCAGACTTAGATTTTTTATATCCAGATAGTTTTAAAAAAGAAGAAGAAATTAAGAAAATTGTATTAGAAGATGAAGATGAGGATCAGGAAAAGAAAGGAGAAATAGATGAGATAGAATTTCAGTCAATGGATAATGAAATAGTAGAATTTGATAAAGATAGAATTATTGACCCTGATGGGGTAGGTTCTGCAAATTTAAATGAATTTACGCCAGCAACAAAATTGATTGGTTTAGAAGACTTTGTTCCAGAGGGGCAATATTATAAATATTATCAGGTAATGTGGAGCTGCAGCTTGATGAACAGTTTTTAGTATTGATATTTTGATCATTTATTTTTTTTTGTAGATGGAGACAACAGGCTTTAAAGTCAATATAGAAAAAGAATACTTATTAGAGTTTCCAAAGGGTTTGAAAGTTTATACTTTTGATAGAGGAGATATCAGTAGATATCCGCAACCATTGTTTAGTTCTACTAATGTTTATAGTAAGTTTTTTGTACAAAGCCAATAAATTTCCAAGAGTTTTCTCGGAATTTTTTGGAACAAAAATTTTTTCTAGAATTTCTTAACTGTTAAAAAATTTTTTCAGGACTATTAACATCTCAAGAATTATCTAATTTTTTTCTTGCTTACTTTTTTACTCGAAGAAACTTGCTTTTCCCTTTTTTTTTTAAATTTTAGGGATGCTTATGATCAATGGAATTTTTTCTTACCTTGTTTCCCATTTAAGTTTAAATCCATCCACCTGGAACAGCTCCTTGTCCTCGGCGATGGAATCTTTTTGCTCGCCTGGAAAGAAAATGACACAAATTAAATTCTTACATTAATTTTTTTTTTCCCCCAGATTATTATATCCTAGACGGAGCCTCCGTTTTAACGGTCCTTGCATTAGGAGTCCAGCCAGGAGACTACGTCCTTGACATGTGCGCTTCTCCAGGAGGTAAAGCAGTTACAATTTTGCAAACGTTAAATCCCGATTTAGTCGTTTGTAATGAATTCAAGAAAGGACGGTATGACAGATTATCTAGAACGATTCAAACGCACTTTTACGACTTTGATAAAAAATGGAAAGATAAAATTAGAATCACAAGGAAAGACGGTCTTGTAATTGAAGAAGCAGATTTTTATAACAAGGTAAATCTCATTTAAAAATAACTGAAAAACCTGGCTACTTTAACGATCTCATTAAATTTTTAGATTTTAGTTGATGTCCCTTGTACAAATGATAGAGTTTCATTAGTAAAAGATCATAATAATTACTTTACTGATGGAAGAATAAAGGAAAGATTACAGTTGCCTGAAATGCAGTCAAAACTTTTAGCTCATGCTTTAAAACTCGTTCACCGGGGAGGAACTGTTGTTTATTCAACCTGTACGTTATCACCTATTCAAAATGATGGCGTGGTTCATATGGCTTTACAGCAAGTGTGGAATGATACTGGAATGGAGTTTACTGTGATGTAAGTGGAAAGAATAAATCGTTAGATGGCAAACATTTTTTTGAATATAATTTATGTGAAATTTTTTCAGGGATATGACACCAGCTTTGCAGTGCACGAAACAATTATTCAATTTTGGTGATTATTTAAATTTGAAATATGGACATTTAGTTGTTCCTTTTTTGCCTAGCAATTTCGGACCTATGTATTTCTGCAAAATAAAAAAGAACTAAATTATTTGTTGATTATTATTCAAGATGGACAGAGGATTTTCACTACATATTCATTGTCAAAGTCTCAACTAGGTCTGTTATATTAGAAAAAAAATCCTTATAGTCGAGAAAATGTAAGTCATAGATACAACTAAATAAAATTCGGTTTATATTTGATTTCCCTCGTCTGCCATCTTTGTTTTTTTTTGACGTGTCACTAGTTCGATTTTATTAGAAGCCGTCTGCTTGATTTATTATTTTGTAACGATGTTGGATATTTTAAAATTGGCTGATTTTTCTCTCTCGACTGTTATGGGAATTTGTCCCAAAGTCGCCAACGCAGAAAGTAATTGGCCTATTGGGCCTGATGGGAAAAAGTTGAAACCTTGCTGTGCATGTCCGGAAACAAAAAAAGTTAGGGATGAGTGGTAAGTCAATGTCAAAATATTTTGGACTTGATCATGCTTTTTTTACGTCATAAAAACTTGAAAGAATGCTTTATCTAAAATTGTCATTTTGCCCAAATTCAGCATTATTGAGAGCTAACTTAAGGGGCTTTTTAATCTTTAAATTAAATATAAAAACGAAATACGACATTTTGGAAAATGATTATGTTAGGTGTGACAATAGTGAACTTTTGAAAAATTGATTTAATTCACTATGAAGACTCTGGTAATTCAGAAAGAAAGAAGAAAGTTGAATCCCGAATTAGTTTTGGAACTTAAGAAGTTTACAATATCCGCCAAAATTCTAATCAAAAAAAAAGTAGTGCTCTAAACTGTCTGCGAACCATCTATCTGATTCTTTTACATATCTGGACCTAAATAGTTTCTATTAACAATTTTTTTTGTTTCAGTATTATTCAAAGAGGAGAAGCGGAATGCTCCGAATTGATAGAAGCTCATAAAGCCTGTATGAGGAAATTAGGATTCAAAATCTAAACCAAAGCTAGTTATTTATATGTATTATAGTTCCCTAATTATTTTCCCATTTATATCATTATTAGTTCTGCTTAGATGAAAAGAGAAGGATCGAGAGCCAAAAGGTTTTTTTTAAAAAAAAACTAAATATATTTCCTTTATCGTGATTTTTAAATAATTTAATAAACTTAATCATAATCATTGCAAGTAACAAATGGCATTAATATTTTCCTAATTATGATTGAATTTCATTTTAAAAGGAATAATCTTTACATTTAGATAAACTTCAAAAATAGATTTAATGACTGTTATTATTGCTCATGGCACTTGGATTAAGAAAAACTACTCCTTAGCACCAAATGTTCATGTTCATTCAATAAAATGTGCAAATAAATGAAAACAGAATTCTTACTTTTTTTTTGGTAATATCATAAACTTTTAAATATCTAGTTTTTATTCAATTATTAATAAAAAGATAAAGGAATGCAAAAATTTAATGAAAAATTCTTTTTTTTTTTTTTTTGATTTCCGAGTGAAAATGTTGTCGAATTTTCATATAAAAGAAAAGTGCAGCTTTGATCTACAAAAGCAATTTAACATTTTATTTACATGCTGAAAGGGAAAAAAATATTTGTAAACGGTTCTACTTAAAAGCTGCACTTGTTATTTAAAAATAAAAATTCGTTGAGTATTTAAACTCGTTCTTAATTTCTTTCTCCTCGCCTTAAACACAAAGAAGCGATATGTAATCCTCAGCAATCAGTATTCTTAACATTTTTCAAGTGCAAAAATTCTTAATAAATAATGGCAGTTATCAAATATATTTAGAGCAAACCTAGTAAGCGAATGCCACATTATGCTAAAAATTTTAATTCAACATAAGGATAACTTACAACAAGCATAAATAATTTAGCAGCGGTTCAACAAAAAAAAAAGGATTTTAAAAAAAATTAAATCGGCCACTGAACCTGCAACGCCCGACATTGAACACCGCTGCAAGAACTAAGAAAAATCAGCTAACGTCTTCCTAATATGATTTTTTATCACAGTATCTAATACATTTTTTTTTAAAATCGTTTTCGTTTACTAAATCACATTAGTTTTATAAAAAATAATTCCCTGCGCAATTATAATCTCGAGTTAATGCATTTTTTAAAATCGTCTTTGGTCTTTCAAAAGCGTGATTATAAAGCAGGTACCCGAATTTTTTTTTGAATAAACTCATTATTTTTCCCTCTACATGATTATTCCGATTTATTTTGTTCCCGTTGAACTTAATTTTTCACAAAAAAAAAAGTTACTACGAAAACTTCATTTAATACTAATTTAGGAGAGAAAATGAAGTAAGCTTGATATTATTGTCTTGTTATCATGAAAAAGCAGCTTGTTTAAAGCTTAATTAATATAATATAACGGATTTAAAGCTCTTAATTTGAACCAACATTCTTAATCGTTTTTTAAAACCACTTATTCTTGATAACAAATCCCAGGAAAAAATTTTGCAGATGAAGGGTTTGATTTAATAAGCCAGCTATCTGTTAATATTTATGTGCAGTCGTATGAGTCAAAGAGATTGTTGATGTTTGACTCATCAAAGTGCAAAAATATTGCTAATAATATTTAAAATTATTTGTCTTGAGGTAATAAAAATCTTTATTATACCAAAAAGCTAAATTTAGATGGTCTCAAAAAAAATTTGTTGTTCTTACCGCTCTATCGAGATTGGTTAAATTGACAAAGACAAATCTAAAATACTAGAGACTCATTTTTACCATAGCAGCAGACAATAAAATATGAAGAAATTGAAAAACAAAGGATGTTTGGTCACCTGTTTTCACTCGATTACTACAAAAGAAAGAGGGTTGTGTGCTTTTTCTTGATGAAAAATAACAGATTATCACCAAAAAAAAAACGACCATTCATTTTCCCAAACTACCAAAGAAGTGAATCTAAATCTTTCAAAAGCTTGCCTTAGCCTGACCACGCATGAAATCTTCCTTGCTTGAATTAAATGAAACATTTTACATAATAATTTAGACCTGGATTTGCAGCATTTATGGTATTTTTGTACCTTCATAGCAATTTTCTTCACGATTTAACATTAAACGGAAACATCTTGAACGATCGATCTCTGTCTTACATTTGAAAGTATATACTTAATCTACGATCGAGTTTCAATAGTTGGAGAATAAAACTTTAAAAAAACTAACCTCAAAGGCAAACGAAGCTACTTTCAGTTCTTAGTTTGTCTTTCACTAAAACAAATACGCACTATATACTGTAACAAAGTAGTTTTCTCTTTGATAAAAAGCACTAAACACTTCTTGAATGAATAAAAAGCTACAAACACGAATGAAAACCATGATTATTGAAGGCACGTTCAAGAATCAATATAAACGCGCGAGGGAGGAGGTTTGGGCCCCGAAAATTGTCTTTACGCCTTTATCAAAAACCTTTTTTTTCTACGGTTGACGAATTAAATGGGTTTTTTATCAATTCCGTAAGTAATTCCAAAAGAAATTATTATAAATGTAAAATTTAAAGCACGTAGTTATCGTTTAAGTTAAAGTAGGGGAATTATTGGATATTTAGATTATTGCTGGTCATTAAAGTGGACGCCATCTTGAAAGTTATTCTGAAGTGGCAAATGCATGGATTAAAAAAAAGTAGTTGATAGAGGTAAGAAAGACGAGTATGGATTAGATTATCTTAGAAGTTTTTTTTTGGACAGATCTCTGGGAGCGATATGATTTTTTAATGAAGCACTGGCCAAGAAAACGAAGAAACGTTTCATGATTAAATTTAAAAAATATTGGAAGCAGAAACCATTCTTTAAAAGCAATTTTTCCTGTAGTAAAAAAATTTTAACTTCTACAAAATTGAAAATCGAACGAATCGTGAAAAAGGTTTTAGGGGGGTTTTTCAGGGAATTATTTAGACAAACTAAGTTTCTAAGACTCTAAGCCTTAAGCACCGAAAACGAGTACTTTCAGGTGTTGAGAAGAACTTTATCAGCCTCCTAGATTTAAATTAAGGTTAAGGACGCAGAATTAGGGACGACTGTAGATTCCTCAAATATCATTATAATAAAAACGAGCCGGTTTAAACAGGAAATAGTAAAAACCCATTAAGTAAACTCAATATATAAAAAAAAATACGAAAGCAATCGATTGAAGCGGCAGAAGATTCAACTAAAATTTTTTTTTGACCATCTTCCCAACTATTCTAGCAAATTAAAGCCCAAGAAATAAAAATTGAAGCGATAAAAAAATGTCTAGCAATTTTACCAAACTCAAATGCAAATCACATTAGTTTTTAATACTGAATCTAATAAAAACGTGTCCTTAAACAAAAACGAATCAGCAAAAAAAAAATTTTATATTTTCTTGAACACGTTATTTTTTTTTTTTCTTCATAATTCATCATATTATCTTTTTTAATTGACACAGTCGCATTCATTAGAAGCAGGACGAACAATTTTTTTTTTAATAAATTCGAAAAATATGAATAAGCAGTGATTTATCATTTTCCCTAATAATAATAGTGCGAGAATAAAACAACGAAAAATAAATTTAAAAAACCGATATACATAATAATTACAATATTTAAAATTTCTTATAAAAAATTTTTCAGCAAAAGATTCGAAAAAGCTTTTGCTTGTAGTACGAACGATGATATTGGGCTGTAAAAGGCTGAGAAGGAACTGTTTAAAGGCAGCTGCCATTTTCATCATCGTTCTTGGGGTATCCTTACGGAACGTAACGTTTTGCTTTGCTGAAATAAAAAAAGAAAGATAAAACTCGGTACGAATTAATTATTTAAAGGGCGGAGTGGCAAGCTAGACCAGAATCGCAGACTCGATTGTGATAGCTTACTTCTCTCCATAATTTTTATAAGATCTTACCTGATATTCCCTTTCGGTATCCATAATTCCGCAAACGGCTACCAATTGATACTGTCGAGCTTTCATAGCAGCTAAAGATTTTCTAATAAGTCTCATCCCGGTTAAACTAGTTGCTGTATTTTTGAGTTGATTCATTTGCTCTGGAGTGTGGCTCGGATCGAAGACGATTAAGGTAAGGCTTCCATCTCTGTGTTGTTCGATTCCAACGATCGTTCTACTGTGGCCTTGATGCTGGAGGTATAACGGAGGTTTAAAATCTTCGTTCTTTTGAAAATATTCTAATACCCAATTAAAAAGCTCAGGATGTGATCCATCAGGACTAGACGGCCGGTAAAAATCGACTAGCGAACACCTAAAAAAAGTAAATTCAATTATAAAATCTAATAGAAGTTTTTATTAGATTTTTTCTAGATGAGTCTATTCAGTCCGCAAAAATGTTAATCTATGGCGCTGGTGTCTTCTCAGCTAGTAAAAACTACCGCTAGAAAGCTTAAGCTAGCTTCGCAGCGCGGTGAGTAAAGTCTGGGGCTCACACTCGGGAGTTTAGCGCTCGGCTCCAACGGCCGTTTCGTATACTAAATGTAACCCTAGGCCATCCATTAAAAGTTTTGGCCAAAGCCAGCTAATGATAATTAAAATATTGATACTTGGCATTCTAGAAAAATTTAAACGTTTACAAAAGCGATTAATGTAACAGTCATGGTGCTCGCAACATCTTCCGGCAAATCAAAACTGATTGCATACTTTTTTTGTCCCGTGAATAATTTTTCTCTTTTACTACTCGCCTGATTCGCAACGACGATAAAACAGTGACTATTTCTGTCGCCCCTATCCACTTTCTCGTATTATGAAGCTTTCCTCCCAGTTGATCACAGCCTTGAACATCAAAACCTTGTCTCCAAGCCCACTCAATATGCTGCTGAAGCCTCGATATTGACGGCATCGCACTTCTGGTAGGCAAAGTCCCGTTGCTCATTCCGAACAATCCCCCACCGACAACCGAAGGTTTATACAATTGCTCGTTGTATCCCGTGTGATGAAGCAAAGACGAAATCATCATTTGTAAATTTCTATAGCCGCACCCCCATCCTTTATCGCCGTACGTGGACGCGTAATGATCGACCGTCGTGCACATTAAAATTCTGATCACGCTGGAAGAACTCCCACAAATCGCTTTGATTTTAGGTACGAGACCTTTCGTGCACGAACTACCATCGTCGATCCCGCTATTTTCAGCCGCTTTCAATTCAATTTGTCTTTCATAGTAATCAGCGACCGACATTTCTCCGGCGTATACAGCTTTTTGCATGTTGGTGATGCTTTGCTCTTTGAAATTTCCCTGATTGTCCATTCCGTACTGAGCTCTCAACATTTCGAATTCCCTTTGCTCTCTTAGCTTTCTCGATTCTTTTTCTCTTTTTTCAATTTCTTTGGCTAATAATCTATCGGAGGAGAGGTCGGGGGTTATGGGGGAGATACCGTTGTTGAAATGTTCTTCGATGTGAGCGACCATTTCTTGATTGTTTTGGAAACTGGAACGGCAGCAAACTGGGCATCCCTCGCTCCAGTTTTCGACACTGGAAGCCGTCGCAGGCTGTAAAGGTAAAATCATGTAATGATTAGGCTCGTCTGAAATCCTGTCACTCAGCTTTGAAAAAGGTTAATGAAAAATAATAAATGATTCAACAGGATCCGAACCCGCGAGGTCTTTTCTTTGACTCTAAGTAGAGAAATAGGTTTTTGCTAATAGGTTGACGAGGTTAAAATTGCAGCTCCATCTACAAAAAGGGACAATAGAACCAAATCCCAACCACTTGGCTGGACCTTTGAGTAACGTCACGCAATTACACTCAGTGTGCAAGATGACGTCTTGAAGTGATACTGGGTCTTAATTGTCCTAGGGAGCCTAACAGGGAGTAGACACTTTAATTCTGGTTCTGGAAGCTGTCATGATCTTAAAATGGGGAGTAGCCATGATAAGTAATACTTAGCTAATGAAGCAAGCATGAAGACTCACTCTTCAAGATCGTAGTGGCCCCCTCTGATTTGAGAACATTGCAGCTTCTAGAATTGCAAATGGCTATCCGTATGCAGCAGACAACTCATCAAAGTGCCCACTTCTTAGAATCTATAAAGATCATTCTACTTCGGGAGTTCTCGTATGTTTCCGGAGCTTCCATCAGCTAAGAATGATGGCGTCTACTTTTGTCGTCTGCTTCGTGTTTCACAACCACGGTCTTATAAACCGTAAGCTAAGAATTGCCGATAAAAGCCGTAAAAAACCGATCGTTTTTTGGGTACGCCACGAAGTTGAAATGCTCCATCTAGTAATCTGAGCTTCTTTATAACAAGCCGAACCGTCAAATCTGGCAGCAAGGCGTCAGAGAAATCCAAAATGGCTGCGATCCATGTTTATCTTTTGATACGTAAGCAAGTAGCAGACAGGCTGTTTATCTTATTCGTATCAGCCATTTTGGATTCCTCTGACGCCTTGTGCCAGCTTTAAAGGTTCGGCTTGTTATAAAGAAGGTTACGGACTTCCACAAGAATATTTGGCAGCCATGATATGGTACGCACCGCATTCTATTAAAGGCAATTCTTGGAAAAACCTCCGTGATCGCTGTGAAATTTCTTATTTTTATGAATCTGGATGGGCAAGTTCACCATCATAGCTACCGATTATTCTTCTTTTAGCAGTCGCCATGACATTAAAGATGGCGTTCAATTTTCGTAATTGCTGAGTTTGCCAGTCTGTTTTAATTTAGGGTCTCTAGTCTTTATCATGGCGACTGTGATTTTTTCCATTATTAAAATCAAATAGAATATTTTTTTCTTTTAGGCTTTTTTACCTATTGGGTTCGAATCCTTACACTCACCTCAAAAAATCAATTTTTTTTTGTCTTACCTTAGCCGGACTTAATACATCATTATGCTCTATATTGACATGTAGCTCAAGGTCTGGACTATTTTGAAAACTACGAACACAAAGTGGACATCTATAATCCTTGGGTGCAGGTCCCGGTGATATGGCAGGAAAGGATGGACTAGTTAAATCGAAATGTTGCCTATTAATGTGCTCTTCTAACTCTAACGGAGACGAACTTGAATAACCGCACATCATGCATTGTTGCCTAGGTGGACTTTTCGAAGGCGACGGAGCATTACTAGCTCTCAAATTTAAATTAAGTTGACTACGAAGCGGCGACCCTTGAGCTCCGACCCCGCTGCTCCCAGCACCATACGAATTATTATTATTATTGTTGTTATTGTTATTATTGTTATTATTTACATTAATATTCTTATTCGAGTGTGTTATATTGCTTTTCTCCCATCCGTTATGCTTCGGTGATAACCCAGTGATCGTCCCATCATCAAAATCATCATCATCATCGATAAACGCTAACAATTCGTTTTCGGGCGTTAAATAATCCAAATGCGTGCTGTTAACATGGATGAGCATTTCATCGGGCGATACTTCGCATAAATCGCAGAACGGGCAGGAGGCAGCACCGTCTAAATGATTAACGACCATATGCTCCCGTAACTGTTCATCATTAAGGCCTTCTAATCCACAAATCTCGCAGGAGTAATTGAGCTCTGGCATCTTAGCAGCCATCAGACGCTACCTTCCTCCGCGATATCTCCAATCAATTTTTAATGATCTAAAATGATACATATAAAATCCTTAGCATTCACATTTTCGTACGGCAGTTTCGATCAGGAGTCTTCCGATATCGATAATTTTGAATTTGTTAGTCCCGGTTAGTAGACGGAAAATAAACGGGTGCTGGAGTAAATGGTAAACTTGAAATTTGTCATCGACTTTTTCCAGGCTTTCGTAAACGGAATTAAGAGTTTCTTGTAATGTGCGTTCGGAATTCAGGAGAAGAGTTAGTTTAGGCAGGGAAGGATACGAGGATAAGATAACGTTCGAGACGATATCAATCGGTACGACTGAGGTCTTCGAGCTTGCGTATTTCCTAAACGGGTAAAAACCGTAACCTTCACCTTCGAAGCTATAAAGAGTCAAAGCTGTGCTTGATTCAGAAGGCGGTGCTTCGTTAATAACCGATTTTTTAGACGAATCTTCCTTGTACTCGTGAATTTCCTTCAATAAAATCCCGTCTGATTCTTGCATGGCATCACCAATCAATTCGCTTACGATTTCAAAACAAAATTCCTGAATCTCTTCTTCTGATTCGATTATCTCTCCGGTTTTATAGTTCCTAATAACTATTTTTTGGCCGTATGCAAGTGCCAGCGCTTTCGCGAAGCCAATAGCAGGATCCGGATCCTTGCAGAACGCCAATAACAACTGGAAGTAATCCACGTAGCCATCTTCATTTTCATACATCGCTAATAATAATTCTTTAGCTTTCAACGTTCGGTGATTTCTCCCAATTTTCAAAATAAACCAAAAATCAATTTTTTTACAATCGTCTCGATGGATTAAATTCGTGGATTCGTAGTCGAATTCCTTAAACTGTTCCCGCATTAATAATATTTCCTTCTCGGTCGGGAACGGGAAATTAAGGGAGTAAATAATAAAATCTTTCCAGTTGACGATTTCCAATTTTTGATAAATCTCATCGAAGATGATTGATACGTCATCGGGGTCGATTAAATCCCAGGTATCGGGGAGGGGTTTGATTGAATTATCCTCACTCTTGACGACTCTTAAATCCTCGAGGATGTACATGAAAGCTCGGCGAATCATCTCTCCGTCCGGCGCTACTTTCCTCAATTTCTTAAATAAATTAATTAATTGTTCGATTGTGAAATCGTATTCGGATAAATTTTCGTGGGCGATCATTTTTGAGGGCTCGGCCGGTTTTTCAACCAGCAAAATTTCCCAGTTAACAACGAATTCGTCGATGTTTAATTCTAATTTCGGTTGGATTGGGATTTCTTCCTCGATGGCGCATCTGAAGACTTTACAACATTCGGTGATGCTTTTTACTTCCCTCGTGAATAACGTGCCGATTTCTTCTGAGATAATCGAAAACGCCTCCATCATGCTCGATAAAAGTTCATCGATGTCTAATAATCCCTTGATTCGGATTAATTTGGCTCTGAATGAAAATCTGTGTAGTTCATCTTCCAAAGCCATCGTCCATTCTTGTGCAATCTGACTGCTGATATCTTTCTCTGCTGTTTTCTTTTTATCCTTCGTGCTTTTTTCACCCCTCTTCGTCTGTGATACTAACCCCTCGACAACGCTTATTATTTCCTTGCTGGCTCTTTCAATATTCTCAGAGTAAAACTGATGGAACGGGGTTAAATTATTTTCAGGCATTGTAAAATTTTTTAAGATCCCGCAAACAACTTCACACGCTCCGGCCAAAAACGGGTTCTCCGTTGAATTTTTTCGAATTCTCGATTGAGAACTTTGTCTCCTTTTCGAATTAGAACTCTGAATACTAATTTTACCCCCTAATGAATCTTTCGAATCGTCGCTCCCGGAAATAATCGAATACTTCCTGTCTAAAATTTTTAATTTCGGGATTAAAATCTTACTCAAAACTTTTTCCTCCGGGGTTTTATCCTGCAGCGTTAAATAATAATCGTTAATAATTTGGCAAGTATCGATACATCGATCCGCTTCCAATTGCAAAGCCATTAAATAATAATTAATTAAACAAGCCATTTCATCGCAGACCCAGACGTCATTAACAATTTTTATTCTTTCTTCTTCGGACTCCTCTTTTCTATCATCAGCGATTTCTAACAAAGTCGCTTCGAATTTATTAACCCGACTATGCAACTCGCATTTAATATCAATGTCAGGCCTTAAATCTTGATCCACGGAATTGTACATTAGTTGAAATTCGTTAATCAAAGCGGGTTTGTCGTCTGGTCGTCTCATGAAAGCCCTCATTGAACTTTTAACGTACGTCATGTACATTGCTGCTTTTGAATAATGAACCCTTAAGCAGAAAAATACTTGTTTGAAATCTTCCGTGTAAACGGCTTCTGTGTTTTGCCAAAAATCAGCTAACGCTAGTAATATTTCTTCGGGTTGAGTTGCAGGCACCCACTCCCAATCGGGATCTCCAGGTTTCAAAGAGGAAGCAGCTGATTTTTTGATTTTAGATTCGGATTTTTTAATTTCCACCGATGAAATTTTAACACTAGAAATTGATTTAATTTTTAATTCGGATTTAACTTCAGGGATGATTTTCGCCGTCGGTTTTTTCGATTCTTTTTTAATCGTGTATTTTTCGTTTAATTCAAGAATTTCATCTCCGAAAATTTCTACCGAGGATTTAATCGCTAGTTCCGGATTTTCTTCTCGAGGAACTTCTCCTAAAATATTTTTAGCAAAATCCTTAATCGTTTGAAAATTTAAGGAAGAATATTCGAATTCGACTAAAACGTTTTGTTTCCCGTAAAAATCTTCTAAAGGATCTTTTGCATTCCCGGTTTTTTTCATTTTTATAAATATTGAAAAATACGTTTTGGATTCGGGAGGTTCGGGTTTTTCGGGCATCGGTACCAATTTAGAAATTCTTAGATGCGAGTAAGTATCTTCGAACGGATCTTTAACCGAGCTACGTCGATGAACTTTCCCGGTCTCCTCATCCACTTGTAATAATTTATACCCGGTTAATAAGCTTTCTAATTTAGACGCCTGGAGCAACGTCTGGGGATAATTCAACAACATCCAACCGTTATATTCCTCTTGTTTTGATATCACATAAGCAATTATTCCCGAAACGATAACGGAGTCAGGTACGGTTTCGCCCAAGCCCAAACACTCGAACGCTGTTTTCCCTAATTCAGCTGTAGGCGTCAGCACTGGGTCATCTTCAGGTATATTCCTCGGGGTTTGAATTTCCTGATCTTTAAACGGTGCTTCTGCTAAAGAACTCGCTACTTTTTTTAGTGATTCTTTTTTCGATAACTCTTCCTTCTTACTCTGTTTCTTTTTCGCTGTTTCTTTTTCCTTCAGCGAAGCTTTGGTTGCTTTTTGAAAATTAATATCAATATCCCTCACAACAGACAATTCTTCCTTATACGCGTTCAGTATAAAATTAATAACATCATCAATATTAACTATTAAAATTTTTTTAATAGACATTAAATCGCTCAGCATTTCTATCGCTTTCGCATCAGTTAAATCCCTAACGACAGCAGTCGGATACATTGGTTTAATATCGGCTGGGATTGGCGTCGGAGGCAGCGGATATTTCATTTCTAACAATTTATAAACGATATAGCCTAACACGATCTGCTCTCTTTCCGTTGCATCGAAATCAGGTAATAAAAGCTCGACCATCCACGGGCCTAAGAGAAATATATAATCATTCAAATCACAATCATCTAAAATTGATTGCCTCTCTTGTTCTAAACTTTCAGCCGAGCTACATATGTAATCTATATTTTCTTCTTCGCATGATTTCTCGCATAGTTTCTCAACGTCTTCCAACTGATCGAATATTGGCATGTTTTTGAAAAAAAGCTCCTTCATATCCTTCATTAAATATTTCGGCACTTGGCAATCGTGATACTCTCTGTATTCCCCGCAACGGATCGCGATATCGATAAATGAATTTAAAATACTTTCGCATTCTCTTGAAATATCTTCAAATCTGTTTGCGGTTTTTTCACCGTACATTCTTCTGTGCAATTCCGCAAGCCTTTCCTTTTCGAAATCATATTCCCCGGCATCTTCTGCTCTTAAATCTAACCTCCTATTTAGCACATCCATAAATTCCTTTTCTCTCTCGTTTAAAATTAATTTCTCGACCATTTTCCTGTTTTCGGCTAAAACTTTTTTCTGATGTCTTGCTATTAATAATTTACTACACATTTGTTTTTCATACTGGCTTTGCTTTAATAAATTAGCACAGACCTTATCATCATATTCATTTTCTTGTTTCTCGATTAAATTTCTCAACATCTCTTCAGCCATTAAATTTGACATTTTTTGTTGAAACATTCTCTCATTAATCCCTTTTTTTGTTTTTTGTTTAATAAAATTCACATAATTTCTAGCTTCCTTCAAATTCGGGATTGGTTTGAGTGGAGCAACTTTACTCTCCAACCCTAATAATTCTTCATAGCTCAAATCAGGCACTTCCTCCTGATTTTTTTTTTCAAAACAATAAATACTTCTCCTCATTTCATTCATTTCATTTATTTTCCTTGGTAGGGGCTTTGATTTTATTTGCCTTGAAACGACAGGACTTAATTTTTTCGTAGCTTTCACTGTATTTGCAAATTTTTGTTTTACCTCGTTTATTTTTGCTGAAACATCCTTACACTTTTCCCTATGCCAATCAATCATTTCTCTTTTTTCAATAAGCGGAGCTGAAAACGCAGGATCATACACAGGAACAGATTGCCTTATTTCCATTTCTGGCACCCAATCAACTTTGATATCTCTTTTGTATTTTTTTTCCCTTAAAGCTGACATATAATACGAAGCATCCTTACTCTCTAATATTAAATACAATGAGTAAAAAATTTGCAAAGCAGATGAACCACAACCGTTGGCCATTTCCTTCAGCGTCACATCCAAATTTTGAACTCCTAAATACTCCAGCCACGGCTTCAATAAGAGAATATTGTTGTAGCATTCATTGATGTATTTTGCTGGTTTAATTGCATCCAAAATTTCAGGTGTGATGATGCCGTAATTGTATAATACTTTCGCTAATAATTTACCATCTTTCATGTTTCTTCCAAAATTATCAGGAGACATGTCAACAATCACTCCTAATTTCTTCCCCAACCAGCTCTGTATTATGTCAGGCATCTTTAATTAATGATAACTTGAGTTATACTGAAATATTATAAAACCTGGAATTCTTAGAGACAGAAAAAAAAAGGATTCAATTATCAGGTTAGGTTATGTATGAATTTTCACAGCAATCAACAGGAACTGGATTTTTTGAGGAAATTTATGAACGCACAATGATTGTATGCTTATAAATACAGATTATTCCTGTGAAATGATTTGTTATTAAACAAAGCCAATAGTGATTTTAATTCAAAAATTTTGCAAACTGAAATTCAACTGTTTTTTATTTACTTGTGATTCAACTTGTGAGAAGATCAGAAATATCTCTATTTATAAGCATCGTAGTGATATTCGAGCCTGATTATATGAAGAAAACTGATAAAAATCCAGAACATAACACTATTGATCAATCCTATCCCGCACATGTACGGAACTTAGAAATAATCAGGCGATTGAATAATTTTTTCGTTAGCCAAATTGTCGTGTCAGGATCGTTCAAGTCCTTTATCCAAAATAAAGTAATTTAAATAGTAAAACAGATTTCCATACCTCTGATATTTGAAATTTTCATTATTATTCATTGCAATTTCTGAAAAACTGACAACATTTGCCACCGCTTTCTACTATTGTTGTAAGCATATGAGACCAGACTAGCAGAAATCCTCCCTCGTGCGCAGGATTTTCGAATTTTCGTGGAACTAGACAAAGAGAAGCGGAATTTTTGATAAGGGAAACAAAACCATTTTTACTTTCTATTTATTTATTTATTTTAATACAATGCCCATATAATACAAAAATTGTTACGAGTTATGGCGTTGGTTGTCATAATAGGCCAGTCGCCAGTGACAATGACGTGAGTAAATTTCAAAATTTATCCATGAATAACTGAATTCATTTCTTACCATTAAATCATTACCAGAAAAATCGAGCAATCAACTCTACTTTGGTTTAATAAATGAATTAAACTGCACAATTTATCTTTATAGCAGGTATGAATTGATGTTAGGAATCTTTTCATCTGCTGTCTTCTCTTCTTTTAAGAAGCTAGGGCTGTGTGATTTGTAGGATCTGAATTCAAGTTCACGGGCAGTGACGGCGCCAGAAAAAAAATCTGGACGGGGCAGGGTGAGCCACAAATTGTCTTGCAGGGCCAGAGTCTAACTGTTACATTACAGCAATGTTACTGTTCTTCCCAAATAGATGGGGCCAAGGAAGGCCATGGCCCTTTGGCGCAGTCTCTGGCAAAATATTGCCAATCTACGAATCATATTCTCCCTAAAAAAATGAAAAGTCAAAAAAATTTAAAAATCAAACAATTTATTTGGTCTAAAGAATTTATAATTATTATATACCGTAACAAATTTATTAAAGAAAAAAAACTGATGTCGATCACGATTTTAAATATCACTTTTTGTATCAAAAAATTGAAATATCACACTGAAGTGGTCATTTGTTCGATAACTTGAACATTTCTAGGAGTTCGATATTGCCAATCATATCTCGCTAAACCCTCCGGGACACTTTTACAAGTCCTTAATGTCCTGTGATGACCGGGAAAACCGGTGGCTCTTAAATATTCGCACTGCATATAATACTCCGGAAATCTTTCCTCAGAAATGCACCCCAGCAGGGGAGGATCTGGAATGTCCAACGTCGTTGCAAAAGAAATACTCTTTGGTAAATGACTTCTCATCGGCATGTGTCTAGGAGATATCGGCGGACAAATGCATAAACTTCCTCTAGGATTATTGTTTGTGTGCGGCGGCAAAGGCAGCGGTGGTATGTCGTCGTTGTCTTTTTGAGGAACCCCCACAAAATATAACAATGCTGCTCCTAATATTGCGGAAAAAAACGAAAAATAATATCCAGCTTTTGGATGACTTTGGTTGATGTAGCCTGTAATATAAATCAATTTTGGTAGGAATTTAAAAAAACAGGAGATTTAAAAAATAAATTTTACGCACCTGTAATAGGAACTCCTAATAGCACCGGAATGGCTTCGGCACCTTGTACGAAACCCCAAGTTTTCGTAAAATGTCTAGCCCTAACTCTCTCCATGGTAAACATTTTCAGGGAATAAAAAAATCCCCCTAAACAGATACCGTACAGCCAAACGAAAAGTGCGTAGCCGTGGTATCCTTGAACAGTGCCTAAAGCAAGGAGAGATATACTAATGCCGATCATAGCGGCTTGGCAAAGATACTGCCTCGACACGAGGCAATTTTCACTCGGGCGAAGTATGATAAGTCCGAAGCCGACGCATCCCAAGGTAGTGGCGAAGCCTAAGAATGTTTCTAATAGCACTAAAGTACTGTGCTCTAGTCCTTCTTTATATCCCTGTAACGCCTTTCGGAAAAAAAAAAAAATCGTTACTATTTTATTAAAACAAAATAATAATAACAAAATTCAAGTCAGAGTCTTACAAGATAAAATACGGGAGTGTATATTCCGAAGGCGGCAGTCCCAGAAGACAAGAGAAGAATTTGTACAGCTCGAATTTTCAACGGCGAGAAATCGAGCAGCGGAGGTTTTTCTTGTTTCCTGTGCCCTTTCTTCTCTTTTATTTTTTTCTTCTGGTTTTTTAAATGAACTATTGCTCGTCGCTGAGGATGATACAGAGAAGCGGATCGGTAGAGGATCCCAAGGAAAAAAGTGAGCGATAAGATCCCTGTGACCGCTTGTAATCCCAAACGCCATCCCAGCTTCCTGTCGGAAAGTGTTTCTAAATCAATCAATCGATTTTTAAGCTGATAAAAAAAAGATTAGCGTTTTTTTTTTTTAAAAAAGTATCAGAATCAACTATCAACAAAAGCGACATCTGCAGTTGTTGAGATATAAAACTCAATTAAAATAAAATTTTGGAGAGATGGAATCTTTCCAAGTGTGATATAACCCTAATGCGATAATCCTTATTTTAATCTCTTTAACTCGATGATTAAACAACGTTTTAACTCCGGGTAAAGGCTTAAACGTCGGGACTAAATTCGATTAAAGCCTCATTATTTCTTGATTTCTTTTTTTTTAAAAATATTAAAAACGGTATCTAGTTACCCGACAGCTTCCTTGTAGAAAACGGATATTAGTGTGATGCCGATGCCTGCACCGGCTTGTGATATCATCTCTACAAATTCACGTCTCTTCTTGAAATAATGACCTAGCATGAGACTAGAAGTTTCCCTTACCATGCTTACACCTATCCCCATCACGATCCCGTAGCTGAAATTAAAAAACAAAACATTTTGAAAAAGGTTTATAGGGGATAAAAATGAAATGTGATAATTAGGAGTGGGGGGATGTGACAGCGCGTGGGGGCTTATGATGATGAAAATTATGCAGTGTAGCTGCAACGATTGAATAGCAGGAAGATTAGTGCAGCTGGGCGTGATTTCAGGGGATGTGTAAAATATTTAATTCGGGTCAATGGGAAAAGGGCTGGGGAAAAAGTGAAAGGTTAGATTGTGAAGGGATTAGGCTTGTGAAAGAAACGTTTCAAGCATTGCAACATAAAAATGATAAATTATGTGACATTGTCAAGATGACGTATGAAGATCTCTTCCTGTTAAAGGCATCATCGTGCATAAAGAGATCATATCCGAGTGGAATGTTTTCAAGTAGAAAGAAAAGTCGCGAGTGCTTTAAATTATCGATAAAGAGGAAATACTATGACGCACAATGAGGATAGGTACAGGCGGTCAGCACATAGGTAGGAGCGCTTTATGCTGATCTCTTCTAATGAAAATCTTAATCACTATACACATTACGACATTAATGGCAAAATGTTGACAATGAATTCCCCAAAGAAAGTACCTAAAATTTGAGCTTAAAAAAAAAAAACTTGGGATTTGCAACAAAAGCAACAAACCTTTTTAACAAAATTAAGAAAAAGGGAAAAAATAATATTTGAAACGAAACGTAAAAAAAAAATCGAACGAGAAATCATCCACTTTTTACTGAAAGGATCAAAACCGTAATACGATAAAAATATTAAGTCAAAGGAAAGAAAACAAATTCAACAAGGAAAAGAATGAAAGAATAAGTTCAGGAAAAGAGGGAAAAATCGAAAATAAAATTTCAACGTAACCTTACCTGAGCATTATTTGATGAAGTTGATGAGCAAAAGATGTGAAAAGGCATCCGAGAGCCATAACTAACCCACCCAATACGGCAGTCAGTCTAGTGGATTTCCGCCTGCAAATGGCGACGACTAGAGGTGTTACGAACAGGGACACGGCAAGGCATAACGGTCCTAGCCACGCTGAAAATAATCAAAAAACAAAAGCGATGAGCTCACATGTTTTTTTTCCTTCACTAACACAAGGCCCGTAGGAAAAGTTACAGGCAATAGTTTTCGGGTATAAACTGATTTATGTGATGTTTCGGAGGGAAAAGCAAAAGAAAATCATGAGAGACTATCAAACGACCGGAAAATTTTCACCCTGGGTGATTTATAGGAAACATAAGAAACAAAATTTGAAAAAGAAGATTCACGGAGAGTAAAAAAGAAGATGAGGAGGAAGGAAGGACTGGAGGGGGATGAACTTTGGTGCGAGCTAAAGAAATTTATGAAAACAACTTCAGAGATGAAAGATTCATTTCATCAAAAATAATAATATAAACTCTGAAAGGGATAATTTCACACAAAGAATCTCAAAATTCGGTTTTTTTTTATAAAATAAAAAAATAAATTATTAATTTTAATTTTTTTATACAGCTTGAGAATATTTTTTCCCGCCGTTCATTTTTAAGGCGAAAAAGTTTTCGCAGTTATGCTTAAGCAAAACATTTCCTAATTAAAAATGTTGGAGCATGTAATGTGAAAAGCACGAGTTAACTAAGTTTAAGGCTTTTTATTAAGTGTGAATTTATTTTTTTTCTCCGCCTTTTCATAGATTGCATGTTAAGCGGGCAACCACTTTTTATCGCCAAGTTAATATCAAAATGAAAAGCGTTAAGTTAGATAGGATTTTAACCGTTAGCGTTATCGTATTCTATCAATGAAAGCGGCCACTACGCACGCTAAAAGGAATAAAGAGCTTTTATCTTTCTCTTAAATAAAATTCTCTTAGTCTTCCCAAACCGTTTCAGGCTTTCTCCTCACCTAACCTACCCAAGCTTAGCTTTTGTGTTTGATTAGGCAACCGGCTTCAATAGGGAGTTGAGGTTACTGAATACTTTAATCAAGGCTGACAAAATTTTAAGAGGGTTAGCCAGGATTAGCGAATAGGCGATCTCAGATTTCATTGAATGGGGTAAAAATTTTCTTTAATGTTGAGACTACACCTGCGAGAGTCGGTCTAAAGTATTGTAAGGTCTGGACTAGACTGCCATAATTACGAACTGTTAAAATATTTCTAAAAAAACTCTTTCTTTTGCGGATTGAGGTTGTTCGCATTGTTATTCATTTGTTTCCATTGTTGATTTTCATTTGTTTTGTTATGTTTCTTTGATTCTTCTTTTGTTTCAATCTTCTTTTATTTAATATACTTTGATTTTCGTTCTGTGTCCAGGCGCTAGTATAGGCAATGTGCTCGTGACGTATCTCGTGACGTCACGAATCTAAAACCTATATTTAGCTTATATATTCGAGTCCTCGAGTTGATTTTGCATAACTTGCGCCTTAATTCGCTTCTGCATAAGCTAAGAATAGGTGATTGTCCCCGAATTGATTTTGCCTATCCAGTCGGAGGAAGGAGCACGACATAGCCTATTCTTAGGTTAGCAACACATTCAAATCCTTTTCTCAAGGGCGCTGATTGTTTATTTGTTTAATTATTTCTTCCGTAATAATTGGGTAATTTACGACTTTCATTACTCGCCCCCTCCCCCCCCCCCCGAAAATTTTTACAAGCCCAAAAAAGATCTTCAGAATCTTTCGAGCCTTCTGATGACGCTAAATCCGCCCCTGAAAGAAAATAGCTGGGGGGATAATTGTTACGCCACTGTTTGTTTCCCCCTGAAGTGCACAAAGAAATTAATCGCAGCCAAAACTTATAAACAGTTTTAAAATATTTCCCGCTTAAGAAATATCAAAAACTTCCGAACATTTTGATTCTTCATTTCTGTTAAGAATTTTTCCATACATAAAATATCGACTTAAACTAAGTTTAATCGCTTTTGACTTAACTAGTTTACATAAAAGAGTATTATCACATTGAATATTAACAAGCACCTATATTCTCGAGGAAACCTTCTTTCACATTTTCGTTGTTATAGACTTTGTACGTTATTCGAAGATCGTATTGTCAGCACAAACTTTTCTTTCATTTTGCTTGGAAGAAGTTTCCGAACAACTTACATAGCCATTGATTAAACAGCGCGTTTATTTTTGGGATTAAAACAAACGATCAGGGCGTTAGGATAAGACATAACCGAGTTAATTAATTTCAAACGCGTGAGTTTAATAAATTCTCTGACATCTAATCAAATTAAATCAGTTAAAAAATGTAAACGCCCTGTCAAAAAAAAAAAAAAAATTGTGAAGTGGAAAATGTTATTTCAGCGGCTAAAAAAAGTTCATACGTCTCGCTAATTTTCGGCTCAGGGACGGTGCCAGAAAAATATTAAGACAGGAGAAGATGGGATAGAATTTTTTGGCTCAGCTGAAACTCTCCCTGATTTCTCGTAGCAACAAATAATTATTTCCAAACGAAAGACTAGATTGTAATACTGAACAATCGAGCTCATATCGAGTCCAATTACCCGACAACTTGAAAGAAATGAAAAAAAATTGGATCAGTGAGGAAGGAAGGAACAAAAAAAAAAGGATATACATCGGAAAAACGCAAAATTTTCATTTTTTTTCACCAAGCGGAGATTCAACTAAGTTATCTTCAAAATTTACTCTGCTTTCTCGAGCGTCGAGAGAGAATTCGACAAGTATTGCTTGCTCCCAAGAAAAAGAAATTGCTTTTTTCTTTCCCTTATAAAATTTCCACGTCGCGGACTATTAAGGCCCACTAAGCTGAATAAGTGTATTTAATATCTTTGAATTTTTAATATTAGCGACTTTTTGAAATTTATGAAAATTGTCTGAGAACTATATTATCGCAATCACGGCCTTAACAAAAAAATCTTGAAAGAGAAACGTTCGGGTCGAGGAATTCGCATTTAATGTATGTTCGAAATCAAAGTATAAGTGCGTATAGGCGGGGCCAATGCCCAAGGCCCCCCTTAGCGTTCTCCTTGAGTGTAAGACGCATACATCTTCACTTTATGATAAATTAAGCCATCACTGCCGAAAGTCTAGTTATAATTTTTTAAATTTAATAAATTACCGAAACGTACAAAAGTCCTGATCCAATTAAAAAATTCCGTTTTTTTTCGGGCTCGTTGCCTTAAGCGTTTTGCTAACGGTCTTTAATCAAAAACGAAATGATTTGACAATTGAAAAGAAAAACGCATATGTAAAGTAGGATGTCTTGGAAATGTACAGAGCAAAATGAGGGGCCAGTTTGAAAATAATTATAGATATTATATTTAAAATTTTTCGGGAAAATGATTCAGTTCAAAATTTGTTATTATTATTATGGATATGACCATTAGGCAACTGGGATATTTAAATTATAAGGTTGTAATATGAGACGTGGGTCAGCGAATATAATTGATATACTTGTTTAAATGCAAAAACCATTTATTTCTCACTTATTTTTTATACTTGATAAAAGTATATGAGTCACGAAATACGTGAGACGTTGACGGGGAGACTTTTTTAATTAAATTTAAAATGCAGGTAGGATAGAGTGACTTAAAATGACAGTTTTAATGTTTATCAGATTGGTAGCTCAGGTTCATGATATTGAGAACAGTGTGTGCTGTTGCGACCAAATCAGTGGGTGTTTTCCATCGAATGGCATATGCCGGTATATGCTCCTCCATTTCCCCTTTATTCTGTTGCTAAACAATCGCATTTTGGGATGATAAAAAAGAAACAAACTGTTAGTCTTTATCGTGTTTCGTGCTAATCACATTAAAAACCAGTTTCATCGAGTTAAAGAATGGAAAAACCAAATTTGAGTATTTCAAGAATGGAAAAATTTCTTACAGGATTTTTGATTTACAATCACAATGTAATTTTCTATTTTTGTTCGGGGAAGACCCGTCAACAAGTTTTGGTAGGTGTTGAATAGTCCCGCTTCCAAATCTAATAAATTATCGCTAATCGTCGTCGAGGAAGAGCTCGATGAAGAAGTCGTCGTGGAAGAGCTCGATGAAGAAGTCGTCGTGGAAGAGCTCGATGAAGAAGTCGTCGTGGAAGAGCTCGATGAAGAAGTCGTCGAGGAAGAGCTCGATGAAGAAGTCGTCGAGGAAGAGATCGATGAAGAACTCGAGTCTGATACCGAATCATATTCCTCCATTTTTTAAAGATTTAAAAACAAAACTAAGATTTAAAAAAAACAAATAACTGCCATTGACCACAAAGGAAAGAAAGCACCCAAAGGCGCCACTCAGGAAAAGTGCCACTGAGGAGGGCTGGAATTTTTTCTTCCATAAGCATTGGATGAAGCTTTTGCTTCCCCCCCCCCAAAAATGAAGAATGTTTGCGGCCCCCAAGATTTCGATGAAAGACGATACTAAGCTAAATTGTATAAAGCCTTTCTGCAAAATCATTGGCTCCCAATGGGACATTTTGTTTAAAGAAAAAAAAATGAATGCATTTCCATAGCTTGGCTATTTGTATAAACTATGCCGCAGGAAATATCCCTCAAGAAAACGGAAACTTTACAAAATTGTGCGACCTTAACGTCCCGACTTTTCATCCCTGAAAAAAATCCACCGCATGGAAAAAAGATTAAATTGGAAGGGAAAGAAGAAAGAAAGTTTATCCCGATGTAAAAAGGAATGAGCAAATGTTGCCGTCCCACGACCGTAGCCTACGCCCGGAGAGGAAAGCCGGCCATTGAAAACGTCTCAGGAAAATTACCTTTACGTGACGGCCTTGATGGAGCTGCGGTAAGCGATGCACAAAGTAGAAAGTCAAGGAAAATTTAGGATCCTGATGCGACCTACTTGCTTAACATGTAGAACGATTTAACGTACTAAAGCAATCAAAACAGCGTCGGACCCCTCATCTCCCTCCCCTGACAACTTTCATAATAAAATCCCGATAACAAGAAAAATGAACCAATATCAAAGTTATTAAATTTTTTAACGGAATTAATATAAATGTTTACACCCACCATTTATTATTAAATCACATGAGAATCGATATCTTTTTTTGCTTTTAAATTCTTTTCACATTAACCGGGTTCTTTAACATTATGGCCGTAATGCGTGATTATTTCTTATTTATAACACCTTGAACCGACGGATTTTTTTTTCCTTACTCTCTTGTAAAATTAAACATGAAATATATAATTATTCATGATTTTGCATGATGATCGAAATTTAATAGAGATGTCAAATTTCATGTAATAAACGCGGAGGTTATATTCTTCTTGTTACCGAGAACCAAACGCACGTCTGATTTTACAGGATGTACATGTGATTACTAATTAATGATTCCAAAGAATTTATTAAAAGTTAAAGCGGGATTTCATAATTTTTCAATCTTTAAGAAGAAGGTAAAAAATATCGTAATTTATTTTTTTTTTTTAGCTATGAATATAAAATTTTCGAACTTTAGTTAATGTGAACCCGTGCAAAGTGGATTAAGCTTAACTAAGGGAAACGAGAATGTGTTTTACGTAAACTAAATCATTTTAATTCGAATTACATATCTGGCGCCATTTTAACGGGATTATTACTTATATATGGTTTGTCCTTTCCCCGTATTTAAATGCGGGTGTTGCGTTAAATCGAGGTGTTATACCGATCTGTTTACGGTATAAAAATATAATTCATAAAAAAAAAAATACATAATGTTTATTCCATATTTGAAATTGTACAGAGGAAAATGGAGTTTTCTCTGATGAAGCTGTATTTTTGGTTTTGAATAAAAATCGACGAAAAAGCATTAAAAAAATTTCATGCGCGGGCAGCGGAGAGCATAGTTCTCATTTCTTCGTATAATTTAAGACTATTTAAGAAGTCGCTTCATAATTGATGCGTTCCAAAGCAGTCTATTTTCCTTGGGTGGGGGTGGATGCATAGGAAGTTAGCGCCGCCAGATTAGAATGCCAGGTTGGCACTATATGGAGTCGTTTGTGCTACGTTTGTGCCGCAAAAATTTCGTTTGTGCTGATAACGCCCAAAAAGTAATGGCCGAAATCGACCTGGTGGTGCTAACTTCACGCAGCGCCGCCAGGTGAAATAAGGCTTGATAAAATTAATCTCGATGCATTACTCAGCCGCGCCACCGCCGCCGCCGGTAAAAAAATATAGAATCAAGCCAGCCTGCCGCCAAAAACTTTGGTTCACGCCAAATAAAAAACCTCAACATTTAGCCTCGAAAATTTTATCGGCGCAGGGGTTTAGTAATATTCATACCGAATATTTCTAAATTTCCGTATAATATTCCACACGGTCACTCCTAAGGGCAAAGTGTCCCCAACTTTATTTTATTAAACAAAATAACGGACTAAATTTGCTTTAGCCATTCATACACCACGTGCTCTTCTTACATAATTACTCCCTGTGAAAAAAAAAATTAAAGTCTAGCACGTCTCTTCCTTCTTATGATCACGTTTTATATTTCCTCAGCCGTCTAGTCAAATTTATATTCAAGTGCATTAGGAAAATTAAACGCGAAAACTCCCAGACGAAATCCTCCAAACCTCGTAAATATTTCAGCCCCACCTGATCATCTTAAACAGAAAATAAATAAAAAAAATTCCCATAAAATCATCAAAAATCTCTCTCAAGATGAAATAAAAATTCAAAAAAAAGAGATGGAACACAATCCTTTGATGAACAGAATAAACAATAAAATTTAAGGATGGGAAGTTTAAATGAATTGCGCGTTTGCCAGCCTTTCCGTGTTTCCTTCAAATTGCTCGGTTGTGACGGACGAGCTCTCATAATACGCGACCGGCATTTTGAAATAGCAGCGCAGAGGCAAGGAGATTAAAACCGGGGAGGGGGAGAAAAAAAAAAAGAAAGTCTCTGAATTTTCGAATCCGAAAGGATTTTCAAACGAAAAATAAGTTATCAAGAGAAAACGCCCGAGCCGGGTTTATTTGAGGCTATGCAATGGAAAAGCACACGGTGCAAAGTTTTGTACACCGACATAAATCACCTCGGAAATTAAATGGATTCCGAATAATTCAGAAATGTTTGAGCTTCCCCCTTGTTTGTCCCCCAGGTATAAACTCCAACGAACCGAAGACAAAGAGAGAAAATAGGAAATTGTCGATGATTCCGATAAATAAACTCAGTTTGCTTAATATTATCAATTCCGACTTGGCCCTTTCGACCCTATTAAAGGGCACTGCCAACCGCAGCAGAAAACAACAACAGGAGGCAAAAGCGACGCGATTTATTTCAAAGGAGCTTTTGAGTTAGAATTTGAAAATTCAACAGTTTAAAATAAACGAAAACGGAAATTAAAAAAGATATCGCGGATGTAATGAGTGTCTATGAATAAAAATTGCATAAACAGTACTTTGCAGGCGGTGCACATAACTATCTCCTACTTGAGTCGAATAAGATAAGATTTTTTTCAATATTAAAAGGGGAAAAAAACTTTTTTCGATTATTGCTTTACATTTCCTTAATATTTTTCCTTCTCGAATGGCTTAGAGTAAGCTTAATATTCAAAATGGAGATTCCGAAAAGGGAAGAGTTTGACAACAATTTTAGGTTCTTTAAAGATCGATGGATCTGATACAATCCTTTCTAGAGAGAAGGAACGCTGGGATATATATGTAGTTAATATCAAAGTTAAGGGAAAGTTACATATGCTAGGGATGTGGTAGTTGCATGAAACATAGGAATTCGTTAGAAGAACTAAGTTTGTAACTGATAATATTTGCGCATAAGTTCGGGTGGAATGTATTTGCTTTAAAGGTCCGTATTAATTATAGTATTTACTTCAAAAGTCCTTACAAAGTCTCTCAAGTGCCTTAAGAAATTTCGTAGTATCGAGCGTAAACCGAGCTCTTTGCATTGAAAAAGCCTAATCTAAGAAAATCATTTTTTTCCTTCTACACATTTGATTAATTTCAATATAAAAATATGGAAGCAATCTTAAAATTTTTTTATGTAAATAATTATGTAGCTAAATTGGCGGAATGGAATTATGTATTTTTATAATGTCACGGCCGGATGGTTGAAGTGGCCAAAAAATTAAAGCTATCTACCCATGAAAGGGGAGGATAAGGAGAGGATTTTTAAAATTTATTTATTATGGCCTACCAGATACTTCAAGGTTTTCTTCATCGGAATTATTCATTGTTTACTTAAAAAAATAATTTGATATTTTCAAAACATTGGGCATCCATTTTTAATTTTTAAATTTATCGACAGGGGAGAAATATCAGGTGAAATAGAACGCTACTTGCAAAAATTTTTTGAAATGGACCTTGATTGTTCTTCCCGTGGAGTCTTCATATTTTTTAAAATAATCTTTTAAGTATTTATTTCTATAAAAAAATTTCAGGGGTCGATTTTGGATTTTAAATTGAATATTTTTTTATTAAATTAGCAGCAAAATTACATAAAACTCATTTAAAAAGACAAAAACATATGCTGATACTTTAGGTACACGATTATGTATTTGCTTTTTTTCACGGGATGGCTTTTCCGAGCTAAATTTGCCGAGTAAATTCATCACTTATCCAGAGGCTGATTATCACTGATTTTCTTTTTCCGATTTGCAACTTTCAATACTTGCCCATCATATTCAAAAACGGACATTCGACGATTCTACTCCAACTTTTTTTGCAAACACAGCAAAGAGTTTTTAGCCTTAAGGTAAAACACTTAGACATTTAATTCATGGGAGACTACTACCAATTCATACTTATCAGCAAGAGACATCACATAAAAACCTAATGCACTCGTTAAATATAAATTCCGTAACATCTAATTCAAATAAAACTAACAATGAATGTCGACCTAAATAAAACACAAAGCTGTCTCAAATATTTTAATGTTAAAGAATTACTATTTTCGAGAGTGCTATATTATTATCTTTTTTTAAAGCTTCGCCTATTATTTTATTACGTTACCTAGTCTACCATTACATCTATTTTATTACTTTAGGTAGCAAAGGGAAATTATTATTTACATATATCAATTCCTTTCCTTTTTTCAAAACACAAGATACTGATCACGGAGCGTCGCTAGCGGTTCGTACATTCCTTTTCATATTTAAACAAAATTTTTACAAAAGCATAATAATTATAAATTCACTGTCTCGAATTCCCTTGTTAACTGTGAAGAAAAAAAAAATGGGCATGACTTGACTTGTTGAATTAATAAGTACCATACCGGAGGAACATGGTAGAAGTATAACATTGTAATTAAAATCTCGTTTGATAGGATGGTCTGTTCAGTATTCAGCATCATCATGATAGGAGAACTATCATAAAGTCATTAATAAAAGATCCATGTCAAGTGTAATTCAAAGTTCAGGCTAGTGTTAAACATAAAATTGATATATGAATGATACCGAGTAATTATCTGTAACAATGCTGTCAGTTTCGTGATTTAACTTTGTCTTTTTTTGTTATTTGAAATCTTGCGGGTCTTTTTTTTTTGCTTAAAAAAATTCCCTTGGGTGCATGCCTCCTTTAAAAGGAAAAAGGAGATTAAAACACGTCCCTTCTGAAAGCCCAGGTGTATAGAGAAAGATTTCTACGAGTCCTTCGGGGAAATTCCTATACAATAATTACGGAGGATATTGTCCGTTTAACGGATCAGAAAATGTTTCGGCCGTTTTGTGAACAATGCGTATGAGATTCTCTTTTGCTTCTTAGAAACTATACACGCTAGTTTCTCATTAGCTGATTTTTTTTTTTTGTGTATGAAATGAACTAACCTGTGTCCATTAAAGCTTGATCCCCGATATGATGCAACGTATGAAGGTATAAAAGCCCGAAGGAAAGCTGAAGGCCAGTCGTAAATAAATGGACTATAAACCCCGTTCCACATATTATCCAACCCCATCCTCCTTCCGGGTAATAATGTTGTCTTATTGCTGTAGTATCGACGTCGCGACGTCTTAGGGCAGGTACGTTCCTATGAAGACTATGAAAATCCCTGTCTAATATCACCGGGCAGCTGTCTTCGTCTTCGGCAGGCATTCGCTGAAATCTTGTAGGCCGGCATAATTCTGCAATTAAAAAAAAAAAAAAAAAAAAAATGTAATCGTCAGATGTTTTTTTTTCTTTTTCAGTTATTATCAAAATGGTGGAAAAAGACAGGAGAAAACATCGTTGATTTCCACTCGAATTCATAATATCCTTCGACGTGTTAAACACGCGGGGAACACTTTAATCACGGTCAGATGATTGCGAATGAAAATGAGTAAAACGCTCTCGAAATGATATTTGAATCCAGGAGCATCATCTTTATGGCACATGTTGTTCATACATTCGCGAGATTATTATTTTTGTGTTTGTGGGCTTGTGAATAATTTATGAACGATTAAACAAGCAACGAAAATTGAAAGTGGCGAGGATCGGAAGCCATCCTTCGCTTACTTAATTACATAATGCTTCAAATAAGGCGTGAGAATGAAATGCAAGAAGACAACTCGGGTCATGATGATTCACATCGCGCCCGTCATTCTGGAATTAATTATGTGTTATATTTATTCCACGGTTTGGGCAGGAGGAATGGGTTTCGGACATTTGTTTTCCATTACACAATATCGTGTTTTTGGCTTTTATAAAAAATAGCAAGTTGTAATAAGGCACATGGCTGAATTTCGTTGCCTGTTGCACGATCTCTAACATATGTTCCTTGCATCAACGCTGAGCGCGACTGAACATTTTTTTCTGAAGGCAGATCTCTGGCCGGCCACGAGGCTGCAGTTGGTAAAAAATGCAAACAGTTTTTGGCGACCTCGCTAAAAACGTCGACATTTCTGATTTCTATCTAAGTCGACGACCGTAAAACCGTATGTCAAAGCAAAAATAAACAAAATCCAGTATTATCGTTGCAGCAACATGTTTGCCACAAAATTCTACCGCTACTCATCAAGGTTTTCATTAACTATCCAAAAACAAAGAAGCTTCAAAGCTCATTTCTTCGTTCCGCTATTCCCAGCTTCATTTATATTCCCCTAATTATTTTAACGCGGTTTTCCATTTGACGAAATTTCCTTGCTGTACACAACACATTCACTCTTATCACCTCTTTACCGTTTTGAGCACTTTCGTCACCTCTTGTAATTTCCTTGATTTGCTTTTCAAGCCTCCTCATACATTTTCAACGAGAATAACTGAATAAAACCAGTAGCACTTTTTAAAAAATCGATAGGGAATCAAACACGTTTAATTATCGAATAAAAACCTTCCCCGCATGACAATTCGGAACAAAAATTCAACGGAGAACATTTCACCACAAATAAAAACCCGGCAACAACTCCCAATTACAACGGGCGCGTAAATTTACCTGAGCAATAATGATCAATTTCCGCGCTGATTCTGCGGTTTCGAAAAAAAAAAATTCCCCGCAGGTTTTTTTTTCTTTCCTCCGTGGAAAAACCACGCTGTCACCAAAGGCGTAAAAAGGAAAAGGATAGCATAATAAATTATCGAATGAATTTCGAAATAGTAGAAAGCCATTAAATATGTTGGGGAAATAGGAATGCAAATTCGTCCTAGGCCGAAAGGGCTCGGAATCCTTTTACGAGTTTCATTGGAAATGCTAGATTTTCCCCGGTATCGAAAACGAATTTTCCCCAATGCTAAAAATTCTTGACTTTTTAAAAAAATTTCAGGTGTACGGGTGATTGATTTCTATTGGAAATCAACTGAAATGACAGTTAACCTTAATCCTTTATATGTCTTAAGTGAACCACTGTAGACAAGCACCGCAACCTTTACACCTCGAATTTTTCCTTTCAATGCCCCTTGAACTTGGTTGTTACCTTTTTTCCGCTATAGGTGATGTCGCCAGTATCGTACCCTTTTCCAACCTCACAATGCAATATCATTCAGTCCACTTCTTCTTCTTTAAATGCCCGCTCCTCATCGGAGATTGGCGACCATCATGGCCAACCATTGATGATTTTACTAGGAATATCAAATAATGTGTTGACTTTCCATAATCTTCCACATCGGAGTACGGTAGCCATACCATTGATCCAACTCTGCCTCCAGGTATCTGAGTCTAGGCCTTGCCGATTACTACCATCTTCAGCCCTAGGTCAATATTAGCGAAGCTGCTGCCCTCCACTAACTCATAACCCTGAAAAGGGAGCTCACCACAGGGCAAGGATGCCATTCCTTGAGCAAGACAAAACACGCCTCACCGGTTACCCTAATCCAGTCCACATTGCTCCCTAATGTTTCCGTTGCTGACGCACCACCACTTCTCTTGTATTACTTGTTCCCTTACAAGGCAAGGGATTTCTTATCCATGACCTTAAATGTGTCAAGTGGCTAGCTTGACGACAGATTCATTCATGCTGCACATCCTCTGTGCGAAGAAGAGCGGGACCTACTTAATTTGGACAGGGAACCCGAACCCTGTGACCTATTAGACATAATTTACATAGTACATCAAATATATCAGTTGTGAATGCCGAAGAAAAAAATCTTAGTAGGATCGATCGAGCGTCTCCGATTGCGAGTCGAGAACGCTGACCCCTCGGCCAATTGACCATTACCATTTCTTCTTCTTCTTTCAAGCTTTTTCAGCCCACTCCTGAGCATAGGTCTCTCCCAATGATTTCCATCCCGACTTATCTTGAGCTGGGCGAATCCACAAATTTCCGGCTCTTTTCCTTGATCCGCCCAACGTTTTTGTGGTCTTCCGACACTCCGCCTGGTTGTTCTTGGCCTCCACTTTAAAGTTCTCTTCGCTCATCGTTCATCGTCCTAGCTCGCAACATGGCCAGCCCCAGCCCATCGCCATTTGGCTTTTACCAATCGCTCCCCCCCCCCCCCCCCCCACGTCGTCCACCTTCGTTCTTCTCCTGATCTCATCTAAGAGATCGAATCACCACCTCATTTCTTCTACCTGAAGTCTATTTTTCGTTGTCATAGTAACGGTTCTTAAGCACTCTTTAGTTAGACGGACTTCGTTTTTTGTGCGCATTCAAATTTCTCCGAGCGACAAAAAAAACTCAGTTCACCCCGAGACCTCATCTCTCATTACATCAAGATAATTGCGGACATACATTAACAGCCAATGTCAGGTAAATGGTTTACCAATGTCAGACGTTAACAATAATCCATGTCATTCAAAGTTCCATATTCTCAAAGTAACACGGTATACGCAACATAGGGAGAGAATTAATGAAAACAAATTTCATTACAAGGAAAACTGCAAGGAAGAGCAACTTTATTGCCGAGAACAAACAACGCTTATTTAAATAAAACCGTGTTGCGTACACGCCATTGTTCCGAATTAACCCTTATTGTGAATTAATGACATAAGAAAAGAATGAAATTTTCATGTATGGCATCCCAAAAGTTCTTTTCTCGCATTACCTCAAAATGAATTTCTCAAAAGCAAATCTAACAATGTTAAACTCTTGAAACTTGTCAAAGATCTTTCGCATCCACTATACATAATACAAATGAATAAATGATTAAGATTTCAGTCTTAACAAGAAGATGAGGATTTGAAAAGGGAATATAATCAGTTTCGTAAATTAAATTGCACTACTTTATGATTCCTAATGAATTATACCGAACAAGTTGACAGTTATTCCATAAGGTAAGTCGAGATTTATGAATATTTACGTTTTACCCCCGTGAAAAGGTTAAGCATTTTATTATGATATATTAGATATAGGTGCATCATTCTGTTTGATGAATTAATACGCAGGTCAAGGCGTTTTAATCAAACAACTTATACATTATAATTATCGTGTAATTTGAAATATAAACTTGGTCATATTATTATTCGGATAGATGTATACGTGATGTCGGTTACTACTTCCAGCTCGACGTCACGTAGTATAGGTAACTATTTTTTTTTTTTTTTTTCCAAAAAGATTGAATCGTGATAATACATACGGTATGAATTCGGATTGCCTTTTAAGACGATTGAAAATTCTTTTTCAGCTCCGCGTGTGAGCTTGAGGTTAGCTTTGGAATTAAATGGGTAAGGATGCTGGATTTTTGGAGGATTAACACTTTCTGATAAATTTTTTCGTTTGTTCATTATGAAAAGGAAACAACTGCATAGGAAATGAATGAAACTTATAATTAAGTTATCCACGTTTTCACTGTTTCGAAAATTTCACAATGAGGGAAAATATGTTCTTCTACATCATTTCAAGAGGGGGAAAAACGTGGGGAGGGGGTTTAAATATTTATGCAACCGTTACATTAACTGGAGTATTTACGCCTTACAAAATTTCGCTTGTTTTCAAAGTTTACCACGTTGCGAAGTTTTAGTTTAGAGTGGTAGGATTCGTTTTCGTTTTGTGTGCAGATGGCTAATGTTGTCGTAATCGTGGTTGTAGATTTTAATGGCCAAAATTAAAAGTTTAAGGGTTTGGAAAAGTCCTCTTTGGTGACTTAAAAATTCTCAAACAAATGAGACGATTTTTTTGACTTAATGATATAAGTTAGTTTTTTTTAAAATCGGTCAATCAATGATTTTACACTCTTTTCAAGGCGGCTTTATCATGGTAATTGTTCAGCTGTTCAGGAACATTGGCCGATCAGCATTCCTTGTTCCGTTCGCGACCTCAATATTAAAGGGTTCCATCTTCAGTGCGGAGGTTGACACCAAGACGTTATGTTTGCCTTATGGCTAGCTGGGGTCAACCTGCGCAGTGGAGATGGAACCCCCTAATATTGAGGTCGTGCGCTGTCTTTCCAGAAAAGCTCATGTAAAATATTGGACCAATATTAAGCTCTGTCTAGTCACATACCGGTAACTGTTTCAAGGAGGAGCAAACAACTTCTGATCTTTGATACTGCAGCAGCCGACCGCAGTTGCGACCATCTAAGGCATAATGACTGACAGGACACAAAATATTACTTCAAGGCGGCGCTCTTGTCGTTTAGAAGCACGCAACGGGTCGGCACAATCAAACTATCTGCATTGCCATTATCGGTGAGGGACCACCCAACCCATTTAAAAAAACTTTTTACCTTTAGGTAAGACCAGTAAAAAAATTTCTGTAAACAACAAAAAACACCCACAAAGACGATCAAACTATACAAAATATTTCAGCCTTGAGTGAATGTTCTCTACAAGATGTAATGCAACTGAAAGTAGTTGAATTTTTTTGGTTAAAACCTGCAAGTCGTCCCCTTTGGGCTTGATTAGCGTGATGGACTACTTCTTCCTCCGTCGTGACATTTTCAAGGACATCACGACGTTCGTTCACTTATTCGGTAATCAAGTCAGTTGTTCACGTGAATAGAGAAGGGAGGGGATCTTGAAATTATGCAGAAACGCAGAGAAAGAACACGTACAGATATTCAGTAGATACTCAAGTATATTTTTTTCCCAAACCTCAGATTACAGGTTTTACTTTCAATCCAATCACAAATACGCAGCAATACGATTTCCATCATTTTTTTAAAGAAATCAATTGAGTCGAAATGTTTGTGGTACTAATTTGCATGCAATAGGTTTTAATTATGGGTAGCATACCTTAATTATTAACATTACAGTTTTAAAAAAAATGTTATTAAGTTGTCGGGACACGCCCGTATTGTGTGGGGGCCCCATGCCACTTTGATGAGTTTATTTCGACACTAATTCAATATTTATCCGTTTGTAAAAAGCTTTAGGTCGATGACCTCATTAAAAATCCAAACAAAGTACTTTTTCTCAAAGAGACAAATCTACCACACGTACGAATGACGCAAAAAATCCTTCAATTAAATCTTCGTAAAAGAAACCACGCCAGCTAAATTACACACGACGCACCTTTAGAAAAAAAAAAAGGCTTAGACGAAGCATTCTAATTACATGTTAAATTAAGACGGAGTTTCATGTTCCGCCATTAAAAAGTTTTTTGTTTCCGATTAACCTGAAAAGGGTTTTCGGACCAAACATTGGCAAAACACGATTTTATTATTATATAATTTAATATCCTCCCAGTTTTCGAGGCTCTATTGGAATATAAACCATTTATCTTCTCCTCCCCCTTGTTTTAAATACTTCATTTGCAAATGTTAAAAATCGGGAGAGGGGGGGGATCCATATTGTTTTTTGTTACCGCCCTTAAAAAACCTTCAAGGGATTATTGTAGGTTTTATAAATTTTTTTCCGATAGCCCATGTTTTTTATTTAAATCCCAGCATGAGGGGATTGCTTTCGCTTAAATAAAAATAATAGCATTAATGTTTTAGCCGAGCTATTGAACCGCGGAAGAAAATAATGGAATCCATTACGCTTGATATCGGCAGTTCCCGGGTAAAAAAAAAGCTTCATCGGTCAAAATGACGGACGAAAGAGCCTGGAGGAAAGGTATGGAAAACCCTATGGGGCTCAAAACTATACTTTTCGGTTTAATGACTTCAATTATTTATTTGCGGATGTGAAGCGTCATCTAGTATTTGCAATGTGTCAGTCGGCTTTACATAATATATAACTCAATAATAGCATAGGGATAAACGGAATCGATGTATCGGTTTCAAAGTCATATGATATGACTAATATCATACTTGTAAGCAATGGAGGCTTATGTATTAAATGAAATTGTTATAATGTAAAATTAATTTTCAGTTTTGTCTTGCATAAATATGGAGAATACGTGGTGGGTGAATCGAAATCAAAACCATCAGTGGAGTGGAAATTTAACCCGTAGAGCAAAAACTGACGTAAGCAAGCACAGGTGTCTTTCCGAATTTTTCAGAAATCGGGGGATCGCTTCAGAATTCTCAATATTTTTCTCCTTTTTTCTGTCTTTATCTTTTTGGTCTGTTTTTCTTTAAAGACCACTGTTTCCCTTAAGGGGAAGAAAACCCACCTCGGGTAATACCAGTTGAGCCCCGCGGTCAGTTTTCCAAAAATCGATGGTTTTGTTTTGCCCCATGATTTTTTTGGCTCTTTAATTCGGAAGCATAGTTGAGCCCCATGATGGCTCCAATATTTAAAGGCACGGTCTCGCCCCATTAAATTTCACCTGTTTTTTCTTCTTCTTCAACCTTTCAGGGGTAGGCTGCGTCTGTTTAAGAGGAGGGTACTCTCACATATGCCTTTGTTGCACTAAGAGCGATAAAGGAATGGCTGTTTTTCGAAAAAATCAAAATAATTTACTTCTTACGAAAAAAATTAAAATTCTGTTACTTAAAAGCACTAAATCATCAATTTTTCTTTCGTTTGATCCTATTTGCATTCATTGCAGTTAACACGACATCAGGAAACAATTTTGAAAAAAAATTCAATGAAAATTTTTCGGCCAGCCAGGAAGCCTTCGTCTAGCTGGTCTCCTTTCCTTGGCTATTTTTGCGAGCCGGTCGTTGGGCATCCTCTCGACGTGCGTATTCCATTCCTTACGTTTTGTTCGGACAAAACGGGATACCTCTTCGATCTTTACGGAGTCCCGAAGACCTACATTCCTTAATCTATCCCATAGCGCCTTATTCTGCATCATCCGAACAACTTTCTTTTCTTCGGTGTTCATCAGCTGGCACGTCTTCGAGGCGCCTGGCCTAGTTTCCGCTCCATACGTCAGGATAGGCCGTACGGCAGTTTTATATATTCTGAACAACAAAAGCCGTGTATTTTCGATTAGCCACCCATCCAAGAATAAATCTTACTGGATACTGCTTAACTTCAAAGATTTCCCATTTTTAACTTGTTCGAACAGGTTACGAACATTGTCAGTAGTTTTTCACGTTAAAAAAAATTTTGAGCACAACCTTTGTACGTAGCTACACTGATCCCTACATTTTCCAGAAGTTTAACTCTAGAAGAAAGAAGTAGAAGATACTATTACGCCACTGTCGTTACTGGGGAGAAAAAATGAAAAAAATTAGCAATTTAAAGTCAAAATGGAAAACTTTAATCGAAAGGAAACTTCCGCAAAATTTATTTAAAAACGACTAAAACAATTTCCTAAAGAAAAAAATCGAAAAAAAAACGATAAATAAATAAATGCGGTAAAATTTATTACCTCGAAAGTCGAAATTATTTAAACCGCTGAATTCAGCAGACTAAATCTGCATTCGAAATGGGGTCGACTTGGGATTTGTTATATGCCGGAAACAGGTTACACATTAATCCATAATGCCGCATATCCTCCTGTTTAATTGGGACCGGGGTGTTATATTTCTCGGTATAATTGGAAGATGAAAGATAGTCTTTCGTGCATTTGTAACTGCAAAGAGACCGAATCATTAAAAAAAAAACCGCTCGCAGGTGTTGCGACCGCCCAAAATAAAGCTTTTCACTTTCAAACTTTTAATTTTAAATTCTCTTTCCTGAAGTCTTCAGGCAAATCCTTTCTTTTAAAGAAAGTAATTTAATATACAAAATCTTTCCTGATTTTTTACAGAGGAAAAAATTAATTAAGTAAATGGTTGTGTCGGGGGTTAAGAAGAAATTTAAAAAATTAACAAGGATGACAATTGCTTACACAGCGTAATTTACAAAAGCAGAAAGATTTAAAAGATTTTATGTCTTTACTTTTAGAGGCGAATCCAGTCATTTGCTTTATTTCCATCATAATCAAGTAATGCCTTTGAAAGTTCATTCATTAGCCAACGGTCAACGAATTGTAAGGCAATTTCAAGTTATGAAATTTACTAACAAAATAACGCAGAACAAATTTCGATTTCATATTCAAATCGAGTCCTGGCAAGCTTATTTACATGCCCTAAGACCTTTAATAAACTAAATAAACTCTCCCGTTTTGAGTCGTTTAATTCATCAAAGCTGGAAGAATAAATAAGTCTTCCACGCGGGAATTTCGTTTATTTCCCCCCAAAAAAGCATGTTAAATGTTGCGTGTTATAGGTAAAATTGCCGGATGGGTTAAGAGGTGAAAAATAATGAATGAATGATAAAAGAGGAAAGTGAATGTATTGATGCTGTTAATCGAAATGGGTCTCAATATAAAACAGCTGAAATAATAAAAATCATTACGATCAGATGTGTGTCTGTGTTGTGGGTCATGACGTCAAAGATCTTAGAAATGACTGGCGATTTTTTTTAATGTTTATTGACAATAACAGTCTGATTGCAAAAAAAAGTTTTGGTAAATTTTTAAGCTTGGGCTTATTTTTCCCTTCAAAATGTTATGTGGAAGTAGTTAATGGATTTCAAAAGAAAGTTTAAAGTGGCTGCATCGGGTTTGTGATTCTTATTATCTACGGATGACAAATTTCAATCAAAGTGAACCGGTGATACTTTTCTATTTTTAAAAACTTTGCATCAGTTGGTTAGTCGTAGAGAATTTCCGTTTGTGTGAACGTAAAAGTCAAATTTTAAAAAACTTGAAGGGATTCCTTTGGCTAAAATATTTAATCGACTAGTGTTGCTGTGATGCTTCTTTGACTCAATGTGGATCGTATGCGATTAGTGTAATTATTTTGGCAACAATGATTGTTATGTTTCTTTACCTTCTTCTACTAAGAGTAACAGGTCCATTTTGGGCATAAGCCTGCGAGATCGGATCACAAATGAAACAATCCGTGGGCAGACACCGGTGATGAACATAGCAAGGCGTGCTGCAGACCTGAAGTGGCATTGAATAGGAAGGCAGCGGTGGGCAGTAACTTTAAACTGCAGGAAAGGGTTGGCTCCGAAGAGCGGAGAACCGTACGACATGGAGAAATTTTGGAGAGGCCCATACCCAGAAGTGAATGGAAGAAGAAGAAGGTTGTTTGATCTGTATTCCACAAAGATATGGGAAAGCATTTTGTGCTATCTGCGGGTTTCAGGTTGAAACTCGTTTTCCATAAGCTAATTGCAGTGAAACAGTGTCAACCTGATACTCGCAGATAGCCCAAAGTTATTTTAGACCAGCGAGTTGGCAAAACTGTTTTGTGTTACCTGGGTTAACTTCCCTGTCCCTCTCCCTTATATAGGTCACATAATCGCCGTAAAAAACAATGATTGCGCATTTTTTCAAAAAAACAATGCAGAGGAACATTATTTATTAACTAACAACCAACACTAACGTTGTAAATGTTTTATTTTATAAACGAAGCAAATGCTTTTTTTTTTTTTTTTGAAAAAGGCTCTGGCCATAAAAAACTCGTATTTGTAAATAGAATTACGCTACAAAACTCCTTAAAAAAAGATTTATGAACTTTTTCTTACGACGGCATCGTTACGTTTGAAGAATGGGACACGGAAATATAGCTTTTTACGGAACAAGAAGTTCATCCCAAAGCCCCGAGGACTTCAAGTAAAAAAAAAAAAATTAAATTAACATATAAGTAAAGTATCGTTAAGCAAGGTGTTAAAACAGATAAATCTGTCAAGAAATTTTTAAATAAGATGATAAAATCTAACACAAATTATAATTTTGTTGTCTTTTACAACTACAAAAAAAAAAAAACTCTTAACTTCGACATCCCGTGTCACGATCGTCGTTTTACTTTTTCTTGCTGATGAGCATCAGCGACTAAGTAAGATTAAAAAACTTCTTATCTTTTTTCCTGTAAATTTTTAAATTATAGTCATCGTAATAAAGAGGATAAAATCCAAAATGGAAAACATTAAAGAAGAATTAACGGAAGTGTAAACAAGGCGAAAAATAATCGCTGACGGGAGTTTCTTACGGTTAAAGGGAGAAGAAAATGAAGGTTTCTTAACATATTTAGAAAATAATGAAGTAGCTTACGTTTAAGCAGGCAGAATTATATACAAAACTTGCCGGTATAATTAGCCCTGCTTATTTTACGACGCGTAAACGATGGATGGATTCAAGTTAAAAGACTTTTCTTTTGGCTCAGCGCTATTTAAAAAGATTACAGCCAGCTGATGCCTTTTCCCCCTTCTTCCCCCATTTTTTTTCTTCCTTTTAAAAATTACCGCACTCGACGAAAATCGGGTTTTAACCGCGAGTACAACATCATTAATCCCGTCATTTATGATAATACAACGTTCGATCTTCACCAAAGCGTGAATTTACATCAATTTTAATTAATGTTCCGTCCTTTTAAATAATTAACTCCAATTATTAAAAAAAATGGCACGTGAAAATCCCATGGGCACATAAAGGCTCTCACAGATATTTCCCGGGCAGGGGGGGAGAAAAGAGGATACGAATTTACAGGATAGAAAATTTTCTTACCTCTTTAAAATTCCCTCACGTTGTTTTTCCCGGAGGAACATGTATCTTTTGTGTAAACGGTTAGCTATTTCAAGAATGCTTTTAAATTACGGAACCTTTTTAATTTATGAAGGTAAAGGCGGAGGGGAAAATGATAAAAAAAAAAACGAGATTGAAGAGGGGGGAAGAGGAAATCAAGTCGTCGGGAAGTTCCCGAAGTTTCCGTTATATCGGGATAATCATCAAACGCAGAGGTTATGATACACGTATTAATTTAAAGTGAAAGCCTGAAGGGTCCGCTTTTGCGAAGTGCTGAATAGCTAATGAGGAATATACATATTATTAAGTCGATAAATTTAAAATGATTAGACGGCCTGCGCCGAACAGAAAAAGCGGACGGGGAAGCGTTTTTTTTTTTTTGCTCAAAATAAATGTATTGGTTTCCTATTTTATCTTCAGCGCTTTTTCGACGATGTTAATGAAAAAATAATAAAATTAGCTGGGACAAGGCATTATTTCCTCTCTTCTCTTGTAGTTCGTTAGCTATACTCGATAAAGTCTCAAGCAGGTGACGTCGACAGCGATTTTTACTGTCTTTGACCTAATTATTAAGACGAGTGGAATTCCTTCCTAGCGTTGTTTGTTTTGAGAGAATCCAAAACAAAGATCCGATTGCTGTGCGAGGTTGTATTAACAACAAAATAAACAGATCTGGAGATGCTACAGGGAAACAGAATTTTCAGAAAAGACTGGTGCCTTACACTCTCCTCAAGCATAAGAAGGATGGGGCAGGAGTTTGGCACGTCCCGTTTGCAGGTGACGACTTGATCCAGAAAATCGTGGTTAGATTTCTTTGGATGAAAATCATCAGCGATGCAGCAAAAAAAAAAAATGCCGATCGACAGAGAGAGACCACAATCAAGCAGCAAAACTTTATGCATAGTAGAGTTAATGCAGCGGCTTTCAGAAGAATGATTTCTCACCCTCAAACAAGGCTCTCACCTAACCTGTCTTCAATATTTTTACATCTCTTACAATTGCTCTAAATGCTATAAAAAAAATTACATAACCGCCACTAATTAAAATTAAAATTTATGTCATTGTCACTATCACAGATAAAGACGTCTTCTCTTATTAAGATTTCATTTTAGCGGGAAAATCCGGATATTAACAAGGATATAAAATATTATTACGCGATAAATGGATTATATCGATAAAATGATGCTTTATCCATTTAAATATTTAATGTGCTTTGATGCTTCAACTTGATTCTTTTTTAGAAATAAAAATGAGCGACGAAGCAAATTAAAAGACATCTTCCCTTTTTTTTTAAAAAAAAAATCATACCAATAAATTATTAAAATAGATCTTTTAAAGGAGCTTATCGAATATTGCCAATAATAAAACAGCAGGACGGATCTCATAAACCAGATTTATACGCAAAACACCCGCGTAAAAAAAAAAAATCTACCAGAAGTAACTTCAAAGAATTCGCTCCTTAAAACGAGACTCGTTTGACTCGAAGCACTTTTCTTTTTAAAAAACATTTCACAAGGCCGTAACAAAAAAAAACTATGACTGATTGATGTCATCGAAAATATAGCTCGAAGGAAGGCAGATGCCATGAGAAACAAAAGACACACCTTTGCTATTCTCAAAGCCGAGATATGAAGTAAAAAAAAAAAAAGACAAGAGGGGCAGTGCACGGATGTGGAGTAATTTAAATGAAGCTAAGGTTGTGCGCTACAGATACGGTAATTAGAAGCAGCACGATAACTCCGAGGTACAGTACCTGAAACAATACCTTTACGTAGGTAATTATTACAGTTTAACATTTTTCGACTGGAAAGAAAAAAATGTACAAGATACAATGGGTTTTATACCGCCTCCAGCTCTCGCATTTTTTCCCCGTTATGCATCTCATTGTTTACCGGGATCGATTTCTCCGTTTTCCCCCCAAAAAATGACAGAATATAATTAATCAGGCGCATAATTTAAGTAAGAAAAAAATTTTAAGCGTCATCTTGAATGGTTTAAAAATTCCTTCATGCGATTATTGAATTTCCCGTGGGCCATATATTTTACAAAAGGTAGCTAAATGTGTAAAATGCAGTTATGGCATAAGTATGTTGATCGTTTTCCCTCTAGTATCGTTTAAATCATCTCTTTAACTCATCGATAACCTAATTGTGATATAGAGAATAGGTGTTTATTTTTCTGACAGAATACGAAATGGTTATCATTCTCAATATCGCGAGATTACGCTAATTTTATTTTCTGTCCTATTATTATTTCGACTATTAATTTCGAATTCCCAGTTTGGTAATATAATCGAATTGCACCCGGAGGATTGAAATAACTTGGAAGATGATTACCTACTGGTTATGTTTCCTTTTCATGGTTGAATTCGCATAAAAAAGGGCTTGTAGCCGGAGATCCGTAAATAAAATTTGTTGGTAATTTTGATGGTGGCATAGTTGCGATTTTAATCGGGATCAGAATCAGAATTGTATTCAAAACATACACTCACACTCGTAGCTCTACAGGGTGAGAAGCCCTACTGCCGCATCACAAGCACCGCGCCAAGCGGCTCTATTCAGGCAAGCGGCCAGCCTGTCAGGGATCCCCAGACGTTCAGCATCCATCGACACTTTAACCTTCCAGCGAAGCGCAGTCTTCAAACAGGTCTAGGGCTAGTCTGGCGTCCATTTAGAACATGCCTTATCCTCTGTACCGTGGACGCTCGCGCTACATATCCCACCCACTGAAGTCTGCGAGTCTTGATCACACTAGTTCCCATATGATGTCATACAGTTTATCATAAAACAGTGTAAATATCTTCAAACACCTTCGAAAGATGGTAAAACCTCCGAATTTCAGAGTGAAGTAACCACGGCCTCAGGCTTGGCAGATGCGATAATAAAACCTATATTTAGCTTATGCAGAAATTATCGCCCCCTACTGTCTACTCGCATAACTGCTTCACATTCACGCGGAGAAGTTGATACTGTGGTCTGCCTCAAACAAATCTGAGCTGGCTCTCGGTGTCTCTTTTCATCGATACTTCATTACGTCCAGGCCAGGATTGTCTAGCTCTCTATTGCTTTATTCTGAAAATAAGAGTTCGCAATAATAAATAAAAATCATCTCGTAAACGTGTCCCTCAAAAAATTAAAAAGGCAAAAAAACAAATATTCATGCGACTCCACAGTCCATTTGGTCACAGCTGTGAAAAATCCCCCCATAAATATTTAACCATAACACATCTCACTTCAAAAAAAAAAAAAATCTACAACGAAATCTCATAAAACCATCTCGCCAAAAAAAATCTCATTGAACGTCATTCCCCCCGAAACCTAAAATCACATATATATTGATTTAACTCTCCAATTTCAAATAGCAATTTTAACGGTTGCTTGATCCATCAAACAAACGTCTATATTAAAACGTAATTTATGGTTTCGGCTACACTGATTAGTTTCCTAGCCTCGTGTATAGTTGAAAGCAGCTGATAATGACTACACCGTTTTTGATATAATTTATTCGAGTCCATAAGGCATTATTTTCAAAGAATCATTTTTCTTGTCGCTCTATTTTCTTTTATTTGAATTCAGACGCCGAAAAAAAGAGAGTGAAAATGAAAAATTGTTTGACTAGGATCGCGAAACCATAATTTAAAAAAGCTTAATACATAAATAACAAGGCGACGTCAAGTTTAATATGAAATAAATGAAGCGGAAGTTTATGACACGGTATTTGATTAATCGTTCAGCAGGAATCTGTAAAATTGAAAAAGTGTAAGCAATATGAACCCGAAAATTTCTTCCGTCATTTTAATTACTCCATTTTTAATTAAACTAAACACTATCCGAAACGAAAGATCGGAAAGCAAAAGGGGAAAAAAAAATTTTCTTTTTGATTCCTTTGCGATTCGAAAAAGGAAATAAGGTCCTTTACATTGGGAAATATAACAAAGTAACAATAGCAGCCCATGTCTATAAAAAAGCAACCTTCGATTTATAAAGATCGCCCCTTAAAAAAATCCTCGTACGAAAATGATTTCACCCTTGAGGATGTGGACGAGACGTTTGTAATGATTTCTTGTCCCATACATGGATCGGATCTCCATTATCAAAGAAGAAAGATTTGATCAGGTCGTTTTGTAATCCTCATCCCTATTATAAACCACTTTTCCTCTTGAGGTTTTCCTTTTGGTTAAAAACTTTCCTTCGAATTCCGTTGAAATGATCTTCCATCAATTAGTGGCCCCCATCGACGTCTTTATAAAAGGAACTCTCTACAGAGAAGAAAAGAGGTAGTTGCCGAGTTAAACGGACGGGATAAATCAACTAGCAACGTAATTATACTCCCGAACAATCAATTTGAAATGGTTTTCGCAGATTCTGCACAAGTAATCAGAATTCACCTGCGCTAGTTACACAAGGATCAATTCTAATCTTGTTAGGGGGGGAGAGGGATTTGATTTTCATCATTGGAAAATCGTATCGATAATAGCTCGGAAAAAAATGATAATCGTTGATTTTGCAGTTTAACAATTGATAGCTCCAAAAAAAAAAAGTTGTACAGGATTCGATCCGAGTTTTTGGGTAGAATGCTTCCGAAAAATGGCTCTTGGGAAATCCTATTCCCGCAGATTCGACTCTATTTCCTTTTTGCTTTTTATACTAGGCACATCCCGGTTTTTCGATTAACGACCCCATTATTGTTGGTTACAATCTTGTTCGGCATCGATTTTGAATTTAATGAAGGTGTGCCTTTTTTTGTCGGATATAAATGGGTTTTTCTTGCAGGCTGCTGAGTTCCTTTTTTTCCTTCTTCTGTTGAAATGGGTTTGAGAACGGGTAAATGTTGAGTCTTTTGAATGTGTGCTGTTCTCGGAAAAACGTTTGAAATGGAAAAGCAGTTGGAAATACCGGGGGTTATAAGGCCGGGTGGAAAATTTTAAATAAACAAAGCAAGTTGATACGGTAACAACCGTTTGGGATTTCGTCAAGTCCCATATGTGCTTCTTTGCTGAAGGGCTTGACCTAGAGTATGAAATGTGTGAATTGTTACTTCAGAAAATGAGACTTTTGTGTGTGTACTATCTAGCGTGTTGCTATTTAAATAAATTATTTTAGAATGATAAAGCTTTGTATTTATTTCTGCGTGGTGTATTCCGCTTTAGAAAAGCAAAACGAAGTACGTGATCTTCAACAATAAGGTTGTTGATGTTTAGCTATCGGTTGCTGGCGGCAGTGTTAACTGGGCGTGCGACCATAAGTGCCTTGATGGTTGGTTGTCGCATGAAACTTGCTTCCGCTGGCACGACAGGGCCTGAAGTCCACCAAATTTCTCCATTGGCAGAGGCCGTAGTCTGCCAATCTCTGAGCCCCCAGAGTCATGGCATTCAATCCAATGGGATTGGAAGCATGTGCCTGGAAAAAGTAACCCAGCAGATTTTTTATCTAGGGGTTGTTCGGCATCAGAGTCATTGAGAAAGGAATGGTGGAAAGGCCCAGATTGGTTGTATGAGTCGGAGAGTTGGCCGGAAGAGTGAGAAAGAGGAAAATTTTCAACGAATTTTCGTAGCGATAAAAACAAGGGAAGAGACTGAGAAAGGGCAAGCCATTGATTATTTAGAGAATTGTTGGGCGTACGACGAAGCAACCAGAATTATTGCTTGGACAAAAAGGCTGCTGAGCAAAGACAGGATGTTTGAGGATAATAATAGATTAATTACTAAAGAAATAGACCTGCACCAGGCAATTACAAGAAAGCGTTAGAAGCGTTGCAGAGACGTTATGCAAGAGAAGAATTATTAGTAGATTTTTACGTTAAAGAACTGATAAATCTCGTTTCGATAAAAGGAAAGTTAGGGTTCCCGTTACAAGGATATTTCTACAAACATTATTATATTTTCCGACTCTTACAAAAATAAAACCAACAACAACACAATCTTTTACGGCACACAAACAAAAGACTCTTTTGGAACGTTCCGAGTGTCCTCCATTCCGAACATCCGAAAATGTTTACTCTTCTTCCAAATCTAATGGGTAAATCTTCTGTACGGCTCTTGACAACTCTCTTTTTCCCACTTTCACCTTTGCCATTATGGCCAGCATAACGAGCAGCCTACATTGGTCAAGCCTACTTTGGTCTGGCTCCCATATTTGAGCATTGTATCCACTTAAAAAAAAGGGCACAATCCAAATTCAAGTGGAAAAACTGCCCGAGCACAAACAAACCAAAACCAACATTTTCGCTATTTCAATTTCCCGATTCTCTTACACTCAAACTGCGAAAACTTTTTAACAGTTAGGAAATTGTTTTGAAACATATTCAATGATGTGTAAACACCTCACCTTAAATTTTTTCCCCTAACACAGAAGCTTAAAAGGGAGAAAGAAAAAAAAATCGCACCTAAGCTGTTTTAACAATGATGACAGTTTCGCAGACATATTAGACAGCGAACCCGATCGAACTGCCAATCAGAAACTTTCTATTGTTATTTTTCTTCCCCCTCCCTCCCTTTTTATCTCAAGTGTTATTCTGAGGAGATTAATATCGAGGGAAAAAAATGTCAGAAACATAGTCAACTTGTGACTGATTATTTTCATTACAATTACAATCTTTTCTTTCTTTATTGCTTTTTTTATTTCTCCATTTAAAAAAAAAAAAGAAAGAAATTTCCATCATCGTATTTTCGACCTAACCGTCTTACGGTTCCGAGACAAGCCAAAAGATTAATAGTTTTCCCCCTTTTTTTTCCTTTTTCCCAAAGACAAATTTCCTTATTTCTTTCTATTTTGCAGTTTATTATGTTGTTTAGTTAACTTAAAGCAAAGGTCGAGGAAAATTTAGAAATTTTTCATCTCCGTAATGAGCTTTCTGGTTTTCTTTAGCTACTTCAAGCTTATTGATGACTTCATCGTAAACTTGAAAAAGAGAAGTTTCATCTCATTATCTTGCACTGATTTTCTTTTCGTTAATAATTCTTCGGGGGGAAAAAAAATTCAAAGGGCTAGTTCCCATGATGAATAAGCTCCACATCTCTTATGTAAATTTTTTTTTTTTAAAGCTAAGATCCCAGATCGCGTTTGGATCGAAAAGATATGATGACGGGGTAAACTTGTTATCCTGTTTTTAAAACGTCCCAGAGGATTTTAGGGAAGAGAGAAAAAAAAAGGTTGCTCTAACTACTCAAAACGGAACGTTCGAACATTAAAATGAAGGATGCGTACGCTTCCTGCTAGAAAGTTACGAAGTAAAAAAAAAAGGGGGGATTTCAAGAGAAATTAACGTTATATCTTTTTTAAATGGAACCTCCGTAGCGAATAATTTCACGTGAAAAGTTTTTGCGAACACCTCGTATGATGATAATAATAAACGCCCGGGGAAGATGCGGAAAATGACGGCAGAGGAACAAACGATCCCCTCTTTGATGTTTTCCAACTTTCCCCAGACTGCGTTTGCTTTTTAATTATTATTCACAACTCAAAAGTGTTACAAATGAGAAGCACTTCTTTTTCTCAACTTAATAAAAAGTGATTAATTACAAGTAGTTTGTCTGTTTAGCTGTTCTTTTTTTTTCCTCTCCTCCTTTCAATATTCAAAGAAGAGAAAAAAGAAAAAAAAACAACCGGGGAATTGTAAATTCGTTTTGAAGAGTTATTCTCTAAAAATGAAAAACTCCCTTTTTCCTTTTCATCGAGTTTCCGATTTTATTTATAGCGTGCTGAATAAGAATCAAGTTTGTAAAAGTATCGGAAAGCTCACGGACAAAAGTTCAAAATTTACGAAAATTCAAATTTTAAATGAAAGCTTTAGGTGTCGAGAAAGGGCCGGTAAGATTTACATCATACAGACCTATTTGTAATGTAATTCGGATTAATAATAAATGTAAATGGCATTCTAATCGAATTCAACGCGGGACGATCCATCCATCATTATTTTAAAGGTGTTAACAACCTTCTAATTTGAATCTTAAACGAGAAATGTATGCGAAGTTGTTAGAAGATATTATAATGCCTCTTTGGTCTCTAATAGCGTGAGGAATTACAAATTAACAAAAAACAAAAAAAAAAATTAACTTGAAATAAAAGTTTAGGCGACTTGAAAAAATCCTGATATAAAAGAAGACATCGCAAAATCCTTAACAATACGCACAAGCTGTTGAATTTACGTTTTCACATCCCATTCATTTCTTTCCTCTAGCGTAGGTCAATCTTATTTTAACCTTTGGAGTTCTCAAGGGTAAAAAGATTCCCATATCGACGATTACTCAGTTTTCCGCCACGCAAAGAGTTCGATCTTGTCACCCTGAGAATTTCATGGATAACATGCAGAGGCTGGACTGCTCCAATAATTTTCTCATTGCGGTATCAACCACATAAAACAAAACAATTTTTGGGCGAGATCTTGGAGCTGAGATCAAATTTCTCGACGCAGTTATTGACCCGAAATTTTTGAATTTTAGATTTTCCTCAACCGTAGCGGTTTCTTGAACTAGTGATGGACGCAAGACAAGACAAGGTACAGTGGCGGCGCCAGAAAAAAATTTTGGATGGGGCCAAGGACGGGCCACAAATTTTCATGTGGGGCCAAAGTCGAACAGTGTTACATTATAGCAATATTACTGTTTTTCCCAAATAGGCAGGACCAAGGGGGGGGGGGGGGGGGGGGGTGTAATGGAAATCGTACTTACGCAAATAATCCGAAGATAAATCAAACATTAATCAAACATAAACATAACCTCATCTAGACTCAACATAAATAAACATCGCCATTATTATCAAGAACTCGAACTCGCTGCCAACCTAAGAAAACTCAAGAACGCTAAAACCACGAAATCACAAAGTAGCAACGGAACATCTGAAGATCAAACAAAAGAAGAGCTAATGATGAACGCCATGAACAAATGAAGAACAATGAAGATAAATGAATAACAATGGAGACATGTGCAGTCCGCAAATGAAGATCAAAGCTCGGGTATAAATTAAGAAGCACAGAAGCGAAGATATCTCATTCTAGTAACCGCGGTCAACGAAGAAGAACCAAATAAGTGAAATAAGTGAAGTAAAAGCCTAATGCTCAAACAACATCATACAATATCATACGACTAATGCAAATCAAGTTATAATAGTGAATATTAGAAGGAATAATTAAATAAAAAGAATAGTTAAAAAGTTAAGAAAGCCGTCTCGTTACAGGGGGGGGGGCAAATTTTTTTCAGCTGCCCCCACCTTAGCGCCGTCCCTGAAAGACAAGAAATACATAATTCTTGTTTTTGTCTTGCACAACTAAAATCTTATTCTTGTCTTGTCTTGCAATGGAGAATTGCATTTTTTTGCTTCAAAAACAATGCAAAAACGCAATACCTTTCTTGCATATTGCTAAAAATAGTTAGTCTTGTCTCGCTTTTGCAAAACGAGACGAGACCCAGTCTCGTTTATCACTATCTTGAACGAAATAGAGCCTTAAACAAATGCCACAAATTTTATCAACAAATCCCCAAAATTTCGAATTTTTTAAAAAATAGCCCACTTTAAAATTTAGTGCTTCTAGATGAACTCCCCCTAAAATGATGTCAGTCTTTTAAAAAAAAACCGAGGTTATTTAAAATTTTTTCAACACTCATATTTTCCTCTGGCTCGTACAAGGCGTAACACCCAATAATTTTCAATCGATTATAAACTCAAAAAAATATTTGCCATAAGACCTGATTTTATTTAATAAAATATTATGCTATAAAATAATTTTCTTGTCCTCCCTCAACGCGGGTTTTTCCTTTTATTAATAACGTGATAAAATCAAAGACATATATTTTTTTAAAAAAATTTAAAATTTTCAGTGTGCAAGACCTCACCGATGGTTTAATGCGTTCACGCCCACCGTTATGTCAATTACGTAAGCCGTATAATAATAAAAAGGGGCCTTATTATCTATTTTTACGAATTCCAATTGCATGCTTCATTGTAGTTCGTAAAGAGATCGTTTCTTTGATATTAATCTTATATCATTTTTTCGATGATATATTAACTAGAGTTGTTTTAGTCACGACTGGGAAGAATCCCGTGTGAATAATTGGTCGATGAAAAATTTGAAGAAAAAGTTTTCGTTTTTTTCGAGTTTTCAACGAGACATAACTATGCATCAATTCGTTGTTGAGCGAGCCCGATATGTACAATGTACGGTCGCAAGTTCTAACACGTTTTAGTGTTCTGACGTCAGGTTTTGTTTCGGAGAGTCATGTGATAAAAAATGTTTTTGACATTTTTTTTTCTTCATGACGAAGAATTTTCAAACCGATATGTGTAATACTGGTTAATTCCATGTTGAACTTTCATTCGACACAGCTATCTGAAGTCCGTGTTAGGGATGGACGGAGAGACTTTCGAGAAATCGCTTAAATTTCGGCTCCCGACCTGAAAAAATCCAAGGATACCAAATCCGATTTTGTTCGCCACGAGAAATTTCGAGAAGAGACGACCTCAATGTTATAAGGCCCCATCTCCACTGCGCGGGTTGACCTCGGTTTGCTATAAGCTAAATAAATGAACTTGGTGACTGGAGATGGAACCTTATAATTTTGAGGTCGTGAATTATTAAATTCCAGATGCAGCAATATTGGAAAACAAATAAACGACGAAAATTATCATAAGAAAACAAGTTCAGACTTGTTTTAGTCGAATACAAAATTTTTAAATTCACTTCTCGATCCTTTAAATTTGGCAACGGTAAAAGGGTATTCATGCACTGAAATTAATTATAGCCCTTCTTCTCATCTTGCAAAATTATCAGATTATTTTTCTCCACCATTGATTCTGCCATAAATCAAAAAATGTCGATTTTCCCTAATTCCACCAACCGGAGCAAAATTCTCCATCTAACCTTTTTTAACTATAAAAAGATTAACCAGCTGAATGCCTTTTGAAGCAGCCGAGTGTAAGGCTTTAAAGGCTTTAAAGGTTTCCACAGCCCTAAAATCGGTTAAGGATTGTATATTACCCGTTGTCTAGCGCTTCCCTTTTCTCGTAAACGATCACCCTTGTTTCATACATCACCCGTTATTACCCCGAGAGAAGATAGTTGGTTATCTTAAAATTATTACACGTAAAGATTAGAGACATTTTTCTTTCCCGGAACTATACCGATTGCTGCTGGTGTATAATGGAACCCGAAGAGAGAATGTCCTATATGGAAAAGGGGGGAGGGAGAAAAAATTTCAGTCCGCATGGAAAGCTTTAAGGCCACTTTATTGTGACCTAAATCTCATGGTTTATTCAAGAAGTTTCTTTTTTCTTATTTTTTGAGTTTCCAGCTTTTCAAAAAGAAAAATATCCATGTAAAATACTATATAGTGAGTAAGGGTGATTTCTTTTCGTTTGGAAGTTTTCACTTGGAAAAAAAAAGAAATGCGGAATTATTAGAAGGAAGAATTGAACATTTTGAACAAGTTATAGACATAAATTTAAACCTTTCAAACTTTGTGAATGGGATTCAATTCCAGTCTCCATTTCATTTTATAAATGTGGTATCCAAGTATGATTCCGGATTCATTTTTTATACGAAGTGCATTGCTTCTTTTTTTATTTTAGCTCGTTGAATTTGAAAACATTCTGATGCTCGAACAAGTCAGATATTTAGACACTGCAGAATCTGAATCTGAATCTCAATCTCGATCACCAGCTTTATCAAAGTTTCCCATGAAATGGGATCTGTGAAATTAATCCTTATTCCAGGCGTTCTTAACCCAATACATCCTAAGCCTTTGTCCTAGAGCAATCGCCGAGCGCACAGACTTAAAATTAGAACTTCTCTTCAGCCGCATTGAATTTCCAATATATGGACGTGTCGCCTTTCTACCCATTAACTTGGATTAGGTCACGTAGGTTGTAAAATTGGTTCTGAAACACAACTTCTTCTTTCACTCTATATCCGTCCACTCCTGAACAAAGGTCCGCCTCAACCTTTTTGTAGAGAAGTTGTTACCCATAAGATACCAGGCTGGTTTTGCATCTTAGTGAATGGCACTCGTTTCAATAACTAAGACCGTGTGAGTCACCGATGTTCAACGATTTGGATTCTTCGCTGCCGCACCTTTACCTCAACACCACCCTAATCACGCTGGAGAAGAGGAGTTCTCAAAAATTGTGACAATATTTGACTTCCTTTGTTTCTTTTGACAATTCTTCCTCATTTCCTCAAATAACCAGTCAGAGAGATGTTTGCGGAGTTCCAACTCAATCCTAAATTCACCAGATGCTCATAAGAGGAGCTCAAATTAAGCTAAAACTACTTCCTGGGGCGCTACTCAGCCCACACTCTTCTACATGCCGCAACAAAACAAAATAACCGCCAATAATTTTACTACCGCTTTATTTTCTTTTTCCCCCTTTTTTTTACTTAAAACCTTTTGTATTAAAGAGGATATAAGTGGAGAAAGCTTTTTGATGACAGTAAAACTCAAAAAAGTTGATTTTCATGAAGCGCCGTGCCTTTTTTATTTGTCTACCTTTAATGCTCTCCCCAGAATCTTCAAACCGGATGTGACGTCTTTCCACGACTTTTTTTTTTTTGAAAAATGAAAAGCTTTAATCAATGAATAATTGAAAAGGGTTTTTTGCTATTCAGATTAAAATGGAGTCTTCGCATCACAAATTTATTGTATAAAACGTTTAGGATTTGAAAATAAGTCTCATGGAAGTGTTATGAAGTACTCCAGAATTTATTTTTCAATATAAGTCAGACCGCAGATAATAGCTACGGATTTTTGATCCTCATCCCAATGGGTGGTCAGTTCCGAGATATGAATGATTCAGGTCAGCGCGCTTATGAGAAAAGTGAACGGATTTTTTTTCTGCGTTTAATCGACCAGAACTATTACTAGGGAAAAGTTAAAATAATTTTTTAAAAAGTTTTAAAATAGAACGTTGACTTTGCAAAAGTAGAACTCATGGCCCGTCAAGAATATTTGTTCCACAGCTTTTTGATCGAATTTCGAGTAGCAGAGGAAACAGTAATCCCAGCTCAGACCCTTAAAACGTGCAGACAAAATTAACTTGACTAAATCAAAACTTCCAATGGTGTGTCAAATTTCCCCGCAGCTGATCTCTTGTGGAGGGTCTCATGGCAAGATTTTTGGGCCCCAAAAGGGGACTTCATGGAAGTTATAGCGCGATCATTAAGTTTCCCAAAAGAATTAGATTCGAAGATTTGGCTTAGCTCTTAAAAAATCAGTTCCTACTCTTACTCCCCTGGCATTACAGGGCCTGAAGTCCCACTGCCGCCTCCACCAAATTCCTCAACTGACCGCGATCCAAGACTGTAATCTGCCAATCCCTGAACCACAAGGAGAGGGCACCCTGACAGACGTTATCAATCCACCCCATCCTGGGCTTGCTCCGTGGCAGCTGCAAAACGAAAAAAAATCAGTAGTGTTCCCAAAAATATTGTCTGCCCACTGTGAGACTTAATTTTGCAGCAATAATATTATCCACCTTCACCCCTTAATCCTGAAATCTTCCCCTCAATTTAAAACATCTCATAGTTAAAACGATTTTTATAACCTCGAGTAGATTATGATAGAGTTTCAAAGTGCTTCATCATTTTTCCGCCAAACTCTCCAAACTTTCGCCTGAAAAAAAAAAACTTTTTTGTTTTCAATGCTTGAAAATTATCTCGAGCAGTAAACAAGTTAATACACCCTGAGTAAAATAAACGGGCATTTAATCCGAGCAATGTAAAATCTTTTATGTCTTTTGCTGATAAAGCATAAGATGAGTTTTGTTTTAGCTTTACCAATGGCTTTTTGCGTTGAAAAGGAAAGAACAATAAACGCTTAACTATTAAAACAGGGGAGAGGGGGTTAAATAAAATGATTTTACAACGAAACCAGTCCAGCGCAAACTTTCAGTATTGATTCACTACAATTCCAGAAATCTTCACTAAAACAGAAGCGTTTGACGATCGAAAAGCCAGAAGGCACGTCACGTCATATCATATCATTACCCCTTCGCAACGGTTTTCGATCCAGATTAATATTCCCGGAAGGGCTCCAAACCGAATTAGGAGATGTATCGCATTCACCGGAGACATTAAACCCGACGACATTCGAATACCTTAAGGTACTTCCAAATTGGAATGACGGATCATAAAACACGAAAGAAAACTGAAGATGACATAATGAGTTATTCGCGCCATTATTCATAAAACAAAGTTCTAACTACGGCAATCGCCACTGGGCTTACTAAAAATGCTCATGAAATGAAATACAGAACGTGGACGCATCCGGCGCCGTTTCCCTTCATTTTCCTTTTTACCGAAGAAATCCCCATATCCGGGATGATGTTTTAATAACAATTTATTCGGATAACGACTCCAGGAAGCTCTTAAAGAGTCATGAGAAGATAACTAATGGAATGATCCTGAGTATTTGAAAAGGAATAATCCGGGCATCTGACAAAACCGGAAGTCGGTCGAATGGTTAAAACGTTTCCGACCGCGAAAGCGTACCCTCATCTTAGACGAGGGACTCCACCGACCACCTTTATATATACTTTTAAGAGAAAAACGACGGGGCTCAGCTGTCTGCTTTCCCTTACAAGAAAGGCAATTAATGTCGAGAATTCGAAACAAAGGAATCCGAAAGGAACCTCTTTTGCAAGATAAGTGTTTCAAATGTAAATGCTTTTAGTGTCGTACATGAAAGCGATTAACGGGGGTCTTTTTTATTCCGAAGCAAGAATCGGGGAATGACAACAAAAGATACGGAATAACTAGAGTTGGTATTTTGCTAATTATGGAAGATGCATGATTAATTACAAGGCGTCTGATTTTTTTCCCCTCTCGGGTTCTTTTTGTAACTTTGTTTTTATGTCGGCGAGAAAAAAAAAATAAGATGATTTCCCCTTTGCACGTCGTAATTAGCGTTAAAAAAAATATTTTAATAAAAATCGCCGTGTAGGTCTATTAAGCAGTTAAACATAGTCATTAAAATACTTTTTACCGTAGATTAACGTAATAACGTTTCGAGATAACATGGCCTCACCACAGCCGCACATAGCCGACATCACATCGTGCGAAACTAATTTTTAACTTCGAGGAAACAAAGAAGGCTATTTTAAATTAGTTTCAAAAACTCTATATTCGATTTCTGAAGATATTAAAAAAAAAGTTTGTTTGCTCAGTATTAAGTTGGCTTCAAAAATTTTTTTTTTATCTGGTGTTCTATAACAACTGAAATGCTTCGGCCAAAGCATTCGGCTTCGGCAAAGCAAAAAACCATCACTACAAGGCATTTCAACAAAATTTCAGCAACAGATTATCCTTAAAATAAATTGTGATAAGAGTATGAATACAGTTCACTATCCATAATGTGAACGTAACTTAGCTTATGGGCGTTTATTTGTTAGGTTACACTTTGACTTGGTCGACTCACAGTTTTTACGAAAACATATCTGAAAACTAAAATTTACTTTCCACACCAATTAGCAAAACAATTTTTTGCAAAAAAATTCCTTACAATTATAAGTGCTCTCCAGGAAATGCCTCATCCAAATGTAAGCTCATAATAGTTTTGAACAGTGTTCATAAAGACGGAATATGCTCCAATAAATATCAGATGTACAGGTAAATGTTATTGCTCTCTGCAATTAAGTGCTATTTTTTAACCTTATGTTTAACTATACTAATCCTCTATCCGCTATCCACTTGAGAATGCAGTAAGTCTGTAAGGCTGCAAAATGTCTTACGAGACATTTCCAGCTTGGGAACAGAGCAACACAATCCCAAGCCAACCAGATGCATCATGGATAAACTAAACACAAAATATTAAAAACTGATTTAATTTTGCTGCCTCTTGTTAATGCTTTCATAATTTACCATCCTATTAAGTAAATTGAAATAAAGTAAAATTAAAATTACTCAAAATAGTGACTAGCAACAATGACATTTTTTTTTTTCGATCGCCTAATTTCTACTTAACAAAAAAACAATAAGGATAGAACCTTAACAATGTTATTAGAACATGGGATTTATAATTCATCCCGTATCAAAAATCCAACTGACTCATGAATATAAAATTTGAAAAAAAAATTAGTGCGGGTCAAAATTAAAACCGGAGATAAATTTTTACTTCGCCATTTTGGATTTTCATTGCGAATTACTTACTTAAAAAAACACGCCAAATCGCTATGATAATGGGTAAAACTTAAACTTACATTGAAGGTGTTGTTCTTATTCTTTCACCAAAACTACACCAGTAACTAAAACACATTTTCCCACGAGAAAACACAAAATAAAAACTGGGATTTAATCACCACATTAATGACACACACTACGACTACGATACGAATCAACATTACCAGGTAAAGAAAGCTCTGATTGGTTAATTTGAATGGCGAGACGAAAAAGGGCCCTGAAAGAACCAATCAGAGAACGCCACGTAGGCAATTGCACAATTTGACGACATTCAAGAACCGAAACTTAAACATCCTCTTCCTTTTTCTTTGTCTCCTTGTTGGCGTCAGGTAAGATAATTTTTTTTTTATTAAATATTTTTGAATCTCAAATAAATATCCGTGTCAGAAACACTTTTTACCGTCATTTTTCTATTACTGCTCACCCTTTGCGTCAAGTACTGCTATGGATAATCCAGGGCTAAACATGCTGGCGTGTAAATTTCATCACTTCATCATATACCAGCACATGTCTAATATGCAGTTTTAAAAAACGGTCTTCAGAAGGGTTTGATTAGTGTGATTGGTAAATGTTAATGTAATATGATGCAATAGCATTATCATGGCTCTTGGAAGTGAAAATTGGAGGTGAAACAGTATCTGGTACTGTCCCCTCTCCTCATGTCCTTCATGCTGTTGAGGCTTTTTTTTTTTTGCTTCCAAAGTCGGATAATGCAGTTGTCTTAGTGAGATAATTTTAAACTGACTTTTATTTGCACTTATTTTCAGCACACCTTTTAAGGTTAATGGTTCAAGATAGTAAAATAAGGCTTCAGGAATAAACGAATGATTCTGCAACTTCATTGTTTGACTGTGGAAAAATTTCAAAGCTCATGATTTTGAACTCCAACCTACAAGAACTTGCTGGCACACGCTGGCATCCTGATACAACTTCCTGCAATGTACAACCTGGAGCTAGCGAAAACTCCCTGATTGCTTTACTATGTAAGTATTATTTGAATTTCTCAAAATCACGGGTTTTTATAGAGATTGCTTTAAGTGAATGTACGTTATATGTATTTTTTTTTTTTAAAAAAATGCTAAAATCATTTAGTGTTTTTTCTGTTTGAGAGGATATAATCACTTCATATGTTCGAGAGCAGGAGAATTACCTACAGCTTTGCCTATTTAGGTGGTTAATATTTTGTTTTCTGTAGTGTTGTAATTAATTGAAACTCTTTTCAGTCATGGGTAATGAGGCTAATACATCAGTGGCAAATGTGGCAGTTATATTCTTTTTTGTTACATCAAAGCAAGGATACGACTAGAAATTAACACTCCTCTTTCTCACAAGGGCTTTGTGTTAGGTGTCAGTTTTCCAGAATCAAATAAGGAATTTTTTAGTGCTACGTTTGTTGCTTTTTGATTACCCTGAAAGTTTTTTAGAATAAGCTACAAAATCCAATCATGGGAAATGCTAATTTAATTTTAAGTTAGAAAATTGAGATACCTGCTGCAGTGAAGTTCCTTTTGAATTCAGATCTACTTTTCTTGCCTCTATATTATTGTTGCCAATGCTGAAGTGTGCTTACCTGAAAGGAAAAAAAAAGAAATTAAATAATATGAAGCGGTTAGTAAAAATAAATTAGTTTTTATGTTAGGCCATAAAGGACAAAAATTAAAAAGGTCTCTCTCGCTTGACCATGACGGTGCGTTATGTTCGGTCGAGATGAGCCTAATCCACTGTGCTGACGGTAACTGCCTCTCATATTTTTTCTGAAATTATTTTCTGTCTGTCGTTTATGTTTCATTGTATTTTACACTTGGAATCCTAAGCTAATTTCAAACCTTGTCACAAAAATTATTAGTGTCTCTTGTTTTTCGACTAACACGTGAATAAAAATATTTCAAAAGGATTTTTTTTTCTCTGACAATCAATGGGACATCAAAACAGAAAAGGATTGTGTGGCATTAAAAGGTTTTCTCGCTGAATTAGCGATGCGTCTAATTTCGATTACGGATGAAGACTGTTTTAATCCCGTGGAAGGAAACGGGGAGGAAAAAGCTTTGCTGACAAGCCGAATGAAAAGCATTCGGATTAAGAAAACAAAGCAAAGAAAATGGAAAATGAGGTGACCCGATGAGACATTGCCGACTCAAAGAGAAAATGATAAATCAGGGTGGGAGGTAGGTAGTTTCCACATAATTTAAACCAGTCGCTTGAGGTAATCTTGTACTAACTTTGATCTGCCATAAATATTAATATTTTAGCTTAAATCTGCACGGATTCCTTTCGGGTTGTTCCCCCGCTTTTTAAGATTTTTATCTTTCCCAGAAGAGGGGAAGCAATTTCCTTTTTTCGAAGGAAAAAATGAAAGATTTGCTAACGAGACATCCTCTTAATGAATTAAGCTAAAAGTCCCCGGGGGAGCCTCGGTAATGGAATCGGCGGGTTGAGCCTTCTAGGAATTTATGTTTAGTTAAATTTGGATATCAGGAATGGCCACTGACGTTTTTTAAGTTTTCTGCCTTTTGCTTTGGTATAATTTTTTTTGAAAAATAGAAGTTGATAGATAGGAAATTAAATAGCGAAAAAGGCAATATATCAAAGGGAATGAGAAAGACTAAAGGTGTGATAATCCTCTTTTAACTTTGCCGACTTTGAGGAACATATTTTAAACAAACTTGGAAGTGACATTGATTGATATTGTATGAAACACACCGACTGAATTCGAAAACAACAAAACCGGAAATCGAATTTTCTCTTGTCATTCTGTACCCAAAGTTTCTAAGACTCGGGAATTAAACTGTCGTAAACCGCTTCTTAATTGTTTCAAGAAATTTATATTCCAGTTGTTCATCAATGCGGATTTCAAATACTCGGAGTCCTTCCAGGAAAACTTGTTGGGGAGAAAGCTTTTAAAACTTTACCTGTTTGTTATTAAAAAGTTTTGTCTTCGGATCTTCTTTTTTTCTGGTCCTGGAGGGCATTACTCGAAAAATATGCAGAGGACAAGTTTACCGTTTAGTTAGATTAATTAAGTAACTAATCGTTGGGATTCGTCGGCTTTAAGTTTGCTTGTTGGATTTAGTGGGATGGGGAAAAAAGTTTTTGGAGGGGATAGGGAAAAGATGAGATTTCCGTTCTTGGGCGAAATAAATTGACACACTTAAGCAAGCGGGGGTTTTAAACAGAAGGGAAAATCTCGGGAGTTTGAATTTGAAAAATCGAGGCGACTCTTTCTGATTAAGATAGTTGGAAAAACTTTGGGAGATGTGTATATATATCTCTATCAGTTCTGGGAAAGAATCCTTTTTAGTGGGTTGACTTGGGTTGTCCTGCCAAGGAATAAAACGAGTTGAGTTAAGCGTGGGAATTTTTTCAAGGAATGGGGGTTTTTAAAAAAAACACGAGACATGCAGTTGCGTCAGGATCTTGCGGCTTTAGATTTTTTCGTGCCCTAGTGTTTTTAGGGTGTGAATTTGTTTTTGCATTTTATTAGCTCAGGAACTATTTTTCTTTTAGTGTTCAAAACTAAAGCCTGCGAAGCTAAGCTACCTGCAGAAGCCTTGAATATGATTTTTTTTCGATTTTAATTCGATTTTATAAATGTTTCAGCGGTGTCGTAGCCCAACTAGAAGCAACCAGCAGCAGAGCTTCTTCGCACCCCTAAAGGCCACTCAAAGCTTAGAGGCGTCACACTTCAAGGGCGTCAAACTTAAAGTTTTCGAAATCTTCTTGACTAGACATCATTGGGTGCTTCAAAATCAAAACTTGAAAGGAAAAGCTTATAAAAAAACTAGGTAAGGAAAAATTGGCTTGAAAAAGAAATTCAGAGATCGAATTTGGTCCCTCTTTCGCATGAAAGTCTCTTTTTTTCAAAAAGTCAATCCTTGAATTAAGTTCTTGAATCAAGTACCTCAGCAAAAAATTTCTTTTAGAAATTTTGAAAAAAATTTGTTTGACAAGAAAAGATTTTGAAAAATTTGGTGAGATTCATAAAAATAAATTTCTTGGAAAAATTTTTGCCGCAGGTGTCAGAGGGCTTTGATGCTAAAACGCAATTAAAAAATTTATTTGATAAATTTCTAAAAAGTTATTAAAAATACTTTTTCCTTGAAAGACTAAAGTATTTGACATGTGAAAGTAAACTGAATTCGATTCCTGAATTCAAGTAGAGGCAAAATAGTTTAAATGCTCATTTTATGAGATTTTTTTTATTAAAGTTGGAATGAAAATAATTTCAAGGGGAATGATAAAAATATTGCTGTACCTAGAAGCCATAAAGAACCACAATCATTTTGTATCGATTGCGTTTTAGCTTTTCGCAGAATCGTCAAAGCGTAATAGATGCTAGGGGGGTTAAAAAGAAAAGGACATATTTCTTGGAATCGAGCGAATTTTTCCCTCCCACAAGAGCTTTGCTAATACTCCCATTTCCAACACTTTTCGATTTAATGATCAGTTTTTTCAGCTGTAGAACGAATATTGGAGGAATTTCCCATTCCACATTCTTACTTCAAAGACTTGCATTCGCCTTTAAAGTCATATCCTTATAATCTAAATAAAATAGGAATTGCTATTCCATATCGAGGCAAAAGAAACCGTAGTACATTTTTTACTTTAACATTAAAGAATGATCTCAGTCGGGAGCCGAGCGCGTCAGCAAGTTTCCATAAATCAAAAAATAATAATGAAAGCCCGTAGGTTTTGTTGGTAGGCCGGTAATGGAGTCTCGACTTCATTAACTTCGGTTCTTAATTAGGAAGCAGCCTCTCTTTTTACTCTTTTATACGACCCGCTATACATTTAAAAAAGAAGAAAAAGGCGTTTTACTCGGCGTTGACATCGATCTAATGCGATAAAGGAAGGAATAAAAAGAAAAGAAAAACATTTCCGTCTTTTGCTTTTCTCATTCTTAAATCCGTACCAGGATTCAAAGATTAAGCTCGAACAGGACCGACAATTCTAATCTGGGATAACTCAGTGTTCTTATCAAAGTCGTAATCAAAAAAAAAAGAAGATACACAATCATTCTTTGTTGAAGTTTTAAAAAAAGCGAATAGCCCATGTTTTATTTTCTTTTTCTTTATTTGTTTTTGCACCTTGGAAAAGTCATTTTCTTTCCATTGAAATCGAATCGAAGCAATTTATCACTCTAGAGGAAATCATTCTATCCGGAGTGAAAAACTAATATTTCAGACACATTTATTTTACTTAAAATTTAATTTGATAAATGATAAAAGCGAAAGAGAAGAAGAAAAAAACACGTGCTTTAATCGGTTCTTCTTTTCTTTTTTTTTTAGGCTCCATCCCGCATGCATTACGCATTATTCCCATTTTCTTTTTACGTCTACTTTTATTTTCCTTCAACCCGAAGAAAGGCGATTCTGACAGATTGCATTTCAAGCTTTTTCCCTTTACTTTGAAACGTTCTATCATTCTCGGGGAATGTATTCCGCCAACTTTATAATATTTCAAATTCAAAATTCTTTTTGAATCCAGTCGTATATATTTTTTAATATTAATCAACCCGTCCACGCATTCCAACGTAAGACTGAGAGATAAAGACATATTGGAAGAAGAAAACCTGAATTATGATTTATAATCCTAGTTGCAAATGAATAGAATAACATTTCAAGCCCATTTTTCATTTGTCCAATTATATACTGACCTATTAAAATTATTCTTTATTTCTTTATCCGCGATTTGAGAGGGAAAAATTAAAAAAAAAAAAAAAAAGATTTATCTTAGAATTTTTGTCCTTCACGCATGTAGCCAATTGTTATAATTATCAAGAGGAACCTTTGTCAAGGGTTTCCATTGATCAATCAGTTTTGATTAATCATTAATCATTAATATTAGTTAGCATAGGAATATGTCAGGCGCATAAAACTAAGGGAAACAAAGGTTCGGAGGAATAATGGCTCCCCTGATGTGATTATATATAATAACGATGGGATACGTTATAAGACAGGGATGGATTTAGGCGAGTAACCGTCACTCATGTCCGTTAATCAATAATTAGATAAACCAATCAATTATCGCATTCTCAAGAGCGACATTATATAATAATTATTGGGGAAAAAAAATTTGAAAAATATTTCACGGAAAAATGATGGCAGGGATTTAATTAATCCTAGTGAGACGTGAACTGCTCGCAGGTTGTAATTTCGTCGTTGTGGATTTTTTGTAATTAAAAAAGGTTGAAGTATGATAGGGAAGTGTGAGGTTATGAGGAGTATGGTGGGGACCTGGCCACAGGTTAAGGAGCGTAGGTTTGATAATGTCAGGGGTAATTAGCTGGTCTTTGGTGTTAAAGGTGATGTGAATAAGACGATGTTAGGCTTCTTCTTTTTATGCGGTATGTAATTGTTATTTTTTAATTAATATTCGGGATGCCAGCTATTTTTCTACCTTAGGCTTTCCTATCTTTTAGTGAAAATAGCAAACTAATTTTAGCGCAATTGATCTATCCGTATCAAGGACCACGTGGGTGGATCACCATTAAAGATATACTATTACAGTATGCATTCATTCATTTATTTAGACAAAAGTTACACTTTTACAAATAAAACTTAACATAGTTTGATACAAATCTGATATAATCAAGCGTATCGCTGTTGTAGCTTTTCCCCAGATCGTGTTTACCGTAGTCTAGTTGTTATGTGTCTATCTTTATGAGCTTCTTTTAATTGTTGATGATTCCTGATCCCTAACTCTATATTCCAGACAAAATGTCGTATCCAATCCTAGTCTATGTCGGGTCTACTTTTATTCCGAATCCCGTATTTAATATCCTCCCTTCTCTTTCGTATAATATAATTATACTTAAATAATTTAAACATTAAAATTTTTCTTTTAAGAAAAAAGGAACTGGTATACGAGGATTATTGGCCTAACTCTGGCCTTTAGGTTTCTTGGAGTTATTTTATCAACTCCGGTAGAATTTCGGGTTTGGTTTGATTTGTAGCCCTAGACCGGTAGGATACCCAAACTGCTTCAGCTGGGTTTTCAGGATTAGAGATGCTTCATCTCTGGTTAGGATAGGAATGATTAAAAATTCATATGAGATTGGTCTTTATATATGCTTTTCTTCGACAATCAATAATCTTATTTTTAGGCTGCATGCCTTTATGTATCAACCCTTGGTATCATCTTCTTATTGTTTTAATCTAATTACCCGTTCATCTTATCCTAAGAAGACGTTACAATCATTAATAATTAGTACTACATTTGTGATTTTTTTTCTTTCTTATCGGTTTTTTACCAAGGTGGACCTTGATGACAAATCGATCTAATTTCGCACACCCACACATTGCGTAACATTTCGATCTCATTCTCATTTTTTTTTATTTAGGCTCTCAACCTTTGATTCTCATCAAAGGCTGAAAGGCAGCGAACATAAATTAAGTTTCTTGAGTCCGAGAGGCCTGTGGCTTAACTGAGGTTTGGTGAGTCAGCCCCCAGAGCTGATTATATGTGCCTTCTTTGCCTGCAGAATCAGTGCAATCCTTGTTTTTTAGCAGCCGCGCTTTTTAGTTGATGGATTCATCCACGTTAGTTACGCCATTATGGGGAAAAGGAATTTCGCAAAGCTTCTAGCAAAAGCGTCAATACCAGTGACCAAATAAATTTTTCGAGAATTTTTAATTTGGGTTTATAGCAAATAAAAATTGCTTTGGGAAGTAGATTTAAATCCAGCTTCGCATTATTTTACTCTCTATTCTCATCTAATAATTTCCCTTCATTCAAGATTAGGGAACCGTCTGTTAAGGAAATCCGCATATTTCTTAATCTAGTTATTGCGGTTGCTGAGAATCAGTAAACGGAAGCGATTTAAAATACAATCATCTCGTTGCCATGTAATTATAACTCTCGCTATACAGTATACTTTAAACAAACAACGGTTAATTTAGACATCAATCAACTCTTATTATTTACGGAAGATCTATCATCGATTACTTTACTTTGATAAAAGCGAAAGCGCTTGCCTTTAATTTATCGGGTAAATTTGCAAAACCCAAACCTCTGCTTTATGATTTCTAAAAGATCGAATTCTGCAAAAGTGCTTTCTCGTTGAACTTTCTAGTTTGAGTAAGCAAATTTAACAAACGGTAACGTCGATATATTTTTTTTTATTGAACATTTATAAGTCGACCAGACTTCCCCGAAAAGCTCACCGACTAAGTCAATTCTTATTGTTTCATATTTATTTATTGACGATTCTTCGAAAAATATTATTTCCCGTATTCAATATCGATATTAAACAAAGCTTATAAATTTTATGGAGAAGAAAATAAATTTAATCATAAATCAAGCCAATATCATCCGATGTCACATAATTCAAATATTCCGTGATAAACAGATTTCATTGTGAATTGCATAAGCCTGTTTGTCTATTTCTTTTTTTATTGCTCATTTATAAGTTAACCGTTTTCCTTTCGGTTTATTATCTTTTAAACGTTAAAAGAAGAATGGCGCTGTTAAAAAGACGAATCTAGAGCGAGGATGTCGAATTAAAAGAACGAACCTAAGAGTTTAATTGCATCGGGAAAGAAAGGAAATCGGATTCCGTTCAGGCGGTTTCGCTTTAAACAAATAACCCCCACGTAGGATCCTATTTAATTATAAAATAACCTTTTACCTTCTTTTTTTTTGTGAAGAGCCATTTTATCAGTTTGTTGGATACGGCGAGATAAGCAAAAATTTTTTTTTTGTAGAAATAACAGGACGAGTCGAAAGAAAGAGAGAAAACGGAAGAGATTTAATTAGGATTAAACGCGACTAAAGCTTAACAGCCCTTGGGCTTTTTGTCAAAGACTGCATAATCTAGTTTTAAAAGGTTCGCTCATTGATTCGTTTACCCATTCATTCATTCATTCATTCGTTTCTTGGCGCAGCTACTAAAAGATATCTAAGGGAAATAGTTACTGCGTTTACATGTTGAATGTCTACAAGAAAATGAACTCGCTTTAATCCAAACAACGAGGTTTTTTTTTTTCATTCAGCTTTGGGTTTTATCAAAGGAAAAGGCCTCGTTTTTTTCATTATGTAAAACTTTGTGTGTCGGATTTTCTTCTTTGCTTTTTACGTTAAAGCTCTTTAAAAGTTGATTCGATATGTTGCGGTTTTTGTATGGACGGTTTAAATCTCACATCTGTGTGCTCGGGGATGTGACTTGATTAAATATAAAGCGTGTTTTTGAAGTGGAAAACTTGGGTCTTCAATGTAATTATAATTGATGGAAAGAGGTAAAGGAGAGGAGGTGTATCAGATATCGTTGTGATTAACGTGACGTGGTTTCTTTTTTTGAAGTGTCTATCAAGAGGTTTTTTTTTTTAAATAGAAGGGATTTTTTTAAGAAGTATTAGTGTCATTGGGTGGGGTTTTCGGAAAAATGAAGAGGAGTTTTAAGGTAAAGAGTGAAAGGGAAAAATGATGAAAGACATGCTTAGGTGTAAGGAAATATTGAGGGGGAAAGCCGCCGAGAATTTAAGGGAAAATTGGAGAAAAATGCGTTTTGCAGTGTTGAAATCAAACTTGGTCTTTATTTCCCCTTAAAAGTCTTTTTTTTCTAGCTAGGGGCCAAAATTTACCCTTTTAAGAAGAAAACCGAGCTTATCAACTAACTTTCCTGGCCGAACTTCCCATTAGTTGACTTGCAGGATTAAAATTTAATCTGTTTTTTTTATTAACTGCAAGGGCCGATCTGACCTTCTGACCTAAAATTTTTTAGGTGTTAATTTTTTTTTTTTTCAAAAATTGTCAGAAAACGTTTTTGCTTGTATGGAGTCAGTTTTATTTTGAAATATTTTTCCGTTAAAAAAATTAATTTGTAAAAAAGTTTTTTGATAAGAAAAATTTAGCAAAGAATTTGGTCGAATCTCGGGTCGAATAGAAAAATCCATCAAAACATTTATTTAATGGACAAGAAGAATCCATCAAAAGATTTAATTGAGAAGAAAAATTCATGAAAAGATTAATTGTTTGACAAGAAAAATCCATTTAAAAATTGGATAACAAGAAAAATTATAAAAAAATTTGGTTGACAAGAAAAATCTATCAAAAGATTTGGTTGATAAGATAAAATTATGAAAAGATTTGGTCGACAAGATAAAACTACCAAAAGATTTGGTCGACAAGATAAAATTATCAAAATATTTGTTCGACAAGATAAAATTATCAAAAGATTTGTTCGACAAGATAAAATTATCAAAAGATTGGTTTCAACTAGAAAGAATTCTGGAAAAACTTGTTTGACTATTAAAATTCTAAACAAACTTGTTCGACTGTAAAAACAAACTTGTAAAAATAAAACTGTAAAAACTTGTCCCTGAAAAGTTCTTAAAATTTGTACAGTAATTGAGTTCAATGGAGAGAACTCCATTATTATGGAGTGACGTAACAACTCCAAGAGAACCTCCCCTCCCCTTTCTATGCCGAAAAATATTAAGTCGAGGTCCTTTTCAAATTTTTTACAGCTCTTATATGTACAGCATTATTTTCCTACTCAAAGAGCAGAAACACTTTTGACGTATGGCTCCTCCTCGGCTGGCAATCACGAAGGGTCGTCGTTTCGTTACTATTAACATCCCAGAACGAGGAAATGAAACAAAAACCAGAAAGAGACTGCTGAAACCGGAAACGAAAGCCTGAGACTAAAGAGACGGAAAGAAAAAGGCACAAGATAATATTTCTCAGAAAGAACGAGATAAAGAAGAGCCTAAACTATTAACGAGAAAAAAATCTCAAAAAAATTAGCTACTAGAAGATAACTAGAACAAATCCATAATGAGAACTTCGAAATTTCAGCAGCGTTATCTAAGCCGAACAAAAATAAGGAACGCTTGTCAAACGAGTGAAAAAGCTACACGCTGCTTCAGCTAATATTGTCTCTGTCGTCGTGTTGATTTTCTTCCTTTTAAAGCAAGCCGTAAAGTTTAAATGACATTACTGTACTTTATAATACTTATACAAAGAAAACTTTAAAAGCGGACTTGCGTATCGTTTAGCGAATTTTTTTACATTTTCATGGAAGAAAGAAAAATGACGTCGCATCGAAAGATTTTACATCAATTTTACGAGCGTAAGAAAAAAGACCGCAAACACGACAGCTTCATCCTCCTTATTGTTAATTATGTAAAGTGCATGCGGTTTTCTTATGTGAAAATATGAAATTAGAAGAGCTTTTGCAATATGAGACTAGAAAATTTTATCATAGACCCGCGGTATACTCTTCAGGATGGAGAATGGATAGACGAGCTCGAAATTTACGGCCTAATTTGCCATCCTTGTCTGGGTTTACGTGTTGTTTAAATTATAACCCGAAGGCGTAACTAAAACGGCAGGAAGTCTTTATTATCCCTTTCTCGGATGAAAAATTACAATTATTTTCGTTTTCCTTTTTGCATAAAAGAATCGAAAGGGAGGAAAAAAAAGATTTTGAAAAAGCTCAAGGAATGAATGAGAATGAAGAAAAGGAGAAGAGATAAAAATATTTTTTTTCCCGAATCAAATATAGAAAAATAAAACTGTGAAAGTAGTTATTAAATGGAATTCGACGCCAGATATTCCTTCACACGATATAAAAACAATTTAGACGTAACTCTATATCTTTCTTTTAAATGCGTTAAAGCTTTTTTTTTTCTTCTTCTTCGTTTTTCTGTCTGTTAGCGGGAAACATGTTGTTCCTTAAGACAACTACATAGAGAAGGAAAAAGTTTATATCGAGGTTTTGCCTTGGAGCTATAGTTTTATTTCTTCAATTTCTTCATTTATCTTGTTTGAAGAAACCGAAAATTGACCTCAGGATAAATGTGATCTTTTTTTTTTTTTGCAGGATTGGCGAGAGGAAATTGCGACGAAATGTGGAAAGTTTTGAGCACAGTGAAAGTTTTCGAAAAAACAGAAATAAAAACTTGAAGGGACGCTGGCTTTGTCTTGCTCTGCAGCGACGGATGGATTCGGCTCCAAGAACTAGCAAGATGTTCTTCCAGGAAATTTAGAAGATAGCAAGATGGACTGTGATTGGAGGTAAATACTATTAGGTGATAAATGGCAGTTCTACCAAGACTGCAACAGTCTGAACTGGCTAGGGAACTGTTCTGTGGAAGGAATCATAAACCCAGCAAACCCCACAAAAGTGTTATAGCAAAAAACTGGTTCTGGAAGAGATGAAAATTTTAATTCTGGGCAGCAGCAGTAGGCGTAGTTTCCTAGATTCAGATAGTCTTGATTCAGTGACGTCACAATGTCGAGATAGCCCCTCTTTCCCCCTTGCTGGTAACTTGCTCGAGGCCCTTTCTCAATGATTTACGGCTTTTTCTCTTTTCCCAAAACCTTCCGCATCGCAGCATAGGAGCCATACCGTCAGTTCTCGACTCAGCCTCCTGCTTTCTGGTAGGGTAGGACTGCTGCCCCCCACCAGAACCCTTACCAGATTGCTACCTCCTGGGTCAGAATGAAATCTGGAGCTCGTCAAGGGCAGGTGCGCCAAACCTGAAGCAGGACTGTTAATGTTCCCACCGACTACCCCAAAATTAGGCCTAGGGCCTGTTTTTTCCTAAACTGGTCACTTTTCCACAGCTAGGTTCTTTGCGCCTTTATAATTCAGGAGCTGGTGAGGCTAACTGAATCACAAAGGTCGTGTATTGTCGAACGGTCACCCTTCGTAGAGTGAATAGCACTCGATGCCGCTTATCTTCGATGATCTCATTTCACAGAAGTGCTCAAGCACGCTGCGATCGTTGTCGCCAAAAAAAGTTTTGGTTTAAATAAGTCCTAGATTTTTTTTAAAATTCTCTCACAAGACCGTAAAGCGCCAAAAATCTGGGATAGAATTTGAGTTTTATCACTGTATTTAGCACGGTAGTAATTTCCTAACTTAAAAAGCTTAAGTCCCTTTGATTTTAAGCTCCTCTATTCTACAAGAAAGGTCGCAACTCCACTGATGCAGTTTCAAACTTTCGTTCTTAAGGAACTGAAAGAATTCTAATCTCGATCATGTTTGATAGCATTTGAAACAGCCATAAAACCACAAGCCCTGTAGAGCCATCGAAATAAAAAAAAAAACGATAAAAGCAAAAAAAAAATATACAATGAACCTGCTGAAAGTATCTTTAAAAAAGAAATAAAACTAAACTTAATCTACACTAAGAGTCAAATTACGAAAGACACTAAAAATGAGATCCTACTTGTAAAACATTGATTAACAAAAGCATTATCAAAGACCAGAATCTTATGCTCGATCCAACAAAGCTCGCGCTTGTAGCCTTTGTTACAAAGGGTGAACATATCCTTAACCTAGCCCAATAACATTGCATGGTGCCTAGTCACTAAAACTTCGATCGTTCGAATTTTATGAAGCCTGAGATGCTTTTTAGCAAAAGAGAAAAAGAAAACCCTACCCAAGAAATTGAACATTATCTCGAAAGCGAATCGGATTTGAAGATTTCCCCGGCTATGCAACGACCGTAATAATCTAATTTGATTCGATAAGATTTCGCCGGGGCGCGATGAGGATAATTGAAAAATACAACGGGAAAGGTCAAGGATAAACAAAAAACAAATCCAATTTTTCGTAAAAATTTTTTGATGTCGATTGCGTTTTAATAAGCAAATGAAAACTCATTTTTCATCCTTTTTTGTGAGGGTTGATATTTCGGGATCTAGTTCGATTCCGTAATTGTTGTTTTTTAACATTTGCATGCAGAATTCACGCGTGTAAACGGTCGATTGCTCACTTCCGCTTTCCGTGTCAGATCAACATTAAATTATTCATATACATCGACACAAAGAAGTAGAAGAAGGAGTAGGAGGAGGGGAAAAAAAATGGTAAAAGCGTTTGGCCTTTGGGATCGTCGAGGTCTCTTACCTTTTTTCGAATGTGATTTCTTTCTCCTCTTTTTCCCGTATCGCAGAATTCTCTCATTCATATTTTATTTTTTCATTTTTTTCCCTACCCCATATGCACAACAAACCGAAATATAACCGAGTGTACGACACGATACTGGAGACAGTTAAACAGAAACTAAAAGGATATGAAAAATGTCTTTGCCAAAAAAAAAGGGTGTATTCGTAACCGATATCAGGGGTGGATCTTTCCCTTTTCTCTACGCATTCGTATTTCTCATTTTCTTATTTAATGGTTCGGAGGATTTCCCATGGAAAAGAAATTAAATTCTAATTAAGCGTTTTTGCAAGATTTTTAGTCAAACGGGTTTAGAGGAAAAGTTATATTTTCCTCGATATCCAGTTTCGGGGTAAAAAAAACTAAAGAGAATTGCTTACAACCCTGATTTTTAGTGACATTGATATAAGAACATCTGACAGGGGTTTTTATTTTATTTTTTTTTTTTTGTCCGTCCTGAGTCTTACCACTTCGGAAACCCGAACAAAAGTTGACATTCTTTTAATTCGGCCGTTTTACTAATGAAAAATAAAAGAGGAAAGGAAAACATGAGGAAAGAGAGAAAAAGAAAAGCTGTTTAATATCCTAAACGGATATGGAACATATAGCTTTACGACTTTTCTTTTTTTTTTTCTTCTTCCCTCTTCGAAGTCTTTTTTTTTGGGGGGGGCTCATGAATACGAGCATCATCATCAGGAGTTTCTTTTCTGCTTTTTGCTTTTTTGATTAAAAGATGACTTACAAATTTTGTAGAAATTTGCGTAAATTATATATAAAGTTTTTATTAAGTTTTCGAAGGAGTTAAGGGCGACGTTAAATAATGGAAAAATGAGAGGGAATGAAACGTGAGAGGAAATTAGCCGTAATCAATGTCAGTTTTTTTTTAGAAATATGACGGTTTTTAATGTTTTTTTTTCTTTTTTTTTTGCTTCTTTAAGAAAGGTTAAATATTGTATCAGATATAAGATTATTTTGATACAGTATGAAGTAGTTGAAGCATGATGAGGAAACCGTGAAGGATTTAGTGGGAAATTTTTATCAAATTATTCAAGTTGGTAAAAGTTTACTCAGTTTAACAGCTGTTGAACATGAGAAAGTTAGATTTTGATGTGTGGAGTTGAGTTGATTGAAGGTTTGAAGGATCGAAATTCGAAAAGTGGAGTTATTTGCAAGGCCTTATACTAGTTTACCGAATGTTGTCCATATAGGGATGGAAACTAACTTTAAATTGTTGTTCCAGGCTCTTCCCATAAAGGTCTTCAAAATCTTTGGAAGTTCTGGGTTTGAGGTGCCAATAAATACTTTCTTTGGACAGTTGAGGCTCTACAAGAAAAGACTTGGTGGTAGAGTTGGACGGGACTGCGAGAATGTACTACCTCGTATTGTCTAGTCTAGCAAAACAGAGGCGTAGTTAGACCTTTTGGCACCCGGGGCGGCAGTCAACATTATGTGCACCCCTCTCCCCCTTCAATTTGGCAATTTTTTGCAAGTCTAGCAATTTTTAAATTGAGATTGCTTGTCCACTTTGACCTGAAATATTTTTTTATGAGTGAAGAAGAGTTGTTAAAAAAAATTTAAGTAAACTTTAGAAATTCGGAACTAACTTATTTGTAAAAAAGGCCTCTACTTTATAAGCGATAGACAAAGAACCGAACAGTAATTTTCCGGATAATATATGCAAAATAAAATCAGTATGAAGCTGTAGCTCCCGTATTATATTTCTCCTATAAATTCTTGGTTTACTGTGCAAGGAAGATATCGACCAAAATATAGAAAGTTATTTCCAAAGCTTGAAAATGAATATAGCCTAGGAAGGAAGAAAAAATATTTTAGTTTCCTAAGGTGTAGCCGCCCTTAATAATGTTTTCAGACCAAATTGACGGACATGATTTGTGGCGTTATTTCTTTGGTTCTGCAACTTATTTCCCTTATACAACGCTCTTCAGTTTTTTTAGTTTGAAAGGAAAAAAAGCTTTTGCCATAAATAGTAAACATAGTGAATGAGACTTTTTTTTTTTTTTTTTTGAAAACATCCCCATTACTTCCATTACTTTCTTTACATTTTTTTCCATTGCCAATGTCAAGAATAAAAAAAAAGTCTCTTTTATTCAAAAGCGTGAGGAAACTCGATACGTGTGAAAACGTCAAGACCTCAATTCTTTCTTTTTTCTCTCCATTAATGAGAATAATAAATAGAAACGAAAAAGAAACTCTTTTACTCAGAATATTTTCGCACATATCAAGAGAAAAAAGAAAAAAAAATTTTTTTCATTTTAAGAAAGTCTGGCCATGAGGATTATCCTCCATCGCAAAGCGAAACCGAGAAGATGAATCTGCGGACAATTATTTTTCACCAGGGATAAAGAATAAAAAAAAGCAAACAATTCTTTCAAAAAAAAATCTTTTTGTTTTCCAAGATCTCTTCAATATGGCTCTTCGTAAATCACAAACTTTATCGTAGAAATTATTTTCTTTTCCTTTAAATTATTCTTTTTATTTTTCTCCGAAAAAAAATTGCGAGTTTTTCGCCATTTTTATTTTTAAAAAGCGAAATAATGTAGTTTTAACGGAGAAATAATGTCCAATTTTTTCTTTCTGTTCTGGTTTATAGAAAAGCCGAAATGTTATTTTTTTTTCGAAAAAAAAGGATGTTTTTCTTCTTCCGGTTGCCTGATTCGCGATTGTCGAATGTGACTTATAACGGAAAAGCCGTTTTATCTGTCTCAAAATAAATTTCTCTATATTTATTACTTATAGGATCGTCGAAAAGTTGTCTTGCCTAATGGCGTGATGTAATAAGTTTTGCTTTTTTCGCACCAGAAAATTTTAGTTGAGATGGAAAGAAAAATATCGCGGTTTTCGAGGGGAAAATGCAAAGATTGAAAATAATCCCAGTGTTTAAAAAAAAAAATTCAAAAAAAAAAAAAAGATGAAATATTCTAAGCGACGATTTTATGAACCGTTACACACGAATGTCGGCGCCATCGAATAACAATGCAAGTTTGTCGCTTTACAGAACTGATAAAAAAATAAAACAAAAAAAATTTTTTTTGAAAAGAAAGGGAAAAGCGATACACAGTATATGGGAAATAAAACGGCAGTGGAAAAACGGAGATTTTTTTTCGGGTGGGGAAAAGTGATGAAGTCTGCAAGCCATGTTGCGGCTACGACACGCTCTTTTCATTCCTAAAGAAAACGTTTCCAACTTTTTTTTTCCTCCTCCGTTTGTTTGTAAAATTCGGTTTGATATGAAAGAAGGGATTAACTCCGGACATTGCTGTAAGCGGTTTCCGTTTCATTCGTTTTTTTTCTTCCCTTCCGAAAAAGTGTAAACTTTTTTTTTCTTGGGCGGAAAAACTTAGTAAATGATTTTAGTTCGCTTCCAAGTTTTGCGTTTCGTTTTCCCTTTTTTCCCCTTTTTTGCCGCAGTATTATCATCGGGGGAGGTTTTTTTTTAAAAGCTTGATAAAATTCTGGAAGTAAACGGAAACGAACGAGAAAAACACCGCGAGGTACTTAAAGAAAGAAAAAAAAAGGTAATAGTTTTTCTGAAGAGTTAAGTAAACAATAGAAAGGTTTATTTTCTTCCAATATCTCAACGGTATTTTGAAATGTTTTTTGACGTTTTCAAAAACAAATCCCAGTTCAGCTAAGCTGACAAGTTAAATATTTGCCTTTCGACCATGTTGTTGGGGTTATGAATTAAAGTACGAAAACATTGGAGCGTTTTTTTTTTTTTTTTTGCTACATGATGGTCACTCTTTTCCAGTTGCTCTTGACCAAGTTACACAACAATGCACATAACAAGCCTTGTAAATAATTCTGACGATTTTGTGCCATGTGCACACTCTTTTAAATTAGACATAATGAGAAACTCAACAGCGACATTTTTTTACGATTATATTAACACTGTTTATTTATTTAGCGTAGGTCCGGAAAAAATTTACGAGTCCCGGATCAGTCGAGCGTGAGTTAGTTTTTAATTAGGAAGATTGCTGCACCATGATGAGATCCGTTAAATTTTTTTTCGGTTATGTGAATCAGGGAAGGCGACTAGGTGTTAAAAATACTGTTTTTAAATAAGCTATTAATATTTTTTGTTAATATTTTTGCAGGGATTCTGGGGGCCAAAGCAGAATATACTTGGAAACTACTTTCTTGGGAGCTAAAGGACCGTCTGAGCAGTTTAGTGGATTTGGTTTTGACGCCAAAAATATCAAGAAGCTCTTAGAGTCTCCTCAGAAGAGACTGAATTGCGATCCGGAGGAATAATTAGGTGAGTTGGAAACTGGTGTCCTACCAGGGCTTCGAATCTGATTAAATTTTAATCGGAATCGGTATCAAGCCATTTAAAAACGTCGGAATCACCTTTATTGTTGCGCCTATGTTTAACTTATGCAGAGACTTTCCTTCAAAATCAGTCAGCATCAAGCGTTTTAAAAACTAGGGGAATAGCAGTCCGAGGAGGACTACTCCCTTTCTCGCTCTGTCGGGGTGTAACTTCGTTTGATTGAAGCATCATTGGAGACTTCATTAGAAACAAAATAAGGGGATAGGAGGTTGGCTTGAAATCAGAAAATGGACCAAAAATTTAAAATTCCCGACCGTTAATTAGTCGAAATCGAATCCCATATCAGCGCTATCCGTAAACTTCCAAATTTTTGGTTTTACCGTATTTTTTGGGGAGGGCGAATTTTAACGAAATATTGCCAAAGGAAAAAGTTGTTCCTTATAGGGTCAATTATCTTCACACAAAAAATAAAAAAAAATCGTTAGAGCCGTTTTCGAGAAAATATTTGAAAATTCATTGTTTGGCCTTTGCCGAAGTTCTAAACTTGGAAGGGTTGCCTTTTAAATCACAAAATGGGCCGAAAACTTAAAATCCCCGACCATTTTTCGGTCAAAGTCGAGTCCCATATCGCCGCTGCCGGTAAAACTTCAAAATGTTTGGATTTTCCGGGGAGGGCGATTTTTCACGAAAAAATATCAAAGGGAAAAGTTGCTCCTAATAGAGTCTGGGATCTCCACACAAAAAAAGAAAAAAATCGTTGGAGCCGTTTTCGAGAAAATTCTCGAAAACTCTAAATTTGACCTTGTGTGGCCCTGTCAAAGCCGTAAATTTTGCCGGATGGACGTGATTATGGAACAACGGTTTTCCCCTTGCCTGAGGAAGGTGACTGCTAAAAATCGGATTCAGCAGGATCAGAATGCGAGACCAGTCCGGGTGGAAACTTCCTACCGGGATCAGGTCCTGTAAAGGATCAGCAACGCCGAGATTTCCCGACCTCAATATTATAAGGTTCCATCTCCACTGCTTAGATTAACACTAAGTTCATATGTTTAGCTTATTGCGCAAAATATTATCATAAGTTTGGTGGTCAACCAATTAAAAATAAAATTTAGAGGCTTAATTGTTGCTCAGTTTCTATAAGTTTTGATGTGTCAGGATGAAGCCTGGAGAGTTTAGCCGAAGATTCTGCCAGCTGTAGACGAGGGTTCATTGTTTCCTATGGCCTTAAAGCTGTTGTGTGATGTAATTTTTCGAAACTTAAAACACTTTTTGTGCTCTGCACAATTGTGTTCTTAGTACTGATAATGGGGTGGTCAATCGGCTTTCTTCTTCCTTTGGGGGAAACAACGAAATTTTCTTGTAAAAAAAAGGATTCGAATTTATTAAGAATCGTTCTAGGCTAAAAACGGATTTTACTTAGCCATTGTATCTATTTAACGACCTTTTGACCGAGATTACGTGGGAAGACCGATTTCAACCCCTCCTTCTCTTCTCCCTCCCTTCCCGTGGCTTGCTTTACCACCGTAGTAAACCCATATATTGCCCATGTGATGACCTAGCAGAATACTGATTAACGACAACTAACTATAGGGAAATAATTTAACCGGCAGCGCGAGGAAATTAAATCAAAACCCGAAACGAAAGAAAAAAAAATGATAGATTAAAATAATTCGTTGGAAGGAATTTAACGAGAGGCTTTTTAAATTGTAAAATTTCAAAAGTTTCTTCCAAGAACAAAAGGAAAAACTTTTATATAAATTAAGATTGATGAACTAAAAGAGAATAAAAAGGGGCGGAGGGGACGACTCACAAGTTTTGATTTTTAATTACACTCGAACGTCGATGTAAGCATTTTTTAGCTGAATCGTTTTGCGGTTTTCCGATAAGAGTCATGAAAAACTCTTGTTGGGAAAAAAATGAGTAATAAGAGGAAAAAGAAGTCTTATTTAATAACAAGATGGAGGTGAGTGCCCTCTAGACGACAACGATCCCATCCTCATCCATCACAATTTATGTCAATTGGGAAATATGGTTGTTAAATCTCATTCAAAATTCTCATTGCTTATCTCCACTCTAGTTTACGATTTACTCCCATTAACAGGGGGGGTTTCCTCATAATGATCTCCTATATAGCTAAACTATCACCGTGATCGTTTGTAAGTTTATGGGTTGATTTATATTGAGAATCGAATGCGCTCCGTCTATATATGGCTTAGGCTAATCAATTGATATTAGGAAACGCTTTTGATTTATGAGGTTTTTCAGAGGAAATGAGGAAGTTGTAAGGCATTCGGGATTGTGGGTTGGGACTGAGATTTACAATGAGCACGGAACTGAATATGATAAAGAATCCTTTCATTAATTAATAACAAGGAATGTTAAACATTAAGACAAAATGGTAATTTATCATTTTTGGAATAAATTAATTATCAGACTTTTTGAGATTATTTTACAATTAGTAGGGATTTTGACAAGACAAAAAATCAAGATTGCTTCCTCGGGAAATATTATCCCGTAAAGAAATTATTCATTTTTTAAAGGCAGTTCTGCCCTAAAAGTAATTTCTTTTCCCTCAAAAAAATTAATTAGAGATGAATAAATGATGTTGAACTTGTATTAAGATTAATAGAATAGCTAGCCCGACAGCTGTAGTAGCCATAGTAGCCATCCAATGGCCGATCTGAACTTTGGCCATCGAGCTTTGAAATTTAGGCGTAAGTTTTAATTAGCGTTTAACTTTTCTGGCTCCCACACTTTAGGTTTTTCAAATTTTTGGCTCTTAGACAAAAGTTTGGACTAAATAAAAACAGAAGTTGATAATAATGAATAATTTCATAGCTTCTCAGTGATATCAAGGCACGCACTAATTTGCAGACTAGCTATAGATAAGTCAGCGATCGCTTTTCCAGCAGAATTTTGTGTCAGCGAGCACGGACTCAGAAGCCTTTCTTCCTGTGGCACATTTTCCCCTGTTTTAAAGGTTGCAATATCGCATTGCCTAAATTCTTAAACCTCTGATATTCAGTTCAAATAAAATTATCCCAAGTTTATTACATTAAACCCCGTGGTGCAGAATTATTGAAACGAAAATGAAAATGGAGCGCACACATAGCAGCTTCATACACTTTGTTATCTTTTGTTGCTAAATGTAAACAATTGATGCCTCAAAGGCGTCATCTCACGTCCGTCCATTGAAAAGAGGAATACAAATTCTTGAGGTCCTCCTTTAAAATTACCGTCATTATTTTAATGGAAGATATTAAATAAAATTACGATTCTTAGTCATTTTCACATTAATCCTTTTATACAATGCAATGTGTAGAAGGACCCGGCATAAATTAGTTTTTATTTAAACAAAGTACAAGGAATACTTTTTGCATTCGCTTTTTAAAGAGATTATGATGAGCTGAAAAATGTCGGGAAACAGAAGGAATGTTACAAAATCGTCTGCTATGTGACTGAGAAACAACATGTTCGAAAAATTAAATAGCAGTTTAATAATTTTAAATTGAAATTTTTTTCCCTAATTAAAAAATTTTAAAAAAAATGAAATAAAAAGCAAAGGAAAGATCGATAAAGCTGCCGGATGCCGGTTTCTTTTACAATTAATATTCTATTTTTTTTTTTTAATCGATAATCATATTTAAACAGAGATTTTTTTAAGTGTAAATAAGATGATGACTCAATGCCGAAGAAATATTAGATAAGGTTCGTTAATTTGAAAAGTTTTATTTAATTATATTCGGTTGAAATTTAAATAATAAGGCGGAATATAATGCTCATTGTTAAATTTGTTTAAGAAAAGGGAAAGCTTAGTCAATTAAAATGAGATCCTTTTTAAGTTACGTTTTAAATCTTGCAGAGGTAAACATTACATTTGAATGATTTATTTAATCAAGTAAGGAATTTACGTAATTTTAATTTTTAAGCCTTTTATTAGACTGGTTGGAAATTCAAGACATGAAAGGTTTGTTGACTTTTGGTATCTTTTAGCGAAGTTTGATTCATTCTTTTGCTGTGGGTTAGGAAATCTTACATCTAGGGTTTGTTGATCCTGTGCTGTAAAAGGTGAAGCACAAACATGAGTAGTAAGTCAAAGGAACTAGAATATTATAGATGTAAGGAGAGCCTTCGACCTGATATAATTTAAATAAATATCCGAGATCTACGACCTGTAGGTGGATATTTATTTCAACTAGAATATTGTCAAGGTAGTTCAGCTGTCACAGCAGCAGTGTGACTGCTATAGCAGAATCTTTTTACTAGGTTGTCTTTAGTGTTTTCTAATGTGGCCAAAATAGGCTTTGAAATGTCAAGCCTTTCTACAGGAGCCCAGTAGCTATGGCTGCAAGTTTTTTTTAAAAGAATCTCTAAATCTAAGATTATAGCTACAGATTTATTAATTACGACTGGGAGGATTTGTGGTAAGCAAAAAAAACGATGACGACCTTAAGTTGAAATAGGAAAGAACCGGTCGAGCTTATTTTTGAGCAAAAATAAGCCCTCTAATTTTTTTATTAATTTAAAAGAAAATTTTCAACACAACTTAAAAAAAATTTTATGTAAGAGAAAAATCTTGGAAAACTAGATTAATGATAATTTGATAGGACAGACAGGCAATCACTAGCGCGAATATTATTTTTGTAGTTTAATGATCTCAATACCGGGATATAAAATCAACCTTTAAAAAATTTGACCTCATCACAATACTTCTCACTTTTAGCCTCTCGCTCAAACGTTTAAAAAATTTAAAACGAAGAGAAGAACAATGAAGAATAGAACGATAAACAATGATAAACAGATATCAAAGGAAAAAAGTTCGACAATGGCGAGCCTAACGTTAGAATGTATAATTTCGTCTGATTTTTTTTCTAAAAGAAAAAAAATGCGGGAAACACGATAAAAACAAAATGGCGTGTATGTGATTTATACCAGTAACAAATTTCCAAAAAAAAAAAAAAGAACTAGATAAAATTCCCGCTTGGAAATCTGACGGGGTGTAACGATATATTTTTATATTTAGAGAAAAAAAAGGAAAGAAAGCAATTCAAAACGAACTAAAGTTGCATTCAAAGGGAGAGGAAAAAAAATTTGGGGAGGAAAAATTGTAGTAATAAACAATAGAAACCTGTTGCATGCGACGTACCTTTTCTCTGTTGTAACGAGTCCGTATAACTGTTGCAGGTCGTCGCACTTTGTACGCTATTGTTCCTTTTAAAAGCGGCATACCTTTCCCGACATTGAGGACAACTGTCACTGTCGGAGTATGACAACGCGCTGTTGGTCGCCTGCACTCGACAGTGCATGTTTGGAATGTTTCTCCTCGGACTCACGAGGTCTGCCGCCCGACGAGCCCCGATGCTGACTGGGGGCGGCGGCGGCGGGGACGGAGAAACGGATGGCGTGAGCGAGTGAGACGCGGGAGACGCAGCATCGCACATTCCTTCTTCTGCGCTGTAATCGCTTTCGCCTCCGACCGCTTCCGCGCGTCCGGACACTAACATTTTCCGTTACGTTTCGTCTTCCCGTACACGATCTTGTTAGGCTTTTTTTTAACAAACATTTTTTATTTTTCACAACTAAACTTATCACTTATGTCGGCGTATTATCGCATTTTAAAAAATATTATTAACGAGATAAAGAAAATATTTTTATTGAAATCTTTGGTTTTTTTTTTTTAATTTTTTGGAGTTTTTCACTGTCCGTTTAATAAATTACTGGGAAAATGGATTTCTATGGTGCTTGAAACATATTTTGGAGGGAACATTTTTTTTTTCCATCGATATTATCTTTATTAATATCTGTGACGTTCCTCTTCCGGTGTAATTTATCATTTTTATTATCCACTATAAATTTATCGTTGAACTTCATCAGTTTCTTCTCGAGTCCTCTTTGCCGTACTGTCTGTTATTGCCTTCTCACTCGACTTTCAATTCTGAAAGAAATTATCACACACTTGAATAAGTTTTTTTTTTTTCATTTTTAAGGGGAAAATTAAATTGTACGAGTGTTTTGCTTGTAAGTCTGCTTGATTTTGTGATTTGTCGTTTTTTAATCGGGGCTTCAAATTTAATTATTCCATGTTTAATTTGTGTAAATATTAAATTGGCTACATATGTTAGCTTTACACGTAAAAAAAAAAAATTATTTGGATGTTATTTTGTTGTCGGATTCATTAAATGACTGATTACTGACGATAGGATTTTCTGAGTTGTATAATTACGACCAAGTTTGCTTGATCGGTCGTTTCGAGATTTTTTTTTTATTTTTGGAGTAAATTTAGATTTAAAATGATTTACATTAGGACCATCGGAAACTTTTTATTTTCGATTTGGTTTTGTTGAAAAGTTATTTTGGAAATACATTCCTTTTGATCATTTTAAATGACTGAGGTTTGAAGCTTGAAAATTCTAAGAAAAACCAATTCAAATCTGTTTTGCGATTTCACTTTCACTCTCCTTTCTTAAAAATGGAAAAAAATGTTCGTTTCGTTTATAGAAATTTTAAAAATTTTCCCAATCATATTTTCCTTTTTTTGAATGAAGTTGAAAATTAAATATTTTTTGTGGGAAATTCGGGGTTAAGTAACTAGGGTGAGGAACAAGTCTCGAAATGATTCTTAAAAAGTAAGCAGTTTGTTGTAGTTCAATGAATGATCAAAGAAGTTTCGCTTTGATGTAACAGATGGCAGCAGCAAAAGCGCTAATTCTTCTAATCATTGAAAAATAAAGCTAACGTTTGTTATGGCTTTGTTATTCTATGATAAAGAAAGAGTAAAAACTTTTTCTATTTTACTGGAATTCATCTTAATCTGTCAAGTCCGATTTTAAGATCTCTAATTCGAGAAGGCCAATTATAAATTATGCCATTCTTCGTTTTTTGGTTCTCTAGTGCGATTTGAACGTACGTAAACTAACGATCAGGATCATTTTTTAAATGGGAATTAGCCTCAAACTCTCATACTCATTTATTTAACATGAAAAAAATTTCAAAAAAGTTATCAAAAAAATTATTTCAATCTTTACAGGTTTCAACAAGATGAATCAAGTGTTGATCGTACGAGCTCTACTTCAACCATCGATCTGTTAATGTCGATTTTTATGATAATCGTTGAATTCTCGAAGCGGTAAGGAGGAAATAAGCTGTTCGGTAAGTTTGTTTTTCAAATTTAAATTGGTGTTGGACTCACAATGAGGGCTTCGAAGCTATGTTGGTGCCCATGCAGCGAGGCCTGGGCCGAATTTATTCGCAATTACTGCACCTGATCCCGCTTTTACTAAAATTTCATCGGTTCACAACTCTACTCACAATTTGTAAGATCGTAGGTCAAATCCACTAGGACTGAGCAGAAATTGAATGAAATAATTAACCTCTACTTTTCATAATTTGCACTGGCATATTACTGGATTTTGTTTTATGAACTTACTAATTTAATGATCGAACGACCCAGCAAGAAAAACCAAAGCTGATTAGCGAAAGCTATTTCAAAAACTAGAAACTATTGACGTCGATTTTTTACTGATTCGTTATGGCAAAAGCTTAAATTCAAGCAAAAATTTTTTCTGGGGGAACTGTAATTCATTTTAACTCTTTTTGATATTGTCGAGATCCTTCTGCCGCTTCCACTTTTTTTCATGAAACAAATAAAAGAATTATTACTAACCAATTGAGCATTAATTTCACAAACGATTGGACGTCTGATTCTTTTTTAAAAAAATATTCTTAACTCATTCATTGTCTCTTGCTTTTTATCAAAAGAAAAACATTTTTCGTAAAAAAGAACAACTTGCTTTTTTTTATTCTTTTTTTAAAAAACGAGCAAACATTTCCCGCTGAGAGTTTTTCTTAAATGGAAACAAATGGCCGTGATATTTTTCTTTCTTTTTCCCTTCATCTTATGATGTTTATTCATTTCGCTGATAGGAAATATAAAGATATCAGTTTAACTATATCATCTTCCGCTTTATTTAAATTTTCCAACCCGACACAATGAGAAAATCAATACTTCATCAAATTAAACACCATAAAAAAAATTTTTTATGGTCTAGTTTTTACAACCATTTGCTGTTATTTTTATATTTATCCACATTTCATTTTTTTCCCTCTCTTCTTAATTCCGCAAATACTCCTCGTTGGTGATAAAAAAAAAAAAGGAAGAAAAAACGAATCGTCCGAAATCCGTCTAAACGAACAGCGCAAAAAAAAATTATATTTATATCCTGAAATATCGTTTTTGTTCCGCAATTTGAGCACACTTTTCATGTTTTAAAAAAAAAAAAGAGGGGGGAAAAATAAAAATGTTTGTAAAATGACCGGAGAGAGAGGATTCAGATTTATTGCCAAAACCGTTTAAACATCCGACGGCCTATAAGGGAAAATAAAAAAAAATTATAAAAGTTATTTTCATAATCTTTGCATTAATTAAGGGATTACGTTATTTAATATTTTTTTCAGGGGCTCTGTTTTTTGTGTCGAAATATTCTTCTTTTTTTAAAGCCAACCTTTTTTTTTTTTTTTAATTTTGAAAATAATAGGATGAATTTTAATAGAGGGTATAAGCTTTCAGTCGTTTCAGACCTCTTCCCTCTCTTTTAGATCATTTTTCTTATTTCTCTATATTCGCTTTTTCTCTAATCTCTAAATTAGTTTGCAAATAGTTCCCTACTTCTCCTTTTTAATTAAAAATATTCGGATTATTCAAATTTTTTGGTTTTATTTTACATACCAGATCAAGGCAGGTTGAAGATTGACTCGGAGTGTTTGGAGTTGGTTGGGGGGGAAAAAAAAAATTATGAAGTTGGAATTTTTTAAAATAAATGAGAAATTGAAGTAGCGCGTTATTAGGTTTTTGATTTTGAGATTTGCATTCAAAATGTAATTCTGAGCTTGGGTTGGTTGAGTATCTGGCGTTCGGTTACGGAGTAGTGTTAAATCTAGGTGTCAAAAAAGATCTGAAATCACCATAGTGAGAAAAGAAACTAAAGAATGCTCAATATATGAAGAATGATTGATTATTTTTCAAATAAGATTTTAGGCTTTTTTGGAAAACGAAGTTTTTCTGCTCTGAGTGAGCCCCTGAGGGGTTGGTGGACCTGCCCCCACCACGTCACTGGCTCTGCGAGCTATTGACTTATGCTTGTGTTAGGTCAATATGCAGACCTAGCCACTGAGATTTCTCTAAACTTGAGTAACTGCCTCTGAAGATTTACTAGACATTGCATGCAAATAAAAACTACTGCGAAAAATAAATTGATGGCTTGAGGTCTTCTTGATTGTTTTCAAATTTTTAGAATAAATCTAACAAAACAATTTCTCTGCAGTCAAGTCTTTGCATTTTTTATCAATAGAACAATATTGAAGTTCCCGTCGAAAACTTTTTATAAATTATTCAAATATTCTCTTGCTGCGACCTAAACAAAGCGTCGAGTTTTGTCGAGGACCAGAAGTTATTCGGTGGCCGTGATCAGATTAAAGAAGAAATATGCCGTCTCCACGGCAATAAAATCGATCTGAGGTTGTACATGGAAATTCATTTAGGTCAAGAGTCGCATCGCACCGAAAAAAAAGAAGAATTATACGATTCTAATATAAGCCTGGTGGAAAACAGGGATGAAGATTAATGTGAAAAAAGGTAAATTGCTATTGTTTTCTCGTAATGGATTGTCCGTTTTTACTTTAAAATTCGATTTTGGCTCGTTTGGGGATTCCCTTTTCGACGTTAACTTTCTCCACAATTCGGTAATAAATTAAAACATAATTCTAAATGAATATATCTCTCCTTTAATAAAAATAGTATAATTTAATTACAGCTTCATTTAATTATTTTTTTCTTCGAATAGCGAAGCTCGGTTTTAAATATTTCATGTTAACGGTGTGAATTATTTTTTTTTTTTTAAAAAGAAAGAAAGAAAAAAAACTTGAGAGAAAGTTTTATCCGACTTTTTATTTTTAAATAGAATGATGATGTTAAGGACTTCCGCGGAGAGGCTTTTTTTTAAAGTTTACTCTTTTTACTCCCCGGCGTTGGGAAAAGAAAAACTGGGAAAGATTAATGGAACGTAGTGTTAAAGTTGAGAGTCAGCTGTGTTGATTCGAAATTCGAAAATTGCCTCATGTGTACAGACGAAAACGAAAAACAAATAAATGTCCGGTTGGGCCTGGAAAGTAAAATACAACCGGAGTCCCGAGAAAAACAAAGCCCCTTGTTTATATTTTACGAGAGAAGGTAAAAACTTTTTGTCTAATCCATTTATTGCATCCGAATTTTTTTTATTGTCCGTCGTTAAACGTTCGATACGGCCATTAAAAAAAAAATGATGACCCGAAACCTTTGCATGTAATTAAATTAATTACGTGAATGGGAGTTTGTGTCAGAAAAAAAAAGGCTTGTTGTAAATGTCTTGTTTAAGGAATGAAAAATGATGAGTTAATCTTCTTTATTGTTCATTGTGTTTTTTTTTTAAATGAAAAGTTTTTTTTTTTTTTGGGCAATGTATTTTCTTCTTTTAAAAAATTCATATCCGCTCTTGCTTCTTTGTTAAAAGGGAAGAGATTAGAGTATAAAAGATTTTTGTGAAAGGGGAAAATAGCTGTGAGTATATGATCAAGAGTAGAAATTGAAAAAAGTTAGAGCTTGAGCAATACACGCGATGTGTCTTGGCTTTGAAACCTTTTTATAGTGTTTGAAATAGCTTTTTTCAACCACTTCCGTTTTTTAAGCCCACTTTATTCCGGATTTAAGTGATTTTCAATCCCGTAGTTTTCATAAATTATCCTCTTCGGTGTGAGATTTAAATTGGTAATGGCTTTTTTTTCATATCCTGATGTATTTCTTTACATCGGATGGATTTGGAGGATTAAATAAAATTGGTGGAAGAAAGAGGTGCGGAAAAATGAGTTCATGGCTGATGGATTACGACTGAGGAGTGTATTATTTTTGAGCGTTGGTGTCGACCTAAAGAGACAGGTTGGGTAGTCGGTGGGAACTCCTAGTAGGACAGTCTCACTCAGGGAATGGCGCCCCTGCCCATTGATTAGCTCCAGATTCCCTCTGACCCGGAGGGTAGTAATCTGGTAAGGGTCCCAGCTCGGGGTTACGAGTTAGTGGAAAGGGGCAGCTTCATTAATACTGGCTTGAGGCTGAAGATAAGAGGGAGTAGGCTCCAGACCGAATAGCGGTGCGGCTTCTATACTGCGTTATGGGAAGAAACCCTGACAGAAAATCTGGCTAGTGGAGAAAGCGTGAGGTGGCAGCCCCAGCACTCGTCTTACCCAGCTGCATGCTGGTACTTTGCAATGGAAAAACAATCTCAGAATCTTCAGGCAAAAACACTGGATGGATTTAATTTAAAATCATATTAACTTATTTGACGAATTGGATGTACTGTATTATATGTTAATTTATTTGCTTTTTAAAACATGCTTGAAGACGAAACAAGACGGAAAGCCTAATCCTTGATGGAAGAATAAGAAGACAGAATGAAGAAATTTTCTTAAGATTCTTCTGAAATTCTAGAATTTTCCTTCGCAAATATGAGATGACTTGTTCGGAAGTATATCCCAAAGGCTAGAGTTCGCGCTTTCTATGATTACAATTCGCATAAATTCAAAAAATCTTTTCTTTATTTTCCCAACCTAACAAAAGGCCTCTGTGAAGATGTTAAATGGAAAAGTACCCCTTTCTTAGCTTGAAAGTTTACCAAGCATTAAAACAGATATTATTCAATTGACCCTTGTGGTTTTCCTAAATCCTAGGATTTCCGAACAAAGCTTTCGAAAGCTCATTTTACATGTATAAAACCCGTCAAGTTGACCATCATGGTCAGATGAAGCCTGCCAGTTTAAATTAGACAATCTACAAGAATGAAAGGAGAGAAAATAAGACTCCAGGCACAATTTTTAATATTTTTGAAATTATAAAATTTTTTTTTCACCCCCAAATCAATTCCGGTCAATGAAGAGATTTTTTGGGATTCGAATTATCAAACTTTCCCTTTTTTTGTAATTTTTTTGCTATATGTGAAAAAAGGCGTATTACTCCATTCGCTTTCCATTAGAAAGCAATTACAGAATTGTAAAGGAACAAAAGCGTGGAAATTAGAAACAAAAAAAAGTTTTCCTCGACCGTAGGTAGAAAATTAAATCGAATTCTTTTCTTCCTTAACTTCTGAGCTTTTCAACAAGTTCGCGTATTAATGCTTAAAAATACGTTAGAAGCATTCATGAGAAATCAGGTTTTAAAAAAAGCCCGAGATAATATTTCACCTTGTTATTTAGACTCGAATTTACAAGCTAATCTCCTTTTACATTTCTTCAACGTTTTTTTCAATTCCTCAATTTATAAATTTTTAACTATCCTGGATAAAGTGGCTTTTTTCCAATTTTACCTCATTACGAAAAAAAAAGATTTTCTTGGCTAGAAACCGGGTGATTTAGAAAAATTTCTTAAACACGAAAAAAAATCTTTTTGTGTTTGTTCTTCGCCGACAGAATGTTCCCCCATCCGGATTATAATAAACGAGTCTGCAATCAATTTAATCGCTTTAAAACAAACATATTATCTCCCCGTGAAAAGTTTGAATTCCGCGCTCTCTTCCTCTCTCTTTGACGGTTATAACGCAATAAATAAAAACGGTTTTGTTTCGCTTTTGAATCGCATTCAGATCACCCGGAAATTGATTCCATCATTGTTTGACTAATTTAAAATGGCAGCGTATCAAAATGAAATTGATCGTTGGCTGTCCGTCGGGTCATAATTCTTTAAATGCGTTTCTCGTCAGAAGTAAAGGAATGGGGGAGGTGGAAAAACAATATCAATATTACACATTCCGAGTTTGTAAATAGTTATGGTATCACGGTACAGCTGGAAATATTTTAAATATCCAATTTCAAAAAGCAAATCATCGGTTTGGAAAAAACGAAAAACCGCAACGTTCACTCTTTTGCATAGAAATTTGATTTAGCTACCAGTATGAAATTCAATACTGGTAGTTAACTCTGAATATTAGACTGAATAGAGTTTCACAATGGTTTAGCTCATACCACATTAAGACAATCTAACAACTGATCTCTTTATCGTCATATCCGTTGAGGCAATACTTAACGGTCGCTGACGGATACCCGCAGATTCTGCATTCTAGCCCTTGAGTTTAACCTTATGCGCTGTCCTTCTGTTTTCCCTTCCATGATTAGGTGCAGGAGCCGGTATTTTTCGTTGCGCAATACATGGCCGAAATATTGGAACTATTGGAGCTGGAGAAATATTGGATGCGAGAAATAAGAATCCGTATGGATCCGTACGATTTTTGCATTAGAAAGTCGAAATCCGTAAGGATTGCACTTTGGATGCATTTATTTGATAAATTAGTAAGAGCACCTCGCATCTATTCGGCCATTCGAGTTAGCACCTCGCACTTCTCACTCTATCGGTCCACGGAATGCTGAAGCCGCTTACTTTCTTCTTTGGGTGGTATACTCGTTTTTCGAGCGTAGGCGACCTCTCTGCTTATGGCTGGTATGTGTGTTTCGATTTGACACAGCTATACAGTGATGTTCATGAGTAAATACCCGTTCGACACTTGTCGTATATCGGATTTGAAAATAAATGCAACACCGGAATTCCCCTTTTGACATTAGCAAAAATTCATTTTGCTAAAGTTCATTTTTAACATTAATGGCGGTTTGTTTATTTTTAAAATAAACAAACCGCCGACGAAAATATTTTTAGCTAAAGTGCACTTTTACCATAAGGGCCATTTTTACCGGTGTCTAAATTAATATTTGGTTGCATGACCTTGTGCATCTATAACGCATTGCAACCTATCGGGCATGCTGTTATATAATTTTTCTAAATAATTGGGTCGCGTTCCCAATTCCGCGAAAACCTCCTGGCAGTGTCTAAGCAAATTCACTCTGTTGTAATCTAATCTTCTGGGTTCCCACTGCCGAACCATTTCCGCCCAGACGTTCTCCATTGGATTTAAATCTGGGGATTGTGCGCACCATTCCATCACGTCCAACACCTGCCCTTGGGGCGACTGCAAGAAATTTCGTGTGTCTCTAGCTGTATGAATGCTCGCGTTATCTTGCATATATCGAAATCGTTGGCGGTTCGGATATCTTTGTTGCAGGTGTGGTATTAGGTCATCTCGTAAAATCTATTTAAGGCCGGTTCCGAACGGTTAAGTAGAGAGGCTGTTCTAAGCAAGTTACCACCTTCTGGTTTGCCATTGCTTTGCAGGGGCACAGTTCAAAATAATATTCTCATTTGAGAAAAAAAAGAGTTTCAGCCTAAAAGTTTCAATTTGAAGTCCAAAAAGTTTTAAAATCGAAACTTTTTGACTTCAAATTGAAACTTTTTGTGTAAATAGTTTCAGAAAAGTATCATTTGAAATTCGTTTGCATTCAATTTGAAACCGGAAAGGTTTCATTCCCCAGTGAAACCTAAAAGTTTCAACTTTTCTCAAATATTTTGAACTGTGGGGGGTGAGACAGAGCGACAACACAGATTAATCGCTTTTTCGGAATCCCCAAATCCTCGAATTAAGCTCGCATGACGCAGGTGACAGTGGTCAGAGGTGAAATACGGTCGGAAAAAATCCGAACTGTTGAGTGGAATCGAACCCATAAACTCCCGAGTGTGAGTCGGGCACGCTATCCACTTTAAGCAGGTCCAAAATCGAAACTAATCACGCTTGGACTGTTATTTCCGATAAGCCGAAAAACAGTAAAAGAGGCCAAAGGTAAATACGAACACATGAAAATTTTCCCCAGACATTGATTAAATGTAACTGACACTTTATCGGTTTGCATCTGACAAGACTGAACGACTTAAACAGATTTAACTGGTAAGGTGGAGTTCGATTACATTAAATCAACTCCCGAAGATGTTTTACCCGCGAGAGGGCGGGAAAAACCATTCGAACGGAGTAAAAACCTTTTAAAAACTGTTAAAAGAAGATTAAGCCTCCATAAGACGATCGGTGGGAAATCGTCAAATTGAAACTTTCTTGTTTTCTCTCTCGAGCTTTTAGTTATTACACCCTTGTACTGTACATGCTCGGTAAAAATCTTAAGAAACTTTACATTTAAAAAAGGATTAAGAATGTAAAATAAGAAAATGTTTTTTTTTTTTTTTTACACGAAATCCAACCCTGTAATCGTTTCCAATTATTTCGAAACTTGTCTGGATTTTTCCCGCAAACCTGGGAAAAGCTAAATTAGGTAAAGGAATTTTCTCTCATCCGTATTTCGTTATTAGTTTTGAGGAAAGTCCAATCGGAAAGTTTTAGACTTATTCGTGAGAAGTTCTATTCAAGTTTGTACTACAGCACATTGATTTTTAAGCCGGGATAAACTAAGTTCTTCTTTTCCCTGAAGGCAAGTTTCCCAAAATCGAAGTGTTTTAGATTGCTAAATTAAACTAAAGGCATTTCGAGCGAGTTTATTTAAAAGATTTTAGCGATCCTGCAAAGCTAAAGATAAAAAACAAATTTTTTAATGTTGGGAAATTTAAATGAGGGGGTAAAATATGTGTTCCGTCTGACATACGAGAGTCGGCATATTTTTCAACGAGTCGTTACTAATGTTTATTTCCGTTAGCTTTATATAATGTATGTTGGTGGATGCAAATTAAAATCCCTTTTTCTTGAGCGTAAAAGCGATAATAATGATGAATCTTGTCCTTAATTTCCGGAAGTACCAAAAATTAATGTTTCGTACCCTTTTTTTTTCGACCTCACGAGAAAACGGGACGGGGAAAGCGAATTTAGAGAAAAAAAGATCGTGGAAGGGTTTTTTCTTTTAATTGTTTTAAAAGCAGTTGTATCGGAGAAAGAAAGATGTTCGAGGTGGTGAGTGACATTATGACATTTTTCGACGGGTTTAAAGTCTAATTAAATTTTTTTTTCTTCGGAAAAATTTTAATTCTTTGGGAGGCGCTGCAGGAATCTCAAGCGTTTTATTCCGGGGTATAAATAGATTTTTCGAGATTTGAAATGTCTTTTTCAATAATAAAATGTAATTCTTGAGAATTTTAAATAATTGAGTGGTAGTAGAAGCAAGGAATTTGAAATTTTATTTTATTCCCTGAAGAGGTTTATGAAAAGCTTTTTATTACGCACTGCTGCAAAATTTAAAGTCGAGGCTGATTATGTTTCGTTTAATATTTCGACGAGTATTTGAAGGTTGATTTCCGTTCTTGACGAAATTCGGCACGTATTAACGTGTCTAGTCGTGAGTAATGTTTGATATTTTTGATTTTTTCCGTCTTGAACTGGATTTAAGTATTTAATCCTTAGAAATGTATTTTTTTTTAATTTAGGAGTTTGTTGAGTTTGGTGCTTGATTGGAGAGGACAGTGAAAGGGTATCGGGTTCAATTAACATGCATCGCGTCAATGACACCGCAGAGTGATTTATGAGCAAAAGGGATGTAGAACAGACAATACCTGCACCTTCTCCATCGTACGCGATAGAGAGGTTCATTTTGGGCATAAGCCTGCGAGACCGAATCAGGAATGAAATGATCCGTAGGCAGACGCGGGTGATGGACATGGTAAGGCGTGTTGCAGAGTTGAAGTGGCAGTGGATAGGACATGTGGCCAGGCAGGATCACGAGGGGTGGGCGGTAACTTTAACCCAGTGGAGACCACGCTTAACATCTAGAATAAGGGGAAGACCTCAAAAATGGTGGCTCGACGATATCATTCAAACGGCAGGAAGGGGTTGTTGGTTTAGGAGAGCGGAGAACCGTTCGACATGGAAAAATTTGGGAGAGGCCAGGATTGGATGAAAACAGGCTGAAGAAAGAAGAAGAAGAGAATATCTGTACCTTGGTTCTCAAATGTATTAACGGCATTTACTTCTTTGCAGGGTGAGGTGCGCGAATATAGTTCTTTTAGAAGCTGTTAATGAAGGAGGGAGCTATTGAGATGCCGCAGAAAAGTACGGGCTGCGGCAATTTGAAATTGAGCTATGTAGCAAGTCTGTCATCGCTGAGGTCCTGAGCTCATTGTCACTTTTCTTCGCCTGGTTCAAATGTGTTTCCCCCCATCCTCCCTTTTTGTAAAACCTTCAGACAGAAAGAAGAATTAGTCAAAACGTGTATAAGTCATGAAAGTTTTGAATCGGAAACGCGTTCAGTATAATTAATGTTATTTTATTCAGAAATCATTACATAATCCTCCATTTATTAAAAGTTATTGAATACGTACGTCAGCCACACAGTTGCCGGGAATTTTCATATTGAATAGATTAACTAACCCTTTTACCATTGTAAATTTCTCCCGGTTCTCTCTCTCTCTGGGAACGTGTATGAAGTTCGTCAATGCGAGCTACAAAACCCGGAGCTGCTGCTAGGTTGAAGAAAAAAAATTACTTCTCAAAGGGGAAGAGCTTTTAAGTCGGGGGAGTTCTATGAACCCGGAGACAAAACTGGAAAACTAGCTTAGACTTTTCTTTTCGTTTTCTAAAAATCATCACCTACAGGGTAATATCCTAAAAGTTTGTCGTTACGAATGTACCTCGTATTATTCATCCGTCTTAGTTACGAGCTTTTCAAAACTTTTCAAAAATAATAATAATCCCGTGCTTTTCGGAAAAGTTTTTAAAGGAAAGAGAAATTCCCGTGAAAAGTTCGTGCAATAAACATAGGGAATAACCCACTTTTATAATTTTACTAGAAAATCATTTTTGGCGGGACAAATAACCCGTTTCGCATTCTTTTCCCCCTTGCTTTATTTAGAGGGATGGATTTTCGTTTGACTGGCAGTTCATAAAACGAAGTGTTTTTTGTTTTAACATTTGATGATGATGATAACTTAACCGCAAACCGCGAATATGTTCATAATTTATATTTGCTTTTAAGGGATGTTTTTCTCCTACCGAAAAAACGCAAATGCGGTTTCGGTTTGAGTTTAACTTAGTGTGTAAAGGGGGGTGGAAATTGAACGTGCGGGGTGGCTTTGATTGGCCTAAAATCAACACTTCCCGGCTTTAATATTTACTGTTGAGCTTCCTGTAGAATGAGTCCTTATTTTTCACCCAAGAAAAGTTGTGGGGGAAAATTAAAGTGGCCCACAATAGATCTTTACGCCACTGATTTCACCGAGATTTGCTTTATCTTTGTAATTTAAAGTGTAGAATCCTGAAACCGGAAATAGCTCCTATTAAATCCCCTTAAAAAAGTTTGGAATTCTTATTATGCCATTTAGTTGAAAATATGAATCAGTTAACATTTCTCACATTTCTTTCGTTTCTTCCTTTTACTTAATTAACGAGGCCTCCCCGCTAAACAAATAACGGGACAAAAAAACAGGAAAGGACGACGCTTTTTTTTAAAAGGAGCGAATCCGGGAGAAACCCCGAAAGATAATTGAAAACGATCCAAAAGGCAAAAAGAGCTGCATCGTCTCGGGTATAAAATGGACAATCATGTCTTGTTTCTCTCCCAGCGAAAATATTATACAGCTATAACAATTTTATTCGGTCGATTTGAATGAAAGCCAAGGCTGTTATCGAGCTTTTGACCTTCGTCATATGGAAAAAAAGAATCGATCACTTCTCTTGAAAGAACTCATTTGTTTATATTAATTTTTATATCTCTCTCTCTTTCTTCTCTGCGAATGGTTTTCCTTTCCTTTTGATTTCTCGACCGCACTGAGAATTAAGTGTTTAACGTGAAAGTTAATATGCGCCTTGAACTCAAGACGTTTTTATTCCATTCTCGCTGCCTTTTCCTCTTTTTTTTTAGAGTTTGTTATTATTGACACATATTATTCGAAATTCTCTCTCTTATTTTCCGGGCCTGGAATTTAATACGTTTATTTTTCATCTCTGATATAGAAAAAAAACCTCTCAGATTCGTTAATTTATGGCCTACAAAGGAATTTTTATCTTTCCTCGATTGAATTTTGTGTTGATAATATTTCAATGTCGTTAAATTGATTTTTTTTTTTATTATTTAAAGGGAGGTTTTGGGTGAGTTATGTTTTGGCATAGCCAGCATACCTGCGTACAGTCGTATATGTTTGTCGTTGAATTATGAAGGAAGAATTTCTAAGGGATTTACTAATGTCACTAGTTTGGTTTATGGATTTAATAGATGTCAGTCAAAAATCGGTTGACCCGTAAAAGCTACCGCGTTGTAGAGATTTTAATTAGATGATTAATTAATGCCGTGCAGGCAAGTCTTTATTTTACAAAAATTTCTTCCCATCTGGTTTAATATTCCGCACTTCCATAACTGTCAGATGTGTCATGTTATCTCTTATTATTTGGAAGCGTACAATCTGTGACGAATTTTCCGGGAAGGAAAATATGTTACGTCTGGTTGTGTAGATTGAAGTAGAATTGTTACTTGCTTTGATACTGATTTGAAATCAAATTCTTCTCTCAGTTTTATCTTTAATTTCTTCTTTCTCTGCTGTAGGCAAGCAATTATAAAATTTAGTCGCGTCAGAACATTCGCATTGCCCCCTAATTTTTCTTACTTCGCAGAAGCAGCTTAAGGCCCTGTGCCGCAGCTGCCCGAAAACTCCGAAATAAATCAGCTGACCTTATAAAGAAAGAAAAATGGAGTGTAAAAAAGAGAGAGGAAAAACTCTAATGGCATATATATATGAAGGGTGAAGGCACAAATAAAAATACCTTCATCGTTCCAATAAGAGGTAACACTTGCGAGGGAATCGTTTTATTTATTTCTTCTATCTGCTGACTTTTAATTTCATAAAGAAGGAGACTAGTATTATTTTTCAAGATCTCAAAGGCCAGTTTAATGTTTCCTATATCTACTCCACAGGCCACCTTCCGATCTAATGTCCTCTTGACAACTGCCCCGATACCATCGGCCGCCCCTTCGCCGTGTCCGGCTTCAGAGAAATTCTATGTGGCGTGCTGGATGTTGTATAATTGACTTAATCTCGTAGTAAATAAAAAAAATTGTGCTTTTGCCGGTATTGCGTAACGGGGCCGTCAGAAAAAAAATGAACTACTTTAATTTTTTGATGGGTTGCTTTTATATAATTCAATATGGGGTCCAAATGGGCCCATGACGACATTAAGAGGGTGACGGGACTTGAATGCTTGCAAAGAGCCCTAGACAAGGAAGTGTGGGAAAGTTTGAGAGAGATCTTTGTTGAAGAGTGGACGGATATACGTCGAAGAAAGAAGATAAGAAGAAATCTGCAGTTACTTTGACTAGGCAGTAAAAAGTAAAATTTGAGACCCTGTAATAAATTTTAAATTGACATGTTCTCCATAACCTTGATGTTCTACTCCATTGCTGAATTCGACAAGTCGTTTCCTTTTGTTCTACTTTCTAACCAAAAGCGATTACAAGTTTCAACAACTCAATCCAAGCCTCCGATTTACAACGATATCCTTCAATTTTTTGTCCCTATTCAGTTTCAGTTCGATCATGCCCTTTCCAGACCCCAACAAGCTCTGCAGGTGTCATTAATTCACCTCTTCTGACAACTTCAAAAACGGCTACAGAAAAAAAAATGCTCCGCTTGCCTTTTCTTCCGACTTCGGTATTGTTTTCAAAACTCGGGAACTGAGGAACACAATCCATAATAATAAAAAAAGATGTTCTGTTCGCTCGCCTATAAACCCATCGATTATTCATCGGACGAGAAGGATTAATTAAGAACCGGAGAGTCGCATTAACACCTGAAAACGCCTACATTCATCCCAACTATTTAAATATGCAAATTCCTACCCATAAATTTAATTTTTTTTAAAATCTTTATTGAGCTTTTCGCGGGTAAACCCTTTTATGTATCACACAATGATATGATTCGCCTTTGGCCATTAAGAGCAATGATACAGACAAATTCATTTATGATAGTAGTACCATTCGACAAAAGACCCCGAGGCTGTTGGGGTTAGGAGAAAAAAACATCAGGAAAAATTTCAATCTTAAAATTCGATGGATTCGTTCCTCGAGGGGATCTGCATTCCTGGTAAGGGCAAAAAAATTTTTGCCAGCGGTTTTGTTACTTAAAATAACCTAATAAGGTTTCGTAACAGAAAATATTTTGCATTATTTCGATGATTTAGTTTCTCCCTGGAAATTCGGCTTGTGCATAAGTTTTACCCCGAGAGCTATGCTGTGAACTAATTGCAAGTTGGAATTAGACCTTTTGGGATCGTAGGTCAAGCCTACCGAAAGATATTAGATATCAAAATTTTAATGATTAAATGAGGGACCCGGACGGATTATACAGTTATTATTATTTTGTTTTAGCTGGCAGACATATTAATAAGATTTGACCATATAATCCTACGTATTCTTTCGTTATGTTGTAAAATTAGTGCAAGTAAAGAAAATTTATGTGACACATAAATCGTTACGTTAAGACAGTTTATTTATTTTTGTAAGGTTTATTAATACCTGCTCAGGTGTGGCGATATGTAAAATGGGTATTCAAACTATGAATTGTGTTTTTTTATTTTAAAACAAAATGTAATTCAAATCTTAAATCAAAAAGATAATGCTACTGTTATTAGTTAATAAAATTTGGAATGGGCGGCTTTAATATTTCAATCGGGTTTAATTGACGGGGTTTGATTAATTTTACTAGTTTTGTTTTATTTCGTCTCTGAGGCTCCGCGTGTTTGAAATATGGAGGGTATTTTTTTTTCCAAAATGAAATTTAACGTGGGTTTATTTAATAAAAATTCCCAAATATTTGGTAAATGATTTTAGCATAGAATTTTTTTATGTACTTTATTGCTTTGTTGTAGGCATGGAACGATCGTTTGATAGTTTGTGAAAATAATGAATGTATTTGAGTTTAAGGTCCTGCTGCTTTGATTTTAATTACAGAGTTTTAAATATTTTTATTATTTTTATGATTTTGGATTTTTTGGTAATTTATTGAAAATGAAAATAATGTTGTCTGTCAACTAGACCCCTGCATGGGCCAGCTTTTTTGGACCCGAGCTCGACCCAACTTTAAATTCTGTTGCCAAGCTCGGGTCGGGACCCGGCCGAGCTTGGCAACAGAATCATACAGGCTGGCCCGGCCCGCCCCGACTCTACAAGATTGCAGCTCGAATCTGAAGGGGTTAATTATTTTCGAGGTCCAAGCCCGGCCCGGCCCGAAATTTTTTGATTCGAGTCCGCCCCGACCTTATGACGCAGCATAAAATCTGAGCCCGAACCTAGGTCAGTCCCGGTGCAGGGGTCTGGGTTAGTCGTCATTTTGTCTGAGTTTCGGTTTCCGCACGTGTCACTAGAAAAACTAACGAAGAAAAAAACCCTGGCGGCAAAAAGTATCGGATAAACAATACCCTTGTAAGACCTCAGGCAAAAAAAAGAAAAAAGATTTTATCTACTTGTTGAACAATGAAGCGTCAAAAAATAAAAGTTCGCCGAAAGCTTCGAATCTCTTCTATAATTCCGATCGCAGCTTAAGTAAGAGATGACGGTTTAAGCTGTGAAGATTAAACCAGCAAGGGGAGAAATTCTCACCGAGGTTATTAGTAAGAAATCTGCGACCGTCAGCTAGGATTAAAGTTCTTGATCTAGCGATAAAGTTCTGGACGAATTAGTTGGAGGCCCGAAATCAGAACACGGGTAAAGTGTCTGTCGAGCTTCGACGATCATGCTTTATATGATGTAGGCTTAGGACCTTCATGTAATTTCAATTGTTTCATCCCATTAATATTTTTAACACTTCATCACTGAGTTTTTTCGGGGAAGAGAGGCCTAGGATCACATGATGCGATCTGCTTAAAGTATTTCAAGTATGGATCCTGGAAATAGATTTGATTTCGATTTTTTTTTTTTTTTGCAGTGAACGCTTCAGTCAATTTTTTGCTAGGAAGGTAAAATAAGAATGTTGCCAGAGAATTGCAAGGAAAGGAAAAATTTATTTTTAAATTAAGCTTCAGTTTTTAGCTTGAGCGTCCATTTTATGCTTTAGCGTCCATTTTCAGCTTGAGCGTCCATTTTCAGCTTCAGCGTCCATTTTTAGCTTCAGCGTCCATTTTTAGCTTGAGCGTCCATTTTCAGCTTCAGCGTCCATTTTTAGCTTCAGCGTCCATTTTTTGCTTTAGCGTCCATTTTATGCTTTTAGCGTCCATTTTTTGCTTTAGCGTCCATTTTATGCTTCAGCGTCCATTTTTAGCTTTAGCGTCCATTTTTACCTTGAGCGTCCATTTTTTAGCTTGAGCGTCCATTTTTAGCTTGAGCATCCATTTTTTGCTTTAGCGTTCAATAAGGAAGCAGACAAACATTTAAAAAACAGAAGGGAATGTTTGCCAAAGTTTTTGATGAACAATTTTTTAATACTTGATCGCTTCGAGGAATTTCGCAGCAAGGCTCTCTTTTTTCAAAAGGATAAAAAAAACTTGTTGGAAATTAGGATCGTTCGTGTTATCTCTTTTTCGAATAGTTTATCGTTCTCTTCACATTAGCTGATCTCAGTCAAGACATGCCCTGACTAAATTACCATCTGAATATATATTCTCGCAATTACATTAATTCCCTTTTATCTACTTAATGGAAACTTTTAAGGTAACCTATATTTAAAACCCAAAGGTAATGATATAAAAAGTAGCCTAATCGGCTGTCATGTTAAATTGGACGTTCGAGGATTGCCTTTGGTCGTAAGCTTCTTTTTGCATTTGCCATTAACGATTGCCTAGACCTTTTAAGTAGATTTTAAGTGGAACACATTGATTACATTAATTTTTTTTAAAAGCATCATAGTGAATCTGTATTTTTTTTTTGTCATCAAATTCAAAGCACTTTGAGATTCAGCAGCTCTATCTTGCGTTTTCATTAAAAAGAAAACAGCCCCGGGCGGGATATTTTTTAAGGAATAGGCAAATTATTAAATGTAATAATTGGCATGAAAAATAAACGATGTAATTATCATGATTATAAATAATCGTCTGAAACAACGAATAGAACGAAAAAAAGTACTGTAACTGAAATGACTTTTCTTGTTCTCCATGTTCGAAATCTCCTCAGGGGAAATGACCGTTTTAAATCAAAAATTATTTCACCGAAGAAATAATAACGATAACGGAAATAATCAATTACGATGTTTATAGGAATTCTCTCGAATGAAAAATCATTGACAAGTTTTTTTTTCTTCTTCTTAACTTTTTTTTTTTTTTTAACTTTTTCAATATTTTGAAAAATAAAATAAAAATACGACTAATAATGAGCAATAGACGTCAAAGCAAATGGGAGTGATATCGTATGGTAGAGATGATGACGGGCTCTGTCATTTCCACTTAATGTGTTGACGGGTTTCGATCACATTTTTTCATTAGAAGAATTATTCTCTTGTTTCCTGCAATGAAAGTATGATTTTCCGTGTTGGAATTTTTTTTTTAAAGGTTCGAATTTCATGAGCGGAGAAAATGGAACAAAAAAGGGGTCAAGTCCTCGTTCGGGTTTGATTAAATTTCCTTTCTGGTTGAATTTTTTGGGAAGTGACTGAAATTTTTGTGGCATGAAATCAGGAAGCGAGCGAAAAGCATTGCGAAGATTTTTTTTATTGGATTTTTAAAAGCTTCATCTTGATGGTTGAAACATAGAAAGAACATGGGGCAATGCACGTGGAGTTGTGTGAATCTTGAATAGGTAATTGATCTTTGATGTTAAGCGGAACAAAGGGAAAATTATTTGTGGATGAAAACCACTTTGAGACGCTTTCATAATGTGCTAGATCTAAATAGCGATTGGTCTAGGGGTAAAACTAGGCGAAGTTGTAAGAGTTGAATGGCGCTTATGAACTAAGGTGTGCAGAAAGAAAAATGAGATGATATTCAGCATATTAATATGTCAGATTTTGTCAATTTGTAAATTCATCTTAATTTCCATATTAAATGAAATAAAACTCCTTGACGAATAAAACTTAGTTAACTTTTAACTTAGTTTTTACGTTTTGAAGATGCAGGATGAAATATTTTAATTTTTTAATGGCTTAGATAAGGTAATTTGCTCGGTAGTTAATTTGCTCGTGGGGAAACAGCCGTTCGGCTTGCTATTGGGATTCGGTTTTTTAATTGTTAATTTTTAATGTTAATTCGTGTTGTTATTTTTAGATGTTTTTTGGATAACCTGAAGATGGGCGTTCATCGTTTTGTTGTCCGAAATACGTATAGATAAAGAAATAAAATCGATTTTATTCGTGGACTGTCAAGGAGTTTTATTTCATTTAATAAACATTGGTCCACGGTGCTCCACCGAATCAAGTTTGTTAATTTCCATAGGCCCTAGTAGATTTTCAAGCTTACGGCAACTTTTCACTAAGTCGAAAAATACGACTACTGGAGTTTAGACAGTGGATATTGATAGTTGAGCTAGCTAATCGACGAACAAGAGAAGGAAAAAATATCATATTCACAATTCTCAACTAAACTGCAAATCATTTCCTGACCCAAAACTTGGACTCCCTAGATTTCATAATGACTATCCAATACTCCAATAATTTCAAACTTAATAATGTATTTCCTCTAATTCCACTCCCCTAAATTTATCATCCACAAAGAATTTTTTTCCCTGCATCACTCACACCCCCCAACTTGAGAATTTCGCATTCACGCTAGTGAAGATCATCCAAACTCTCTTACAAACCACGAAAAGAAAAATCAAGCCCATAAAAAATAAAGAAATACATGATACGAGTGGCAGTTTCAATAATGACCTAAGTCGAAACGTCACTCCCCCCGTCATAACATCTGACAGTAAAAATCACGTCATTTAACAACCGTTCATTATTTTTAATGCACTTTAACTGTGACTTTTTGGTCTAATCGATTCTATATAACGAATTTTTTTTTCCTATCGAAAAAATCCATTTTTTCGGGTCCTCTGACGTTTGATCAATCGATTCGCCGACTTCCTATCCTATACATAAAATTTGATATAAATTAAACAAGTTAATAAACATCAAGTGTATATGCAATTTACATGATAAACAATTTTTTTATCATGCGAAAGATTCTTTATGGGTATTGTGCACTCGCACATTTATACGCATGTTTATAAAGATGTTTTCATAAATGCAAATGGGTATTAAATTGGATTAAACGTTAGTCATTCCCTAATGTGTAATATAGTGATTAGCGAATTTATTATTTGATTAAAGAGTGCCTTGTTCTCTGTTATTCGCGAATTTATTAATTATAAAATGTGTTTTCCCATAGTTTAACATTTTAGTTTTTTCTTTATTGAAAATAATTAGAAGTAGGAGTAAAACACGATCGCTTGTTTCTTTTTTTTTAAATTTTAAATTGCTGCTGACACGGATTTAGCACTCGTAATGATCATCAGGGTCGGCGCCAGAAAAAAATCGCGGGTGGGCGAACGATTTTTATATGGGGCATGTCTTAAATTAATTAGCAAAGTCTTAGTACAGCAAAAAATACTCAAAAGTTTTCTTTTCCAAGTGGAGCCGTGGCCCCCCTCCCCCTTGATGCCGTCCCTGAGGATCACCAGCCAAATTATCATGGGAAAGTTGGGCTGTAAGAAGTTTAAAAAAAATCTTGATTTCGGTTTCTATGATTGCTCTAAACTAACAAATATTTATAATTCGACGATTTCTTTTTGTTATCTGGAATTTAAACGTTATTCGGACAATTTTAATTTTTCTGGCGTCGCCCCTGACGTGTTTAAAAAAAAACTTTAAAAGAAAAAACTTTTGCCGAGTAAATTAGAAGTTGTAAATTAAATATATCATTTCTGTGCGACATTTTTAATTTTTTTTTGTCGATCGGAAAACAAGCAGGATTATGTCAGCTCAGATGGGAAATTTCACGGAAGAAAAAACTTTTTGTAATTTTTTTTTTTTTAAAAAAAGTTTTAAATTAACCTTCTTTTTCTTTAATTTTTTTTCGAAAGAATTATCCACTGTATTGTGAGCACGTTTTTATTTTATTTTATTTATTTATTTTTCTTAACGAGAAAAACATTTTCAATAAATATTTTTATTCAAAAAATGAAGGATTTTGTGGGTTTGAAATACCCAAGATAAAATTATCAATATTATTTTTATATAATGAAATATTTTTCAGATCGAATGCAGAAATATTTTAGTGCGGTTTTGATAAGATTAATTCAGCGCTTATGATTTTCAAACTTGTTTTTTGTTCGTTTATTGGTTATTTAGGAATTTTGCGAGCGAGGATGTGTCTTTGACCTTTGAAGGGTACTACTCGGTTAGTAATGAAGATGAATTCGGTTTGGAAATTTTTTTTTTATGTTAATGAGTCAGGGCGAATGTTTTTATTTTTCGGTTAGAGGTGAAATTAGGTTGTTCCTTAATTGCTTGAGTTGACCAAGGAAAAGGAAAAAGTACACCGGCTGGGGATGTTTCTTGATGGAAAATAATTTGCATAGGAGACTGGCTAGGATGTCCCCGTTTTTGTGCGGTTAATGAGCTAGGTTAGATGCGATAAAAAGTGGAGAGTTCGTTTATGGAATAAATATTTTGTGTTTGCGGATTTTGGGGATTTTTTAGGGGGGAATTTTTGAAAGTAATTGGCTTCTGGAAAAATAAAGGACATTATACTTCGTAACTATAAAATTGAATTAACATAAGAGAAAAGTGTTTTGTAAATTTTTTTTTGCCATTTTTCCCGTGAAGTCTTAAATTTTTTAAAAAAAAATGTGCGTTTTTGCTTAACAAAATTTTACAGAACATGAAATTGCCATGTTTTTTAAAAAAAAGAAACCCGATTTTGTGCTGAAAGGACGAAGCATTTTTATCTCTTTCTTTGTTTTGAGTTTCGCAAATTAGAATCTTAAAGGTTCAAAATTCCAATTTGTTACCAAAAAATCTTGTCAACTTCAAAAATATTCGCTTTGCTTTTGAATAAATCCGCTAGAATCCCGGATTTTTATTTTATTTAAAAAAAATCATTTAGAAAAAAATAAATTAAAAAAATATCGTCATGTCACAAAGAAAACGGAAAGCGAGATCAAGGATTATTTCGAGAATTCATTTTCATTTTATATATTTACTTAAAAAACGTAAACTGTTTCATCTTTGTTTTTCTTTTCCTCGTCTTTATTTAACCATAATATCGTTGAGTCTTTTGGCTAAATTTAAAATTTTCCAGCGTTCGAATTCATCAATTTTGCAAACATGATCCTCAAAGCTTTCCGGACCTTTCGGAATTGGGAATTTGAATCTCTTTATCGTTAAATCACTTGAGGAAAATTATCTTGACTTAGTGTTAACGAAAGATGATCCTGACCTCAGAATCTTAGCTTTGACTAAGATCTTTGTTATTTAATTTAAAATTCGGGAAAATAATTCTTGAGTTTTGCTACTGAGGCTAATTATTTTCTTTAACGGAATCGAAAATGATCGGGCCTAATTAGAAATATTATGAAACTTTTAGCAACTTCCTTTTTTAGAAGTAAAAGTTTTGTAGCTTATGCAGTTAATGGGATGAATCGTCTTGGCCTCTTTCCTTTTATTTTTTTTTTAAAAATTTAAAAATCATAATGAGAATATTTTGAGATTTAGTCAACTCGTTTCTTAAAATGAATAAATACTTATCGGCCCGCTTCTCTTCTTTTACGGTTACTCGTAAATATTTACATTTTACGACCGTCAAATCAATTTATGCGACTGATTAACCGATAGTTAAATAAATTACATTTTAATTCACTTCTTGCTTTTAAATGATAAAGAGCCGTATATAAGAAGGGGAAGTAAAGTTGTTAGCTTGTCATGGAAAATAAAGGAGAACAAAACAGGAAACAATAAATCACAAAGCTTTTGATTTAAACAAGTTAAAAAGAAAGAAACCTTAAATATATCACTATCAAAGGAAAGTAGGAGACGAATTGTGTGAGTGGTGAAAAGAAATCGGCGTCGCTTATGCCGGTTTCCCAAGGATTTTGCTACCATTTTCATTCATCCGATTCTGGGTAAAATCCTTTTAGAGGATATTTCCTGGGTAGGGACGAATGAAATCGTATTTTCAAATAAATATTACTGATAAAGAAACTTTGTCAGATTTTGTATTTATCTTTTTTTTCGGGAAAGCTTTTTTCAATTATTTCCGAGATATTTGTTTTTTTTCTTTCCTCTTCTTTTTTTTTTTGGGACAAAAGAAAATTCGAGGAGAGGTGAAGCGAAATAGGTTTTAAAAGATCCTTGTATTTTTTTTTTTTTTTTTAAGGAATATTAGCTTTGAATTTCTTTAACGTACGTTTTCATTTTCTACTCACGTGAATCTGCTTTTGATCTTACCGGTTTTTTCTTTTTTTGAAATTTCAATTTATTTCGAATTGATTTTTCATTTTGAATGAACGAATAAAAAAAGATAATAGGGTTGATGTAGAAACGTTTCCGAGAGCTTTGTATGAAAAGGGTTCTACAAAGTTTCGAGCTTTAGTCGGGGAGATTAATTGAAGTCTTCAGTCAGTTCGTATTTGCCTAATCTCATTATGTAAAATTTTCTCTTACCAGAATATAATTCACATGTTTGATGATGATTATCCATAATCAGCTAAAATCACTAAAACAAATATTTTTTTATTATTTTTTTTAAAAATTTCACTAAAAAAAATTATTTAAGTGATTCACATTTATTTTAAAAATGAATGAATAAAACGATTTTCCCAACGTGATTTAAATAAAAAAAAAATCACCTATGTAAACTCACTTCACTGAATAAACACATGATTTAATAAAAAAAAACATTTTATAACGGAAAACGTCGACCCGCGACTCAACGTATACAAAGAATCATATCGCGCGTGCTCCGTAACTGTCCGCCATACATCTTCGGATTTTTTTTTATATTATTTTTTCCCTCCGTACTTCCACGCCATTCATTTGATTCGTTAAAAGATGTATTTAAAAAATTTTTCTAGACAAACGTGCGGCGAAAAGAAAAGAAAAGAAAAAAAGAAAGAGATGCGGCGAAGACGAAATTGCGGCACATTGCGGCGAGTGATGATAGTAACGCCGTAGTGACCCCGGTTAGAGCTTGGCTCGATCTCCGTGTTCCCGCGCGCAACATCGCGATTCGACGAATGGATCAAAACAACCGATCCACCTCCTAAATACTCTCTACATCATCAAGCCCTTTTTTTCACCGGCTTTACTTTTTAAAAGAAAGATGAAGCTCGAGAAAATTTTTTTTATACACTTCCGCGTGAGGTATTTTTTGTTTTTACCGAAACACGGTTGTGACTTATAACCGTGACGAATTTATTAACGATGTTTTTTTTATGGTTGTTAATACTATAATGAAATATTGTAAAGTTGCGACAAGGGACCACTATTGATATGCCTGTTTAATTTTTATTTATTAATTGTTGTCTTTTTTCAAGTTTCAATTATTTTGGTTAAGATTTAATATTTCTCGTTAATGATTTTATTTGTTTGCAGGATTTTGACAATTTTGAAATAATATTTATATTCCTTTTTGCCTTTTTGGTTATTGTGCAGTGTTTGGGAGGTGTAAATATAACCGCTCCCGGACCTAAGGCCCCGGGAGATTCAGGCCCGGAGGACTTTTTTTAAACCACGATAGCGACGAGCGAAGCAAGGAGCGTGCCATTATCCCAGAACACTGTTCAGTGAACAGGGTTCACGCTCCCGGACTTAAGGCCCCGGACCTTATGCCCCGGGAGATTCAGGCCCGGAGGATTTTTTTTAAAACCACGGCAGCGACGAGCGAAGCGAGGAGCTTGCCGCCATCCCAGAGCACTGTTCACACTCCTGGACTTGCATCAGCCGACCAGGTTAGATGAACCGTAGACTGGGTTGGCTTAGGGTAGGTCCGGGGTCTTAAGTTCGGGAGCGTAAACAGTGTTCTAGGATGGCGGCACGCTCCTCGCTTCGCTCGTCGCTGCCGTGGTTTAGAAAAAAGATCCTCCGGGCCTGAATCTCCCGGGGCCTTAAGTCCGGGAGCGTGAACCCTGTTCACTGAACAGTGTTCTGAAATGACGGCACGTTCCTCGCTTCGCTCGTCGCTGCCGTGGTTTAAAAGAAAATGCCTCCGAGCCTGAATTTCCTGGGGACTAAGGTTCGGGGCCTTAAATCCGGGAGCATGAACAGTGCTAGAGGTAGCGGCATGCTCTTCGCTTTGCTCGTCGCTGCCGTGTTTTTAAAAAAGTCCTCCGGGCCTGAATCTCCCGGGGCCTTAAGTCTGGGAGCGTGAACAGAAGTTTATGGGAAAATGATTTTTAATCTTAAGGAGCTGCATATTTTTCGCGTAGCACAAAAGTTTTGACCGAACTTATTTCTAAAAGAAATATCCCTTATGGAACCCCTTAAACCCGAAAAACAAATCGACCGCATATGCATGTTATCTAGTGCCCAATGGCTATTTGTTTCCTGTCAGCTTCTCTCTATACCGATTTTTCTTCATTTTTTTCCCCCGAAGCCAATTTTAAATGGTGTCGACGGGAGGCATCTTAACCCGGAACAAAATCTTTCATTTGTTAAACTTTTAAAAATACACTTCGCATCTTTAAAAAATGACATCTTAACTCGAAAAAAAAAAAAACTTTGGCACATGATTACAAGATTTAATTTATGGCCAGCGAGATGATTTTATTATCATTACATTCGAAACACATTTACTTAGTTAACGTAGATGTAAAACAAAGCTTATTTGCATTACAAAAAAATCTTTTATTTGAAATTTGTCACGAGCTTAATTAGGTTGGTTGGATTGTGCCTCAGGTGAAAATTATTTAATTGTCAGTATTCCTCGTTCAAGATTACCTCAACCCCCCCTTTTCCCTTTTTCTCCCGCACAAATCCTCCCTCCCTTCCCGGAACGACTAAAGTGTGTAAAGTTTTGATTACGTGACGTTATCATTTTTTCACCAATGGCTGACTTTAAAAAAAAAAAAAAAGTGAAATTGATAATTCCAAAACAAGTTGTTTTTGATATTTTTTTATTCCCCCAGAGTTAACGTTCTAATCAAAGTTTCCATATCACTTTCCATTGAATATGATTTTATTTCTCTCTCTTTTTATAAACAATGTTTTTTTTTTTTTTACTTTTTATCGAAACCGGTAGTAATGTCCAATGAGCTTTTTTTTTTCCAAAGAGAATCATATTTTTTTAATCGTGGCAAGAATTAATTTTTATTTATATTACCTTAGTTTAAGTTATAATTAAATCCTTTATCTTTTAATTCATCGATTTAATCTTTGGGTAAAGATGAACGAGTTTTACAAAGGCTTTGGCAAATAGTTATAAAACTTTTCAATTAATGTTTAGTCAAACTTGACTCACTGTTAAAGATTAGATCGGAATACTTTGCCAAAAATTAGTTATTATTTATTCGTGGGGTTTGATGGTTGTCGTAGATTGTCAAAGTTATTGTTTTCAACCGAGTCTTAATCGTTTTTGTTAATTATGTTTAACGAGTTTGTGTCAAGAATGATTTTTAATGGATATCAGATGATGGAATAGTTTCCCCTATGATCTATTATTATCGTCAAGATACACGAAATAGTCGCTGACGAGGCTAATACCCACTGGTGGATCCAAAGGTCCCCCCCCCCCCAAACTGGGAAAAAATTTAAAAATTTGAAGAGAAGAAATTTTTTTGAAAATAGTGCACACTTTTTACTGTTTAGGTGGGTGCACTCCCCTAGAGCCCTGCACCGGGCCGGACCAAGGCCCGAAGTCCGGCCCTTCCCCTCCCGACCCGGTACCCCACTTGTGTCCGGCCCGGCCCGGCCCGACAACAATGTGGCCCGAGTCCGACTGTGGTTTCCAAATTCTCAGCCCGAGTCCGACTTTAAATTTTTATATTTTTTCATTGTATATTAATATTAAAGTATTCATACAAATCAACCCAACTTCATCCGATGAAGTTCATCGCCCATGTAAAAACAGAATTGAATCTACTGTTTCTGGGCTGAGAGTAGCCCAGAGAGTAATGTAAAAAAAAGTAGTCAGGCCCGAGTCCGGCCCGGCCTGATGATCATAGTACACAATTCAGGCCCTAATCCGGCCCGGCCCGGTCCGACTGCCACCCAAAATTTTCCAGCCAGAGTCCGGCCGGGCCTAGCATTTTAGAGTCGGGCCGGACTCGGGCCTGAAAATTTCGGCCCGAGCAGGGATCTACACCCCCCCCCCGAAAAAATTTCTGTATTCACCAATGCAAATACCGTGGTACGGATTGCTAAATGCACCCCGATGAAATGTTATTTTACGTTTAATAAAAATCTCTACGGCGGGGTTATTAAAAGTAATGAACCCATTTATTCGTTTTGCAATATTCATTAAATTCTCTGAACTTTACTGATACATGAAACCCTGGTAGCCAATAACGGAAAACAAATTTTACCGTTTTTTAATAGACGTTGCGAAATCTGTTTATTTCGATATATATAAAAAAAAAATTTCCCCGATCCGTGGCACGTCCTCGTTATTTTTAGTTTTTTCCGCTTTCAAAAGCGAAAAAACACCAAACATTTTCTTTCATGTAAAACTTTTTTTGTTCTTTCATGCTCATACCTCTCTGTTCTCCCATTTCGCCCATCCAGGGATTTATGGAGTGGTGGGTAAAGACCCCGATGGCTATTACTTTGAAAGAGTAAAAGAAATGGAGATAATCATCGAGAACGAAGATCGAAGTCACATCTCTTATTTTTCTTTCCTATCCAGTGGTTAAAGCTTTGTGTTATGACTTTTCAAGGTAAACTACATTGTGTCGAAAACACAAAAGGAAACAACCCTTAAGGTTATTCTTGATTCACTTTTCTTTTCCTTTTTTTTGTTGTGAATATTTGCTCTTCCATTTTTATTGGGTTTTGTTTTGGAATATTTACGAACTTGAAAATATTCGTTTTATTTTGGGGGAAAACGAAGTTATAAGGTCAATCATGATAAAGTTTATTTCCTCTTTGTTTTTTGTGGCTTATGAGAGACTAGGCAATTAATTTTATTAGAGATTTAAATGGGAATCTTTTGAAATGTTTCGGAGAAAAAATTTTTTTTACAAGATATATTATAAATCAGGGCAAAGAAGATTTGAGATTTCACCGAAAGCTTACGATTATTAAAATCTTGAGTTTATCTTTTCAAAAAAAAAGGACTTGACAGGAAAGAAGAGCTCTTTATACAAAGTTCGAGTTTTCTTTAATCGATTGAAAGAGAATCCAGGGGCCTATGTTAAAAGCGAGGGCGTTCCTTTTTTTTCGCATTATGTGGATATTCTCATCTGATCGTTATTGCTACTGATTTTATGTAAGGGGGATTTTTTTTTCCGAACGGAAACCTTGCAAGAGGCTTTATTCAAATTTGGGAGGTAATTTGATATGAAAAAAGGTTATTAATATTCGATCTGGAAAATCGAAGGTTATTGTAAAGCCTCCTTTCTAGATATTTTTAAAGAGATTATTTACTGAGGTTAATTTTTCGAATATTCCCAAGAGGGTTTTTAAGCACGGTTGCCTTGGGAAGTTTTTGGGAGGAAAGTTTCGCATGAGGTTAAAGGTTTATGAAGTTTAGCAACGTAGCTTTTTTTTAAAAGCGAACCATTATGTTTTATGATGTTTCTCGGTGATTTTTATTTAATTTTATATTGAGTCAGCATTTATATCACTGATTTTAATAAAATTAAGAAATTTTTCTTTAGCCACACGCTTATAGTTCATCCTCCGATTCAGTACATTAGTAATATGCTTCTTACATAACGTTTGTCGAATTGCTTTATTCCATACTTTTTCTCGGAAGCCATTTTACAATAAATAAATCAAATCAATCCCAATCTGTGCCCATAACCTGTAGAACAATCTCATATCGAGGCAGCGTTTATATCACTGGTTTTGTTCGACAGACATTAATCAAAAATCTTGTCGAACAAAATTTTTGGGACAAGAAAAATTTATGAAAAGATTTGGGAAATAAAATAATTGATCTAAAGACATGTTGAAAAAGATTGGTGGGGTAAGAAAAATTTGTTAAAAGATTTGTTTGACAAGATTTGGAAAACACAAACTTTATCAAATGATTTATTGGACTAAAAATTGATCAGAAGAGTTGTTTGACAAGCTTTGTTCGACAAGAAAAATTTACTAAGAGATGTGTTAAACAAGAAATATTTGTCGAAAAAAAAAATTACTGAAAAACTTGTTCGACCAGAAAATTTATCAAAAGATTTGTTTAACAAGAAAAACTTATTAAATGATTTGTTCAAAAAGAAAGATTTATCAGAAGTTTTGTCCAGAAAGAAAAATTTTGTCAAAAGATTTGTTCAGTAACAAAAAATAATCAAAAGATTTGTTTAAAAAAAAATTGTTAAAAGATTTAAACTAATAGAAAAAACAAGTCCCAGAAAAGTCATTTTTTTCCCCCTCAAAAGAAATTAAGTCCTGAAAATCTGGGAAGGGATCGAGTCTCATCACTGCTTACGTTAAATTTAAGTGCGAAAAAATGAATCTTGTTGTCGCGCAAATTTTTATCTCTATAAGTCGCTTAGGCCTGAACAAACCTTAAGCCATAAGGTTGACTCCAATACCATTGCATTGCTGAAAAAGAACTGCGAAGAAACAAATGCGACCATAAAGATGAATGATGCTTCAATTTTTTCAACTCTTTCAATTTTTCCCAAATTTCCCGTACGTGATCTCTAAATGCTCTTCATCTTCGACTAACGTTCCATGAATCTACCATCCGTGAGTTGAAAATAAAGAAAAAATTTTTTTTCCTGCAATATGACCTTGTTTTTACATCAAAACATATTTGTAGAAATGAGTAGAATAACAAATTGTATTTCGGGATCCCTTGGGTGAATTTTCTTTTATATACCTTCCATCCACATTGATTTCCGATTCTGTTTCTCCCCTCTTTTTAGCTTTGCTGTTGACATTTCTATTCCTATTCAAAAGAACTTACCTGCTGTGATAAAAGTTGACGGTTCAAAAGAAAAACTTGGGAATTTAGGATAGGAAGAATAAAAAATAAGGATTAAGGAAAAAAAAATTTTTTTTTGAAAACTATTTAAAATGCGAAAGATGGCTTTCACTTTTATTACCAAATAAAATTCGAGTCTCGAATAAGAAAAAAAATAGGAAGAGGGTTGTTTAAAGTTATTTGCAATTGTTTCTTGATTTCTTCCGGAGCAAAAAAAAATTGAGAGGGGGCGGGCGTGTTTTTTCTTTTCTGATTTCGCTTCTGATTTTTGTTTAAGTAATCGACTGAGAAAAAAGTTGAACAATAGAAAAAGAATAGAATGTTTAGTTTTCATAACTTTTCTTTATAAAAAGTATTGACAATCGGATCTACGGGGCACCGGTTTGATAAGTGTGTACGTTCCGTAAAAAGGCGCCCGACCTCCCGTCCTCGCAGCCGGAGACATCCCGGGATCCAGGTTTCCATTTTCTTCGTCCTTTTGATTTATCGTTTATTACCTAACAATATTAATCATATTCTTTGTTCTTTAATCAACGATTGATATGTAAATTATGAGACTTGTTTTCAAAATCAGACACCTGTAGCCAACAAGTAATGTCCTCGTTATCCCTTTCAAAGTGGAAATGATTTATAGCCCTTTTGTCTTTGTATGAACTCGGAGTCTTCTGCGAAATTTTGAAAGGATTAAGATTAATTCCGGATGAAGTTTAAGGAGGGGAAATAGTTTAAGAAAAAAAGGAAATTATAGTCGATGCGGAAGAAATGGGGGATTTTTCCCCCCCGAAATAAATTGTACTCTGTTACTTTATTTTGGTTTAAGGATATCAATCATTGCTGATTGATTTTGGCCATTTTAAAGCAATCAGGGATGGATGTGATTTCTCTTTCTGGCATCAAAGCCAACACTTTGGAAGGCAATCCTATCAGCTTGCTTCGAAAGAGCTGAGCTGACGGCTTATTTTAGGAAAGTCTTTGAAGGGCTCTTTCTATAATACCTAAAATTTAAACAAAAGTCTGGTGTCGATTTTTGAAAAAAATATGGTAATTTTCACGGGGAGGAAATAAAAAATCATTTAGTTTAATGTCAAAGTCTTGATGTTCTAGATTCGAGACTTGACTCACTTTTTTTTACTGCATCGTAAAATGATGGGGCGTTGTTGCAAATTTAATAGTTTAAACGAACGAAAAAAAAATTTCCCACGAGAATTGGACATGTGTAAAAAAATTGTCGTAAATCATACAATAAAGAAAATAAATTGTTTCCCAGTTCTGCTTGCAACTAAGGAAAAGGGAAACTGAATTTTTTTTTTTTAGTCTCAGCAATATCCTTATTTTTTTATGGAAAATAAGCGAAGGTATTTACTTGAATATTAGAGTTGAAATATTTATGGACTTTTTTTTTTTAAAAAAAAGGAAGACAAAAAATAATTTTCGCTCATATTAAATTCTTACTATCTAACCCTTTAGGTCTTAACAAAATTCCAAGGGAGAATACTAATTTCAAATCCCGAAAACCAAAAGCCACCATTCAAAACCCCCATATTGTCTGAAGGAAACCGCTGGGAATAGTTCAATATGATCGACGACCTCTCTCCTTTTACGCGTAAACGACTTCATTTCGCAAAAACAGAAAGTTCACTTCAAAGTTCGAAAATTATTATTCAAGAGCATCGCAAATATGCATAAAAATCCAACTAAAACTAACAAACTGACATTTATTATTAACACTCGGGAGTGTAATACGTGAGTTTTCCAGGGACACAACCGAATTAATTACATTTTCTTTGGAGGTATAAACACCTCATAAAACGAAATCGCGTAGGATTACTTAATGTTTATGCTTTTGCATCGCGGAAAATATTTCCCGGTAATTAACTGCAAAATATCCTTCCTTCCTTTTGCTGCTTCTGCTGCAGCCCGACACGGTCCTCAATTTTATAATGAAAAAGTTTTTTTTTTAAAAAAAAAAGGTCGACCTCCCGTATAAATCCTCATCCGTCATCTTGTTTTAAAGCACACGTATCGACTTATAACCCTTCACCTATATCGTAAAAAAAATATTCTTTGACCCTAGGGTAATTAGGACGCGGAAGAATCCATTAGAGCGGGTAAGTGCACCCAGCGAAAAAAACTACCGCAATGCGTGAAAACAGGTAACCTGATTACGCCCTTCATTATAGGATATGGTAACCAATAAAAACGGAATACGATGGTTGACAATAAAAATAGGGACTTTTTCCCTGAAGGCAATTACACTCAAAAATTAATGAGGTGATCCAATTAAAATGAAATTTTAAGGTAAATTTTAAAACGGGCAATTTCCCCGTTTCCACATTATTTTTTTTTTTTTTTTGTGGGTTTGGGTTATTTTTTTGTTGACGAAAGATGAAATAGCATTTGAAATCAACAGGGTTCCACTGAGGGGAATAAGGAACACAATTTTCTTTTTGATGAAGGAGTAAAATGTCAGAATTGATTCATCCTATGGGGGTTACCGAGTTGAGGCCGCAGAAAATTTTATAACGAAGCTGTCCCAAACCGTTGTAATAATGAAATTACCAAAAGGTTCGGAACGTGTTAAAATTTGAAAACTCGGGAAACACTTTCCTCTTTTCTAACCTTAAAGGATTTTCTCGTGATTTTCTCTCTTTCTTGTCTGAAGTCTGACGCTGGTGCCCTACGGTCCAGGATTTGTTGAAGACAATTAGAGAGAGAGAGAGAGAGAGAGATGAATTCTCACTTTCACCTCGTGTGACTGTTAATATGAAATATAAGTTCATAAAAAAGATGTGAAAAAGTCAGGGAATATAGGAAAAGATATTAATCCTGTCGTGAAACTCCCATCTCATAATCTACCTCGTTTCCTTTTATAATAAAAATGAGGATTAGGCAAAAAACTTTGGGGCTCAAATATTTTTCCGTTTTTAAAAAAAATGAATTTTTTAAATTTTGTTCAATGGTTTGTTTTATTTTTTCTAAATCTTTCTAGTTTTTCTCAATCAAGCTTTTACACAAAATGAGCCAACAATATTATCGAGGTCACGATTTCCTTGACGCCCCTATTTTAAAAGGCAGAATATTTTTTTGGGTATTCTAAGCCCATTCTTCTCTCGTTCTAGAGTCCTTCGGAAACTTTTCAGTACATATTTTTTTGGCGCAGAGTTTCTGCATTGAATTGCACAACAACCTATATTATCGTGGACTTTGTTGTAAAGAATTAAAAAATAACGAATTTATTTTTAAGTAATAACATGATTTCAAAAAAAAATTTAACCATTTCACATCCTCAGTATTATAAGGTTCCATCTCCACTGCGCAGGTAGATCTCAGTTTGCCATAAGCTAAACATATGGACCTAGTGTCAACTTTCGGAGTGGAGATGAAACCTTATAAAATAAAGGTCGAGTTTTATTATTGTAAGAAACAAAAGAAAAGCCCTAACTCTTCAGCGTCCATTTTGGCACCTCGAACGTTCTCGACAAAATTAGCAAAGCTTTTCTGAATCACTAATACCACGTTAATAGGACCTACTTCAAAGCCAAAACTCCATACAAAATTTTTCTGTTACTTTGTAAGCAATGAAATATTAAACATTTTTTTTCTTTTTAAAAAAAGCAATCGCTATTCCATTTTTTATTGCCAATAGAACTAATTAACTACTGGCGAATGAGAGCCTAATTAGGACCCGTAACTTTATAATGGTGGAAAAAAAAACTTGGCTTAAGTATAATCTTTTCGATCCCATTTTGTAATTCAATAGAATTGTAAAAATTAAAACTCCAATGATGTACTTATTAAAATCCTATTAATTTAAATGCTTTAGAAAATCCGGTTTCATTAAGAAAATTTTTGAAGGGAAAAAAATTAGAAGATTGAAAAAGTTTGCTTTACAACTTTGAATTGAAAACTTTTTGTTTTGGTAATGATTGCTAAACTTTCGTTTAACCTGAAAACGCCTTTAATTCGATAAGAAAAAAAGTACAGAAAAACAATTTTTCCGATTCCTTTTCGTATCATCTCGCAACACATGTTTTTCTTTAGAATTATTTTTTTTACCCCAGCAATAAAAATTACATTCCGAGAAGAAAAATTTTTTCGAAGAAAGAAATATATCAAATATTTTGTTTTGTTTCATGAATTTATTCATTTATATTAAAACGGTAAATCATCGAGGTTTGGTTATGTTTTTTTTTTCCTTTGGTCGGATTGATGGATTTCATTCGAGGAGAATTTAATAGCCGAGTAGGATGGAAGATGTAATGAAACATCTTCCTACGTCCGCACTTTTCAAAACACGGAATTTTGAATGTTTAATTACTTAATTAAATTAATAATTCCTTTGACCTCAGTCGAATGATTAATATGCAACCTATGGAAGTCGTGTCAAGTCGGCGTTTCATTCAAAACGTTTGGTTAATGAATCATGTTTCAACATGTCAAACCTTTAACACTCTCCGAGGAACCATCTTCGCCGAAAAGAAAGAAGAAATTGAAAAATTTCCATTGCATTACGCTGGAAAATGAGTTTTCATACCAGAGTAAATTTCTCGATCGTTTTCTCTTTCGGAAAGGGGAAAGTTGATGGCTAAAGGAATTATTTTTCGTTTTTAACTTTTTTGGAGAGTCCGTAATTTAAAAGCTCGATTAGAATATCAGAAAAGGCGATCTGTAAAAGTTGAAACTTGGTTCTTAAGATTTGAATTTAAATGAAAGATTTTATTTCGAAGAGTTTTCACAATGAAATACGATTGAAACCGATTCCGGTTTTATGTCCTCGATCCGGTAACCGCAAGCGGAATTCAATGAGTTTTCGGGGGGAAAAAAAAGTTAACAAAGGTCTGGCTGATTTTCCTAAACATTTTCTCTTGAGAGAATTGTCGAGTGTTCGGTTGTATCCACTGTGCGAGCGTTAATCTTTCTTCTTGACGTGAATGCATAAAGCCGAATTGTTTCGAGTGTAAAAGAAAATAAGAGAAGACAAAACATCCCCTGTTGTAGAATGGTAGTATGGTAGCTTCCAAAATGATGGATACCGCCCGAGGGAATAATATACTGGAGTCCAGGATTATGTACCAGAACCGTGTAGGAATCCGAAACCCTTTACGCTGCCCTTCGAATTTAACTTTTTTTTTCGAAAAAGAAAAAAGAACATTTTTCCTTATTCATAAAGGTAAAGTATCAGTTTCCACAGCTAGTTCGAACATGCGGAAGTACGATTTTAACAATCAGCTGACAGCCGTGAAGAAAAACGGCTGAGCGTGCCATTCCCTCACGGCTGGGAGTGAAATAAAACGGTGATACTTTAAAACGTTCAATTTGGATATATTTTTTCCTTCCGCGACATAAAATAATCCCTTTTATTAATGTTTTTTTTCCACTTAAAATGTAAAGAACTGCGTTTTGATTCATAAGAAAAAATATCTTACCCAATAATTGGAAAGAAGGAAGATTTTACCGTCTCGAGCGACATTAGAGCCCTCGCCTTCGGCTCAGGCTCCAAACGTCGCTCTCAACGGTAAAATCTTCCTTCTCCCACTTATTAGGTAATATACTATTGATTTTGGGAAAAAGTTTTGCCATTTTCTACGTGACAAATGTCAGTAAAGATATTTCTTGAAGTAGGAAGAAATCATCACTTATCATTTTATATTGCATCGCATAAAATCTGTTACGGGGCAAATATCACTCTTCGTTTTTTAATAAATTGAAGTGAAAGAGTTTTTTTTGGAAGGAAATTCGTTTGGACTGGTCGGACTTTGAAGAGGAAAAATCTTTTTCAACTTTCCTTTTCCTAGTGTATTTCCATAAGGAAAAAATTGACAATCAATAGAGAAAGGATAAGAAAAATGGAATTCTTAAACTTTGAAAAATGGTGACTTTTCGTCGCGGGGAATCGAAAAAAAGGAAAAAAGCAAGGGAAAAATTTTTCCTCGCAATTTTTCATTTTTTCCCTTTTTTTCCCCCTCTTTCTTTCATCGGAGATCGCCGCTGGCTTGTGTCGGAATAATTCACAATGTGTGCAGTGGGTTGAGGAAGGAAAAGGAAGAATGTGATGGGGAAGTTTTGACGGTTGAAAACCAAATCATATGAACTGTCTGGATGGAATATAGACATTGAGTCGATACATGTTTGGAACATTTCGATGATTGAAATGCAACCTGGTGAACATTGCTTGGAGCTTTAATTTAATAATTTGATTTGAGATTTTGAAAAGTATTTTTCAGTTGTTGAGTTTTTAAAGATTTTAAGCTCGGACGTGCAATGTAGTGTTGCCTTCGAAATCTTGTTTGATTTTAACAAGAAGTTTTGTAAGAAACTCTTAAGGTTTGTCGCCTAGTATATCGGCATGAAACTTACATGTAGCCTCTTAAATGGTTTGAAAACTTCCAAAATATAGCGTAATATGCAGACACATCCCTCAATACAACCTCAATATTATAAGGTTTCATTTCCAATGCGGAGATTGACGCTAAGTTCATATGTTAAGCTTATGGCGAGCCTGTGTCAACCTGCGCAGTGGAGATGGAACTTTATAATATTGAGGTCGTGAATAACTTAAACAAGACAAGATATCTTGTACAAGAGATCTCTTGTACAAGATCTTGAACATTTTTTTTTCAATAATTGAGTTTTGAAATTTTTTTATCTTTTCCAACAAGAGAAAAGTAAGAAATCTTGCTTTTAAAGCTCTTTGCAAAGAGGTCGCAGTTACATATGAGCCTGAATGTGGCTATTCTTAGAGCATGTATATATTTATTGAAAAATTAAACTCGATTAAACTCGATTAAACTCATGAAATGTTTTTATTATTTTTACAAAACAAAGACATATCAACAAGAACAAATCAACCTTTTGTTATCTTTTTTATAGTTCGAACATATCGAACTCATCAGACGATCGAACATTAAACCCCTTAACAGCTATCTACTTAATCTACTTATCTTCTTGAGACTATTAAACTTTATGGTTCGAAAAGCGTAACAAGAAAACAAGACAAGACAAGAGATTTTTGTGATTTTGGTAAAATATTTTTGAGCAACTTTTGCTTTTTTCTATAATTTTGCATATAGATTTTACGTCGCTCTCGAAAGTTAAGATTTTTGTCATCGGTTTCGTTAATGAGTTTTGGGCGTTTTGTACTGGTACAAGACAAGAATCATGAGGTCAGGTCAAGCAAGAGTATTTTACAGAAAATTACTGAAACTTTTCTTCTTGAGCCTATTAAACTTTATGGTTCGAAAAACGTAACAAGAAAACAAGACAAGACAAGAGATTTTTCCAACTATAAAGTTTAATAGGCTCAAGATGAAAAGTTTCAGTAATTTCTTGTAAAGTATTCTTGCTTGACCTGATCTCATGATTCTTGTCTTGTGTATAGTAAGTAGATAGCCACATTGGCTCATATGTAACTCTGACCTCTCTGCGAAGAGCTTTAAAAGTAAAATTTCTCATTTTTATTTTGTTGGAAATAATCGAAAAATTTCAAAACTCATTTATTGAAGAAAAAAAAATGTTGACGCACAAAAAAAATTACAAACGGCGCCGTATTAAATTTCATGTATTTCGATATCCTTTAATGAAAGATAATTCACGTAATTCAGATTTTCATACGCTTCTACTTTTACGAGAACAAGCAGGGGGAAAGCGTTTTGAAATTTTAAAGCGAACTAAAGGAAGTACCCCATCGGGAAAAAAAATAATTTTTACAGCGGCGATGAAAAGTTAAATAAATATCCCCTGCACGTCCTCTGTTATCGTACCACAGCTTAAAGTCACAAAAACGGAATCCCCATTGATCGTTAAACGACACCAGACGTAAAATAATTTAATTACAGTACTTTGATTGCATGTCCCATGGTTTAGAAAATTAAATTACTTAAAAAAGAACAAAGTATCGTTTAGTCATTGCAATTTCTGGAGAATAAAAATCGTTTTGAATGGGTCGTTTTGATCCCGTCCTGCTTTTTCGAAAGCTGAGCTAGTGTTTGTAATCACGCTTATCGAACGGTTCTAAAGTTTGATGAGTCACGAAAGAACATATCGAACGTTCACCTATTGGGTATCCGTTATAAGTCACGAATCATGGGGGGGAACGGACTTAATAGAGTAGAGACAGACGTGATCTCTAAACATTTTCCACATCTGTAGATGCCATATGAACACTGGGAAAAACGTCGATGCAAAAGGAATTTACTTGTTCGAGTTAACGCAGTTTGGACGTGTTTCATTCACGATTTATGTCCGGTCATGTTCCTTGCTATTAATCAATTCCAGAAGACATTTTTTCGAAAGAAAAAAAATTGAAAAGGGTTCGATGCGTGTGCGATGGGTACAAAGTTTTGTCTTACCAACAAATTTTGTTTGTACATTATGAAATATCTTTTTTTTTTTCTTATAAAAAAAAAGAGATCTCACCTTAAAGTTTCATATTCTTTTGTATGTGGGGAAGTTGTCGAAACATCCAGAGATATAAATAATCCGGCAGGGAAATCGTCTCGCGGACAGTGTTATTATTCTCTTCTTCTTTTTTTTATTTTTTGAAAACAAACCCACTTTATTGATATTCGGGCAGGTTGCCAGAGGATTGGTCTGTTTAGAGTTTCCCATATAAAATCATCGTGGAGGGAGAATCGAGAATAGACTTTGCTGCACGATGGAAATCTCGAGAAGAAAAAATCGTTTACGGTTAAAAACTGACGCATTTACATGAAATTAAAGTAATCCTCGTTATCGATAAAATGGTATATAGAAGTTCCATTCCGGGGTCATTTTTCTTCTGCCACGGAAAGTAATGGCGGTTTTTGGAAAAGGAGAAAATGGGGAATGAGGAAAAGCGATAAAAGACGACATCAAAAAATGGAAAATATAAAAAGATCGTTCTCGAAGAAAGCAAGACAAGATGCTAATGGGATGAACTGAATGAGTTATGTATCTGAAGTCATTATCTTTGGACATTAATGTTTTTTTGTACTCTCACTCTCGTTTATTATTTCATTTTTCCAGAAAATTTTTTTTTCTCCTTCCTTATTGTTTATTTTCCTTGAGTGAAGACATTTAGAGCCTTTTCCCAAGCCGTAGGATCAGGCTTGATTACCGAGCTGTCTTGATTTCTTTTTCTTTTATTATGGGAACATTTGCTTTTTTTAACTTTTGGGGAAATTTTTGATGTTTTCTGATTAATTTAATGAAAAGCGATTTTGTGTTATGAATTATTAGAAAATTTATTGTTTTTCTTTTTAAAACTTTCTTGAGTAGCAAGTCGTTACTCTTTTGGTCACGACTCGTGGGTTTTTCGTAAGTTCTAAAGTCCCGTGGGCCGCTTAGCTGTTATGATTTAGGACAACTCTGAGAGAGATTCTCCTAAATTGCAAAAGTTGTAGTTGGAGAATTACGAAGCCATGTTGAAAAATTTTAGCCCAAGGTGCTATTGGAGAATAAATTGATAAGTACTGTAGTTTTATTTATTAGGATAACTGCAAGTCGAGGAAGCTTTAGACCCATAAGAAAGCTTCGGTTAAAGTGGAAAGACAATGCCTCAGTGTATGCAGGTTGTGGAGGGGCACTGCATTAGGCACAGGCCCAGGATAGATCCGCTTGGAGACGCATTTTTGATGCGGTAGTAGGGCTTCAAGCCTTGTAAGGTCGGATAAGTAAGTAACTTTTAATTATAGGTTAGATTATCTAAAAGTTTCTATACTGAGTCCAGATAGCTGGGCAGTTGATGAATAAGCATTGAAGGCGCGAAATTTATTGCTCTGCCTTAAGTCGAAGTTGGCTAAGAGAGGTACGAAGACATTAGGCCTGCCGTAGATCTTAGCGTAACTCGCTGACATTATTACAATTATGTTGTAGGAATAGAGGTAGGATTTGGTGTAGGAAAAGGTGAAGGATAAGGTGGATGCTTTGGTATAGGAGAAGGATAAAAAGGAGGGCTCCTAACACTGACAGGAAAAGAAGAAGGATTAAGGGTTAGGTGTAGGAGTAGGAAAGCCTACCTTTTATTCATATGGGTCATTTGCTACCTGCTGCTATTACATAGACTGGTTACTTTTCCTTATGTAACCAAACCTTTAAAAGCTCATGTTAAGCAGGCTACCCTGCGCTTCTACATCCTCTATATAAAACTAAAACTGATCCAATTAGTTAATTCGGTCTTTTTGCCCATAAAAGCCGTAAGACGTTAGCTTGGTTTAGCAATACAGAACTAAGTCGTGAAGAAAAAATTTACTCTCTTTAAAACGAACTTTCTGGAACCTGCTGGGAGCTCTAGAAGATCCCAACCAGTTGTTTTTAATGTCGCAAAGTTACACGTTTTAACCATAACGTCTTTCATTTTTCTTAAACGACCAAAACCGTACTCTCTACTTTTTGAGAAAACAAAAAGAAATGTTCGAAGTACGAAGTGATAAAAACGGTGTAAAATATTTACTCATAAACATCACCGGTCGCAATTGAGCCTTTCGGCAAAATTCGGAACATACGAATGCAACCGAACGCTGCTCACGTAGTGATATCTAACGATAGCTTTTAAAACTAGAACCCATTTATTCGTGCACCTAAAACTAGATAGCGTGTTAGTGTATTTGTAGCTAACTGATTTCTTAATTCATAGCCACAACCATAAATTTTTTCCCCTAGTTCTTAAACACTTGTCTTATTTTTGATTTTTTCCAATTATTTTCATTATTGATTTTTTATTTTCAAAGGAAAATGTCAAGTGCTTTTGGTAGCACATTATTTACCATTGACAATATTTTTTTCCTTTCGAAGAATCATTTTGTAAGCTTTGACTGAATAATGAATGCGTTTTGAGTATTTACATTTTCTCCATTTTCATCGATTACATCATTAATGTCTCCTTTTTTGAGTAAGATTTTTCTGTTGATGTTGATGATTCTTTTAATCTATTCAAATGTCTCTCCTTTATTTTGAAATGACAATCGATGTTTTAGATGAGAAAACTATTTTCATATTATTTGTCTTGAGGAAATTGACGATGTTTTTGCATGACAGTTTTGGAGACATTGAAAACAATTGAATATAGAAAATATGATGATACTCTTCTCCGTATATTTATCCCATTGTGAATTCGTATCGCATTCCTAATGCAACTTTTTTATTTCCTTGTGAATTTTTTATTTCCAGGAAAATGAAAATATCATATAAAAAGTAAGCATTGGGGGATAAGAGAATGATGCGGTGTAGCTCGATGAAAAACATGTCTGAAATAATGGGGTGACATTTGTCAATATCGATTATTGATATCATTTTGTTGAAAATGCAGTATTCACAAATTCTGTAGCTGAAAAACAAAAAAAGGAGCTGACATAGGGATAAGCGATCGTATGTTTAGTTTTTGTACACTTTCTTTAAATCATCTATCATTTTCTTTACCACGTAAAATGTTTAGTTGATCAGGGATGGTCCCAAAAGAAGCACACGTGGGCCGCTGTTCCCAGTGAGGAAATTCGAATTAAAAGCTCTCGAGCTTAAAGTCCTCCCTAGCGAAATCAAATTAGGAGCCTTAACTCAATAAGTCAGAGGTGCCCAGAGCTTTCTAGACTCACGCGCAAGCGTTTACTGTCTTGAGACATTTCTTTGATTCAAAAGTAAAAATTAGAGAATCCCCAACCCAGGATCTTTAATTCAATTTCAATAAAACGCATTATAAAAGAAATAACATTTTTTTAATTGATCTTATGTTTTTGTAACATTATCATGAGATTACATTAAACTTATAAAATAATATCTTTTTTTTTCTTCATCATTTGTTTTACAATTAATTACATAAATAATTTGTCTATGTATAAAATTAGAATCATGTTTTTTCTTTAAAACATAAAATACAACAATTTTTATTTTTTATTATCCCTTTTGTTTTAACAGCAAATAATTAACTTTCATTTTCCAACATTACGGAATCCCAAGCATAAAAGGATTTTTACTGATAAAAATTATTCCCTTTGTAAATATTTTTCAAAAATAAATCTAAATAATTTGATTTTTGCTATTTTAAAACTTTAACTATTAGAGTCACGATACGATTTCCCTATAAATTGGTCCATTGGCAATGTATTTTAAATTATAATTATTCTGCTATTGTATTTCCGTTTCATTTGAATTTTTAGTCACTTTAAAAATAATGACAAGATTTAAAACGCTTTTAAATATATGAACAGTTTTTTTTTTTAAAAAGTAATATTTCACATTAAATGATTTTTTTATTAACATGAAGATATAATCGCTACTCACACATAAATATCTAAAAAACATTTATTTATATTTATAAAATACTCTCTTAATTTTTTATTATTTTTAAAATATATCAAGTACTGCAGAAGTAGGAAAGCAATGTCCAAAATCTCGTTTATTGTCGAGAAAAAGGAAAATCCAGTTCTTATTAAGGGGCTCAGCATGGAATTTTTAAGGCTTTTCCTCACTTCTCAGTGCTGGATAACAAACATGCATTAATCGTAATTTTTTTTTTTCATTTCACGCTAAAATTTTAACAATAAACTTGCATATTATAACATGTTTTCATATTCTCTCTACTTACGAATCTACTAAAATGTGACTGGAATAATTTTTAACTGCTAAATATTATAATTAATGAAATTCACCTACAGCTATATTCGAGTCTCAAACTAATTTAAAAAATTTGAAAAGGAGAAACGGAAATATTTGTATGAAGTCTGAGATTTTAATATTTTTTGTTAAAATTTTTTTTGAGTCTTGACTCTAAATAGTTAAAGATTCGTGGAGAAGTAAAAATGATTAGAGGAAAATATTTCATCCTTTTAACTATCACAGGTATAGCCAGCAGCATTTATTTGGAATTCGTTAAAGAGATATTTGGCTAAAATCTTTTTAAAATAACAAAAAATTACATTGGTACATTTGAATTTGTCTTTTTGAATTATTTTTTACATTTAAGAGAAAAATAAGACATGCAGAAGGAAGGATAATTAAAACAATTTCCTGGTATCCTCTCAGGAAAATATATTTCTTTTGTGCGTGAGTAATATTTTTTTGTAAGTTCCTGGGATGATACTCTTTTGCCTTCCAAATCAATCTTTGTCATCGATTCATTTTTCTTTTTTATTGTCAGTCCAGGTACCCGATTGGAATTAAAGCAGCAAATTAAAAATCGTGCAGAAATGAAGCTGCCATGTTTTTTTTTTTTTACTGATTCACATTATCGGTCAAAAAATTCTTAACTAAAGCTGGAGATATTTTCCGACTTTCTGATCAATAAAAGCGAAACCATTAATAAAACTGGAGAAAAAAAACTCAAAAATAAAGATTCTTCTTAAAGCGTGATCTTGAAAAAGGCAACAGACAGAATTTTTACACATTTAAAAAAGTAAAAAGTAAAAAACACTAAAGAAATAAAAATTATTGTTGAAGGATAGATATCACAACCACACCTCTTTTCCAAATACTACTAGTCAAACATGTTCACTAGCGCTCTCTTCGTGAGAGAAAGTCTCTTCTGCTAGTGATGATTTACCGAAATAAGTCGTAGGTCTACCCACTGGACTTTGAAGCATTGTTGCTTGCGCGTTTACGGTATGGAAGTAGCCACCGGCTTTGGGTTTCACGTGCCTGTTGTTTGTTTCCATGTGAACGATTTTCATGAATTCAATTTGTCCTGCTAGTTTTTGAATTTCCTCCTGAAATTAGAAGGAGAGGTTAGAAATGGTGATTTGGGGGTTGGAAGGGCCGGTTTTACCTTTAATTCTTCGTTTTCCTGATAGAGGTCTGCGGTTTCTTCTGGCACTAATCCGATACCGTTTAGGGAAAATGAAGCAGTTACACCTCTGGCTCTCGCTCTGTTGTCCCATTGGTCTCCTTGTCCTCTCCATACTCTCGCAACCTGTAAAAGAATTGGTACATGTAAGAATAGTTTTCAAGCTTGAAAGTTGAAGTTAAATATATTTTTCTTTCAATGTCTGGCCTGGCTAAGCCGACACGAATTGTTTTGATCAAGATGATGATGATGTAAATTTTTAATCACGAATAAATCAACATCATGAGTTCAAAATTTTACAAAAATGTAATTTTGAGGGAAAGAAATTTACCTTTGGACCAAAAACAAGTGCGATCGTTACTGATGTGCTTAATTGAGTTCTGATAAACCCCAGCAAGTATTTAATATCGGGTCCGGCTTGTGGGAAGAAAAAAATGCTGAAAAAAAAGAATTAGATTAATAATTGATAGGTAAGTTGTAAAATTTTTAATTTTTGCTAAAAAAAAATATCTGATAACTACTTCATGTTGAATTTGATCTCGTTTTTTGATGTAATTGTTTAGGGCCCAAAATATAAGGTCAAAACGTCGGCTGAAACCGCAATGGTTTAATTTTTCCATAAAGTCTCCTATACCAAGAATTTAACAAACAGTATTCATCTAGAGACAAGATCGCTACAACTAACTGTTTTTCTCGTAATTTTTTCTTGACAAACTTTTTCAGGAGTTTGTTTGTTATTCAAAATAGAATGGTCGTCTGCATTTCAAGGAGCCTAATATGGAGTGGAAATTTCAGTGAGTCATCTCCCGTACAACCGCAAATGTTGCAAAGACGTTGCGGCAATTTTACTCAATATTCTGTATATAACGGCAACATTGCCGTAATAATTGTGGTTGTACGTGCTACCACATACGAGATCGCCATCGGAAATTCTGAAGCTGCCGTGTTTTCAAACTGGGAGTCATCATGTTGCAAAATACTTAAACCGTGAAACAAACATGGCGATCAGTGGCGTAGCAATGTTAGGAAAGTCCCCCCCCCCCCCTCCCCGCAGAATGTTTACTAGAGGCCTTTTTCAATTTTTTACAGCTTTTTATCTAGCGCAAAATTACTTTCTTGCTGAAAAACTGGGGGCACCTTTAACCTAGGGGTCCCCCGCGACAAGTGGTTGCTACGCCATTGGGCGACTCCCTTCTCGAGATCACGGATGCTTCCAGAATTGGAATCGGCGATCCTATATGTAGGAGACGACTCATTAAAGTGTCCACTTCCTGCTGCAATGTCCAATTCTTTAAAAATTTCTTTGACCATTCTTTTAACGAAAAACTAGCAAAAAATTTCTTGACTGCCTCAAATCCATTATCTTAGTGCAGATTCCACACGATTTTTAGCCCACACCTCCAAAAATTTACTTACTGGAAGGCCACCATTGCAATATTGACAACTGCGATGTTATAAATAGCATAACTGATCAAATGAGCTTCGTTATAAAACGATTCAGCATTCCTCACGTTGTAACACACCCTGATACCCCAAGCTAGGAAAAGCACTTCTCCTGAAACCAAAAATCTATTCAGTATTTCATCCCAATCGAACCAGAACTCAAAAATTTAACAAACCTATTGCAATGCTATGATCCCACCAGTTAAACGTGCATTGTTTAAACCTAAGCCCATTCCCGTCTTTAATGTCCTCTGCATAAGGCGGATCACTCAACGTCCAAGCTCCCAAATAAATGAGCATTACAAGGAGTATCGGAAACATCCATTGCAGGAGCTGTTTATCCGTTAATTTTACTTTATGAGCGGATTTCACGCGATACGTAAGGGAAACCCTCCACGTTTTCATTAGCAGTGCTGTGTACGTAATGCAAAAACCAAGATGTCTACTCCATTTTGTTGCTATACATGAATACATATCTAAAACTGGAAAAATAGCCGCCATCTGCAATTAAAAGTTTAATTTTTGATTATAATTCACGGCTGAAATTTTTATTATTAATAAATTATTTTATACGCACTTCTAAGTACATGATGGCGCATCCTGATAGAGTTATCGCTAAAAAAATAGGACTGGCTACTTTAAAAACTTTTAACCTTCTGTGTTGAAATACGTAGCATATGAGGCACAGTGTAAATATTACGCAGGACAATGAAACTGCCAGCAATGTGATCCTGGAAACGAAATCAAGTTATAAATTATTCTTTATTATTTTTAAATTTTTTAATTCCCTCTTAAATTACAAGGGAAAAAAAATACCTGAAAGGCCAGTTATATGTTGCTAAACAAGGTGAATAATCCTGGCAGTATAGACATCCAGGGGCACATTTATGACATTTAAATACTTCGTCGTACTGATGACTGATATTAAGTTCTTTTTCTTGCCAGGCAGCTTCTATCAATGTCCCATTAAATACTGCTTTCCGTTTGGAGTAGTAGCCAGGCCGACATGTGCATTGATAAGCACCTCGCATCCAACCCGAACCAGGTTTGCTTTCACACTAAAATCAAATAAAAAATGATGTTAAACATAGATTCTAATATTTTATTCGTTTTCCTGGATAAAAATTGGCGCGGATTCGCATATATATTTTTTCCCCCCCTTTAAAGTGAAGCATCATTTCTCAGACACTTTACGATCGGCTGGAAAAGTTTCTTCGTAAATATCAATTTCAAAAAGTAAAGAGCTTCAAAAGTAAACTAAAAGATTAAACAAAAACTTTTCTCGCACTCTCTTTCTCTTTTCGAACTCGTTAATCAAAATCCGATCGTTGCGATATTTGAAGGGGAAATATCTAGCACTTTATCTTTTTGGAAATGTTACTTGTGACAGAATAGTGTTTTAGTTTTTATTGATCTTGCATCCACCGGCTAGAAAGAATTTGGGGAAGAGAAAATGCGTGTAGGGCATGAATAGTTGATCATTTTTGTCGAAGTTGCCAAGAAAATTATTGAAGTTCCTAGAAAACTTTTTTGTTAGCCGAAAACTGAAAATTGGTTTCATAATTGACAAGCGTTGCCGTAGTTGAGCCGCACTTTTGCTTTGGAAAACATGATAGCTTTTTCGCACGTAAAGTGCAAGTAAAAAAAATCCAGGGGGAAGATTTTGCTGCTGTAGCACCGGCCTCTTTTTTCGTTCGGCATTTTAAAGGGAATTCTATTTTAAGTGAAAGTTGTGTCACGAGAATTATTTTCATATTAAACAAAACTCTTTAAACTTTCAAGTTTGAAAGTTAAAGTTAACTGCTGAAAGTCGCAACAAGTGAAAGGTGATCATAATTCTGGTAGTTATTATTACTTTATCTAGAGCCACGAGAGGAAGCAAAGTACTGTACAGGCAGTTGGCACTTATAGTTTGTAAATCGGCTTAAAAGTAAAGAGCGAGGGACAGTTCGTAAATAATAATTGAGTAGGGATATAAAAGTTTCAGAGGTGAAACTACTATTAAACCGGCCTTTTACGTATTTAAGGGGTCATTTGTAAACTTGAATGAGAAAGATTGTAACTCTAATGAGCAAGAAGCAAAATATCATTGGTAAAAATAGTGGCGTAATAATATCTTCAGGGTCACCCCCTCAAAATGTTTTAACAATGTCCAAAATAAGCCTCCGCCTCGAAAAAAGGTCTTCTGAATCCTTTGGGGGGCCATGATATGCTTAAAGCTGCTTTCTTTTTCCACTACAGGAAAAGGAAAGGGCAGTTGGTAAGCCACTGGGTGATAACTTTGGTTTGAATTTGTTGACGATAAAGGATGATGCCATGATCCGGGGTTTCTGCCCCCTCATGTAATATTTTAATGGATGCAGATATTGATGCAAGCTTTTGGCCTGTATAGGTTTTAATAAAATATCACCTTCCGGTCAAGCTTACGACCGTTATGAAGGGTCATTTAAAGGGACTCAAACCATGCTTGGTTGATTCCGAGGCAATGAATGCAAATGGGGAAATTGGATTTTAAAATTCAAAAAATATATTTTTCAATATATATTTTTCAATATTCTATATTGCACAATATAGAGCACTATGTTTTATAATATACTATTCTTTACTATGTTGCACTATATTTTCACATGTTTTCTAAAATTCCATATTCTCATTTTGCACTCATTTCCCCAACCAACCAAGCCGGGTTAAAATCCCACTCGATGACTCTTCAGAATGGCCAACAGTTTTAATCAATATCTGCATCCCCTTAAATATTACATGCAGGGGCAAAAACACCCCGAATCTTGGCATCCTCCTTTTGTAGGTCGAGCTATGTCTGATGTGAGTGGACTTAAAATGGCTGAAAGGCTGTAACTTCTTGTCGAGGCCATCAAAGTCCACGCTTTCGACTTCTTTATAACGAATAAACTTCTGAACTAATATTTCTCAAACTAAGTAATTGACTGGCTTTTCAAAAAAAATTTTAAAAACTATCCCTTTTTTTTAATTTTGACATTCACCTCTGATGTATCATTGTGGCATTTATGCGTTCCTCTCAAAGCTGCTATTTCGGTGGATATCACAGGTTCTTTCCCCACGTCACATTGATTCACCTCCAAACTAGAAACGTCCACATCAACGCTTAGAAAACCCTTCATCCTGCAACAAGAAAAAAAAAATTTACAAAATTTTTCTGCAAAAGTTAAAGAAATCCTTTAGATCCGTTAAATAATCATTTCTCACGGGGGCATAATTCCTGTTATGCAGTGTCAAACCACCTGTTGCACATTCCAAAATGTATCTTCCTGTCAAGATTGACATCGCGGTCATAAACCTGGACAATTTTCCACTGGTCCGAGTCGTGCAACTCTAACGAGCCCCTCTTTTATATCCGACCCTCGTCAAAAGCCCGTCACTTCAAATTTAAAAGAAAATGTTCGAAGATACTTACGCGTGTCTTCCAGCCGGAGGCACGGCCACGCTATACGATATTAGCCATTTTTTAACTATGCAAGAATAATATGGATAGGTCCACCATCCTTTGTGAGAAACATTGGCTGGAGCGTGCATGAATTTCGGCGAACGAAGTCCAGGACTGGAATTTCCATCTTCGTACCAAGGGAAGGATCTATCCGGATAATCCCCTTGCCGCGGATCTTCTTCCTTCACTCGAATGGGCCCGTTGATTTCTAGAAGTGTTACCGTGTCTGCTCCGTCTGGCGATGATGGACGACGCCATGTTACGGATGCGATCACCTGACCGGATGAAGCGTTAAGTGCGAGGATCCGTGATGCAAGGACTTTCCGGTCCGATAATATTAAACTTCTGCTAAGAGCATCTAACAGACCTGGAAATTTTAAAGTGAGTTAGGGAAAGTTGAAAGAGGATGAATAATAAATATTGGGACTGATGTCAAAGCCGATTTAACGTGGGAAATGTTTTCTTGATTTGAATCAGTAATGGTCTTGTTCGGATATGGCTGCTGTAAGAAAAATAGTTGACAGAGGTTTTTTTTGATCAAACATTTTCAACTAAAAAAAAAATGTAGGTTAGAAGGGGTTACATTGGCGTAGCTAGGCAAATCTCATTGAGGAAAGGCCTATGAAGAGATGAGAAAATTTCGGGGAGAGAAATATGATTTTTGAAGGGTTAAGCTAGAGACACTAAATAGACTGGCAGAGACTGGCGAACTCGTAGTTATTAAGAAATTGAAAGACATTTAATTTGCGGCTGTTCTCATTTTTGAAGAATTAGCTTCTGCTTTCAGCAGAAGACAGAACTTCTGCGGGACCTATTGGAAGGGAAACTGAATATTTGTGTAACCTAAAACATCCAGTGATTGACCAAGCACCAGTGACTGACCGGCCATGAGCTAAACATATCCATATATGGTAAACTTGTTTAGCTTATGACTTGGACAATGACGTCGCTTTTGCGGAGAGTTATTAGAGGCAGCAAGTCGGATAGAGCTCGAAATTAATGAAGGTGACCTCATGATGACGAGAGATCTGCAAGATGAAGACCCTCTGGAGTTCGGGAACCTAAGGTTTATGAATACACCTGTCTTTAGATACCTCGGGTCGACGGTTACGCGTGACAATGATACCAGCTACGAGATCAATGCTAAAATCCAGAGTGGAAACCGTTGCTTTCAAGCCCTTGGTCATCTCTTCCGCATCAAGTCCCTATCCCGCCATTCCAAAATTATTTACAACTCCGTCCTGCGCCACGCTGTTCTGTACGGATGCGAGACTTGGACTTTAACGGTCCGAGCCCAAGAGCGGCTGCGGTCATTCGAGAATAAGGTGCTGAGAGGAGGATTCAAGGACCCAATGTCGATCCTATTACCGGACGCGTGCGTGTTAAGACAAATGAGGAGATCCGGGGGCTCACCGACCAGCCTTTTATTACAAGCGTGATAAAATCACGAAGGCTACCGTGGGCGCGACATGTAGCACGCGCTCCGCCAACGAGGGCTATCAGGAAGGTGCTGGATGGTCGTCCAACGAGCCCTAGGCCATTGGGAAGGGGGCGGCTGAAGTGGGAGGTAATAGTCGCACGGGATGCAGTTAGTGTAAGGGCAGCGGCCCAGGATAGGTCTGGACGGTGGAAACTCTGTGATACGGCAACAAGGCTTCAAGCCTTGTAACGCCAGATAAACAAGTGAGTAGGTCAATTACTGGTGCTTTTTTCTTCCACTTTTTCTTTCAATCTTCAATGTGGCGACCTGTCATGGTGTTCAAAATCGGTCGACCCATCAGATTTTCGTCAGCTACCCGCCAGTCTCTTTCTAGATAGGGTCTGTAGGTAAAGCTAATGTAAAGAGGTTTCAATATAAGAAAACAAAATAACTGCAGGTTAGATCTAAAAGTGTCTGGCTTACAAATGTACAAGTCAGGAGCACAATGAGATAGATCAAAAAGGGGAACAAGGGAAAATCGACCTCTTGCATCATCGTGTCGACAGATAATAGTTGCGCCACTGATGCCTACTCTGGCATGGTCAGACTTTTTCCAATCTACTTGCGAGGATTACGAAATCTTAAGGGAAAGCCATACCTACGCCAATGGGGTGTTCTGTTTTATTTGAAACACTTCTAGATAGACAGGTCATTGTTCGAATCCTCTTTCGTTCAGCTTAAACAGAAAGAAAATTAACGTCGAGTGAGGTTTTGAACTTCGACCTTTTAAATAAAAGAAGGAAAAACATAGTGAAATATATCCCCCGTTTCCTATCGTGAAATGTTTTTTTTTCTCCATCCAATATATAGATTCCCTATTTATTTAATTATTCCGCGAAACGATGTTAACGGATCCTTTTTGAAATAAGATAAAGCAAATATCTTTTCATCTTAGTTATGGGTAACCATGGGCGGATGTAATAAATGTAAACAGTGAAATAATTAGTATGGTTTCTGGTCGGAATGAGAAATTCGATCTTACAATTTCTTGATAACACAGGAAAATCGTTCGGTTTGTTTACAATTTGAGAGGTCGGTTCGCGATTTGGGATCAGGGATTCTTTACCCGACTTTGATCTTATTGCAATCTTCTAGTTCACGAATTTTAGAAGAAGGGGAAAATGTTAGCGTGAAATGTATTTTTTCCTTATTCGTTTTTTTCAACCATTTCGGTGTGTAAATGTGATGTCTGGTTTGAAACCTTTGTCAAAAACGGAGATAGGGGTTCTTTAAAGATTTGACAGAAAATGAAATATACTAGGTAGACTGCTGAGTTATTCTCGGTTGGTGATCATATTTTATTTTTCTAGCATTCGCCTGCAGTATCAGGTGGTTTTCAGAGGGTAGATTTAAAATCTAGTTTAAAACTAGGATTTTTTTTTGATTTGATTAAAAATTAGAAAGGATTTACTTTTTTATGGTCTTTAGTAAAATTAATTTAATTTTGTAAAAATAAAATAATGTTTGACTAAATGTTAATATTTTTGTTTCAGGATGTGCGTTTGATCAACAATGCTTGGCGCTAAATCATTGAAGAAAAAATAATCTAGAAGATACAAACGCCAAATACGATTGACTGCTACTCATGAAAATTTTTGTGGAAACAGTGGTAAAGCTTCGAAATGCTTTTCAGCCTTATTCTGCTCGGCGAGAATACCGCATCTTGCAACCAGTGATGTGGAGGGAAAGATTTAGGATGGGCGCAGACCAGGTTGAAGAAAAATTTCATGGACCGAGAACCTGCGAGACTTTTATAGTAAAGATTCAATATATCTCTATCTCGTTCGGCGGCTTTTAAGGTGCAAATCGCCATTATGATCGGAAAATTTCGTCGCGGAGCTGGTTTTCGAAGAAGAAGTGATCTGAAGTAAAGAAAAGGTGAGTAATTTTTATGTCACTAATTATCTTATGGCCGAACTGTCCAAAATACTCTAGAGTAAATATTAACCCCCTGAAAAAATTTCACCGCAAAATGGCCGACCCAGTAGCTTCAAAATAATCAAAACTAATTTGGGAGCTTTAAAGTAGAATGGAAAAAACATACAGAATCTTGTAGATCGTGACGAGAGGAACCCGAATGCTCTTCGATTCGGTTTGTAAATTGCTGACTCGGTGAACATCATTCCCATCCGTAAATTTAGAATTCCCGTTCCGTTCTTGGATTTCTAATCAATTTTTATTTTGATTTAGTGATTTTGGGATTTAGCTTTTTGTTTTTGTTTTTTTTTAGAGTCTTGTATTCACCCTACTTTTTTCTCTTACGGTCGAAATTGAAATCACTCACTCGTCAATCCTTTTACAATCTCTTTCGCATATTTAGCCGCCATTTTAATTTATATCCCCCCGAAAAATGAATGATATTTTATTAAGTATTTAACAAAAATAATTGTAAGGTCTTCGTGCTTGTATCAGACTATTATTTAATGACAAAAGATGCTATAAAATTCTAAGTAGCCAATAAAAGCAGCACTCTCCACGATTTATCGCCTTCGTATTTATGAGATTAAAGTAAACTTTATAATAACAACGTGTCGTTAAACTTTCAACCTTTCTCTAATTTCACAACGTTCCCTTCGCTTCTTTTTTTAAAAAAAAAAATTTTCTTTCAACATTTTTTGCATACTTAAAAAAAATTACATCAGCCATTTTCCGGCTCCTTGAATTTACGAGGGTAAGAGATAGGAGAGAAAAAAAAACGACACGATTAAAAATTCTTTTATCCCCGGCTTTGATTTTTTTATCGTTAAGGAAACGGTTTTTTTTGTTTTGTTTTATAATACCCGAGTTTGATGCATAATATAAAGGGAAAGCATGAACCTTTTTGATATTCCCCGTCGACATTACCGTTGTGATGATTGATGCCCAATTCCTGGAGGAGTAGAGCTGCCATATCCGCTTTCTGCCTTGTCCCGTCGTATCTGGAGGTCTCGAGATGGATCGATACTGTGCGATAATTTTCCGTGACACATAAGGAACCCATGTTACCCGTCGAAATATCGTGGATGGTAGTCAAAGCCATTTCTTTATCCTGTGGGAAGAAGAAAAAAAACAAGGTGGATTCAAATGAGCGTGAAAAAATGGAAGCATAACCTAATTTTTTTATCCCTCCTTTTCTTATATAAAAATAAAAGACGGATTGAATAATTTAATCGAATCCTCTAAGAGCTTTTGCAGGAATGAGATCTTGTTTATGAGAATGACAAAGGGTGTTCACTTCGATTCTTATTCCGACACATCAAAAGAAACAAAATAAAGAAAGGAAAGGGTCGATTGATCTTTTTAATATTTATCTTTTATAGCTTTTTTTTTTTTTTTAAAGGAGATTTTAAGCTCGATGAATTGCTGATGCTTTTTTTAACGTGATTATCAGATTTCCCTTTCTACCAAGTTTTTGCTGATTAAAGGTTTTTTTTTAAAGGATAATGAATGTTTCGTGCCCTAGTTTAGACAGTTGCAAGAATGCAATCATTTAATGAGATTAGGGAAGCTAATAAAGTGAGCTTTCACTTTCCCTTTGAGAAAGCTCAAAGCTCTGTTAACTAAAGCATCTTCAAATGGGTTTTCTTGCCACCCCCAATTAAGAATCTAGAAATGGTGTTTGGTGGGAATTTAAACTCAAGATGAAGCGGCCGATGGAGTTCAAAGAAAAAGCGTTTAGGGTCGGACTACTTAACCTTATGCAAATAAGAGGAAATTTCAGGGTTTAATCTCTTCTCAGAAAGCAGAAGTAGAAAAATTAACACTTTTATTTGTTCATGATTTTTTCTATTGAAAGAAGAGATCGTGAAATTGCCATTAAAATCGTTGATATCTGAATCAGATTGGACCTGAGAAACTGTGATCGCTGTGCGCACTAGCGTTACCAGTGATCTTTTTAGTGCCTGTTTCCGTTTCCTCTATTTATGAAATCATTGGCTGATATTCATTAATATAAGCATTTAAATATTTTATGGGCTTTAGCTACGATTATCTCCTCTCAGGATCTCTCCTTAGCTCTAATATTGCTGTGCTTTGAGAGCCGCTATTCGATTAACAATAGTTTGGGCACCCCTGGTCAAGTAAGAAAAAACTTTCGTAGATAAATGAGAGAGAAATGACGACTTTGACTTACTTCATCCTCGATTACGTTTAAAAGACTTTATTTTCCATCTTTCCAGAGGTTATTATTCATGTTTCTCTTAGGAGCTTGCACATTAATTGCATTATAAAAGAAAAATGACTTGGGGTTCTCGTTTTGCATGTGAAGTTTTTCACTTATCATCGTTATTAGTTGCGCACAAAAAAAGTAAGGTGGAAAATAAGTCATTTTTCTTTTTATTATATCAAAGATTATATTCTCTTGATTCTTTTTTTCTTTTTAAAGAAAAATGGAACTTTTCCATTTTCGAAAAAACTTTGTACTTTTAGTTAAGAAGGAGATTTATGACCGAGGAGGGAAAAGTTCTAAATGTCGAAGATGATCTTGGAGTTTTGTACGTTTTTGTTTTATATTTTTTTCCCTTCATACCTTTTTCGTCGTTGCTTCCCCGTTGGTAAGGGAAAAGCGAGGGCAGAGGACACTCAAAACAGCTAAAAAGAGTGACCTCAGGAGCCAGAACTGGCCCATCACTCGTCTTCATTGGTCCTGAAAAAAAAGAAAAAAGGATTAGAGGGTTTGTTACGTTTGATTTGACGGCCGGTTCGTGAGAAAAGTGTTCTTGTGGATTCTTTGGCCGACAGTGCTGAAAAGTTTAGATTGGACCCGTGCTGTCTTGAGGAGACTAGAAAATTTTGAAAATCGTGTTAGTAAAATCCATTTTTCCGAAATTCTAATGATTGTTTTGCGAAGACCAAAAATTTTACATTAGAGTCTGAACCGCTTGGCCATTCTGGAAAGTACCACCCGGTCCCTGATTCGAGAGAGTTGACTCTGATCTTTCAATATAACAATCTAATACACAACTAATCTTCCCCTGCCTATATTTTCAAAGATACACTCAACGGAGGACTATTGTCCTTTACATACTAAGCAAAACATTTTGTTAAATTTTTAAGCATGAATAAACCGTCAAAAAGCGGTTTTAATTTCTCATCCGATTAATTAATGTAAAAGTTAAACAAAAGCGTCATTGAAAGTTTATTTTGAATTAAAAGGAATTCACCCGAATGAAATATACAGGAAAGCTATCTTATTTTCTAGACTTAAACGTTCACTGACCCAGAACATCCTGTGTGCACGCTACTTATGCCGCTCCCGCCATTCCACTCAAATCAGATTATTATCTTTCAAATGTTATGTATGAAAAAGCAGTAAAATCCACCACGTTATGACATTATTTAATTATTATCTATTTTAATAATCGACGACATTTTTTCCTAGACCCTTCAAAGCTCTGGTCACGCCTGTTCCATGTTTATGCAATCGGAAAATTCGTTTTTCGAAAAATTTGCCTTCATTAAAAAAGCTTTTGATCATCTAAAGCCATTTGATTTTCCCTTTGAATTTTATATTTATAGATGCAGATTTTTTTGAGGTGGGGAAATTTAATCTCCCGGCGAACGGTATGTTTTTAATTTTCTGCTCAGTAATTGTTTTTTTTTCTCTCTCGAGGAATGGAGAAGATTGAAAGCTTAAGGGGTAGAAAATCGTTTATCACTTTTCCAGCAGGAAAAATCTGTCAGGATATCGAAGTTCGATTTGTAACTGAAACTCAACGAAACATAAATTCCTACTTCATTACTCTCAATAAAAGGAACAAAAGATTTGCACAAGGCTTTTGTGTGTTTTCTGCTGTAGAAAAAAAATCCAAAAAATGTTTATATATATTTTTCTTTTAATAAAAGAAGCAATATCGGAGGAGGGTGGTTGTCCTTTTCCCCTCCGGAGAAAATGAACCACGACCAGTAAAAGAAAAGAGGAAAAAAGGAGAATAAAAAACAAAGGTATAATAATTAAATTAAATAAGTCGGAAACGAGAAAAGATGCCTGAAAGCTTTATGGTTTTTCTTTTCTTTTTCCGTTAACTTTTTGCTAATTTTTATGGAAAGAAATGAATGGATGTATGTTGAATAAGTTCAGGTTAAATGGCAGTGGGTTGTTAGTTTTTTTGAATGAGTTTAAAATAATTTTTTTAAAATAGATTTATTTGTTTGCAGCCGGGAGAGGTTTAGTATTCCGCTGCTGTGAGGATCTGGAAAGGTTGATCTAAAATGGCGGCAGATAGATATTTTTGAGTGACAGTAAAAATTTTTTCTTTGTCAAATTTTTTCATCATGTCTCTTTAAATAACAATTTTAGTTCATATGACTTTTATTTTTCAAAAAGAAAAAAGTAATATTAAAAACTGGTCTAATTATTTGGCCAATTCCTCCAATGACTTGGAAATTTTTGGAAATTAGCCTAGAAATCTGTAAGTCAGTTTCACTGTAGTCCGGTTTTTTGAGTTCGGAAGTAAAATACTATAAAAGCAGCGCTTCGATAGAGCTGTTTTTATTTTTTAAAAAAATTGACTCGTATTTTAAGAAGATGGGATGAACTACTGACTAGTTTATAAGTGCCCGGTCTTCTTGTAATGCGGGTATAAAATTTTTTGTTTTTGAAACTGAAATTTTGGAAAGTTAATACGCCAACTCCGCTTTGCATTTCATTTTTATACCAAAAATGTAGGGAGAATTTCTGAGCTGATCTAGGGCGATTGCTAACATTTTTTCCACTTTTTAAGTGTTTTGCCCTTTTTCGCGCTCAAACTTTTACAATATTTGCATAGGTCAGATTAGAAATTCTGCCTATACTTGAGTAGTATTTATATGACGTCATTCAGCTTGCCAGAAAGGTGTGTGAACAATGTTATCTTGATTACCTTCCAACATCTCCAAACATACCTTCGAAATGCTTCGAAAGTCTTTGGAAACTTTTGATGAAAGCACTGATCGTCTCAGAAATTCTTCCTACACTTGAGAATTACTCTTGTGTCGTCATAAAGTGCCCCAAATGGCTGTGGAAACACCTTCAAATACTTTTGAAAAGCTTCCAAAGCCTTCGAAAAAATTTCGGACCAATGTAACTAGTTTTTCGGTCCGGAATTTCGGACCAATGTAACCGCGGCCTTATTTTTAAAAATTGCAAGAGCAAAAGGGCGGTTTTCTTCGATAGCCGCACCCGGATTTTCCCTATTGCTCTATGGGTCAATTCGTGCCTGGTTGTTTTCAAGGCTGACCCATCCTATTGTGCACCACTAATGAAGCATTTTTACTTCAAGGTATCCTAATTTTTCTTAAAAAGCCGTGAAATTCTAAAAAAAAAAGGCTCCCTTGAGCAATTATAACGTTTCGGTTCCATTTATAAACCGAGACGGAGAGTCTTTAGAAAACTTTTCTATACAGTAAGAAGGAAAATTATATGGGAGTACAATAAAATGTTTATCGATCAAAGTTTCTTCATTTTATCTACGGCTGCTTTCTAAAAGTAATTCGACCGGGAAAAGAGCAGATCCATTCGTTTGCTTTTACATTTATTAAATGCTAACTATTTTGCAAATGTATATAATAAAGTAGGATCCTTAAGGATAAGAAAGCGAAATTTGAAAGTATATATTGCGGTTATCTTTATGCATTGTAATGAGAATAAATTAAGAGCTTCGCGGTTATGAAAAGTTGCTGAAGCATTTGCTTGTAAGTAAATTGTTGCTTTGATGTCGTTTTAATTTTAAATTCATAAAAGAGGGTGTATGCAGTGATGGTGTCTTAGCTCGTGTTAAATTAGGTTCTTTAAGAAGATAATTGAAGTTGGCGAGGAGTCGTTTCGTGTAAATTCATGAGATTAGTTTTTTTACCGGATGGTGTTTTATTTCTTTTTGGGAAATAACTTAAGCATCGATCTTGTTTTAGTCTTATAGTAAGGGCTAATGACAGCCATATCCCATGGCCATCCATATAATTAATAAATTAATGTAGAGTTTATATGAGCTACGACTAACTCCATGTTTACAAAGGCTGTGGCAACTTTAAGAAGGAAACGCATACTATAATCCCGAGCGAAGTTTAAAGTCACTTCCTGAAAATTTATTCAAGTTTCAAATAATTCCCTTCTTGATAATTAATGGTTTTCGCAGCTTTTAGTCGAGGTTTTCTCACCCCTTGCTAGAGGTTTAAATCAAGGTGCTTCTTATTTTTTTCCCCTCAAGCGTTTTATAATGAAAACGAAGCTTATTCGATTTTTCGGAAATCCGATCCTTCTTCTCTTTTCCGTTTAACAAAAAAAAAAACCTCGCCTCTCCGTCGATATTATCCAGAAGTCTACGACTTTCTATTAAGTTTTGAAAGCCTTCGGGCACGTAATATTTTTCTATGAAAGGTAAAAAAAAGAATAAGAGACGTCGAGGGCTCTTTTATACATATATCGCTTTTTTAAATATTATTTTTTATGAGTTCAAAATTCATTTTCAATTTTTTTTTCTCCCTCACAGATAATTTTGCAATCTACCCGGGAAAATATTATGTAACTCATTCGATAAAATGTAAAAAGTTTTTAATTTTTCCTTCCGGAAGATCTAATAAAATCATTTCGCGATGCTCCCGCGAAAAATAAAAAAAGGTAAAAATAAAAAATTGTTTTTCGAGGATTTTTTTTTCCCCTTTCGCCAATACTATGACGTCTCGATTCAAAACTTTTATCTGGAAAATTCGAAATTCAGATTTATTCCTTTTTGATCCCTTTTAACAAATAATTTTTGATGAGTTAGGCATCCTCATTCCAGTCGGGATCTTTTAATTAGAAATCTTTCACATCCGATTGTTCAAGAGAATTTTCCTTCGTTTTTCTCGTAAAAGGACAAAAGTTATATCTAAGTTATTCTAATTGGTCGGGATTTTCTTTTCCTCGCCTCCAGGTTTATTTTCAAAAATTCCAGTAATCTAGGGTACGGTGTTTGCAGAAGCAACCCCACTTTCCCGGTTTTATATTAAACATTTTTCACTTATTAATCATTAACGACATTAATTCGGTGAAGTCGAGATTTTAATCCAATAAAGTTTGGATTATTAGATTCCATTAACTTACTAAAGATATAACTAGATTCTTTTTAATTGGACACAAAAATGGGGTCTTCTCTAGGGGTTGTCGTTAGATATTATTAATAGGCCTTCTTCATCTTCATTTAGAGCTAAATCCGAACTAGGCGAACAATTTTTCAAATTTTTTTATGATTTTCTTGGTTGGAGGCGATTTGAGAAAGGTTCATAGCCCATTTAGTATTCATAATATAGCCAGGAGAGGATTTTCGTGTTTGAAGTATTTTAGCTGATCCTTTTAAGTTTTACATGGTTTCAGCTGCAGGAAGTTCTCCATTTTTGTGTAATCGATATCTTTTTTACCGATGTATAAGGAAGTTAAAAATACTATTTTTGAGAAGTTGATATTGTCAAGGGAAGCATTTCCATTTTCTTGTTTATTCTTTCCTTTTGTTATTCTAATTACATTGTTTTCATGGACAAGACCTTTCAAGGAAATTCATCAGTGAAGCATTTCTCCTTGGATCTAATAAAACGAATTTTTTATTGGTTATTGCGGTCGATGAAAATTCGAAGAAAAATATTATTTGTGACAAAATTAATTTAGTTGTGGAGTATCCATGTGAGTAGAAGTTCTTCTCAACAAATCGGCTTTGGCAGGTTTTGACGTGGACAATTAGAGCATATAGTAGGTTTGTTGTTTTTATGTTCCCTAAGTTGAAGTTAAAAGGTCAACGTTAGAAATAGTTTGTGCAGGCATTACCATTCTAGTATGATAATTTTGAGTGAGATGGAGGTTAGAGAAAATTTTTTCATCCCTTTTTGAAATATTTAAATTGCCTTAAGGAAACCATGCAAACGCTGGGCAGAATTTCGGTTTTCTTTATCACGGAAATAATCCCAGGCCTATAAACAAGAAAATTCTTTAATCGTTTAAGAATTCAGAGAATTTCAAGTCAGAAATGAAAGGTGTGTAGCGGAGACAATGTGAATTCGTATGACTGTATTTGTTTTTCCTTGCATCAAAATTTTCTTCCCGTTTTCCAAAAAAAGAATGAAATTTATGTCCGGCAGCTGGAGTTTGGTTGTTCTAATTTAAAGTCTGAGTCTATAACAGGGAAAAATATCAGGCGAGGTTTGAAGCTTACTAAAGATCAATCTGGACCTGCCAAAATGGCCCCCATATTAAGGTTTGCTTCCCTAGACCACCCTGCGGGGTGGACATGGGGTGGTTGCTGGGTTTTGATGCTGGGAGACCACACGATTAAACCCAAATTTTACGAAAAAAATTAAAATTAAAATGAATGTAATGCTACATACCTAAATTTTATTTCATTTCCTTCGTCGTATCCGCGTCACGTTTTTCTTATATATCAAATTTTTCAACTAAAAAAATATAATTTTAATTTTTTAAGAAAAATAAAAACAAGCTGAAGCCATTTTGGAAAACACTTAGCATAGCTTCGAAAGATGGCTTCTGCTTTATCATCATGGCTTCTGCTTTGTTTTTATTTTTCTTATAAAATCAAAATTATATTTTTTTAGTTGAAAAATTTTAGATAAAGTTCCGTGCGTATGGCCTAGAGAAGCAAACCTTTAGAGGCGTAGTAGGGACACTATTTTTTGAAGTAAGAGCCGCTGCTTTTTCAAATGAAGATCTGTTCTTTCCAGATTTAAATTTTATGATTAGGATTAACAAATTTTTAATTCAAAAATCTCGGCATCCATCATATATTTTTTAGCCATTCTCCTCTAATTTCTCACATCCTCGTAAAATCAATTTCATTCTCCTCCCTTCCCCTTTAGTTTTATACTATAGAAAAAGTTTGCTTGTTTTAAAGCGTGCAGACATTTTTTCTACATGATCGATGTCCCTTATAATTTTTTTTAAAAGACATTAACATTCTCAAAAGTAATGGCAATGACATTAGCTTAGAAACCTTACATGGTTAGATTAAATTAATTCGTTTCAGAAAATGAATTATACTTATCAAAAGAAGATACATCCTTTATTCTAGATGAGAGAGATGAATACGTGCTTTATATTCACAATCGCGAAAGTATTACTTTTCGGATTTATCTTGAAATAAAATTTTACAAGCATAAGATCTTTATTTAAAGTGTACGTCTAAAAGCTTTTTAAAGATATGCGCAGACGTAGTGCTAGAGAAAAGGACCGGGGGGTGACCAACGCAAGTCCGAATATTTTTAAATTATGCCTCAATCAGGGTATTATAAAAATAAATGAAAAAAAATTTCAGTTTCTAAAGATTTCTGTGATCTTCTTATCAAACTCAAGAACAAAACTTCTTTGACTTTCTTAACTGAAAGATTCTAACCACATCAAAGTTAAAACCGAAAACGTTGCCTAAATAAATAATAGGTGAAGTTATCAAACTGTTTTAAGTACGAGGATTGACATGGTAAAAGCTCTTTAATCCTTAAACGAAAGAATTCCGCACGTTCAATCTTATTGAAATTTTCTCCTCTTCTTCACAATAATTTTTGTATCCTTTCCTTTTTTTACACTTTTGAGAGTGCTCAAAATATCAGAAAATTTTTCTATTCAAAACTTAACACAAACGTAAAGTCTTTTTATCAGGTTGGCCCCTTTCAGCTCCGGTTCCAACTGTTCGCACCCCTTAAATAACGCTCGTCTTTTTTTCCAAACCACTCGACTCGTAAAAAAAGCCTTATTGATGGAAAGCTATATAAAAAGTCTTTTACAGCTCGGAAGCTGACAAAAGGCAGATTTAAGATTCGTTTTAAGGAAAAGTCTTCGTATTTTACGATCGGAGCCATATACACGGCAAAAAATGTACCACCCGAAAAAGCCTTTACAAGATCCTTTAGGAAAAGACGTGACGTGAAATCAAAATCTGCTCCTTGATTTTTTTTTTTTTAAAAAAAGAAATTTGAGAAATTGAAGCGGAAATTTTTAAAGCTAGCGATGAAAATGAAAATGATGTGCTAGCTGTTTATTGGCCAAATTTAAAATTTATCCATTGATGGTCCGTTTATCCGTTTGTTGGATTAAAGAAAAAACCTTTTTAATATTTTCGCAAAGATTTCCATTAAAAGTAAAGAAAGGGATTGTATTTTATTAAATTACGCGATGAAAACATTTTAAATAACTAATTGTTGGGCGAGAGTTGCGTACACGAAATTGAAACAACGTAATTGCGATAAGGCACGTTCCCAGTGTGCTTATGCATAAGTCACAGATGTAGCCAGACTTTTAAATTAACAAAACATTTCTTTTTTCTCATTTTTTTGATTTTTTCGCCATAAAATAGAATTATGAGATTTTCAATTTACTTAATCTAAAATACGTTTTAATTAAAAAATAATTTTGAGTCATTCCACTTGAAATCGTTCAACGTGGGCGCTTATGTCTTTTTGCTTTTTTTCTTGTTAATTTTGTTTGATCGTTGAATGTAAAGATTTTCATATCTTACTGGTTGAAGGTAATTAAAAGTTAAAAATTTTTTTTTGGCTATTTGAAAACATTTAATTTTTAAATTATTTAGTGAAAGGTTATGGAAGTGATGAGCAAGGCTTTGAGTAAAAACTTCAAGCGGCTCAGATTTGAGAAGGAAAACTAGTAAGCAATTTTCCTCGGTGAAAAATTCCTCCTGACAGAATTATTTAGTCGTCAGTGGTTTTCTTCTTAGGGCCAATTCCACCAATGAAGTTGAAAAAGTAATCGAGTTTATTCCATTGTTTAAACAATTTTAATCTCTTTCTCAGGCTCTGCAGCGGAAAGCATAGAGGATCTGCAGGTCCTGCTCGATTCGGTAAGTGATACCTGTGCTCGATATGGGTTGTCTATCAACATTCAAAAAACTAAGTTCATGATCGTAAGCAAAGAGGGTGATCCTGTAAGGCTCACAGTGTACGGCGAAGAAATTCAACGCGTACCTGAAAGCATGGTATTTACTGTAACACAATCCTCATAGGCTTTGTGCCTCTCAGTGGTTCAACATTAATTTAAAAAAATAATATTCACAAGATCCGAGCACAAGCAAGCAATCCTCGGCTTCGCCCCTGACATGAAAAAGTACAGTCCAAATGGGAAAAATTTTCCTTTCTAACCGAACCACCATGAATTTATAATTTATTTCACCTATTATTTTTTTCTTTTAACTGAAAAAACGATTTTTCCTCAACAACCTTTAAAAAAATTTCCTCGGAATCGAAAATTCCAATCATGTCAGTGGAAAAAGGCTTCTTATAAAACTTTTAATACCTTAGCACGGTATTTCTTCTCCTTTTTCTTTTTCCCATCTTTTATTTTATTTTTTTTCCCTTCTTTCGCCAATTGGCCAGCTTGCATTTCGAGCTCAGGAATTTTCCCTCTTTTTAGAGAATGTTGAAAATTCCGGGAATATTTTCCATCCCCCAAACAATTTATTCAAAATTCTCTTGATTTTATTTAATTAGATCCTTTTTAACATTGATTAAATCAGCGTAAAAACCAATCGAACATGTACCATCGCACAAATGATAAGGCACGGTTGAATGACCATCGGACACATATACATCCACTCGACATCCCCCACAATTCTCATGCATGCGGGAAATATATTCATATTACAATATATTTTTCGAGTGTTTTCTCGAAAAACATCATCCCGTATTTAAATAAAACCGTTTAAACGCGAGGAATTCTCATTTTCGACCGGGCGGAAAAACACATGCGAAAGATCAAACAAACAGAACCCTGTCGGGTTGTCAGTGTTATTTTTTCCACTGGGCATGAAAAGAAGGTTTTAAACGTAAGTAAACGAGCGTTTGAAAAGGAATATATCCCTGAGGTTCGTTTGAAAAGTTGCCGAAAACCGGAGATAAACGAACCGCAAAGTCCGAGGAGGAAAAACTTGAGTTGAGGGGAAATATTGCTGGACTCCAGAAGCCCCGGTATCTGGAAATCTGGGTCATCGGTGAGAGATTCTTCCCTTGTGACTTAACTTTCACTTAACCCACTGACATCCAATCCGGGGATTTGTTTTATTTTACAAGTAAAAAATAACACGATGGGGATTTTTTTTTATTTTAAAAAAAAGCTTTTCTCGTTGGGAATCGATCGGATTAACCGCTTACCTTTTGTAATTTTTGTGACCACGTGACACCTGGTTTTAAGTGTCTCCTGTGCCTCCCATAATGATTCCGGATATGTGAAGCTATGTTGGAATCGTTTATCGGGGTTCCTGTGCTTTCATATTTGACCGATCCATCCTTGTTTTTGCGTATTCCGTATCTGAAGGAAAAATAAAAATGGATATTAATGTGATGTAAATCAAAAAGTTTCAAGACTAGAAAAGTTTAGAGGAAAAAATCGGGTTGCAGAAGTGTTCCGGAATATTTTATTTTTTTCTTCTTTGAAATATGACAGAGGAGGAAAAATACATCATAAAAATAAATGTATTCAAAGTAATTGTTAAACATTTATCTATTTATCGAATAGAGTTGGATTTTTGAGCCTAAATTGTTATGTGCTCGAAACTGGATTCGCCATGATGGTTTCAAAAGCTTCTTATATTGAAGAGAGAGAATTCAACTTCGGGTGTTCTCGGGCGTTTCCGTAACTTACATAAGCTAACAATAAGGGGCCTCACTTTTGTCGTGATTCCAAACGAGGAGTTTTGCTCTCCATGGATTCTGTTTTCTAAGCGCTTTATTAAAAAATTATGGCGGATTCCATTTTGAGATTCGACATGTCGGCTTTCAATTTCAAAATGGCGTTTCCGTGGATAGCTACTCTGCTCCGGCTACAAATTATTTTGTGATGAAATCTCGTTAGTCATTCAAGGAAAAAATATTTCTTCGAGCCGCCCCTGAGGCATGTCAGTTGAATCATTCTGGCATCGCAGCCAATTTAGAAAAACGTTTAGAATTGAAAGGAAAAGAGCTCTTTTTCATATAAGATTTTCTAAAAATATATTAATGTCGTTATGGAACTGAAAACGAAAAAAAAAAGACTTACATTCGTATTTTGATAGAATCCTCTCTTTTACATAAAACTCAACGTAAAGGACAATTTAAAGCTTTTTTTCTCAGGGTTTTAATATTGCTTTCGTTTTTTTTTTCTTAAAGAAAATGATTAAATTCTTCATTGGCTCAATTTCTTGTATTGTTTTTCTTTTCGAAAAGAACTCGGCGCTTCCTCCCGCTCGTTGTTACCATGGATTCATTTTTTAAAAAACCTTTATTTGACGTTATATAAATGAAGATTATTTATTCTTCTCCTCCATTTCCCTGCTTGACGTATTTATTTAGTTTTTCCAAGGAAATAGAGCTTTGAAACATTTTCGTTGTATTTTTTTTTATGTGTGGAAAAGGAAAACGGATGTGTGATGGTTCATGTAAACAATTAGCAGGAAGGAAATGGGTTAAATTCGTGAAACTAACGTGATTAAATGGGAACTTTTTGTTGTAGTTAGATTGAAGCTGCTGGCTGGGGCTGGTTCGAATATTAGGAAAGAAATTCTAGAAGTTGGGAAAACTGTGTTGAGTTGTTCATGGTTAATGATGTTCCACTGGGGCTGAATGATTGAGCCTGGGTTTAATTTCGAGCATTGCCAGACCTGGACCGATTTTAGGGATACTGCTAGCTCAAGGCTTAGAAATTCGACTTTTGCTAGTTGAGGCATGCACCTAATGAGCAAATTTTCTGATAAAAAACTGACCGTTGCCGGCACAACAGGGTGTATACTGAGTCAATTTTTCCATTATTTTTAAAAAAGTCATTATAATTCATTAATTTACAAATTATTCATTATTTCCTATTATATTGATGGTCAGAGCAAAAAAATAGTGTAAACTATAAAAATTTAAAAAAAAGTAACAGTGAAAATGGCGCTTTTTGAAAATTTTTCGGTCCTTGGGACCCTGACCCTTCTTCCCTGACTTAATCTATTGCCTTTGCTGGACAAATTTTTTCTTTGATTTTTCAAAAAAATACTAACGAGGAAGAAGAGATAGTTAAAAATTTTAAAAACTTTAATTTTTAAAGAAAACCTCTTCAAACATTATCATTATCATTAATTTTTTTTAAATTTCGAAAAAAATATTTCACCACTCAAGAAAAAAAAAAGCTCACAAATATCGGATGTAGGTCATGCATGTGCCGATATAAAATTTCATCTCTCATTAGCTGTTGGTAATTTCGTCATCGGGATACACTTCATTTACTCTTCCGAGGTAAAGAGAAAAATTTAAAATCGACAACTCTATGATTATATTTAGTGCATCCGACATTCAATATTAGGTGTTAGTTTATTAATCCAATTTTTTTCGAAAAACATTGAAAAAGCAAATATTTTGAATTAATTAAAAATGAAACGTGATGGAAATTATGCCGCGCGCTCATGGTCGCGTCCGAATCTCGATTATAGGAAAGGATGAAACTGACTTAATATCCTTGTTTCCCCGCGACGATTAATCAAGATCGATCAGCTTTCGATATTGGTTCGTTTGTTAAGAAAATTGAATTTTAAATTAAGCTATCAATCACGAATGTACTTGAACCCTTTGATGTCCGAAATTTCATCATTTAAATTTTAAGAAAAAAAAATTAAAATGAAGAATGAAAATATTACAGCATTAAGCAAAGGCTTCTTACTTGTTTAGTGCTAAGGCACGTGAAGCCGTATTTAACGATTGCGAAATTTGAATCTGGTTATCTGGCTAAAATTAGAAAGTTGGATGTAAGCATGAATGGAAAGAAAATTGGACCCCTCGTGACATTTGTTTACAGTCGAGAAGGTAAACAGAGTAGCCAACTTAGCAACTTGTAGCCAAAAGCTCTCAAACCTTTAGCAACTTTCAAGCCTGCATTCCTCAAGGGGCGAATCTCCATAAATTCATTTACGAATAATTTTACCACTAACTTCATCCCCGAATTCACTGACACGCTTTATGCAACAATATCAAAAAGTCTCCTCGACGATTTGCATTCCCATGAAATTTCGTTCAGATGTATGAAACTTTACGTAACTTTCCAGACAACTTTGTTTACAATCCTTATATGTTTTGACTCTTCAATCGAATTACTAAACCTTTAGGGTCGTAAAGAAACTTTTGACAATCTTTTATGCCTAATCGCCCTTGAAAAACAGAACGCGACCTTGGATTAACAAATAAAACATTGAGGAGCACGAAGTCAAATCCTAAATCTAAAATCTAATCTTCTGCTTTTTTTTTCGTTCAATATTTCCTTTATTTAGATTCATTTCCTTGTTTATTTTTTTTGTGAATAATAAATCAATGCAACCTCATTTCCATTGGAAAAAAAATCTGATTTAAATTTTTTTGAATTAAGTAATTTTTCCATTCTTCCTACACGAAGAGTAAAATAAATAAGGAAATGAGTAAACCTATTCGTAATCCACAATTTGTGAATAAAAAGATTGCTGGGTTTAAATAAGGATATAAATTGCATATCGTACTCCGCTAGGGTCGTTTTTTGGGAGAGGGGAGTTGGGTCATGTTGGGCCGCGTGGGAACCGAGAACCTGGCAACTGCCTCTACTGCCACCATACGAGGTTCATTGCCCCGTAGAAACATTATATATTTTTCATCTCAGTCGCATCATCTAATACTCCATCACAACAACACCATAGCAATCACTCTCGCATTCGCGCCCCTCGAAAGACCATGGTACAGTCCAGTGGCGTAACAATATTTTCGCCCCCCCCCCCCCCCCCCCCCGCAGATTAAATAAGTGGGGGTCCCCGTGAAAGATTTAGAAAATTTCTTGGAAGCCCCCATGAAGAATGAATTATGCCGGGGGCCCCTCCGCAAGAGGGAACTAGCGGGCCCGGTTGTTACGCCACTGGTACAGTCAGTGGCGCCATTCCATCACAATCTACAGGAGGGCAAATATTCTTGCCCTGGGGGGGCAAAAGCACCACTCGATCCTTAGCTTATGGAAGAAAAACTCCCTCCCCCCTAGAAGGCCCCCTGCCCCCCTAAATGGCGCCACTGTACCCAGTGGCGCGAACACCTCATAAGATTTTTAAAATGCCATAAGACAAGTATGGGCGTCATCACCGATGCCGTCCAGAGCTCGATCTGGCTTTCAGCCGCAGTCTACAATCTGTCTTTGGGCCTTTTTTTTACACTGTCCGAATATGTATAATCCTCAACTTTTTCGAACCTATTCCACGGCTTTTTTACTTTTTTATTCATTCAAAATATATATTAAATCTAAACGAACTTTTTTTCAAGATGGAGAAACCCTTATTTTTGAACAAGAAAAAAGTCTCAAGGACGGAACAAAAGATGAAGAAAAAAAGCTTGGCCATTGAAAGGGGAGAAACGGGAATTCGGCAAAGGTCGAGAGGAAATGATCCGTACTAACGATGTAAAATCAACAAGCCTTGCTTAACCTGGGAAAATTTCATTTCTCTCTCTAACTGAATTGAATTATTATCATTCTGTTTCGAAGTTTGAATACCTAACTTGGCAAAATCCCATCTTCGAGGATGGGAAATCGATCCTCGCTTTTGATTTTTGCCTGTCTTACCTCATCTTATTTCCCTCCTGACCAAGACGTCTGCGCTTTAATCTTTTATCCATTTTTATTGAACATTGAAGAACGAAATAAATTTCAAAGGGCGGGGATAAAATTGATCTTGCCATCACTTTAAAAATTTTACTGACCTGACCACAAGGTTATTACCATCAAAGAAAAACAAAGAAAAAAGCGTCATTTTTTGAAAACACCTCGACTAGTTCACAAAATGTTTGTAATTAATGAAATTCTGTCATCTCCAACTTAATACAATGATAATGAGTTTTAAAATGAAGGAACATTCATTTCATCTCTCCCAGAATTTTCTTCTAATTATTTCAAGTGGTCAATGGAAATTTTTTTTTCCTTTATTTTCTCTCCCCATTTCTTAAATATATAAGGAACAGCTTTTTCATTTCCACTTTTTTTTTCACTCTTTCTTTCCCTCATATTTTTCCAGTTTGAAAACTTTTTTTTTGTTCCTCAACGAAACTTGAGACGAAGAGCAAAACTTTTGTTTTGCGAGACATCTTTTTCTTCTTCTTTTCGTGTTTTTGGATTTCTTAGCTCATCTTATAATAATACGTCCTATGGGATACAGCGAGAGTTATTTCGCAGGGAGAATATGATCCTGTCAATAAAAAAAAATGAGAATCAGAGATTCGTGCTTAAGTGGTGAAAGGTGCTTGTTCGTTTAAAGCTTTAATGGCCTGCAGCTGGCCTTGCAAAGGCACGGAATTAAATTCGGAAACTCGAAATGACTCTATAAGCTTAAAGGTTAGTGAAGCCTCGCTAAAGAGCTGGCACGCTGCTGACCGTTTTTTGGCAAGACTCTTGTTGTTTTCCCTTTTCGTTTAAAAAAGGATTTTTTCAACTTTGTTTCCATCTATTACCCGGATAAGCCGATCTATCCTTCTCCGTTTGGATTTAAGCATTATATCATAGAATCAAAGTTGTGGGAAAGTACAACCTCCCCCGACTCACCGTCTACCTTAAGCGTTTTAAACTTAAAAGCCGCGCGTAGTCGATAAAAAATAAAGTTTTATCACCGGGGGAAAAAAAAAACTTGTTTGAACTTTGGCGTTTTTTAAAATATTTATTTTTATCACGAAAAATTCAATACGCAAGTTTTTTTTCCCTCCCCGTTTTCTTCAGAGAAAATCTGTGATAATACAGCTAACGCGCTGTTTTAAAAGCGTTCTTTTGACATGCCCTGAAACAGCAACGACGAGTATTATATCTGATATTGTTGCTACGGCAACGTTGGTTGTGTAGTTATTGTCTCCTTGATTTAAACGACTTCATTTATTCTTTGGGTTTGTTAATGTCTTGTTCACCTGGTTATAATCTGGTTTTCCAGGAAAGAATAGGGATCAGTCGTTTTGATGATGAGGGGTTAAAGATATTAAAGGAATCCATGAAATCCTTTGTGGAAATTGTATTATTAAATTTCCGGGAAACTCTGATACCTATTTGTAGAATACTGTCCGGAATTATATTGTTGATTAAAAATTGTTTTGGGGTGTGGATGATGGCAATGAATAAATGTTTCTGGAAACTGACCCTAAATTCCGTGCGTTATTTTGCGTTCTGAGCGGATTTTGAAAAATCTGACGAGATGGAGATTGTTTTTTTGCAGTTAGATCACATCTTTTTTATTTTAAGGTCGGAATTTGCAACGTAGCAGCGTTTTTATTTTGCTTTATGGGATCAAACTGAGGAATTTCGAGCAAAATCGGAGAATTTTAAAGTATAAGATCTCAGCAGGATTTTCAGGAAAAAGCTGCAATGAAAAAATTATTGCTCGTGCACACTCCGGTCTAAAAATAAAGATGGCATAGTAGAGATTAGGGGATTGTTGTGCATTTTTTATTTCTTTACTGATAATTTTTTATTATTTAGGTGGCGAGTCAGCCGTCTGGATGGAACCTGCCTGCCGTGGTATTTGTTGATGTGGCAATAGAACTGCTTAACCACTTACAGCCAAAAGATGATGGAGAAGAATATTATTACCTGCGAATGTTTCAATGCGGATTTTTTCGGCAGACACATGTAAGCAGAAAAGATGCTTTATCAGAGACTGCTGCCGTAAAAAAAAATTTGTCAGAGAGAAAGAAAAAAAATTGACAATAACACGGTAACTTTGCGCAACATCTCTGCAATAATTATAGTTGTGCAGACAACATCGGCACAACATTGTGCAATATTTCTGCAACATTTGTTATTGTGCGGGAAGAAGATCAAGTTGCTTAAGGATGTAAGTGATAGCTACTGGTAATTGCAAAGGTTTAGTATCTTTGGACAAGAAAATGTTCAAGGACGATGCAGACGAAGACAAAGAATGGGCGAATTGGTTGTAGAATCTGAGAAAAAACCAGTTCGGCGTTAATTTAATAAAGATCTTTTATTCGGCGGTCTCAATGGTCGAATTTACGACAATGATCGCAAATGTCCGTGTAGGGGTGTCCCGTGTTCTGGGTGGTGCATTTAAGGGAAAAAATCTGCATTCGTTTATTCACTTCGGGGCTTTAAAAAAACAGAATTCAATTAGAGTCTAAATAAATTATTTCCCTAAAGCGAAGGATAGGAATTTCCAGGAAATTTTACGTAGGAGTGAAGAGACCGTGCACACCTGCATTAAATATTCCCTGAATTTCCTCTTGCTTCCAGGCTAGAATGGTAGATATCGTTATCAGGTTTTCCCCATTGTACGTAGCTAGGGGTTTTATGGTCGAGGAACCTAATGTAGAACCTGTGATCGTTTTTAAATTTTTTTGCTGAGTTAGACAAATGTTTGGTTTTTTTTATTTGAGTCGAAAGGTATTTACCAGGTAGCCGGAGGGTGAAGTAAGTGGCATGTAAGTTATGACTTTTGCTCCGCATAGTTCCCCGTGGCTCCCGACTTTAAAAACAACTTAGTTGTTGGCCCAGTAGGCAATGTGCTCGTGACGTATCTCGTGACGTCACGAATCTAAAGACCTATATTTAGCTTATATTCGAGTCCCCGTATTGATTTTGCTTAACTTGCGCCTTATTCGCTTCTGCATAAGCTAAGAATAGGTGATTGTCCCCGAATTGATATTGCCTAATCCAGTCGGAGGAAGGAGCACGACGTAGCCTGTTAATAGTAATGACGTGCCACGGTCTCTTTTGGAGCACATCATTCCCAAAAAAAAGATTGATATGATTAGGTATAGCCCGATTCATTTAGCCAAGTCGCTTCAATAAGCAACTCTGAGACTTGTAGTACTGAATTTGTGGCTTTGTTTTTTCAAGCTCACTCAAAATTAGGGTGGTCTGAGCCTCTTATTTTTGTAATTTTTCCACCAAAAAAGTAATAAAATTTTTTCTCTAAAAAACCATGGAACTAAACATGAGAATGATTTACTTTTTGTTCAAAAAAAAAAAACCTCTACAGAAAACAAAAAAAAGCGTCTCGAAAAAACCTGCTTCTATTTAATTTTCTAAAAAACGAAACGCGATAACTAATTTTCTTTTTCATTTTCATTTCTCTTGTATACTGCGCTTTTTTATCTCCTTTTTTGCCGCTCTTTTCCGTAACTCTTTTATGTCTTTTATTGCTCCCCATTGGGATTGTGCTCATTACCGTAATAAATAATTATTTATTACAAAATATTTTATAACCTAAACTTTTAAAGAAAGAATAAAAAACGAAACCGAGACGCTTGATCGAACGGAGACTGATTTCTACCCGTAATCCCCCAAGGGTTTTTCATAGTCGATTAAAATCATTGTGATGAAAATTGCACATAACCGTTAAAAATTTTTCATATTTCCTTAGCTTTTTAGTTTAAATTGCATTCAGTGTAAAGAAAACAGAAAACAACATTACCAAAGACAAAAAAATTTTTTTTATCATGCACGCACACACGCACGTACACGTCCAGCATTACGTTGCCATTTTAACAGTTGCTTATGCTACGTTTCTACGAAAAATAGAACCGTGGTAAATTAATTTTTCTGCCGGGCATGGCCAGGCATGAACGCGTGATAATAATGGAAAACTTTTTTTTTCTCTCTCTCTTCTCTCCATTCTCATTCCAGTTCGTCATCATTAAAAATCGTTTCGATTTGAGATCTCTATACCCCGCTTGGATGTTTTGGAATAAAAGTGAAACGTCATTTCGATTCGATTTCCTCACATCGCTGACAGATTTAGTGAGAAACTGGAAAAAGAAAAAAAAAGAGGGGATGGGGGAGCGGAGGAAAAAAAAGCAGCAAGCGTTTTGTTAAATTTATTTACGATAGAGTTTTGTATTCCAACGCGTTTTTCCCATACCCCTAATGTTTTTTTTTTTTTTTTTTCGTCTTTTGCGACGCACAATCTTTACAAAATAACCTCGAAACGAATTTTTTTCCCGAGAAGGTTAATGGTTTTTAAGATCTCAGTTTTCAAATAATAAAAAAAAGGCTAAATGATTTCGAAAGAATTCTGTTTTCATTCGTTTAATTTTTAATATGAACCACATGCCGTTTTAGATTTGTAGGGAGAGAAAAATAAAATTGAATTTCATTTTTTTGAGAGAAATCATAGGGTCGGTTTGAAATATGCTCTATCGAGCACAAAAAGGGATATCAAGATTTGTTAAAATAAAAAAAGGATCGGAAAACCGGAAAACAAAGCTATTGGATGCAAAATTGAGTAACATTGTAGATTTATTTCAAGATTTTTTTTCAATCATGATTCGAATAATGTTTATTTGGATGAAGATTAAATATTGGAAAATCGATAGCAAGTAAGCTGGGTACGCTGAATGGAGCGGATAAGCTTTCAGTAAAATTCAGGGTTTCCTAATCGATTATTCCTGATGCAAGCTTAAGTAGATGGATCTGATACCAATGGGAAAGTCAGAGGAGGGAAAGTTGTTGGAATTTGAAATGTGGCTTTACCTTATTATTCTCCAAATTTTGGGGACCGACAGAGTAAGAATCGAAATTTTATGGGAAATGAGACAAATTAGTGGAAGCTCCATTATTTCAGCCATACCCTTTAGTTATGGTAAAAAATTGAGAGCCGGCTGAGACAGGTTAGAAAGGAAAATCTTATGGCTTAAAAACTTCAGGGACTAGTTTTGTTTAACCTCTACTTCCCTGTTCTTGGCAGCTGCAGCAAACGTGCTCGTCCCTATGATTTCTGACGTTGATTAAATTAAGAAAAGAAGTTATTCATGGAGGAAAAATTGCAAATTCAAATGATGATGTTTCTTGTGGCTCCAGTTTGGCGGCACTGGACTTGCTTTCAAGAGTATTAGTGCCTGGGTCGTCCTCCTAATTCTTCTTTATTAGTTGCACAAGCCTGGCAAAGCTCGCCGAGCGGGATAATTTTTTTTTGCTGAACTGCTTCTTTTATTTTTTTTTCCCTCCTGTTTGCCTGTCAGGTTCTGTGAGCCTCATAATTCAGTAGCTAGCGAGACTAACTGAATAACAAACGCAGTGTATTATCGATCGGTCACCCTACCTAGAATGAGCCGTACTCAATGCCGCTTAACTTCAATGATCTTCGATCACCAAAGTGTTCATTCTTTTAATCAAGGAATTCAAATTTGGCAAACTCAGCTTGATCCCTTTTGCCGGACTGCCCAAATAATCTCCACTACGAGCCTTCAAAATCGTCTTTCGCAGCCTTTAACCTTTCTTACACTATTCTTTGTGCTTACAATAGTACTTTAAAACCGTTGCCTCACTTTTCCCTCACATATTCGATGAACCGAGAAAAAAGTTTTTTCCTCTATTTTCTTTTACAAAACGGTAGTTATACGCCTTTAAGGCTCACTTAGAGGGAGAGAAAAAAAGAAAGAAAAAAAGAGAAATTCCATTATAAGTCCTGCTGAAGAAATAGAGAGGGAAAAAATAGAAATGTTTTCCGCTGAGACAAGGCACCTCTCAAGAGGTGATACAAACACAATAAGTTAAAAAAGAAAAAAGCTTTTTTACTCTTTGATCCAAAGACTGATGAACGTTAGCAAAAAAAAAAAAGGAAACTTAAACGAAGCGAAATCTTCTCTGCTTCATATGTAAACACATCTACGTCGCCCGCATTAAGAGGTTCTTCGACCGCAGACAATTCATTACTCTTGTATTCGATCACTTTAACTGAATAGATGAGAGGGTGTGAGATGATTTCAAAGGGGAGGAAAAGAAGAAAAATAACTCCGTTTTATTTTTTGTCTCTATAAATTGATAAGAAAAATTTTTTGTTGCCTGATTTTACAAGTTTTGTTCTGTAAATGGAAAAAAGACAAGTGCGCAATCAAATTAAAAAAAAAAAAAAAACTTTTCCTCAAATGGACTGTTTTAAAAGTCTAATGACAAGTAAATTTTTCTATTCTACCCGGTGAAAATGAAGTCCGCTAAAAGTTTAGACAATTGTCAACACAGAGAAAGGTTTTTCGATCGTAACTATAAAAAACTTTTTCATTAGGAAATAACGAACTTTTTTTCTGACCATTTCCTTCCAGCGACAAGTTTGGCCCGTATTCAGTATTTCCGATTTCGTTTCCGACATATCAGTCTATTTTTTTTCCTTCTTCATGTCTCTGTGGAGGTGGTTTTGCCGACAAAAAAAAAAGGAAACTGGATTAAAATATTTTTCCGCCAAAATTATTATTGTTTTCCCATCATTTTTTTGCTTTAATCCGGGAAAACGGAAAAACTCGCTGCAACAACATTTACGACATGTCGCCATCGATTTCCGAAGGCTCGACTTTTCTATTTATAAAGAAAGAAAAAAAGAGAAACTATTACCTGTTTGGGATTTAGTGGCATAAAACGAAGAATCGCGTGACTTTGATTTTAATCGATCATCCCTCCGGTCACATTTTACATTAATTGATTTTGATTGCTTTCGGAGGATTGAAATATCAAATCGAGGAAAAAGGTAAAAAAGGTTTTTAGGCCGAAGAAAACTTAAGGAAGCGCTATAAATTTCGTTGAACTTTTTGATACAAATTCAATGAAAGATTTCGAATTCACAAGACATTTTAAATTTTAAACTGGCACGATTGAAATTGTTTTCAAAGCTCGAGCGACTTTGAGGAATCAAATGATGACCCCTTTCACTGAAATCAATTTATCTTCGATTTTTTTTAAAAAACGGATTATATTGAGTTCGAATGGTCCCTTTTGGTGCTTTTAGTTGTGTCTGGCTTGATGTAAATTAGAGCATCGTAGAGCGCTCATTTGATCGTATTAAAATCGCAGACTTATGTTGTTGTCAATAAAAAAAATTGATAAAAGTGATGCGATAAATATTTTTTGAAGAACCACCTTAAAAGAGGTTAGTTTCATGACAATGACGTGGTGGATTGCTTGCTCTTCATATCAGACGCTTTAGGGCTTTAGCCGAGCAAGAAAAGTGACTGAATCATTAGAGTTTAACTTTTCAGACTTTTATTTCCCAATTCAAATAACAATAACACGAAAACTGATCCAATTTCGAATTCTGCGAAAATATTTCGATCACGTTTAAACGTAGCATCGATTTGTTTTCTCTGCTGCTCTGTATGCGAAACACTTAAAACAACTTTTCGACATATGGAAATGAAAACAAAACCCAAAAGATGCAGCACTTAAAATTTTTCAGATCCTTTTTCTTTTTCTTGTTGCTATTTTCATTCTAAAAGAGAACATCTCGAAAACGATTTATCATATGCAAATCTATCGCGAGAAAAAAAGGAATAAAAAGCGAACGAGGGTTAAAAAAAGAAAAAAAAACAGACCCGATACAATGATACCGTTAAAAGCCCGACTGGTAAAAACTTTCAACTGAAATAACTTGCGGTTAAAAGTCTTCACAAATATTCCATTCGTTAATCCATTTAGTTGTAATTTTGTGAAATGCAAAAACCTGCGCGTAAAAAAAAGAGCAGATCTTCTAAATAATCAAGGGGTGGAATGTTGCGAGCGAGACTGTGAATCGAGAGGGAAAAAGTGGGTGAAGTGAGGGAAGAGAGATAATGGCTACGACCCTGGGAATCGACAACCTTCGATGCGCAACCTGTTGCTTTCAGGAAAATGGAAAAATTTTCCTTTTTTAGTTTTTAGGGTTATAAAGCGTGACGATAATTTTAAGGTTTCTCCTCTGTATTTACCTCCCACATTTTTTTCCCACCTTTTTTGTATTAATGTGATTTATGGAAGCTCCAAAGGTGTTTTAATTAATTAATACCCCTTTGCCTGAGGCTGGAAATTTAATTTTGCGTTCTAAAAAGTAATACATTATAGATTTTTAGTGATTTTTTGGCTTTAGGGAAATGATTTTTTTCCCAAAAAATATTTGTCGCACTGGTTTTTGAACATGCATGTCCAGACGGTGACGGTGTATTAAAATAAATGAGAATAAAATGTTTTTCCCGTGAAATTTTAATTAATTTCGAGGAGCTTTATAAGAGTAAACCGTACAAAAAAATATAAGCTTTCCAACAGCGAATATAAAATTTTTTTCATAGCATTTTTATATTCATATTATGAATTTTTTAAAGAATATACTACATTCTGAGACATTTTTCCACGAGTTGCTTATTGTTTGAAAAATTTTTTCCGCTACAAACTTTGACTAAAGAGGAAGAGCTATAATGATGAAATGAAGAGAAATTCACAAAAAGAAAGTTGTTGAACGTAATTGGCAACGTTAGTGGAGAAAGTTAAAAGAAACTACCCATGCTTGGATTCTGAAAAAGTTTAGTTTTATATTAGAAAACTGAAAGGAAGTAGATATCATTGCTCCTATTTACTGCTTTAAAAAAAACGAGGATATGTTTTTTCTGTATTTTGTTGCTAAAAACTACAGCTGTGCTTCTTTCTAGTGGCTCAGGCTATCGGCCGAGACAGATTAAAAGCTGTTTATAGGTTTTTTAATAGTACAAGGATATGCCTTAGCTAGATTTTGACAAAATAGCTCGTCACCTCGTACTCATGCTTTAAGACCGTTCATTTATGTAGCAAGTTTTAATTTTTTGAAGAAAAAAAACTCCTTTGCGGTTGGTAGTAATAAGGAATTGTTAAAATAAGGATGTAATCGTATCTACTGTTGCCAAGATGTAAGAGACCGACTAGGCCCTTAGCCCCTTCCCGTAGAAAATGTTGTAAGCTTAGAAAAATATACTACTTACTCAACTTGATGAAATTAACCCTTTCCATACGGTTTATACACCGGATATGAAAATTTTCTAAAAACTTAGCCGCCTACACTAGTAAAAAAAATTTCACCAAATGAAAAATCATGAAACCGTCCAACGCGATCGTTTCAACGAAACGGAATAAGTTTATACTAAAAAATACAAAACCCCTTAAGTAGAAAGGAAAAAACGGCGAAAGACCATTCAGGTAAAGTCAGGTATAAAAAATTTGAATGAAATGTAAAAAGGTGTGCCTTTCCCAACAGAAAGGTCATCATCGAACGAAAAAATTCTCGGAAGTTATAAAAATGCAAAGAATAGCCTAATCCGACTTAAGCATATTGAAAGCACGTTCATCTTTCTTTATCAGATGATAGAATTTCAATTTGCTGTAACTGTTGAAAATGTAAGCCTTAAAATTCGACCATCACTTTCATTAAAATTTTTCGTTCGACTTGGGCAAAAATCAGGTCGACGTCAGAATTCTAAAGTCAGCGTTAGAATTTTGGTCTTCAACTTCGGTAATAGCGGAAATGCACTCTGAAATGGCAAGTTCAAGCTTGTGCTTCCGATTTCTAAGTTTCCAAATTCGACTCGAGCACGGACCAAAATCCGAAGCCAATGCATCGCTTCACATTTCTTACTTCGAAGATTTAATATCGAAAGAAATTTTGAAAATTTTCCAAAACGGCTCTTCAATCTTGGTATAAGATAACTCACGTTCGAGAATACGTGATCGGTTTTTTATAAAAGAAAACCGTGAAAATTGCCCGTTTAGGAATTTCATAATGGCCGTGCCACGCGTCCCCACTCCGCTCGGGAAACGGGAAAAAAAATCCGATATAAGAGATAAAAAGTTT